>JANJGN010000010.1:76826043-78323543 GCA_026770705.1 Isurus oxyrinchus
AGTGTATTTATGGTGATGCACAGGGCAGTGCAATGGTCTGCAATTGGTTGGATGTGCCAGAAGATCTTTTCTTGTCATTGCTCTTTGCATGTTTGTAGATTGAAAGGGTAAAAAAATAATCATGAGCAAGATGTTCAATTCAAACAGCATGATAGGAGGTCACTCAGGCCATCTTTCCTATGTTAGCCCTTTGAAAGAGTTATCCTATTCGTCCTACTCCCCTGTTATTTCCCTGTAGCCCTGCAAGGCTATCCCTTTCAATATTCCCAATTCCATACAGACACCCAGGATAAGGAATGAAGAGGTCTTATGTTGGTCCCGCAGGGACAAAGTTGAAGAAATTCACTGATATAATTCAAGGAACATGTAGGAATTTGTTAAACCAATGGTCAAGAGGGCAAAGGGAGACATGGGGAAGGATTTTTGCCTAGTTTGACGGCACTCCAACATTGGAAACATTCCAGAAGCACTGACTCTGCTCGAGGTCAGAGCGAAGTACTTCAGAACGTGCAGAAGGCAACCAAGTAGTGCATTGCCTCCATGATATCCATCCAATTATGAATGACAGGCGTAATTAGGAGATGGGAGACAGATGTGACGCGGGGCCCATTTAAAGGCACCCATCAGCCTTCAATGTGGATGCAGCCAGAGTGCCAGGAATGGATGATCAGAGTATTGACATGGCCGCCAGTTGGGTAGGGCAGTACTGCCATTCACTGGCGCCTCCCTGTGGTTCATGCTAAAGGACGTGAGAGCCAGGAGGAAAGCTTTATTTCCAGAAAACAACTGGGGAGTCCAGCCAGGCAAACTAAGGAGGCATGACTGGATGTCACTTGAGAGCTCAGCAGATGCAGTGTGCTTAGCAGGATGTGGCCCCAGTGCAGGATGTGTTTCAATCACCATCTGAGATCTGGCAATGCCCAGCTGGCAGACATGAGGGTCTTAAAGGAATGGCACACCTCAAAGCAGGAGGGCTTCAAGGCAGGCAGTGTATAGGAACACCAAAGAGATGTTTGCCCAGTGCTAACCCTCATCTAAGAGATGGGATCCAAGTGATGTATGCTTGTCAGTGCCAGAATCATCCTCATCTGTATCGTGAATCATGATGGTCAGATGGGAAGGTTAAGAGTAGCTGTATTCCTGGAGTAGTTCAGGGGGTGGAGTTGCCAACCTGGCAATATTGACACTCATGGAAGATGAGGCCCTTGATATTCGAAGGGTAGTCACAGGGCAGGTAGTTGGCAAAGGTAAGATTGGTGAACAAAAGACAGAGGGTGGAAGTTTATTGAATGCTCCATGAATACACCTTGGAGCAGCTTCCAACTCTGGAGATGCCACTTAATGGGTTTGTCAGAGGTTTGCTGATGTAGCTTGCTGAGACAAAGGAGGGTAAGTAACTGATGTTTTCTCTCTTATCCAGAGCAGGTGCCAGAGGAGCAGCAGTAGTCAAGTATAGATGCTGTCACCACTCAGAGGACATCTTGTACTCTGAGGATCCACCATCACATCAGTAAAGTGTACCCTCCACCAGTGCAGACACACCTATCTCAGTGGGGCCTCAAGCAGCTGATGGAGGCAAAGGCAGCTGTGCTGAGACCCCGTTGGAGAACAGTGGGCAACTCCAGCCATGATCCCTGCTTGGAGGTAAAGAGGGAAGAATCATCCCAGATTTGCACAAAGTGCGGTAGTGGGCGGGAAAGAGGACGTTTTACCCGCCAGCCGCAATAGAGGCTTTTCTCACAGTATCATCCCATTCCCTGCGTATCCTGCCTCATTCACAATGCATTCCTGGGAGACACATTGGGTCACTGGCGCAGCAGCTCCTGATTCGCCCACCCTACCAACACCTCAAGCTGTCAGTAATCCAGACGCCATATTTAAAGGATGTCCCTGCACAGAGCTAGCACTCTCTAAGGTATCAGAAGCTGCTGCAAAGTCATGGCTGCCAAAGGGAGGAAACATGCTGCCCCCAAATTTAGCGACACCTCCCTTGGGCATCTACTGGACGCATTGGAGGCCCGTCATGAAGTCCTTAACCCCTGCTCTGGGCGAAGACCAGCAAGCAAGGTCACCAATCCAGCATGGAAGGCGGTGGAAGTGGTGGTCAATGCCAACACACTGCAAAAGAGGACAGCCACCCAGTGCCAAAAGAGGACGAATGATCTCTGCCATTCCACCAAGTTAAGTCACTCTTCTCATCACTCTCAGCTCACATACTCACAAACCCATCACACATCCTCAGGGCCCTCACTCACTGCCAGTTCAAGGAACATCATCATTCACTCTCTCACACGCATCGTTGTTGTCCTCATCCTGTCCATGGGACCACCCACCACCCACACATGGCAGGCATACTTATCATCTGGTCTGGCAGACATCCTGCTTACACTCTCTCCATCTCTATTCATGGAGGATAAGCTGACACACAAGAGGGAGAGGTCGCAGACTGGTGGAGGAAGACTTGAAAACAGAGCTATTAAGCTGGCCGGCGAGGATCTGGACCAGTCCTGTGCTGACAATGGGGTTAGCGCTGCTCTATCAAGTGAAGATCCAGCTGTGCAACATCCATCGGACAACCATGCTGTGAGTGATGTGTCCTGTTTCACAGGCCACTGCCATGCACTAATTATCTTTCCTTGTTTTCGCAGGCTGGGAAGCAGCTGAGGAGCTCCACGAGCCAGGCCCTTGACTCAAGCCTTGAAGACACCTTGGAAGAAGAATCTGATGATACCCTAATTGAAGACCCATTACAACGCTCACCCACACCCTCCATCACTGCAGAGACACACACCTCGGTGGGACCTAGCTTTAGAGTAGCCTCAGGATCACAATCTGGTGAGTACATCACACTGTCTGATCCACAGCAGGCAGGTGGCAGCAGGTACTTCCCAAGTTTCCGACACTCAGAGGACTGCTGGAGATCAGAACATTGCTAAGTCCGAATCAGATGATGAGCCTCTGGAGTCGGTCATGTCACAGCTGCTGAAGCTGCAAAGGCAAGCTCTGGAACATCAGGAAGGGATGTCTGCTGCACTCCTCAAATTGCAAGGCACAATGGAGGAGTCCATCTGCCTTCAGGCTGAGGGGATAGGGCTGGCATGCCAATGCACCAATGTCAACACTGGTAGGATGGTGGCTGCTATGGAAACCTTGATCCAGGACATCGCTCCTGCACTGATGCGTGGCTTAACTCCATCGCTGACGCCATTGTTAGCCTCCAACAGCGTGTACACGAGAGGGGTGCGAGGAAGCTCGAGCTCACTCCAGCTACCCCTTCCGCTCATGGAGTCAGCTAGGGGCCCTCGGGCGTCCATAGGGAGGGGGATCAGCAGACTCACTCTGGGCCCATCCACCCAGACGACTCCAGGAGTGTCCAGCCCATCTGAATCCCCTCTTCCTGTGAGCTCAGTAGCTCCAGCTCCACAGCCTACACTGCTACACAGCAGGACCCCAAAAGCAGGCCGGGGCCCTCCAGGTCTCAGCCCTCCAGAGGACGCCCGCCAAGGTCATCATAGACAGGGTATAGTAGTCAGCAGGCTGCCTCCACCTCTGCTGCGGATGTCCGAGGGACCAAGATGTAGCAGCAGGGTTAGGAAAGTTAAGAAGATGTTGTTGTCATGGGTGTTAGTCTCTTGTACATAATGTTCCCAAGAACTCCCAAGAATGTCTCATTACCTATGGCTCCTTGTTCTGATGAGTAGTGTTCATGTCACTCAGATGTGAAACCTTTCTGCACAAGATAAAGGCAGGTGTCTCAGTCCAGGGCCTCTTCCCTGTGCTTTGTGCAGCCTTCAGACCACAGTGATGGTCCGGCCTCACACTCCCTGGACACGTTACTGATGCCTGCACCTCGATGGTGCTGGTCATTGTTGCCAGAATGTCATGGGCAGGCGCCACAGAGTTTTCTCATTCTCTCTGTGTGCTCTCAGCACCTTTAAGGTGGGGCTGCCCCCCATCTCTTCAGCATCTGTAACCAGTGATGCTGTGTTCCTGAAGGGCTCAGATGCTGAAGGCGGACAAAGGATCAGGTGCTTTTAAACTTTCACGGCTGTGTCTCCATGTTATGACCCTGATCATGGAGCACAAGTGAGCTGCCCTCGGCCGGACAGGAGCCAGACATTCTCAGAGGCAAGGTGAAGATCTATGGAGTCTCCTCACTGCATGTCGTCATCATCACCCTGGAACCTAGCGACTGTTAGGGCCTCCACTGCATCTCCATGACAGGAGCCTGAGCACTGAGGGTATGTGCACTGCCCCCAGCCACACAGGAGTCAAACGTTCGCAGGTTCAGGGTGAGGGTGTTAGGACTGTCCTCATTGCAACTCGTCATCGTCCTCCATGAGTCTTGTGGCTATGAGGGCCTCCCAAGTGCGCCTGCCTCGTCTGGCTAGTGTGATGGCCTCATTGCCGATATCCTCGCATTTGAGGACCTCAGCACTATCATCCCCTTCGACATCCTCCTCATCGGAGAAGACGTGCAGCTCCTCCATATCCTCCTCAGCCAGGTCCTCCCCCCATTGCAGCACCAGGTTGTGGAGCGCACAGCAAGCAACGATGATGCGCAACACCCCCGGTGGACTGTATTGCAGTGCTCCAACAGACCTAGTGAGGCACTGGAATCTCATCTTCAAAATGTCTATTGTTTGGTCCATTAAAGTCCAGGTTGCAGCAAGAGCCTCGTTGTACCATTGCTCTGGGTCTGAGGCCACCGCACAGGCGTCATCAGCCACGTCCTCTCTGGGTAGCCCTTGACCCCGAGGAGCCAACCCTGCAGCCTCTGTGGACCCAGGAAGATGTCAGGGATCTGAGAGCTGCTAAGGATGTAGGAGTCATGGACACTCCCTGGGAATCGTGCACAGACCCGTAGGACTCGTTTGTAGTGATTACACACCGGCTGAAAATTCAGCGAGTAGAAGCCCTTGCGGTTGACATAGGTGACCGTTTACTGCCATGAAGATCTAAGCACCACATGAGTGCAGTCGATGGCACCCTGCGCCTGTGGAAAACCTGGGATCTCTGCAAATCCCAGCACTCTTGCTTCCTGGCTTTCCTGATCCCAGACGAAATGCACAAAGCTGTGTGCTTTCGCGAAGATGGCATTCATGATCTCCTGGATACACTTGTGCGTGGAGGCTTGCAAGATCCTGCACAGGTCCCCTGTGGAGCCCTGGAAGGAGCCACTGGCATAAAAATTGAGTGCTGCAGTCACTTTCATGGCCACTGGCAGTGGATGCCCTCCACGTCCCTGTGGTACTAAATCCTGCAGCAGCTGGCAGATGTGACCAACCCATTCCATAGACGTGCGCAGTCTTCAGCGACACTGGTTCTCGGTTATCTGCAGGAATGAGAGGCACTGCCTATAAACACTGGGTCTAGCGAGGTGCCTACAAGAGACAGTTCACTGTGGATCTTCAGCTGCATGCACAGCAGGCCCTGTTGCCCCTTCATCTTGAGGGAGGTGCTCCTCCCTTTGCCGAGCCAGGCGCCTCTGCCATTCTCATCATCTTTTTCTCTGCTCCCTGTAAGCCATGAGGCATACGCTAAATCACCAGGCTCCACGATCCTGATGCTCTTCTCCTGCATGATCAAAGAGAGAGATGCGTGGGTTAGCATGGGTGCACTAAGAACCTCTCTTGGTTAAGTCTGAAGGCCCCTTCATACATGCAGGAGAGTGCTGGCCACCACTTGGATGGCCAGTGTGTAGTGCATTCATTGGCCGTCCCAAAGTCCACCCACCTCCGCCCCACTCCACTTGACCTTGTATCTCGATGAAAGAGCCATTCTCCAAAACCCACCCTCTATATCAGCATTCCCAATCAGAGAGCTCTGCTTCCACTATGGCAGGCAGTGACCATGCTCCTCTTCACTAACTCCCATTTTCAGTACATAGGATTTCATGGCTGCCACTTTAGTCAAGAGCTTCCTGCTGTACAGCAGCTTCATCTGCTTGAATGAGGTGCTGACACAAGATGGAGTCTGTGTGCCTCTGACAAAATTGCAACACTGTCAAAAGACCTACCTCTGAGTGTCCGCTCAATCACTCGAATTGCCTTTCTGCCTCTACCCAGATGGTGACCGTCATCCTTGAGAAGCCAAGGAAAATCGCACCGTGGCAGCAAAATATCGGACAACTGCTACACCGACAATACTGGTACCTACCCAGCAATTGCCCAGGTATGTCCTGTCCTCAAAAAGCAGGACAAATCCAACCCGGCCAATTACCACCCCTTTAGTCTATCCTCCATTATCAGTAAAGTAATGGAAGGGGTCATCAACAGTGCTATCAAGCAGCACTTGCTTAGCAATAACCTGCTCACTGATGCCCAGTTTGGGTTCCGCCAGGGCCACTCAGCTCCTGACCTCATTACAGCCTTGGTTCAAACATGGACAAGAGAGCTGAACTCCTGATGTGAGATGAGAGTGACTGCCCTTGACATCAAGGCAGTGTTTGACCGAGTGTGGCATCAAAGAGCTTTAGCGAAACTGGAGTCAATGGTATTTGGGGGAAAACTCTCCACTGGTTGGAGTCATGTCTAGCCCAAAGGAAGATAGTTGTGATTGTTGGAGGCCAATCATCCTAGTACCAGGACATCACTGCAGGAGTTCCTCAACCTTGGCTCAACCATCTTCAGCTACTGCATCAATGACCTTCCTTCCATCATGAGGTCAGAAGTATCACAGTATCTTTACAGTGCAGAAGGAGGCTATTTGGCCCATCAAGTCTGCACTGACTCTCTAAAAAGAGCATTCCACCTAGTCTCACTCCCCTGCCTTATCCCTGTAATCATGCACATTCTCTCTTTTCAGGTAGCAATCCAATTCCCTTTTCAATGCCTCGATTGAACCTGCATCCACTACCCCTTCAGCAAGTTTGTTCCAGACTCCAACTACTGTCTGGGTGAAAAAATGTTTCCTCACATCATATTTACTCCTTTTGCCAATTATTTTAAATCTGTGCCCTCTAGTTCTTGATGTTCTCTTGAGTGGGAACTATTTACCATGTCCATACCCCTCAGGATCTTGAATACCTCTATCAAGTGTCCTCTCATTCTTCTTTTCTCCAAGGAAAACAGTCCCAACCTCTCCAATCTATCCTCATAGCTACAGTTTTTGTATCCTGGGAATCATTCTTGTGAATCTGATCTGTACTCTCTCCAATGCCTTCACATCCTTCCTCAAGTATGGCATCCAGAACTGGATGCAGGGCTTCAGATGAGGCCAAACTAGTGTCTTTTACAAGTTCAACATGACTTCCTTACTCTTGTACTCAATGCCCCTATTAATAAAGGCTAAGATACTATATGCTTTATTAACTGCTCTCTCAATATGCCCTGCCATACCTATGTTTGTATACACCAAGGTCCCTCTGTTCCTATGCCTCCTTTAGAGGCTCTCCCTTTATTTTATACTGTCTCACCATATCTCTCCTGCTGAAACAAATCACCTCACACTTCTCTGCATTACACTTCATCTGCCACTTGTCTGCCCAATATACCAATATCTCGATGTCCTTTTGAAGTTCAAGACTGTCCCCATCACAGTTGACAACAATTCCAATCTTCTTTTCATCTGCAAATTTTGAAATCATGCCCTGCACGCCGTAGTCTAGTCCATTAATATATATAAGGGAGAGCAAGGTTCCCAATACTGACCCACTTCAATCCTTCCTCCAAGCTGAAAAACAACCATTTATCACTACCCTCTGTTTCCTGTCACTCAGCCAATTTCTTATCCAAGTGCCTAGTTTCCCTTCAATTCCATGAGCTAGAATTTTGCTCACAAGTCTGTTGTGTGGCCCTGTATCAAATGCCTTTTGAAAATCTATATACACATCATCAGTGTTTCCTTTATCAACCTTCTCTGTTCCCTCCTCAAAAAACTCCAACAAGTTAGTTAAACATGATTTTTGCCAAATGAACCCATGCTGGCTTTCTTTAATTATCCTGCACTTGTCTAAGTGACTATTGATTTTATCCCATACTATAGTTTCCAGAGGTTTCCCTACCACTGAGATGAAATTGACTGGCCTGTAGCTGCAGCTTTATCCTTGCAAGCCTTTTTGAACAAGGGTGTAACATTCGCAGTTCTCCAGTCCTCTGGCACCTCCCCTGTGTCTAAGGAAGACTGGAAGATTATCATTAGTGCCTCTGAAATTTCCACTCTCACATCCTTCAGTACCCTTGGATGCATCTCATCCATTCCTGGTGCCTTACTTGTTTTAAGTAAAGATAGCCTTTCCAACACCTCCTTCCTCTCGACTGTAAATCCTTCTAGTGTACCAGTTATCTCCTCTCTTACCTTGGCCTGGGTAGCAAATTCTTCCCTTATAAAGACAGATGCAAAGTACTCGTTCAACACTTCTGCTATTTCTCCATCCTCCACATGTAAATCCCCTCTTTTATCCCTAATTGGCCCTACTTTTTCTTTTGCTACCCTTTTATTATTTACATGCTTATAGAAAATAGAAGGATTCCCTTTTATGTTCTCTGACAGCCTCTTTTCATGCTCTCTCCTTGCTTTTCTTATTAGTTTCTTCACTTCCCCTTTGGTACTTGTATATTCAACCTGATTCTCCATTGTATTTTCTACCTGACATCTGTCCTATGCACACTTCTTCCTTTTCGCTGATGATTGCACAATGTGCAGCACCATTTGCGACTCCTCAGATAGTGAAGCAGTCTAGGCCCATATGCAGCAAGACCTGGACAATATCCAGGCTTGGGCTGACAACTGGCAAGTAACATTCATGCCATGCAAATGCCAGGCAATGACCATCTCCAATAAGAGAGAATCTAACCATTTCCCTTGACATTCAGTAGCATTACCATCACTGAATCCCCCACTATCAACATCCTGGGGGGGTTACCATTGACAAGAAACTGACTGGACAAGGCGGACCACTTAATTTATTAGCACACCATCCGCCACCTTAAGCATTCACTCCACAGTAACAGCAGTGTGTAGCACCTATAAGGTGCAGCAATTCACCAAGGCTCCTCAGACAGCACCTTCCACATCCATGACCACTACCATCTAGAAGGACAAGGGCAGCTGATAGATGGGAACACCACCACCTGGAAGTTCCCCTTCAAGCCACCCTGACTTGGAAATATATTACCATTCCTTCACTGTCGCTGGGTCAAAATCCTGGAACTCCCTCCCTAACAGCACTCTGGGTGTGTGTACACCGCATGGGCTAAATGGGTTCATGGTGGTAGGCTCACCACCACATTAAGGATGGGCAATAAATGCTGGCCCAGCCAGTGATGCCCACACCCTGTGAATGAATAAAATTTAAAAACTGGTACATTGTGGTGCAAATTTTTCTGCTTGCCTGCCTTCTAACACACCTCAAGGCAAACTCCAGACCATGGAAAATAAAATAGAGCTGCTGATGAGGTACATAAAGGTAAAATCCTTTCAGTACTTTAGCAGCTAGAGAAGGGGTGAGGCCTATAATATATGGACAGGCATGGGATAGATTATCAACCATAAAATGAAAATGCAAATTTGTCAGTTTCTGTAACAGACGTGGAATCTATAGGCAGTGTTACACCCAGGCTCCAAACCGAAAATCTTCTTGTTAAATCTTGTCCTCTGTATAGTAACATATGAACACCAGAAATCGGAGCTGGAGTAGACCATACAGTCTGCCAGCCTGCTCTGCTATTCAATACGGTCATAGCTGATATTCTACTTCAACACTACTTTCCCGCCCACTCCCCATGTCCCTTGATTTCCTGAGAGATCAAAGATCTTTCTATCTGAGCTTTAAATATACTCAAAGATGGAGCATCTGCAGCCCTCTGGAGTAGAGAATTCCAAAGTTTCAAAATCCTTTGGGTGAAGAACCTAACGGTAGACCTTGACTTTTGACACCAGTGTAAAATGGGTGACATTGAGTCAACGGCCCAATTTTGTTCAATTGAGTGCAACAGAAAGCCACTTATTGCCAACCTGGTGTGACAGCATAGGTGCCCGGTCTGATTCCCATATCTTGGAACTGCCCGTACCCTGCCCAGACCCTGGGTAAACCCTCCCTTACCTTTGCTGAATTCGTCCATCTTGATTGGCATGACTGGGCTCTGAGGGGCAGAGTCTCCACTCAGAGAGTAGCTGTGTTCTGCCTGGATGTCTGGAGTGGCTGGGTCAAGATCCATGTCCAGCAGTGGGTTCTTTTCAGCCAGCAGTGGGTCATCGAAGAAGCTACTGAACAGCTCGTTGGAGAAGTCATCCAGGTTCTCCGAAAAATGCTGCAAGTGTAGAGAGGAATGCTATTATTGTGCACAATCCAACTAAACCTCAAGGAAATTCAAGTACAAGTTACATGGACAGACTGAGGAGGCTGGCATTGGTCTTCTTACAGCAGGGAAAACAATGAGATGATTTAATAGAGGTGTTCAGTTTAGATAGAATAAATAAAGAATAATTATTTCCATTGGCTGGAAGATCAGTAAACAGAGAGCACAGGTTTCAGGCAATTAAAGGAACTAGATGAGGCAAAATAAGGAAAACCTTTCTGATGCGATGAGTTGTTAGGATTCGGTATGCGCTGTCTGATAGGGTGGTGGATACAGATTTTATTATATCCTTCAAAAGGAAATTGCATAAATGCTTGGAGAAGGAGGAATTTGGGAATATGGGGAAAGAGAAGGTGTGTGGAACTAACTGGATTGCTCTTTGAAAGAGCTGGCACAGACTTGATGGGCCAAATGGTCTTCTTCCATGCTATACCATTCAATGAATCCATTGTAAAACAAACAATTTAGAACTGAGGACAGCATCACTTATATATAAAATAGTGTTAAAAATGTTCACATTGCGAACTTGGTTTGAAACAAAAGACATTGGCCTCAATATTAACCTTTTCCCCCCACCCCACCCCCCACAATAGACATGGGAGAGGCAGGCTGGTGGATTGGGTTAAAACATGTATAATAGGAAATTCATCCCAAACCCACTGCAAACATGCCCGCTGTTGCTTTTATGATGACGAGTTTGGTGTCGCGAGAGTGTCCTGCCACAGTAGGTGGGGCTTCATGGTCCACGTGACCAGGAGGGGAAATGATTGACTCTGATTGGCAGCTTGATTTAAATTTAGCAGCTACTGTGTGGGTTTCCCACAATGACCATTCTCCTGCAGTGCTCAAACTCTCCCCAAGCCCTGATGGCTCGCTTCCTCCCTTCACCTGATTGCCAGGGTCCATCCCTATGAGTCCTCAGCTCTGACCTCTTGCAGCTGGTCTTCCCGTCCAGCTGCCAGCAACCTGGAAATTTGGCCAGCTGCCTGGTAGGAAATGGAATTAAATAATGCTAATGAAGTCCTGCTGTGAGATGCCGTGGATCTTCATCATCCCCAGCCCTGCTGGACTTTCCTTATGCTCCTGCAGTCCCTGCTCCTTCCCCACCTCCACATTAATACTGCGGCCAAAGTGTTCTGTTCAAAACCCTTACAGAATCTACTGTGATGCTCAGAGGTGAATCAATGGTGTGTAGAATATGAAACACGTTTCACCCATGGAATCATTAATATCCATCCCAGAGGATTAAAAGGATGTAACATAATCTGCTGATTCCTCACTCACTCCAACTGTAAATCCTCACTCACTCCGACAGTGAATCCTCACTCACTCCAACAGTGAAACCTCACTCACTCCGATGGTGAATCCTCACTCACTCTGACGGTGAATCCTGACTCACTCCGACAGTGAATCCTCACCCACTCAGATGGTGAATCCTTTCTCACTCAGACAGTGAATCCTCTCTCACTCAGACGGTGAATCCTCTCTCACTCTGACAGTGAATCTCACTCACTCCGACAGTGAATCCTCACTCACTCAGATGGTGAATCCTCTCTCACTCTGACAGTGAATCTCACTCACTCCGACAGTGAATCCTCACTCACTCTGACAGTGAAACTCACTCACTCCGACAGTGAATCCTCACTCGCTCAGATGGTGAATCCTCTCTCACGCCGACAGTGAATCCTCACTCACTGCAACAGTGAATCCTCACTTACTCTGTCAGTGAATCTTCACTGACTTCAGGTAACTCATTATAGATAAGAAATGGAATCTGGATATTATCTGGTCTGTACAGACCTGTACAGAGCACCAATCAGTCACTGAACACAGGAAAATGCAGAGCTGTCACACATGGCTCTAATCTCCTGAGTTTGGAGGCTGTGGATTCACAAAAAGTAAAAGCTAAATTTTCAAGTCCCACTGTGATGAGATGTGAAATGAAGACCGCATCTGTCCTCTCAGCTTAATGTAAAAGATCCAATAACACTATTCGATGAGGAGCGGGGGCATTCTCCCTGTTTTCTGACCAATACTTATTCCTCATCCAATACCATTAAAAACAGATTATCTTACTGTTATGGGGCTTCAGTTTGTTGTTTCTACCTCAAGCAGTGACTAAATTTCAAAAAAGTATTTCGTTGGCTATAAAGTGCTGTAGGTTGTCCTGAGGTCATGTAAGGCACTTTATAAATGCAGGACTTTCTTTTTATATTTTCCAGAGGTAGTACTTGCTGGTTGACTTTTGAAAAGTTTAATGTGAATCATTATACAACAGAGCACATGGTAGTGGGGTTTGTAGCATGTGTATCCTCATTTTAAATGCCACCAAGCAGGCAGCCAATAGCTTGTGCAGGGACACCAATTGGGAAGGTTGGCCTGACCAGATTCAGAGTTAAAAATAAAAACAAAAAACTGCGGATGCTGGAAATCCAAAACAAAAACAGAATTACCTGGAAAAACTCAGCAGGTCTGGCAGCATCGGCAGAGAAGAAAAGAGTTGACGTTTCGAGCCCTCATGACCCTTCAGCAGAACTGAGTGAATATTAGGAGAGGGGTGAAATATAAGCTGGTTTAAGGTTGGGGGAGAGGGGGGGTTGGGGGGAGAGAAGTGGGGGTGGTGTGGTTGTAGGGACAAGCAAGCAGTGATAGGAGCAGATAATCAAAAGATGTCACAGACAAAGGAACAAAGAGGTGTTGAAGGTGGTGATATTATCTAAACGAATGTGCTAATTAAGAATGGATGGTAGGGCACTCAAGGTACAGCTCTAGTGGGGGTGGGGTGGGAAGACTAGCAGGGCATAAAAGATTTAAAAATAATGGAAATAGGTGGGAAAAAGAAAAATCTATATAAATTGTTGGAAAAAACAAAAGGAAGGGGGAAGAAACGGAAAGGGGGTGGGGATGGAGGAGGGAGTTCAAGATCTAAAGTTGTTGAATTCAATATTCAGTCCGGAAGGCTGTAAAGTGCCTAGTCGGAAGATGAGGTGCTGTTCCTCCAGTTTGCGTTGGGCTTCACTGGAACAATGCAGCAAGCCAAGGACAGACATGTGGGCAAGAGAGCAGGGTGGAGTGTTAAAATGGCAAGCGACAGGGAGGTTTGGGTCTTTCTTGCGGACAGACCGCAGGTGTTCTGCAAAACGGTCGCCCAGTTTACATTTGGACTCTCCAATGTAGAGGAGACCATTCAGAGTCGCTATCCTATCTTCCCTCCTGGTTGGAGCTGGAGTCGGGATTTCTCCTCACCCATGCTGGTTTCTAGTCAGTCAGCGTCATGAGGTTCCTAAAGAAAATGATTAAACACGCTCAGTCCAGCCCTTCAGACACCAGGAGGAGTGGGCAGGATCTATTAACATTGCTGGATCCGGTTTGACAAGGCAAATATTTACCCTCATGTGCCTGTTGAATATGCAGAGTGTGTGCTTGATTTAGCCAGTGTTGACTCACGCCTGGGTGTGGAAGGCACCAGGGCAAGGTTTCCAGCAGGCTATAATTCATCTATAATTTGTCTGCTATTGTTAGTTTGCAACTTAAACATAACTCCTTACCCACATCACTGTACCTGTACTGGGTTATCAGTGAACTTGTCACATATGTGTAAACAGGTTCTGCAGCTTGACCGGGATATCCTGTATGATGATCTTTGTTTCACGCAATATGCGTCATCACTGTTATAAATAAGTGACAGGTGAAGCAGGATCCCACCTCCTCTTCACACAAACTCATTGAAGAACACAATGCTTTCATGAATGACACTTTCACTTTTTTCAGATTTGCCACAATTAAATATCCCTGCGTCAACCTGTGGGCGAGTGATACAAACCAGTCCAACACAATCTAAATACTGGAGGTGAGTGAGCTACCCTGCATGCAGTACGCAGTCCACAACCACTAAAATCTGGCAATGGACAACTTGTGAATGAGCCAGGGTCAGCTCTGTGTTTGTTTATGTTTGATTCTCAGCCACTGGACTGAAATTATATGACAGAGGTCACCACCAAGATCAAAGAATGATGGAGGGGGCAGATGGGGGGAGGGAGTGTGGGGGAAGACAAGATAAGTCAAGAAATAGTAATTAACTGACGCCAAGCTCAAATGTTAAAAGCCTGTATGGGGAAGAGAAAAATCATGCAAGTAAGGAGATTGTAGTTGATGTAAACTGGGTTAGTCGCATGTTCAGCAGTCTGACAGCTGAGCGGCTAATGTGGGGGCAGGAAAAGGTGCACTGATGCTCAATATTTATATGTCCAATACCTCAGCAGGCATAGCAATATTGCATGTCTCTAATCCACATGATGTACAGCCCTCATACGTCATGTGTACCATACACATGCGACACCTGAGAGTGTGTGTAGCGACTAATGAGACATTAAAGAGACAAGGGCAATGCAGTACATAGGACTTAGGAGCAGGAGTAGGTCATTCAGCTCTTCGAGAGCCCTGCTCCATGATGCAATAATATCATGGCTGATCTGGTTGTGGTCTCAACTGTACTTTGCTGTTTGCCCCCATAATTCTTGACTCCATTGTCTATCAAAAACCTGTCTGATTCTGCCTTGATTAAATCCAATGGCCCAGCCTCCACTGCTTTCTGGGGAAGAGAATTCCACACCCGAATTATCTTTTGAGAGAAAAAATATCTGTCTTAAACAGTAGACCTCTTATTCTTCAACGGTGTCCCCTTAGTTCTGGTCTCTCTCACAACTGGAAACATCCTCTCGGTATCTAGCCTATCACGTCCCTCAGGATCATCTATGTTTCAATAAGATCACCTCATCTTTCTAAATTCCAGAGGGATTAGGCCCAACCTTTTCAACCTTTCCTCATAAGATAAACTCCTCATCCCAGGAATGAGTCAAATGAACCTTCTCTGAACTGTTTCCAACACAATTATATATTTTTCAAATGAGACTGAAACTGTACACAGTTTTCCAGATGTAGTCTCACCAAGGCTCTTTACAGCTGCAGTAAAACTTTCCCTATTTTTATATCCCATTCCCCTTGCAATAAATGTCAACATTCCATTTGTCTTCCTAATCATTTGCTCTACCTGCATTCTTAATTATTATGATTCATGTACCAGAATACCCAGATCCCTCTGTACCACTGAGTTCTGAAATCTCTATCTGATTTTCTATTCTTCCTGCCAAAGTGGCCAAATCCACATTTTCCCACATTATAGTCCATCTGCCAACTGTTTACCTACTTATTTAACCTGTCTATATCCTTTTGCAGCCTCTCTACCTCAACTTCACAACTTACTTTCCTAACTATCTTGGTGTCATTGGCAAATTCAACCTCATACATTTGGTCCCTTCATCCAAATCATTGATGTAGATTGTAAATAGTTGAGGCCACAACACTGATTCCTGGGGCACTTGTCACAGCTTGCCAACTTGAAAAAGACCCATTTATCCCTACTCTCTGCTTCCTGTTAGTTAACTAATCCTTTATCCATATGTTATGGATACCCCCTATACTATGTTTTCTTATCTTGTGTGGCAGCCTTTGATGTGGCACTTTATCAAAAGACTTCTGGAAATTCATGTACACCCCACCTACAAGTTCCCCTTTATCCACCTTACTTGTTACTTCCTCAAAAAACTCTAATAAATTAGTTAACTGTGATTTCCCTTTCACAAACCCATATTTACTCAGCCTGATCAAATTATGATTTTCTAAGTATCCTGTTCTAATCTTCTTAATAATGGATTCTAGCAATTTCCTACAACAGATGTCAGGCTAATGTCCTGTAGTTCCCTACTTTATCTCCCTCCTTTCTTGAATAAAGGTGTTACATTACCTATTTTCCAATCCACTGGGACACTTCCAGAATATAAGGAATTTTGGAAGATTATACCCAACACATCTGCTATCTCTGCAGTTACTTCTTTTAAGACTATAGCATGCAGGCTATCTGGTCTCGGGAGCTTGTCAGCCTTTAGGTCTATAAGTTTGTCCTGCACCTTTTCCCTAGTGATGGTGATTGTTTTAAGTTCCTCCCTCCTGGTCACCTCTCTATTTTCAAGTATCTCTGGGAAGTTTTCTAATTCTTCTACAGTGAAGTCAGACACAAAATACCTGATCAACATCCCTACCATTTCCTTGTTTTCCATTATCAATTCCCCAGAGTCACTCTCTGGAGAACCAACATTGGTTTTCCCATTCTTTTTCTATTTAAATACTCGTAGAAACTCTTACTATCTGCTTATAAATTACTGGCTAGCTTTCTCCCATACTTTTCTTTCACCCTCTTTATTTATTTTTAGTCATTCTTGGCTGGTTCTTTAAATCTACCAATCTTCTGGCTTACCACTAATCTTTGCAGGTTTGTATAGTGTTTCTTTCAATTGGATACAATCCTTAACTTCCTTATTCAGCCATGGATGATGCATCCTTCTCAAAGCATCTTTCTTTCTCACTGGGATAGATCTTTGCTGAGAGTTATTAAATATCTCCTTAAAAGTCTACCACTGCATCTCTACTGTCCTACCTTTTAACCTAGTCTCCCATTTCACTTCAGCTAACTCTGCTTTCATACCCTTATCTTTAGTTAGGTTTAAAACACTAGTCTTAGACCCACATTACTCTCCTTCAAACATGAAATTCTATCATGTTATGATTGCTGTCACCTAGAGACTCCTTTGCTATGAGGTTATTGTTTAATTTTGTCTCTGCTCATTGCCAGGTTCAGAATGGTCTGGTCCCTGGTTGAGGAGGAAGAGAAAATAAAACAAAAGATTTTGACCTCACACCTTGAAGAAATAGCAGATGATTTGCAAAATGGGTGTAAATTGGAAGAGGAAAAATATGCGAATGAAAGATCATTAAATAGAAGCCATAGAGGATGGATAGGCCTGGAGTTTACCAAGATGCCAAACCTCAAGTTTGGGTTCATGTCAGGAGGCAATGGAAGGGGGCAGTCCATCAGGTTGCAGACTTCATCTCCCACCCACATACTATATGCAGTGAGGGAAGGTTCAGAATAAAAATTCCCTGATGCCTGAAATAATTAAACTCAAGAACTCTCAGTCACCTCCTAGTTTCAGTCCTAGCCTTTTACTTAGCGCTGAATTCTGAAAATAGCTTCAGATGGACTTGAAAAGAATGTCACATAACACAAAAACAACTAAACCCACAGCCCTGCACACAAGAGTCTATATCACACCTATGTATCACCTGGGACTTGGCTCATAACCCTGACCTCTTCGAGATCGACTGATTCAGTCTCACAAGTGGCTGTTGTCATGTGGGAAACTGAAAAACAGGCACAAAAAGTTCAGTTTGCCGGAGTTGAATTGTAAAAAAAACGAATGCGGTTTATGAAACAGGGCCCACTTACATATTTAAGGTGCTGCCTACTCACATATACACAATACAAAATTAGCCTTTATCAGCTCAGTCAGCCTACATCACATATGTGTCCAGCCTTTTTTTAAAATCCAAATCCAGTTTTGGACTGGACAAAGTGGGGGTAATTTTGATTTTGGTTTATAGTATAAAACAGGTGACATGGATTCATCCACCTGTTACATAGCTTCCTGAATTTCATTTCTGTTGACTGGAGACATATAATGAGGGAGTGATCCGATATTACCCATTTAGCAGTATCACCCAAAGTCAAAGTTACCCCATTGTGTTTTTCCAAGCCAACTGTCAAATAGTTAATGTCCTGTAATTTCCCAACATATAGTACACCATTTTCTGTCAGACTAGAAGCTTGAAACATAAGAATGAGTGATATGTAGCTGAGAACAGTTGGCTGACGTTTTTCTGAAAGTCTGCAAAGTATTTTCAGAGAAAATGTGAAATATATTATATATGAAACTATACATGCGCAAATGTGATAAGAAAGATGGTGTTTAATTCGCATCTTTCACCACCTTAGGGCACCTAAAGCACTTTAGTGCCAATAAAATGCAATGGAAGAACAGTCACTGTTGTAATGTAGGGAAACATGGCAGGCACCATGTGCATACAGTACTGAAGCCCTGACACACAGGTCAGGCCCTGGAGGAATATCCATTATGGCAGCAGGAGTTGTGATTTGGAGAGGAGGAAGTTCATGGGCGTACTGACCAATATTCCTCAAATCAAACATACTATCTCATTGCCACTTGTGGAATCTTGCTGTGCACAAAAACTATGCTGCTGCGTTGACCTACATAACAACAGTGACTGTGGGTCACAGTAATTCACTGTATGTGGAACTCTCTGATTATTCTGGGCACTGTAATTGAAGGGGTATATAAATGTGGGTCTTTCTCACAGAGTACTGCTTGTCAGTCAGTTCTGTGTCACCTATCTGTGAAAAGTTGCATTGTGTTGTTGCTAAACCTTTCTGTCATGTGGGCATGAACTACAAAGTTAATTGTAAATTAGGTAGTGCAATAATTATTATCACAGAGCCCCTCCCACTAGGAAATGGGTTTTATGCTATTTTTTATTTTGAAAACTACTAACCTGCTGTTAGTATTTAAACAAGACCACACCCAGATCCTGTTCACTAGCAGGTCATTGTGGGCTGTGAAATTACAATAATTCAATGAGCTTCATTGAAAACATTTTTATAATCAGATCACAAGGCCAACTGCAGTGCCTGACCACTATCCCAGCTGAGATAGCAGCTACCAACACATATATGGAACTGAATGTGGGGCCATCTGATTTACATGATTTAGGATTATAGCAGACCAAGTTGGGCCTTTAAATGATGAGTTCTTGATTGTTGCACAGTGGAGCCTCCAACAAGGGCAACTAAGCAGACCCAGACCATCAGCCTTTACTTACAACATAACAGTCTTCCACTCACCACCTCACCTTGGACAGCCTCACACAGTGTTAATAACAGGAAAAGCAGGATTTCTACACACACTTATGATAAAAACAAAAAAACTGCAGATGCTGGAAATCCAAAACAAAAACAGAATTACCTGGAAAAACTCAGCAAGTCTGGCAGCATCGGCGGAGAAGAAAAGAGTTGACGTTTCGAGTCCTCATGACCCTTCAACAGTCCTAGTTCTGTTGAAGGTTCATGAGGACTTGAAACATCAACTCTTTTCTTCTCCGCCAATGCTGCCAGACCTGCTGAGTTTTTCCAGGTAATTCTGTTTTTGTTTTTTCTTCACACACTCCTCATTTACTCCCTCCCCTTCAGTGAATGGCAACCATACCTTTACAGGAATGCTCTATCTGCTGGACTGTTTTTTTTTAAATATGCCATTGTGGAACACACCAAAATCGGCCTTAGTAACAAGTGGGTAGCCTCGCACTGCTGCCTTACTGACAACCAAGAAGCCTCATATTCCAAGGGCCTTCATCCTGAGTCACTCTGTTAGGATGGCAAGGAGAATTCCAGCTATAGTTAACTGATCAACAGAACAAAATTCCAGTGTTTCACCCAAATCATTGGGGGCCAACCATGAGAACAAAATCATATTTACAGTGCCCAATAATGTTTTGTTATTGGGTACCATGTGATATAATGTTGGTCCAAAAGTAACAAATCTCTTTTGAGGGTTGAAATGTTGCTGTTGCCTCTTATCTAGATAGAATGTATAGCACAGGAACAGGTCATTTGGCCCAACTGGCCCATGTTTATATGAGCCTCCCCATTTCTCTCCATCTAGCCCTATCAGCATACCCTTCTATTCTTTTCTCTCTCATGTGTTTATCTAGTTTCCCCTTATGGTATTCAGTTCTATATTCTAAGCATCCTCTTAGCAAAGAAGTTTCTCTTGAGTTTTGTTTTGGATTTATTAGTTACGATCTTATGTTTGTGCTCTCTGGTTTTGGATTCTCCTGCAAGTGAAAACATTTTCTCTAAGTCTCTAATGAATTGGCTAATAACTTTATTACACAAAGAAGAATTTCTATCCACGCCCTCTGTGTTTTCTCACAGAGAGGGGTTTATTTATCCATGAATATTTAGTCTCAGCTCCTAAAGATTGCAATATTACTTGAAGAATTTGGTTTCAATTAATCCAACAATGGGCCATGCTTCAGAGAAACAAAAGATGTTGCCAAGTCATACATGGAGTGCCAGAGGTTACAGTGAATCAGGGCGCCATTGGTAACGAGATGAGAGGTAATTTAGCCAGCAAGTTAAATACTTGGAAACAGTGACAGTCAAAATAATGGCAACAGTTAGGCTTGAAAATCCTGGTAGATATTCATACCTTTATTATTTATTTTCAGTTTAATCTCTGATTGTTGAGAGACTTCAGTGTTTAGAGAATTGCACATTTTTCTCAAATTGGAGCTTTCATAGTTCATGTACACTCACATTTTAGGAATGGGATAGATCAAATGTAGAGTAAAGCACCCTCTTCATTGCCACATTTAACAAAGGGACATGTATAGGATAGGTCAAATGTAAAGTTCCCTCTTCATTACCCTATTTCAGCACAGGGACATGTCTACAAGATGCCTGATATAGTGTAAAACTCTTTACAAGCTTATCAGCTTCCATAATTGGTTAAAGATGAGTTAGGTGTTTCCAGGTCAGGTACAGCATAGTTAATACGTGCAGATTAAAATACCCTCTTAGCTGTCCTGACAGAGTGTCTACCTGACTGTGAAAATGTGACTGCTCCACTTCCTATTGTATTGCGCTGAGCATTTTTTCCTAAACCCTGAAAGTCAGTAAATTCCGTCTCTGCCCAAATGGGTGTTAGGCTGATTAGTTGGGGTGTGGAGCAGTTCCTATCTGTTAGCAGTAACTGATAATTATGTCCTATATATAATGCTCTGCATGTACAGTCTGTAATATGGTTACGAGTTAAAGTTATTTTTTAAGAAGCCCTGCAATTTTAAATATGTCAAGCTCTATTTAAAAAAGGTTGGTATGAGATTTTGGGCGACCAAATTTTAAATACTGCCCTTTGACCTCTGTGACCTCCCCTCAAATCTCGACCACAGAGATTGGATATTGCTTCCCTGTTCTTGCCAAGAATCTGGATAGTTTTCATAAGATCATTGTAGATTCAACTCCTTGTAGCACTGATCAGTCCCTGAGCCCTGCTGAAGTGGCTCATTGCTTTAAAGTTCTTTAGATGACAGCATTGCTGAACAAAGCTTTGCTCCTGAGGACCTGGAAACACTCCAGCATGGATCTGAATACAGCATCAGCTGTGGCTCAGTTGATAGCACTCTCACCTCTGACCCAGAGACCTGAACACATAACCTAGCTGACACTCCAGTGCAGCACTGAGGAACTGCTGCACCGCTGAGGTGCATCTTTAGAATGAGACATTCAACCTACGCCTATTCTGCCCTCTCAGGTGGAGTCCTCCTTATGACCCCCCATGTCAAAGTTTGCCCCTCGGGTTGCCAACTGTGATTAAATGTATTCCTAGAGATTTCAGCACATGACTTTCCTCCACATTCCAGCCATTCGTCGGCCAACACATCCATCCTTGTGACGCACTGCCTTTCTGCACAAATTGGAAAGCAAGATGACTCATTGCCCAATTGGATTAATCTTGATTGTCAGCCAAACAGCCTTTCTTTCACCCATTTTCAATATTTTTAAATCTGGTAAAGAGAAATTTTCAATGACATTTTTAGTGCCAATGGCATAATTTCAAAGAAGATTAAGGAGGTGCTCCCTATTGGTCTACTTAATATTTATATCTCAACCAACACCACTAAAATAGAGTGTCTAATAGGTATCTCATTGCTGTTCAAACTGTCTGCCCTATTTCCTACTTTACAACAGTGTTTACACCTTCTCAAGGGCAATTAGGGATGGGCAATAAATGCTGGCCTAGCCAGCAATGCCCATGTCCCAAGAAAGAATAAAAAAAGTCAAAAATGCTAATTGGCTGTAAAACGCTTTAGGGCTTATTGAAGTTGTAAAGGACATTGTAGGAATGCATTTTGTTTCTTTTATGTTTCCGAATGAGTGACTACTATATTAAAGGCCTGACTTTTAACAGTTGACTTATCAAGCCAGCTCCATGAATACCTAAGAGGAGGTGCTGGAATAGTGGTATTGTCACTGAACTAGTAAAGCCAGAAATCCAGGGTAATGCTCCTGGGATCTGGGTTTGAATCCTGCTACAGCAGATGGTGGAATTTGTAAGTGTGTGTGTATAGGGGCTGGGTTTTCACCAAATCAAGATTATTTAGGAGCCATTTAAAAATGATGGCCAGGACCTGATTGTGGGATTCCCAACCCCTTTCCAAGGGTTTCAGATTTTTGGGAGTTTCTTTTAAGGGTGCGGGTTGGCTTGGGTCAAAACCCGCATCCTGCATTTCCAATCCGACCGGCTCCATTGTGGAGATAAGAATGTCCTGCTGCTCCACAATTTTCATGGGCCTGAATTTCACAGTTGGTGTGCGTGCCCTGAAGCAGGTGTATTATCCACTCATGGATGAGATCGCGTTTCCAACGCAATTTCATGCTGGGTGGCCAATCAAGGGCCGCCCAGTGTGAAACGTGTCTGCTTAATGGGCGTCGGAAAGGCTGGGCAAGGTTGGGTGCCTGTCTGGTGCTGGGTCCAATGGCGACCTGGTGCAGGATTTAAAGCAGCAGAGGCAACTCCTTGAAGGCTGCTAGGGGACACTTTATAGCATTGGAGTTGTTTGACAAAACATCTCTTTTGAGCTGCAATGGCACCTGCACCTGCTGAGCACACCAGGCTGTAGGGCAAGTCCTGTAGGCACTTGCCCCACCCGGTTCTTGGATGAATGCCTGGGAATACTTGTGGAAGAGGTCAGTGCCAGGCAAGACATCCTCATCCCCATGGAAGGCAAGAGGAGGCTACCGCACCTGACCAAGCAAGCATGGGCAGAGGTGGTAGCCCAGGTCAGTGGCCATGATGTTGCGCGATGCACATGGGTGCAGTGCCATAAAAGATTCAATGATCTCCTGCACTCGGCAAGGGTGAAGGATGAGTACTGAGTTGGCATAAATCTGTGTCGGGAAGTTTTAATGGCTGGCCATCCCCCCATGGTGCTCAGGGGTGTAAGGGTCTGAATACCAACTGTCAATGGCATTAGCGCCTGCCAAGGCAGTGACCCCTGGCTGCCTGGCCTGAATGCTTTTTGGGTTGATGGCCATGACTCGGATGTGCCCTGTGAGGTGTTCCTCAGGTGGGGTTGGCCAGGCTGCAATGGTGCTGTAGGTAGAGAGTGGACTAATCAATTCTCCTCTGTCCTTTCAGGAGAAGAGAAGCCATAGCAACATTGAGAGGTCGGGGCCAGATGGAGGCCCCCCAAAACTGGCTCATATTGATGAGGAATGAGATGGATGCCTTAGAGATGGAATGCTGGTTCCCATCTTGACCCATTGGTCATGGAGAGGCAGGGGTCTCTGATGAAGGTAAGAGTGCATTGCACAGATACGAGAGTGTCAGAGTGTGTGACCATTGTTATGTTGTCTCATCTGAAATGGAAACCTCAAATCTGGAGTCCCCATTAATCATTGAAAGATGATGGCATCATAGTGCAGATCTCCATTGTCTCACCAGCCCGCCTAGCATGCACATAACAATGTGATGACTGATACTACTGACATGTCATTTTCTTCCCCTAGAATTGCCATCCAGCTAATGAATGCAGGACCCCGATGAGCCACCCTTGACAGCGGAGGACCAGTGGCCGTCAGATGCACCTGTATCACACCCCCTCTCTGCACTAGGCACCAGACACAGGCACCTCAGTGGGCATTAGATTGGCGGCTAGAATGTCGGTGTACAGCAGTGAGGACACTTCACACTCACATGAGGAGCAGACAGAGGCAGAGAGTGCCCAGGGCACCGGCAGCCGGAGGACAGCTGGAAACCAGGACAATGCTGAGGAAGGAAGATGACGAGACTCTGGAGTCGTCTATTAGGTGGCAGATGCTGGATGTCCAGCGGGATGTGTAGAAAGACCTGGCGGAGATCCATGACGGTTTGCATGCCATGGTCCATGCAGAGCATGAGTACTGCATTGGCCCTCAGCACCGAGCACACTGCCGCCTCCATTGAGAGAGCGGTGACTCTCATGGAGAGGCATTTCCAGGGACAGAATCAAGGGTTCTGCAAGCCCTCACAAAGACAATGACCTCAGGTGGTCAGTGCCAATGTGGGAGATGGATGAGGCACCTCGTATCTCTGACAGGTGCCCGTCCATTAATGGTGAGCAGAGAGCTCCAGAGCGCCCTCACATTGGCATACAAGCTGCTTGTCGTATCTGCGGGCTCCTCTCAGGGTGCTCTGGATGACAGAAGCAGCTCCTCCGCTCCTCTGCCAGTGACCGTGGCATCCGATGAGGCTGCGATGACTGGGGAGATGCCAGCTGTGGCACTGGCCGCTCCCTCCCAGGTGGGGCCAGCACAGGCTCCTCTGGCCAGAGAACATCCACCAAGGTCATCAAGGCCAACAAGACAGCAGAGTCAGCAGGCTGTCTCCAATGCCAGTGCCAGCGAGGGGGGAGAGTGGAGGGCGGTCACCAAGACGCAGCACTCGCAAGCTCAGGTGATCTTCTGTTCTGTCATGTTTTGTTAATTTGATTACTGGTGTGATCATTAACACCTTATATTGTCATTTTCTGTGTGTCAATTTGTGTTAATGGCCTGAGTATGCTTTGCTTGTTTTGCAGGTGCTAATATCTCCTGCTGGACATGAGTGGCTTAAACTTTATTGTGCAAGTACTGAGTGGACTTTGGATTCAATGGAAAGGATAATTTCAAACATGCGCTAAAGAAGTGGCACCCCCGGCATGAGGTGAAAGCAGTGCTTTGGCAGCCTAGCTGTTGAATCAAGCCCTCCCTGGTGTCACTGCCTCCCTGAAGTTTCCAGAGGTCTGCCTCCATGACTTCACCATGTTCTTCCCCGGGCTCTTTGTGATGACTGTCAATTTAAGACCAGTTCAACTGAGTAGGCGTCACGTGATTTGTTCAACCAAGGTGTGACTTCTAGGGGAGGAGCTTCCTAGGAAAGATGACTATATGAGGGGCTGGCTGGATACAAACAGCCACAGAAGCTGTTGTGTAAATAAAGTTTGTTTTGTTTGACTAAGAAGCCTCCCAGAGTGTGTTTCTACACTCTTCTTCTGATCCACCACTGGATTCATCATTTGTGGCCTGTGGAGCTGTCTCAATATCCTCTTCCTCTCCCCTTGCCAGTGTCAGATTGTGGAGAGTTCAACATGTAACCACTATCAGTGACACCCGCTCTGGTGGATATTGTAGTGCCCTCCCTGAACGATCCAGGCATCAGAATCTCATCTTCAGAAGAACTATAGTCCTATCACCGCCCTTGTGGAGGCATGACTCCTATTATAATGCTGCTCTGCCTCTGTTCTTGGGTGCCTTTGTCAACAGGAAGAGATTCTACCTGATGAACATCCAAATGGTGTGTGACCACAAGACGCAGATTCTGCAGATCTGTGCAAGGTACCCTGGCAGCTCCCATGACACATACATCCTTCGACACTTCCAGGTGCCAAGGCTGTTCACTGCTCCAGCTCAATTGGATGGATGGCTGTTGAGTGACAAGGGCTATCCGTTGAAAAGGTGGCTCCATGACGCCATCTTCTTGGGTGGTGGAGAGGTGTCATGGAGCCATCTTTTCAACGGATATCCTTTGTCACCCAACAGCCATCCATCCAATTGAGCTGGAGCAGTGAACAGCCTTGGCACCTGGGAGTGTCGAAGGATGTATGTGTCATGGGAGCTGCTGGGTACTTTGCATAGTCTTGCAGAATCTGCGTCTTGTTGTCACAAACTATCTGGACATTCATCAAGTGGAATCTCTTCTGACTGATGAAGGCACCCGGCTGACCCACTGGCGTCTTGATGGCCACATCTGTACAATTGATGGCACCCTGGATGCAGGGGAAGCCAGCAATCACTGTAAACCTCTGGTTCGCTCAGCCTGGCTGGCCTTGTCCATCTGGAAATGAATAAAGGTCATTACCCACCTGAACAGAGCTTCTGTCAACAGCTTGACGCAACTGTGGACAGCTGATTGGGAGACTCCACACAGATCACCCACTGACCGCTGGAAAGAGCTGGAGGCATAGAAGTTGAAGGCCACTGTGACCTTCAGACCCACTGGCATGGGGTGTCCACCCGCACAGTCAGAGCTGATCTCAGGGCTGATCATCTGACAAGTGAAAGTCACTGTCTCCCTGGAGAGGCGGAGCCTCCTTCGGTATTGCACCTCAGACATATTGAGGTAGCTTCATCACCACCTGTAAACCCTGGCAGCAGGATAGTGGCATCTTCTGCCATGGACTCCCTATGGGCCCTGCCGTGTGTCAGCGCCTCTCCTCTCACAGGTCGCTCCCCTGGAAGCTGCCTACAGACACCTGGCCTCCTCTCCCCTCTGCCCCTCCTCAGAAGAGGTGCTGCCAGTGGAGCAGACAATCCCCATTACCAGGGTAACGGTCCCTCAGAGGAGTTCTGAACCCTAGCCTGCCTGATGGGATCTTTTAAAAGATAAGTTCCGAAAGTCCTTCTCATGTCCCTCCCCCTCCCCCATGCCAAGGTCTGCCCTAGGGTTGCCAACTGTAATTAAATGTATTCCTGGAGCCTTCATCTCATGACTTGCCCCCGCACTCCAGCCATTAGTCGGCCAACACATCCATCCTTGTGACGCCCTGCCTTCCTGCACCAACTGGAAAGCAAAATGACGCATTATCCAATTAGATGGATCTTGACTCTTAGCCAAACCTTCTTTTTTCACCCATTTTCAATATTTTTATATCTGGTAAAGAGAAATTTTCAATGGAATGTTTTTAAAGAACTTTTTTTTTAATGTCCTGATGATTTTCTCCAGGGTTGCACACAGGAGTGTCCTGGAGATTAATCTTCAATTCCTGGAGACTCCAGGCTAATTCTGAAGGATTGACAACCTTACATGCCCCCCCAAACACCCCATGGCCCCTCATGTCCCCAATGCCAGGTTATGATGACCACCTACCCCCTATGGCCCCTTATGCCCCCATGCCATGCTATGCCCCCAAACAACCACTATGGCTCCCCCATGTCCATATGCCAATGTATGCCCCCCACAAATAACCCCGATGGATCCTCTTTCCCCCAATGCCAAGCTATGGCACTTCCATTCCCGTTCACCTACCCTACACTATATTGACAGTAGAATGTATAAAATTGTTTTAAAAAAACAGTCATTCATTGATAACTTTCCACTTTTTTCATTAAAAAAAACCTCCTTTCTACTGCAGCCCAATAAAAGTTTCAATCAATTAGACCCTTTGAAGTTTCAATAGCTGAAACTGCAAGTACTTGAAATCTCCTTATCTTGTGTAAGTTAACATTGTGAAATTGACAGCGTAGATCAAAGAGCCAGAACTGTCAATCCAGCAAGTTTTTTCTGGGGCTCAGGTGATTTTGTACTCTAATGGATGTCTGAGCTTTCAGCCAAGAATACATAATGAGGATTGGCTGGGAGCCCAGTAATCCATCAGCCTGTTCAAACACCTGTGTCTGCTTCTGAACATTTCCCCGGGTCAGCTGGTCCAACTCCAGCCCGCACCTACCCCTCCAACAAATAAAATCACATCCTTGAAGGCACTTTCTCACTAGGTGGGTGGGCCAAGCCAGGAATTTTCCCCACTCCCTCTACCTGCCTCAAGGACAAAAATCCAGCCCTATGTGTGTGTGTATATGTGTGTGTGTGTGTGTGTGTGTGTGTGTGTATGTCTTTGTGTCTGTGTGTGTCTGTGTGTGGTTGTGTTGTATTTATGCACCTGTGCTCTGCAGTCAGTGTAACTTGGCAGTCAGTAAGGTAGAATTGCAGCACAGCGCCTGGACAGTGTCACACCTGGATATCACTACAGACACACACCGCCAGTTATCCTGACAACAGGAAGTTTAATGGAACAGGAAACTTACTCTCTGGCCAGCTAAGTAAATGCAGCCCTTTGGTGCACTCGAGCAATCCCAGCCCCAATATCTGCCAACACGTGCAATAGCTCCTACTTCAAGATTAAGCTGAGCGCATGGCAGTGCAATCGGGCTATGGATGCATAGCTGCACTAGGCTTGCACTGAGCAACTTCCCTGTTGTGGTGGCTCACCATTCTTCAAAATAATGTCTGCACGCCCTGAGAGTCTAACCCATGCACAGTACTGTGTTCACAGGCAGGCCCTCAAACACACATGCACACAGCATCAATGCATGCATGTGTGAGAAAAAAAACACTAGGCACATACATGGCCTCCACACACTGACAAGCACCAGTATAACATTTACCAGAAGCACCCGATGTTGGTGCCAGGTCATGGTCTCCACAAAAAAATCTCTTCAATGCACTAACAATTATCCTTCAGGGCTCTGGGAACACTGCTAACCATGTCAGCGAACTCACGGGACCTTTAAAATTGAGTAGCGTGTAAATAGTGGGTCAGAGCCAATTCAAACACACAGAGCTAGCAGACTGGCGTGCACTCCTGAACACATTGAGATACCAGGTGCCTCTGCTCCTACTCTTACCCGTCACTGACACACAGCCAACTAGAGCTTGTGTAGCTCTCTGCGGGTCGACCAAGTCTGTATCTACCATTTATCAATCTGCTGACTGGGGTGGTGGGGGGGGGGGGGGTGTTTTATGGAGAGTTGTGGGGGTGGCATGGATGATTTTGCCCTTTTAATAATAATTTAGGCAAGCCCAGAAATCACTGTTCTTTAGTAAAGGAGAATTTGGGGAGATTCTTTTGGATGTCTGGGCATGGAAATTGGGAAGGGAGGGGGCAGGGTGTTAGAAACCCAAGAAGGGGGCTGCAGGCAAAGATCAGTGACCCAAGGTTCTCCACACACAGCTTGTTCTGGTGGAAGACGCTGATGTTACTGTTACCGGCATTTAAACAGCAAGATAAACAACAGCAAATCATCTTGGCTTTCTGAGTAGATAAAATCTCCACTTGTCCTCAGTGAAAGAAAGACTTGTATTTATTGATATTAAAGTCTTGATGGAGTCGGCAGATAGGTGGGATATGAAGTTAAATGTACAGAAGTGTGAGGTGATGCATTTTGATAGGAAGAACATGGACAGACAATATAAAATGAGGGGTGAAATTTTGAAGGGGGTGCAGGAGCAGAAAGACCTGGGTGTATATGTGCATTGATCATTGAAGGTGACAGGACAGATGGAGAGAGCAGTTAATAAAGCATATAGTATCCTGGGCTTTATTTATAGGGGCATAGAGTACAAAAGCAAGAATGTTATGCTGTATTTATATAAGACACTAGTTAGGCCTCAGCTGGATTATTGTGTACGGTTCTGGGTGCCACACTATAGGAAGGATGTGAACACATGGAGAGAGCACAGAAAAGAATGGTTCCAGGGATGAGAAACTACAATTACAAATATAGATTAGAGAGGTTGGGACTGTTCTCCTTGGAGAGAAGAAGGCTAAGAGGAGATTTGATAGAGATGTTCAAAATCATGAGGGGACTGGACAGAGTAGACAGGGAGAAGCTGTTCTCGCTCATGAAAGGATCAAGGATGAGAGGGCACAGATTTAATATGATTTGCAAAAGGATAAAATGTAACATGAGAAAAAACTTTTTCACACAATGAGTGGTTCAGGTCTGGAATGCACTGCCTGGGAGTGTGGTGAAGGCAGGTTCAATCAAGGAATTCAAGCGGGCAGTAGATGATTATTTGAATAGAAACAATGTGCAAGGGTACGGGGAAAAGGCGGGGCATTTGGAGAGGCAGTGCAGACACGATGGGCTGAATGATTTTCTTTTGTGCTGTTAAAATTCTGTGATTCTGTAACATAGCACCTTTCATTACCTCAGGACATCCCAAAGCACTTTACAGCCAAATAAGTACTTTCAAGTGTAGTCACTAGCCTAATGTAAGAACCATGATAGCCAGTTGGCACACAGCAAGATCCAACAACAATGTGGTTATGACAAGATAATCTATTTTTGTGAGGTTGGTTAAGAGATAAATATTGACCAGGACATTATTTATCACTGAGCAAGGCCTGTGCAGTCACTCACAAGTTGCTGTGCAGCCTTGCACCGGCAGTTTAGTGGGGAACATTAGTGAGTGCAAAAGTAGATCATTGGTTGTAAAACGCTTTGGGATTTCCTGAGGTAAGTCTTTCTTTCCAAGTGAGGAGAGTTGATATGCAGTCTTATTCATCACAATGCATTCCTCCTCAAAGTGAGCCTTGGCTAATCAAGAGATCCAACTGAAATGGGTGTGAGGACAATGGTTACAGTCCTGCACTACATTTACAGGTCATATTGAGCTCTGTGCATTCTGGATCTGGCATATATAAAAGGCACAAAAGAGGGTGATGGTGAAGGAGACCAGCTTTAATCAGGCAGGCAGCCTTCTGACTGTGTGCTTCAAGTACTACTAACCTTGATGGAAGTGAAAATTGTTAAACCCAGTGGCCATGGCCAGTCCAGCGGCAACAAATCAAATGTAATTCCCCCAAATGGTGTCTGAAAACTCATGGCAAGAGGGGAGGAGGTAGCCAAAGGGTTGGCACTTTCTTTTCTCCAGTCTGCTTCCATCTTGGACTCTCCCTGGAAAGAATGCTTCTTATATTGGATTATGATCCCAAGAATGCCCAAGTGCTCATCACGCATCTGTAATAATTGACATTAAGTCTCAGGAGGCTATCCAACTATCCAAGCATCATAGTGGAGGCCTGCCTTGTCCATCTCTATTCATTTCCTGTGAGGCTCACTTGACACCAAACAGAACTTAGGCTGCAGGCTGATTTTTTTTTTATCTTTCCCAACTCTAAGCTTTTGTAGAGAGTTGTATCCCTCGCTGAAATCAGCCAACAGCACTAGAATCAAATTTGGGGCCTTCTTGCGGCTGCATTTCTTGCCACAGAAGTCCTAATATACAGCAGAGATTTGACTGTCACATGTGCTGTTAGTAATGACTGAGGTCTCTTCTCCTGATGCCAGGAGCAAAGATTCCCCTCATGTCCCTTCACCAGGCCTGACCTGCCCCTTGGATGTGCAGGCTTTTGAGAAAGAGGTAGCTGACTAACACAAGGAGGCCAAGGGTTTGAATTGTAGCATTATTACAATCCTTGGAATTGCCTATTCCCATTGGCTGAGTTCCACCAATTGTCAAGGAGGTTGCCAGAGCGAAGCAGCTGCAGTTGTGTGGAAATGGGGTCACCACTGAACAAGCCAACACAATTTATGGGTCTGGCGGATAGACTGACAGTCCCATTGACCCACCATTCCAGCTGAAGCAGGGGACAAACACTGGGAAATAGAGATGCAAACACCAGCAAGTGACAAAGAAAAAACTTGCATTTATATGGTGCCTTTCATGATCTCAAGATGTCCCACAGTGCTTCACAGCCTATGAAGAACTTTCAAAGTCACTGTTGTAATGTAGGAAATGTGGCAGCCAATCGGCGTACAGTTTAATCCCTCAAACAACACTGTGATAAAGACCAGGCACTCTGTTTTCTGGTACCTTTCTGACATGTTATTTTATTACCATCCCTCTTGAGTCACCTCCTTGGCTCACACCAGTCTGCACCTGCACAAATGGGCAGCAGGTTAATAAGATGCTCCCGGGTGCTGCCAATTTCACTCTCAAACCTGGGAGGTGCCTGAGAACATACAATTTTAAATCCCTGCTGATAATGGTCTCAAAGTGAAGTGGGGTTTTGGGGAGGGGATTGGCCATTTGGCCTAAGCGCGCTCCCATCATGGTCCAGCATCTGACTGCCCCAGAGCTGGCTCAAGGGCTTTTGTCTCTGGTCTTAATAAGATGATGGTACCTGTTATTGATTAGCCTGTGCGTGGAGTAACGCTTCCTGACATTGGTCCAGCATTTGTCCTTTATTATATTTGTACCTAGGCCCTTCCTCCAGCATTTGTGGTTTAACAAGAATGGTGATCAGGACTCTAATTTTTAATTCTTCTTACTAGCTTCTATATCACTAGGGGATATTTCCTTTGCCTCATTTCAAGGCCAAAACGGCCAGTTTTTTCTAACCTTTCCTCACAAACCAGCCTCTTGACAAAGGTTTCAGTTTTGTCATCCTTTGTTGCATTGCTTCTAGAGTGTGGAGGCTCCCCTCCATGATGAGAAATAAAAGCAGTATTCAGGGTAGAGTTGATATTCCCTCTGATGTTTCGGATCCCTCAGAGATCAGACTACTGACCCCGGATACTAATTTCTCAGAGCTCCCTGGAGCAGCGGAATGGATCGTCAAGGTGGGCGAACCTGGAAGCTGGGCTCCCCAGCACATTGTGACCGGGTGACAATCTCAGGGTGGAGGGGGAGTCAATCAAGGGGAAGGTAAAGAGAGAGACAGAGGGAATCGGTAGGAGCGTGGAGGAGGAGTAATCGCAGTGAGGGTGCCTGCTCATCCCGAGGCCCTGACGGAAGGGGAGGTAGGGTGGGGGGGAGGGGGAAGAGTCAGAGGAGTGGGTGGGGAAGTGGAGGTTTGAAGCGTGGCAGGAGTGGGGAGGTGGAGTCAGAGGCCAGGGAGAAGGGGATCAGAGGCCTCAGGGTCAAGGGAGGTCAGTGGCCTCATGGAGATGGCCAGGTAGGTGGGCTTCTTGATGACGAAGCATGCCCAAACAAGCATTCTGGGCCGAGCAGGAGGATGAAAGACACTTACCCCCAGGGTGCAGTAGCCTCACCCTGATGTAGCTGCCAGGTTTTCCAAGGTGCCGCAAACTCATAAATGGAATAATGCTTTAAAAAACCCAACCCATCTCCTTGGAGCAGGCTGGTGACCCGCTCACCATCTCACCCCTGTTGAATCCAGAAGTGGGCAGGTTGGAGGCAGGTTTGGGTGGGGTTTTTGATTTGTAAGACTTGAATCTACACCCTTTCTCTCCCAACCCCCTCACCCAATGCAAACCCATCTGTTTATTTGGGTGGGGAATGATGGGTTAAAAGGAAAGACCTGCATTTCTATAGCACCTTCCATGACACTGGCCATCCCAAAGTGCTTTGCAGCCAATGAGGTACTTTTGAAATGTAGTCCCTGTTGTAATGTAGGGATCGCAACAGTAAATTTGTGCACAGCAAGCTCCCACAAGCTGCAATGTGATAATGGGCAGATTAGCTGGTTTATTGATGAATATTGGCCAGGACACAGTGAACTCCCCGATCTTCAGATAGTCTTGCTAGATCTTTCAGCACTGAAGAAGGGACATATGGACTCAAAACGTAAATTCTGCTTCTCTCTCCACCGATGCTGTCAGACCTGCTGAATCTTTCCAGCATTTTCTGTTTTTATTTCAGATTCCCAGCATCTGCAATATTTTGCTTTTATCATGCTGGATCTTTAATGTCCATCTGAGCAGGCAGATGGGGGATTCAGTTTAACATCCCATCTGAAAGACAAGGCCTCTGACAATGCACTGCAGTGTTAGATTAGGTTTTATAGAGTGAGGCTTGAAACCATAACCTCTGTAGTTAAGAGGTGGCCATACTACTGCTGAGCTAGAGCAGTCAAGATGCCAATGCTTGCTAACATCATTCTTTAGTACCTGATGGCACCGTTACTCCAGCCTAACCCTGGAACCCTGTTAGTTTTTATAGTTAATTCGCGAATATAACTGCAGTCCTTGAACACAGCCAGGACATGAAAGGATCTGGAATTATACATTTGCAAAAGCTAAACCACAAAGTACTCTTCTAATTTAGTGCAGCTCATTACAAACATCTAACAAGGCTAAGGGAGAGGACTCTGCCAATGCAATGCTGGGACCCCTATGATCTTAGTTGGGATTGTGGTAAGATAGCAGCACTAGTCTGGGAGCACTAAGCATCCAATCCGTAACATTGCTAAATGTGCATTTCATGAGAGTTTGTGAATGGCCATTGCCAAGTACAGTAATGGTACACTCCATGTCCCTGTGGTATTGGTACACTGCAAGACCCTGCTGGCAATGTATATTAGAAAATTCTGCTGGTAATGGTACACTGGATCGAGGGCCCTATTGGCAACAGTACACTCAATATCCATCCTTGTAAAAGTAAACTGCAAGGCCCTGCTGGTAATGGAGGATCCTGCTGGTAATGATACACTGGAGGGTCCTCCTGGCAATGGTACACTGGAGGGTCCTGCTGGTAATGATACACTGGAGGGCCCTGCTGGTAATGATACACTGGTGGGCCCTGCTGGCAATGGTACATTGAAAGACACTGCTGGTAATGGTACGCTGGAGGGCCCTGCTGGTAATGATACACTGGAGGGTCCTGCTGGTTATAGTACACTGGAGGGTCCTGCTGGTAATGGTACACTGGAAGGCCCTGCTGGTAATAGTACACTGGAGGGTCCTGCTGGTAATGGTACACTGGAGGGTCCTGCTGGTAATGGTACACTAGAAGGCCATGCTGGTAATAGTACACTGGAGGATCCTGCTGGTAATAGTACACTGGAGGGTCCTGCTGGTAATGGTACATTGTAAGGCCTGCTGGTAATAGTACACTGGAGGGTCCTGCTGGTAATGGTACACTGGAGGGTCCTGCTGGTAATGGTACACTAGAAGGCCCTGCTGGTAATAGTACACTGGAGGGTCCTGCTGGTAATGGTACACTGGAGGGTCCTGCTGGTAATGGTACACTGGATGGGCCTGCTGGTAACGGTACACTGGAGGGCCCTGCTGGTAATGATACACTGGAGGGCCCTGCTGGTAATGATACACTGGAGGGCCCTGCTGGTAATGATACACTGGAGGGCCCTGCTGGTAATGGTACACTAGAGGGCCCTACTGGTAATGATACACTGGAGGGTCCTACTGGTAATAGAATACTGGAAGGCCCTGCTGGTAATGGTACACTGGAGGGCCCTGCTGGTAACAGTATACTGGAGGACCCTGCTGATAACAGCATACTGGAGGACCCTGCTGGTAAAGTATTAATTTCTTTCTTGACCAAAGTGAAATATTGGGACATGCAGAATTCTGGACCCACCCGATCTGAAACCTGAATGTTTCATGCATAGAAACCACTTAATGCTATTTTCAGATTATCTGTAAATATGGTTTTACAAACAAGGCCAAACAGCCTGTGGGAGTCCAGCATTTTTTTAAGCATAGGTAAGAAACAAGGGTAGTCTGTCTGCCACAGCCTTGTTGTGCCTCAGCTGTAAGCACCAGCTCCTCCCTCAATGTCCCCTACTGTTAGTGTGTTTAACACATGCCTGTAAAGTGTTAACTGTTTTCCTTCAGAGAGAAGCCAAATGTAGTCACTTCCCATTGTAAATAATGGAAATTCCTCTCATTCCTCAGACTCACAGAAAGTAAGAAGATCCTTCACTGGCTGTAGTGTCGAGCTGATAATGGAAAAAGCATGTACACACACAGCCCATGTGTCAGCTCTGAGTGGTTGGCCTGACACTACCCTATTGGCTGGAAGCATGCAAATAAACTGCCGGCAGGAGCATTTGCTGGGAGGACCAATGGGAGGACAAGGTAACCACGGAGAAACGGTTGCTCCCTGCAGGCAACTAAATTGTTTCCTTTTTCCTTCTTCTTTCAGTCATTCACTACATGGTTAATGTGAGAAGCTGGAAACACCACAGCCTCAGACACACTCCAGCCATCCAGGCACTAAAGTGTGTTCAAGCAAGCCCTGTATTCACCCCTAGGTAGGGAGAAGTCTATATTTTCTTGCTGCTTTGCCCAGGAAGTTGGTATTTGGGAGGGAGGAGGAGCAGTTTGGCAATTATATCTATTTTTTTTCTGATGGGGTGTGTGAAACATAAATGGTCTGCTTCTAGATGTGGAACAAAAAGAAAATGTGAATGAACAGAGGGGTGTTGCCACCATTTTAGTGTCCACCTCAAGCCCTTGACTTTTCTGTCACCTGTGTGCTGTACAGAGGCATTTCCATGATGGGAATGGCCACACTGCACTGCAAGCAAATATATTCCCACTGTGTATTTATAAATCACACATCTAACTTTACAGGGGCAACAGCGACCCTTTAAATGGCTCTTGTTAATGTACATTTATATAGTGCACTTTACAACCTCAGGACGTCCCAAATTGTTTTACAGCCCCATGAAATGATTTTAAAGTCTAGTCACTGTTATAAAGTAGGAAATACAGCAGCTAATTTGCACACAGCCAACTCCCACAAGCAACCTTATGTTAATGATTGTTATGAGAGCTGTTTTCAGTGATGTTGGTTGAGGGGTAAATATTGGCCAGAGCACTGAGAGAGCTCCTCTTTGAACAGTTCCTTTTACAGACACCTGAGAGGGCAGACTGGCCTTTGTTCTAACATCTTAGCTGAAAGCTGGCACCTCTAACTCTGTGCCACCTCCTCAGTATGACATTGGAGTGTCAGGCACAATTTTGTGAGAGACAGAGACCCAGATTTTCACGTTGGTGGAGAGCCTCTCCGTCGTGGTGAAAATCCCAGAAATGTCTGAAAATTCGAAGACCTGCCCCCGAACATGGCATGTTCCATTTTCGCAGGTGTGGGAGTGGAGTTGGGCCAGGGTCCGCGCATGCGTAGTTTGCAGAGTCACCAGGTCATTTAAATCTCCAGCTAACTCCACTAGTGGGGTTTTGGCAGGCCAGGAGTGTGAAACCCAGAGTGTGGAGGTTAGGCCAGGTAAGTGTTGGTCCGAACTTGATGGATTCGTTTGGATAGCCAGGGAACGCCTTTGGATGTAATCCTGGGACACCTTTGGGAGAGGTAAGGATCATTTAGGATTGTTAAAAGTAAACATGATTATGTAAAAAGTGCATAAACTCATTGGAACTGTCAAGTTGTTAAAGGAGTTTCAAACAAGTGTCAAGCAGTCAAGGAAATGTCTAAGCACACTAGGTAAGTTGTCATGGAGGGGGTAGGGCAAGGGATGATGGGTGGGGACATAGGTTGACATAGGGGGAATGAGGGGGCATGGGGGTGGGTAGGGCACAAGAGGTGGCATAGGTTGACATAGGTGGGGCATGGGGAATTTGTGGGGTGTTGAGGAGTGAGGGCAGGGGGCAGATTTTTGTTTGATTCTTTTTTTAAATTTAATTCAATAATTTGCCTTCTGCCCAGCCTGCCTCTGCACCCAGAAGCCTTTGCACTCGTTCCAGGGACGGCGGGTCCAACTTCTGATCCAACTCGCCCCACTATTTGGAGAGTTAGTGGACAAGCTAGGCTGAGTTCTCCGACCCTGTTGACCAGGCTTTGTACACACCTGTGGAAGATAGTCCAATGCCGAGGCTCCTTTGCAAGTTCGCGATGATCTCAATGCAATTAGCCCTCCTCAGGTTGGTAGGGTGGGGTTGAAGGAGAGGGTGCAGCATGGCAGGTTGGCACAAGAAAATAATTACATTGTTTTCACTTCAAAAATGTTCAAATCCCCAGTCTGTGATCGATTGGCCCTTCATAATCTAGACCCCACTCTCTCCAATGTGTATCAGAGAGCCTTAGATTTCCATTAATAACCAGGAAGTGGTTTCCTATCTTTAACCTTTACTTAATATTGGACACATGTACAACCGGGCGATTGGCCTCCTCCTGCACTGTATCATTCCATGATTGCTTCAGTGAGGAAATGCCAGTGAGGAGGACTGCCCCAATCAGCTGGAAGCAGGAAGCTGAGGGCTGTGCTGGGGGATGGGGTAAGAAATTCAGCCTGTGGAACAAGCAGGTGTGTCAGTTAGCAGGGCCTGAAAGCCAGGCACAGTGTCTGCCAATGGGAGGTGAGAGCTTTTTTTAATTCATTTATGTGATGCAAGTGTCGCTGGCTAGGCCAGCATTTATGGTAAATGGTCCACACTGCTGCCACTGTTTGTCGGTGCTGGATGGAGTGAATGTTTGTGGATGGGGTGCTAATCAAGTGGGCTGCTTTGTCCTGGATGGTGTCAAGCTTCTTGAGTGTTGTGGGAGCTCCCCTCATCCAGGCAAGTGGAGAGTATTCCATCACACATCCTGACTTGTGCCTTTGTGATAGTGGACAGGCTTTGGAGAGTCAGGAGGTGAGATACTTTCTGCAGGATTCCTAGCTTCTGATCTGCTATTGTAGCCACAGTATTTATCTGGCTAGTCCAGTTCAGTTTCTGGTCACTGGTAATCCCCAGAATGTTAATAGCGGGGGATTCAGTAATCGTAATGCCATTGAATGCCAAGGGGCGATGGTTAGATTCTCTCTTGTTGGAGATGGTCATTTCCTGACACTTGTGTGGTGCAAATATTACTTAGCACTTGTCAGCCCAAGCCTGGATATTGTCCAGGTCTTGCTGCATTTGGACATGGACTGCTTCAGTATCTGAGGAGCTGTGATTGCCGCTGAACATTGTGTAATCATCAGTGAACATCCCCACTTCAGACCTTATGATGGAAGGAAGGTCATTGATGAAGCAGCTGAAGATGGCTGGGCCTAGAACATTACATTGAGGAACTCCTGCAGCGATGTCCTGGAGCTGAGCTGATTGACCTCCAACAACCACAACCATCTTCCTTTGTGTTAGGTATAACTCCAACCAGCAGAGAAATTTCCCCCTGATTCCCATTGACTCCAGTTTTGCTAGGATTCCTTGATGCCACACTCGGTCAAATGCTGCCTTGATATCAAGGACAGCCACTCTCACCACTAGAATTCAGCTCTTTTGTCCATGTTTGAACCAAGGCTGAAATGAGGTCAGGAGCTGAATGATCCTGCCGTAACCCAAACTGGGCATCAGTGAGCAGGTTATTGATAAGCAAGTGCCACTTGATAGCACTGTTGACAACCCCTTCCATCACTTTACTGATGATGGAGAGTAGACTGATGGAGCAGTAATTAGCTGGGTTGGATTCGTCCTGCTTTTTGTGTATCAGGCATACCTGGGCAATTTTCCAGATAGCCGGGTAGATGCTGGTGTTGTATCTGTACTGGAACAGCTTGGCTAGGGGTGCGGCAAGTTCTGGAGCACAAGTCTTCAGTACTATTGCCGGAATATTGTCAGGGTCCATAGCCTTTGCAGAATCCAGTGCTTTAAACCATTTCTTGATATCACGTGGAGTGAATCAAATTGGCTGAAGACTTGCATCTGTGATGTTGGGGACCTCTGGAGGAGGCCGAGATGGATCATCCACTCTGAAGCAAATATCTTGTCCCCCATGGTACTGATGCTTCATTAAACACTGAAGACTTTACAAGTAGATAACCAGTGATGAGATGATGAATTTAGGTCCAAAGAAAGAACTTTCGCACACTTGGCATCTTTCATGACCCCAGAACATTGCAAAGAGATTCACAGCATGTTTGGAGTGTGGTCATTGCTGTATAGTGAAAAAAATTGTATTCCCAATGTCTTAAAAAGTTTGGCAATAAATTTCACAGGGCTGCAACAGCCCTTTAAAATATGTGTGTGTTTGTGTCATGCTCCATAAATGCCAGCAATCAAGGGCAAAATTTTGAGGTTGGCAGGTGAGTGCAGTAGGGGGAAACGGGAGCAGTTGGGAAATGGCCAGGGTCCGCAATCGGCCCCCAACCTCAATTTCATGATGGAGGACCAATTAAGGCCTGCCCAGCGTGAAACGCAGCACCTCACTGGTCGGGAAGGGCTGAGAGGGGGCAGGGACCTGTTGGCCGTCGGGTCCAATGGCAACCCAGCAGCTGGTTTAAAAATGGCCCAGGCAGCCCCAGAAAGGCTGCCACGGAAGGAAGTGTGTTCTGCATTGTTTTGATGGAGTTGAGTACGGCTGGAGACATCAAGCTGGAGGGCAGGTCGGGTGAGCATTCGCACCCCCCCCCTCACTTTTTGAATGAGTGCCTCACCGTCCTCCTGGAGGAGGCGGCTGCCAGGAGGGATACCCTCGTCCCCAGAGCTGGGAGGAGGAGGCCACTGCACCACACAAAAAGGGCATGAGGGGAAGTGACAGCAATGGTGAGCAGCCATGGTGGTGCGGCGCACATGGGTGCAGTGCCAGAAGTGCTTCAATGACCTGCTGCGCTCAGGAAGAGTGAGTACCCTGTTAGCATGGGTCAGTGTGCAGAGGGTTAAGGTCTGGCCATCCCCTCCTGGATCTCGGGGGTGCTAGCGTCTGAGTGCCAACTGTCACTGACACTGGAGCTGGCCAAGGGGGTGAGCCCTGTCTGCTTGGACTGAGTGCCTTGCGGCTCGAGGGCTGCAACTCGGATGTGCCCTGCGAGGTGTTCCTCAGCTGGGGTTAGCCAGGCTGCAATGGTGCTGCAGGTACAGAGTGGACTAATCAATGCTCCTCTGTCCTTTCAGGGGAAGATGAGCCATAACCAATCAAATCGTACAGGCAGAGGCCCGCCCAACCTGCTGCTGCTCAACTGGTTCGAGCTGGAGAGTTGACACGCTCCCCGTGCAACCAAGTGTGGAGTGGCCGGGGTGCCAGATGGAGGGAAGAGCGCAGTGCACAGAGGTGAGAGTTTAGGATTGTGTGACCATTCTAATGTAGTCTCTTTGTTAATGGAAGCCTCAAACCTGGAGCCCCCATTGATCATTGAAAGACGAGGGCACCATGATACAGGTCTCCATTGTCTCACCAGGGTGCATGGCACAGTGTCAGTGTGAGGACTTAAACTAATGGCATGTCCATGTTCTCCCTTTTAGGTTCACCAGCACACACTCACTCTCTGGACACCGAAGGGCCACCCCTGAGGCCAGAGGACCATCAGCCTTCAGATGCACTTGCATCACACCTGGTCCCTGAACCAGGCACCAAAGTAGATACCAGCACCTCGGTGGGCATAAGATCGGCAGCTAAAATGTCAGTGCACAGCGGTGAGGGCACTTTACACTCGCTTGAGATGCAGGCGGAGGCAGAGGGTGCCCAGGGCACTGGCAGTCGGTGAACTGCTGGAGACCAGGACAATGCTCAGTCGAAGACTGATGATGAGCCTCTGGAGTCGTCCTTTAGGCAGCAGATACTGGATGTCCAGCGAAATGTGCGGGGGGATCTGGCGGAGATCCATGAGAGTCTGTTTACCATGGTCTCTGTTATGTAATGGTCCATATGGAGCGTGAGCACTATGTTGACCCTGATGGCCAAGTGCACTGCCTCCTCCATTGAGAGAATGGTGACTCTCATAGAGAGGCAGCTCCAAGGACAAACTCAGGAGTTCCTGGGGTTGTGCTCAGACCTGCAAGCCCTCCCACAGGCAATGACCTTGGGTGGTCAGTGCCATAATGAGGCACCCATTATCCCAGCTAGGTGCCAGTCCATCAATGGTGAGCAGGGAGGTCCAGAGAGACCTCACATTGGCGCACGACCTGCTTGTTGTCTCTGTGGGCTCCTCTCAACGTGCTCTGGATGATGGCAGCAGATCCTCTGCTGCTCTGCCAGTGACCCTGGTATCTGATGAGACTGCAATGACTGGGGAGATGCCAGCTGTGGTACTGGCCACTCCCCCCAGGTGGGGCCAGCACAGGCTCCACTGGCCAGAGGACAACTGCCAAGGTCATCAAGGCCAACAGGACAGCAGAGTGAGCAGCTGTCTCCAATGTCGCTGCCAGCGAGGGGGGTGCACCATGATGCAGCACTCGCAAACGTGAGTTTAAGGCACCATGAGCACAAGAAGGACAGTTCATGGGTGATTTTCTACTCATTTATGTTTGGTTTATATGTCTGGTGTGGACATCAAAACCAGTAATGGTAATGTCATAATGATTTTAATGTGACAATAACATTAAATTTGCTTTGGTTCTGATGGCCTGAGCATGCTTCACATTTTTTCTTTCTGGTGCAGGGTATGCCAGTCTGTAATGCTGGACGTGAGTGACTCTGAACTTTATTGCACAGGCACTGAGTGGAATTTGGGTGCAAATGAAAGAGTAATTTCAGACATCGGGGATGGAGGTGGCAGACCTGGCATGAGGTGGAAGCTTGTCTTTGGCAGCCTAGCTGAAGTAGCGTTGGATCAAGGCATCCCTGGTGACCCTGCCTCTCTGGTGGCTACAGAGATCTGCCTCCACACGCTCAGCATTCTCCTCACTGTGCTCCTCTTCTAACTCACTACTGGATTCATCCTTTGTGGCCTGTGGAGCTGCGTTAAGATCCTTTTCCTCCAGTGGGTCCCCCCTTGCCAGTGCCAGATTGTGGAGAGCACAGCATGAGACCACTGTCAGTGACACCCGCTCTGGGGGTATTGTAGTTCTCCCCCTGAATGATCCAGGCATCGGGAATACATCTTGAGAAGCCATATGGTCTTCTCTATCACCACCTTTGTGGAGGCATGACTCCAATTGTAACACTACTCTGCCTCTGCTCTTGGGTGGAGGAGAGGTGTCATAAGCTACCCTTTCAACGGATAGCCCTTGTCACCCAGCAGCCATCCATCCAGTTGGGCTGGAGCACTGAAGAGCCTTGGCACCTGAGAGTGTCTCAGGATATGAGCATCATGGGAGATGCTAGGGTACCTTTTGGACAGACTTGCAGAATCTGCACTCTGTGGTCACAAACTATCTGCACGTTCTTCAAGGGGAATCCCTCCCTGTTGATGAAGGCACATGGCTGACCCACTGGCACCTTGATGGCCACGTGTGTGCAGTCGATTGCACCCTGGATGTGGGGGAACCCAGCAATTGCTGCAAATCCTCTGCCTCACTCAGCCTGGCTGGCTTCTTCCATACGTAAAGAATGAAGGTCATTACCCGCCTGAACAGAGCTTCTGTCACCAGCTTGATGCAACTGTGGACAGCTAATTGGGAGACTTCACAAAGATCCCGCACTGACCCCTGGAAAGCGGTATTGAAGTTGAGAGCCACTGTGACCTTCAGAGCCATTGGTATGGGGTGTCCACCTACACAGTCAGAGCTGATCTCAGGCCTGATCATCTGACAAATGGAGGTCATGGTCTCCCTGGAGAGGTGGAGCCTCCTTCAGCACTGGGCCTTGGAGATATTGAGGTAGCTGCTTCACCACCTGTAAACTCTGGTAGCAGGATAGTGACGTCTTCAGCAGCCCCTTCCGCCTTGGACTTCCAACTGGCCCTGTGCCCTTTGTGTCTCCGCCTCTCCTCCCGCAGATCCCACCCCTGGAAGCTGCATTGGGACACCTGCTTCATATTTGCTCATTTCACACTGCTGAAGACATTGATCAGATTGGCCAAGTCACCCTTTAATTTCAAGTTGGGTATTGGCTCTGCCACACATAAAACAGAATTGAAATTACTTAATTATTATGTACACAATAGGTCAAGAGGAAGCAGGGGAAGTGGATTGGACAGGGAGGGGGGAACCAGCTTACTGCATTCACTTCTCTGAAACCCAATGGTTTCAGGCCATCAACTGGTGGATCGATGAAGCCACTGGTTTTCCCAACAATGACAACTTTCATTTATATAATACATTTAATGTTGTAAAAGGTACTTCACAGGAGCATTATCAAACCAAACTGACACTAAGTCATATTATTTGGGACAGGTGACCAAAAGTTTGGTCAAGCAGTAGGCTTTAAGGCATGTTTTGAAAGGAGGAGAGTGAGGTAGAGAGGAGCGAGGTGTTAAGAGGTAATTCCAGAGTTTAGGGCCCAAGCAACTGAAGGCACAACTATCAAAGAAGGAGTGACTAAAATAGGGGAGGTACGGATGCCAGAGTTGGAGGACATTGGAGGGTTGAGGGGCTGGAGGAGAATACAGATATAGGAAGGGGTTTGAGTACAAGAACTCAAATTTTGAAATTAAGGCTTTGCTGGACAGCGAGCCAATGTAGATCAGTAAGCACAGGGCTGATGAGTGAGTGAGACTTGGTGTGAATTAGTTCTGCAGAGTTCTAGATAGCCTCAAGTTTGTGTCGGGTAGAATGAGGCAGACCAGCCAGGAGTGCATTGGATTAGTCATGTCTGGAGGTAACAAAGGTATGACCATAAGACCATAAGACCATAAGACATAGGAGCAGAAATTAGGCCATTCGGCCCATCAAGTCTGCTCCACCATTCAATCATGGCTGATAAGTTTCTCAACCCCATTCTCCCGCCTTCTCCCCGTAACCTTTGATCCCCTTACCAATCAAGAACCTATCTATCTCGGTCTTAAATACACTCAATGAGCCTTCTGTGGCTATGAATTCCATAGATTCACCACTGTCTGGCTAAAGAAGTTTCTCCTCATCTTTGTTCTAAAAGGGCTTCTCTTTACTCTGAGGCTATGCCCTCGGGTCCTAGTCTCTCCAATAGGATTTCAGAAGCAGATGAGTTGAGGCATGGGCAGAATCAGGCAATAGATCAATAAAGAGGTGTTAAAGTGGTTATGTTACTGAACTAGTAATTGCCAGGTCTAAATTCAAATCCCAAATAGTAATTTGGCAATGTAACTGGAAGTAAAATAATGACTACAAAGCTCTATGGTGTCTTTGGGGTTAAAATCTCAACTGGTTCACAAATGTCCCTTAGGAAGGAAACTGTCATCCTTACCTTGTCCGACCTATACCTGACTCCCGTCTCACACCAGCATGGCTGACTCTTAACTGCCTCAAAAGCTACCCAGTCGTAAGAAGAAGACTCACACAATTTCAAAGGGCAATAAATGTTGACCTTGCCAGCAGTGCCCACATCCTGAGGATGAATTAAAAAATAACATGCTGCATGCTTATATCCAGTTAACCAGATTCTAGTTTGGTATCCGTCTTGTAATAAAACTGTCTCTGGTGGCCTAAACCCAGTATAACTGCATACTGTTTCATTCGCTACATTGCAGCAGATAAATGGGCATTTCACGCTATCCTGGAGCATTCCATGAAAGCTGGCCCTGGTGCAAGTCTCGTAAAGCTTTGCAAGACCCACTGATAGCCTGAAAAGTACTGACACACAGCCAGTTATACTGGTACATTTCCTGCCAAGATTTCAGTAAGGGAGATTCCAGCTTCAGGGATTTTGCTAGCTATGACATAATGACAGGTTTCAATCAGGAAGCAGGAAAAATATGGGGAGCCTTCCAGCTAAATGTGGGAATGTTGGCAGGTGTACTGAAGGGAGGCAGAACTTGCCAAGGTTCAGCACACTCCACCTTGAGACTCATTGCTTGACTCACATACTCCATTTATTCTTCAATGCTCTGTTGCAGATCCACTTGCTTTGCTGGTAAAATTGTAGTCCAGCAAATGAGCCCCATAGGGGTTATCAAGTGAAGAGTTAGCCTGTTCTAATGGCTTTCTTCTCTGCCACCCAGCAGAGCAGTCAATTTGCAACAGCAACTTACATTTACACAGCATCTTCAATGTAGTAAAATGCCCCAAGATGTGTCACAGAAGACAGAATTTGCCACCAAGCCACACAAAGAGATATGAGGGCAGATGACCAAAAGCTTGGTCAAATGGTTAGATTTTAAAGAATGTCTAAGGAGTAGAGACAGCCAGAGAGGCGGAGAGGTTTAGGGAGGGAATTCCAAAGCTTAGGATTCAAGCAGCTGAATTAAGGCATGGCTGCCTTAATTACTGTTCAGTAATTAAAATTGGAGATGAAGAGACCAGAATTGGAAGAGCACAGAGATCTTGAAGGTTGTCGGTCTGCAGTAGGGTACAGAGGTGGAGAGGGGCGAAGGGGAAACCCCCAGAGATTTAAGTACAAGGATGAGAATTTTAAATTTGAGTTGTTATTGTACTGGGAGACAATGTAGGTCAGTGGGCATAGGGATGAGGGGTAAACAGGACTTATATTTAAACTAAATTATACAGGTTAGTATTTATATTAAAATAACAAGAACTGAATATCAGATGAGTGCATTAAGTGTTCCTGCACTAATATCTGCAAAATTCCCTTCTGGCTTTATATGTTTTAGCACTCTATATCAAAAGCTTATTAAAAAGGGATCTGTGGTGGAAGCCCTACACAGAAGAGGCATTCACACAGAGGACAGTGTTCTGTTATTTGGCTACACAGTGCAATAAATGCCTTTATTGTCTTAAACACGGTGCTGATATAATACACAAGGAGTTCTGCAATAGGCTTTTACCTGAGGCTAGAAACTGGGATAGGTTTGAATCCACTCAGGTGAAATTAAATAGTTTGTCACAGTCAGAGGTTAGCCCACAGGCCAGCGGCTGCCATGGAGACTGTCACTGCTTTAATAAGTGTATCTTAACAATTAATGTTTAACTGAGTCAAGATAAGGCTCGCTCAAGCAACTTATACACACAGACAGAGTGGTCAATTTTAACCTGCCGAAATTGGTGTTACTGCATGGTAGCAAACTCGAAATGTGCCTGTAGCCCCAACTCAGGGTGACTAACCCTCACAATGAAAATCTTTGACATGGCGGTCTATTAAGGCAGGGTGAGGGAGTGGTACTTTTAGAGCTGTGGGAGTGGGAAAACAAGAATAGATTGGGTACTGCGCATGCGTGAAAGTTAAAGGTCAGAATTATGGGGAGAAAGGGCAGCCCAGATGCATGCAGCCCGGGACATGGGACAGTGGATTCAATCACGGGACAATCCTGTAAAATAAGGGATGGTTGGCCACCCTGCCCCAACCATTGGCTCATGTTTTGCAATTCACAAAGGGGCCTACCACTGGGTGGTGAAGAAACAGCCTGCTTCAGCCCCTTTTAATATGCAAGTCATGGTCATGTTGCTATAGGACAAAAATTGCTCTTTGGTTAATGCTGGTCAGTGCCTACACTCTCTGACTTGTCCTGAAAAGGTAAGTTTTAAATTATTTCGCCTACAGGAGGAGTATATCTCTGTCAGTATAGCAGGCAACACATTTCTGGATGACAATAGGAGTGCACTTATCCTGCCTACCATTTTGGAAGGTCAGGAGGCTGTTTAGTATACATGACTGAATTTCTAGGCCATAAACATCAAACATTAACAAATGTATACAATCATGCACACGTACAGTCACGTGTGAAAGTTTATACTCCTGTATATCCGTACAATCTTTCATCTGCACATAAATTCATACACAAACATATTTTCATGATTTAGAATGTATTGTTTAATTAGAATCAGCCACTAGCCTCACCCAGACAAACTGTTCAACAGGTCACATGGGGCACATGGCTGGCTGATGTTCATAGAATCACACAGCATAGAAAGAGGCTATTCAGCCCATCACGTCCGTGCCAGATCTCTGAAAGAGTTATCAATTAGGTTTGTGCTATTTTATATATAAATCCTCACTGTTGCCCAATTGCATCTCCCTTCTGGCATCAGAAGATGATTTTGTGTTTTATGTAGCACCTATCACACCTCTCAGAAACATCCCAAAGTGCTCTGTATGATGTCTATTCCAACATCTCCAAAGATAGCCAACATGGAAACAAAGAGGGCAGCATTTTCCCATAGTCCGGCCAACCCTTGAGGCCTTTAAAAATGAGGGGCAGGGCTCTGGGATTCCCACCCTGTTCCTGATGTGAGTATTTTCACCTGCACGGGATAAGTGTGCAGGTAGTGAACCCACACCCTGCACTCCCGACATGATCAGTACCATTGCAGGTGTAGGCATCTTAGAGCCCCCTCCCCATTCACAATTTTCATGGTGTCTGGCCAGCTTCTCAAGGATACATGGTTCATGGCCCCTCAGAGGAGTTGTGAACCATAGTCTGGATTTAGGAACCTTTTGAAAGGTATGTTTAAAAGATCTTACCAATATTACCCCCAGGCCCTCCATGCCTCATGTCCCATCCATATCCTCAGACCCTGTCCATGGTCCCTGCATCCTCAATGCCCTCCATACCCCCATACCTCCTGCATTGCCCATGCTACCTCCATGATAACAAAGCCATCTGTTTCTGTTGATAAGATTCACAGGTGGCCTCATGATGAATACTTGGCTGAGCTCCAAGATTCACTAATGGATTAGCTCAGCGGGGTTCTGTTTTTACAAGTGGAAGTTTAGTGTTTTCTTTGATTGATTGACATCTTTATGAGGTTATAATAAGTTATTCTTTCTTTGAACTCTTTCTTTCAATGTCTGTATATTTATTTGGACAAGATCAAGAGGTATGAGTGCAGTGTGGTTTTCGTTATTGATTCTATAATGGCTCTATCTGACTGACAATTTTATAGGGTTGTAAGAGCAGCAGTTTCTTTTAAAGCAGATTTTTGAATTGATGTTTTTTTAAGTGTATTTCAAGATTTGCTCTTGCTATTATATAGTGCATTGATTTTATTGTGCACTTGGGTGAGCAGACTTGGATGATGCAGGCGAACCATAGAAGTGGCATGGCAGCTTGGAGGGGGCATGGGTGGCATGGGAAGTGGGTGGTGGAATGTGGGTTGAGGGCTAGAGGGCTTTGATACACTGGGCCAAAGTCCCAGAGAACTGAGGTGGGCCTTCTAATTAGCCTGCCTTGACACTTCACATCTTCGTAGCCACATTGAACAGCTTCTGGGGTTGGGGGGCCCAACTTGATCCCACACCCACCTCCCTGAAGTAAAAATAATGCATAGGTGGGCCATTTATATGGAGACACATCTGCTGAGCCTGCAAAGTTTCCCATTCAAGCTCCCTGCCTCAATGGCGAAAATCCAGCCCTAAGTGTTTTTCAGACATGAAGAGTGAAATACTTGTGTTTCACTGTGTGAGTTACTTTGAAGCGCAGTCACTCATTATGTAGACCCATATGACAGCCATTCCATTCCACCACATCACACCTCCAGCAATGTGATGACTGACGGGATCATACATTTTTGTTGGCTGCTTGAGGAATGAATGGGGACGGCTCCATGCTTACATTCAAATAAAGTTTGAACTCTTGTACAACCATGTAAACTACTGGATAGGGTAGAATGGCCTTGATTTCATATCTTATCTAAAGGATGATACCTCCAGCAATGCAGCAGCACTCCCTCAGCAGTACGCATGTGTCATCATAGACGATGCACTGAAGCGCAGGATGGGCTTGAACGCAAACCTTACAAGTCCGAGAGCAAGGGTGCTGTCAATTCAGTCAAGTTGACAGTTGCTACTTCTTATCATGTCAGTCATGGATCAATTGGTAGCATCATCACTGCTGAGTCAGAAGGCCACGGGTTCATGTTAGACTCCAGGAACTTGGGAACATAAATCTAGGCCGGCTCAGTAACAAGGGATTGCCGCATTGCCTGAGGAACAGTCTTTCTGATGAGATGTTAAACTAGGTATGTTTGTAAAAGATCCCATGGCACTACTTTGAAGAAGAGCAGGGCATTTACCCTCAGTCAATATTTATCAGCCAATATTTATCCTTCCATCAACATGATTAAAGCAGGTTATCTGGTCAGAATCACATTAGTGTTTGTGGGAATTTGCAGTGGCTGCTGGGTTTCCTACATTACAACAGTCTCTAAGCTTCAAAAACTTTTTGTGGCATATAAGTGTTTCAGGTTGAGTGGGCATTATGTAAATGAACACAAGAAGTAGGAGAAGGAGTAGACCTACAATTCTTTGTTTTCTTTTCTTGCCAGAAACTGGAAGGTGGAGCTGAATTAATTTGATGGAAAAACACGATTTCTCTTGCTGCATTTTTTATTGTTCCCAAGATTTAACAATCATGCGCTTCCAATTCAATATTGGCGACTTTTCCCAGTTAGCTACAGCGAAAATGGTGAGATTTGTTTGGAGACATTGGGCAAATTTTCACTTTGAACAATAGTGACTTCAAAGTAAATAAAAATTAGGAGAGATGGAGAACAGGAGTCTGAATCAATATTATCTGTTTTATATTATTGAACAAAGCCAAAATGGTCATCAGGGAGTGATGCAGCTGGAACTGCATTACCTGGAAAACCATTGTGCGTCTTCCTGCAAAATTTACAACTGGAAATAAGTGAGACTTGACTAGTGGAAGAGAAACAAAAATGGTTGGGATGCAGTGCCCAACTTTTCACTGAATTAAAGGGAGGGATGTCAGACTATAGGGATGCCTTCAGGAGAATCTGTATATTCAGCACTTCCTAGTGGTGCAGTTTATATGACTCACACTCTACTTATCAAAGGTATCACAGATTAGGATACTGGCCTTACGTGTTTGGAAGCTGGGTTTGAATGAAGTTCAGGCTAATGGAATAAAAGTTTCTTCTCTGCCTTGATTATACAAGGATTCTCAGTGGAAACAGGCCCAACAGGTTTATTGTGAGGCTACACTTCAGATGAGCCTCCTCCCACTCTAATTCTCCCTTTGCATCCTGCCCATGTATTACTCTATTCCCTTCTTCCTAAGGTATGCATTAAATATGTTAAAGCTACCTGTTTCAACCACTCCATGTGGCAGTGAGTTCCACATTCTCACCATATTCTCATCCCTATCTATACAAAGACCCACATTCTCAGCACTGTTTTTACCCAGCCAGCACTAACTGTGTTGTACATTGGCTGGATGCTTCAGAATGTGGTCAATGTCATGAATGGCCAGTACCAGTTAAATCTAGCCTGGACTGTTCAAAGTCAGCCTACACCGCATTAACAGTGCGGCCGGGGCCAGAGGCCACCAAAACTGGACACTTTTGTGATGCGCATTGGATGGCATTATCACACATGGGTATGAGCTCACCATGTTCAGGGATTCAGTGCCACTGGAATGAAAATGGAGGAGGTGGCGGTCAGGATAAAGTATTAAAACAAACATGTCTTTTGCAACCTGTCCCTTTTGCATTTTGTCCATTCTACAACTAAGTATTTTCACTCTAAATTGCTCCTTGTCTTTTTCCATAGCTAATCTAAACCTTATGATTTTATGATAACAGTTCCCTAAATGTTCCCCTACTGACACTTGATCTACTTGGCCCACCTCATTGCCGTGAACCAGAACCAGCAAAACCTCCGTCCTTGTTGAACTGGAAACATACTGATCAAGAAAGTTGTCCTGACCCCAGAAGTCCTTCCCCCCTCTCTGCTAATTAACCTATTATCCAGGTCTATATTAGGATCATTGAAGTACCCATTATCATCATTCTATAGCTCTTGCTGTTCTCTGAAATTTCCCTGCAAATTTGCTCCTTTATTTCCTTCCAACTGGTTGACGGCCTATAGAATACATGCCATAACATAATAGTGTCCCTACTGTTTCTTAACTTACCTTCCAAGAATCCTTAGATTCTGGAAAAGTCCCAGAGGATTGCAAAAACTGCAAGTGTAACACCCTTATTCAAAAAGGGAGGGAGACAAAAAACAGGTAACTATAGGCCAGTTAGTTGAACATCTGTCATTGGAAAAATGTTAGAGGCTATTACAAAGGATGTAATAGCAGATCATTTAGAATTGCATAATCTAATCAAGCAGACTCAGCATGGCTTCATGAAGGGGAAATCATGCCTAAAAAATTTATTAGAATTCTTTGAGGAGGTAACTAGCAGGATGGATAAAGGGGGACCAGTAGATGTAATATATTTGGATTTCCAAAAGATGTTCGATAAGGTACTCTTATCTTATTAAGGTACTTAATAAGATAAGAACCCATGGTGTTGGGAGTAGTACTTTAGCATGGATAGAGGATTGGCTAACTAATAGAAGACTGAGAGTTGGGAAAAGGGGGTTATTTTCAGCTTGGCAACCTGTAACTTGTGGAGTGCCACAGAGATCAATGCTGGGGCCTCAATTATTTACAATATATATTAATGACTTAGATGAAGGAATTGAATGTACTATTGCCAAATTGTGGATGATACAAAAATAGGTAGGAAGGCAAGTGGTGAGGATGACATAAGGAGTCTACAGAGGGATATAGACAGGTTAAGTGAGTGGGTAAAAAAGTGGCAGATGGAATATAATGTGCGAAAATGTGAGGTTATGCACTTTGGCAGGAAGAATAGAGGAGCTGAATATTATTTAAATGGGGAATGACTGAAGAAAGCTGCAGCACAGAGAGATTTGGGGGTCCTTGTGCATGAATCCCAAAAAGCTAACATACAAGTTCAGCAGGTAATAGGTAAGGCAAATGGAATGTTGGCCTTTATTTCAAAGGGAATGGAGTATAAAAATATGGAAGTCTTGCTAAAACTACACAAGGTACTAGTTTGACCACACCTAGAATACTGTGAACTGTTTTGGTCTCCTTATCTAAGGAAAGATATACTGGCATTGGAGGCAGTCCAGAGAAGGTTCACTAGATTGATTCCGGGTATGGAGAGATTTTCTTATGAGGAGAGGTTGAGTAGGTTGGGCCTGTACTCATTTCAGTTTAGAAGAATGAGAGGCGACCTTAATGAAACATATAAGATTCTTAGGGGGCTTGACAGGGTAGATGCTGGGAGGTTGTTTCCCCTTGTGAAAGAGTCTAGGACCAGAGGACAACCTCAGAGTAAGGGGTCGCTCATTTAAAACAGAGATGAGGAGGAATTTCTTCTCTCAGAGAGTAGTCAATCTATGGAATTCTTTACCACAGAGGGCTGTAGAGGCTGAGTTGTAAAGTACATCCAAGGTGGAGGTAGACAGATTTTTAATCAGTAAGAGAATCAAGGGTTATGGGGAAAAGGCAGGAAAGTGGAGTTGAGGATTATCAGATCAGCCATGATCTCACTGAATGGCGGAGCAGGCTCGATGGGCTGAACAGACCACTTTTGCTCCTACGTCTCATGGTCTTATGGTCCTAAAGAGATTTTGGTGCAGGGTCAATCCAGTTCTTTGTGGTTGTGAGTCCTCAGCACAAAACTATCCATAATGTAAAGCTAATTTGGCCCTACATTGACAATCTCACTCAGAGAGACCAAATAAATGGCTGGCAAGGGAAACTCAATATGTCACACTTGTGCTAGGTAGATACAATTACATTTAAATGCACAGGAAAGAAAGACTTGCATTTATGCAGCAGCTTTCTTGACCTCAGGATGTTCCAAAGTGCTTTACAGCCAATTAAGTACCTTTGAGGTATGGTCACTGTTGTAATCTAGGAAACCCAGTAGCCATTTGCCTCATAGCATTCTCCTACAAACAGCAATGACCAGAGAATCTGTTTGTCTGACAGTGGCAGAGGGATAAATAATCACCAGGGAGGCCTCCCCAGCTCCTCTTTGAAATAGTGTCCTGGGATCTTTAATGTTTACCTGAGATGACAGATGTCTGACTGGGAAGATGAGACCCTTGGCAATGCAGCACTTCTTCAGTGCAGTGGAAGGTAGCACAGGGGTAACTTTGCATCTGGCCTGTGCTCTATTTGACCTAAATACTCACACAGATGTACACGCAAACATATTGCCATGATTTATAAAGTGCTGTTTAATTAAATTCAGCAATTGGCCTGCATCCAGACAAATTGATTGTCTGAGGTTCAAGACACATGGTTCGCTGATGTTTGTTGCAAAAAAAATGTTCTTGCTCTGCAGTGACACTTTGTGCAAAGAGTGGAAAATATTGCATTCTCCCTGAACTAACGTCCCTTATCTTGATGGGCATCAGTAAGTGTATATCCAAGTATATACATTGAAGAGATATTTGTGAGGGTGATTCCCTTCAGCTACTTCATGCCCAGACATTGTAAACAAACATCCAAGAATATTGTTTGGTTGGTCTTTCCAAGGCAGTTTTCTGAACATTTCCCATTTCAGTACAGTTAGAGACCATTAAATCTTTATACATTCATAACGACCATGGGAAGACATCTCACAACACTTCCCTCACTACTCCTTACTCTCTCTTCATTGAAAGCCATACTGAAATGATAATGTAATGATTAAAAAGACGCTGCATACTTGTGCAGGGACTTGAAGTCTCTCCACCCATAGCTGGATATCTCTGCCAAGCACAGGCGATGTGGTATTTATATTAAGCTCCTATCAGTTGGTTATGTTTTATAATAAGAATGGCTGAGTGTTCACATATTTGGAAAGTTGCAGCAAACTATTGGAATACATGGTCCCCCGGTGAGAGGATTACAGGCATTTCTAGGACTGGTCCACAGTTGGAAAGCTTTGCACTTTATTAAATATTCCCCGCCATATATCCCCATCAGCTGGCAGGAGCAACAAGTCCCTTTTATTCTTGCTGTGTACCATCTGTGTTGGCTGTGTTAATGTTGTCAGCTGTGGCTCAGTGGTAGCACTCTTGTCTCTCAGTCAGGAGATTGTGGGTTCAAGTTGAAATTGAAAAATGTACCACCACAACTTTCAGAAATACAGCAAGAAGGAGACAGAGAAACCAGTGGATAAATGGCGGTGTATTATTTTACTACTGAGGCCTAGCAAAGAGGAGGACAGCTATTTAACGTGTGCATGAAAACTATGGTTAAATAGTCCTGACCCTCCTTACAGAAAAATCTCCAGTAGTTCATGTTGCCTCGCCCTATATCACACTGCATGATGCTGTGCTGATAGGGTTGCCAACTGTAATTAAATGTATTCCTGGAGGTTTCATCACATGACTTGCCCCCACGCTCCAGCCATTAGTCGGCCAACACATCCATCCTTTTGATGTACTGCCTTCCTATGCCAATTGGAAAGCAAAAAGGCTCATTATCCAATTGGATGATGCTTGACTGTCAGCCAAGCAGCCTTTTTTCCCCCATTTTCAATACTTTTATCACTACTGATAAAGAGAAATGTTTAAAGAAAATGGCAAAAAAAATCTTTTTTTAATATCCCAATTATTTTTCTCTAGAATTGCACACAACAGTGTCCTGGAGATTGATCTTCAATTCCTGGAGACCCCAGGCCAATCCTGGAGAGTTGGTAACCCTATGTGCTGACCATGAGTGAGGTTGTCACCATGAAGTAAACTCTGGGGCCACATTAGTGTCTTTAATAACTAGCACCTCCCAATCACACAAGTACCTGCAAAGAACATGGGGTAAAAATTCCACCTAGACCTGTTTTTGGTCTCAGTGATGCAACCCAAAGCAAGGGGAGTTGAGGTACAGATCGGCAATGATCTCATTGTGTGCTGTAGCAGGCCTGAGGGGCTGAATGGCCTATTCCTGCTTAGATGTTCCTGGGAGGTCCTAGGGTCAATGGTAATTGGTCTTCAGGACTAATCTACAGGCTTGGGTTGCCAGCATAGTTCATGCCTTCACATGAAGCTCACTCAATGAGGCAGAACTATTTTAGGTTTCCAGCCTCACAAGCAGCAGCCCTCAAATAAGTCATAGGAGGGGGGTGTGGAACAAGGTGCAAGGGGCACCGATAACAATGCTTGTGCAGTCGGGGAGCACTCCTTTTCCTCTTGGCTCCACGGGATTGTTTTTTAATTCTCAAACTTATCTTTTGTTGGTGGGCTACAGGGGTATGGGTGGGTGGGGGCGAGGGGGGTGGCAATTGAAGAATCTTGAGCAGCTCCGGCCTAAGGTCTGCTCTCCTCACCAGGAATTAATTTATTAAAGCACCCTCACCTCTGAGTCAGATAGTTGCGGGTTCAAGTCCCACTCCAGAGGCTTGAGCACAAAATCCAAGCTACCAGTTCAGTGCTGCACTGAGGGAATGCTGCACTGTCAGAGGTGCTGCCTTTTGGATGAGATGTAAACCACGACCCCACCTGCCCTGTCAGGTGGACATAATAAATCACAAGACAATTCGAAGAAGAGTTCTCCTGGGTGTCCTGGCCTAGTTTTAGTTCTCAACCAACACCAAAAAACTGATTGGCCATTATCACATCGCTGTTTGTGGGACGTTGCTATTTCTGCAATTAGCTGCTTCATTTTCTAAATTACATCAGTGACTACACTTCAGAGAGTATTTCACTGACTTTGAACCACTTTGGGATGTCCTGAGGTCATGAAAATCATTATAAAGTTCAAGTCTTTCTTTCTTATTTCTTCCCTTTTTCCCTGTTCTCCATTCTCTCATAGGTAAAAGTCTTCAACATGGAAATGTTCTAAACATGCATCTATTTTACTGACTCAATAGAAGGGTCCAGGCAGTCACACATTAGGCAGTAATGATTGCCTGCATACTGTGTCAATGTGTTCCCCATTAGCCTGGTTTGATGCTGTGCCCTCACATTTCAATGGAGACACTGTACATCCTGATCTAATTTGATGCTGTTTGAATTCCGTATTGATCACACATTCTGACAATAGCCTGTATGGGCTTTCTTTGTAGCTGTTCCAAGCCCATTGCAGCTGATCCACAGTGTTTAACCTTTCAGCCGCTAAACATGGAACTTGGGACAATGCCTATCAAATGGATGACATGGGGCAAAAGCAATTGAATTGTTTCACATTTCAAGTGAAACTTTTTTGTGTGTTTTTAAATCACTAACTTTAAAGCAGCACTTGGATGGTACTAAGAGGAACACTCGGGGTAACAGTTATCTTTCGACAGCACCTCGCAAACATGTAACCTGCACCACCTAGAAGGACAAAGACAGCAGGTGCATGGGAACACCACCATCTGCAAGCTCCCCTCCAAGTCACACATGTCCCTACTTGTAAATATATCGCTGTCCCTTCACTGTCACTGGAACTCCCTTCCTAACAGCACTGTGGGTGTACCTACACCACTTGGACTGCAGCGGTTCAAGAAGGCAGCTCACCACCACCTTCTCAAGCGCAACTAAGGGTAGGCAATAAATGCTGGCCCAGCCAGCGACACCCACATCCCATGAATGAATAGAAAACAAGTTCCCATACTGTTTATGTTGAGTTGTGGAATTTGTGTTAGCCTGTTACTTTGTGGGGACCCGACTGATCCAAGTCCAAGTGACAAGGCTGAATGAACTTAGCCAAGTCATTCTATTCAGGGATCAAACTGACCAGAAGTCAAATTTGGATCCTCTTCATGCTGTGGAATAGGATGGCTCCAACAAGACACCGAAATGGATAAGTGTGACTATTGGAAAGCAGAGGGAGCAGGAAGTGTTAGTGTTCTGGGCAATTAACTCTATACAGAACAAAAACTGCTGCCAGTGCACAGCATGTCAGTCAGGACGTATCGAGACACATTACAGAATGTCATGTGCATAACCCAGTGCCTCCATTACCATGGCAACATTTAGACTGCTGGGTGAGCAATACTAGGTTTGTTGCCAATACTTAGACCAGGGAAAGATTTCTATGTCAGTGTATAGTGCCCAGGGCCGAGTGGGGTTGATTCCATCTGTCTTTTACAGTGCACCCTTATCCATACCCTTGTCATTCCCACATTCCACTAATCTAACAGTTTCCTAGCTGACGTCCAATTTTCCACACCGATAACCTTCAGCTTATCCAAATCGCTTCTGCCCTTATCCTATCCCACACAAAGTCCTGCTCACACATTATCTCCCTGCTTGCTACCTTCATTGGCTCCTTCTCCCCTATTGTCTCCAAATTAAGATTCTCATCCTTGTCCTCACCCCTATCTATCTCTGTAACATCCTTCAGCCCTACGACCATGCCCTTACACACTCCCCATTGCTCTGATTCATTGGATGCACTGCCCAATCCCATGACCCAAAATTGGAAGTCATGTCTTCACCCATGCTCTGGAATTCTAAAACCTAAATCCCTCCCCATCTGCCAACACCCTTTTGCGCCTGCTGACCGAAATATTGCACGAGTGCGTGATGACATTGGGACGTTCGCCCGACATCATCACACGCTACTTCACACTCGTGCATGTCGGGCGCGTGCCCACATGTCAAGGTGAAAATTCAGCCCATGAGAACTGTTCACTTCCCTCATCACCTAGCTTTCCTCTACCATGCGCTCTGGGCTTCACTGCTAATAAGCATACACGTAGCTTCAGACACTGGTGCTTGTAAAAGCAACACATGTGAAGGCATAGACATTACTTAAAGCAGCACTTTCAGGGTAGGAGTAATAAAAATTTGCCTTCAGTAAAATCATTAGTACAGTGGCTCTGTGGTGCCACTCTTGCCTCTGTGTGAGGAAGTTGTGGGTTCAAGCCCTACGCCTGAGGCTTGAGAGATAAAGGCTGATAGAGCACTGTGCTGTCAGATCTGCCACGTTTTGGATGGGTTGTTAAACCGAGGCCCCATCTTTCCTCTGAGGCACAAGTAAAAGAGCCAATTGCATTGCAAAGCACTTTGCATTGTTGCAAAAGGCTGTTAATGGGCTTAACGGCCCTCTTAGTTGTAAATACAAGTCTTTCTTTCCTGTGTTTGTATCCATACACTGTAACATATCCCAACCCTACCCACCTAGACAAAAAATTCATAAATAATGAAGAGGACACAACAATTGGCCATGAGGTTGATCTTGAAGAAGAAAGCTGTCGACTGCAGGAAGAAAACAATGGGTTAGTCAGGTGGGTGGAACATAGGCAAATGGAATTCAATCCAGCAAATTGTTAGGTAATGCATTTGGGGAAGCTAACAAGGCAAGGGAATTGACAGTAAATGGTAGAATAGTGAGAAATGTTGAGGAACAGAGGGATCTTGGAGTGCATGAACACAAATCCCTGAAGGTACATGGAGCGGTCAAGGAAGCATAGAAGATTCTTGCCTTTGTTAGACAAGGTGTAGAATGGCTTGGAGGTTATGCAGCACCTTTATAATGCACTTCTGGTCACTCCTGGTAGGGCACTATATGAAAGATGCAAATGCATCAGAGAGGTTACGGAGGAAATTTTAAACGATGTTGCCTGGACTGGAGAACTTCAGTTATGAGGAAAGGTTGGATAGGCTAGAGTTAGATAGGTTAGACAGAGGACGCTGAAGGAAAACCTACCTGAAGTACATAAGGTTATGAGAGCTCTAAATAGATAGGACGGCCTCATTCCCCAAGAAGTATAGATTTTTGAAAAGAGGTAGAAGGTCTAGTGGGGATTCATTGGGAAATATTTTCATCTAGGGGGTCTACAGGGTGGTACGGATCTAGGGCTCATTACCTGAAAGGGTGGTAGAGGCAGAAACACTCATTACATTAAAATGGTACTTGGAAGTGCAGTAACGTACAGGGCTATGGATCAAGAGCCAGAAGTGGGATTAGGTTGGATGGCTCCTGGACAACCGATGAGGACATGATGGACTGAATGGTCTCTTTTCGTGCTGTAAATTTCTATTTCACGATGAATAAAGCGCAAATGATATCATACACAAGAATGTTCAGTTAGTTCATAGGAGAAGCACTGAAAGTCATTGCCAGCCATCATGTCTGCCTGTTGTCACTTTTGGCAGGTCATCACTGAAGGTTATGTCATTAGTTTGCTAAAAGCCCGGGCAACTATCCCTCATAACAATAAACAAAAAAAACGTAATAATAAAGCCTTGTTCAAATAAGAAATGCAGATAGGGTCAGAGGTAAAGAAAAGTGCATATCTAACTAAACAATTAATAATCCTCTTCTCGTTCAGACACAGTAAGAAACAGAGAGGAGAACATACCTGGATCACACATGTCAGGAGTGTGTCACACAGTGGATCACACATACCGGGAGTGTGTCACACAGTAGATCACACATGTCAGGAGTGTGTCACACAGTAAATCACACATACCGGGAGTGTGTCACACTGTAGATCACACATGCTGGGAGTGTGTCACACTGTAGATCACACATACCGGGAGTGCGTCACACTGTAGATCACACATACCGGGAGTGCGTCACACTGTAGATCACACATACCGGGAGTGCGTCACACTGTAGATCACACATACCAGGAATGTGTCACACTGTAGGGCTGGGATTTTCCAGGCCTATTTTTAATGGGACCCACTGTGGGAGATTCAGCTGCCCAGCCAAAAGTCCATTGACTTTTGGAGGGACCGGAGGATCCTGGCAGCTGGTGGGTCTGGAAAATCCCACTCTAGGAGTGTGCCACACAGTGGATCACACACAGCAGGGTCTGAATTTTCAGTGTGGTCTGCGAGTGTGATCAGTGGGCCCGGAAGCGGATGTGGAATCCACCCCCATCCGTGATCGGCTGTCAAACTCAATTTCAAGCTGACTGGCCAATTAACCAGCATGGAATGCACGTTGAGAGAGGCTCAGCGTTGCCGGTGGGAGTTTTGGTCCCTGTTACAGGTTTGAAGTATTGCTCCAGTAGGCAAGATGGCAGTGATGCCCAGGTCCCATACCAGGCGTGGCTGAAATGCCTGAATCCAGTCTGCCCCCTGTTTTTCGGATGAGTGCCTGAGGGTATTACTGGAGGCTGTAAATGACCGTCATCACATCCTGCTGTCAAGTGACAGCAAGAGGAGGCCACCTCGCGTCATGATGAAGGCCTGGATGGAGGTGGCGGGCCTGGTCAATGGCCATGATGTAGTTTGCAGAACCTGGATCCAGTGTTGGAAAAGGTTCAGTGACCTTCTGCACTTTGGCAGGGTGAGTACTGATTCCAGTTGGAACCTTGGGTAGATGTCTTTGTGGGGGCAGCACATGTTGGTGCTCCGGGGTGTGAAATACACAGTGCAATGTGGCACATCATGTGCCTTAATAGACCATGATTGGCATGTACGTCAGGGTGATGTGTGACAATGTGATGGGCAACTATTCCTGCATCTTTGGGTTCAGGAGGCTGCAACGTGGTGGCATGATGGGGCGGCGGGGTAGGGGGTGGGGGGTGCAGTGATGGGGTGGAGGGGATGGCGGGGTTGGGGGTACCAATGGAAGCACTTTTTCCCTTACAGGCGAAGAGGAGTTACAATTCGGTAGAGTGGGGATGTTACCAAACCTGCTCATCCTCAGTCAGGTGGTGGTGCGGGCTTTGCAAATGGCCTGTGAGCATGCAGCCAAGTCCACAGGTTACAGAGAGGCAGGGGTGTTGGGTGAGGGTAAGAGACCAATGGAAAGTGATAAGTTTGGTCTGAGAGGCATGGGGTTGTTGTAAGACTGACATGTGAAATGCAGTTATTCCCATTGCTCGTCCATTCAAAAGTATTTGCTCAGCCTGATATCCATTCTAATGGGAAAGCAGACTACATGCACTCAAACTTTATAATAATAGTTGATGCTGACATTTTTGCTTCCTCCCTTAGATGACTCATTATCACAATTGCAAAAGCACCCCGAGGACCCTCACCTTGATCTCTGAGGAGGAACAGCTTCCAGATGCACCCGAGTCACATCCTCCTTCTGCACCATGCACTAGTGTAGATACAGGCATGTCGGTGGGCAGAAGCATCTCGGATCAGATGGTAGTGCACAGTTGTGAAGGCATGTCACACTTGCCTGAGGGGCTGGCAGAGGCAGAGCGTGCACAGGGCACCAGCAGCCGGAGGACCAGGATGATGCTGAGGCCGAGGCAGATGATGAGCCTCTGGAGTTGTTCATCAGACAGCAGGTGGTGGAAGACCAGTGGAACGCATAGGAAGATCTGGCAGAGATCCGTGAGGGTCTGCATGCTGTGCTCTCTGTCTTGGAGGAGCCGATGTGGAGTGTGAGCATCACATTGAGCCAATTCCCTGAACACATAGCTTCCTCCATAGGGAGAGTGGTGACTCTCATGGAGAGACGGCTCATGGAACTTAATCAGGGTTTCTGGGGCTGCGCTCAGACCTGCGAGCCCACACGCCTCAGGTGAGAGATGCCAGTGTGAGAGATGGTTGAGGTATCTAGTAACTCTGCTAGCTGCCCCTCCATCTATGGTGAACAGGGAGGCTCAAACCAACCTCTTGTTGGCGGAAGAGCTGCAGTTCACATCTGCAGTTCACATGTGCAATCTCCTCTCAGGGCGATGTGGTTGACGGCAGCAGCTCCTCTGCCAGCGGCCATCACATCTGATGAGACCATGATGACTGAGAAGTGCCCAACCATGGTGCTGGACTCTCCCGCCCAGACGGGCCAGCATAGACTCCGCCAGCCAGAAGATGCCCACCAAGGTCATCAGGGCCAACAGGGCATCAGAGTCAGCGGGCTGCCTCGAATCCAACTGTCAGTAAGTGGGGAGAACCAAGATGTAGCACTCACATACGGAAGTTTAAGTCACTTTGAACACATAAGGGGTTGTCACGGGTGATTAATTTCCTTGGCACATGTGCACTGGTTCACTTGTATATTCTCGAACCGCTGCAGTCCATGTGGTGTAGTACACCCACAGTGCTGTTAGGGAGGGAGTTCCAGGATTTTAAGCCAGTGACAGTGAAGGAACAGCGATATATTTCCAAGTCAGGCTGGTGAGTGGCACAGCACCTGGTTCCCCCTGCTCGCACCTTTATGGCCACATGAGTGCAATCTATGGATCCATGGATGGAGGGACATCCTGCAATTGCAGTGAAGCCTGTGAATCACTCAGCTTGGCTGGCCCCATCGATCTGGAAGTGAATGAAGGTACTGACTCTTCAGAACAGAGCGTCAGTGACCAGCTTGATGCAGCTGTGGGCAGCAGATTAAGAAACGCCACATAGCTCACCCACTGAGGCCTGGAAAGTACAGGAGGCGTAAAGGTTCAGGGCCACTGTCACCTTAAGAGCCATTGGCCCTCTGGACCAATCGTCTGGCATATGGAGTTGACAGTCTCCCTGGAGAGGTGGGCCTCAGGCATGTCCAGGAAGCAGGAGCGCTGTCTGTAGACCCTGCCTGTTGAATAGTGGCACCTTCTCTGGACCTTTCTGTTGCACTTCCTACAGGCCCTGCACCCCTTCTGGCTGCGCCTCTCATTCCACAGGCCCCACCCTGGGATGCTGCCTGCAGGCAGTGTGATCTCCTAGTGTGTGAGACCCACTGTGTGTGTGACACATTCCTAGTGTGTGAGACCCACTGTGTGTGTGACACATTCCTAGTGTGTGTGATCCACTGTGTGTGTGACACATTCCTAGTGTGTGTGATCCACTGTGTGTGTGACACATTCCTAGTGTGTGTGATCCACTGTGTGACACACTCCCAGTGTGCGTGACCCAGTGTGTGTGACACACTCCTGGCGCATGTGTGATCCACTGTGTGACACACTCCCAGTGTATGTGTGTGATCCACTGTGTGACACACTCCCAGTGTACGTGTGTGATCCACTGTGTGACACACTCCCAGTGTATGTGTGTGATCCACTGTGTGACACACTCCCAGTGTATGTGTGTGATCCACTGTGTGACACACTCCCGGTGTGTGTGTGTGTGATCCACTGTGTGACACACTCCTGGTGTGTGTGTGTGATCCACTGTGTGACATGCAGAGGATCCCTTCCGGCACTATCCTCCTCTTCTGAGGAGCTTCCTCCAGCTGAATCCTCAATCCCCATTTTTGAGCTGATGTTTCCACATGATTCTGCACTGAAGGGGTTTATTGGCAGAAGGCCTCTGTAAATGATAAGAAATCAGAGTTCTCCTGAACAATGCAAAAACGCCAGAAACTGTCTATAAACCAGCTCCAAACTGCTCACAGCCAAACTCCAAACTATTCATCTCTGCATCTGCCTGAGGGTCTTTTATCCATCCCTGGATGTGGAATCCATGAAAAACGCGAAGGCTGCCTGACTGAGTGGCCCATGCACTGAGTGTAAAAGCGCAATCAATTGTTCTTTAACTTATCTCAATTGGCCCTTTAATTGATGGCGCCTGCACTTCTGACTTCCACAGGCACCCGCTGACTGAAATATGATGAGGTGTCATGTGCCCCATTTCACGAACAATCAGGACCACCACGTGCCAACTCCACAAGCCCAAAATTCTGGCCTAGGAGCGTGTCACACAGTAGATCACACACACTCGGAGTGTGTCGCACACTGGATCACACGCACTCGGGGTGTGTCACACAGTGGGTCTCACACACCACGAGGGTGTCACACAATGGATCACATGCACACTGTGAGTGTGTCACACTGGATCACTCAAAATTGGATTGTGTCACACAGTGGATCACACACTCTAGGAGTGTGTCATATGGTGGATCACACACACACTAGCAATGTGTCACACACAGCTAGGACTATGCCACACTGGATGGCACATGGTTAGACATGCCTCACACACTGAATCATACAGTCAGAAGTGTATCACACACTGGGTCACACATGGTTAAGCATACAGCACACAGTGGATCACACATGGTTAGCAGTGTGTCATACAGTGGATTCCGTATGGTTAGATACCATGTGTCAGGATCAGAATATGTTGCACACTGGATTCCTTGGGATTGGAGTGCATTACACAGTGGATCACACATGGTTTGGAGTGTGTCAAACAATGGATCACATGCAACTAGGAGTGTATTACACAGTAGGTCAAACACATAGCTAGAAGAGAATCTCACACACTGGAAACACACTTGTAGTTCATGTGCCATGTAATGGATCACTCACAGACAGCAGTGTTTCTATGAATACACTGAATCGCTGTTCAAATCCCATAGTCACTTCAATCAAGATTCCAGCTACAAGCAGCTCAAAGCTTCTCCATACACACCAGGAATGTGCTGCATTGCCAGTTTCCTTTGGTTTATTAATGGCTCAGTATTCAGATAAAGATGTTGAATGTAGGCACGAAAAGAGTGGTAGATGGGAGGAGGCCAGCTCACAGCAGCTGAATGCAGGTATGTGCAAGTTAAGGATACACTAATGAAATCAGTCATTATCTGGATTACGTAATGAATGTGGCAGGCAGCAGACTGTGATTTGTTGTGGCCTGTGGCTTTCTACATTGGTATTCTCCTTAGACTAAATACCTGCACAGCTGTCTCTGGAAGAGTTCAAACTTGCCCTCCCTTAATTAGGTATCCTCTACATGGATAACTTGCAAGCAATCATCTAACGCAAGTAATCTCCAACCAATTTTCTTTACCTTGGGGCCGGACTGTTTCAAATAAATGTCTTTGCTACTTCTGTTATGCAGTTAAATGTGCTTGTTCTGTTACTGTTATAAAGAGGGTGTTACAATGGGAGGTGCATAACAGAGATAGTGCTACAATAGAAAGCACTACAATGGGGAATGCTTACAGAGAGTATATAACAGGGAGGGCTACAATGCAAGAAGCGTAAGGGAAGGATAACAATAGGAAGATGTGTAACAGAGGTGGAGATGTGAAGGAATTACAAGTTGATACTTACAGAAAAAGTTGGAAATACTCAGCGGACCTGGCAGCATCTGTGGGCAGAGAAACAGAGTTACGGTTTCAGATTATATTGGAACAGGGAAAAGTTAGTGTTGGTTTTAAGCATGTGAAAGGGAGAGGTTGGTAAAGAAGAAGAAAGGAGAAGGTTTGTGTTAGGCTGGAGGACACAGGAGGTTAAATGACATCAGGGTTCACAGTGCAAGGCCAAAGGGAGTGGGTAATGGGACAAGTGAGGAAACAAAAGATATGTCTAGAGGAGGTGCAAATGGTAGGATCATGAACAGCTGCTGTCTGAAAGCCAAAAAAAGGGGGGGAAAAAAGTGAAACCAAATCAGCAAAGGAAAAGGAAACAAAATGTGTGCAGAGATTATGGTCTGAAATTGGTGAACACCTTGTTGAGTTTGGAAGGCCATAAAGTGTCTGATTGAAAAATGAGCTGCTGTTCCTCGAGCTTCACTGGAACTCTGCAGGATACCAAGGACAGAGAGGTCAGAGTGGGAGAAAGGTGGAGAATTAAAATGACAGGTGACTGGAATCTCAGGGCCATACTTGTGGACTGAACGGAAGTGTTCCACAAAGTAGCCACCCAGTCTGTATTTGGCCTCCCCAGAGTAGCAAAAGTGACATCATGAGCAGTGAGTACTGTACACTAAACAGAAAGAAGTACAATTAAACTGCTGTTTCATCTGAAAGGAGTGCTTGCAGTCTTGGATGGTGAGAAGGGAGGATGCAAAAGTACAAGTGTTGCAAACCCTCCACTCGCACAGAAAGGTGCAAGGGAATGGGAAGGGCTGTTGGGGGTGACTGAGGACTGGGTCTGATGCAACGGACATTTTGGAATGCTAAAAGTGGTGGGTCTGGGGTTGGGGGTAATAAGATGTGTTTAGTGGCAGATATGACAGAGGATGATCCATTGAATACAAAAGGTGACCGTTTGCAAGGTGAGGACAAGGGGAATCCTGCTATGTTCTGGCAGGGAGGTGAAGAGGTCAGAGCAGAAGTGCCCAAAATGGAATAGATACAATCGAGGGCCATGTCAGTCACAGTAAAGGAAATCCTCAATTGAGGAAAAAGAGAGACATATTGGAAGCACCAATGTGGAATGTTGCATCGTCCAACAGATGTGAGGGAGACTAAGGAACTGGAATAAAGGAATGGGGTTCTTACAGGAAGCACAGGATGTGTAGTCGAGGTAACTGAGAGTCAATGTGATGACAGTGAATATTGATTCCCCAGATATGGAGACAGAGAAATCAAGAAATAGAAGGGAAGAGTCAGAGGTGGACCAGGTGAAGGTTAGAGAGGGGGAGTGGGGGAAATTTGAAGCAAAAGTGATTTAACTTTCCAATTCAGGGTAAGAGCAGGAACTGGCACTGATACAATCATGAATGTACCAGAATAAGAGCTGAGGGAAAGGGCCTGAGTAGGACTGGAAAACAGAATGCTTTATATATCCCACCAAAGGCAGGTAACCATAGCAGCACCTTTTATTTGGAGAAAGTGAGTGGAGTTGAAGGAGAAATTGTTCAATTATGAGAACAAGTTCAACCAGGTGGAGGAGGACAGTGGCAGTTTGGAAACCGATAGGGCCTTCATTTAAGGAAGAAGCAGAGAGCCCTCAGACCATCCTGGTGAGGGCTGGAGGTGTAGAGAGATTGGATATCCATGGTGAAAAGGAGACAGTTAGGGCCAGGAAACTGGAAACTGTTAAAATGACAGAGGGCATTAGAAGAGCCACAGATGTTGGTGGGAAGAGAAAAAGACCTGGAATAGGAAGAAATTAGATCAGTGGTACAAGGTGAGGCTACAATGATGGGTCTATCTGGTCAATGCTGTTTGTGGAATTTGAGAAGCAGATGGGACTGGGGTAATATGAAGGTAGAGGCTGTAGAGGGAAGATCTCTAGAGGAGGTGAGATAAATGACAGTCCTGGAAACAATGGTTTGATGTTCATTTGCTGTTATGACATTAATGCAGTCATAGTCTAATTATAGGAAAAATCACAAACACACAGGGGTGCATCATCATCACTTGTATTTAAAGGGTTGGGGTCAATACGAATTACACACAGACCAGAGTGCAATAGCCTGATTGGTATCTTTCTCTTTGATCTTGATTTTCAGTCGTAATTCCTCTCAGATCTTCTGACTGCTAGTCTCTGTCTCAAAATGGAGACATCTTTCTCCCTTCCTCTCGGCATCAGCCATTGCTTGGTGGGTAGCACCCAAATGAGAAGGTTGTGGGTTCAAGTTCCCACTCCAGGACTTGAGCATAAAAATCCAGGCTCACACTCCAGTGCAGTACTGAGGGAGTGCTGCACTGTCAAAGGTACTGTCTTTCGGATGAGACGCTAAACCGTTTGCGCTCTCAGCTGGATATAAAATATTCCATGGCATGATTTTGAAAAATAGCAGTAGACTTTTGCCTGGTGTCCTGGCCAATATTTATCCCTCAGTTGATACCACAGAAACAGATAACCTGGCCGTCATCACATTGCTGTTTGTGGGAGTTTTCCGTGTGCAAATTGGCTGCCACATTTCCTATATTTACAACAGTGACTACACTTCAAAAGTACCTCATTGGCTGTCAACTACTTTGGGGTGTCCTGAGGTCATGAAAGATGCTATATAAATGCAAATCTTGCCTTTCTTTTCCCTCTGCCCCATGCAATGTATTAAAATTTATGTCCGATTTACGTTTTCAGCACTGATTACATCAGCTTTTGATGAGCATTATATGTGGAACAGAAACAACCCCCAAGCACTGAGTTCAAGCAGCAGATTAAAAATAAACTGGGGGAACCATCAAAATAGATTGGAAAACAAAAATAAACCAGTCAGAGGAAATGAAAGCAAAATAGACAGAGGTTTGAGAGAGAAGCGAGAACTGGCAGGACATCAGATACATGGGTGAGAGACAGGGAGCTCAGAAATGCCTAACAGGTTTGACAAGTTTACCATTGGTCTGGGCAGGTTACGTAGTCAAGTACTGTGGAGTGTCAGCTTTGTCTAGGGATAGAACTCCATCTATTTTCACAGAATATGTTGCTGAAATCAATGGATACAGAGTTCCAGCAATTTGGTTGATGAGGGAGGTAGATGGGGATTTGAAGGATGGATAGGGAGAATGGAGGGAGGCAGGGGTCAGGAGAAAGAGGAAGAATGGGTAGTCAGGCATGGAGTAGGAGTAGAGTAAGATGGGAGGAAAGGGGCAAATGGGGAGATGGGGCTGAAGGGGATCGGGAGTTGTTAGGGATTAAGGGGAATGGGATGGGGAGATGTGGATGGAGGGGATGGGGAGGGAGATAGGGGATTAGGGGAAATGGGGCTGGAGGAGATCGGGCCATAGATAAAGGGATAAAGAGAGATGGGGATATGGGAGAGATGGGAAATGAGGGAAAAGGGGGAGGAAGAAAAATGATGACTGAAGTCCAAGCCCTGCAGAATGGTAAGGCCCATCAGCACACTGGAGTGTGGGCTAGTACGGCTCCAGGGAAGATTCCAATCTGATCCAGCAGTGCACAAGAGAGCAGTCAACACGGGCACACTTAGGCAGCAGACATCAGAGCTGTCAGGTCCCGCCTTTGGTCAGGCACTCTCGATTGGATGGGACTCTAAGTCTACAATATACATGGTACAGAATGCCAGCCATTAATGCTGGTGGTGGCACAGCAAGGAAGAGCCAATGGGTTGTCAATGAAAGTCGGTGGTTGGAGGGTGGAGAAGGACATTGGGAACAGAGAAAGGGGGAGGAGGGGAAAATAATTGGTAGGAGGGATGAGGAAAGTTGACAGCAGTGACACAATGGGAGGGTTGGCAATGGAAAGAAGGAGGGAATTCTCTATTATTAGGTGGCTCTGGCAAGGCTGCATTTATTGCCCAAACTCATTGCCTTGAGACATTTGCCAGGTTCCTTCACTTCTAAGCCACCTATTTGCCTCCAGGCAGCTGCCCCTCCCTGAAGGACATAGGGAATCAGTTGGGCCCTCTTTTGACAATTCAGCAGCTTTCAAGTGAGCCACTACATTACAATATTGGCTGAATTCAATCTCAGTTTGTCAGAGTAGGATTTCAACTCACAATGTTTGGGTTTCAGCTCCAGTGCAATCCCCTCCCCACCACAAAGAACTCTCCACCCTCCCCTCCTGTCTCCTCCAGCATTGGCAGCCATATTATCAGCTGCCTGGACTCCACTGTCTGGAATTCCCTCCCAATTACATCTGCGTCTCCAACTCCCTCTCCTCCTTCATGACTTTCACAAAGACCGTGTCTTTGATCAGGCTAATGGTCGCATCCCGTTCTTTGATCACACATCCTTAAAGTGCCTTCTGGTGTCTTTCTACGGTTAAAGACATTACATAAGTGCAAGTTGCTATGGTGACGGTGGTGATGGCGATGGTGGTCAGGAGGAAGTAACAATTTGTTTTCACCCTTCAGTGCCAATCTCGAGTTGTCAGTTCTTCTGAACTTGTCGGTCAGCTTTTTACTTCTACTTTAGGTGGTTTGGTCAGCGGCTTCCCCACAAGGACACAGAGGGAGAGTCAGAGAGAGTTTTCTCTCTTCATGCACCCACCCTCACCTTCTTCACCACCTGGCTCCCCACAGGCCATTCACAGACACTTCCCAGCAGCTGACCAAACAATGGCCTTGATGGACGCTCCTCTTTAACCCTGACTGGGGTCGGAAGGTTTGAGCAGATTAGTGAGGGGGGAGGGAGATGGTTAAAAAAAAGTTAGAAATAATCAAAGATAATAATGCAAATAGCAAGAAGGAATGGTCACCCAGTCCTTATTCCTCCTGTGATCTTGGCGGGTGGGACGAGACAGTTGTGGTTGGAGCTTCCTTGGTGGGGAAATAAACAAGGTCTGTTCCAAGAGATTTCTTTTCCCCCTCTAAGTTGCTTTTTTGACAGCCTTGTGGAATATTAAAGAGCTGCTGACTTCACCTAATATAACATCTGTTTTCAGCATTTAATAAGCACCTCGCCGGAAATGACTGTGCGAGGCCAGCTGGGGTCGTGTAGCTTTACGTTCTGATGAGTTGCCTGTTGCTGAGGTGGGTTAACCCCTTTGGTACCACAAGCCTACCTGTCTGTTTGCCTTTAGTTTGACCAGTTGTAGCACACTCACCTCTGAGTCAAGGCTTTGTGGATTCAAACCCTATTCCAAGGATTGAGCAAAGTATCCAGTGTAGTACTCAGGGAGTGCTGCTCTATTGGAGGTGAATGAGATGTTAAGCTGAGGCCCCATCTGCTCTCTCAGGTGGAATTAAAAGATTTTGTGACACTATTTTGAAGAAGAGCAGGGGATTTATCCCTGGTGTCCAGGCCAATATTTATCTTTCAGCCAATGCCATCATCAAAAACCGGCAATCTGATCATTAGTACATTGCTGTTTGTGGGAGTTTGTTGTATACAAACTGGCTAATGTGTTTCTCCACAGCCCAGAACTTCTATGAAGTGGCTACCTCTCAAGTGGAGACAGAATATCTACTAGGACAATAGCTACATGGAAAGGTGTTCTTATCTCATCAAGATGGATAATGGATCTTTGGGAGTTAATGGCTGGGATGTTAGAGAATCTCACCTTGGCTGTGAAACACAAGCCACAGTCTGTCCAACGATCAGCTAAACAAATACCTTTGGAAATCATTATGGGAAGAGAGGTCATGTGACCGGGGTAACTTTTTTGAAATCTTTTAATATAGCACACAAACTGCTAAAACAGTAGTAGTTAGTAGTCTGGAAAAGTTGCCAATGAAGCAATAGCAGGCTCCTTTCTCTTCTCTCCTAAGTTAATATCTCATTTCTTACATTTTGAAAATCCAGCACAGAGGTAGTGAATTTCCATTGAAAGGAACCCCAGATCCAAGAACCATCGACTTCTGGAAAAGACAGATTATGTTTTTAAAAATAAATCGTCTCTGAAAATTGCAGGTTTGCACGGGCTTTGACTGAAAATTTTCTGCTTCAGACACAGACACAAGCAAAGGACTCAAAGGGCAGAATTTTGCTCTCAACAGGTGGGTTTGGTGGGGGCGGTCGGCAAGCCAACTGCCACCTGTGATCGGGCCACAACTGCGATTTCATACTGGTGGGCCAATTAAGGCCTGCCCAGCATGAAACAGGTGCTGCAGCGCTGCCTGTGTGGGGGGGTGGGGGGAAAGGAGGGCAAGATCACGCATGTGCACGGGCGAGCACAGGTATAGCTCCTGAGGCACAGAGCTGCCACAGGGAGATTAAGAGTTCTGAAAATAAAAAGAAGAATTTTAAAATATTTTTAAAAATGTTCCCTCATGTGACAGGTTCACATGAGCAGGAACATGTTATTAATGAAATGTTAAAATTTTTATTTTATTTTTATTTTCTGTTGGAAACCTCATCCCGTCTGTAGTCGAGGTTTCCTAAAAAATGCAAAAGCCGTTTGGCCTTTTCACAAGCCCACCAACCGTTAGGTTGGACGGACAGTTAAAAATTACATGTAATTTGAACTTTAACGGCCTTAATAGACCTGTCATTTGTCGCCGGCACGATGCCCACTCCCACGCGTACCTGCCGACTGAAATATCACTCGACGTCATCACGCGCCATTTTATGCTCATTCAGGTAGGGTGCACGCCCACCCAACGAGGTAAGAACTCTGGCCAGGATCAGTGAACTCTCAATTTTCTTACCTGTCAGCATTGACCTTTAATTTGGTTTGGAAAGTAACCACCTACAGCATAACTTGTAAATTTTATCCTTACAATTTCACAAAAAACCCTGTTACGGTCAGATTTGGAGTGGGGGGAACAGGGGAGTTAATTTTACCATTCCTCACGTGGCTGGATCAATTTGAAAAGTGTTTCATTGGTTGTAAAGGACTTTGAAATGGCCTGAGGTTATGAAAGTTGCTATATAAATTCAAGTTCTTCTCCAATGAAACCAGTCCAGACACGATGGTGTGACACATCATCAACCACATTTGTTGCTTTATCCTATAGCCTTTAACCTTAAATATAAACCTTTGAATCAAAATGGAAGCAGCAACTACTGCAGCTCAGCCACAAAATGGGCTGAAGCAGTTGAACTTTCACAGCAGGTTCTTCCAGGTACTGAGATGAAAGCAAAATACTGCAGATGCTGGAAATCTGAAACAAAAATAAAAAATGCTGGAAAAACTCAGCAGGTCTGACAGCATCTGTGGAGAGAGAAACAGAGTTGATACTTTAAGCTCGTATGACTCTTCTTCAGAGACAAAGAGAAGTAGAAATGTGATAAAGTTTATACTGTTAAAGGGGGATGGAGCAGGTGAAGCTGGATAGATCAGTGATAGGTGGGGGAAAAGGAGAGATTAACAAAGATGTCATGAACAAAAGGACAAAGGGAGTATTAATGGCAGTGGTACTGGCTAAAAAGTGTGGTGATAGTGGCATAAAAGTAAGAAAGCAGAATATGATAATTCAACAAGGGTAAGCACTCTGCGGAAGAACAACATGGAACAAGTAAAGATAGTCCTTGTAGGGGTGGGTTGGGGGGAGAGGGCGGTGGTGGGGAGAATAAGATAGAAAATGGGATTAGAAGAGGGATAAAAAGGGGGTAAAACAATGAATAAATGAATAAAAATAAAAATAGAAATAAACATTTTGAAAAAAATGTTTTTAAAAGGGATGAAAAGAGAAGGGAGAGTTCATAGTCTGAAGTTGTTGAACTCAATGTTAAGTCTGGAAGGCTGTAAAGTGCCTAATCGGAAGATGAGGTGCTGTTCCTCCAGTTTGCGAAGGGCTTCACTGGAACATTGCAGCAGATCAAGGACAGACATGTGGGCATGAGAGCAGGGTGGAGTGTTGAAATGGCAAGTGACAGGGAGGTCTGGGTCATGCTTGCAGACAGACCGAAGGTTTTCCACAAAGTGGTCACCCAGTCTGCGTTTGGTCTCTCCAACGTAGAGGAGACCACGTTGAGAGCAGCAAATGCAGTAGGCCAAAATGAAGGAGGTGCAAGTGAAGCGCTGCTTCACCTGAAAGGAGTGTTGCTCCCAATGTGGTCTCCTTTATATTACAGTGTAGACTGGGTGACCACTTTGCGTTGCCTTCTTGAACCGCTGAAGTCTCTGTGGTGTAGGTGTAGCTACAGTGCTGTTAGGGAGGGAGTTCCAGCAATTTTACCTTGCATCCAATTTGGTCCAGTTCTGGGCACCGCACTTTAGGAAGGATGTGAAGGCATTACAGAAGGTGCAGAAAAGATTAATGAGAATGGTTAATTCAATGGAGATTGAGTGGTCTCAGTTAATTCAACAGAGTTGATTGGATTTGATTAATTCAATGGAGATTGAATAAATTTAGTTAATACATTTTGTGGAAATTACTCTCACAGACTCACAGAAGGCTAAGTTAAAGCTTCTTTTCCCTAATGGCTGCAAGAGTCGCTGACCTGTGAAACCAGATTATATTGTTTCAATTTAGAGACTGATGGACTTAAACAATTTCACAGCACAAAAGATGTCTGTAGCTCATCAAGAATGTTACTCCAAGATGTACAAGAATTACTACACTGGAACAATTGTTGGAATGGAGTCACCGCTCAAACCAGAGACCTTTAAATCTCAGTAGCAGTTTCAGTAAAATCATATGTTAAATCCTCAACAATGAACAGACAATGTTGCAACAGTCAGGAGCTAGGGTAGGTGACAGTAACCAGGTTCCACTCTGATGAGAGACAGAGCAAGTTCTTCAGAAAATCTGGCATTTTGAAAATATCTCGAGAGGGAGATATAATATGAAGGCAGGTAAAAACAGATCCACTCTGTAGTGAAGCCTCTTAGTGGGGGTGGGGGTGGGGAAGATGCCCACGCGGAGATGGACATACCCATCCATATCCAACATTCCTGCTACATTGTGTCATTAATCCTGCCTGGCATAAACATGTTCCTGGAATGAGCCTCATTAACTTGGCTACATCTGACAGCAAGTTTGTATTGGGCAATAATATGTTCCCCTTAGGCCTTAGGCACAATAGATGGCCAGGCCGACTCTACTCGAGGAACGAAGAGCAGGACATCCTCCATTCATTGTAGGCCTGAGCAGCCATCGGCCCAGAACGTTGCTGAGCTAGTGTACACAGGTAGAAGGCACACCGGCCCTATTCCTATTTACACAATTATCTATCAACAGTAACAATGAGGGCTGTGGGGAGAAGACACTCAGAGGTTGTTAGTAGGTAGTCTGAAACCCTCTGCATCCAACGTGGAGTGATTTCTCAATCTGGATCAGATTATCATGAGGAGTACAGTGAAGCAGTCACTGCTGTTGACAGAAGAGAGGGCCAGCCACCCAAGGATAACTCCCACTCACTCCACAGCAGACTACAACATAATGGGAGAAAGCTATCCACCAAATCCTACTGCCCCAGAGCATCACTGCAGGAGCTCCTCAGGATAGTGTCCTAGGCCCAACCTTCAGCTGCTCCATCAAAGTCCTTCCCTTCACCACAAAGTCAAAAGTGGGATATCAGTTGATGATTGCATAATGTTCAGCACCACTCTCGACTCCTCAGACACTGAAGCAGTCCATATCCAAATGCAGCAAGACCTGGACAACAGTCAGACTTGGGCTGTTAAGTGGCAAGTAACATTCGCGCCATGTAAGTGCCAGGTAATGACCATCTCCAACAAGACAGACTCCAACCATCGCCCCTTGGCATTCAATGGCAACATCATTGTTTAATTCTCCACTATCAACACCCTGAGGGTTACCATTGAACAGAAACTGAACTGAGCTAGTCAAATAAATACTATTGCTACAAAAGCAGGTCAGAGGCTTGGAATTCTTGGAGAGTAACTCACCTCCTGACTCCCAAAGCCTGTCCACCATCTACAAGGTACAAGTCAGGTGTGTGATGGAACACTCTCCACTTGCTGGATGAGTGCAGCTCCCACAACACTCAAGAAGCTCGACACCATCCAGGGCAAAACTGCCCACTTGATTGACACCCCATCCACCACCTTCAACGTTCACTCCATCCACCACCAATGCATAGTGGCAGCAGTGTGTACCATCCACAAGATACACAGCAGCAACTCATCAAAGCCTCCTTTGACAGCACCTTACAAACCCATGACAACTACCATCTAGAAGGACAAGAGCGGCAGATAGATGGGAACACCACCACCTGGAAGCTCCCCTCCAAGTCACTCACTGTCCTGACTTGGAAATATATCGCCGTTCCTTCACTATCTTGGTCAAAATACTGGAACCCCCTTCCGAACGGCACTGTGGGTGTTACAACAACACCTGGACTGCAGCAGTTCAAGAAAGCAGCTCACCACCACCCTTTCAAGGGCAATTAGTGGTAACAAATACTGGCCTTGCCAGTGATGATCACATTAAAAAATACCTTGGTTCCATTATGGTGTCAGATTTGGGGGAGCATCTAGAGTGGGAAGGGGCTATGTACTTTTTAAAATCATCGCTAGAACAATAGATATTTGATCGGTGAAGATATCAAAGTGCTGCTTCAACAAAGAAGCTGGTTCAGTTTGAAACATCCATATACGAAGCCTGGGTATCAAAACAGTAAAACTACTGCAGTTGAATCCTGCACCTCCCCTTTTGATTGGCAGCAGCATTGGGTTGCTGACTCTGTCAGACATGTCCCTGGAGCTTTCATCATATGATCTCCTGCCTCCAATTGCCCCTGCTCCCCACCCACCCCTGATATGTCCAATGTCACAGGTCCACTGCCTCCCCATGGCAACTGGAAAGCAAACGTACTCTTTGCTAGCTGATTGGGCATTTCTTGACTCTCAGTCAAACAGGCACATCAACTAATCAGCTACATTTACAACTAATAGGCACAAGTGTTCAAAGAAAATCAAAATAAAAACACCTTTATTTTTTAATGCCTGATGATTTTTCTTCTGGGCTGCTTGTAGCAGTGCCTGGAAATTAATCTTCAAATCCTGAAGACTGTAGCTCAATCCAGGAGGGTTGGAAACCCTGGCGCAGTACTAAACTGAAAATGTAATGAGGAGGGAGGCTGTGTCACGGGAAAAGGTAAAACACTGTGAAATAAATGACTCCCATCAGAAATCTTAAACATTGGGAATCATTCAGACACAAGAACAGTATGAAATGCTAAAGGTTCAAGTGTGAGGCTATGAATGCTTTGCAAATTAACAGACTTTTCCGCCCTTGACATTTGAGCTCCTTGAAGTGAAACAAATAAAATATATTCCCCAGCAATAAAACATCAATCACTCCTGGGTAATAGCACAAAACACAGAGCTTCCTCTCCTCTTTGTGCCTCTGCATCAGTCTTCTAGGAGAGGCCAGTGCTGTGATATTACCATTTGCCAAACACCTGTCCCTGTGTTCGGTCTGCCCTGAGGCTGCCAATGTCGTGAGAAAAGTGATGGAGTGGACTTGTCCCCCCAGGAATTATAAAGAGCCAACCAAAATCATTCCTGGACAGCGTTCATCCTGTCAGAATAATTTCAAACTGAGATCTCTGAAGTCAAGAAGTGTTATATAATGAGTTATAGTAAGCAGCCCCATGAAATGTTTTACGTGTCTGAGCATATACTGAGCAGTTCCAGTCACAGAGCTGTTAGAAATGGATCCTTTCCCAGCAATGTGTACTGGATTCAGAGTTATTCAACAACAACTGCACCTGTCTCAATATTGACTAAGAGGAACAGTCTCAATCGAAGTGTAATACTTAATGGCAAACTCTGCTGTCCTGTTGTTTTTATTTAATAATAATTTAAAATGATGCTACTGTACTGTGCAAGGAACACAAGTGTGATAAAGAGTGGAAACAGGATAGGGCTCAGAACTGATGTCTCCATGGTGAAGTATCCTGATAATGCACCCTGTCGGAGCATGTATAGAAAGAATGGCTGCTTGGATAAGATACAGCAGCAGAGGGACCTGAGGGGTAGAGGTGCATATATCATTGAAGGTGGCAGGGCAGTTTGAAAGTATATGGTTTCCTGGACTTTATAAATAGGGGCATAGAGTACAAAAACCAGGAAACTGTGATAAAATTGCATAAAACACGGGTTCGGCCTCAATTGGAGTATTGCTTCCAGTTCTGGATACCACACTTCAGGAAGGATTTGAAGCCATTAGAGAGAGAGAGTGCAGAAAAGATTCATAAGAATGGTTCTGGAGATGAGGATCTTCAGTTACATAGAAAGATTGGAGAAGTTGGGGCTATTCTCCTTGGAGAAGAGGAGGTTGATTTGATGGAAACATTCAAAATCATGAGGGGCCTGGACAGAGTAGAGCAGAAGAAACTGTTCCCATTGGTAGAAGGATAGAGAACAAGAGGACACCAATTTAGGTAACTGGCAAAAGAAGCAATGGCAACGTAAGGAAAAACTTGTTCACGCAGAGTGGTTAGGATCTGAAATGCACTGCCTGAGAGTGTGGTTGAGACAAATTCAATCATGGTTTTCGAAAGAGAATTGAAAGGCTATAGGGAAAAAGCAGAGGAGTGTCATGACATGAGTTGCTCTTTCAGAGAAACAGGTCAGGCATGAACGTGTCAAATGGCCTCCTTCAGTGATGTGAGCATTTTATGATTCTATGGTCTGGATTTTATGTGGGAAGTGGGTCCTCCCCAGCATAAATGTCAGGAGCAAGCCCTACTCCATCATGCTGGCTCACCCCGCAGCCATTTAATGGCCATTGGGCTGTTAATTGACTTGAGGCGAGCCTTCCACCCCCATCGGAGAAGAAGCCCCACCTCCAAAATCTGCTAGCCAATTAAGTGGCCAGCAACTCTCTTGTCCCATCAGGGGTGGCCGCTGCTGGGAAAGCAGCCAGTCTCAAAGAAGACGTTCAGCAAAGGAGCCCAGACTTTAGGCTAAGCTTGGCATCTCACTGGGGCTATGCTGGCAGGCCGTGGTGAGGGGGAGTGGGCCCAGAATAGACAGCGGGGGAAGGGGGACATGAGGACAGGAAGACCTTGAGCAGAGCCTCCGATGGGCACCAGCCCCTCATTGTCCCCGGCCAGCTACAGGCTCACCCATTGAAACATGCTGCACTGGAGACATGGTGCCTGCCCCACCTCCCAGAGGAGACGGGGGCTCTGGTCAGTAATTGGTCACTTAATGGCCTCAATTGACCCACGGATGGGCAAGCCTACAGACATCTCCTCCCCACCCCATACCCTTGATGGTTAAAATGTGGCAGGGGTAGGGGGTGGTGGGCAAACAACACCCCTGGCATGGTATCCAACATTACGGCCCCCAACCCTGCCTGCCAACCTACCCCTGGGGCCCATAAAACCCATCCCTATGATTCTCAAGTTGGAACTATACCTAGGGAAGAAGCAATGATTTCAGGAAGAGAGCAAAGAGAAAACTATTTGGTTGGCAGGGGGTCAGGGGTTGAGATGGTGGTGGGTGGGGTTGGGGTGTTGCTGTGGATGGGAGTTCGTTAGAATTGTACAAGTTTAAACATACTCTCCCACTACCTCACTTGTAAGAATACTCCAGGGGCCTGGGGTAGACTGGGCAGTATAGATACTGTAGATGGGGATGCTCCCAGCCTGCTATGGCAGCAAGTTAATTATGGGTGATAGTGCAAAGCCCAGTAACACTGGATACCATTGAAACTTGACAGAGCAGCAAGCTATGATGGACTGGGTGGTGTAAAGTCCTGGCACAACAATTACTTGATGTGGAATGGGCAGTGGAAAGTCTTAAAACAGCAGCTTGAGATAACAGGAAATACAATGGGTTGAATTGTGTATAATGTTGGTCATACATTAGTCTGGAACGGACAGGGTAGTGTAAAACTTGGCATGGCAGAAGCCTGGCATGGGCGAGTTAGTGTAGAGGAATGGGGTGCATACTGAAAAGTACTTTGGCAGGAAACTTTTGGTAAGGGTAAAAGTTTAAATACATCCCATGTACACCAACAGAAAGGATCACTGTATTTTTAAATGAAGCAGTGTTTGGAGTCACTGCCTTATTTGACCACATTACTCAGGCAGCACAAAGGGGGCCTTTCACTCTGCTCATATCCAAGTTTTCCCTCACTATCTCACTTTATAGGGGTGCTTATCGAAGTTTTAATTAGGAGCCCCACCAGGTATGTGTTTTAAAAGTTACTTTTTATGGACTAATGAGCCATTGCTATATTTATCATAACTTCATATGCACAGGAGAGTCAAACACAAACCCATAAATGCCACCCTGAATTTTCTATTCCTTTCATTCCAGCCCCTTGTGCAACTATTCCCAGCCCCTGCCTTGCCTCCCTTCAGCCTTTTTCCACCTCTCCATCTCTCTCTCTCTTCTTCCAAGACCCTCCTCAAAATACACCATTTGACCAAACCTTTGGACATCCCTCCTACCATTTCCTTCTTTGCCCTGGTATCTATTTTATTCCTTGAATCTCTGTGAAACTCTTTGAGATGTTATTTATGTCAAAGACACTATATAAATGCAAACTGTTGTTGATAGCAAGAGAGAAAAAACAAACACTAGCAATATACACTGACGGGCACACATACACATACATGGACATAAAGATAGATAAAAACACACACAAAAACTACAGATAGATTGACAAAGCCACATAGGTAGCCAGTGTGTAGGTGTACTTATAAAATCATGGACAAACATGCACAAAGAAATAAACAAATAGACAAAGGCACACACACAAATACAGAAATGCAGATTATGACAAGTGACAGAAGGGCAGGAAGATGATTATGTTAAGTTGTGGTACTGTTCAATCAGACTCAAGATTGTGTCAGATTTTAGGTACATTTGGCTATGAACAAACCAAGAACACACACCAGGAACAACACCAGAAACAAACCAGGAAAAAATCTGGAACAAACCCGGGACAATATCAGGAACAAACCAGGATGCACATCAGGAAGAAACCAGGAAAAGCACTCAGAAAACACCAGGAACAAACTGGGAACCAACATGGAACAAGTTAAGAACAAACCAGGAACAATCGGAGAACAAACCAAGAACAAACGAGGAACAATCCAGAAACAATTGGGAACAATCCAGGAACAATCTGGGAACAAACCAGGAACAATCCAGAAACAATTGGGAACAATCCAGAAACAATTGGGAACAATCTGGGAACAAACCAGGAACAAATCCAGGAACAAACCGAGAACAGACCAGGAACAGTACAGGAACAAACCAGGAACAATTTGGGAACAAACCAGGAACAATCCAGAACCAAAGCAGAAACAGACCAGGAACAATTCAGGAACAATCCATGAACAAACAGGGAACAAACCAAGAACAAGCCGGGAACAATCCAGAAACAAACCAGGAACAAACCCGGATCAACATCATGAACAAACCAAGAATGAAGCAGAAACAAACTGGGAACAAACCAGGAACAAACCGCGAACAAACCGGGAATAAACTGGGAACAAACCGGGAACAAGCCAGGAACAAACCGGGAACAAACAGGGAACAAACAGGGAACAAACCAGGAACAAACAGGGAACAAGCCAGGAACAAACCCGGAACAAACCGGGAACAAATCGGGAACAAGCTGGGAACAAACCAGAAACAATCCAGAAACAAACCAGGAACAAACGGGGAACAAACGGGGAACAAGCGGGGAACAAACGGGGAACAAACAGGGAACAAGCCGGGAACAAACCGCGAACAAACCGGGAACAAATTAGGAACAAAATGGGAACAAGCCGGGAACAAACTGGGAACAAGCTGGGAACAAACCGGGAACAAGCCGGGAACAAACCGGGAACAATCCAGAAACAAACCGGGAACAAACTGGGAACAAGCCAGGAACAAAACAGGAACAATCCAGGAACAAACTGGGAACAAGCCGGGAACAAACCGGGAACAAGCTAGGAGCAAACCGGGAACAAACAGGGAACAAACAGGGAACAAACAGGGAACAAGCCAGGAACAAACCGGGAACAAACCGGGAACAAACCAGGAACAAACGGGGAACAAGCGGGGAACAAACAGTGAACAAACGGGGAACAAGCCGGAACAAACCAGGAACAAACCAGGAACAAACTAGGAACAAAATGGGAACAAGCCAGGAATAAACTGGGAACAAGCCGGGAACAAGCCAGGATCAAACTGGGAACAAACCGGGAACAATCCAGAAACAAACCGGGAACAAACTGGGAACAAGCCAGGAACAAAACAGGAACAATCCAGGAACAAGCTGGGAACAAGCCAGGAATAAACCAGGAACAAACCGGGAACAAACCGGGAACAAGCCAGGAACAAACCAGGAACAGACCAGGAACAGTACAGGAACAAAGCAAGAACAAACCACTAACAAACAGGGAACAATCCGGGAACAATCCAGAAACAAACCAGGAACAGACCAGGAACAATCCGGGAACAATCCAGAAACAAACCAGGAACAAACTGGGAACAAACCGGGAACAACATCATGAACAAACCAGGAATGAAGCAGAAACAAACCGGGAACAAACCAGGAACAAATTGGGAACAAACCGAGAACAAGCCAAGATCAAACCGGGAACAAGCCAAGATCAAACCGGGAACAAACCAGGAACAATCCAGAAACAAACTGGGGATAATCCAGAACCAAACCGGGAACAAACCGGGAACAAGCCAGGAACAAACCGAGAACAAATCGGGAACAATCCAGAAACAAACCGGGAACAAATCAGGAACAAACCGGGAACAAGCTGGGAACAAACCAGAAACAAACCGGGAACAAACCGGGAACAAGCCGGGAACAAGCCGGGAACAAGCCAGGAACAAGCCAGGAACAAAACAGTAACAATCCAGGAACAAATTGGGAACAAGCCAGGAACAAAACAGGAACAATCCAGGAACAAATTGGGAACAATCTGGGAAAAAACCAGGAACAATCCGGGAACAAACCAGGAACAAACCAGGAACACAACATGATGCAAAACAGGAACACATTAAGAGCACACACCTCGGGCAAACACTGGGAGCACAGCAGGAAATACAACAGGACAAGCACCAGGAACACACACGTGCCAGGAACATGCACACACCAGAAACACAACAGGGACACACACATCATAAAATAAACAGGAAACACATCAAGAAAAAGCCAGATCACTGTGCAAACTAGGAACAAGTTTTGAATGAACTGTGTAACAAAACAGAAACATACAAAGAACAAACTGGGAAATAAGACAGGTACGCCACATGACCAAAGTGGGAACACAACAGAAGCATATGATGAACAAAGAAAGCATTTAAATAACAAATTTTGGACATCACCAAATGCTTCACAGCTGAATTATTTTTGTAATATGAACAAATGTGCCAACCAATTTGTGCATAGCCACATCTTACAGACATCAATGAGTTAAATGAGCAGTTGATCTGGTTTTGGAGGTTGATTCAGTGATACATAATGAACCTGGCACGAGAAGAATCTCTCTGCTGCTTTTTGAATAGTGGCACGGGAACTTGCACCAGCCGCCCTGAGACAGGCAGACCTTGTTATAACACCTCATCCTGAAAACAGCACCTCTGACAGAGCAGCGCTCTCAGTACTAAACTGAAGTGGAAGCCTAGATTATGTGCTCAAGTCTCTGAACTGGGACCTGTACTCACAACCTGATCTCTCAGAGCGAGTGCTACTAAGTTAAACAACCCTGGGACACAAAACAGGAGCCTGCAAACAGACCAAGAACCAGAACCAAAATAGGACCATTCCAAGAATAAACTTGAAACACACCAAGGATAAATCAGGAAGAAAACCAGAATACGCCAAAAGCAAATTAGGAAAATATAGGGTGGAAGAAGAGTCAGTATTTTCCTGGAACAAACTGGTGGAACAAAAGGAACAAGATGGGAAGAAAATGGGAGCACACAAAAACAAACTGGGAATGAAGCCAGAAGAAAGCAGGTCAAAATAGGAAAACTCTAAGAAGAAGCAAGGATATAAATTCAGGAACAAACAAATGAGTATATCGCAGGTACAAAGAACAAACTAGGTTTCTCTCTGACTTATAGTAGTAGGAGAAGAGATGTGAGAATATCGTGCTGTAGAATGATCAATTCTAATGATCGATAAGACATCCGTCATGAGTAAAACATACCCTCTATCCACTGCCGATGCCTGAGTTCCATAGAAAACTGAAGAGTATAGGTAAGACAAAGAGGGAGCCACATAATTTCATTCATACTAGAATAGATACACCTTGATAGAAACAGTATAGATGTATTTAGAGATGCGAACTATTGGCCATTTGGTGTATTGTTTATAGCAAACCATAGATAGTCATTAATTCATAGTATATAGTATATAGTACAGTATTGAATTTGTATGGATTTTACATATATCTTATCCATGATATACTATATTACAATATGGATAGCAAAGTTATGCTATATAGAATATCATAGACTATATAATATAGTTGCACATTTGCACGTGTCTTATATAATGCAATACAACACGAAACTGTCCCATGGATGAACTCAGAGCAAATTAATTGTGCCTAGTCACTCTAACGGGACTTGACCATCCCTCACTCACTCTACTGATACTGGAATGTCCCCACTCACTGGAATGGAACTGAACTGTTCCTACACACTCTAACAGGCCTGCACTGTCCCTCTCTCATTCTAATGGGACTGGACTGTCCCCCTTTACTCCACTGGGGCCAATTTCTGACCACCATCAGCATTTTCACACAGTTTTCTTTAGTTAAACATTTCTTCATTAACCTCCTTCTCAATGTATATTCCAAATGTAGGTATGCAATGTTAAAATTCATAACATACCATCCTCAATTTTAAGGTGTCTGTTGTAATTTGAATCCCAGATCCACATTTATTATAAAAGCTATCCATTAATTGAGGTCTGTTTTCGAAGCAATGTTCTGTATCTAATACTGCACAGTAGCCCACTTGAGTTAAATGTCCTGCAGTGGGGTATGGTACAGCTGGTTTCCCTTCAAACCAAACATATTGAATCCGCTATGGTCTGGGTTAGCTCTGATACATTGATTATCGCTGAAATTTAAACAAATGTTATTGGCAGCCATTCAGCATTTTACTTGTTTGGGATATGATTTAATTGAGAACCGCATATGTGTCTATGAGAGTGAATGTGGGCGGGTATATTTGTGTGAGGTATTTGTGTTGTATGAATGACTTAGTGAGCGTGTGAGTCGGTGTGAGTTTGTGTGTCTTTTTGAGGATATCTGTCTGGGTGCACTGTAGTTGTGTGAGGAAGTGTTTTTGTGTTTTATGTATATGAGTGAGTGTATGTAGTGTGTGAGTGATTGCCTATGTTTCACTGTGTGAGAGGATGTCTGCAAGTTTGTATCTGTGTGTATTTTTGCGAATATCTTTCTGTATATCTGCATCTGTTTCGATTTGTATGAGCCTGTGTTTATGTGTCTGTTCCCTTATGTGCATGCCTGTATCTTTGTGCCTGTATCTATGTGTCTCTGTGTGTCTGTATGTTTCTGTGTGTCAGTGTGAGTGTTTGTGTGTGTTTCTATGAGTCTCTTTCTGTGTGTCTCTACGTGTGTCTCTTTTGGTGTTTCTATATATGCCTGTGTATATGTGTGCATGCCTGTATATTTCTGTGTCTGTGTATGTGTGTGCATCTGTGTGTTTCTGTATGTGTCTGTGTGTATTTCTGTGTATTCCTGTGTGTGTTTCTATATGTCTGCACATTCTGTGTATGTGTGTGCAGTATTTCTGTGTGTGCTTGTCTATATCGGTGTACTTATGTGCGTGTTTGTGTGTCTGTGTATATTTCTGTGTGTTTAAGTATGTATCTGTGCTAATGGCTTGGAGCAAGTGGAAGGTGAAGTGAACAGAAAGTACGATATTGATAGAGGTGGAGACAGAGTGAAGCAGAACAGTACCCAGACAGGAGAGGTGCTCTGGTTAACTGGCAGCTCCCTAACAACATACCACATTACTGAGAAAATCGGCTTCGTTCAAATCTTCCAAATCCACAAGGCTTGAAGCTGCGAAGAGTTTCTCTGCCCCGAAGTTATCCAGGATATCCATACTGAACGAGGACCAGGGGCTCCGGCGGGGAATCAATCGCTCGGATCTTCCAGATGTTGCAGCTCGGGGGAATTGCCTCTCGGACCCCAAGCTCTTTAAACTCTGCCGCTGTCTCCTCCGGGGCTGCTAAAAGCTTCCCCGCCTTTACAATGGTAAGACTGCCTAAATGTTTCCAATGCCTGCCGATCAGGCTCCTCCGACCAGGATGTGAGGATAGTCTCTGCCTCAGCCTGAGAGCTTTCTGATGTCTGTCTTTGATGTGTCAGTTCAGCACAGACTGCTCGGCAGCTGCAGATTCTGGGCTCGATCCCCACGCTCTTGTCTCTTGGCGATCTCTCTCTCTCTGCTCTTGTGTGAACTCCTGTCCAAACTCCATACGGACTCACTCTGTCACTAGCCAGTTCACACACTCCTCACAGCACTTTCCCCAAGACATCACGTCACTCCCTTTCTCTACAATTAACCCCTTGAGAACTCTGAGCAGAAACATCCATTAACCTTAAAAACCGTTTTCCCCTCGATAAACATTGCCATATGCTTTGAGAATACTTGAGCAGCATGGTGGTGTATGGCTTTATAGGGCCAACTGTCAGTGGCACTAAGGGGCAACAAGGCGCAGGTTCAAAATTGCCCCCAAGCTCTTGAGTTCCTCACCTCAGTGGTGCCACGAACCCAGCCTTGTCCAACCGAAATCGCTAACTGGACACGAGTGTTGCCATACAAAAATAAAAATACCTGGAAAAACTCAGCAGGTCTGGCAGCATCTGCGGAGAGGAATACAGTTAACGTCTCGAGTCCGTATGACTCTTACGGGTGTTGCTATGCTGTTTTAGCCACATGCAGTCATTTTAACAGAAAATGCCTCCCAAGATACAGGTAAATGTGCTTCACAGGTGTATATTCATTTTTAAGACACACCTACCACCATCCAATAATAAACACGCACAAAGATCAGAAAACGCTCGTACACCCTGTATTTTGTCTTGTCTTTTTACCAACAAACACACCAAACAGTGCACAGTGAGTGGAGGCCCTGTGGCGTAGTGGCTAGTGCCCCTGCCTTGGAGTCAAAACCTCCCCACCCCAGGGCTTGATGGTCAAGGAAGGTGCGTTAATAATGCGGCCAATCAGGTTACCTATCAACCTGTAAATCCCTCCAACATACACTGATGGCGGGTGCTGAGAGTGGGCGAGATCCCTGGTCAGCCATGTGATGGAAAAAAATTGAAGCCTCCACCATCACTATCCATAGCTCCAGTCTACAACATGTATGTAAGAGTGCAGGTTGCCACAGCAACTCTGACTCCCTGAGTGAACTGTAACCCACCGCCACAATACATGCAAATACTGTGTTAAGAGGTCACATACCCAATGACAGTGTTTGTTATTCATTTTCTAATTTATTAATCAGACACATAATTAGCCACATCTGAATTCCCAGTTAGCTACATGTGGCTGTTGTGTCAGACAACACTGTAGCTGCTGGGAGATTGTGCCAAGCAGAAAGTAGACACCTCTCTATGTAAAGGACCAGTGAAGAATCAGTTGGGGGAGTCTCCATGAGGAAGCTCTCACATGCCCTCCAGTGGCTGGTCAGGTGAAGACCATCTTGCTCCCTCAGGTGATACAGGTACATTCCCGGGGGAAATATCACGAGGAAAAAACAAGAGGAGAACATAATAATGTACCCTTAAGTAAAATGAAGAGTTAAGAAGCCTTATGGAATTCCGTCATTCAGACCCACAACAATTAGTACTTTAAAGGTACAGACGCTGTCTCAGCAGCTGTTAAGTGTAAAAATAGGTGTGTATATTTTGATAACTGAAATGGTCTTTAAGGCCTAAAAGCATCTCATTTTAAAAGAAATGTACTTCTATTTTTGCACAGAAAGCAGAGATGTTAAATATAGTACTTCAGACAACCCAGCAAACTCTGGCAGCTTTAATTATTCTGTGGGTTAGACCAAACTGTTATTGGAAACAAAAGCAAAATACTGTGGATGCTGGAGATCTGAAATAAAAACACTCAGCATGTCAGGCAGCATCTGTGGGGAGAGAAAAACAGAGCTAATGGGTCAGAATTTGCTGAAAAAGATAACAGTGTTTGAACAACACACACCATTATTAATGCACAAATGAGCCTGCAACTCATAGCGAGGAAGAGATACCTCAAATTGTGAATCACTACAAGTTGCTGAATGAGCTCTGCTGTTCCATCATTAACTTTATGTAAACAGCAGATCTCTCTTTAACCTCCTAGTGATTTCAATGAAGTTACTGCAGTTGCACATTAATTGTCCATTAAGCACACCACGGAAAATTAAACCCACTAATTAATACTGTTAATGCCTTTTAATGATGTGATAGTCATTAAGGTTTGCCAATCAACCTCTCAGACACCAGAAATAAGCAATTATAAGTCTGAAGTCTCATTCTCTCAGGTCTGGAATGGTCTAATTATTAAATTCTTTTTCTCACTTTTTCTTGCTGTTTCAATTTTCTCTTTAGCTTAAACCAATCTTTCGCCCCCTCTCTTTATTTCTCTTTCTGTATCTGACTTGGCAGTGAGTTCACCCACTCTAACTCACCCACCTTCCTCTGCTTCCTCCTGAATTCTTTAATCTCACACTTAGGGGTGGGCAATAATGTTGGCCTAGCCAGCAATGCCCACCTCCGAAGAAAAAATGAAAAAACACCATTTATCCTGTTGTTCACCAGGGTCCCAGTGACTCTGTTACCATAACCATGCGCTATCAGCGTGCATTTCCAGCAACTCAGTGGGCAAAAATATTTAAATCTAAACGTCCACAAACAAAAAAGAGAGGCAACCATGAGATCCAAGTCTGCCAATGACACAAAGATTGGAGATGTAGTAAATAATGTAGATAAGAAAATTACAAAAAGACATTGAAGATTGAAGTGGGTGGGCAAAACTGTGGCAGATGGTAAGTGTGAAATCATTCATTTTGGACCAAAAAAATGTAGATTCAAGTATTTTTTTAAATGATGGAAAGCTAGAAACAGTGGAGGTCCAAGGAGATTTAAAGATCCATGTATACAGACCACTAATTGTAGTAGTTATAGGTACAAAAAATAATCAAATGTCTTATGGAATGTTAACCTTTATAACTAGATGGCTAGAATATAAATGGGAGGAAGCTTTTACACAAATCCCTGGTTAGACCACATCTGGAGCACTGTGTATAGCCCTGGGCCCCCTACCTTAGGACATATTGGTCTTGGAAGGAGTGCAGTGCAGATTCACCAGCATACTACCAGGCTCCAAAGGTTTGATTATGTGGACAGATTGCATAAAGTAGGCTTGTATTCTGTGGAACACACTAGATTGAAGGGTGATTTGATTAAAGTTTTTTGTAATTTGAAAGCAATTGATAAGATCAATGGAAAGAACCATTTTCTGCTGGTGGGAGTGTCTCAAAGGGACATAACTTTAAAATCAGATCACTGACTGAAATTTCTACAGAAAAAAAGACAGTCCATAATGGCAGGGATGGCAAACTGATTGTACTAAAAAACATCCAAATTGATTTGCCAGGATTATTAACTCCCTATTAATCAAATGCACCAGGCCATGGTTTACATTTATTGAGTGTCTTGCTCCTGTTCCAGAATATGACAAAGCCTTCATTCTGTAGTACTATATATCACATTAATATCTATGTACATGCCAAATACATCAAAGATTAACATTTTGAAATAATTGCTGCATCAGTGTGGCTCAAGAAGGTGACTCACCACCACCTTCTCAAGGGCAATTCCGGTTGGGCAATAAATGCTGACCTAGCCAGCAATGCTGATACCCAAGAATTGATTTTAAAGATGATCAAACTTTTCCATTATAGGTTATGATGCCTCTGCCTCAACCATTCCTCTGCCTAACCCAGCCTCCCCATATGGCCCAGCAATTTTCAGTGGTACCAGGAGAAGATTTCAACAGCGCCCTACCATAACACTGATGAATTGTCTTTTGTGAGTTTGCTTATCTTCGCTAACATTTTCTCTTTTGCCTCTTGTATATTCCATCACCATCAAGAAAGCCTTTAACTGCTTCTAACATGGCACACCATGTCTGACATTTACCACTTATCCTGGATTTTCAAGGGAAAAAGTCAATTAAAAAGTGTAAAAAGCTAGTCAAGGCTGATTTTTAACTTACAGTGATGGCTGGGATTGGGCAACAGCAGGCTGGCCACCCTGCCCTATTCTACCCACACTTTTTATTTTCTTTATCCTTCTATATTTCTGTGGAAATGCTAGAAAATTGTGTGAAGCCTGCAACTACATCATTGTCAGCCCCTTTTTATACCAAAAAGAGCAAGCCATCAGGCAATTTTGGAAACTTGGATGTGATACCAAAAACCATTTGGATGGATCTCTGTCTCCATTTTACACTCTGTCGTCGTATTTCCCTGCCTATCTATAGTGTGTTTCTGATTGGAAAGTGTAGGTCAATGCACCTTGTAGTCATTGTCATCCATATATTGCGTCATTATTACATACATCAATGAATGTCACTTTCACCATAGTCTTTCTGTTTTGTAATGGGATATTGTTCACTAGTGTCAACTCGCAGGAGCCCAGTGTGTTTAGTTAGCCATACCAATCAGTCACAGTAAGAGCAGAATAATTCACTGATGATATGTATAGGAAGGTGCAATAAAGGAGGTAGTTAGAACTTCAGAAGCACGATTGCAGAAGGATTAAAAGCCAAAGCTACCCAGTCACTCAATAACAGCAGCTCTGCAACATTGCCAGAGGCCGTTATATGATCGCAGGATGGATTCTACAGCATTGACAACACAGATGATAGCTGTGACCATGTTTCTGGCCACTGTGCCTTCGCCTGAGCATTGCTACTACAGGCCAACCACTGCTTCACCAGCTTGTACAGGTGGTAGGATCACGGGGGCTGCACATAATCCAGGACCTATTACAAGACCACCTACCTCCATCCTTCCTTCCCAGTCACACAGCTGTCTTTCCTATTTCTGATACCTTTACAAAAATAAATGGAAGCGTTCAAGGAAAATGAATAAGGCACAAGATTTTTTTGTTAGTGCTCCGAGGATTTGTCTCGCAGATTGCTTGCAACAATGCCCAGAAGATTAATCTACAATTCCTGGAGGCTCCTGAACAACCCTAACAGATGGGTTGGATTTTGAGAGGCACCAGTGAAAAACCATTTCCTGAATTAGGTTTCAGAGGCCTAGCTCCACAATCTCATTTATATTATCCAGATACGACCGAACTTGGGGCTGGCATTGGCAACCACACCTTACAACAGATGCAGCCTTGTATTAAAGAGTAATGCTAACACAGCACAGGCTGAAGTTTAATATTGCTCCTTTTCAGGGGACTGTTTCCTGCTTAGGGCCCAGCTGTAGTGGCCTATGCAACCCTATTAGTATCACAGAGGGCGTTTGGAATAATTACAGGCAATGTTGAGGGAGGATGCAGATATCCATATGTTAACATCTGCTCACACACAGTGTTCTCAGCAGGCCTGGTGGGAGTAAAAGAAAGAAAGAAATTGCTTTAATATAGTGCTTTTTACACTTTCAGAATATTCAAAGTCCTTCACAGCTCACCAAGCACAAATGAAATCCATGTTATAATGCAGGAAATGCAGCAAGAAATTTGCCCCAACAAGGCCCCATAAAGAGCAATGAAATGTTGGACTGGGAGCACCTATTCTTTGGGTGCCATTAGTAATCCAAAAAGGCATTTGCATGCACACTTTTTAGGCAATGCACTGGGCGCCATCTTGGTAAAGGTGTTAGCAAGCACAGTTAATATCCACCAGAAGTTTGCAGAATAGGCAGATCATGATGTTAATCAGCATGCAATGTCAATTTGACACAGGTTTGCTATTCTGGAGTTAACAGGAGTGCTTTGACAGTTGCTTAAGTACCTTTTGCACAAATCATTGGTTTTGACAGACAGGTACTCCACTGCCTTCCTCTTTGACTCAAGCAAGACTTGAAGAGTGAGCAGAAGCAGAGCAGGGTAGAGCAGGGTATACTGTTGGAAGAGGGAAAAGGCAGAGGAGAACAGATCTCAGCAGGAGGCTGTGTCCATCCAGGCTATCCAGGTAGCAATTGTCCTACCTGAACCTTAGCGAGGAACAGCATGTGAGACATTTACACTTCAGTACGGAGGTCATCACTGAAATCATCCAATCTTCCAGCCACAACAGCAACCTTTGGACAAGTATCACCTTGCCGGTGGCTGTGGGGGTGACCGTGGCAATGAACTTTATGTGTCAGGCTATTTCAGGCTGCTGCTGGGGCGATGTTGGCAACATCTCATAGTTTATTGCCCATTGTCACAAAAAGGTCACTGAGGCTCTGTATTCAAAGAGATAAATTCACTTCATTTCCTCTTGAGGGGGAGCCAAGCAGGAAAATCAAGGACTAGTGATTGCAAGGTTTGCAGGCTTCCCCATGGTGCAGGGTGTCATTAGCTGCACGCACATCGCTTTGCAGATATCGTATGTTAATTGGCCCTGTACTGGAACTGAAAGGGACTCCATTCCCTCAGTATTCAGCTAGTGTGTGACCACAGGCCCTCAATCAGGCAGGTCAATGCTGGTATCTAGGCAGCAGTCTTGATGCCTTCACTCTGAGGCATTCTCCTGAGCGAACTGCATTCAAGTTACCACAGGAAACCAAAGGATGGTGAACGCTCAACAAGGGCTATATGTTGACTACATGGCTCATGACTCCAGTTTGAAACCAATGCACACATGTGCAGTATGTGTACAATGAGAACTATGCTGCCACAAGCAATGTGATAGAGCAGACCACTGGAGGCAGAAGCAGTAATTCTGCTGCCTAGACTACTGAGAAGGAGCCATGCAATAGTCAGCTGAACAGATTTCAAGATTTGTGATGGTCTGCATCACCATCACTGAATCCTCCATTATCAATAGTTACTATTGACAAGAAATTTAATTGGACCAGCATATTACAAGAGCAGGTCTAAGGCTGGGAATTCTGCAGCGAGTAACTCACCTCCTGACTTCCCAAAGCCTATCTATCATCTACAGGGCACAAATCAGGAGTGTGATGGAATACTCCCCACTTACCTGAATGGGTGCAGCACCAACAACACTCAAGAAGCTGGACATCATCCAGCACAAAGCAGCCCACTTGATCGGCATCCCATCCACCACCTTCAACAGTCACTCCCTCCACCACTAGCGTACAGTGGCAGCAGTGTGCGCCATCTACAAGATGTGCTGCAGCATCTTGCCAAGTCTCCTTTGGCAGCATTTTCCAAACTCATGACCTCTACACCTAGAGAGAGACAAGGGCAGCAGATACATGGGAACACCACTAACTGGAAGCTCTCCTCCAAGCCACACACCATCCTGACTTGGAAATATATCGCCGTTATTTCACTGTCACTGGGTTAAAATCTTGGAACTCCCTCCCTAACAGCTCTGTGGGTGTACCTACACCACATGGACTGCAGTGGTTGAAGAAGGCAGCTCACCACCACCTTCTCAAGGGCAATTAGGGATGGGTAATAAATGCTGGCCGAACCAGTCATGTCTACATCCTGAAAATAATTAATAAACAAAAGCGTTGAATGCTGCACAACTTTGCAATCGTAAAGGGACAACCGTGGCAATCACCTTTCAGGCAAATAACTGAGGACAAGAGCATGAGGAGATGGAAGAGGAAGGAAGGTTGCAACCTAGGCCGTTCCTATTTTCCTGGGCTTTATATGAAGAACTAATTCAAGTGTAATTCTAGTAACCTCAACTCCAATTCCCCATTCACCAACAGTTCCACACTTTACTTTCCATCTGCCCCTTACCATTTCAGCATCTCCATGGCCCCAATGCAAAACTAAAATCAAACCATAAATTAAACATTCCTAAACAAATGTATAAATCACACTAGGGTCATATTGTATACAAATGTAAACTATTAACCCTTATGTCCTTTCGTGCCTATATTCTACCTGCTTCTGTCTGTCCTTGTGTTCCTATGTAGCACTATCCCAGTGACCACATCATGGCTGGTGGAAGGCTGCTGCCTTTCAGTGGAGGAGGCTGATGGCCTTGGAGGTTGATCTTGGGCAGCTTTGGGTCTAAAAGATGCAGCTTCAGGCTGCACCATCTCAGTGAGGGTGGCAGCAGCCTGGGCTGGCTGGCTGACTAGAAACGGCAACTGAGTGGCAGGGGTAGGTGGATGACTGAAGGCTTTCTGAGAGGGGACAGCAAGTCCATTCTCCATGAAGTCACTGCCACTACCACTGTCTTAACTATCCTAGTAATGTACTCCACGACAGATTGCTGGACTACTGTGACTCCCTGGATATTCCTTTGAACACTGGTATCCACAGCCATTGATTGCATGACTTCAGTCTGAGCTTTCAATGCAACAAACTGTTTGTGTTACATTAGAAGCTGAGCTATTGGGCATTGGATGTTGCATTATGGCTGTGTCCACAAATATGTGGATGAAGTTGAGCACCAGTGCAATGTTGAAAAGGATGGGCTGCAAGCTCTGATGAAAGCCCTATGCTAAGCTGGTGCTGGAGGCCTCCATGTTCCTTGACATTGAACTCAGACTTTTTGGCAGGCTTCCCAATGCTAGGCTGGCCAGGCTAACCTGGCTATCAAACTACTCATCTGAGTACTCTGCAGCAGAGCTTGTGCGTGACCTCAGCCTCCAGCAAGCTAGCATCTCCGCCCTCAGTGCTCCCCACCTTGACTGCAGCCCAGTGGTGCCCAGTGTCTCACCACATGCAGGTCCCACCTCTAATCCTTCCCCTAAAATACATGCAGTGTCAGGATCTGAGCTGGTGGCTGGGTGGGTGAAACCAGTGAAGGTGCTGTGCCTTCACCATCACTTTATGTTTTTGTTGTCCTTCCACTGCCTGTTCAGGTTGCATTTTGTTGAAAAGGGTAAGGCTGTGGTGTAGAAACAAGGGAAAGTAAGAGGTGCCTACTTACACCAACCACAGCTTGCAAACCAGCAGAGATTGTGGAATGAGGAGGATGTGAGATTAGGATGTGATGATTAGATGTGAGGATACCATCATCTTTGATGGTTTCAGTCACTGGTCATGGCCTCAGCAATAGGAATCTCAATAATGGCCAGCACTGTCTCCTCCAAGTGGGTTAGAGTGGACACATGTGCTTCTCCCTGTCCGGTTAGTTGCAGCTACCTCTGGTTGTGCACCACTTTGGTCTGCAAGGGAGAGAACAGTGCGTCAGCAAGTGTGGCACAATTTTCTTGGGTGGTGTGATTGTCATGGTTGAATAGCTAGCAGTGCGTACGAGCTGTGAGATGTGGGTGTGAGGCTTCCAGCACTGCAAAGCGTGTGAGGGTGAAGTGAAGCAGGTGGAAGTTAGGTATGAAGCTTGATGGATAGAGATTGTTGCAAGATGCATCTGTGGAGACAGAGAAGCAGTCACCTTTTCAGATGAATTACCTTTTGTTAGACGTCTCCCTTATGCAGTCCACCCACCAGGGACATTTCCCAGAGGCTGACTGCGAGGCAGATTAATTGCCTGCTCCGAGGAGGGGGCAGCTGGTTTGCACCATTAAAAGCCATATTGAGGGCCATTTTATGGAGACGTTATCATTTTGCCAACAACAGACGCCACCAGCTTAATGGAGGCAGCTTCCCTGTGGCAGCCCAGGGGGCTACTGAGCCTGAGCTCCATGAGGCAATGTAGTTCAGTGGCCACAACGATTACCATGGAGGGATTTCCCCTCCAACCCTTGGCTCCCCGGATATTTTATTTTCAATTTACTTACCAGGAGGGGGTCCGAGGTCACCGACCTACCTCAGCAGTGCCCACCTCTCCCGGTGGTGCTGCTGAGGTTTCAGAGCTGCCGGCCCACTGATTCAGCTGACACAGAGGGACAGTGCAGAGCTGGCCAATTCATAGGCCTATACTTCAATAAAACCACCGAGCCGGCCGCATGCTGACATGTGTGGGCCGAGGACCTGCTTTCCGCCCTGGCATTGGGGTCCTGAAGCCCAGGGCAAAATTCAGCCCAAAAATATTTCTCGTCCTAATGGGAGAGTGGTGGCAGTGACATTGTGTGTTGGCATTCTCAGCCCTCACAACTGCAGGAAGAAGTTGTTTAATAACCTGACAAAGTAAGCTAACACACAGGGTCTTCTCCATGTTATCTGCCCAGATTCTGGTTATGATCAATACAGCAAATGTGGTCAATGTCTCCTGGAAATGCTGGGGTAGATTTTGACTTTTAAATAAACTTCAGGGGAATTGTAAAATTGGCATTACTTCACTATCATTGGTTTTACATCAGTTTGAAGTCAAAATCTAGCCCATTGAAACTGCCTTTTATTTTTGCTTTAAAAAATATTTCCATCCTAAGCTCTCAAAGCCCACAATAGAGAAAAAAATGTACAGTTCTCACCCCAGTAAAATTATACTGTACCAGCCCCAGACAGCCTCGCCCTTGGAATCTCAATTACAATCCTCACAAAGAATGGCTCTTTATAAGCTACAACACAGCTATTAAGGGAATTCAGATGGAGTGGAAAGTAATACGGCCATCCAGATTTGCATTAACTCTTAATGTGCCAGAGACAACACTGGTTTTACCAACTGGACTCTACCCCTTGTTCAGTCAGCCAAGTCAACTTTGACCCTTTCATTGCCTAATACCTCAGTCATAAGGATGGGTGTGTATGAGAATGGAAAGGTGTCACATTTGTGCTGTTGGGAACGCTACCGTTGATACCAAACCATCTCCAATGTGGTATTGTTAGATGTTGACCATGGGTGTAAGATGTTCTCTTCTTCAACTGTGGCATACTTGACAACAACAAAATGCAAAGCACCAAGCCCCGAATCTAGGCAGATAACATGGAGAAGACCCTGTCTCACATGCTGAACAGGCACCCCACATCAGGAAGGATTATTGGTCCCTATGTGGGTGCAGAGCAGACTTATCAGAATGAACTGGACCATAAAGGGTGAAACTATGAGGACAAATTGCCTAAAGTTTGTTTAGATTCCCCTTAGTTTAGAAGGTCAAGGGGGTGATTTATTCAAGGTCTTTAAAATGATAAAAGGAATCAATAGGCAAGATGCAGAGATGCAGAGATACAGGAACTGTTTTCTCTGGTGCAGAAATCAAGAACAAGGAGACAGAATCTTAAAATTAAAACCAGGCATTTAGTTAAATCAAGAAGAGGGTGTACACACAAACGGTCATGAAAATATAGAATTCCCTCCTCAAAAAAGGCTGTGGACGCTGGGAGACAATTCTCATGACTGAGAATGACAAATTTTTATTGGTTATGGGCATGAAGCAATTGAGTTGAAGTAGTGATCAGCCATGATCTAATTGCATGGTGGAACAGGCTCAAGGGACTGAATGGCTCACTCCTGTTCCAATGTTTCCATGATACCATGGCTAACGTCACATCTACAATGGTTCAACACACCGGCAGTGAATAGGAAGTGCGGGTCTAAGTTTCTTAATTAGACTTTCAATCGGAGACTCAAACAGACCTCAAATTAACACCCATTTTGCAGGCTTAATTTGCAGACTTCAGATTGGATAAGACTTCAAACTCCAACATTATCTGTTAAAGACAATCGCAAATGCCAGAAATCTTGAAATAAAACAGAAAATGCTGAACTACACAGAAGATCAGTCAACATCTGTGAAGAGAAAATATAGATTAACATGTTTAAACGTAGCTATTTCACAGAACTGGAACCTGAAAGAGTTAAAAGAAAAATGGGGAGGAGGGGAAGAAGCAGCAGATAAGGAAAAACCAGGAAAACTTGGAAAGTCACTCGTACTGGTCCAAATTTGGTCTTGTATACCTTAAAATGGAACTCCAGGTCAGACCACAACCAGTAATTTCCCATTGCTGCTAACTTTTCCTTCTGGGATGCTTCAGTCAGGTAGTGATAGAATTGCCAATTCTGATTTGGATTGACAACCAACTCCAAAATCCCAGCCTACCCTTCACTAGTGGATGGAAACAGTTACAAGGCATATTTCCCACTAAGTGCGAATGTGGGTAGTTACAGCTATAAAATTGGTCAATGGAATTCTCAGCTATTTAAGTCATAATTAGAAACTCTGCAAGTTTCAGGAAGACATTGGTGTGCTTGCAGCATGAGGAAGGTAATCCCAGGTAACCTTCCTGCTATTGGTCAACCCGGGCCAAACTCAGACCTGCGAGCTTTCAATCTCGCAGCATCCCAGATTCTGTGGAGAATCACTGTGTCTCCCTGTCCTTCCTTACTCAGTGTGGCCGATCAAACATCCCAAACTGTTCTGTTAAACTGAATGAACACGGGATTTATCACTGTTACAGAAAGGACTTTAAAGCTTTGGTGCAAGTGCTGCATGGTTTCACCAAGTTGATCAAACTATAGTTGTGAGGTGGGAATTGAGATACTGGCACTATTTCCACTGAAACAGAGAAGGAAGAGATTTCTTCAAAACATTTTAAATTATGACAAGATTTGACAGAATGAATAGAGATAAATCATTTTCTCTAATTGAAGAATTGGCCATCAATTGAACACCATCACTGAGGGAGTAAGGAGAGAGGCGAGTTGATTTTTCACAGCAGATTCTTAGAGAATGGAATATCTTGTCTTGGGCTCTAGTGAAGGAATCTTCTAAAGGGAAATCTCAAAAACTATTTCAAGCATCACAGGATTCAGTATAATGGTGGACATACGGGAGAGTAGGAATAGCTTTAGATCAGTCTGGCAAAGGGCCGGTACAAGCACAATGGACCAAATGGTCTTATTCTGCGCTGAAAACGTCTTTGGCCCTGTGGAATTATATTGATTGTTTCTCAGAAAACTGTGGAACTTCTTATGTCCCTCAAGGAAGATGGTTGTTGTTCTTGGAGGCTAGTCACTTGAGCCTCAGGGCATCACTGCAGGAGTTCCTCAGGGAAGTGTCCTCGGCCCAACCATCTTCAGCTGCTTCATCAATGACCTTCCTTCCATCATAAGGTCAGGAGTGGGGATGATCACCGATGATTGCACAATGTTCAGCATCATTTGTGACTCTTGAGATACTCAAGCAGTCTATGTGATTATGCAGCAAGACCTGGATGACATTCAGGCTTAGGATGATATGTAGCAAGTAATATTCGCACCGCACAAGTGCCAGGAAATGACTATCTCCAACAAAGGAGAGTCCACTCAACTCCCCTCGACATTCAATGACATTGCCATCACTGAATCCCCCACTATCAACATTCTGGGAGTAACCATTGACCAGAAACTGAACTGGGCTAGCCATATAAATACTGTGGCTACAAAAGCAGGTCAGAGGCTAGGGATTCTGTGGTGAGTAGTGCACCTCCTGACTCCTCAAAGCCATCCACCATCCACATGGCCTAAGTCAGGAGCGTGACGGAATACTCTCCATTTGCCTGGATGAGTGCAGCTCCATGAGCACTCAAGAAGCTCAACACCATCCAGGATAAAGCAGCCCGCTTGATTGGCACCCCACCCAGCACCTTAAACATTCACGCCCTCCATCACCAGCACAATATGGCTACAGTGTGTACCATCCACAAGATGCACTGTAGCTCTTCTTCAACAGCATCTTCTGCAAAGGATATATATTGCCATTCTTCTGTTGTTGCTGGGTCAGACCCTGAAGCTGCCTCCCTTATAGCACTGTACCTTCAACTGCATGGAACTGCAATGCTCCGAGAAGGTGGCTCACCGTCACGAGTGTAATTTGGGATGGGTAATAAATGCTGGTCTTGCCAGGGGCGCCCACATCCTGGGAATGAATAAATAGAGATTTTTTAAAATATAATTCAGTAAGGTTCCAATTAAGGCCATTTGCTCTGCCAGATTACCGCCCAGGTTATAAAAACGAAAATCTACCGCTAGGGATCTTGGCCCATCATTTGGAATTCTCAATTTAAAAATAAATAAAATGAAGGTTTAGTAAGAGGAGGATAGTTATGCTGCATGATTATTGAAATATACCAACTTGCATTGGACATACTTCTTTACTTCCTGATAACAAGAACATTATTTCTGGATGTGTTTGTAGTAATGATGTCTCAATTATTAATCTCATTCTCAATGTCTGCAAATATTAAGAATTCAAAATACATAGTACAACAATGGTTGGATAAGAAGCTGCTATCAGGAGAAATAAAGACCCAGAACAGAATGAAACCTCCCACGTTAAATTATTCAGAAACATTAAGTGAACGATGCTAATCACAAGTCTTGTCGTTTTGTTTTGGAGGTTTCGTCAACACAAGTTGGGGGGAGTTTTCCCAGGCAAGGGGAGATGGGTTTGGGTGCATGCGGGGAGTTAAATTTCCTAAAAGTGGCCTCGGATCAGGAGCTCAACATCATCCTGCCCTCTTTTGGCTTACACCCGGGTGGGTTTGAAGGCAAGCGTTGGACCCCATGTGCAGCTGTGAGGTAAGCCATTTAAATGTTCTAATAAGCAATTAAGTTCTGTTTTAATTAAGGATTCTGCACTTCACAGACAGCAGACCTATTTCCCAAGTTGTGTGGAACTTGCCTTCCCAGGGCTCCTCTCCATTCCTGTGGTGGCTGCAGCCTCAAAAATCCATGTGCAGGTGAGACAGTCTAGCCCATGCCAGGGTTTCTTCAATTCGAAATTTTTCCTTTGACAGAACCATTGTGTCAACCCGCTCAGCCTCCCCCAGCCAGGGAACCCAGAGACGTTCCATTCCCTTTCAAAACCAGCTTATATTTCACCCCTTTCCTATTTTTACTTAGTTCTGTTGAAGGGTCATGAAGACTCAAAATGTCAATTGTGCTCTTCTCCGCCGATGCTGCCAGACCTGCTGAGTTTTTCCAGATATTTCTGTTTCTGTTTTTGTTTTGGATTTCCAGCATCCGCAGTTTTTGCTTTTAACCCAGAAACGTGATGCTCACGCCATGTCTCAGATAAAGAGTCTCAGCAAAGTGCACTGCAGACTTCAACTTGTTCCTAATCCAAAAACGATGTTGGCATTTTAGCAGGGACTAAGGTGAAGAAACTCTGCCCAAGCTTTTATTTTATTTATTGTGCTTTACCCAGATGTTTCCATCATGAGAGTGTCCATTGTATTCTCTTCAAGATTACAGTGAGCCAACCAGTCATTGAAATAAGAATTAAAAATGCTAGAGATCCTCAGCAGGCTGTAGAGAGTGATCCAAAGTTAATTTCAGGTTCTTTCACCAGAAGTAGAAAAAGTGAGAGACTGAGCACGTTTTAAGCAAATAAAGAACAAGGAAAAGGAGGAGGGAGCAAAAGAACAAAAGGGAAAGTCTGTAATAGCTTGGAGGGCAGGGGTGATCGAAGGACAAAATAAAAGCAAAATAATGCGGATGCTGGAAATCGGAAATAAAAACAGAAAATACAGGAAAATCTCAACATGTCCAGCAGTGTCTATGGGGAGAGAAACAGGGTTAACATTTCGAGTCTGTATGACCCTTCTTCAGAGCTGAAGAGAAGTGGAAATGTGATGGATTTTATACTGTTTAAGGGGGGGTGCAGCAGGTGAAGCTGGATAGAAGACCAGCGATAGGTGGGGGCTAAGGAGAAATTGACAAAAATGTCATGGACACAAGACAAAGGGAGTGTTAAAGGTAGTGGTAAGGGCTGAAGAAGGTGCTGATAATAGCATAAATGTAAGAAAGCAGAATGTGTGAATGGCAGAACAAGGGTCAGCACTCTGAAAGAAAAACATAGAACAAGCAACAGATGGCCTTTTTGGTGGGGGGAAGGGATGGTAGTTGGGGCAAAAGGATTGAAAAAGGGATAAAAAATGGGGGATAAAACAATGAATAAAAATAAAAATAGATTTTAAAAAAGGATTTAAAAAGGGGTCAAGATGGAAGAGAGAATTCATGGTCTGAAGTTGTTGAACTCAATGTTAAGTCCGGAAGGCTGTAAAGTGCCTAATCAGAAGATGAGGTGCTATTCCTCCAGTTTGCATTGGGCTTCACTGGATCATTGTAGCAGGTCAAGAAAGGACATGTGGGCATGAGAACAAAATGCCTGATGGTGCAAGGCAAGAGGGGATGGTAACAGGGTCAATGTGAATTGCTTCTAACTTCAGGAAATAGGAAGATCTGAATGGGTTCAGTCTGAGCTATGTTGCTAGCTAGATGATTCCCATTTACTCCTTCGTTTGACTTCTGATTGGAGAAGAAGATAAACTTTAATGAAGCTAATGTGAAATTTATTCCATCCATGCTTCTATTTTGGCTTTTCTCACTACTCATTGTTGCTACATTTTGGGAGAAGTGTTACTGACCAAATTTCATTAACTTATAAAGCACGCACATGTTAAAGGCTTACTGCTGTCACTGCAACAGGTATTACGTATTGAATCAATATTACTGAAAGCCTTTCCATAATGTTGTGACATGTCATAATTGTTGATCTCACTCTCTCTGATCTCACTTTCTCTCTGACCTCATTCTCATTCTGGCCTCACACATTCTCTGATGTCACTCTCTCTGGTGTCACTCTCTCACTATTAGGTCTCACTCCTCACTGCTCTCACTCCTCACTGCTCTCACTCCTCACTGCTCTCACTCTATATGATATGACTCTCACTGTTGTCACTCTCTCTAATCTAATTTTCTCTGGTCTCACTCTATGTGATATGACTCTGTTTTCATTCTCTCTGATTTCATTCACCCTGGTGTCACTTTCTCTGTCTCATTCTCTCAGTCTCACTCTCTGTGATATGACTCTTACTGCTGCCACTCTCTCTAATCTCACTCTAAACCTCGTTGGACCATGGTCTTTTTTGCTTTTTGCTTGTCAATCGTATACCTTCTCCTCCCCTGCTGAATACATTGTTTTCTTGCTGTTCGATGAGCTTTTGCCATTCTTGCAGACCCCACAAAAGTGTATATTCATTTCGGGTGAACCTTGAGATCTGTACAGACCAGGGCTCAGCCCTGGGGTCTTCATAGTCTGAGTGGCTCAGTGACTCATTCTGTTATCAGTGCAACCTTGGAAAGTTCCTCTTTATGATTACTAATGGACTCTGGTGTTTCTACATCACCACAGTGCACAGAAACACATCTCATTATCAAATGTTGGCACAATAACTACTACTGCCTATTAGCAATGTAGCTGAATACTGATAATTCCACAGTTCGCCTGCCAAGGAATGTTCCTTTGTGATCAGTTTTCCTATAAACTGCAGAAAGGAGGTGACAATCGGCAGATATTTGTCACTCAGCCAGTTTAATTGATCAGCTTCAGGAAACGTACAAGAAAATATGTTTCACATAAAAACAAATGAAATTATTTTTCACTTGTCATTTTACATAAAGATTCTCAGAAGTCAACATGAAGCTGAGGGCGCACAAAAAGCTACATCCCAGAAGGAGAAACCAGAAAAACTTGGAAATGACTGGCACTGGTCCCAGTTTGAGTTCCATTTTAAGGTTTGCATTTTAAGACCAGTACAGACCAGTACCATTCATCTCCAAGTTTTTTTCTGTTTTTGCCTTCTGCGAAGGAAGGAAGGAAAAAATGTCAGCAGAGCTGTCCCTCTCTGGGATAGAGCTGTGGTCAGACAGAACTGTACCCATTTCAGGGGTAAGGTTGCCATCTGTGATTGGACATGTTCCTGTAGTCTCATCACACACCCCCATGCCCCAACCACCCTGCTCTCACGCTCCCAACATTGGTTGCCTGTCAGGCCCATCCTCACGATGCTGCTGCTTCCCAACTGTAAACTTATTAGCTGATTGGAAGATACACGCCTGTCAGTCAGTCATTCTATCCCATCACCAATATTTATGAATAAAAGAAGAAAATGAAGTACAAAATCCCACAATTTCTTTTGTATTCCCTATAATTATTTACCTCTTGTGTTGCAGCGTCATGGAGATTAATTTTCAATTCCTGGAAGCTCCAGAAAAATCCTGAAGTGTTGACAACCCTAGTTCAGGCCTTATTTCTAATGCGTGACATTGCCAGCCTACCAATCAACAACGCAGTTGCAGGGCCACCTCAGCGCTGTCGGGGTCGGCGGCGTTAAAGGAGAAGAAGACAATGGAAGCTGAGGCCATTTGAGATACCAGGCCCCAGGCTTAAAATTGTAAGCCATTCAGGAGCCAGACTGCAGGGCAAGGGAGTCTCTTGCAGGGCTCTCTTCCTTCAGGTTGAAGATGGAGAGGGGTGGTGGTTAGATTTCAGGGTGATTGCTCCTGCTTCCCGGGGCCTGCTGTCCCCTTCCCCCATGGTGGCAGCCCACCTCTCCAGGAAGTGGGGGTAACATAGGCAAACTAAAGGGAATTCCACCAGGGACTTGCATTCTTTCACCAGCCTCACCCCTGAGTAACAAAGTTGTAGGTTGAAGTCTTCATCACATAATCACATAATCAAGGTTGACACTCAGTGCAGTGCTGAGGGAATAATAATCTATTGGCGGTGCTATAATTTGGATGATGCGCTGCCTGCCCCATTGTGTGGAAGTAAAAGACCCTATTGCACTATTTCAAAGAGGGGAGCTCACTCTGGAGTCCTGGTCCATATTCATCCCCAGCCAGCATCATTAATAAGATTACCCAGTCATTATTTAATTGCTGTTTGTGGAACCTTGCTCTGTGCAAATAAGCTTTCATATTTCTATACATTATACATTGTAAATCACTTTGGAACATACTGCATTCCTACTTAAATACAAATCCTTTGCTTTTAACATTCCAGGGCTGCTGTGGTGTTTAAGTGGCTGGGGTTAGGGAATAGTCTGACTAGCTGGTATATTTTATATCTCAGAGCTATGCAAAGATGACCCTAGCTTTTGTGTGTGTCACAGGTTTTATTCACAGTGCTTTAAGATGTCTGCTCCCTTCTTACAGCCCTAGCATCCAGTAGCTTCTATAGTTTGTTTTCTTTTCCCTGAGTCCACACCCAGGCCTACCTAAACAAGCATAGTGAGCATCAATAGTAAACAGCCTCACAAAATCAAACATCAAAGAATTAAACAATTGAACACTGTGGCTTGGATTTTCAACAAGTTGGCATGACTTGGGAGCCCTTTACAAATGGTGGCCAAGACCTGATTCTGGGACAAATGACCTCGGCCCCACTCTTTGACCTCCCTACCCCATTCCTGGGCTTTCCAATTTTCTCCAGGGCCTTTTAAGGGTGCGGGTTGGGCTGGGTCTAAAGGCCACATCCTGCACTCACAACCCGGCTGGCTCCATTGCGGGCATAAGCATGTCCTATTCCTCTGCAATTTTCATGGAATTGGGCCAGCATTTTAAAGCATCATGGTTTGCGACACTGCGGAGTCTGCACAAGGGAACATTTTGAAAGGCAAGTTCAAAAGGTCCTCCTCATTCCCTCTATGCCAATCTATGTCCCTTCACCCACCCCGTTGGTTCCTCATGCCCCAATGCCAAGCTGTGGAACTTCCATGCCCATTGCCCCCATTATGAACCCAAGAAGAAAAACGATTAAAAACACTTACCTTTCAGATTGGAGATCGGGCATCAGAGTTTGGGAACTACAGTGCTCAACGGGCCCCAGCTTCTTTGCATGTGCTGGCCGGGGAATGGCCACACATGCACAGTTGGTGCATTTTTTTGGTTCCAGGCTGGTAAATGGCCCTGTGCACGTGCACAGTTCCGGTCCTTTTTTACATTTTTAGATGGAAACTGTTCCCGCGCAACTGTGCAGAAAGGAAGGAGGAAAAAGAAAGTGAAACAGTGCAAAAAGGTCAGGTGACCTTCTTTATCTCCACAGAGGAGCACCATTCCACAGAATGTGACAGGAGAAGCAGGACAGGAGCTGCAGGCAGCAAGTCCCAAAGCAAAGAAGGAAGTCCCAAAACAAGGGAGGGGGACAGAAAAAGATCCCAGGAAGACTGTCAAGTTAAGGGACAAGAACAGGAATCTGAAACAGGTGCTGTTAAGTGAAATTGAAAGTAAGGAACAGAAGAAAAGACTCCAAATTAAAGAGAAAGAGCTGCAGGGAGCAGAATTAAAGCAAAATGGACTTGAGAGAAGCTAGAGGATCCAAGGAGACAGCTGAAGGTTGGTGACTCCTTACTACGGGCTTTTGGAAGTGGTGTCCTGCTTGGCATGGCTGAAAATCTGAGATGGTGCGTGTGGAAGGTTAAGCTTGAATGCACATATCCAGGAGAAAGGAACATCGTAAAGGGAAGTTGAAACCCTGAAGGTGAATCCTTCTTGAAGATGACTAAGTGAAACGTTGTTTGGGGAAGAATTCCAAGGCAAATTCTTTGAGCGTGGAGATTGGAAACCCTCATGAGAAAGACAGAGTTTCAGTGAGACCAGTTGGCTCATGGTGAGACAAGCATCTGGGGTGGGTGTGTGGGGGTGGTTGATGAGAAATCCATAGGGATTTGGCTTCAGAGTGCAATGTATCTGACCACAGTTCACCTATTAGTTTACATGGGCTGTATACTTACTGTAAACATTAGATTATAAGATAGATTTTGTAACTTGTGTTATCCTTACAAATCTGTATATATTGGTAAAGATGTAGTTGGGGTGAAGTAGTAGGTAATATAGTTCATCTTTTCTTGTTTAATAAATGTTTTATTCTTTTGTTAAACGTTCATCAGCAGACTCCTGTGAATGTGTTTAGTAACCATTCTCTACGTTTCTAAACAAAAAATAAAAGTAAGTATCTATCAAGCCAGGTTCCAACCTGGGATGACATTAGTGACATCAGCTGGGATCATAACACCCCACAATACACTATATAGAACAGCGATAATAGGATATATAAAAAAGCTTTTAAAAAACAGGTATTCATTTATAACATTTCACTATGTTAAAAAATGTCCTTTTATTGCAGGGCAATAAAGCTGTCAATCATCCAGACCCTTTCAAGTATCAATAACTGAAACTGCAGCTCTTGTGACGTCTTAACCTTGTGTAAGTAAACATTGTGCAATTGACCACAGTGGTCAGAGAGACAGAGCAGTCAATCAAGCAATGTTTTTTCTGGAGATCAGTACTCTAATGGAAGTCTGGGCTCTCAGTCAAGAATACATAATAAGGCTTGGTTGAGAGCCCAGAAATCCATTTGTCTGTTGAACAAGCTGTTAAGGAATACTTTCTCACAGCTGGTTTGAATTCTATGTGACAGTGAGCAGAGGACTTTCCCATTCTTCTTAAAGGAATACGTAGTTCACAGCCAAAGGCAGAGAGCTTCCACAGGCCTCATATCCTTTTACAAGAAGGTAGTCCTGGAACTTGAGGAATGTATATGATGGGGAAGCAATGGGAGTTGGGGAAGTATGATAGCAGGTGAATATTTTAGCTTCTACCTTGCTTGAAAAAAACTTTGGTCAATCTCTTCTACCCACACTGACCTCTCACTTTGTGTGCCCTTAGGTGTGCCACAGCAGCAGCAGGTAGAGGAAAAGAAGCAGAATGAACTTGGCTCTTTCTTTATGCCAGGTATAACTCCAGCTACTGCGGCATTTTCCTCTGACTCAGTTGACCTGTTTTACTAAGGCTCCTTGGTACCTTACACAGTCAACTGGGCCACCGCACCAGATTTATTTGACAGAGAAAAAGTGTCAGGGTGGCTACCAGAAGACCTAGGTTGGCTTGTGATACTAATACAGTAATGAACAATAGAAGAGCCATGGGAATGGGTTTAGTCAATTGGAACCCTGCCCAATGGGAACAAATGCTGATAGGATGGAGGATTGGTGTTTAACATCTGAATTAGCTATGTATTGATCTGTAGTTAACTATTATGATCTCCATAGAGACCTAACTTCTAAAAAGAGAAATGAATTTCCCATTGACCAATGGAAAGAATTACACAAGATTTCCAGTTTTAAGACTTTTACTAAACATTACTTAACAAGCAACTAATATACCAAACTACAGAAAAGGTACTTCCCTATTAACTAACAAACACAACTGAAATACTTTATAACCCATTTGTGTCTTACACCACACTCTCAGCAGATATGAAGCCTTGTAGTTTCAAATCCAAACTGCTTCTAGCTTTTCCAGCAAGCTCCCTTCTCTCTGTCACATCAGGTCAACTCTTCCAATGCCCTTTTAAAGTCACTTCACTCAATCTTCTGTGTGGCCCAGAACAGACTTCTAGCAGCAAGGCATCATCCTTGATCAGCTTGGGCCTTGAATCTCCACAAGTCCCATCTCTTCACACAGAGAAACATGCCCCACTGGTATTCTGTTTGGCAGCTAACACAACAATGGTATTTTCCTTGACTTTGCATCTGTGTCCTAAAGACCACTCCCCCTCTTTTGTCTCAAGGTGTGAAACATATCAGTTGACTTTCAATAGGTTTCGGCCTGGGCCTCTTTCCCCATGACAACCAAATCACATGGGCCTGTCTCCAGGCAGAATTTGTATGATCTCCATCCCCGATTCAGAACATGCTATTTCTTAAACTAAAGGAGACAGTTTAAAATAAAACCGGTTTGTGAAGTCTTGCATGCATAACAAACAGTAAGACCAACTTTGGGGCTCATTATAAGAGAGAAGCTTTAGATCTTAAAATTGTACAGCTGATCACACAGGAGGCGGTTATCTGGCCCATTACGCTTGTACTGATGCTGTTCTTTAACTGGAGCAGTCCATTCCAATCCCACTTCCCTGTATCCTTCAACCTTCTTCCTTTTCCAAATTCAACTCTTATCTGCATGCTTAAATTCCCCCTACGGGCCCTCCCTACCTCTGTGACTTCCTCCATCCCTACAACCCTTCCTCCAACACTGGCCTCTTGAGCAGCCTCAATTTCCTTTGCAGCACCATAAGAAACCATAACAAAAACAAAAATAACTGGAAAAGCTCAGCGGGTCTGGCAGCATCTGCGGAGAGGAATACAGTTAACGTTTCGAGTCCGAATGACCAGGCCATCAGCTGTCTAGGCCGTAAACCTAGACCTTTCCGCACCCCCAACTCTCCTTTCTTTTAAGACGCTCCAGAAACATACCTTTGTGACCAAGCTTTTGGTTATTCATCCTAATATCGCCTTAGGCGGCTCAGTGTCAGATGTTGCCTGTTTTACGCTCCTGTGCAGCACCTTAGGAGGTTTTACTATGTTCAAGGAACTCCTGATGTTAAGATCTCTCTGCTTCAATAAAGCCTGAAGATCATTAAATGACTCACAAGCATGTTGGGAGCTGAAGTAGCCCTGAGCTACTCGGACCAGCTGCCGAGAGTGATGACGATTCCCAGCTGGTACAATATAGGCTGCAGTGGGAATGATTCCAGGAGTTGTGTTTACACAGCGTAGCGTTAACAGGTTTTCTGTTCGTGCTGTGCACGAGCACCAAAGGATCTGTCACTGCTTTGAGCTATTTAATCAGAGAAAGAAAATATGCAGCAATCTAGCCAGATCATCAACAGACGCAGCAAGTAGTCAGAGCATCAGGCAGCAAGCATGGTGCAAGTGGGTCTTTGAAGGCAGCATTGCTTGCCTGGTTTTAATTAGCATCATGAAAGAGATCAGAAAAGATCTATCTATTAAACCCTTTACCAGGCCATTCCTTTCAGAAATTCAGAATTCCACAATTAGAGAACAGAAATCCCTAACCTCACTTCTCTGATCAAAAGGCATTGATTTAGTGCCTAACATGCAGTAATTTGAATCAATGGAAATTCCAGGCCTTAGAGTGTCGTTTATCCTTGAGAGTAAGTGGGAACTCTGTACCGTTCGACAGTTTACCCAATGGAAGAAAGTGAGTCAAGAGGGTTGAGCTTTCTCAGCGTTTGCTAATACACAAATGGAACAAAAGCGCTTCTGCGCCGGCAAAACAGTGGAAGCCGTTTCTGTCCGCTTCTTGCCAGTACATCAGGTCCCCCGACACCCCTAATACTGTAAGTCCCTACCCCCGATCCAGCTGCTGACGTCTGGCGTTACCTCATCTCAATGTATGCTAACGAGGACCAGGGGCAGACTTGCAAGATTAGCGGCCAGAGCAATAAAAATCGGGAGAAATGTGAAATGGGCGGCCCACTCGCTGTTACCAGTTTTGCACCTCCGCACAAAGTCAAGATTTAGCCCAGGGTGCACTCTATCCATATGAAGAATGGCTACTTGACTGACAAGACTGGCGACTGTTGTTCACGCTGCCCCAGTAAGGAAAGGAAAGACACTGAAGAGAACTGGATTAAAACTGGATTGTTGAAGGATCAGGGAGGTCAGGTGATGGCAATGAACACAGGGATGTCAGGGAAGTCAGAAAGTTCAGCCTTGAGGTATTTTGCCTGAAGTGCTTACATTATTTGCATCCTTGTTTAGTTAAGGGGAAAGAATCTCAGGGAGCAGCAAGAGTTTAATTGTTGACACTTACATGGTGCGTCAGGTACCTCAGTCTGTGAGGCGAGGCAGTTAAGGGAGTCACAGCCCCTTCCTGTACCGAGTATAAATCCTCAAAGATGGTTGTGAAAGTTCAAAAATAAGGGATCTCCCATTTAAGGCAGAGATGAGAATTTTTTTTTTCTCCCAGAGGGCTGTGAACCTTTGGAAATCTGTTCCCCAGAGAGCAGTGGAGGGAGGGTCATTGAATATTTTTAAGGCAGTGGTAGATAGATTCTTGACTAACAAGGGGGTCAAAGGTTATCGGGGATAGGTGAAATGTGAAGTTGTGACAATCGGGTCAGCTATGATCTTATTGAATGGTGGAGAAAGCTCAAGGGGCCGAATGGTCTCCTCCTGCTCCTAATTTGTATGTTTGTATGAGGTGCTGAAAGGCGCTATAGAAATGTTAGGTTTTTTCTTGATAGCTACAAACTGCACTAACCAGAGCCTTATGTCACTGATAGAAAAAAATATATGGAGGCAGCACTCAGATATTTCCAATGCAGGAAAGAGGACAGTAATACGAGATTGCACTGTGACTGTCGCACATGTACTCTAATAAAGGTTAATATTGTTTGAACACATACATAGCGATCTTTTGGAACATCTATTAATCTCTGGTGACGGAGTTGGTGCTCCATGTTCCCACGGAAACAGCAGGGATGACTTAGAATCATTAGACAAATGATGTCTGAGCTGTTTTGATTTAAAGCAAAGGGCCAAAAAAAACTCTCATAGCCTGTCTGTCACTGTCTCGAGTGAGTCAGAGTTCTGCCACTTACCAATTACGCAGAATGACGCTAGCAAAGGCCTCATGAAGCACTAAATGGAAATGTCAACTCCTGTGACTGGTACTGAAGGTTCAAACCTGGACTATCAGTGATAAGGCAAACTCACTCACCAGAGATTTGTGAAGCAGAACCAAAATTAACAAGTAATCTCTTCCGCTCTTGCCTGTCAAATAACTGTTAGCTGGTTGAACAGTAGGCGCTCAATGTCAAAATAATACACACTAAAGCCCTCACCTCTTTCATTCAGCCTCATCTGTCAATGTAGTGACCATAACTTTTGAAAAGCCATCAAAGGTGATTATTATAATAAAATAGACATAGCAGGAAAGGAGAGAGTCAGTGGCCTGAGCAAATCACTTAACTGAATGGTGAGAATGTTTTGCAGATCTGAAATGTTTACAGCAGTGTGCTGATGTTCCAAGTGTGTTTTATTTGTTTTTTAAGATAGAGGCATTAAAATGGCTTAAAAATTCAGCCACGCAGCAGCTATTTTTAAGTCACCAAATGACCTCCTAAGTCTCCGATATATCAGGCAGAGAACACACATATTGGGCCGAATTTTATGCCTCACAAGCGGGCACGCACCCAACTCGATTGGGTGTAAAATTGCACAGGATGATTTCGGGTGAGCGCCCTGACATCATCCCACACGGGCACAATCTTCAGGTCAGTGGGCACGCACGGGTGCCAGAGCCATGCCCTCCATCAATTAAAAGGCCACTGAAGGCCATTAAAAACTCAATTCATCCCAATTTTTCATTGTCTGTGCAATTTTGCATTTGTCGCATGGGCAAAACAGGGAGGCAGGCAGCTCACATTTTGTAAAACCTCATCCAAGGGTGGGATAAATAGGGTCTGCAGCATTGCCATTGTGAATAATGAGGAGTTTAGGAGACAGTTTGCTGCTGGTTGTTTATTTGAACTTGACAGCTTCATCTCCATTCTTAGCATTTCTCGGCTTCATTTCAGGACTCATTGGTGTCTCCTAGGCCCGCGGAGGATTTTGACCATTTGGACCAATGCAGGGGAGTAACCGGGGGGAGGAGAGGCGCAGGCACAAGGGGTGCAGGGCCAGCAGGAAGTCTAAAGCGGAAGGGGCTGCAGAAGATGCCACTATCCTGCTACTAGGGTTTACAGGCAGCGATACAGCTACCTCAATATGTCCAAGCTGCAATGTCAGTGGCTCTGAAGGTCACAGTGGCCCTCAACTTCTATGCCTCGGTCTCTTTCCAGGGGTCAGTGGGGGATATGTGTGGAGTGTCCCAATCAGCTGTCCACAGTTGCGTCAAACTGGTGACAGAAGCTCCGTTCAGGTGGGGACTGACCTTTATTCATTTCCGTATGGACAAGGCCGGCCAGGCTGAGTGAGCCAGAGGCTTTGCAGCGATTGCTGGGCTCCCCCACATCCGGGGTGCAATAGACTGCACACACATGGCCTTGCCAGCGGGTTAGCCAGGTGCCTTCGTCAACAGGAAGGGCTTCCACTCCATGGACGCGCAGATAGTGTGTGACCACAAGACACAGATTCTGCAAGTCTGTGCAAGGTACCCTGGCAGCTCCAATGATGCCTACGTCCTGAGACACTCTCAGGTGCCGAGGCTCTTCAGTGCTCCAGACCGACTGGATGGATGCTGCTGGGTAACAAGGGTGATCCCTTGAAAAGGTGGCTCATGATGCCTCTCCACCACCCAAGAATAGAGGCAGAGCAGCGTTATAATAGGAGTCTTGCCTCCACAGGGGTGGAGGTAGAGAGGACCACAGGTCTTCTGAAGATGTGCTTCTGATACCTGGACCATCCAGGGGGCGCACTACAATACCCCCCAGAGTGGGTGTCACTGTTAGTGGTCGCATGCTGCGCTTTCCAGAATCTGGCACTGGCAAGGGGGGACCCACTGAAGGAAGAGGATCTTGAGGCAGCTCCATAGGCCACAGAGGATGAATCCAATAGTGAGTTAGAAGAGGAGCACAGTGAGGAAAATGCTGAGAGTGTGGAGGCAGATCTCTGTAACCTTCAGGGAGGCAGGGACACCAGGGATGCCTTGACCCAACGCTCCTTCAGCTAGGCTGCCAAAGACCAGCTTCCACCTCATGTCAGGTCTGCCACCTTCATCCCCGATGTCTGAAATTACCCTTTCATTTGCACCCAAATTCCACTCAGTGCCTGTGCAATAAAGTTCAGAGTCACTCACGTCCAGCATTACAGATTGGCATACCCTGCACCAGAAAGAAAAAATGTGAAACATACTCAGGCCATTAAGACAAAAGCAAAGTTTATATAATTTTCACGCTCAAAACAAATGAACAGAACCATTTCTGGTGTTACTACCCACACCAGTAAACATATTAAGAAAACATGGCAAAACAGAAGATCACACGTGACCTGGGACAGGTCACTGAGGTCATTGCCTGTGTGAGGACTTGCAGGTCTGAGTGCAACCCCAGAGACCCCTGATTCTGTCCCTGGAGCTGACTCTCCATGAGAATCACCACTTCTCAATGGAGGAGGCAGTGTGCTTGCCCTTGAGGGTCAGCGCAGTGCTTATGCTCCGCATGGACTCCTCCACAACAGAGACCATGGCACACAGACCCTCATGGATCTCCGCCAGATCCTCCCACACATCTCGACATCCAGCATCTGCTACCTAATGGACAACACCCAAGGCTCATCATCAGCCTTTGACTCAGTATCGTCCTGGTCTCCAGCACTCCTCCAACTGCCAGTGCCCTGGGCCCTCTCTGCTTCCGCTTGCTCCTCAAGCAAGTGTGAAATACTCTCACTGCTGTGCTCCGACATTCTAGCTGCCAATCTAACACCCACTGAGGTGCTGGTATCTGAACTGGTGCCTGGTTCAGAGAGGGGATGTGACGCAGGTGCATCTGAAGCCTGGCATTCCTCTGGCATCAGGGGTGGGTCTTCGGGGTCCTATGATTGGGTTTGTGCTGGAAAATCTAAGGGAGAACATTAACATGTCATTAGTTTAAGTCCTCACACTGTCACTGTGCCAGGCACCCTGGTGAGACAATGGAGATCTGCTTCATGGTGCCCTCGTCTTTCAATGATCAATGGGGTCTCCAGGTTTGAGGCTCCCATTAATGATGAGACTGCACAAGAATGTTTGCACCGTCCGACACTCTCGCCTCTGTGCTCTGCACTCTTACCTTCCTCAGAGATTCCTGCCTCTCTACGACCAGCTGACCGAGGTGGGTGGCAGCTCTCCAGCTCCAAAATATCCATTTCGAACCTCGTCATGATTAGGAGGTTTGGGGGGGGCCTCCACCTGTCCATGATCTCTCGATGTTGTTATGTCTTCTCTTCTCCTGAAAGGACAGAGGAGCATTGTTTAGTCCGCTCTACCTACAGCACCATTGCAGCCTAGCCAAACCCACCTGAGGGAGACCTTGCAGGGCACATCCGGGTTGTGGCCCTCAAGCCGCAAGGGACTCAGTCCAAGCAGCCAGGGCTCACCCCCTTGGCCAGCTGCAAAGTGATTGACAGTTGGTACCCAGAATCTAACACTCTTGAGCTCCACAGGCGGACAGCCACACCTTAACACTTCTCCACACTGATCCATGCCAACACGGTGCTCACCCTTGCCAAGCACAGCAGGTCATTGAACCTTTTGTGACACTGGACTCTTGTGTGCCGTGCAACGTTGTGGCTGCTGACCTTGGCTGCCACCTGCTGTCAACATTTTTTGGTCTGGTGCGGTGGTCTCCTCCTGCCATCCCTGGTAACAAGGGTGGCCCCCTGGCAGTCACGAGGCACTTGTCCGAACTATGGCGGGGGGCCGGTGGGGTGGGGGGGTGCCGAGTGCCCACCTGACCTGCACTGCCACCAGATGTTTCCAGCCGCTGTTGAGGCCGTAGCTTCACTCTCCAGATCGCAGAATGTGATTCTTCCCTGGCAGCCTCAAGGGAGCTGCCTGTGCCATTTTAAACTGCCCACCAGGTCGCCATTGGACCTGATGGCCGACAGGCCCCTGCACCAGCCTGGCCCTTCCCCAACTATTGGGAAGACACGTGGGTCTTAATTGGCCAGCCAACGTGAAATCACAGCCATGGGCTGATTGCAGCCAATGTGAAATCGCAGCCATGGGCCGATTGCAGCCAATGTGAACTCGCAGCCATGGGCCGATTGCAGCCAATGTGAAATCGCGGCCATGGGCCGATTGCAGCCAACGTGAAATCGCAGCCATGGGCCGATTGCAGCCAACGTGAAATCGCAGCCATGGGCCGATTGCAGCCAACGTGAAATCGCGGCCATGGGCCGATTGCAGCCAACGGCCCATTTCCCGACCGGCCCCAGGCCCCAGGCCCCAGGCCCCAGGCCCGCTGATAATGCCGCCTGCCAGGCTGTTATGAGTTTGACATGCGCTGTTGGCTGTATTGGTAGAGGCCAAATAACTGGCGTGTGGTACCCACAGTTATGGGGAGATGGTGGCATAGCGTTAATGTCATTGGGCTAGTAATCCAGAGGCCCAGGCTAATGCTCTGGTGATAGGGGCAGCTTGTGGAATTTAAATTCAATTCATAATATCTGGGATTGAAAGCTAATCGTTAGTAATGGAGACCATGGGGCCTCATTATTCAGGCCCAGGGACTGTTCCTGCATGCCCATAAATGGGGGTGTCAGAATATCTCAGCCAGTGGCCTTACCAGGGTTGTATAAGAATAACTTGGGCTGAGTTGTGGGTTGTAACCTAAACAATCAGCGGGATTTTCCACACCTGCCCACCGCCGGGATCTTACGGTTCCACCGCAAGTCACTGGACTTCTGGCTGGGGTGCAGCTGCCTCGCCCCTGACAGGTCCCACACACGACGGAGCTGGAGAATCCAGGCTAATGAGTCCAGATAATGTCATTAAACCAAGAGCGAAACTCAGTTGAAGTGTCAATTGAACCTTTAAGCTGGGAGTTCCTCCAAGATGGAAATTAGTTATTGATTATAATATATGCTGTGAGGCTTTTACTGTTGTCAGTGCAGGGGATGATGATCAGTATCCTGTGCAATATGGAGCAGTAAAAGGCCAATGATTATCACCACAAGCACCTCATTTACTAAGTGACAATCACAGCTGGACTGGTGTACTGAACCCCCACACCAGGTTATCACAAAGTCACAAGGGGTGACAGAATGACTCAGCAGTCTGAAACTTCCAGGGGATTTAATCATCTCTCATTACAATGTCACAGTTTAGGTGAATATATTCCTCCTCTAATGATCTAAAGGGGGCCAACAAGCTAATTTTGACTCCAACTGAACTAATATCTTTTTCTTGGCTCCAAAAGGCAAACAGATGATTATTGAATTGGCTCCAGTTCTCATTCCCTGGATCGAGGCCAGTACCTCTTTAGCATTAGATAATAGTCAAAGACATTCTGCAGGCTCAAAGGCTCTGACATTGCATCCCTTGCCCATGAGTCACATATGCAAGAATAGGAATGCCATTGCAAGCATCCAATCATTTGCAGCATGGTACAAAGGCCCAGCCACTGAAGTTTGGGCCAGTTGGAGAGGCAGTAGTGAGGAAGCAGCCAGATTTGCGTACCAGCCTGCAGGCCAGGAAACCTGCTTTTCTTCAAGGAACGGGGCTGTGCTTTCAGGCAAGTCAACCGCTGGAGGCTGATTCAGTGTGAGCTGTGCTGGGATCCATGGCTTTATCCAGCCATGATCCCCATGTCAAAAAATAAAACCATTATGCTGCTATAATGTTCCACACAAGGTGTGCCATGCCTTGACATTTCCATTCATGTTAACGTTCCACCCTCTTTCGATTAGGTTCTATTACCACGGCCGATATTTTATAAGCGAACCTTCTGAACGCCTGGTCAACATGAATTCCAGCCAGTATTCTGCACTCGCAACACTGTCCATCATTTCACAGTTTGTATAACCCTCTTGAGTTGACGTAATGCAACTGAGGACTTCAGCTGCCAAAGTACTGTTCCCCCTGTGTGCCAACAATCACATTGTCGTGCCCACATTTTCACGGTCTGTGCACTTGGAATGTGTCTCCCAGTTTCTTTACGTGACAGATCCAGTTCCCCACGGACCGAATGGCTCTCATGTTAGGACTTATGAAAACTTGTGTTGTCCTGAAAATTGCACCCTCAAGGCTGAATTTTCCTCAGCTAACCCGCTCATAACTGGGGGCTTCTGCCAGCTGCTGCATCTTAAACAACATCCCAGGAGGATAACAGAGTCTAGTCTCCTGTGCCAGCTTCCATCTACCCACCCCTGTTGCTGATGCCCTTTTAATGCAGCAACACTCTGAACTCTTCAAAGACAGCTACATCATGGGTTGAGTTTTCCAGTCGGCGTGCAGGGGTGGGCCTGACAAGCTGACGTGTAAAATGATATGCGATGATGTCAGGCGTGCATTCCAACATCATCGTGCACCATTGCAATATTTCATTCGGCAGGCACGCACCGGAGTCAGCTGCATGCCTGCCAAAATGTCAACAGCCTATTAAGGCCATTAAAAAAGTAAGTAAACTTGTTAAGAACGCTGTCCGTCCAACCTTAAGGTTGGTGGGCAGGCAAAAAGCCGAAAAGCGGCCTTCACGTTTTTCAGAAAACCTCATCCATGGGCGGGATGAAGTTTCCTGAGGCTTTCATAAAATAAGTACATAAATTTTCCCAGCTTTACAAACATGTCCCAACTCATGTGACACAGTCACATGAGGGGACATGTTTGAATAATTTTTTACATCATTTACTGAACTTTTTTATTGTCTGTTCAATCTCCCTGAGGCAGCTCCGTGTCTCAGGGAGATTTCTGTGCTCTTTCATGCACTTGCACGAAAGAGCGCAGGCCCTGACTCTCCCTCCTCCCCCCACCCACGCAGGTAGCGCTGTGTGTTACACTGGGCGGGCCTTAATTGTCCCGCCCATGTAAAATGGTGGCGTGCAGCCGATTGTGGGCGGCGATCGGCTCCGTGCTCGCCCCCACCTGCTCCCCCCCAGCCTGCCCGTCATAGGAAAAATCTATCTTTTATAAATCTAACCAACAACTATCTTCCAATCTGAGTTACTCACATCTTTGCTGCTTCATATTTCTGGCCTCACTATCCAACTGACCTCGTGACATCTCACATATCTAGGTCACAGCAGAGTGACCCATCTTGTTTTATTCCTCCTTTACTTTGAATGAACTGATACTGGCTTGCTAGGCTACCTTCGAGGGCAGTTAAGAGTCCAGCATGTTGGTGTGGGACTGCATGGAGCTGCCTCAGGTCAAAAAGGCAGATTGCCTTCCCCAAAGAATAGTGGTGAACCAGTTGGATATTTACTTTTTTAGGCCTGTCACAAATGACCACACAAGTTGTCACTTTGTAGCATGGTAGTACTTTGGCAAATTCAACACCTCGATCAAGGAGGACAGAAAACCATTAGTGGGGGTGCAACTGGTGTTCAGCCTTGTCACAGAATGGTGCCAGTCAATCAGTAGCATTTTCAACTTCACCTACTGGAAAAGAAACTCAGGTTGGGTATAAAGCAGACTGTTCACTCACTATTGCCCATGTCATACCACTGCCCGGGTCCAATTTTACCCTTAATGTGCCCTCAGATCGATTCTTTTGATGACACACTAACAAAAGTGCCATTGCAGAGATGTGGGAACTGCCTTCCCAGTTGGTGCTCAGATCACTGGTTAGTCCATGTTTATCAAACTATTGTTCAAACAGTACATTTTCAGTATATTTCTTATCCCTTTCCCTTTGGGGAAATATAATAAAAAAATATACTGTTTGATAAACACTGTGTAACCAGTCATTTTTGCAAGGTGGGTAGTCGCCTGTGTCAGACATCTGCTGAAGTTCCTGTACAAACACCAAATGCTTATCGAAGGATGTGCCTGCAGTCCTGAGCTGCAAGGCTTGCAGAAAGACAGGCTTCGCATGATTGATTGTACCGGTAGGGAATTTTTTTAAAGCCAACTGTTTGTGGGCTAAGTGCCTTTAATCCTGCACTTATGGGCTCAATCTTAATTAAATGCAATATTTAAATGCTTATTATAATTCATACAACCTACTTGCCGCCCGCACCAATTTCCTCCTCTTCTCCTCCTGCTCCCAGGTTCTAATTGTTGGCCAAGTCTGTGTAAGAGGTGGATGGTTCCCCACTCTGTCCCATCCCCCCAAAATAGCTTAGAGTGCCTGTCTGGGGCTGACAAGCTGGAAACGGGACCCCGGGTCTCATGACAGCTGTAAAGGGCAGGCTGCAGGCACACTGCACCCACATTGTGCACCTAAAGTTAAAACCTGCTCCTGTGTTGCTGCCACATGTAAGCGCTGCCTGTAAATTGTGCAGAACGAGTTGCCAGCTTCTGGTGTTTTGTTCAGTTTCTAACACTGACTCTGTGCAATGGACAGCATTAAACAACTGAACCTCTCACTAGGAAATTTACAGAAGAAATTATAGCCTCCTAATGTTGAAGATAGACCAAAGGTTACATGGAGTTGAATAATGTGTGCCTGTGCAACACACAGACTGTGCACCCAGCAGTGGCCGGCATTCAGACTTCCAGGACCACCACTCAAATAAAGCATCACCCGGAGAAATTAAGAGTGCTGGGCAGGTTCCGGGATGCAGACTGAGTATCCCACCCAACCAGAGCTGCAAGGTGGGATATCTGGCATTGGAACTATTCAGCCGTGACCTGGATCGAGGTCATGGCCCATAGTTTAAAGGGTCACTCTGGCTTCTTTAGCAGCGCAATGCAGAAATGGTTGGGTCTGCATGAGGTCTCAAGTTCTTAAATCATGAATTTAAGTCAGTATCTGTCTATTTCTTCCATGAAGCATTCCCAATTGCCAAAGAACACTGAACAGCCAAGATTTAACTCTGGAAAAACTCAGCAGGTCTGGCAGGATCGGCGGAGAAGAAAAGAGTTGACGTTCTGAGTCCTCATGACCCTTCGACAGAACTTGAGTGAATCCAAGAAAGGGGTGAAATATAAGCTGGTTTAAGGTGTGTGGGGGTTGGGGGGGGGGTGGTTTGGGTGGGAGGAGAGAAGTGGAGGGGGTTGGTGTGGTTGTAGGGACAAACAAGCAGTAATAGAAGCAGATCATCAAAAGATGTCACAGACAACAGAACAAAAGAACACAGAGGTGTTAAAGTTGGTGATATTATCTAAACGAATGTGCTAATTAAGAATGGATGGTCGGGCAATCAAGGTACAGCTCTAGTGGGGGTGGGGGGAGCGTAAAAGATTTAAAAATATTTAAAAATAATGGAAATAGGTGGGAAAAGAAAAATCTATATAATTTATTGGAAAAAACAAAAGGAAGGGGGAAGAAACAGAAAGGGGGTGGGGATGGAGGAGGGAGGTCAAGACCTAAAGTTGTTGAATTCAATATTCAGTCCGGAAGGCTGTAAAGTGCCTAGTCGGAAGATGAGGTGCTGTTCCTCCAGTTTGCGTTGGGCTTCACTGGAACAGGACGGGACCCTTTGGAAGCCCGATCTGGTTCTCGTCAAGGACGGAGTAGTCGCGGTGGTGGATGTAACAGTACGTTTCGAGGATAACAACAAGTCTCTGGAGAAAGCATGGGCCGAAAAAGAACGCAAATACCAACATCTGGAGGATGAGATACTGAAACTGACAGGCGGCAAGTCAGTAAAATACTTCGGATTCGTCCCCCACTAGAGCTATACCTTGAGTGCCCCACCATCCATTCTTATTAGCACATTCGTTTAGATAATATCACCAACTTCAACACCTCTGTGTTCTTTTGTTCTGTTGTCTGTGACATCTTTTGATGATCTGCTTCTATTACTGCTTGTTTGTCCCTACAACCGCACCAACCCCCTCCACTTCTCTCCCCCCATCCAAACCACCGCCCCCCCCAACCCTTCCCCCCCCCCCCACACCCCCACCCCCCACACACCTTAAACCAGCTTATATTTCACCCCTTTCTTGGATTCACTCAAGTTCTGTCGAAGGGTCTTGAGGACTCGAAACGTCAACTCTTTTCTTCTCCGCTGACGCTGCCAGACCTGCTGAGTTTCTCCAGGTAATCCTGTTTTTGTTTTGGATTTCCAGAATCCGCAGTTTTTTTGTTTTTAAGATTTAACTCTGCTCTCAGACAACCCATCGTTTCAGCCTGCCTGATGAAAAAATGGGAATACGGCTGCTGTAAATCCCAGTCTGAAAGCATTTGATCCCATTCTGTATGCATTATGGCAGTAGATTGCCTTTTTAACGAGCACATCTAGCCTATTACCCTCAATTCGCACAGCGTGGGCAGGCTCCTGATTTCCAGACCCGCTCACTAACTGTATTATCCCAGACTGGCATGATGACACTGGGAACGTGAGCTGATGTCTTCACATCCAATAATACATTGGTGCTTGTTCATTTTGCTCCCATTTTCGGAGCATATTATTCAAATCATGGGATCTTTACGATGGCGATAGTACAAGACCCGATCAAAGTACTGGATGACCTGTTAAATGGACATACTTCTGGCATTGTGGATTGCGAATCATTTTCTGATAGATTTTTTGTTATGGTCAGTTCCAATGCTCTCCATGCTGTTCTCCCATCCTCACTTTATGTAAGCTTCACCTCGTCCAAAGATCTGCAGAATGTATTCCTATCATCCTTGTGCTTGTTGATTCACATTGACGCCGGTCCAGCAGAGCCTCAAATTTAAAATTCTCATCCTTCTGCTCAAATCCCTTGACCTCCCTACATCTGTAACCTTTTCCTGCCCTACAGCCCTCCGTGGTCTCTGATTTCCTCAAGTTCTGGTCTCTTGCGTACCCCTGATTTTCTTTGTGTCTCCATTGGTGGTTGAGCCTTTGGCTGCGTAGGCCCCGGGCTCTGAAATTCTCTCCCTAAACCTCTCCGCTTTTCTCTCCTCCATTAGGAGGACCCTTGAAACCTGCTTCTTTGGCCAAGACTTTTCTTACCTGTCCTAATTTCCCCTTATGCAGTGTCAAATTTTGTTTGGCAAATACTCCTGTGAAGCAGCTTGGAATATTCACCTTAATGGTGCTATATAAATGCAATGTCTTATAGTTGGTGATCAGCTAGAACCCATCCACATTGTTAATGAATAACAACTAACTGGAAAACCAGCTCTGTTAACTAGTTTGTTTCATAATATTCCATGGTGAGTCAGCCATTACAGATAATGGGGGTGAAATTCCTGTTTGACACCTATTTCCTGTTGTTTGTCTTATAACCTCCCATATTCTTTGATACATCTGTTAAGAAGTTACAGACTGTTTTCCAGCCTTTTTAATGTTCCTCTCCTCTAGTTGTCCAACTTCCATATATCTTAATTATGATTCCCAAGGCTAAGAGCAGGGTGTTTATTGCCCTCATGGGATGTGTAAAATGCCATTACTGAGCTGAGTAGTGATGTAATCCTGCTACTTTATAAATCACTGGAGCAACCAGACTTTGAATGCAACTGTGGTCACCACTGTATTAAAAGGATATTGGAGCTACTGAGAGGTGAGGTCTTATGGTGGAGTGGTAATGGCCCTACTTCTAGGCTAGAAGCTTCAGGTTCAAGTCCCACTTAGGATTTGATGACCATGGAAGGTACACTTGTAATGTGATAAAACAGGTTGATGATCAGCCTGTAAATAAGAGTTGGGGAGCCACACTGCAGAAGGCAACAGCAAATCACTGCAGTACTTTGCTAAGCATTATCATGGACCAATCCAATGGAAGTCCATGGTTATCAACACATTCATAGGGCATGGTACCTGGAGGAGGGAGAGGCTACTGAAAGAGAGGAACCAGAGTGATTAAGGGCTTGATTATGAGCTGTGATTGCTCAAATTGTGCACATTCTCACTGGAAAAGAGAAGGTTGAGTGGATGATACAAGTGCTATTTTAATGGACAGGATTTTCGGGTGAGTGAGGTCAGCAGGCCCAGGAACGGGCGGGAAACAGTCCACTGCTGTGATTTCACACTGGCTGGCCATTAATTGGCAGAAATTAAAGACTCAGCATTGCCAGGATGGGGGCGGGAAGGAGGGCGAGTGCTGGAGTCTGCACAGGACCTGGGGAGCACACAATGAAAGCTCCCTGAAGGCAGAGACCTGAGGAAATTTAAAATCAAAAATAATGATGTGGAAAGTCTGAAAAAAAAGTCCCCACACAGGACTTACTCACATGAACGTATACATAATAAAAATGATGCCAAAATATTTTTTTAAAATTAATGTCGGAAACCTCATCCCGCCCTTTGGATGCGGTTTCCTCAAAAATGCAAAGGCCACCTGGCCAATTCGCCTGCCCTTGAACCGTAACGTTGGCTGGGTAACAAAAAAATCTGTTAATTAATAAATTAATGGCCTTATTAGGACTCTTAATTGTCAGCAGGCGCACTGCCAACTCTCGTGCGCACCCGCTGACCGAAATATCGCATGAGTACGCGATGATGTCAGGACACTCACCCGACCTCATCGCGCGCTATTTTATACCTGACTGGGTCGGGCACGCGCCTACCCGTGGGTTAAATTCTGCCCTATGATGCTAAAGGGACCAGTTAATGTTGGCTATGTGAAGTTCCTGTCTGGAACAATACAATCAGAAGGCAATGTCTGCACTTGAAAGGAGGTAAATTCAAAACTAATCTGCAGAAACAATGGGAGAAATTTTAACCCCCAAAAACAGCAGGATTGGGGGGGTGGGGTCTGGTGAGATGTTAAGGTTTTAAAACTCTAAAACCCAGCCCCAGCCCACCTCAACCCATTCGCTTCCTGCTATAACAGACACTGGACATTAGGTGGGCAATCCTATTTAAATTCTATGATGAGGCTGAGGGCCTTATATTTAATTGTCCTCCAGTTTTAATCCTGGCTTAAGTTTCACAAGCCATGGGAAACCTGGCAGCTAACCGGAAGCGAGACTCCTACATGGAAGAGGTAAGTGCCTTTACGGCTTGTGGGCCAGTGCTTCCCCCCAGTCCACCAGGATTACCTTTTTCCATGCCTGTCATCAGCCCCATCAGATCTCGCACCCTCCCCCATCCAATGACCTCTCCAGGGGCTTGGGAATTTGGATCTGACCCCAAAATAAGGATCTGATTCCTGCCAGGATTCAACCACCAAATCACACTTCCTCCCCCACTGATTGTGTGTGTGACCCATCCCAACCCCCACCCCTGTATTGGGTCTAACCAGTGATCAGTGACCACTGTGTACCCCCAGTATCCAGACTGCTCCCAAATGCCCACTCACCCTGCAGCTGGATCCTGGCCTCCACCAGAGAATTTCCTGCCTGCCCACCAAAGCAAGTCAGTCAGCCTGGCTTCCAGGCAGGGGAACCTGCTTGATTAAAAAAAAGACACTTTGGAATTAAAACTCCAAAGCATGTAGAGAAAGCATCAATTCCAGGTTTCCTGAATAAAACTACCCTTCCCCAACGTGGAACGTGCCCCAGTATTGGGGCCAGTAAGTCAGTGAGCAAGTGGTCAATCCATGGGACAGCTCCCTGGGGAGACAGTGGAAGTAATTATGATAGATTAATTCAAATGCAAATCAGATTTTCTTCAGTAAATAACATTTTAGGGTCCAGAAGGTGGCAGTGAGGCCTCTTGAAGCCACACTTGGTTAAATGCTGTTTTGATGTCAAGGGTAGTCACTTTCACCTCGCCTCTGGAGTTCAGCTCTTTTGTGCATGTTTGGGTCAAGGCTGAAATGAAGCCTGGAGCTGTGTAGTCTTGGTGCAATCCAAACTGAGCACTGGTGAGCAGCTTGTTAGTGCATAAGTAGCACAATGGCACCTTCCATCACTTTGCTTTAAGAATAGGTTGAAGGGCAGCGATTGGCCAGATTGGATTGTCCTGCATTTTAGTTGTGGCCTAGTATTGCATTTTGGGAGAATGGTTTCCAGTTCCTATTTTTCATCTGTGATCTGTTGGCTGCTGCAATTTAAATTACTACAACCACAATCCTGAAGATAATTGCCCCTTGGCCCCTGTAGCCTTTGGAAGAGCAAGAGTAGGATCTGAGGTGACATGAGAGTGAGATGCATTAATACAGGGAGCCACAAACAGACTCAATTAGCCACCTACATTTACAGATCAAGGCAAATCTTCCTCAATGTGGCTGATCAGAGCTGGCTTTGTCCCTCACTTTTCATCCAGGAGCTACTCAAATATGTTGCCTTCCTAATTCCAAGGTGCAAACTAGATCCAGGAGAGGGATGGCTTGGCCATTGGCTGTCATGGTCACCATCTGCTACCCTTTGCTACTGGATTCAACCAGGCAGCAGGAGGAAATTAAATGCCAAGTACACCGGTGAATAAAGCACACTGAAAGAGAAATCTATGGGGCTCTGTGCAAAATAGATTACAGGCCACATCTTTCTGGATGGGTTAGGTCTGCTTAGGAATAGTGAGGGTGAATTATGGAAACCAACCATTAATTTGACAGACATGGATGAGGAGTTTCAGTGGCAGTAGGGACTGAGGTAGAGACAATGAGCTGGATTTTCACTGAGCCAGGATGGCTCAGAAACCCTTTAAAAATGGCAAGATCTCGATTCCGGGATTCCCCACCCCATTCCTGGGGTTTCCAATTTTCAGGAGTGCATTTTAGAGTGCAAGCTGCTTCGGGTCACTAGCCCACACCCTGCATTCCTGACCTAGCTGCCTCCATTTCAGAGATAGACAGGTCCTAGTCCTCAGGAATTTTCATGGAGTCAGGCCAGCTTTCAAAAATTTGTGCTTCATGGCATCTCAGAGGTGTCATCAGCCATTGTTTGCATGGGGATCCTTTTGAAAGATAAATTGAAATGGTTCTCATCATGATTCCATGTCAAGGTCTGCCCTACAGACCATCCCTATGGCCCCTCACGGTGCCCATGCCAAACTATGACACTTCCCCACAATGAAAACCCTGTCCTTGTGGGCACTTTCGCCAGAGGTGGTGGGTTGAGGCGGAAATTTTCCCAAATCTCACTACCCACCTCAAGGGTGAAAATCCGGCCTATTATTCCAGAGGTGAAATTACTCTTATTGTGCTGGCTGGGGAGGGGGGGGGGGGGGGGGGGGGGTGGGTGTGTGGGGGTGGGGGTGGGGGGGGGGGGTGGGCTTTAAAATGAGCGACAGCTGAATTAATACTGGTAAATGGCTTAACTCGCATCAAGTCCTATTTTCCTATCACCCTTCTGCTTGATGACCTACATTGGCTCCTGCTCAAGCAATGTTTTGATTGTAAAATCCTTCATCCTTGTTCTTGAATTCCTCATGGCATCACCCTTCCCTATCACTGTAATCTCCTTCAGCCCCCCAACCCTCTGAGACTCTAATTCTGATCTCCAGTGCACCCCCGATTTTAATTGTTCCATCATCGTTGGCCATGCTTTCAGCTGCCTAGGCCCTAAGCTCTAGAATTCCATCCCTACACTTCTTCAGTTCTCTAACTTGCTTTCCTCCTTTAAGACATACCTTAAAATTTAACCCTTTGACCAAGCTTTTGGTCATCTGCCCTAATGTTTCCTTATGTGGCCTGGTGTACACTTTGTTTCATAATTTTTTCTTATTTGTTCATGGGATATGGGTGTCGCTGGTCGGGCCAGCATTTACCACCCATCCCTATTTGCCCTTGAGAAGGTGGTGGTGAGCCATCTTCTTGAATCGCTGCAGTCCATGTGATGTAGGTACACCCACAGTGCTGTTAGGGAGGGAGTTCCAGGATTTTGACGCAATGACAGTGAATGAATGATGATATATTTCCAAGTCAGCATGGTTTGCAGCTTGGAAAAGAACTTGAAGATGGTGGTGTTCCCATGAACCTCCTTCTGCTAGTTAGTAGAGGTTGCAGGTTTGGAAAGTGCTGTCAAAAGAGCCTTGGTGAGTCCCTGCAGTGCATCTTGTAGATGATACACACTGCTGCCACTGTGTGTCAGTGGTGGAGGGAGTGAATGTTTGTGGATGGGGTGTCAATCAAGGGGGCTGCTTTGTCCTGGATGGTGTTGAGTTTCCTGAGTGTTATGGGAGCTGCACACATCCAGGCAAGTGGAGGGTATTCTACCTGACTTGTGCCTTGTAGATGGTGGACAGGCTTTGGGGAGTCAGGGGATGGGTTACTCTCTGCAGAATTCCCAGCCTCTGACCTGCTCTTGTAGCCACAGTATTTATATGGCCAGTCCAGTTCAGTTTCTAATCTATGGTAACCCTCAGGATGTTGAGAGTGGGGGATTCAGTGATGGTAATGCCATTGAATGTCAAGAGGGTGTTGATTAGATTCTTTCTTGTTGGAGCTGGTCATTGCCTGGTGTTTGTGTGGTGTGAATATTACTTGCCATTTGTCAACCCATTTACAATGCTCCTGTGTAGCACCTTGGGGCATTTTATTATGTTAAAGATGCTATATAAATATAAGTTGTTGCTGATGTAAGCATCTTGCATTATCAGTGTGCCGAGTGAGCCCAATAGTGTGGATGAGCTGCATTAAAATTGCTAGAGATACAGCCAATTATACTCAGCAGTCAATGTGAGAGAGATCACTTGACAGCTGTAGAGGTATAGTCCACCCCAGAGGTTCTCCCCAGCTTCTAATGTGTGCCTTCACTGAATGTTTTCCATTGTTGATCTCAGAACCTCAGAGGTCATGAGCCCTCATTAGTTCAACAAAAGTTGTCCGAAACAAAAGAAACATACAAAACAATCTCTCTCTGGAAAGGATGTTAAAAGTAATTCTATTTGTAATGATGATTCTTAAAAAGTACTGATTGGGACCCTTAATTGTTCTGTGACTGCACAGATGGATAATTCCAAAGCCAGGGGGAGCAACCGCTGATGCATCTCACATGGTGTGAGTCAGTAAATGAGAATGTTCTCTGTGAGAACCCCACCACTTTCCAATTCAATTACTCTGTCCTGGTTTGACAATTTTTTTTATTATTTCAAACAGAGAATTTTAAACCTTTTGTAAAGGTCACTGCTTTTATGATCAAAATGTTGCAGATGACTCAGTTCTAACAGGATGCAGCCCGCAATTTACTATACCCTCCCCTCACCCACCACCACATAACCTTGGGCTGGATTTTACATTCCTGCTGAAGCTAATGGAGTTTAGAATGGCTCGCCACATTTTACAACCCCATTCCCACTGCAAGGGGCTGTAAAATTCTGGCACTTGTCTTTTACTCAAGTACTTTGTCACTGGAGCACAGAGGCCCCTGAAGTCCCAACTGCAAGTTTTATGTTTAGAAAGGACCAGAGTGTTGTCATGCAAAAAGTTTTCATCCTGTGACAGCATTGGTGCAGAACTTGTGTGCTGACATGATAGGGGTTACCCACTTTGTCCCCCAGGATCATTCCATAGAACATAGAAAGAACAATTTGCATTTGTATAGTGCCTTTCATGATCCTGTTGAGCTATACTCAAGTGTCAGTCTTTGCTCATGGTAGCATACTTGCCTCTGAGGCAGAAGATCATAGATTCATGAAGAGACATTCACTGCGATTTTTACAGGGAGGAAGAGGTAACACTGGGAGAACCCAGCAAGGTCAGGGATGCAGATTTCTCACTGAAATGAAGAGCAGGACCTTGTTATAGTTTTCTTTTTCCATTTCACACCTAGCACCCAGCCAGATTGACAGGCTGCCGGGTAGGAAAACCAGCAGAAAGAGGTTACAGCCGGGTAACCTTGGTAATGGCCACTGTTAGTTTTTGTTATGATATAATGGCACCAGCCATTCATAAGGGACTGTGTAAACATGTTGTGGGTTCATTTATTTAGACCAGGCACATGAGAACATTTTTACATGGATGAAAACTTGAAGACATCAGAGCTGTGCTGCGTTCTGCTCACAGGCAAAAGCGAAACAAAAACTGAACTGCATGACACACTTCGCTTCTAATGATGTCATGATTCTATCCCTTCAAGGTAGTTAACAATGGTCACTAGCAATTGGGGAGGATTGGGGGAAGGGAGTGGGGGAGCAGAGGTCAGGTGGGGGTAGAAAGTCCATCATGAGGGAAGGGGGGTGAGAGATCAGGGCTTGTGTGATGAGGTCAGTGATGGCAGCAATGGAAAGAGAGAGGCTGGGTTCAGCAAACAGCAAGCCAAAGTTTTCCATCAGGGACTAGAGACAGCAATCATACATCCCCTGGCCTCTTATGCATGCTGTAAAAGACACTTACCAACAGATCCTGCCTCTCTCTTACTGGCGAGGCTCCTGAGCCCTGTGAAACCCACATGGCAACAATTAAATTTAAATCAGACTCCCAATTGCTCTTTGGGTGCCCAATTTAAATATCTTAGTGAACTGTCCCTTTTTTCGAGAGTAGGGCATTCGCACAACATGAAACCCATCCCTGTTAAATCAACAAGGGCCCCATACAAGGTGGGTTGGGGATGCATTCTCCATTTTAAAATATTTTTATCCCTCCCCATCATTGCGGGAATTAACATCGAGGCCATTATTTCATTTAAGGAGTAGCCAATCTACAGATCAGACTCACCAGAGAGACAGTGAAAGCCGTTTGTATCAAATCATTCAAGTGCCAATTAGATGGATTTCCTTCAAAAAAATAACATTTTGGGATACAGCATATGAGTCATTTGAGCACATGTCTTATGGTAAGTGTATTATGTTTGGGAAGAATTAGTGACTTTGGACTTTTGATTCCTAAATGTCTTCACCATTGGGGATTGCCTCAATGCTTGTCTGGGTCAGTTGTTGACTAATTGCTCAGGACTGTTGCCCTGATTGTTCAACAATTCCATTCTTATTATATCATGCGACCACCAGGGTAGTGGAAGCTGAACTGGATGGACCTTGTTTTTCTCAATCCTCTAGCAATTACTGTTCTCCTAAGCCCCACTCCAGAGAGTTGAGCATAAACTCTAGCACTAGAGCACTGAGGGAATGCTGCCCCATCAGAGAAACTGAGCTCTTAACTGATTAGCTCCCAAAAACCAGCACGAGGATCGCGATGCTCAATTAACTGGCGCCATTTAAATGGAATGCAGTTTGCCAACTTCGTGCTGCCTGATAATTATAAACATTACTGCATGCAACCAGCTCTGCCTGTGTTACTCGCTGGTTGCACGCATCAGCAGAGCGTGCAATATCGTTAGTAGCTTGCAGCTCTCAAAGCTAGCCCGTGATACTTAAAGCTAGCCTGCATCTCTTAAAGGGGCAGTTCACTGTTGCTACAACTGCAACCAGCATGGGAAAGACAGATCAATGATTGACATTGGGAGAGAATGGACACTAAGGTTTTCAGACACTGCACTGGAGGTCATGGTGGAGGAAATGAAAAAGGGGAGAGATGTCCTGTATCCTCAGGGGTTCAGCAGACCCTCCAGACTCATGATGAGAAGGCAGTGGGAACTGAGAGCTGTGGAGGTCAATGATAGGAATATAGTCCCAAGGACCCGGATAGAGTGCTGCAAGAAGTTTACTAGTCCCACACTAGTGGTCAAGGCCGGTGATTACACCTTCAAATGCCCCTTCCTACCAACTGCACCATTAGCATTACACACTGCCAATTCTCCACACCCCCATCACTCATCTATCAACAATCTCTAACAGTCAGGATTCATACCAGAGATGGAAAGCTTTACCTCAACCCTCACACACTTAGCACAGCTGCAAGCCTTACACCCGCATCTCACAGCTTGCAGCTCTTCATTCATCCAAACATTATGCACATCACTCACCTTTCCCTTTCTTTTGTAGGAGCAAGGGACACGTGATAGGAGGTAGCAAGAGCTAACCAGATGGAGAGAGGAGTAACTAGCATGCTCTAACTTCTGGAAGTAATGGCGCCGGCCATTCTGTGAAGGGCCATTGCTGGGGCCATGGCAACTGATGGGACTGAATTCCTAGAAGGTGAATGTATCCACATGTATAATCCTCCTGCTCTCATCTCACTTTTCCATCACCTGTCTGACTCTTCTAACAATCTCTTCAGACTCACAACTGCCGATCATGTAAACATATACTTCTTATTTTCTTTTCTCCCTTCATGATAGCCTAACCCTTGTTCCTTTGCCCTTGTAGATGCTCAAGAATTGCAAAATTAGGAGAGCAAAAAGGGGGCATGAAAAAACATTGGCAGGTAAAATAAAGGAAAATCCAAAGTTACTTTACAAATACATTAAGAGTAAGAGGGTAACTAGGGAAAGAATAGGACCCATTAAGGACTATGGCGGTAATTTGTGTATGGAGCCGGAAGACGTAGGTAGGGTTCTAAATGAACACTTTGGGCAAAATTTTCTGGCAGACGTGTGGGCGAGCGTCCTGACGTCAGCGCAAGCCATTGTGATATTTAGGTGGGTGGGTGCACTATGAAGCGCGATGCGCAGCCGCCATTAATTAAAAGCCGTGTTAAGGACATTAACTTGGCAATCAGGGCTGATTTTAAGGCGCCCATGTGATCTTCGGCTTGGCACATGGGCGCAATAGGCAGGCAGGTAACTGTTTTTTGAACAAACCTCACCCATGGGAGGGATATGTGGGCTCAGAGGGGTTGTTAATGTTTTGTCCGAAGTATTTAATGCAGGAAGTGTTTTAAACTTGCCTGTGTGATTGTTAGCAGTTCAGATTGATTTCCAATACCTATCTCTGTATTTTGAAGCTTCAGCTCACCAGTCTGCAGACAGTAATCTTTATCAGGCCTGCAGCTTTCCGGAGGCCTCCATTTAGCCTGGGTATGGGTCCTGACATCTCCACTGGAGGCAGCTCCCCTAAGGAGAAAGGGAGGGGTAGAATAAGGAGGAGGCCAGGACTGGACAATCAGCCTCCAGGGGAGACACCTTTGGGAGGCCAGGCGTAGGCACAAGGAGCGCAGGACCAAGAGGTTGTCCAAAGTGCAAGGGGCCGCAGAAAACACCACTATCCTGCTGCCAGGGTATACAGGTGGCGAAGCAGCTACCTCAATATGTCTGAGGTGCAGTGCTGAAGGAGGCTCTGACTCTCAAGGGAGACAGTCAACTATATCTGTCAGATGATTGGCCCTGAGATCTCCCCTAACTGTATGGGTGGACACCCCATGCCAGCGGCTCTGAAGCTACCAGTTGCCCTTCACTTCTATGCCTCTGGCTCCTTCCAGGGCTCGGTGGGTGATCTTTGCGGTGTCTCCCAATCAGCTGTCCACACTTGTGTCAAGCAGGTCACAGATGCTCTATTCAGACGGGCATTTACCTTCACCCACTTCTGCTGCGAACAGGCAAGTCAGGCACAGCGAGCCAGAGGCTTCGCGGCCATTGCTGGCTTTCCCCGTGTCCAGGGTGCAATAGACTGTACACATGTGACCATCAAGGTGCCAGCAGGTGAGCCCGGTGCTTCGTCAACAGGAAGGGCTTCCACTCCATGAACGTGCAGATAGTGTGTGATCACAGGATGCTGATTCTACAAGTCTGTGCAAGGTTCCCAGGCAGTTCCCACGATGCCTACATCCTCAGACACTCCCAGGTGCCGGGGCTTTTCAGTGCTACAGCTTGGCTGGATGGATGGCTGCTGGGTGACAAGGGCTATCCCCTCAGAAGGTGGCTCATGATGCCTCTCTGCCATCCAAGAACAGAAGCTGAGCAGCTGTACAATAGGAGCTCCAGCACCACAAGGGCTGTGGTGGAGAGAGCCCTCGGTCTTCTCAAGATGCACTTCCGATGCCTGGACCACTCAGGGGGGCACATTTCGGTACCCCCTAGATCGCATCTCTGTGATAGTGGTAGCATGCTGCACTCTGCACAATCTTGCGCTGGAAAAGGGGGATGCAGTTGATGATGAAGACCTTGATGCAGTGGATGAGGCATCGCATGATGAATCCAGCAGTGGCTCAGAGGATGAGGAAGCACAGGGTAATGACGAGGGACAGCACGCCGACCTGCTACTACACCAAGGAGGCATGGACACCTGGGACACTTTAATCCAACGACCCTTCAGCTAGCTCCACACACATGGATCAGCAGGACCAGCATTGCCTGGCGCTTCCACACGTGGCACTTAGGTGCTACATCTTCCACCTCATCAGCTGCAACTAAAGGCTTAGTACAGAAACATCAATGTCCACCCAAACACTCATGATATGTCTGTGAAACATACAAATGTAGCACAAAGGAAACATCCTCAGCCATGGGCAGAAATGTAGACTTTATTGCCACCAAAATAAACTACAAACGTCGCTGTGATAATGAAACATTCCCTAATCTAGGGCCAGCGCAGAATCACCAGTGACAAGCCCGTGGAGTGCCTAACGTGCCTTATGCTTATGTTTGCGGGTGCTACGTCTTAGTGCCGCCCCATCACTTGGAGTGGCTTGTGAGACAGCCTGACTCTGCTGTCCTGTTGGCCTCGATGACCTTGACGGCCGTCCTTTGGCCTGTGGAGCCTGGGAGGGAGTGGCCAGTCCCAGAACTGGCACCTCCCCAGTTGTTGCAGCCTCAATTGATGCAACGGTCACTGGCAGAGGGGCGGAGGAGTTGCTGCCCTCATCCGGAGTGCCCTGAGAGGAGCTCGCAGTGGTGACAGGCAGCTGCTGCACTGACGTGAGGTCACATTGGACCTCGCTGCTCACCGCAGATGGATGGGCACCGAGTGGCAACACTTGGTGCCCAGAACATCTCCCACATTGCGAATGACCACCTGTGGCCAGTACCACTGTGAGGGCTTGCAGGTCAGAGCATAACCCAATCAGATGATTCTCAGTCTGTTGGAAGCCCCTCTCCATGAGAGTTGCCCATCTCTCAATGGAGAAAGCCTGAAGCTCTGTCCTGAGGTTCATGCCATCACTCTGCCTGGACTCCTCCACCACAGAGACCAAGTGAAGCACACCCTCATGCAACCCTGCCAGGTGCTCCGTGCACCCTGCCGCTTGTCCTGCAGCTGCTGCATGGCTGACATCTCCAGAGGCACATCATCACTGCTGGACTCAGCATGTGCCTGGTCCCGTGCAGTCCTCCGGCTGCTGGTGCCACTGGCACTCTCTGTCCGTGCCATCTCCTCCAGCGACTGTGAAGTGCCCTCTCCACTGTGCCCCAGGACACTAGCCAACATCATAATCCCCACCGATATGTTTACTGCTGCACTGGTGCCTGGCTCACTGAAAGGATGTGATGCAAGTTGCAAGTCTTGGCCCTCAGGTGTGGAGGGGGGCTTGGGCTTGTTCCTGGCGGCCATGCAGTGGTGATGCTGAAATTAACAACAAGGACAGTGCATCAGTTAGCGTCCAGTCAGTAGCACCATTCATCCCTTCACCACCCATCCCCCCACTCAACTCCCGGCTCATAAGGCGCTCGACCTTCAAGAACATAAGGAGATGAACATTGGTGGGGGGTAAATAGTCAAGAGGAGGCCCACACATTACACATACATACAGACAGGCTGGTCAGACGGCCTAAGGAATGCCACATGGAACGTTATGTGGATAAGTGTGAGGTTAAGTACTTGGGCAAGACAAACAAAGTACAGGAATACATGAGTAATGGTAGGACCATGGGAAGTCATGACGATTACAGGGACCTTGCTGGGCAGACCCTTTAAGGTAGCAGAACAGGTACATGAGGCATTTAACAAGGTCAAAGCCAGACGTGCCTTTATTAGCCGAGGAATAGAATGTAGGAAAAGGGAGGTCATGTTGCAAGTGCAGAAAATGCTGTTGAGGCCACATCTACAATTCTGCATTCGGTTGTGACCTGCGCTTCATGGGAGGGATGGCATTGGAGTGGGGAAAGTGCAGAGGTTCCTGCCCTGGATGCATGCTGTCCTGGAGAGTTGGAGTGATGAAGAAACATGGCAAACACTTGCGACATTTGCCGTGGAGCACAGGAGATTGACAGGTCACATTATTGACCTTCATACTGTTAGGAGGGGCATAGAGCAGGTGGGCAGAAGGCAACATTTCCCCTTGGTGCAGGGCTGACTAACGTGGTGGCATTTATTTAAGTTGAGTGCCATGAGGTTGACAGGTGAGGTGCTGAGGATATTTTGTACAGAGTAATGTAGGACGCACTGGCTGAAAGAGTGGTGGAGATACAAACCCTCCTAAGATGCAATAAGCCTTTGGATGTGCAGCAGAGATGCCAGGGCAGGTTAAGCCATGGGGATAGTGGTCAGAAATGGGATAAGGCGACTTTGGAAGGTGCTAGAGACGTGCATCTTCAAGGGGCCAAGGGACCATTGTGTATGTCTCACACGTCTGACTGTATCAGTCTGTGAATGAGCAGTGTTGCTGCATTAACAATTGCATCAACCACCAGTGCTTTGGATGGTGGGCAGACAGAGTGGATGGGACTGTGGCCCTCAAATACCTGGCCGCTGCACCCCAGCCTCGCTGCCACCTGCCGACCTGGCCGCTAGCCTTCTCCCCAGCTCCATGGCCTGCACCTCATAGGTAGTGGTTGTTGTGTTCTGTTTTTGTCTGCAGAACAGAGAGGATTTATTGGGGCTTATCGCTCATGTACTCTGCACGTGGACGCCGCACCCCAACCACAGTGGCCCAGCTGAGGCCTCCAGCGGCTCCTGTCCACACTACTGGTGATCAGTCACCAGAAGATAGTATGGCTGCTCCAAACCCCCTCCCCTAACAGCCACCTTGGACTTATTCGACATCCATCACTTTGAATATCACCCATGGCAAGGACGCGCAACTAGGTGCAGCACCGAGGCCAGCAGATGGCTCGTGGCCACAACACCTTGAGGTTCCCCTTCCACCATCTCCTCAGCATCAATAAGACATGTGTTGGAGTTCTGAGTATGTGTCGAGCTGCCTCCCCTGCAGGTTGCCCCCAGACTACTCAAATGTGACAAACACCAACATTTGCTGCAGGGAGAACCCATCTTCTCCTCAACCACTAAGGCTGATGTAAGCGTGGTCACTATCTGTTTGCTCACCCAGCATGTGCCAAATGCCCAATGCAGTAACGACACTAAGATGTGGAGGGGAGGGGGCCTCAAAGGCTAAGGCTACCTGCTGGGTAAAATGGCCAAGGCCGACATGGTACTCACCCTTCCAGACCGCAGCAAATCATTGAAGCGCTTGCAGCACTGGGTTCATGTGCGCCGCACAGCATCTTCAGAGCTAACAGCCTCCGCCACCTCCTGCCACGCCAGCCTGGTCACGTGGGGGGCCCTCCTCCTCCCATCCTCGGGAAAAAACACCTCCCGACGATGTGACACCCCCTCGAGGAGGGCAGCAGGGCAGGCATCAGAGAACTGAGGGGCACAGTGACCCCCCGCTTGCCTACTTTGCAGCCTGCCCCCCTCCTCCTCCTCTGCCCTGACTTCCTCTGGAGCTCGGTCGATGGCCAAGGTGAACAGCCTAAAGGAGGCTGCCTGGCCATTCTTTAAACAGACTGCTGGTTCCCCATTGGAACCAGTGGTCTGCACACGCTCACCGCACATTTGAATTTCCCGCTGTACACAGGAGTCTGAAACGTACTGGGCGGTCCTTAACTGCCCTGTCCGTGCAAAATGGTGGTGCTGCCCGTTTCGCCAGCGGAGATCGGCTACGCGCCCGCTGCCAATTGGGTCGGGCCTGCTTGCCCAACAAACTTAAAATTCTGCCCTTTGTGTCAGTGTTCACAAGTGAGAGGGATGACGTGGGCATGGGAATCAGGCAGAAGGATTTGGATATAGTTAAGTAAATTAACATAGAAAGGGAAGAGGTTCTAAGTGGTCTGGCAGGCTTAAAAGTAGATAAATCTCCAAGCCCGGATGAAATGTATCCCAGGCCATTGAGTGAGGCAAGGGAAGAGATAGCAGGGGCGCTGGCAATAATTTTCAATACCTCTCTGGCCACAGGAGAGGTGCCAGAGGACTGGAGGACAGCCAATGTGGTACCATTATTCAAGAAGGGAGGAAGAGATAAACCAGGGAACTACAGGCCAGTCAGTCTAACCTCAGTGGAGGGGAAATTATTGGAAGCTATTCTGAAGGACACTTGGAGAGGTAGGGATTAATCAAGGACAGTTAGCATGGTTTTGTTAAGGAGAGGTCATGTCTGACCAATTTGATTGAATTTTTCAAAGAGGTGACCAGATGTGTAGATGAGGGCAATGCATTTGACGTAGTCTACTTGGACTTCAGCAAGGCTTTTGATAAGGTCCCGCATGGGAGACTGATAATGAAGGTAAAGAGCCCATGGGATCCAAGGCAATTTGGCAAACTGGATCCAGAATTGGCTATGTGGCAGGAAGCTGAGGGTGATAGATGAAGGGTGTTTTTGAGACTGGATGCTTGTGTCCAGTGGGATTCCACAGGGATCAGTGTTGGGACCCTTGCTGTTTGTGGTATATATAAACGACTTAGACTTGAATGTAGGAGGTTGATCAGTAAGTTTGTGGATGACACAAAAATTGGTGGGGTGGTAAATAGTGAGGAGGATAGCCTTAGATTACAGGAGGATATAGATGGGCTGATCAGTGGCAAATTGGAGGTTTAGAGGGGATGTGAGGAAGAATGTTTTCACTCAGAGGGTGGTGGGAATCTGGAACTCACTGACTGAAAGGGTGGTAGGGTGGTAGAGGCAGAAACCCTCTTAACATTTAAGAAGTAATTGGATGTGCACTTGCAATGCCATGGCATACCAGGCTATGGGCCTAGCGCTGGAAAGTGGGATTAGTGGTACTTGTTTGACCGGCACAGACTCGATAGGCCAAAGGGACTTTTTCTGTGCTGTTGACCTCGATGACTCTATGACTCTAGGATAGTGAAGATGAAGACACATCATCACTCGATTTCACAGTTGAGGCCACCAGCTCAGATACTAACACTGCATACAATTTAGAGGTTAGGACTGAAGCAGGGCATGCACATGGCAAGACACCAAGCACAAATGCACAGGAGACAGGACAGAGGGAAAGGATAGCATGAATATTAGTTTGCCAGAGGGTAAGATCACACACTAGTTCTGCAGCAGAGGAATCGGGTGAGTTCTTTGATGGTCCAGGCTACGGATGGAGGTGGATGGGTGCACACAACCAAATGTTTGGTAAAGAGCCTGCTGGAAAGCCTGTGCTCAATGTCAAAGAGCATCGAGGAGTGCAGCAACAACTTGGGACATGGCTCTTCTCAGGGCTTGGAGCCCATCCTTTCCAGTGTGGAATGGGTGGCTACCTCTATCAATAAACCTGTGGGGCCAACCGTGATGCAGTTTCTGATGACTGATGTCTCAGCAGCATCCTGGTTTCGATCCTTCCAAATCCAGTTTTGAACAAAACTCTGCCAATTAAGGCCCAAACAAATGCGTAAAACTGAATATATCCATGCTGCAGTGATTTTCAAGCTTGTCAAAGTGAGGGGTGTGATGTTAGTGTTGGGAAATAGGACATTTTCCCAATTTTCTTGTACTCAGTGCAGGGTATAGCTTGCTCTGCACTGCCCACTCTATAGATTTTAATACATAACACATCCTCATCTGTGTAACTTCATACTTCCCACACCAGCCATCCATTACATGTCTGTGAGTGAGATTAATAACCAAGTGCTACTTGCTTCTGAAAAGGGTGCTGTAAACTCATACAAAAGGAAAATGTTGCAGGCACAGCAAATCTGAAATTAAAAACAGAGAATGCTGGAAACACTCAACAGCTTTTTATTATTCTTTCGCAGGACATGGGTGTTCATGGCTGAGCCAGGATTTATTGCCCATCCCTAATTGCCCCTGAGAAAGTGGTGGTGAGCTGCCTTCTTGAACCACTACAGTCCATGTGGTGTAAGTACACCCACAGTGTTGTTAGGTGGGGCGTTTCTGGATTTTGACCCAGCGACAGTGAAGGAATGGCAACATATTTGCAAGTCAGGATGGTGAGTGGCTTGGAGGGAACTTGCAGGTGGTGGTGTTCCTATGCATCTGCTGTCCTTGACCTTCTGGTTAGTAGAGGTCGTGGGTTTGGAAAGTGCTGTCTAAGGAGCCTTGGTGAGTTCCTGCAGTGTATCATGTGGATGGTACACACTGCTGCTACTGTGCAGGAGTGGTGGAGGGAGTGACTGTTTGTGAATGAAGTGCCAATCAAGTGGGCTGCTTTGCCCTGGATGGTGTCAAGCTTTTTAAGTGTTGCTGGAGTTGCACTCATCCAGGCAAGTGGGGAGTATTCCATCACACTCCTGACTTGTGCCTTGTAGATGGTGGAACATCTATGGAGAGAGTAAAACAGAGCTAACGTTTCAGATCGGTGACCATGCATCAAACAAAGATTGAAAGGTCACGGTCCTGAAGCATTGACTCTGTTTCCCTCTTCATATATGCTGCCAGGCCTGCTGAATATTTTCATTAGACCAGTGTCGCCCAATGAGAATTGCTGCTGAGTCTATGCACAAATTTTACCTACACTGCACAATATAAATAAATGTACTTCATAGGAAGTGAAGCACTGATAACCATTAAATAACATTTACGTGCTTCTGTATTATTTTCACCATTTTACCGAGAAACTCAGTTAGGAGTTTAAGGTTTGTAGCAAATGTCATGTGAAAATAAATATAGAAGTCTCATGAACAACGCCAAAGTCAATTATGCATTTTTCCATTTACTAACCAAAAATGCACTTAGCCAGACTGGATTCCCAATTAACCACATTCGCCAGAATGACTGAAAAATAAAGTACTGCAGATGCTGGGGATCTGAAATAAAAACAGGAAATGCTGGACATGCTCAGCAGGTCTGGCAGCATTTGTGGAGCGAGAAACAGAGTTACTGTTTCAGGTCAATGACTTTTCATTAGAACAGAGAAAGGTTAGAGATGTACCAGGACTTGAGCAAGGGGTGGGTAGGACAAGGACAAAGGAAGGTTAGTGATCAGTCGGAAGACAGGAAGGATTGAATGACAAAAGAGTTTGTCTTTACCAGGGTGATGGAATAAAAAAGGAAACAAATAAACAAAGTATCTGCCTCAAGCAGATCTACTGCAAAAATGAAAGAAAAACTGAAACATGCAAGGAGAAGGAAACACAATGGAAGGACAGAGTTTGTTGTCTGAAATTGTTGAACTCAGTGTTGAGTCTGGAAGGCTGTAAAGTGCCTAATCGAAAGATGAGGTACTGTTCCTCAAGCTTATGTTGAGCTTCACTGGAACAGCGCAGCAGGCCAAGGACAGAGATGTCAGCTTGAGACCAAGGTGCAGAATTAAGATGATAGGCAACAGGAAGCTGGTGCTATGCTTGCAGCTGAAAGGAGGTGTTTTGCAAAGAGGTCACCCAATCTCTGTTTGGGCTTCCCAGTGTAGCTGCTTCACCTGGAAGGAGTGCTTGGGCCATGGACAGTGAGGAGAGAGGAGGTAAAAGGGCAGGGATTACATCCCCACGTTTGCATGGAAAGGTACAATGGGAAGGCTGTGCAGTTCCTTCTGATATTTCCCTGGTCTGTCTCAATTCTATAAGATCTCGGCTGTGGAACTCTTTCTATTAAAATACCTTCTTTCTGTTGATCTCGTATCCACGCTCTTTCCTCGGGCTGTAGCACTTTTGAATCTCGTGCTCTGTGCCTGAAGTTGAAATAATGACCTTGACTGTTTCTTTGTTGCTCCTCACACTTCCTAACTTTCTCACGATCATCTGAGGTAATGTTAGGTTGTAGTGTTTATTGTCGAGCTAGAAGTTGTGTTCACAGCCATCTTCCCATCAATAGTTCTGATGGCAAGAACCTGCTTTTTAGTGGTGACGTTCTGTAGTTAAGAAGGGCTAAGTTAATATTTTGTTCTTTTTCATAAATTCCTTGATTGTTTGAACTCCTCTTTCTGCTTCTCTGTTTGACTGGGGATTTCTAGGTGAACTAGTCACATGCATGAAACCATATTCCTGTGCAAAGTTGTGGGCTAGTTCGTTCACAAACTAAGGACCATTGTCTGACGCCACAATGTCCGGGTTGCCATGTGTTGAGAATATTCTTTTCAGTGATGTGATGACTGGCCCTGCAGTGATGTTGTGTAATCTATTTACTTCAAACAATCTGGAGCAGTAATCAATGACAACGATGAAAACTTTTTCGTTAAACTCAAATAAATCCATTCCCAGGTGCCCCCGTGGTCCTGAAAGAAAGGTGGATGGTGCCAGTGGAAGGGCCCCTTCAGAATACTGAAAGGAGAGGGTAATATGGATTTGGTGGTGACATTATGATGAAGGTGGCAGAAATGGTGCAAAATGATGCGTTGAATACACAAGCTGGTAATCAGAATGATACCTGGCCTCCAAGGGTTAAATTACAGGGAGAGATTATACAAACTAGGGCTGCATTCCCTGGAATTTATGAGGTTATGGGGTGATTTGATTGAAGTTTTCAAGAAATTAATGAGAACAGGTAGGGGAGACAGAAAGAAAGCATTTCTGTGGGTTGGGGAGTCGAGGACTAGAGGAACCTGGTCTAAAAATTAGAGTGAGAGCTTTCAAGGTGAAGCTACACAAATGATGGTAGAAGTATGGAATTTTCTTTCACCAATGGCAATTGGTGCTAAGTTAATCATTCATGCCATGATTTTTGTTAACCAAAAGCTGTTCGGCAGTACAGAACTTGAATATTGCTGATAAAATGAGACAGGTTTCTGAAGCTTTGTGTCTCATCAGAACAAACATAAAAATGCTATATGTCCCACTTTTCAATAATATTTAACCTAAAGTCTGGAGGGTTTATGGGAAAAGATCAGCCATAATCTCATGAAATGGTGGAATAGGCTTCAGTGGTTAAATGGTCTGTTCCTGTTCCTCGTGGCAAACTTGTTGGACAACACAGTGTTTGTAACAGTGTTAGAGTGGGTTGGAAACCAAGCTCAGAGGTGAACTGAGGGCTCGCTAACTGACTGTACCTCCCTCTCTGTGTAGTTCCAGTTAAATGTAGATAAACAAAATGAATTCCAGTTTTTCAATGTGTGAGTTCCTGCTTTAACCCTAAACCAAAGTCGGTACATTTATTCACAAGGGGAGGAGGGAACAATTAGAGGGAGAGTCACTTCCGCAGTACCATAACATAAGTCCTAACACCAGGTTTCAGAACAGCAATGGGTGAGGCCTTTAAAGTTTTCCCTTATCCTCTGAGCCAGGTGGAGAAGGGGAGGGGATTTGGAGGAAAATGATTCAGATACTGCCACTTGTGAAGCAGCAAATATTCCCAGTGGTAAGGAGGTATTTAAAATGCTGGGGAAGAAAAGTCCCTGGACATTCTCACTGAATTGAGCAGGATTTTACTCCAGATGCCAAAAAGAAATTATTTTAAACTATGCCAGAATCACAGGGGGCGAGATTTTGACTTTGTGTGATTGCATTGAGCAGGCAATAGCAAATTGTTGGCCTCTTTTACAACTGTTCTCAATTTTATTGCCATTGACTTCAGTTGGAGCGATGTAAAACGGCCTGCTGACTTGCTATCATTCGTTTTACGCTCTGGCACAAAGTCGCTTTGAGCCAATAGAAAACAACTGATTAAAAATGTCTCCTCAAGGAGCCGGCTATTTGAAAACAATGCACAATATCTCAAAAGTCACTGCTGCACAAAACATGAATAAATAAATAAAGCAATCTATTTCAGTCCAGTCTTTCTAGAAAAGGAAAGCAGAAGAAGAGGGTTGACTAATTAAAGACACGGAGATCAATAAAGGGATAGATGGATGAATGGATAGTGATGAAGCAGTAAATCAAATAATAAGAAGCTGCGCTGTTCGCTCACTCCCTGTACTGAACACCAGTTTGATAAGGGCACCTGCTCTGACTCATATAGACCGCCTTATGTATACATTAGCGCACTCAATGCCAGATCACATAGTCTTTACTGACATTTCCATTCCTCTATTCTGCTCTCGGGTTTAAAAGTGCTGCGGACTCAAACTTTTTTTTATTGCGGCTCAAAGTGAACTGGAAATAAATGCACCATATATTTTTTCTTAAATGCCCCGTTTCCACCAAATATATCTCCAGTCATGGTTTTAGCAACATAAATAAGTGACTGACAGGTTGCTATAGCAACACTGCACTGCCAAAAGATCTTTTACGTTTCTGTTTTTATTAATATAAATAACTACATGCATATATGCCAAAGCATAAAATCTCTTCGAAGCTTTACTGTTACAATAATATGTTGTAAAAATGTGGAAAGTAAATATCCAAAAATATCATGAAATTATGATCCCTTACTTTTGTTTTCCTACTTTCCTTCTCATTTTTCTCCATTGTTTGTCCTTTTGTCTCCTACAGATATTGTTTCCTCACTGTGGTACAGTGCCAGACATGCTGGCCAACCTCTGACATCTCACCCCCTGTGTGATCCTTGGCAACAATTGCCAACAACAAGCTACTCACTGAGGAGATTTTGTAGCTGAGCCTGAACTTGCCTGGTAACCCTAAGTGTGTGCTTTGGTCAAATATTTCCCTTCCCTAGTCCAAGGGAGTCTACAGTTCACATGGCCAAGATCAGCTAAGTACAGAGATACTATTGGTGTCAGTTGAGTTCACTGGTAGCACTCCCACCTTGGAGTCAGAAGGTTGTTGGTTGAAGTCCCACTTACAGACACTTAAGTACAGAATCCAGCCTGAAACATCAACAAAATGTACCAAGGGAGTGCTGCATTGTCGGAGGTGCCACTTTGCAGATGAAATGGTAAACTGAGGCCCCATCTGCTCTCTCAGGTAGATGTAAAGGATCCCATGACATTATTTGAAGAGCACGAGAGTGCAGCTGGTGTCCTAGACAAGAGTTATCCCTTAACCAATACCTAAAACAGATTATCTGATCATTTAATTCATTGCTGTTCATTGGTCCTTGATGTGTGCAGATTGGCTGTTGTATTTCCTACTTTATAACAATGACTATCATTCAGAAAGTACTTAATTGACTGTAAAGTGTTTTAGGATGCCATGAGTTCATGAAAGGTGCTATAGAGACCCCATCATTGGCCTCATTGTGAGGCAGAGGAATATCGGCCAAAGTTTCCCACCCCTGATTAAGAAAATAAAGGATGAACTGCACTCACATAGAGCCTTTCACATTTCAGGGCAGTCAATTAATCAGTTTACATTGAAATGCAGTCACTGTGGTGTAGGCAAGCATGGCAACCAACATGCACACAGCAAGATTCAAGCACCAATGAGACAGTGGCTGACCAATCTGCTTTGAAACTATTGGTTGAGGGAGGAATGTTTGTCAAAGCACCAGGAGAACTCAGTTGTCTGGAGAAGTGCCTTTGTACACTGTGGCTCACCATAAGCCTACCATAGTCATGTGATATCTGATGTCATCCTTTGTGTGTAAAGGCTTGAGAACAGTGCTATTTCATCCACCGCTTGGAACATGGTGTCAGGAGTGCGCAGTTGAAATTGAGTGAACGTTGATAGCTGGAAAGGAGGCAGCTGCTATAAGACATGGCAGAACATAATTTAAACTACAGTCCACAACTTTGTACAGGACATTGACTGCTGGGTGAGTCAGTATGGCTTGGAATATTCCAGTACCAGCTCCATGTACCATGGAGATGAGAGAGTTTTGAAAATAAAATGGAAATTCTTCCAATCTCAGAACTATGAAATTACCACAGAGTTAAACAAGAAACTTGAATAAGTAAGAGTAGCAATTCTGTTACCAATGCTAGGGAACGAATGCTACAAGCTGCATTGAACACTAGACCTCACTGAGGAGCAGAAAAGCTTATCTCATGAAATTCTGGAGGCCTTGAAGACTCACTTTGAGCCCTCCATTAATGTACTCATGAACACTACTGTGTTCAACACCAGAGCTCAGGAAGAGGGGGAGAATTTTGATCAGTATTTGACTGCATTGAGTTGTCAAGCTGAATCTTGTGAGTTTGAGCAACTGGAGGATGACCTGATCAGAGATAGGATTGCCTTAGGAACAAAAGATGCCACTGTGAGACCACGTCTGCTAAGAGAGAAGTAAACTACTCTCAAGAAATCTACTGATGTGTGCAGAAGCTCTGAAGTGGTCAATCATCAGTTGAAGAGTATTAAAGGGAGAACTGATGAGGCTTTGCAATCTGCTGAGAGGCAGTTCAGGCCTTTCCAGCACAAGATGATGGAGAACAGGAAGAACTATTTACAGAAAGGCCAGCAGAAAGATCAAAGACAGAGTACTGGATGTAAGTATTGCAGAGGACACCATACAAAAGAAAAGGAAGCATGTCCAGTGTGGGGAAAATAGTGCTCTAACTGCAAGAAGCTGAATCACTTTCCATATAAGTGTTTTCCTGGAAGGAAGAAAAATAAGCCTATAAAGATGCTTGCTGGAGAGATGTCGGACAATGAACCATATGAATCACTCTACACTCTAGAACTGGTTGCCACTGTCAAGTCTCAAGGGAAAAATGGCTTGTGACTATTGGAATGGTGACTGCAAGAGGAGGGCATCAAATTGTTATGAGGTGTCAGATAGACACGGGTGTGATGTGCAGCATTATGAGCTTTGCAGACGTGTGTTAATTTGCTCACAATGATAGGTCTTGGATGTCTTCCTGTGAATATCATCTTGAAGTAGATGAAAGTGTGAGACCAACTCAGCATCTTCCGAGGAGAGTTCCAGCTGCCCTCAAGTCCAGCCTGAAAGACAAGATCGAGGAGCTTAAAATGATGGGAGCAATCAAGAAAGTGACAATTCCTACAGACTGGATTAGCAGCATAGTAAGAATTGGAGCAAGCCTCATGCAGCAAGGACAACCAGTTTGTTTGCAAACAGAACATTAACACAAACTGAGAGATACTACACACAGATTGAGAAGAGTGCCTGGCTATTGTCTTTGCTTGTAAGTATTTTCATCAGTACCTGTTTGGGAGAGACAAAGTGACAGTAGGGTCTGACCACAAATGTGAAATCTTCCAGTTTCAATGAGAAGCAACAGCACGACATGACCTGGAAGTCATCAACCTGGCAGAGGCATTGAATCTAACAGACAAGCATCCTGCTCAGATCAAACAAACTATGCAACATGATGCAACTTTCCAAGTTCTGCAGGAAATACTGATGAAAGGGTGGTCTGAAACCATCAAGGACCCAGCTGTTGTTTTATAAGAGTATTGGGCACAGAGGGATGAAGTGATTGCCCAAGGTGGTATCTTGTACAAAGGAACTAGAGTCATCATCCCGAAGCACTTGAGAAAAGAGATGTTGAAGCGCATCTACGCAAGCCATCAAGGAATTGAGCCTAGTCTGAGGAAGGGAAGTTCTCTTCTGGCCAAACATAAGCAATGAGATCAAGGACCACATCAGTCAGTGCAGTGCTTGTGATGAACATCAGGCTAAACAAGGTAAAGAGCTGCTCATGACTCATGACAACCCAAACCAACCATGGATGAAGTTTGGAGCAGACCAGTTCACTCTCACTGGAACTGACTATCTTGTCACCATTGACTACTATTCAAACTACTGAGTGTTAGGCAAGCTGACATCAACAACCACCAGTGAGATCGTAGAATGCCTGAAAGCACACATCAGTCAATATAGTATTCCTGACATTGTGATGAGTGACAATGGCCCTCAGTTCATAAGTGAAGAATTCAGGCACTTCATAAAGGATTAGGAAATTCAACACTACACATCATCTCCACACTATCCCCAGTCAAATAGAAAGGCTAAGGCTGCAGTGAAAATTGCCAAAGGACCATCAAAAATCCAAGTAGATTCAGCACAGGTGTGTACAAGGCAATCTTAGAGTGGGGAAACACACCTATTAAAGGAACGGAAAGTCATCCAGTCCAGTGAATAATGTCACATTGCACCCAAACTACTCTTCCAACAGCTAAAACGCTATTGAAGTCAAAAGTAGTAACAGGAGTAAGTGACAAAATCAAAGTGAAATAACAAAAAGCCAGAGCTGAGAGTTGGAGAGCTGTCAGAGTGCAAACATTCAACACATAACAAAAGTCAGCCCAGTTGGTGGCTTGGAACCTGTGTAGAGAAGTTGTCACCTTGATTGTACACGGTGAAAATGAATTGGCAGGTACATCATCGCAGCCGCAAACATATACATGCAACTGGAGAAGCTGCTCCTTCACAGCAGACAGCTCATGAAGAAGATGTGAGTTCACCAACTGCACAAGGAACTGAACGGCTATTCGTCCCACATCAGCAATACTCGCCATAGCAACAACACACCCTGGAGAGGCAGCATCGCCCCAGGAACGAGTGGACACTAGATGAACAGCCAATAATAACCCATATGTGTACCATTAGAAGACCTGAATGCTTTGAAGATGATGTGTGCAATGTGTGTGTAGGGACAGATGAAAGTGGGTCAGACTAGAATGAACAGTTTTCTGTACACGCATGATGATTTTCATTGTAGAACGTGTATGTGCCTGACTTGAAACTGCATATGATAGTGTATGCAGGTTGTTTTCTATTTCTATGAAAAGGGGGATATTTGGAGAAGTGCCTTTGTGCACTGTGGCTTGCCATAGGCTTGCTATTGTCATGTGACCCCTGATGTCATCCTTTCGTGTATAAATGTGTAATGAATTGACGTACTGGACAGGTTTCAACTTGAAACAGATAACTTTATTACAGAGAGCTTTTCAGATGCTACATGATGAACCAGGTCCTTGACAAGGAGCGCGCCAACTCCCACCCCTGGATTACCCTTGCTTAGGGGCTCATTGGTCGGAGCTTCCAAGAACAATCATGTTACCCCTGAAAGGCAGTAAGAAAGGCTATACCTTCAATTACTACATTTCCTCGCCCTTTATTTTTTACAGTTCCTATTTACAGAGTACCTTTGAATGTCCGATAACATAAACATTTACACAACTCAGGTGATTAAAGGTTAAGTCTCTGATGTGGTTTCCTTATTTGGTTAGAGCGGCATAGTCTACCACTTGAGGTTCTTCCACTGGATCAACACGATCAGGAACTGCAACACCAGATACATCATTAGGAAGTGGCAGTTCAGGGTTTGGCAACTCTACAGAGACACCGGGTATGTCTATTCTAGGTCCATCTGTCAACTCAGGGATCAATGGTTCAATGTTAATCACAGATAGAATAGCTGGATGTTGGAATGTCTCTCTATTCCTAAGGTGATCCACATGTTTTCGAACAATTCAGTCTTCCTCTTCCACTTCCAACTGGAAGTACAAGGGACCAGTTTCTGAGACAATTGTACCAGGAACCCAACAAGGTCCACTTCCAAACTTTCACATAAAAACTGTATCTCCCACAGTAAATCTTCAAACTTTACTTCGTGATTCAATTTTTGATTACTCTGATTCTTCTCTACCTTCCCTCAATGTTTGGAACATAGACTTAACCTTGTATGTAAGCAGTGTTTCATCAATAATTCAGATGCTGTTGAACCCATAATTAAATGAAGCGTCATACATTAACTGAGAAGAAAACAGGAAGGTTGAGTTTGTAGAGTGCCTGCGGATAACCTCTTTATTCCTGATTCGAAAGTTTGCACAGCTCTTTCAGCTAAACCATTTGATGAGGGATGATATGGTGCTGTTTTAATATGTCCGATTCCATTTTAAACTCATGAATCTCTGAAAGCAGGACTGGCAAAGGCTGTACCGTTATCAGTAACAATGATTTCCAAAAGGCCATGTATACTAAAACATTGATGCAGCTTCTGAATAGTTGTGCTCAGTGTTGGTGATCTGACTCCATACACATCCATCCATTCAGAATGCACATCGATGATCAATAAAAACATGGTACCTTAGAATGGTCCTACATAATCAATATGTAGTCTAACCCAGGGTCTACCAGGCCACTCCCACAGATGCAGTGGAGCTGAAAAAGGCAACTCCTGTTGTTTTGATCCTGGAGACGGTGCTTGACCATGCTTTCAATGTCACTGTCAATGCCTGACCAGGCATAGCTGCGCGCAAGCATTTTCATCTTTGATATGCCTGGATGTGCACGGTGAAGCTCTGTCAAGAGTGGTTCTCTTCCTTGTAAAGAGGTGACAACTCCTGATCCCCACAAGATTCCATCTTGACAACTTAACTCTGTTTTTCAGGCATGGAATGGTCTCATTTCTTGGGGCACTGGTGAATTTGACCATCCTTGCAACATATGGTCTCTGACTTTCACCAAAATTGGAGCTCTGTTCATCCAATTTATAATTTGTTTCACACACACAGGTGAAGAATCAAAGAAATTCAGTACAAACACAACTTCTTGTGGCACAGGAGCATATACAATGCTATCTGGTAATGGGAGACAACTGCGTGCATTGGCATTTGCAATGTGTAAGCCAGGATGGTACATAAAAGCATACTCACACGCAGATAATATCAAAGCCCAACATTGAATTCTTGCTGAGGCTATTGGTGGAATGGCCTTATCCTCACTGAATAGATCCATTAATGGTTTATGGTCCGACACAATGGTGAAATGTCATCCATGTAGGTACTGGTGGAATTTCTTCACTCCAAATATCACTGATAAACATCCTTTTCAAGTTGGGAATAACCCCTCTTGGCTGTGGGGAGGGTTCTCAAGGCATAGCCAATGGGTCTTTCTGATCCATCTTCCATTCTGTGTGATTATACAGCTCTCACACTATAAGGAGAGGCATCACATGTTAATACCAACTCTTTTGATGGGTCGTAGTGCACCAATAAACATGATGAATGTAATAGTTTCTTAACTTTCACAAAGGCTTCTTCCTGTTGTGAATTCCATGACCAATGAGGATTCTTTTTAAATAACAAGTGTAATGGTGCTAACATTGTTGACAAGTTTGGCAAGAAGCGGCTATAATAGGTGATCATACCCAGGAAAGACTTGAGTTCAGTTGCACTGGATGGAGATGGCACATCTTTGATTGTCCTAACTTTCTCTTCTACCAGATGCAAACCCAGGACATCCACCCTGTGCCCCAGGCAAGTAACTTTTGGCACTTGGAATGTGCATTTCTCTTCCTTTTAATTGTACATCGGCTTCCAAGAATCTTCTTAGCACCTCTTCTAGGTTAGCCAAGTGTTCAGTTTCAGTTGACGCTGTGATAAGAATATCATCTAGGTATACTACCACTCGGGGAAGTCCTCGCAAAAGACTCTGCATTGTGCTTTGGAAGATTGCACATGCACACAATACTCCAAAAGTAGGCGAGTATATTGATACAGACCTTTGTGTGTGTTGATGGTTACATACCCTCTAGACATGCTATCCAGCTCTAGCTGTTGGAATGCATGGCTCATGTCCAGTTTGGTATATGATTTGCATCCAGCTAGCTTTGCGTATAAGTTGTCTATCCTTGGGATAGGGTATTTATCTAGCTTGGCTGCCTTGTTCATGGTCAACTCTACTATGCGTATAGTTTGATTAGGTTTCACCACTGGGACAATGGACGCTGCCCATTCTGAGAATTGAACTGGTTGGATGATGCCCAGCTTTTCTAACTAGGTTAGTTCTGCATCCACCTTCTCTTTTAAAGCATAAGGCACAGGTCTGCCCTTAAAGAAACAGGGTGTTGCATGAGAATCCACATATATTTTTGCTTGCAAGCCTTTTAACTTCCCTAATTTGCCCTGAATTTCACTGTTGTGTTTCCTTAACAGCTCACGAAATCCTCCTGTTCTCAAATGAAATATTTCTGAGCAGTTGAGCTTGATTTTGTAACCAGTCACGGCCCAAAAGAATAGGTCCTTCACCTGTCACTATGATCACTGGAAGCTGGGCTGTCTGTTGCCTATAAGACTCACATTCTGTGGTGATGCCCTTTACTTGTATGGATGTCTTCAATTATGCCATTGTTTCAGATTCAGTGGCTGTCTACCTTCATTTAGGTATTTAAATATGTGCTCTCCCACCACTGTGGTTGAGGCTCCCATATCTACCTCCATTATTGGTGGCTCCCCATTCACTTGGATTGTGACAGTGATAGGTTCGGTTTTTACTGCTGTGACATTATACAGGGAATAGATGTCGGTATCGGCAGTTTCAGGTTCATCTGTATTATTCAATTCAGTCATCGCAATTGCAGAAGGTGCAACACCTGTCCCTTTACTTCCCCTCTCCTCACTGTCCAAGGGTCCATACACTCCTTTCAAGTGAAGCAGCATTTCACTTGCACTTCCCTCAATTTAGTCTACTGCTCCGAATGCGGTTTCCTCTACATTGGAGAGACCAAACGCAGACTGGGGGGACCGCTTTGCGGAACACCTTCGGTCTGTCCGCAAGCATGACCCAGACCTCCCTGTCGCTTGCCATTTCAACATTCCACCCTGCTCTCATGCCCACATGTCTGTCCTTGGCCTGCTGCAATGTTCTAGTGAAGCTCAATGCAAACTGGAGGAACAGCACCTCATCTTCTGTCTAGGCACTTTACAGCCTTCTGGACTTAACATTGAGTTCAACAATTTCAGATCATGAACTCTCTCCTCCATCACCATCCCCTTTCTGATCCCCCCTTTTCCAATAATTTATCATTTTTTATTTTATATTTATTTTTCGTTTCCCACCTATTTCCATTATTTTTAAATGTATTTCCATCCATTGTTTTATCTCTACCTTTTAGCCTATTTCAATCCCTTCCCCCCACCCCACCCCCACTAGGGCTATCAGTACCTTGCTCGTCCTGCTTTCTACCCTTAATGTCACCATTAGCACATTCCTTATATAATATCACCACCATCAACACCCCTTTGTCCTTTTGTCTATGACATCTTTGGCAATCTCTTCTTTGCCTCCACCTATCACTGGCCCTCTATCAACACCTACCCGTCCCACTCCCCTCAACCAGCTTATATTTCACCTCATTTCGATATTTCTTAGTTCTGATGAAGAGTCATATGGACTCAAGTGTAAATTGTGTTCCTCTCCGCAGATGCTGTCAGACCTGCTGAGTTTTTCCAGCTATTTTTGTGTTTGTTTCAGTCATGTTGGTCTGCTGCTTTATGGGCTGTTTTGATTTCATCCTGCATCGCTTTACTATGTGACCTTTCTTATGGCAGTAATGGTATTCTGCCTCCTTGAATCTGCAGGTGTCCAGTATGTGGTCACCCCCAAATCTATAACAGATTGACCTTGGAGTCGCTGCTGAAGTGTTTCTACTAGGTCTTTTTGTGTTTCTAACAGCAGACATTGCCTCTCGCTTTGCTGCTGCGTCTCTGGTTTTCGCGCCACCCCCGGCGGTAGAATCCTGCCCCACATGAAGAACAGCGCCATGTTGTATATGTTGTAAAGCCTGGGAGGCTCACACAGCACTTTCCATGGCTAGTGCTATTTCCATGGCATGCTCCAAAGCAATGTTGACCTGTGTGAGTAAACGGCGCTGAATAGCAGCACCGCGAACGCCACAAACTAATCAGTCCCACAGCATACCACAGTATCACAGTGCAGAAGGGGGCCATTCAGCTCTTTAAGTCTGCACTGGCTCTCTAAAAGAGCATTCTACCTAGTCGCACTCCCCTGCCTTATCCCCATAACCGTGCACATTCTCTCTTTTCAGGTAGCAATCCAATTCCCTTCTGAATACCTCGATCGAACCTACCTCCACCATCCTTTCAGGAAGTTTGTTCCAGACTCCAACCACCCTCTGGGTGAAAAAACTTTTCCTCACATCACATTTATTCCTATTACCAATTATTTTGAATCTGTATCCTCTAGTTCTTGATGTTCTCTTGAGTGGGAACAGTTTCTCACTATTTACCCTGTCCATACCCCTCAGGATCTTGAATATCTCTATCAAGATTCCTCTCATCCTTCTTTTCTCCCAGGAAAACTGTCCCAACCTCTCCAATCTATCCTCATAGCTACAGTTCTTTATCCTTGGAATCATTGTTGTGTATCTCCTCTGTACTCTCTCCAAGGCCTTCACATTCTTCCTCAGGTATGGCACCCAGGACTGGACACTGTACCCCTGATGGGGCCTAACGAGTGTCTTATACAAGGTCAACATGACCTCCTTACTCTTGTACTCAATGCCCCTATTAACAAAGCCTGAAATACTATATGCTTTATTTACTGCTCTCAACATGCCCTGCCATACCTATATGCACTGATGTCCCTCTGTTCTTGCACCTCCTTTAGAGGCTCTCCCTTTATTTTATACTGTCTCACCATATCTTTCCTGCCAACATGAATTGTCTCACACTTCTCTGCATTGAACTCCATCTGCCACTTGTCTGCCCAATTTGCCAACATGTCTATGTCCTTTTGAAGTTCAAGACTATCCCCATCACAGTTGACATTATTTCCAATCTTCGTAACATTGTATATCATTGAGTGTGTTTCCAAAGTCGCAGTGCTCAGTCAACTGCTTCAACTTCACTATATAGGTCACTCTGAAATTAAACTTAAACCTCTATTATTACGGATGGGTTCAGCTGAAAATGCATTTTCACAAGGTCTACTAATTGGGCGTGTTCGAGGCTGTCAGGCTGCAGATGAGGCTGTATGTCTTGCTACCACATACACTTAGAAGGATTGCTTTCTGTTTCTCCTCTGCGATAATTTCATTTGCTATAAAATAAAACCCGAGGTGCTCTATATACTGGCTCCAGTCTCCCATAGTTGCATTGTAAGGATCGATTCTGCTGAAGAATGGTATGACTAGTCAGTAGTCTTTTCATTTTTCTTAAGATTTGATACTTATGTTTACAAGGTGAGGTGCAGTGTCGGAGTTATTTTACCCTTATGTAGCCATATGTCAAGACTTTGCATACCGGACAGGTTTCAACTTGAAACAGATAACTATTACAGAGAGCTTTTTAGATGCTACATGCTTAAACCAGGTCTTCAACAAGAAGCCCCACCCCCCTGGATTACCCACGCTTAGCCCTCATTGGTCAAAGCCTCCAAGAACAATCACATGACCCCTGGTAGGCAGTAGGAAAGGCTATGCCTTCAATTACTACAAAAGGCTTAAGAGCAGAAGCCATTTCAGCCACCACTTGGAGCATCTCTGTTCTTCTTTCAACAATGGTCATCCAACTAGAAGTTGGCATGCAGAGGAATGAGGTACAGGAGGGCTGTGGCTGAAAAATGTATTATCTACAGGGTACACTGCAGTGAATAAGCAAGGTTTATTTGGTAGCACTTCCCATACCTGTGACCTCTACTACCTAGACGGATAGCAGGTGTATGAGAACTCCAAGTCACACCCCATCCTAATTTGGATACCTTAGGGACAGATTTTTGTAGAGTCAGGTATGACTCCAGAGATCTTTAAAAATGATGGTTGGTACTCAGATGTGGAGGTCCGCATCCATATCTGGCCAATGGAGCTTTTGCGGGTAGGGGAAGGGGGTGGGCCGTGAGTCGCACAGGCATGAAACATGAATCTGCTCGGCCATTTGGAAAAACTAATTTTAAACAGACCCAATTTTCACTGATCCAAGGGCCTTAACCCACAGTGTGGGAGTTATGAATTCATGAAGGAAACAGAAACGCTGTTGAAGAGTGGATAAAATCCATTTAAGTGTCATGGCCTGGAATTATTTACATCCACAGCCCTTTAAAAATGAAAAAATACCTAGGCTTAAAACTGGGCTGAGTCTTCGAGAAACAGGGCAGTCCTTCTAATCTTCCTGCCTCAGTACTTACCCACCTCCATGGCCACCTCCAAACTGCCTCTAAAGGCAGCAGACACACTCCTGCCCCCCCACAGAGCAAAAATCGTGTGCGGTGGGGTCCTTTATATTGAGGCATGTCTGCTGAATCAGGAAATCTCCCAACTTGAGCTAGCAGCATTGGTATTGAAAATCCAGCTTCTCTTGCCTTTCCTGTATCGTCGCTGAGTCAAAATCCTGGAACTCCTCATGTAGCAGCCCTGTGGAAGGTTCAAGAAGAAGGACTATCACCACATTCTCAAGGGCAACCAGGAGTGGGCAATAAATGCCAACCATGCCTAGATTCCAAGAATTAATTTAAAAAAGAGACTGAAAGCCCACGGTAAGTGGATGAGGTAGAGGAAGAGTGAGATACAGGTGAAGATATTATACGGGAGAGAGATTACTCTGAACTCTTTAACCATGAATTGCTTTCAGTAATGCACACTTCCTACCAGTCACTAGCCTAATTTTTCCAAGGGTCTGCATATTGCCATTTCAAGGCATGTCCCCTCCACTGTCATCTTACATTCCTTCCCAGCACATATTACGTTTCCACAGCCTCCTAGCCAACAACGGAGGTGCAAAAAAGATCCATGTTTAATTTGTTAATTGACACAATGAGATGCTTTACATCTTAAACCCATGTCAGCTAAAATTCTCTTCTCCTAATTCTTAACCTTAGGCTGCATTTATGTGCACCTGGCAGGCTGCATGTCCATTTGTAGTGAGACTGTCAATATTTCCTGCTACGGTCCATTCTTGAGTCAGTGAGACAGTGGAGACAGCTGCATCTGCGTGAGGAGCCAGCAGACTGAGCTCACAGCTCCTGCTGTGAAAAGGATATTGAATAACATCAAGCAGGCATGCAGTGAATGGGGCTCATTTCCCAGGATGTAGAGCAGTTGACAGGGCCCTGAATGGATACTTCCTGTTTGGATACTTCCTGTTTGGCAAGATCAGGAGAGCCCTTTCCTCATTGCAGACACCAATGGAGCATTTGGCAGCATCATTACTGTCTGTTATTATTGCTCCTCCATTGACTTCAATGGTAAATAAAATGAGGTATGGTGTGAAACACACTCATTTTCACACTGCTGGCATTGACCAATTTCATCTGCAGTGCTTCCTCATCTGGTACATAGATTGGCCCCTCAAGGCCCTGAGATGTTGATTTGAAACAGCATTGTATTCTAGCCTTTAAACTCGGGACCAAATTACAGGAGACACTCTCTCTTCTGATCAGTGGTCACTCTGAATCTGGGCCCAGCACCAATGATATGGGGAGAGCACTGCCTCCATTAAAATAGCAGCTGATCGCCTCCTTAGCTCATCAGAGGTCTATCGAAAGAGGAGGCAGGGAGAGGTTGTGCAGGTAGTGCAGAAGAAATGCAAATATAGAGAAAAAAACTTGCAGTATAACCAGGAGGATAGACACAGTTCTCTGCAGCCAAGAGCATGAGTCCAGAAGGCTGTGTTGCCTATGTGGTACCAGGGTTTGGGACATCTGCTCCGGGCTGGAGAGGAACTTGCAGTGGGAGGGGGAGGATCCAGTTGTCTTTGTCCATATAGATACCAATGACATAGACAGGACTAGGAAAAAAGTTTTGCATAGTGAGTATGAGCAACTGAGACCAAATTAAAAAGCAGAACCTCAAAGATAATAATCTCGGGATTATTGTCTGAGCAATGAGGAAATTGGCGTAGAGTAAATAAGATTAGGGAGTTGAACATGTGGCTCAAAGGCTGGAGTAGGAGAAATAGGGTTTGATTTATGGGACACTGGCACCCATACTGGGGAAAGTGGGAGCTGTACCGTTGGGACAGTCTTCACCTGAACTATGCTGGGACCAGTGTTCTGTTGTATAACTAGGCTGAAAGAGAGATCTTAACACTAAATAGTGGGGGTGGGGAAATCATGTGAAGGAAGATGTAGCAAAGTAAATGAAAAGGACAAGCAAGGGAGCAATGTAGCAATAAGGGTAATGACAATCAGAGTGTGGCAGGAAGGGTGTACAAACTTAAGAGTGCAACAGCAGACAAGGCCAGAGTTTACAAAAATAGTAAAAAGACAGAGCCTTTAGGCTCTGTATCTGAATGCACATAGCATTTAAGACAAAACTGATGAATTGTCAGCTGAAATAGAAACAAATATCTATGACCTGATAGCCCTTACAGAGATGTGGCTGCAAGGTGACCAATGCTGGGACCTGAATATTCAAGGGTACTTGACATTTCAGAAGGACAGAAAGCTAGGAAAGGGTGGTTGCTCTGTTAATTAAGGATGATTTTAGAGAGTAATGACCTCACTTCTAAAGATCAAGATGTAGAATCAGTTTGGGTAGAGTTAAGAAATAGCAAAGGGAAGAAATCAATTATGGGAGTAGTTTAAGGTCCCCTAAAAGTAATGGTTGTAGAATGAGATATACCAGAAGAAATAATGGGGGCTTCTGTAAAAGGCACTGCAATTATCATGGGTGATTTTATTCTACATATAGATTAGACAAATCTGATCAGCAAAGGTAGCCTGGAAGATGGAGTGTATTCGGGATAATTTCTTAGATCAGCACACTCTACAGCCAACCAGAGGGCAGGCTATTCTAGGCCTGGTAGTGTGCAATGAGACAGGATTAATTAATGACCTCATAATGAAGAAGTCTCTTGGTAGCAGAGTTTATAACATGATTGAATTTCGCATTCGGTTTGAGGAAGAGAAGAGTAGGTCTAAAACTAGTATGTTAAACTTAAATTGAGGCAGTTGGAAGGATATGAAGATAGAGTTGGCTAAGGTGAACTGGGAAAATAGGTTAAGGGGTAGGTCAGTAGAAACATGACCTTCTGACTCACAAGCAGGAATACTTCCACAAAGACAAAGCAGCCCACTGAAGGCCCTTCCCAGTACTCAACTATCATGAGATGAGGGCCATTTTGGTCTGCAGAGGCCACATTGCCGATTGCTTCACACAACCACATATCTGGAAGAAGCTCTAGGATAGGCCATAGGGGGACACCAGCCACAAAATGGCAGAAACCTGACCAGAAGAGGTCCTACTCCACTCTCCGCTCTCATCTTAATTTCCCTACCATTATATCCCAATACACTGCAGAAATTGGAGGCTTTTGCGCTTTGCCACTGAATTAAAGGCACATCTATCAGGTTAAAATAAGGCAGAAGTGCTTCACACTGGCTGGCCAGAGTTTGTGACTAGCAGCCAACAGTGCTCCGTGCTTGATTCCACTTCCATGCAAAATTAATTGAGACTAGGCCTCAATGTTGTGGGCACAGATACACAGAAATCACAGGAAGCACCACTCCTATTTTGACAATCTCAAAAAATCAGAGCATTAATGTTCAAGCAGGAAGAATAGCCATTGGCTGATGTAACAGTTAGGATTAATGACCTCAAAACAGCTTTGGGAAGAAATCAGTGCCTTCAAGAGAGAAAGGATCATGAGAAAATTGGCAAAGAAAATAGTTCAACAGCTGCTGCAAAAGCCGTTAGTAAGGTTTATGTTTCACTTGAACTGGAATTATCTTTTGGCAAACTGGTTAGTTGGAAAACCAATTAGAATTGTTTCAGCCAAAATCAACGTCCTCCAGACTGATAGAGACAACCAGACGGAGCAGATCAGGTATCTTGGCAAACAGCACTGAGAGAGGGAAAGAGGGGGAGAGTGAGTGTGAGAGAGAGGGCAAGTGTGTTGATTGAATGAAGAGAGAGAGGGATGTTGAATGAGAGGGAGTGTGCTGACTGAATAAAGAGAGAGGAATGCTAAGTGAGTGAGAAGGAGTTTGCTGATTAAATAAAGAAAATAGGACAGTGAGTATGAGAGAGAGGGAGAATGTGCTGACTGAATAAAGAGAGTGGGACAGTGTGTCAGAGAGAGAGGGAGTATGCTGACTAAATAGAGAGTGGGACTCTGAGTGAGAGAGAGGGATTGCACTGGGTGAGTAAAAGGAGAGAGAGGGACACTGAGTGAAAGGGAGAGTGCTAACTGAATAAAGAGAGGCTGCTCAAAAGTTGAATTATCAGCGCCCATTTTTTGGATGCTACAATTGTCTTTAAAAGTCCAAAATGAATTTCTGGTGCTAGTCATGCCAGCCACCATCTTGGTGAAAGTGTTTGTATAACACTGATTTGATGCCAGCTGCCTCTGATTGGCCATCAGCTCTCACTTGGTAGGGTTGCCACCACCAGGGACCTCAATAGCAGGGAAGACCCAATGGTGGCTACTTAAGTGCCTGAAGACAACTTGATTCCATTGACCCTCTCCCACGGAACAGACAGGGGTTCACTGCCAGTTCTCCAAATGCGGGCAAGATGCCTGTCGGCCCGACAAATCACAGCCAATGTCAGAGATGTCTGCACATCACTAAGGGCATCCTCACTGAAATCAGCCAACTGCTGGGCCCATAGCCATAAACTTAGAGTAGGATGAGGATGGCATTGTCAGTGACTATGAAGGTGACCGTGGCCATAGATTTTTATACATCTGACCCCTTCCACACTGGACCTGGAGGTATTTGCAGCATTTTGAAATTTTCTGCCCACTGTTGGATAAATGAAGTGGCTATTCAAATGAAGCTGATTACATTTCATTCAGCATGCAGGTCAGTGTCCAGTATCCTGGCAGAAATCATGATGCCATCATTCTGTGCCATTCCCCTGTGCCAGCTGCAATTGAGTTGACACAGCAAACCAAAGGGTAGCTATTGGGTACCAAGGACTATCCACTGACCACATGACTGATGACTCCAGTGCCCAATCCACATATATATGGTTAGAATATAGACAATCAAAGCCATGGTGGCATTTGAAATGTGATAGAGCAGACCAGCTATATGCTGAAACAACACTTCTACTACCTGGATAACTTTGGAGGAGTCCTTTGAAAGCCAGCAGGGTGGGTGCCAAGGATTGTGGTGGTCTGCTGCATGCTGCAAACCCTCATCATCATGTGGGAACAGACCTTGCCACAAGCTATACAATGAATAGCTGAACCGCAGCAGGACAAGGAGATGGTGGATGTAATCCAGATGTAACCCTTTCTAGCTGGCCTGGCTGAGAACAACTCATCTGACTGTGATACCAGTGAAAGCAATCCCAATTTACTAACAGTGCCACTTACCTTATGTCAGTGCCCATCGCAAGACCATTTGGCCACAATGTAAAATGGAAAGTCACTACGAAGTAAACATTCCACACCAAATTTATGAATTAAGTCATGTCATATTGTGTACAAGAGTCACCTTGTGGCATTCCCTTGGTGCCTGTTTCTACATGCTTTTGCCTGACCTAGTCCTACACAGTGTCCCTACTGGCTGCAGCATGGCTGCTGGAAGGTTACTGAATTTCACTGGCAGAGACTGCAGATGACCTTGCAAGATGACCTTGAGCAGCTCCGGGCCTAGAAAACCCAGCTTCGGACTGCACCATCTCGGTATGAGCAGCCACAATCTGGATGGCTGGAAGGCAGGCAACCCGCAAAGCCATGGGTGGAGTGCAGTGGCAGGGGTGGGAACACGAATGCTGTCATCCTGAGAATGGCTCCACGGAACCACTGCCACTACCCCAGGAGGGTGCCTCAGCAATCCTAGTAATCTGTTGAAGGACAGATTGCTGGACTGCTCTAACAGCCTGCAAGCCCCTTTTGAGCACTGTCATGATGGCAGCAATTTGACCTTGTATAACTTCAGCCTGGGCTTAGACAGCAGCACCCAAACATTGAGTGGCTCCTGCTTGTGCTGCAACAGAAGCTGAAACATCAGCCATCAGACGTTTCACCATGGCTGGTTTCCACAAGAGTGCTATTGGAGTTGGCCACCACTTTCACAATGGGCTCCAATCTCTGCGCAAAGACCTGTGCTGTCAGATCTTCCAGTGCACCTATCACTGTGTGTCCATCAGCTTTCCCCTTAGCCTGCCCCATCAAAATCCTCACCTGGGCAGAGCTTGTGTGCGACCTTGCCCTATGGGGCTCTGGAACCTGTACTACCCTTGATCCCCTTCATTGGATGTAGGCCATTCAGGCCCAGTGTCTCGCCACTTGCAGATCCAACCTTTAAACTATCCTATGAAGTACGCGCAGTGTCAGGATCTGAGCTAGTGACTGCTAATGTCCGAACGAGTGATGATGTCTCTTTATCAACATTGTCTTCTTGCTCTTCCACCTGGTGCTCTCCACCACTGCCTGGACAAGTTGCAGTTCTTTGGTATTTGACAGGAGCGAGTCACAAGGGTCGGCTTGGGGTTTTGGAAGGGAGCAAAGTAAGAAGTGCATCTTATACCATCTGCAGCTTCTGAATGAGAAGAGATTGCAGGATGTGAGAAGGAGGGTTAAAAATGAGCCCCGCCCTGCTCATAGCCTCAGCAATGGCTGCACCATTGATGGCAAGCACCTCCTCCATGGTTAGGACATATAGGCTCATCTGTCCCCCTCTGCTGCTGCCTCTGGTTCTGCATGCAAGACAGGGGGAAGCATGTCAATGAGTACGGTGCAATGTGTTTGGGTGATGTGGCTGTCATGGCTGAATAGCTGACAGTGTGTGAAAGCTGTGAGAGGTGAGGCTTGCAGCAGTGCTAAATAGTGAAGTGAAGCATGTGAATGACAGGTATGAATCTGATTGGTAGGGGAATTGTTGGAAGGGGAGTTTTGGGGTTTGTTGCATTCAGCAGAGTGTGAGGCTAGTTGTGCTGTTGGTGGGATAGGCTATTTGAAGATACATTCACTGACGTTGACCACTCCTGAATGGCCTCTGAACCTTTTGTGGCACTGCATCCAGGTCTTCGGGGCTTGACTCCTGACACCAATTGCCATGGCTATCTGCTCCCACTGCCTTCTGAGAGTTTGTCTAGATCGCTATGGATTGAGCACTTCTCTTAAGTAGTGCAGACTAGCTTTAACTGGTGCTAGCCCCTCACAATTCTGGCCCCCTTGCTGAGGCATGCAGCCGCTCAATAGTATGGTGAGCACAGGCTGCATGCTGCTATCATGTCAATGAGCAGGCAGCACAAAGCTGGCATGCTGCCTGCTGCAGAAACAATGGGCATGGATAAATCCCCTGAATAAAGTGCGAATGGGAGAGTAAAAGTGGGAGAGAGGGGAATGGTGAGTCGGAGAGAGAGAGAGTGTACTGGCAGAATACAGAGAGGGATGAGGAATTGGCATCCTTGTTTGGCAGAACCGGTGGAGAGTGTGAGTGAAAAGAGAACATGGGAGAGAAGTAAAGAGTATTTTTCTGAGTGGGCGGGGAGATCTCATTTTGCAAGCAGTTGTGTTTTTCATCAGTCTTCCAGCTCCTGAGTGACTACCTGTTGCTGGGAGGGAAATGTGGAACTTCTGATGAAGTTATATGGTTGCAGCTGCTTAATCAAACAGAAACCCAGCAAATGTAAGAAGATTCCAACAAAGCAGAAGGCAGAGGGGGGGATCTGCTGTGACCAGGACCCGCAGGTTCTTGAATGTTTCTATGGGCATACTGTTGGCAGGGATAAAGGCAAGGGGGTACCAGCTCTTCATAACCCAAAAGGAAGCCCCAGAAGATGGTGGAGTAAGTTAAATTGGTTTGGGCAATCAATGCCAGATAGTCTACCTCCAAATGTAAAGCAACAAAGTGGTAAAAATGGTTCAATGTCCTCACAACATTGTCATAGTAAGTGAGCCCATGAATGTCCATGCATATACTGAATGAATTCTGGAACTGTGGTATCAGATAATTAAGCAACTGATGAGCGGAGGAGGAAACCCCATGAACTTTCCCCTCCTCAATGATGGTGGAGCCCAGCGCATCAGTGGAAAAGAAAAGGCTTAAGCATTCACAACTATCTTAATTTACAAGTCCCAAGTGGATGATTATAAATCCCTTTAGCCCCTCCTGAGATCCCCACCATCACAGGTGCCAGTTTTGAGCTAATTCAATTCACTGCACACGATACCGAGAGGTGACTGACTGTACTGGCAAAGCAAAGGCTATGAGTTCTGACAACACCTTGGCTACAGTGTTGACAGGCTGTGCGCCAGAAATAGCTGCACTTCTAGACAAGCTATTCCAATGTCGCTACAACACTGGCATCTAACTGGCAATGGGGAAAAATTGCACAAATATATCCTATCCACAAAAAGCAGAATCTGTCGTGGCCAATTATTGTCCAGTCAGACTGCTTTCAATTGTTAACAAAATGATGGAATGACCTGAAACAGACATGCTCAACAATAACAAAAACAGAATTACCTGGAAAAACTCAGCAGGTCTGGCAGCATCGGCGGAGAAGAAAAGAGTTGACGTTTCGAGTCCTCATGACCCTTCGACAGAACTTGAGTTCGAGTCCAAGAAAGAGTTGAAATATAAGCTGGTTTAAGGTGTGTGTGTGGGGGGCGGAGAGATAGAGAGAGAGAGAGGTGGTTGTGTGGACAAACAAGCAGTGATAGAAGCAGATCATCAAAAGATGTCAGCAACAATGGTACAATAGAACACATAGGTGTTAAAGTTAAATTTGGTGATATTATCTAAACGAATGTGCTAATTAAGAATGGATGGTAGGGCACTCAAGGTACAGCTCTAGTGGGGGTGGAGGGAGCATAAAAGATTTTAAAATATTTAAAAATAATGGAAATAGGTGGGAAAAGAAAAATCTATATAATTTATTGGGGGGAAAAAAAAGGGGGGGAAACAGAAAGTGGGTGGGGATGGGGGAGGGAGCTCACGACCTAAAGTTGTTGAATTCAATATTCAGACCGGAAGGCTGTAAGGTGCCTAGTCGGAAGATGAGGTGTTGTTCCTCCAGTTTGCGTTGGGTTTCACTGGAACAATGCAGCAAGCCAAGGACAGACATGTGGGCAAGAGAGCAGGGTGGAGTGTTAAAATGGCAAGCGACAGGGAGGTTTGGGTCATTCTTGCGGACAGACCGCAGGTGTTCTGCAAAGCGGTCGCCCAGTTTACGTTTGGTCTCTCCAATGTAGAGGAGACCACATTGGGAGCAACGAATGCAGTAGACTAAGTTGGGGGAAATGCAAGTGAAATGCTGCTTCACTTGAAAGGAGTGTTTGGGCCCTTGGACGGTGAGGAGAGAGGAAGTGAAGGGGCAGGTGTTACATCTTTTGCGTGGGCATGGGGTGGTGCCATAGGAGGGGGTTGAGGAGTAGGGGGTGATGGAGGAGTGGACCAGGGTGTCCCGGAGGGAGCGATCCCTACGGAATGCCGATAAGGGGGATGAAGGGAAGATGTGTTTGGTGGTGGCATCATGCTGGAGTTGGCGGAAATGGCGGAGGATGATCCTTTGAATGCGGAGGCTGGTGAGGTGATAAGTGAGGACAAGGGGGACCCTATCATGTTTCTGGGAGGGAGGAGAAGGCGTGAGGGCGGATGCGCGGGAGATGGGCCGGACACGGTTGAGGGCCCTGTCAACGACCGTGGGTGGAAAACCTCGGTTAAGGAAGAAGGAGGACATGTCAGAGGAACCGTTTTTGAAGGTAGCATCATCGGAACAGATGCGACGAAGGCGAAGGAACTGGGAGAATGGGATGGAGTCCTTATAGGAAGCGGGGTGTGAGGAGCTGTAGTCGAGGTAGCTGTGGGAGTCGGTGGGTTTGTAATGGATATTGGTGGACAGTCTATCACCAGAGATTGAGACAGAGAGGTCAAGGAAGGGAAGGGAAGTGTCAGAGATGGACCATGTGAAAATGATGGAAGGGTGGAGATTGGAAGCAAAATTAATAAATTTTGCCAAGTCCCGACGAGAGCATGAAGCGGCACCGAAGTAATCATCGATGTACCGGAGAAAAAGTTGTGGAAGGGGGCCGGAGTAGGACTGCAACAAGGAATGTTCCACATACCCCATAAAGAGACAGGCATAGCTGGGGCCCATGCGGGTACCCATAGCCACACCTTTTATTTGGAGGAAGTGAGAGGAGTTGAAGGAGAAATTGTTCAACGTGAGAACAAGTTCAGCCAGACGGAGGAGAGTAGTGGTGGATGGGGATTGTTCGGGCCTCTGTTCGAGGAAGAAGCTAAGGGCCCTCAGACCATCCTGGTGGGGGATGGAGGTGTAGAGGGATTGTACGTCCATGGTGAAGAGGAAGCGGTTGGGGCCAGGGAACTGGAAATTGTTGATGTGACGTAAGGTGTCAGAGGAATCACGGATGTAGGTGGGAAGGGACTGGACAAGGGGAGAGAGAAGGGAGTCAAGATAACGAGAAATGAGTTCTGTGGGGCAGGAGCAAGCTGAGACGATCGGTCTACCGGGGCAGTTCTGTTTGTGGATTTTGGGTAGGAGATAGAAGCGGGCCGTCCGAGGCTCAACAATGCTCAGTTTGGGTTCTGCCAGGTCTATTCAACTTCAGACCTCATTACAACCTTGGTTCAAAAATGGGCAAAGGGGCTGAGTTCCAGAGGGGAGGTGAGACTGACTGCCCTTGACATCAAGGCAGCATTTGACTGAGTATGGCATCAATGAGGCCTACTAAAATTGAAATCGATAGGGAACAAGAGAAAACTACCCATTGTTGGAGTAATACCTAGCAAAAGGAAGATGGTTGTGGTTCTCAGGAATCAATCATCTCAGTCCCAGTACATCACTGCAGGGGTTCCTCAGAATAGTGTCCTAGACCAACCACCCTCAGCTGCTTCACCAAGGATCTTACCTCCATTTTAAAGTGGATGTTCACTTATGATTTCAGTGTTCATCCAACTCCTCAGATACTGAAGCAGTCCATGCTCACATGCAGCAAGATCTGTTCCAGGACAGCTACAACACTGGCATCTATCCGGCTATGTGGAAAATTGCTCAGGTGTGTCCTGTACACATAAAGCAGGATCAAAATCCTAGAACCCCCTCCCTAACAGCACTGTGGATATACCTACACACATGGACTGCAGCGGTTCAAGAAGGCAGCTCACCACCACCTTCTCAAGGGCAAGTAGGGATGGGAAATAAATGCTGACCCGGCCAGCGACACCCACCTCCCATTAATTAATAGATTAAAAAAAAAACTAAGGCCCAGCACTGATCCCTGTGATACACCACTCATTAATTTTGCCAACCAGAAAATGACCCATTTATACCTACTCTGTTTTTCCTGGTAGCTAGTCAATCTTCCATCCATGCTAATATGCTACCCCTTATACTATGTGCTTTTATTTTCCGCAATATCCTTTGGTGTGACATCTTATCAAATGCTTTCTGCTAGTCTAAGTACAGTACATTCACCTTTCTCCATAGCACATGTTGTGTCTTCAAAGAACTCCAGTAAAATGGTTAAACATGATTTCCTCTCACAAGCCATGTTGACTCTGCCTGATCACCTTGAATTTATCTAAGTTCCTCTGCTATAATGTCTTTAATAATAGCTTCTAGCATTTTCCCTATGACAGAGGTTCAACTAACTGGCCTGCCGTTTTCTGCTTTCTGGCTCCCTACCTTTTTGAATAAAATAGTTACATTTGCTATTTTCCAATCTCATGGGACCTTCCCCAAACCTAGGAAATTTTGGAAAATTAAGTTTGGAGGGAAGATACTCTCAGATGTCATCTCTATGCGATTCTGTCTCCATGAACAGCACAGCCAGCCTTCCTATTCCTCCATCTGCATATAAAGTGATACCCCCTCACGCCAATACCTGTCCTATTACATCATAATATATGCCATGCCATCCAAACCCTGACATGATTTCATCAATCACGAGTGAATATGCCAGCACACAATGTATGCTGTTTTTAGGGTTGGGTTAGCCATTTGTGAAATCAGGAGATTTCCTGAATGCTCACACAAATGATTCCATGTCACTGTATTATCAGCACCCTCTCACTTTGAATCCATGGGGACCCTGCACCCCTTCAGAGAGCCAGAGTGCTTCTGTTCCCTTTCCTATACATCTGTGATATATGAGGGGATTAAAATATAACATAAATACAGGTTCTACTTTAACATAGTTGTGGCTAAGTGCAAACATTTGTATTACTCTTTCCAAATTCCATGTCTCCTCTTGGTGGCTTTCTCATATCCTATTCTCCAATTCCTTGGAAGTGTCACCTGAAGACCTGGAGTGAGAGCTGTTTATCTTCTCATGCTTTACAGAAAGGTTATGAGAATTAGGTAGTCCTCGTATCAAGGCAGCTGGTTCCTGGCATGGAGCTGCTGCTGACTATATCCCTGGAGGATGCGCCTGATCCCAAAGGTTCTGAGCCATAGAAGCCACCAGGGTCTGGAAGCAGTGATCCATTCTGCGTTCCATTCTGCCCCCAGAGCTGCAGTGCCTCCTTGGAAGTGGAGACATTGAATGACCCAATGTGGCTTCTTTGCTAGGAGCTGCTGCATCTATTTCATTGGTGCCTGAAAGAAAGACAGAGCTTCCGTGATGTTGTTTCACAATAGAGCTGTAGACTCAAGTGCCACATCTATCAGTTGCCATACATCCTGGTAGATTGTCCTCAGTGCCTGCATGTAGATTCAAAGTTCCTCGAATTGCCTTCTTTGCAGGCGAATACCCATGAGCTACGGGTTTGACAACTCTGAAGCCATTGGCAGCTTTCTCTTCATCGCTGTTAGGCAGGGGCACATTCCGTCTGACTTTCCACCCCTCGAGATCCAACACCCTCAATGAATCACCTCAGTAATTTTCACTACTTCTCTGCAACCCCAATTTGCATCCAACATAGGAAAGTTCCCCAATGCACTTCACAGAAGCATAGCAAAACTAAAATTGGCATGGGGCAAGAGCATTGCAAATGGAGATAGCGGACTCGTCTAACTTATTTACTATCTACACCACAATCATGGAAACATTCTCCACAGCCTAGTTGAGAAAAATACTCTGTAATCATTTTGCTATTGATAATTGAGCCCAGGGATCAGAATCCCTATAATGCTCAGCTAAGGCAGTCACCTCTCTCCTCCTTGAGGAAAGGATGTAACTTCTTCCTCTACTCCCAGTTCCTCCTGCTCATTGGTGCCCAATGAGTAACCCTATGATATTCCCTCTGCCATCCACATCCTCCCAATGGGTTTTTCTGCACTGGTGCTGAAATGAGTAAAGTGCCATGATGGGGTTGGTGAATTTGGACAGGAGCACTCTGGTGGTGCCTGTCTGTTCTAGGAATCTGCCATCTTCTGACAAGCAGTATCACTGCCTCCCTACCTCCACCAAAGGGTACAAAGGGATTTTGAATGGTTGGTCTCTTAAGAGGTAATTTTGAAGATGGGATTGTTACATGGATCCAAGCCAGTTGGTGAAGTCAAAACTAAGATAGAGTCTTTCCTTGTAGAGAGAGAGTTTATTGGCTCAGTACAGAGTCAACACATCTTCCTCCACCAGTGTCCCAGCTATCCCTATTTACAGGTCTAGAAACAACCATCACCTGTTTAACAATGTAATTGCCATTAAACCTTAACAATGTAATTGCCAATAATATTGACAGTGATGATAAGGAACATTATAATTCAGGTCTGTAAACTGTAACAACTCACTGTAGCACAGACAATCCCTCCCAGTGCTTTTCATGAAAGCTTGCTGTCAACTTACCCACCTCCCAGTGCCTTTCCTCCATTATTCTGTTGAGTTGAAGAGTTTTCTTCTGGAACACACACATTGAATGGATAGTTACAGTATCCCCTCCCTCCACCGTGGTGTTTCTTTGTTGCTGATTGTGGGTAACATTTTCTTTTGTAAGAGGGAAACACTGGGAAAGACACAACATTAAATTTCACCCAGGTGGCTCTATCAATTCTGTGATGAAGGTGTGAATAAACAGGTCATTTTTTGATCGGCAGGCTGTAACTCGTGGGGGTACTGCTAGATCAGGATCAGAGCTTGAGCCCCAGCTATTTACAACCTCTATCAATGACTTAGATGAGGGACCAGGTATAATGTATCCAAGCTTGCTGACGATATAATATTAGGAAGTAAGGTAAGCTGTGAGTTAGACACAAAGAGGCTGCAGAGGAATATAGACAGGCCAGTGAGTGGGCAAGAACATGGCAAAGAGAATATAATGCGAAGAAGTGTGAAGTTACCCACTTTGGTAGGCCAAATAGAAAAGTGGAATATTTCTGAGATACTGGAAAATAGTGTTGTACAGAGGGAGCTGCATGCCCTTATACATGTATCAAGGAAAGTTAACATGCAAGTACTGCAGACAGTTAGGAAAGCAAATGTTAGCCTTCATTACAAAGGGATTTGAGTTTAAGAGTAAAGAAACCTTACTGTAATTTTATACATCTTGATGAGACCACAACTGGAGTACAGAGAACAGTTTTGGTCTCCTACCAAGGAAGGATGTACCTTGCTTCGAGTGTGTGCAAAGTTCACTTGACTGGTTCCTGGGATGAGGGGATTGTCCTTTGAAAAGAGATTAAGTAGACTAGAACTATATTTCCTAGAGGTTTTTTTTATTCATTCATAGTATGTGGGCATAGCTGGCGAGGCCAGCATTTATTTCCCATCTCTAATTGCCCCTGAGAAGGTGGTGATGAGCTGCCTTCTTGAACCACTGCAGTCCAAGTAGTGTGGGTGCACCCACAGTGCTGTTATGGAGGGAGTTCTAGGATTTTGACCCAACGACAGTGAAGGACTGGCGATATATTTCCAAGTCAGAAAGCTGAGTGACTTGGACAGGAACTTACAGGTGATGGTGTTCCCATGTGTCTGCTGCTCTTGCCCTTCTAGATGATAACAGTCGTGTATTTTGAAGGTGCTGTCTAAGGAGCCCTGGTGAGCTTCTGCAGTTCATCTTTTAGATGGTATACATTGCTGCCACTGTGTGTCAGCGGTGGAGGGAGTGAATGTTTGTGGATGGGGTGCCAATCAAGTGGGCTGCTCTATCCTGGATGGTGTCAAGATTTTGAGTGTTGTTGGAGCTCCGCTCATCCAGGCAGTGGAGAGTATTCCATCGCACTCCTGACTCATGCCTTGTGGATGGTGGACAGGCTGTGGGGAGTCAGGAGTCGAGTTACTCGCCACAGAATTCCCAACCTCTGACCTGCTCTTGTAGCTACAGTATTTACATGGCTGGTCTGGATCAGTTTCTGGTCAATGGCAACGCCCAGGATGTTGATAGTGGAGGATTCAGTGATGATAATGCCATTAAATGTCAAGAGGCAATGGTTAGATTCTCTCTTGTTGGAGATAGCCATTGCCTGGCACATGTGTGGCGTGAATATTACCTGCCACTTGTCAGCCCGAGCCTGGATATTGTCCAGGTCTTGCTACATTTGAACATGGATTGCTTCAGTATCTGGGGAGTCGCGAATGGTGCTGAACATTGCGCAATCATCAGCGAACATCCTCACTTCTGACCTTATGATGGAAGGAAGGTCATTGACGAAGCAGCTGAAGATGGTTGGGCTGAAGACATTGTCCTGAGGGACTCCACCAGTGGTGTCCTCGAACTAAGATAATTGACCTCCAGCAACCACAACCATCTTCCTTTGTATCAGGTATGACTCTAACCAGCGGAGAGTTTTCCCCCGATTTCCAATGACTCCAGTTTTGCTAGGGCCCCTTGATGCCACACTCACTCAAATGCTGCCTTGACGTCAAGGGCAATCACTCTCACCTCCCCTCTGGAGTTCAGCTCTTTTATCCATGTTTGAACCAAGGCTGTAATGAGGTCAGGAGCTGCGTGACCCTGGCGGATGCCCAAACTGGGCATCAGTGAGCAAGTTATTGCTAAGCAAGTGCTGCTTGATAGCACTGTTGATGACCCCTTCCATTACTTTACTGATGATGGAGAGCAGACTGATGGGGCAGTAATTGGCCGGGTTGGATTTGTCCTGCTTTTTGTGTACAGGACATAACTGGGCAATTTTCCACATTGCCAGGTAGATGCCAGTGTTGCAGCTAGACTGGAACAGCTTGGCTAGAGGTGCGGCAAGTGCTAAAGTATAAGTCTTCCGTACTATTGCCAGAATATTGCCAGGGCTCGTAGCCTTTGCAATATCCATTGACTTCAGCCATTTCTTGATACCATGTGGAGTGAATTGAATTGGCTGAAGACTGGCATCTGTTATGCTGGGGACCTCAGGAGGAGCCCAAGATGGATCATCTACTCGGCACTTCTCGGAGGAGCCCAGCATATCAGTGCAAAAGATAAGGCTGAAGCGTTTGCTACAATCTTCAGCCTTATCTTTTGCATTGATATGCTGGGCTCCTCCGTTATTGAGGATCGGGATATTTGTGGAGCTCCGTCCCCCAGTTAATTGTTTAATTGTCCATCACCATTCAGGACTGAATCACTCTTCAGGACTGTAGAGTAATTTATATAAATGACTTGAATGAAGTGACCAAAGGTGTGGTTGCTAAATTTGCTGGCAACACAAAGATAGGTAGGAACATAAGTTGTGAAGAGGACATAAACGGATACAAAGGGATATAGAAAGGTTAAGTGAGTGGGCAAAGATCTTGCAAATGGAGTATAATATGTGAAAATGTGAAATTGTCCATTTTGGCAGGAAGAATAAAAAAGAAGCATATTACCTACATGGTGTGAGATTGCAGAGCTCTGAGATGCAGAAGGATTTGGGTGTCCTAGTGCATTGAGTCATAGAGTCATCGAGGTCTACTGCACAGAAAAAGGCCCTTCGGCCCATCGAGTCTGCACCAGTCAAACAAGTACCTAACTATTCTAATCCCATTTTCCAGCACTAGACCCATAGCCTTGTATGCCATGGCATCGCAAGTGCACACCCAAGTGCTTCTTAAATGTTATGAGGGTTTCTGCCTCTACCACCCTTTCAGGCAGTGAGTTACAGATTCCCACCGCCCTCTGGGTGAAAAAATTCTTCCTCACATCTCCTCTAAACCTGCTGCCCTTTACCTTAAATCTATGCTCCCTGGTTATTGATCCCTTCACCAAGCGGAAAAGTTCCTTCCTGACTACCGTATCTATGCCCCTCATAATTTTATACACCTCAATCATGTCCCCCCTCAATCTCCTCTGCTCCAAGGAAAATAACCCCAGTCTATCCAATCTCTCCTCATAACTAAAACTCTCCAGGCCAGGCAACATCCTGGTAAATCTCCTCTGCACTCTCTCGAGTGCAATCACATCCTTCCTATAATGCGGATTCCAGAACTGCACGCAATACTCTAGCTGTGGCTGAACCAGCGTTTTATACAGTTCCAGCATAACCTCCCTGCTCTTATATTCTATGCCTTGGTTAATAAAGGCAAGTATCCCATATGCCTCCTTAACCACCTTTTCTATCTGTCCCGCTATCTTAAGGGACCAGTGGACATACACACCAAGGCCCCTCTGATCCTTGGTACTTCCCAGGGTCCTACCATTCATTATGTATTCCCGTGCCTTGTTTGTCCTGCCCAAGTGCATCACCTCACATTTATCCGGATTAAATTCCATTTGCTGTTGATCAGCCCATCTGACCAGCCCGTCTATATCCTCCTGTAATCTAAAACTATCTTCTTCACTATTTACCACCCCACCAATTTTCAAAACGCTAATATGCAGGTACAGAAAGTAATTGGCAAAGCTAATAGAATGCCATTTTTTTATTCATTCACAGGATGTGGGCTTTGCTGGCTGGGCCACCATTTATTGCTCATCCCTGGTTGCCCTTGAGAAAGTGGTGGTGAACTGCCTCCTTGAACCATTGCTGTCCATGTGGTGTAGGTACACCCACAGTGCTGTTAGGAAGGGGGTTCCAGGATTTTGACCCAGAGACAGAGAAGGAACGGCGATATATTTCCAAGTCAGGATGGTGAGTGACTTGGAGGGGTTATTGCCTGGCACTTGTGTGGCATGAATATTACTTCCCACTTGTCAGCCCAAGCCTGAATATTGTCCAGGTCTTGCTGCATTTGGACAAGGACTGCTTCAGTACCTGAGGAATCACAAATGGTGCTGAACATTGTGCACTCATCGGTGAACATCCCCACTTCTGACCTTATGAAGGAAGGAAGGTCCTTAATGAAGCAGATGAAGATGGTTGGGCTGAGGACACTACCCTGAGGAACTCCTGCAGAGATGTCCTGGAGCTGAGATGATTGACCTCCAAAAACCACAACGATCTTCCTTTGTGCTAGGTATGACTCCAGCCAGTGGAGAGTTTTCCACCTGATTCCCATTGCCTTCAGTTTTGCTAGGGCTCCTTGATGCCATACTCGGCTAAATGTCACTTTGATGTCAAGGGCATTCACTCTAACCTCACCTGTGGAGTTCAGCTCTTTTGTCCATGTTTGAACCAAGGCTGTAATGGGGTCAGGAGCTGAGTAGACCTGGCGGAATCCAAATCGGGCGTCAATGAGCAGGTTATTGCTGAGCAAGTGTCACTTGCAAGGGGAATTGAATACAAAATTTGGGAGATTCTACTTCAGTTGTACAGGGCATTGGTGAGACCACATCTGGAGTATTGTGTATAGTACTGATCTCCTTATTTAAGGAAGGATGTAAATGCAATGGAAGCAGTTCAGAGGAGATTTACAAGACTAATACCTGGAATGGGAGGGTTGTCTTATGAGGAAAGGTTGGACAAGCTGGCTTGTATCTGCTGGAGTTTAGAAGAGTAAGAGGTGACTTGATTGAAACATGTAAGATCCTGAAGGGCCTTGACATGCTGGATATGGAGATGATGTTTCCACTTGTGGGAGAATCTAGAACTTGAGATCACTGTTTAAAAATAAGGGGATGCCCATTTAAGACAGAGATGATGAGAATTTTTTTCTCTCAGAGGGTCGTGAGTTTTTGAACTCTCTTCTTCAAAAGACGGTAGAAACAGAGTCTTTGAATATTTTTAAGGCAGAGCTGGATAGATTCTTGAAGCAAGGGGGTGAAAGGTTATCGGGGGGTGGGCAAGAATGTGGGGTTGAGGGTTATAATCAGATTAGCCGTGATCTTATTGAATGGTGGAGCAGGCTCGATGGGCTGATTGGCCTACTCCTGCTCCTAATTCATATGTTCATAATGTCCCTTGCAGCTGTCATTGAGGACTCCTGCGATTGTTTGCTCTGCTCCCTGACGTTCGGGACCCTCCAGCTCCTCCTCAAACTTCCTGGATGGCTAAATTGTGCAGGGCATAAGCTGGCACAGATAATTCTGCAGACTCTCTTTGGAGCAAACTACCTAGGTAGCGAAAGTACAATAGTCCCTATTGCCAGCTGGCACTGCACTGTGAGTGGAATCTCATTTTAAACCCACAAAATTGGACAGCTGTCCTTCAGATTTCCAAAGGCTTCTGAGGCCCATGCATACTTGAACAGCAGAGCTTCAGAGTAAGACCCCAGATGCTTGTTAAAACTTAGCAAATTTTTTTTGCCACTTGGATACCTCCACACACACACACACACACACACACACATACACTCACACTCACACACACACACACTCACAAACACAAACGCACATGCACACACACACATACACACACACTCATACACACACATTCACAAACACAAACACATACACACACACACAGACAGATGCACACGCACGCACACAACGCACATACATGCACACAAATGCACACGCACACACACACAGGCGCACACACACACACACAGGTGCACACACACAGATGCACATGCACACACACACATACACATACACAGATACACACAGACACACATGTGCACACACATATAGGCCTCAGAGATACTGACACAAAACCTGCCATATCCACAAATCCAGACTGAAACTGCTGTGGTTGGAATTCACAGCCCTCGAACCAGCTTCACATCCACTGTTTGGCATCAGGAGAAAAAGAAAATTTCCAATGAACCTTTCAATTCGATGTCATTTTGAGCGGCTGGCGTAGATCACCTATGGCACACAATCAAGACAAGCACAGTTTGAAAAAGTATTAGGAGAACAGATTATTCAATGAGAGTAATTAGATTGGATAGTCACAGTAGGCATTAATCCTCAGTAAAAGTCAACAGTCACTTGTGTGAGCTCAGTGAGCAAGACATTGATAATGCCACGTTGAGAGTTCCCCATAATAGTCTCTCTCTCTGTCTTTACCCTCTTTCTGTTCTCTTTCTCCCACCCCTCCAGTGTCTCCTCCTTTTTCTCTCCCCCTCTCGTCATTGTTCCCTCTTCTGTCAGCGAATGGACCAGATAGTAGGCTGTTAAAATTACCTTGGACTCCAACCTGAGCAACAGGACCTCAGTTTACATACGTGGGCCACCCACCTGATGGCTATGTTTCAGTGACCAGTTTAAGAAGCTGTTTGAAAACCTCAGCACATCCAAAAATGCATAGTGGCCTTTTAGAACTGTCTTAAATTTGAGTGATTCAAATCCACATCGGATCAATTAAGTCACCAGAGAACCAGGCTTGTCATTACTAACCAAGTCAGATGAGGTTCTGATGGCTCTTTCATACCCCATGGATATCATTGGTCTCAGGCAGAGTAAAAGGGCGGGGTGAAAGGACATGCTGAAACAGGGTAACATAGTAGTGATCCATAAAGGAGTACAGATGGAGTTAATAGCATGCAGGCTCACTCTTACAATCCGCTCACCCATTCTGCACAGAGGACTGCTAAGAACGCATTCCTCTCCGCTGGAGGGAGAGGAAGTTAAAGTGGGCACTTCTATTCAATGTGCATTTTCAGGGAACCAGTTAATATTGGCATTGGTGATGTCCTGCGATCATATGAACATATGGAAAAATGAATCAGAAAAGATGCAGCCATCAAAAGATCAAATGCATCTCATCTAGATATGATGCAGCAATGTGCAGTATTTATCTGTTCCCTTATCATGTGTACTCATGGGAAAAGGCAGAAAAAAACCAGGATAAAGACGAAAGGCCAATTTAGAAACAAGCAAATCCCAGGGGCTGGTGTCACATATAAATCCTTACAATCTTCGTGACACTGGAGTTGCTGAGCTCAGGGAACCTGAGGGCTGGCAGTGCATGATTAGAGGTGAATTTACTACCACACAAAAATACATCAGACTTCTAAGGTCATAGAATAACAAGTCAAATGATACAAAACTCATAAGGACACTCCTCCACTGAGGCCCCAGGGGTTACCTCTGCAACACAGTAAGGAATACACTACCCACAGCAGCCATGAGCTTCACCTTCAAACCCGTTACCACTTCAGGCAGGAGATGGGGCAATACCCAGAGACCCTACCTGTCTCAAGGACTGGCCAAGAGAACTTCAGGTATCTACTCATCTTCAGTTAGTGTAACCAGAGCCATCATCCAAAATATGAACCAAGAGGAGGATAGTAATAGACATAGACAGGATAATGGAATGGGCGGACACGTGGCAGATGAAATTTAATGCAGGGAAATGCAAAGTGCTTATATTTTGATAGGAAGGACAAAGAAGGCAAAATAAACTAAAGCTTACAGTTCCAAAGAGGGCATAGGAGCAGAGAGAACTGGGAGTATATGTGCACAAATCTTTGAAGGCTGAAAAAGTGGTCAAAAAGACAAATGGATCCTGAGCTTTATAAATTGAAGCATAAGGTATAGGGTAAAAGCAAGGAAGTTATGAACCTTTATGAAACACTGATTTATGTTTAACTGGGGTACTGTGTCTAATTCTGGGCAACACGCTTTAGGAAGGATGCAAAGGCTTTAGAAAATATTCATGAGAATGGTTCCAGGGATGAGGGACTTCAGTTAAGTGGATAGATTTGGGAAGCTGTGTTGTTCTTCTTAGAGCAGAGAAGGTTGAGAGGAGATTTGATAGGTGGAAGTGTTCAAATCGTGAGTTGTCTAGGTAGAGTAAATCAAGAGAAACTGTTCCCATTGGCAGAAAGGTTGAGAACCAGGGAACACGTTGGCAAAACACAACATGAGGTTTTTTTTATGCAGCAATTGGTTAATATCTGGAATACACTGCCTGAAAATGTAGTGGAGGCAGATTCAACTTTGGCTTTCAAAAGAGAATTAGATAAGCACCTGAAGGGAAAACATTTGCAGGGCTACATGGAAAGGGCGGGAGACTGGGACTAGCTAAATTGCTCTTGCAGAGAGCTAGCATAGGTTTGATGGGTTGAATGACCTCCTCCTATGCTGTAAACATTTTATGATGCTATGATTCTATTCTATAGCGCAGCCTTCATACTCTATAAGCGGATCTCATTTTGTCAGGCTGGTTAATAGACTAAAAACAGGATTCTTACTCATCATGGATGTTGAGTTATCGACATATGATTAGTACCATGCCTAATAGTATGTCTTAATGAATGCTTAATGTCTGATACCTGAAATGACTAATCGTGCTGACTTTCTGATATATACGTGTCCTATTGCTGCTGAATTCTGCTATTGGCACTAAATTTCTGAAAGCAGCACCCACTATTGGCTTTGAAAGCCCAATATTTTGACTGAGTGCCCAATGGTTATTGGTGCTAAATGTTCCACATCTTTTCCCTGTGATGTTGATTACTCATTGACTATTTCTATTGGAGCTGAGTGTCCAATGGCTATTTCTATTGCTGTCCTGTGTCCAAAGATTATTTCTATTGGTGCTCAGTGTCCAATATTTATTTCTATTGGTGCTAAGTACCCAATGGCTGTTCCCATAGCCCTGGTATATTGTCTCCATGGTTCCAGGTTCAAGGATATCATGGAATGGACATTCTTCTGGGGGGTAGGTGAACATCCAGAGGTCGTGGTCTGTGTTGGCACCAATGACTTAGGTAGGAAGGTGGATGAGGTCCTGAAAGCAGATTCCAGGATACTAGGAAGGAGTTTGAAAAGCAGGATCTATAAAGCAGTAATCTCAGGATTACTTCCAGTCCAATGTGCTAGTGAGCATAGAAATAGGAGAATTGAGTGATTGAATACGTGGCTGGAGAACTGGTGTAGAAGGGAGGGCATCAGATTTCTGAGGCATTGGGACTGGCTCTGGGGCAGGTGAGGCCTGTATAAGTTGCATGGGTTACACCTTAATAGGACCGAGACTAATATCCTCACAGGAAAATTTGCTAATGCCTGTTGGGGAGGGGTTAAACTAGCTTGGCAGGGGAATGGGAACCTGAGAGGGAGCCCAGATTCGAGGGAAACAAAACTGGTAAAAGGAAGTAGAAAAGTAGAAAGCAAAAATAGAAGGCAGACAAAGCACAGGCAAGAATCAAATAGGATCAGAATAGAGGATAATGTTAAAAAAGCAGAATTAAAGGCACTCTGTCTGAATGCACGTAGCATTCACAAAAAGAGTGATGATTTGTATGCACAAATTGAGGTAAATGGGTATGATTTAATTGCCATTACAGAGATGTGACTACAGGGTGACCAAGATTGGGAACTGAATGCCCAAAGATATTTGACATTTAGGAGGGATGGGCAAAAAGGAAAAGGAGATGGGGTAGCGCACTTAATAAGGGAGGGAGTACAATAGGAAGAGAAGATCTCAGATTGAAGGATCAAGATGTAGAATCAGTTGAGTGGAGCTAAGAAACAGCAAGGGACAGCAAACATTGATGGGAATTGCTTATAGGCCACCAAACTGTAATGCTAATGTTGGGCATGATGTAAATCAGGAAATTAAAGATGCATGTAGCGTGGGTGATACAGTAATAATGGGCAACTTTGATTTACACATAGACTGGGTAAGCCAAATCAGTAGTAGTGCTCTGGAGGAGGAATTCCTGGAGTGTGTACAAGATGGTTTTCTGGAGCAGTACGCTAAAAAGCCAACTAGGGGTCAGGCTATTTTGGATTTAGTGTTGTGTAATGAGAAAGGGCTAATTAATAATCTTGCTGTAAAGGAGACTTAGGGAAATAGTGACGATAATATGATAGAATTTTGCTTTAAGTTTTAATGCGATAAAGTTGATTCTGAAACTGGGGTCTTAAATTTGAAGAAAGGAAATTATGAAAGTATGAGGGGCAAGTTGGCTAAGGTGGATTGGGAAAATACGCTAAAAGATTTGACGATAGACAGGCAATGGCTGGTATTAAAATAAATACTACACGGTCTACAATATATATAGATTCATCTCAGACACAAACACCCAAAGGGAAAAGCAAATCAACCGTGGCTAATGAAAGAAGTTAAAGATTTCATTAGATCAAAGGAAGTGGCATATCAGAATGCCAGAAAAAATGGTAGGCCCGAGGATTGGGAGCGATTTAGAACCCAGTAAAGAAGCCCCGAGAAATTGATTAAGAAAGAGAAAAGAGAATATGAATGCAAACCAGCAAGAAACATAAAGGCAGACTGTAAAAACTTCTTAGATATGTGAAAAGGAAAAGATTAAGGGCAGAATTTTGCCCTTGGCAGGCGTGTTTGGGAAGCCGCAATCAGCACCGCACCACGATTTTATGTGGACAGGCCAATTAAGGCCACCCAGGGTGAAATGTGAGCGGCAACACTGCCTGTGCAGGTGGGGTGGGGAGGGCGAGGGGGCCTAGCATAAACTTGGTGCATGCACATGAAAGTGCGCTTCAATCTCCCTGAGGCACAGAGCTGCCTCAGGGAGATGAAGCGCCATTTAAAAAAAAATGAGGAGAATAAAAATGTCATAAAACATGTCCTCTCATGTGACTTTGCCACATGAGCAGTGACATGTTTTTAATTCAGGTGTGAAATTTTTAATTGCTTTAGGAAACCACATTCCGCCCATGGATGAGGTTTCCTAAGTGCAAAGGCTGCTGGCATTTTCGCCTGCCCGCCAACTGTAATGTTGGACAGGAAGCATAAATTTGAAATTAATTACTTTTTTAATGGCCTTAATAGGCCTTTTAATTGTCAGCCGAACTAAATATCATGGGACTATGCAATGACGTCGGGATGCCCACCTGCTGAGCTCAATATTCAGCCCTAAATGTGGGCCCATTACAGGTGGAGACAGGAGAATTTATAGCGTAGAACCAGGAAATGATGGAGAAACTAAACTGTTACTTTGCATCTGTCTTCATGGAAGAAGGTACAAGAAATCCCCTGGAAATACAAGGTGACCAAAGGACTTGTGAAACTGAGGAATTAAAACAAATTATTAGTAAAGAGGTAGCACTTGAAAAGTTAACTGAATTGAGGGTTGATAAATCCACTGGAGCAGATGAGATTCATTCCAGAGTGTTGAGGAGGTGGCTAAAGAGATAATGAATGCATTGGTGGTTACTTTTCAAAATTGTATAGATTCTGGAAAGGTTCCTGCAGATATGAAGTAGCAAATGTAACCCCACTATTTATGAAGGCAGGAAGAGGGAGAATGGAGAAGTATAGACCTGTTAGTTTGACGTCAGTAGTAGGGAAAATGTTAGAATCTATTATAAAGGATGTGATAACTAGACATTGGAAAAGAATGGTAAAATTGGGCAGAGTCAGTATGATTTATGAAAGCAAAATCATGTTTGACAAACTTGTTGGAGCTTTTTGAGGGTATTATTTGTAGCATTGATAGAAGAGAACTAGTGGACGTGGTGTATTTGGATTTTCAGACAGGTTTTTGGTAAGGTCCCACACAGGAGGTTAGTAAATAAAATTAGAGCGCATGGGATGGGGGGAAATATACTAATATGGATTGAGAATTGGTTATCAAACAGAATGCAGAGAGTAGGAATAAACGGATCATTCTCAGAGTGGCAGATTACTAGTGCGGTGCTGCAAGGATGATTGGCACCATATCCACAAACATTCACTCCATCCACCACCGGCACAGAGTAGCAGCAGTGTGTACCATCTACAAGATGACTGCAGAAACGCACCAAGCCTCCTTAGACAGCACTTTCCAAACCCATGGCCACTACCATCTAGAAGGACAAAGGCAACAGATCGGTGAGAACACCACCAACTGAAAGTTCCCCTCCAAGTCACTTACCATCCTGATTTGGAAATATATCACCGTTCCTTCACTGGGTCAAAATTCTGGAACTCCCTCCCTAACAACACTGTGGGTGTACCTATACCACATGGATTGTAGCGGTTCAAGAAAGCAGCTCACCACCACCTTCTGAAGAGCAACTAGGGATGGGCAATAAATTCTGGCCCAGCCAGTGAAGCCCACATCCTGTGAATGAATTAAAAAAAGGATCAGTGCTAGGTCCACAGCTGTTCACCATCTATATAAATGATTTGGATGTGGGGACCAAAGGTAATATGTCCAAATTTGCTGATGACACCAAACTGAATGGAAGCGTAAATGGTAAGGAAAGGCTCCTCACAAGGACAGGCTAAGTGAATGGGCTAGAACATGGCAGATGGAATATAATGTGAAAATGTGTGAAGTTATTCACTTTGGTAGAAGAAACAGAAATGCAGAATATTTCTTAAATGGTGAGAGGTTGAGCAGATGTCCAAAGGATCTGGGTGTCCTTGTTCATGAGTCATTAAAAGTTAGCATGAATGACAGCAAACAATTAGAAAGGCAAATGGTATGTTGAACTTCATTGCAAGGGGATTTGAGTTTAGAAGTAAAGATGTCCTGCTGCAGTTGTATAGAGATTTGGTGAGACCTCACCTGGAGTATTGTGCACAGTTTTGGTCCCCTTATCTAAAGAGGGACTTACTTGCCATAGAGGGAGTGCCACAGAAGTTCACCAGATTAATCCCTGTGATGGCAGAATTGTCTCATGAGGAGACTGGGACTGGATTCCCTAGAGTTTTGAAGGATGAGGGTTGACCTTATTGAGACTTACAAAATACTGACAGGATGTTAAAGGGTGGGTGTAGATAAGATGTTTCCCCTGGCTGGTGAACCTAAAACCAGGGGACTTCAGAGGGCTGTGCAAACTCAATGATTGAGCATGTTCAAGACAGAAATCAATAGATTTCTGGAGACTACTGACATCAAAGGATATGGAGATAGCGCAGGAAAGTGGTGTTGAGGTAGACGAACAGCCATGGTCTTAATTCAATTGGTGGAGCAGGCTTAACGGGCTGAATTGCCTACCCCTGTTCCTATGTTCCTCTGTTCCTATGCTGTGTGTCCAAAGGCTGCAGTTGGCATTGGTGCTGAGTGACTGGTTGCAGTGACTGGTAAGAGCACCCTCTATTGGCCCTTTGTACCTAACAGCAGCATCTTCCATTAGTGCTGAGCACCCTCTGTTGACCATCCCACTTCTGTACTAAATTACCATGTGTATTTAGATTTCTCTGTTTGTTCATTTACAAGAACAAATTCATTGAATTTGGCTTTAGGCAGTGCCATATTTTTAGCTAATTCACAGATGAGATTAACTGAATGAACCTCTGAAAAGGTGATGCTCATATTTTCCACTTCCAATTTCAACCAGTAGTACTGAACACTGCCCTCAGTTACAGAATTTAACACCAGTGGTTATTTTTTGTTACCTACAGAAGTCTTTTATTTCCAAACATCTTTCCATCATTAAGCAAATAACTTTCTATTGTTGAATTATGTTTTTAGTCAACAAGGCCTGATTTGAAATGTTGGATAAAAATACAAAGGGCGGGATTTTCCAGCCCCACCTGTTGCCGGGATCGTCCAGTCCCCCTGAAAGCCAATGGACTCTTGGCCGGCCGCTGAATCTCCCGCAACAGGTCCCACCACAACAGGGACGGAAAATCCCGGCCAAAGAGTTGTGCTAAAGAGCCACCTTACTCTGTAGGTAGGCGGGGAATTGCTCCTAAAGTAAAGCAGGTGGGTGTGATGTGGCTACAGGTGTGATAAGGCCAAGTCTTAACCCTGAGATGTAGCATTACCACAGCCCCTTGAGATTCATAGTACCCAACAGCCCCATTGTTCCCGCAACTTTTCCTCCCATTCAAGGATCATTTGGACAAAGCAGGAAAGTACAAGAACCAGCCATTGTAGGATCACCAAGGGGAAGTACAGTGGTACTAATTAGTCATTAATGTAAGGACGACTCATCGAATTGTGATCACTTCATTACACCTCAGTGCAGAACCTGTTTGTTGGGGAGGTCCATGATGGGAGAGGTTGAATGATGGTCATTCAGCTTCAGTAATGAGACAATCACAGGGCATTTCCTTAAAGGTCCTTCCTGACTGACCACAGGAACTTCAGCAGAAGCCCTGTTTATGCAACATCCAGATATGCCTCCAGAATACCCGACTCACCTGGCTGCCCAGCTCCCAATCCCTCAGCCAGCATCACCCGTGTCTATCCAGGCATATGGGGAGATAATGGCAAAGTGCTAATATCACTGGATTAGGAATCCAGATGTCCAGCCTAGTGCCCTGGGGACATGGGTTCAAATCTGACCATGGCAGCAGCTGGTGGAATTTAAATTCAATTAATAAATCTGGAATATAAAGCTAGCCTCAGTAATGGTGACCATGACAGCTACCAAAACCCATCTGGTTCACTAATGTCCCTTAGGGAAGGAAATCTGCTGTCCTTACTCCAGACCCTCAGCAATGTGGTTGACTCTAAACTGTGCTCTGAAATGGCCTCACAAGCCACTTAGTTCAAAGGCAACTAGGGATGAGCAACAAATACTGGCCTTGCCAGTGTCATGAAAATATAATAATTCTCATAATCTTGTTGTGATTTATTGTCAAAGTGGGTTAATAGTAGGGTTTGGATCAGTTTCTCTGTGTGTATATGAGTGTGTATAGGATGTAATTGAATTGGAGACAGCTGGTCTGGAAGCTTTGAGTTATCAACAAGAAGCTGGGTTTGAAATGCTAAATACGTAAACATGGCTGAAATTTTAGAATGTGAGATGTGAGGAACATTTGCATTTTTAGATCATTTAGAGTAGTTTGAAGTTCAAAGAGATGGTAAGATGTTACACTTAGCCAGAAGAAGCTAAGCCAAACAGTATGGTTATTTTTCCCAAAGGTTACTGATAAAATTAGTACCATGAAAAGATTTATATTATGAGAAAAGTAAAGTTGCAAAAATGCACGGGAACAATGGAATTTGCATTAAAAAGGGAGAAATGTGTATAAAAGGGATGATACTATGTGTAAGAGGAGAAGGCATTCTAAGATTTAACACAAGTGTGAAAAGCCTCCAGCCTCTGTGCATCAAGTTGCTGTCTACAGGAACCAAAGCTGAGAAAACTCATTTTGAAACTCACTGTCCAGGGTATTGTGTTGCTTTGCTTGGGTCTGTTTAAATCTATTTGTTGTTACTGTTGCCTTAACAGATGTGTAACTGGGAGCCAGATTAACTAGGGGTTTTAGGAGTTATTATAGTAGTAATTTGTAGACCTATGTATGTGCCTGAAATCTTTTCTTTTGTTAATAAATGTTTAATTTTGTTTTCTAAAAAACCTCTGAAGTCATCATCATCTTATTAACTCTGCATTCAGGGCACGCATCTCGAAATAAAATGCAAATTGCAAAACAGTTGTGAATGCGTGATCAAGTTTCCCAGATTTGATCTGCCAGAAACACATCATCTGCCACACCAATAACACCAGCAATGCCCACATCCCATAAAAAGAATAAAGAAAAATAATACCCTGCTGTCAAGAAACACTAAGAAATTGTGCTGTGCATTCACAATCTTCATTCTTCTGGAACCTTTATGTTGAGCATCAAGTGACTGAACTGAAAATGTTAACTCTCTACATCCAAATCAATCAGATCCAAATTATCCAGTCACAATTGTAATTAGCTACCAAGGTGTACATGAATACCCAGTATAAATGGACCATACTGTAGAGTTTTATTTAATATCTAGGTTAGTCATAGTACACTTCAGATCAAATACCTCTTGCAAATGTGCAGAAGGAAATAGGAAAGTAAATGTTATCTTGACTCAGTCAGAAGCACGATGAATTGGAAGTTTATGAGTTTACAATCCATACCAGGACATGAGTGCATAACAGAAGCTTTTGCTGTGATCTGGTTTTCACATCATACACTGCGGTGCCCAATCTCACAGTAACTGCAGGTCAGGTTTCAGACAGGATATTCTGAAGGAGAAATTGGGCTCTGTAGCACCTATTTCTTGAATACTATAAAGGCTCCTAAATTTTGGAAATGGTCTCTTTGATGCAAACGCACACCTGCTCTGGGAAGTGCGGTGGATGCCATTTTTTAAAAGGGGTTAGTGTGCATGCACCTAACCACTGCCAGCAGTTAACAGATCAGGCAGACCCTGATGTTGATCAGTGTGTAACATGTTTGACACCAGAGCTGCCCTTTTCAAGCTCCACACTACAGCCTATGCCCTCTCTAACCACACACAGCTGAACACGACGTTAAACAACATGAAGGAATCCCCCCCCACCGCCTCAACCCCGGCCCGACCCCATCACACAGCCAACACTATTTAAAGGAATCATGAACTACTTATAGGTTAGTTGCTAGATTATGGCTACTGATGCAATTCTACATACTTTGGTGAGCTTTTCCATCATCGTCCAAAGATTCAATATTTCACAGGGACTGATCTGACTGTCACTGAAGTACTTTTCTGGTGATATGGTGCCACATGTAAGGCTACTTAATAAGATAGGAGCCCATGGTGTTGGGGGTAGTATATTAGCATGGATAGACGACTGGCTAACTAATAAAAAACAGAGAGTTAGGCTATGGGGGGCATTGTCAGGATGGCAATCTGTAACTAGTGGAGTGCCACAGGGATCAGTGCTGTGGCCACAATTATTTACAATACATATTAATGACTTGGCTGAGGGAAACTAATGTACTATTGCCAAGTTTGCAGGTGACACAAAAAAAGGTGGGAAGGTAAGTGGTGAGGATGACACAAAGCGATTACAGAGGGATATAGACAGGTTAAGTGAGTGGGCAAAATTGTGGCAGATGGAATATAATATGGGAAAGTGTGAGGTTATGCACTTTGGCAGGAAGAATAGAGGAGCTGAATATTACGTAAATGGAGAAAGGCTGAAGAAAGCTGCAGCACAGAGGGATTTGGGGGTCCTCATTCATGAATCCCAAAAAACTAGCATACAAGTTCAGCAGGTAATAGGCAAGGCAAATGGAATGTTGGCCTTTATTTCAAAGGGAATGGAGTATAAAAATAGGGAAGTCTTGATAAATCTATACAAGGCACTAGTTAGATCATATCTAGAATGCTGTGAACAGTTTTGGTCCCCTTATCTAAGGAGAGAAGTACTAGCATTGGAGGCAGCCCAGAGAGGTTCACTAGGTTGATCCCAGGTATGGAGGGATTTTCTTATGAGGAGAGGTTGAATAGGTTGGGCCTGTACTCATTGGAATTTAGAATGAGAGATGACCTTATTGAAACATATAAGATTCTTAGGGGGCTTGACAGGGTAGGTGCTGAGAGGTTGTTTCCCCTTGTGGGAGAGTGTAGGACCAAGGGCATAATCTCAGAGTAAGAGGGCGCCCATTTAAAACAGGGATGAGGAGGAATTTCTTCTCTCAGAGGATAGTCAATCTGTGGAATTCTTTACCGCAGAGGGTTGTAGAGGCTGGGTCATTAAGTATATTCAAGGCTGAGATAGACAGATTTTTAATCAGTCAGGGAATAAAGGGTTATGGGGAAGAGGCAGGAAAGTGGAGTTGAGGGTTATCAGATCAGCCATGATTTCATTGAATGGCAGAGCAGGCTTAATGGGTTGAATGGCCTACTTCCCTTACATCTTATAGTCTTACGGACTTAAAGGCTTGTACTGAATCCAGTTGCTTGTAGACATGGGTGGCCTAGTAGGTCTTCCTTTTGGAATTGAACATAGCTAGAAGAATGAGGAGAAGCCATGTAGAGCAGGATAAGTGGCAAGAAGAGAGAGGAAGAGACGGGGAGAAAGCCTCTCAGTAGCAGGATTGTCTGCAAAGTGTGTTTACGGAGCTATTCTCTTAACTGAACTTCAATGGTGATCATTGCTTGAAATATCTGTCCTTCACTAAAGAGGTGGTGACTGAAATCTGCCAACTGCTGCAGTCACAACTGCAAACTCAGAGCAGGCAAGGACCCTAATGCCAGTACCTGTCAAGCTGGTTGTGGCTCTGAACTTCTTATACATCTGGGTCCTTTTGTACCTGTTGCTGGAGACATAAGCAATATCTTGCAGCTCCAAGTACACTGTTGCATAAAGGAGGTCACTCAAGCTCTCCATCCAAAGAGAGACAGCTTCATCTCACTCCTTCTTGCCAGAAACAAACAGGAGTAGTGAGCCTGCTCAGGTTACAGCTTTCCCATGGTGCAGGGTGCCCATTGCCTGTGTACACATTGCTTGCAAGCATCCCATGTCAATGCTAGCATTTTCCTGAACCAATAAGATTTCCATTTCCTCGACGTGCTGCTGATATGTGACCTTCAGCAGGTCTATTTTCCTGATCCTGGAAGGAGTCACAATCCGTTCATTCAGCAGCAGTCCAAGGGCCACCTGCATTTGGCCCACCACAGCAGTTCAAAGCCTGGCTACTGGGTAACAAGGTTTATCCACTCACGACATGGCTCATGATTCCAGTCCAGAACCTGGGCACATGTGCACAGCAGTCTTACAATGAGAGCCTCACTGCCACAAGGAACATCACAGACCATACCAGCAGTGTCCTCAAACAACGCTTCTGCTGCCTGCAGCACTCACTGAGTGAGTCTCAAGATTTGTTGTGGCATGCTGCACAACCTGGCCATTATAAGGGGGAAATCCCTTGTCACCATGTATTAGGTGAAAAATTGAGGAGCAGAAGCACAATGTAGAGGAAGAGAAGGAAGTGGAGGAGGAGGAAGGGGAGAAATAGAAAGAGAAAGGGAGACTGCAAAATAGACAGCTCCTTTCTGTCCAGACTCTATGAGATCAAATAATTAATGAGCAAAACCAGTAAGCTTAACCACAATTCTTCATTTAGCTCCTTAGGCAGCACCTTCCAAACCCATGACCACTACCATCTAGAAGGTCAAAGGCAGCAGTCACATGGGAACTGGGAACATCACCACCTGCAAGTTCCCCTCCAAGCCACTCACCATCCTGACTTGGAAATATATCGCCATTCCTTCACTGTGCTTGGTCAAAATCCTGGAACTCCTTTCCTAACATCAATGTGGACTGCAGCGGTTCAAGAAGGCAGCTCAGCACCACCTTCTCAAGGGAAATTAGGGATGGGTAATAAATTCTGGCCCACATCCCATGGATGGATTTTTAAAAAGTCCCAGATTCCTAAACTCACACCTACCATTGGCCATTACATTGCGCTCTTCCCTAAAATGCCAGATAGTAAATCAAAATATACATTCATCTAAATTTATAAATTAAACTATGAAACAATGCATGAAAAAATAAACTAATGACACTTGTGGATTCCCTTAGTTCCTGTCAGTCATCTATGTGCCTTTGCCTATTCTAATGCTTCTACAGAGTGTGTCCCTAAGTGCTGCCTGTCTGCGGAAAGGCTGCTCCCACATTGCACTGCACATTTAAGTAAGGAAATACTTGCTGTAATAACTTGATGGAGCAGCAGGTTTGGTGAAGAAAAGGCTAAACTTTATTGAGGAGACATGTAGAGGTGCTTGCATGTTAAAAGTGATCTCTCTGCCGGAAGCCCTTCCCATAGGATTACTTGCGCAATCAGCTTATAGGTCAAAGGCCCCTTAATCGCCCACACATGATGGGCGATTGACAGGAGGGAGGGACAATGTATCTAGTTTCTACACTTGTCCCCCCTTTAAATTTCTTACATCTACAATAAAAAAAATGACAGAAAAACCAGTGTACAGTCTCTGGCGATAACAAATCAAGTCTCTGAGGAACTGGCAGAGATGGTTTGAGAAGCGTAGGTCTACCGAAGGACATTCCTGAACATGATTATTGGGATCTGCAGCTGGACTAGGAGATACATGGTTGGAACTGGGCAGTTCTGTATTTGACAACTTGTTAGATGTGTCTGGAATATCAGCTCTAGGATGATCACACACCTCAGGAGTCAGCGGTGAAACATCAATCACAGGTTGAGCGTGTATTCATTGGGAGGTTTCTCTAGCCCTAATATGATCTATCTGTTTGCGTACAATTCTGTTTTTGACTTGCACTTGAAAACATAATGGACCAGTCTCTGAAATGATGACTCCTGGAGTCCATCAGAGTCCACTTGCAAAATTAAGCACATACACAGGGTCGCCTACATGGAACATATGAGACTTGCTGTGTGGATTTTGGTTCAATTTTTGATTATTCTGGCTCTGTGTCACCTTCCCCTTTGGATTTGGAAGTGCCAAGCCCTGAATTTCATGCTTGGCATGTGTGCCAATTCGGCGGGAGCGGAAGCAGATGTGGAATCTGCTCCCAACCGTGGTCGCGTTGCAAACGCAATTTCACACTGGACGACCAGTTAAGGGCAGCCCAGTGTGAAGCACATTTTCTGAATGGTTGGGAGGGGCCAGGAGGGGGCGGGATCCTGTTGGGTGCTGGGTCCAATGGAGACCTGGCCGGTGCTTTAAAACCAGCAAAGGCAGCTCCTTGAATGCTGCTTGGGAAGAACCATTAGAGCCGGTCTGGAGACTGGAACAATTGCCTCACCAGCAGCAAGAAATGTCAGATGGGAGGACAGGTCGAGTGGGCACTCTCGCGGTCCTCATGGAGGTCAGTATCACTCCCGTACCCAGAGATGGCAGGATGAGGCCACCGCACCAGACAAAAAATCCCGGGAGGAGGAGGCAGCCGAGATCAGCAGCCATGGCGTTCTGCGGTACACATGGGTGCAGTGTGGCAAAAGGTTCAATGACCTGCTGTGCTCAGCAAGGATGAGTACTGTGATGACATGGATCAGTGTGTTGAAGTGTTAAGTTCTGGCCATCACCCTGTGGAGCTCAAGGATGTTAGAGTCTGAGTGGCAACTGTCACTGACACTGGAACTGGCCAAGGGGGTGAGCCCTGGCTCTTGGACTGAGTGCCTTGTGGCTCGAGGGCCACGACTCGGGTGTGCCCTGCAAGGTCTCCCTCAGGTGGGTTTGGCCAGGCTGCAATGGTGCTGTAGGTAGAGAGTGGACTAATCAATGCTCCTCTGTCCTTTCAGGGGAAGAGGAGCCATAACAACATCGAGAGATCATGGACAGGTGGAGGCCCCCCCCAAACCTCCTGATCATGACGAGGTTCGAAATGGATACTTTGGAGCCGGAGAGCCGCCACCCACCTCGGTCAGCTGGTTGTGAAGAGGCAGGAATCTCTGAGGAAGGTAAGAGTGCAGAGCACAGAGGTGAGAGTGTCGGATGGTGCAAACATTCTTGTGCAATCTCATCATTAGCAGTAGCCTCAAACCTGGAGCCCCCATTGATCATTGAAAGACGAGGGCACCATGAAGCAGATCTCCATTGTCTCACCAGGGTGCATGGCATGCACAGTGACAGTGTGAGGACTTAGACTAATGACATAGCATTCTTCTCGCTTAGATTCCCCAGCTTGCCCACGAACGCAAAACTCCAAACAACCACCCTTGATGCCAGATGACCACTGGGCTTCAGATACACCTGCGTCACACCTGCTCTCTGAACCAGGCACCAGCGCAGATACCAGCACCTCGGTGGGCATTAAATCTGCAGCTAGAATGTCAGTGCACAGCAGTGAGGGCACTTCACACTTGCTTGAGGAGCAGGCAGAGGCAGAGAGTGCCCAGGGCGCCAGCAGCTGGAGGACTGCTGCAGTTCCAGGATGATGCTGAACTGAAGGCAGATGATGAGTCTCTGGAGTTGTCCATTAGGCAGCAGATGCTGCATGTCCAGTGGGATGTGCAGGAGGATCTGGCGGAGATCCATGGCTGTGTGCCATGGTCTCCATTGTGAAGGAGGCCATGCGGAGAATGAGCACCGCGTTGACCCTCATCGCCAAGTGCACTGTCTCCTCCATTGAGAAGTGATGACTCTCATGGAGAGGCAGCACCAGGGACAGAATCAGAGGTTCCTGGGGTTGCAGTTGGAGCTGCAAGCCCTCACACAGGCAATGACCTCAGGTGGTCAGTGCCAGTGTGGGAAATGGATAAGGCACCCAGTAGCCCAGGTAGGTGCCCGTCCATCAATGGCGAGCAGGGAGGTCCAGAGCAACCTCATGTTGGCGCACCAGCTGTTTGTCGTCTCTGCGGGCTCCTCTTAGGGTGCTCTGGATGACAGCAGCAGCTCCTCCGCCCCTCTGCCAGTGACTCTGGCATCTGATGAGGCTGCGATGACTGGGGAGATGCCAACCATGGCACTGGTCTATTTCCTCTCAGGCAGGGCCAGCAGAGGCCCCATTGGCCAGAGGACACTGCTCTGCCTCAGTTCTTGGGTGGTGGAGAGGCATCCTAAGCCACCTTTTCAACAGATAGCCCTTGTCAGCCAGCAGCCATCCATCCAGTTGGGCTGGAGCACTGAAGAGCCTTGGCACCTGTAAGTGTAACAGGATATCATGCGTCATGGGAGCTGCCTGGGTACCTTGCACAGACTTGCAAAATCTGCATCTTGTGGTCACAAACTATCTGCACGTTCATGGAGTGGTAGGCCTTCCTGTTGACAAAGGCACCCGGCTGACCTGCGGGCACCTTGATGGCCACATGTGTACAGCCTATAGCACCCTGGATGCGGGGGAACCCAGCAATCATTGCAAACTCTCTGGCTCGCTCAGCCTGGCTGGCCTCATCCGTACAGTAAAGAATAAAGGTCAGTACCTGCCTGAACAGAGCTTCTGTCACCAGCTTGATGCAACTGTGGACAGCTGATTGGGAGAGTCCACAAAGATCCCCCAATTACCCTGGAAAGAGCCAGAGGCATAGAAGTTGAGAGCCACTGTGACATTCAGAGTCATTGGCATGGGATGTCCACCCACACAGTCAGAGCTGATCCCAGGCCCAATCATCTGACAAATGGAAGTCACGGTCTCCCTGGAGAGGTGGAGCCTCCTTTGACATTGCAGCTCGAGCATATTGAGGTAGCTGCATCGCCACCTGTATACCCTGGCAGCAGGATAGTGGCATCTTCTGCGCTTCTTCCGCCTTGGGCTACATGCTGGTCCTGCTCCCCTTGTGTCTGCGTCTCTCCTCCCACAGGTCCCTCTGCTGGAAGCTGCATTGGGACACCTGGCCTCCTTCTGCTTCCAGCCCTCTCTTCCTCCTCAGAGGAGGTGCTATCAATGGAGACCACAATCCCAACTACCAGGGTAAAGGAAGTCTGTCTGATATCTGGAAGAGTCAACAAGGTCAAAATTTTCCTGGGGTCTTGGAGATACCAATGAATTCTGAAATGAAGCCTAGAAATGCTAAGAATGAAGCTCAGAACAGAAATGAAGCTGTCACATTCAAATAAGCAACCAGCAGCAAACAATCTCCAAAACTCCTCACTATTCACAATGCTGACACTTTTTATCCCACCCTTGGATGAGGTTTCATTAAAAGTAGGCTGCCCGCCTGCCCGTTTTGCCCATGTGATGAGTGCAAAGTTGCACGGGCAACGTAACATCAAGTACAATTGGCTTTTTAAAGACCTGGAGTGGCCTTTTAATTGTTGGCGGACAAGGCTCCGACATCTGCATGCACCCACCAACCTGAAGATTGCATGTGTGCAGGATGACGTCGGGACGCTCGCCGACATCATCTCGCGCTATTTCACGTCTGTTCAGATTGGGCGCACGCCCTCCTGGGACACATAAAATTCTACCCCAAGTGTAAACACATACGCAAATGACACTTCATCATTAACTCTGATGGTGTCGAGCCCGTATAGTATGTGCTGTTGTACGAAATCTGGAAAGGGAAGACTCCAGAGTATCTCCAGATAGCTTCCACATACCAGCTTTAAATTCTGGACAGCTCTTTCGGTGAGACCATTGGATGAAGGGTGCCAGGGAGCGGTCTTTATGTGCCAGATACCATCCAGGTCTGTAAGTCTCTGAAATTCCATGCTGGTGAGAGCTGTTCCATTATCAGAAACAATAATCTCAGGTAAACCATGTATACTGAAGGAATGACGTAGCTTTTCAATAGTGGCGGCTGGAGTTGGCATTTTTACTTCATAGACATCAAGCCATTTTGAATGTGCATCGATAATTAATGGGAACATGGTGCCTAGAAATGCTCCCACATAGTCTATATGCAGTCTAACCCAAGGTCATTCCCATGGGTGAAGAGGGGCTGAAACAGGCAGCTTCTGGTGTTACTGGCAAAGGGAACAGTGTTTAACCATGCCCTCGATGTCTTTGTCTATTTCTCGCCACCAGACGTAGCTACATGCCAGCATCTTCATCTTCGATATGCCTGGCTTTGCAATGTGGAACTCTGCCAAGAGTGACTCTCTACCCTGTGATGGGACCATGAACCTTAAGCCCCACAGCAAGATTCCGTCTTGACAACTCAGATCAGTGTTTCTGGAATAAAATGGTCATAAGTCATCAGGCACAAGTGTTCTTGGTCACCCTTGTAAAACAAACTTTGACTTTTGACAGTACTGGGTCTCTGTTCATCCAATTCTTGATCTGTTTGGCACATACAGGTGATGAATTCAAGAAATTTAACCCTAACCCTAGCTCTTGTGGAATGGGTGTATTGATGAGACTACCCAGTAATGGAAGATGACTAATTTTATCTGCATTGACTATGCGAGTCAGGGCGGTTCATTGATGTGTACTCCTAAGCTGATAGCATCAAAGCCCAGTATTGGCTTCTCGCTGAAGCTATAGGTGGAATAGCTTTGTCTTCACTGGACAAACCTATCAGCAGCTTATGGTCAGACACAATTGTAAAATATTACCTGTGTAGGCATTGATGAAACTTCTTGACACCAAATACAACCGACAATCCTTTTTCCAACTGAGAGTAGCCCTTTTCAGCTTGGGAAAGTGTTCTTGAAACAGAGAAACATAGAAAATAGGAGTAGGTCTTTCGGTCCTTTGAGCCTGCTCTGCCATTCAATAAACTCATGGCTGATCCTCTATCTCAATGCCAAACTCCCGCTCTCCCCCCAAAGCCCTTGACGTCTTTAGAGTCCAGAAATCTATTTCCTTCTTAAATATATTCAGTGACTTGGCCCCCACAGCCCTCTGTCGTAGAAAATTCCATGGATTCACCACCCTCTGAGTGAAGAAGTTTCTCCTCATTTCAGTCCTAAATGGTCTACCTCGTATCCCGAGACTGTGACCCCTTGTTCTAGACCCCCCCAGCCAGAGGAAATATCATCCCTGTATCCAGTCTGTCCAGCCCTGTCGGAATTTTATATGTTCCAAAGGGATCCCCTCTCATTCTTCTAAATTCCAGTGAATACAGGCTTAGTCGGCCCAATCTCTCATATGACAATCCTGCCATCCCAGGAATCAGCCTAGTGAACCTGCGTTGCACTCCCTCTATGGCAAGTATATCCTTTATTAGGTAAGGAGACCAAAACTGCACACAATACTCCAGGTATGGTCTCACCAAGGTCCTGTACAGCAGCAGTAAGACATCCTTGCTCCTGTACTCAAGTCCTCTCGCAATGAAGGCCAACATACTATTTGCCTTCCTGACTGCTTGCTGCACCAGCATGCTTGCTTTCTGTGATTAGTGTACGAGGACACCCAGGTCCCTTTGTACATCAACATTTCCCAATCTATCACCATTTAAATAGTACCCAGCCATTCTGTTTTTCCTACCAAAGTGGATAACTTCACATTTATCCACGGTATACTGCATCTACCATATATTTGCCCACTGACTCAACTTGCCTAAATCGCCTTGAAGCCTCTTAGCATCCTCCTCATTGCTCACATTCCCACCAAGTTTCGTGTCATCAGCAAACTTAGAAATATTACATTTGGTTCCCTCATTCAAATCATTGATATATATCATGAATAGCTGGGGACCAAGCACTGATTCCTGCGGTGCCCCATTAGTCACCGCCTTCCATTCCAAAAAAGACCCATTTACCCCTACTCTCTGTTTCCTGTATGCTAACTAATTCTCAATCCATGCCAATATATTACCCCCAATCGCATGTGCTTTAATTTTACACACTAATCTCTTTTGTGGGACTTTATCAAAAGCTTTCTGAAAATCTATATACACCATATCCACTGGATCTCCCTTATCAATTCTGCTGGTTACCTCCTCAAATAAACTCCAAAAGGTGCGTCAAACATGATTTCCCTTTCATAAACCCATGTTGACTTTGTCTAATCCCATTGATATTTTCTAAGTGTCCTGTTATCACATCCTTTATTGTAGACTCTAGTCAATAGGTCTTTCTGATCCATCCTCCATTTGACGTGATAGAAAAGCTCCTACACCATAAGGAGAAGGATCACAAGTCAACATGAGCTCTTTAGCTGGGTCATAATGTACCACAAGCATGATGAATGAAGCAGTTTCTTCACTGTTAGAAAGACTTCTTCTTGCTGGGAACCCTATGACCAGTAGTGGCTCTTCCTCAGCAACAAATGTAGTGGTGCCAGTACAGTGGATAGATTAGGTAAAAAACAGCTATAGTAATTAATCATACCTAGGAACAATTTATGCTCTGTCACATTAGAAGGTAATGGTGCATCTTTAATTGCTTGGACCTTGTCTTCAACAGCATACAACCCCATAGCGTCCAATCTGTGACCCAGGTAGGTTACCTCCAATTCTTGAAATATGCATTTTTCTCATTTCAAACACACACCTGCTTCTATAAATCTTCTCAGCACTTCCTCAAGGTTGGCTAAATGTTCAGCTTTGGTCAGTCCAGTATTGAGAATGTCATCTAAGTACACAACCACATGGGGAAGCCCCTGCAGGAGACTCTCCATGGGTCGCTCAAAAATAACAAATGCTGATGAAACTCCAAAAGGTAATCGGGCGTACTGGTAAAGGCCTTTATGGGTATTAATTATCACATATTCTCTTGACGTGCAATCCAATTCCAATTGTTTATAGGCATGACTCATGTCTAGTTTTGTATATGGCTTACCTCCTGCTACATTGGCGTACAAGTCATCGATTCTGGGAATGGAGTATTTATCTAACTTTGCTGCTTTGTTTACTGTCAGTTTGTATTACTGCATACACATAGTCTGGCTTGACAACTGAGACTATGAGTGTGGTCCACTCAGAAAACTGGACAGGCTGAATTATTCCCAGGTTTTTCAACCTGCACAACTCTCCTTCCACTTTTTCTTTTAGTGAGTAAGGCACTGGTCTGGCCTTGAAGAAACGTGGTGTTGCCTGGGGATCGATGTGCATTTTAGTTTGCATGCCCTTCAGTTTCCCTATTTCATCTTGAAAAACAGTGTCATATTTCTTCAAGAGCTCTGGAATTCCATTACAGTTCAAATGGAATATTTCTGACCAGTCAAGTTTTATTTTCTGCAGCCAAACTCGACCCAAAAGGCTGGGCCAGTCCCCTTTACGATTATCACAGGCAGTTGGACTGTGTTGTTTGTAGCAGACTTGGACAGTAGCAATGCCTTTGACCTGAATGGATTCCCCGGTGTAAGTTTTCAACTTGGCGGGTGTTCACTCCAATGCCAATGGCTGACTCCCTTGGCTGAGGTACTTGAACACGTGCTCCCCAACAACAGTAACTGAATCACCGGTATCCACCTCCATCTGTAGCCGTTCGCCATTCACTTGCACTGTGGCTGTAATGGACTCAGATTTAACAGCAGCCACATGATACAGAGAGTATACATCAGTAGTAGCAGCCTCAGCCTTTGCTGCATCAGTTAGCTCAATTAGATTTGTTTGTTGTTTTGCTGTTTGCCTATCCTTTGTTCTGTGCTGCCTAACCAGGTGTCCTTTCCTGTGGCAGTAATTGCATTCTGCCTCTTTGACTCCACAAACGTCTGCTCCATGATTTCCTCCACATCTGTAGCAAATGCGCGTTTCATTAGCTGACGCATTACCATTAGGCTTCCTAAGTCTTATGTAGTGGACATAGAATTGCGTTTAAAATCTGCTGCTTTGTTTTTCACACCACACTCAGCGGCAGGTTCCTACTCAGCATGGAACATGGCGCCATTATCCATATGCTGCAAAGCCTGAGAATCTTTCGCAGCACTTTCCATTGCAAGAGAAAGTTCCGGGTGCGCTTGAAATCGATGTCGGGTTTGGCTAGCAAGCAACACTATACGGTGTCATCCTTGACTCTGTATACAAGACTAACCCGCTGCACATCATTCAAGGTATCCCCAAACTCACAGTATTTAATTAACTGTTTCGGATTTGCCACCAAGCACTTTCCCAGGGCATGAACCCTCGAATTAAACTTGAAGCGCTGCGTGATCATGAGTTCCACAAACTCTCTGTACAGCTGAGAACTGGGCGCGTTTGGGGCAGTCAGGTTTCAAATCAGGTTATAAGTTTTGCTTCCACATGTAATTAGCAGGATAGTTTTACGTTTTTCTTCAGCAGTAATCTCATTTGTCACGAAATAGAATCCAAGTCGCTCAACATACTGACTCCAATCTTCAATGTTAGCATCACATGAACTGATTCTTTCAAACAGTGGCATGACTGGTAAGTATTGTTCAACTTCATTTCACTCACATCAACCAGGGTGAAGTACGCAGCAGAATTCAGTTTTATTCTCGTCACCAAATGTAATAACTTGATGGAGCAGTAGGCTTGGTGAAGAAAAGGCTAAACTTTATTTAGGAGACATGTAGAGGTGATTGCATGCTAGACATGATCTCTCTGCCAGAAGCCCCGCCCACAGGATTACCTGTGCAATAAGCTTATTGGTCAAAGCTCCTTAATTGCATCAAATGATGAGTAATTGACAAGAGGGAGGGACAATACATCTAGTTACTACACTTGCATTGGAGGCAGTACAGCGAAGGTTCACCAGATTGGTCCCTGGGGTGAGGTGTTTGTCCTATGATGATAGGTGAAGTAAATTGGGCTTATATCCTCTGGAGTTTAGAAGAATGAGAGGCTATCTCATTGAAACTGACAGAATTCTGAAGGGGCTTGATAGGGCAGATGCTGAAAGATGTTTCCACTGTTCGGGGAATCTAAAAGACAGGGGAACAGTCTCAGGATAAGGGGCCTAGGACTGAGATGGGGAGAAATTACTTCGGTTAAAGGATTGTGAAGCTTTGGAATTCGCTATCCCAGAGGGTTGTGGATGCTCCATCGTTGCATACATTTAAGGCTGGGATAGGCAAATTTTCGGTCTCTCGGTGAATTGAGGGATATGAAGAGCAGGCGGAAAAATGGAGTTGACACCCAAGATCAGCCATGGTCGTATTGAATGGCAGAGCAGGCTGAAGGGCCATGTGTCTACTCCTGCTCCTTTTTCCTATCTTCTTATGCTGAATTTCAGGTAAGGGGACTGCAGATGGCCTTAGCAGGCAATCCAAACAGCACTGGACCTAGGAGGCCAGGCTACTGACTGTATCACCTCAGCCTGGGCTGGCAGACAAAGGTCAAGGTGTAGTGGCAGGAGTGGGAGCATCAACGCTGGCATCCTGAGAGAGAACACGTTTCAAACACCATGGAGCCACTGACACCCTCCTGAGATGGCCCCTCACCAATATTGCAGAAAAGATTGGTCTGCTGTGATGCCCTGGAAGCCCCTTTGAACTCTGTTACTCAGAGTCATGATGATATCTCTTCACCTGCATCATCTTCTTCCTCTACTTACCAGGCAGGTTCCAATTCTTGAGGAGAAATAAAATGAAAAACAGACAAAGGTTGGGTTGTGATAATGGCAGCAAGACATTAAGAAGGAAGTACTTATGCCATCAGCAAAACTCTTCCCAGTCAGAAGAGAGTGAAGGATGATGAAGAAATGTGATGAGAGAAAAAGGATTATGCCGAAACCCTCATCATCAATTGCTTCAGCCCCATCAATGGGCAACCACGGCCTGAGCAAAGCCCCTTCCCATGATTGCCACCGATGTCTCATCATGGGGTTAAAACTGTCCCCTCCAGTTAATTCCTGCTGCCGCCTGTTCGGCACCACTTTCTCCTGCAATAAAGAGGGAAGTGTGACAGTGAGAGTTTTGCAATGCACTTAGAGTGATGTGGCTGTCATAGTTGAATAGCTGCCGGGATGTGCAAGCTGTAAGATGTGAGCAGGAGGTTTGTAACCATGCTAAATGTGTGAGGGTGAGATATAGGATATGGATATCAGGGTTGACCCCTGATTGATAGAGATTGTTGGTGGATGATTGATGGGGTGCAGTGAATTGAGTAGTTGATGAGATGCAGTTGGTAGGATGTGACATTTGAAGATGCAATCACTGACTTTAACCACCCATGTGAGATTATTAAACTTCATTCTCCATTACATCCTTGAAGCTACAGCTCAGTTGTTGACCCCCGCTGCTATCTCTTTCCACTGCCACCTGAATATATATCTGGAGGGCTTCCTGCCTTCTTGAGGATATAGGATATCTCTCCTCCATTCCATCTTTTCCACCAAGACCTCCTGTGCAGTCTGATAACCTTGGTACATGGTCATGGTCAGCCATTGCTGAGCCTTTTACTACTCACTTACAAACTTACAAACACACAAATTCAGAGCAGGAGTAGGCCACTCGGCCCGAGTCTGCTCCACCATTTAATGAAACCATGGCTGACCTGATTGTAACCTCAATACCACATTCCTGCCTGGCCCCAATAACCTTTCTCCATCTTGCTTATCAAGAATCTATCCACCTCTGCTTCAAAGACTCTGCTTCCACTGCCTTTTGAGGAAGAGAGTTCCAAAGACTCACAACCCTCTGAGAGAAAAAATTTCTTCTCATCTTTGTCTTAAATGGGCGTCCCCTTATTTTTAAACAGTAACCCCTAGTTCCAGATTCTCCTACAAGAAGAAATATCCTCTCCATATTCACCCTGTCAAGACCTCTCAGGATCTTATATGTTTCAATTAAGTCTTCTAAACTCCACTGGATACAAACCTAGACTGTCCAACATTTCCTCATAAGACAACCTGCCCATTCCAGGTACTTTTCTAGTAAACCTTCTCTAAACTGCTTCCAATGCATTTACATCCTTCTTTAAATAAAGTGACCAATACTATACACAATACTCCAGATGTGGCCTCACCAATACCCTGTATAACTGAGGCATAACCTTTCTATGTTTGTATTCAATTCCCCTCACAATAAATGATAACATTCTATTAGCTTTCCTAATTACTTGCCACACCTGCACACTAACCTTTTGCGATTCATACACTAGGACACCCAGATCCCTCTACATTTCAGAGCTCTGCAATCTCTCGTCGTTTAGATAATATGCTTCTTTTTTATTCTTCCGGCCAAAATGGACAATTTCACATTTTCCCACATCATACTCCATCTGCCAGATCTTTGCCCACTTACTTAACCTATCTATACCCCTTTGTAGTCTCCTTATGTCCTCTTCACAACTTAGTTCCCTAGCTATCTTTGTGTCAGCATCAAATTAGGCAACCATACATTCGGTCCCTTCATCCGAGTCATTTATATAAACTGTAAATACTTGAGGTCCCAGAACTGCTGCCTGTGGCAAACTACTTGTTACATCTTGCCATCTTACTTCTGAAAATACCCTCTCAGCAACTACAATTTCAGTTGGAATTTTGCTGCTGATTTTCACTTTTGGGGTGAGCAGCTGATCTACTAATGTCAAGTTGTCAACCCAATGTTGAAAGTTGTAGTCTGAATGAGTTTCATGTTTTCTTACTGATGGAAGGAGCCTTTATAGAATATAGTTATAGCCTTCTGTATTTTATTAACAACTTCAATTATTTATCTTTACCTGAATAATGCTTTAGAAACTTGTCCTGTAGGTTCACTTCAAAGAAAAACATTTCTTCTGTGCAGCTGACTAAACAGTACTGCTTCCTGGGTAAAATATGAACATGGCACGTACCCAGACTACACAATCTATATTCAGCTAACAGTATCACACATCTGGACCAAAAACAGGCTCAAGCCCAGGAATTTGGGACAGGCTAAAGTCTCTAAGTATAAAGCATAAGAGCGCAAAAGGCAATTCAGTGGATGAATTTAATAATGATGTTGTGGGATACATTTTTTTATTTATTCAAACTTTTATTTTGACATATGAAATTTTGGCTACTGGCGAAAAACATGGAGGTGGAATTGTGTTCAAAAAACATTTTACACAGTAGTTACATTTCTGTGGACAAATTATGTTACAACAGAACTTGTTAGCCAGAGCCTGCGATTGCAAAGTAGCTGAAGCCAGCAGACAGACAAATCTGGGTAACGGAATTTATAATGGGACGAGTTATAGGAACGGATGGCAAAAATTCTGACAGCAAGAAGTGAAACATTTGTAGACAAGAAGAGTTTTAGTGAGCTTTTTGAGCTTTAAAAGCAAATACATGGAGGCATGGTTGGCAGGTGGGTGAATGAAGGAGTAGGGTGGCAGATAAGTGGGTGAGGGAGAGGGTGGCAGGTGGGCTGGTGAAAGATAAGGGTGGCACATAAGTGGGTGAGGGTATAGGGTGTCAGGTAATTGGGTGAGGGGGTAGGGTGGCAGGTAAGCGGGTGAGGGTATAGGTGGTCAGATAATTGGGTGAGGGGGTAGGGTGGCAGGTAAGCGAGTGAGGGGGTAGGGTGGCAGGTAAGTGGGTGAGGGTATAGGTGGTCAGATAATTGGGTGAGGGTATAGGGTGTCAGATAATTGGGTGAGGGGGTAGGGTGGCAGGTAAGTGGGTGAGAGAGTAGGGTGGCAGGTAAGTGGGTGAAGGGGTAGAGTGGGAAGTAAGTGGGTGAGGGGGTAGAGTGGCAAGTAAATGGGTGGGGATGGGGTGGATTGGGGGTCAGATGCCAGAGGACTAGTTGGGTAGTCGCGGGGGGGGTAGTTGGGCCTCAGGGGTAGTTGGGTTGGGGGCTAGGTGAGGGTTTTTTGGGAGGTAGTCAGGTGGTTGGGGGTTAGTCAGGGGATCTGAGAGGTAGTTGGGAGGTCAGGGGGTAGTCGGGTGGTCAGCAAGTAATTAGGAAAGTTAATGGAGAGTTATCATTTATTGCAAGAGGAATTGAATACAAGAGTAGAGAGGCTATGCTTCAGTTATACAGGTGGGGCCACATCATTGTGTACAGTACTGGTCACCTTATTTAAAGAAGGATGTAAATGCACTAGAAACAGTTTAGAGAAGGTTTACTAACCTAAAACCTGGAATGGGAGGGTTGGTTTATGAGGAAAGGTTGGACAGACTAGGCTTGTATCCACTGGAGTTTAGAAGTGTAAGAGGTGATTTGATTGAAACATATAAGCTCCTGAGGGGTCTTGACAGGGTGAATGTGGAGAGGATGTTTCCTCTTGTGGGAGAATCTAGAACTAGGGGTCACTGTTTAAAAATAAGGGGTCGCCCAGGATAGAGATGAGGAAAAACAAATTCTCTCACAGGGTTGTGCATCTTTGGAACTCTCTATCTCAAAACACGGTGGAAACAGAGTCTTTGAATAGTTTTAAGGCAGAGCTAGATAGATTCTTGATAATCAAGGGGATGAAAGGTTATTGGGGGTAGGTGGGAGGTTGGAGCTGAGGTTACAATCAGATCAGCCATGATCTCATTGAATGGCAGAGCAGACTCGAAAGGCTGAGTGGCCTACTCCTGCTCTGAATTCGTATGTTTGTATGTATGTTTGCATTGGGTGGTCAGGGAGGTAGTCAAGTCAGGAGTGTAGTTGGAGTGTCGGGAGGGTAGTCAGGGGGTAGCCAGGTTGGTGGGGTAGTCAGGTGATAGGGGGTGGTATTCAGAAGGGGGGGTTAGTCAGCTGGTTGGGGAGTGGAGTCAGAGAGTCCAGTGGGGAGTCAGGGGAGTCAGTAGTATAGGTACCCTGGAGTTAGAAGTGGTTTTAATCCCTGGGTAACTATTCTGCTAAGTAAGTCGGAGCCATCTGCCTCTAACTCAGAGCGTCGGAGAGTTCCAGGTGCAGGGTAATTTCCCAAGGGAAGTTGAAACGTCCTGAATTATTCCCATGGAGTCTTTGTTCCCCCAGCACATCTTCCGTGGTACCTCCAAGTTACGACCTTGCAGAACCGGAATGTCTGTACCATTAGCTCCTCACTGCAAAAAGTGAGAAGGGAATAAGCAAGCCAAGCATGTATGTGAGCTGGGTGGGCTAGTCATACCTTATTTCTGTTAAGAAGGTGGAGCATGACAGGTAACATCGAGTCCTTTTGACACACTGCCTTCAGCGGGTTGAAGAGAATGGCTGGAACCAGTGGAGTTTGGGTTGAGTAAGGTATCTTTGTTTCACAGTTCCTAACTGCTTTTCATTTTGGCCTAACCCAGGTTTTTGTTTAAAGGAAATGTATATCAATGCTCAGGAGCAGGATTTGGGCCTCGAGCAGTTCTATGAAACATAACTTAAAAACAGAAGATACTGGCAATGTACTGCAGGGCAGTCAGCAACTGAGAGGAGTAAATGTAGGTCAGCATTCAGGTTGAAATTTCCGGTATTTCAAGTTTTCTTTTTATCCCTGCTGTAAATCATCGTGGTTTAAAATTACAGGTTACCGTGACAACAGCCTGCATGCTGGTAACTAAGTGCATGCTGGAATACTAGTTGGCAGAACTCCGATTCCAGAAGTGCAGACCTAGATGATGAAAGAAAGACTTGCATTTATATAGCACCTTTGATGACCTCAGGACATCCCAAAGCATTTGAGCCAATTAAGTACTTTTAAAGTGTAGTCATTGTTGTGCTGTTGTAATGCAGGAAAGTACTATTTAAGAGAGGCAGAGAGAGAGAGAGAGAGAGAGCAGGTCAACAGGTTTATTGAAAGAACTACTGCAGTTTAAATTACAGATTGTTTAGACAGGACCGAGACATCAAACAACATGTTTTTCTTCAGTGATTTCCATCTGGCTGCTTAAATCCATGTTGCTAAGATATCACAGCTGCCTATCAGTCCCAAATGCAGACATAGTGTTACACAGGCAGTGTTTAGAATAGAGAATCCTCAGAGATCTGAATCTTTGTAAAGTATGTGACTGTAATCCTTGGGAGTTTAATATTTTCAGAATAAGAAGTTTTAGAGTAGTGTTTAATAGTTTGAGTATATTGGTATAATGGGAGTTACCCCGTGCAGCCAAGAGATTATTATATAACAAAATTCACAATGTAGCATGTGCATCTGCCAAAGAAACATCTGCTTAAAATTTACTGTACCAGAGAGGGAGAAAAAAAACTTGCAATAAAAACAAAAATCTCCTCTGCATACTTTTGGCAAGATGTGACTGGGAGAAATCTCCTTGAACTATTGCATCAGAAACAGAAATTCAGGTCATGAAGAAGTCAGTAAATCTCCATTTGATTGAGTGGATGGAGCAACAGCCTTTGTTGTCTTTGGCCTGTCAGTACCAGGTTTAAACATATCAGTGACTTGGCACAAATCTGCTCTGATGGTAACTCCTGGAAGGGAGATTCTTCCAGTTTAAGAGCATTAAAAGAAGCATTTTACGAGATTATCCTAAAGAAAACTTGACTGTGTCAGACTTGGCTCAGTGGTAGTACTCTTGTCTCAATGGCTGTGGGCTCATGTCCCATTCCAGAGGCTTGAGCACCAGATCTAGGCCAACAATCCAGTGCAATACTGAGGGAGTATTACAATTGGAGGTGCTGTCTTTCTGATGAAATGTTAACTGAGGCCCCATCAGAGGGATGTGAAAGCTCCCATAGCATTATTTCAAAGAAGAGCTGTAGTGTTAACCTTGTTGTTCTGGCCAATGTTCATATGTTAACCACTATCACTAAAATTCGTTGCATTTTGTGGGAAATTGATGTGTGCAAGTTAACTGCCACATTTCCTATATTACAGTGAAGGTACTTCATTTGCTGTAAAGCACTTTGGAATATCCTAAAATGCAAATCCTTCTTTCTTTCTCACAGACAAAAACAGAAAATGCTGGAAAAACTCAACAGGTCTAATAGCATCTGTGGAGAGAAAATAAACAGAGTTAATGTTTCGAGTCCATACGACTCTTCTTTCTTTTCACCTGGTTCATAGACAACGCGATGATATGTTTGTATCTGCCCTGTCTGACAGATCATTTCAAACTTACAGCAAAAGCAAAATTATAAGAAGAAACGCATTGGTAAACGTGGGCAACTCCAGATACAGTTCCTTGGGGAAAGAGCAAATAATGTTCCACTTACCCCACAGGCAACATTCCCTCTCTGTTCAAATATCACAGTTCAGATGCAAAGTGAAGCTCCCAATAGCACTGCCAGGTTAGATGAAGTAAGAGTTAGATGTGGATTAAAGCTTTTTTGGCAACGTCCTTTCCAGGGCAGATGCAGCACAGTGTCGATGCAGAGTAAAGCTCACTCCACACTATCCATCAAGCACTCCTAGATCAGATATACCATAGCTTATCTGGAGAGTAAAGTTCACTGTACACTGGCCATCAAACACCTCTAGATCAGATGTAGCACAGTTTGGATGCAAAGTATAGTTTATTCAACACAGCCTATCAAAACACCCCTTGCTCAGGCATAGCACAGCTTAGATATACCGTATTACTCATTCTACTTCACTGGTAAGCTGGTGTAGTTTTATACTGTGGATAACATAACATAAACCTATAAAATAGATGCGAAATAACCTTGACACCTAGGCCCTAGGATATTCATGGTTGTTTTTATAATTATACTTTCTGCCGTGTGTTTTTCTCTAAATATATTTTGTCTCCTTTTTCCTTTCCAAACACCGCGCGTTTCATTCCTCCCCTTACTGAGACACAGTAGCTTTCCATCAAGTGTGCTTTGCAGTGAGACGCTGTGTGAGAGTGACTAACCTACTATCTGCATTGTCACTGGGCACAGCAAGATGAGGGTGCAATCCCCATTGGCCAGCAGCAAGGTTACTAGTGCCAGCCCATATATATTAAACGATGACTTGACAGCACACAAATAGCATCAAAGTGCTGAAAAGTTGTTCACCAAAGTGGAGCAAAGGGTTAGGATTTTTACTAAACTATACTACTGGGGTTCAAATCAAACCCAAGCCTCTCACTGAAGAGAGTGTGGGAAATGGGTGAGGCTGAGAGATGGGGAGATAGCGTGAGGCCGGGAGCGGGGGAATAAGATGAGATTCTGAGTGGGCTTGACAGGGTAGATGTTGAGAAGATGTTTCCACTAGTGGGGAAATCTCGAACTAGGGGACACTCATTTAAAACTGAAATGCAAAGGAAGTTCTTCTCTCAGAGGGTAGTGAATGTCTGGAATTCTCTACCCAAGACCACTGAAAGTATTTAAAGAGGAGGTAGATAGATTTTAGAAATATCGGGGAGCTGAGGGATACGAGGAGCTGGCATGAAAGAGGAGTTGAGGCCTGGGTCAGATCAGCCATGATCTTATTGAATGGTGGGACAGGCTTGAGGGGCCTACTCCTGCTCCTATTCCTTTCTTCTTAGACCAAGAGCGGGAGAAATAGGGTGAGGCCAGGAGAGGAGGAAAAGGGCAAGGCCGGGAGAGGGGGTATAGGGCGAGGCTATGAGAGGGGAAATAGGGCAAGGCCGGGAGAGGGGGTATCAGGCAAGGCTGGGAGAGGAGGAATAGGGCAAGGCTGGGAGAGGGGATATAGGGTGAGTCTGGGAGAGGAGGAATAGGGCGAGGCCGCGAGAGGGGAAATAGAGCGAGACCAGGAGAGGGGGAATAGGGTGAGGCTGGGAGAGGAGGAATAGGGCGAGGTCAGGAGAGGAGGAATAGGGCGAGGTCAGGTGAGGGGGAATAGGGCGAGGCTGGGAGAGGAGGAATAGGGCAAGGTCAGGTGAGGGGGAATAGGGCGAGGCTGGGAGAGGAGGAATAGGGCGAGGCTGGGAGAGGGGAAATAGGGGAGGCTGGGAGAGGGGGAATAGGGCGAGGTCAGGAGAGGGGGAATAGGGCGAGGTCAGGAGAGGGGAAATAGGGCGAGGTCAGGAGAGGGAGAATAGGGCGAGGCGTCGAGAGAGGAAATAGGGTGAGGTTGCAAGAGGGGGAATAGGGTGAGGCCGGGAGAGGAGGAAATAGAGTGAGGCCGCAAGAGGGGGAAATAGGGTGAGACTGAGAGGGGGGATAGGGTGAGGCTGGGAGACGGGGAATAGGGCGAGGCTGGGAGAGGAGGAATAGGGCGAGGTCAGGAGAGGAGGAAATAGAGCGAGGCTGGCAGAGGGGGAAGTAGGGCGAGGCTGGGAGAGGGGGATTAGGGTGAGCCTGAGAGAGGGGGAATAGGGCGAGGTCAGGAGAGGGATTAGGGTGAGCCTGAGAGAGGGGGAATAGGTGGAGGCTGGGAGGGAGGAATAGGGCAAGGCTGGGAGAGGAGGAAATAGAGTGAGGCTGGGAGGGAGGAATAGGGCAAGGCTGGGAGAGGGGGAATAGGGCGAGGTCAGGAGAGGGGGAATAGGGCGAGGTCAGGAGAGGAGGAATAGAGCGAGGCTGGGAGAGGAGGAAATAGGGCGAGGCCAGGAGAGGGGGATTAGGGCGAGGCTGGGAGAGGGGAAATAGGGCGAGGCCGCGAGAGGGGAAATAGGGCGAGGTTGGGAGGGAGGAATAGGGCAAGGCTGGGAGAGGGGGATTAGGGTGAGGCTGGGAGAGGGGGAATAGGGCGAGGCCAGGAGAGGGGGATTAGAGTGAGCCTGAGAGAGGGGGAATAGGGTGAGGCTGGGAGGGAGGAATAGGGCGAGGCCAGGAGAGGGGGATTAGGGCGAGGCTGGGAGAGGGGAAATAGGGTGAGGCCGCGAGAGGGGACATAGGGCAAGGCTGGGAGAGGGGGAATAGGGCGAGGCTGGGAGAGGGGGAATAGGGCAAGGCTGGGAAAGATGGAATAGGGTGAAGTCAGGAGAGGGGGAATAGGGAGAGCCCAGGAGAGGTGAAATAAGGTGAGGGCAGGAGGGGGGAATAGGGTGAGGCTGGGAGAGGAGGAATAGGGCGACGCCAGGTGAGGGGGAGATAGCATGAAGCTGGGAGAGGGGGAATAGAGCAAGACCAAGAGTGGGGTGAATTAGAAGAACCTTTGTGCAAGATTTTAACTGAAAAGGGAGGAGGGTTGAGGTGGGAGTGGGGGTGGTGGTTAAAATCCCCAAAAAATCCCCAGAAACCAGGCATGATGCTGCTTAGCTCGACTTTAACCACTGCACATCTAGAGACTCACAGGAAATCACAGGAAAATGTTGGGTCTTGCATTTCAATATGTTAATGGCCAAGGGCCAATTAACCTGATGTCCCTTCACTGTCACCTACACCACAGAGACTGTAGTGGTTCAAGAAAGTGGCTGACTGCCTCCTTCCCATGAGCAGTTCAGAATTGGTAATAAATGGTAGCTTCATCATCAATCACCACATTCCATGAACAAATAAATACTTCCAGTCAGTGAAATACTTTTGAAACATAGCCACTGTTATCACAAAGGATACACACCACCAATTTTCTAGCCAATAGTTAACATTCAGTTTGACTGCTGTTTACACCTCTGGCCAGACATCCTCCCCAAATTTTATTTTCAAGTTATTTGATATTTAATTAATTCTAAATTACACAGGCACGCCACTGAAATTGGCTCCTGTGCCCCATGAAGTTGACAAACCTCAAATGCCTCAAAGAGTTATTTCCAACAACAACAACATCTGGCATTTATACAGCACCTTCAATATAGTAAAATGTCCCAAGGCGCTTCACAAAAACATAATCAGACAAAGTTTAGACCAAACCAAAGGAGGTTAGGGCACATGATCAAAAGTTTGGTCAGATAGGTAGGTTATAAGGAACAGCCTAAAAGGAGAGAGAGAGAGAAGGATAGAGAGGCAGAGAGGTCTAGGAAGGTAATTCCAAATATTAGGGCCTAGACAACTGAAGTAATGGGAGAACAAAGGAAGGCAAGCATGCATTAGAGGGCAGAATATTGGAGAAGTGTCAAGATCTCAGAGGGTTGTTGGGCTAGAACTGTTACAGAGGTAGGGAGGAAAGGAATTTGAAAATGAGGAAGATAATTCAATTGAATTAAGACACTTAAGGGACTGGGAGTCAGTATAGGTCAGACTGTGAAATTTTGGTATTTCCTCTTTCCAGACAAGCCATGCATGTTGTTAAGCATGTCTGGTTTACAGGATATCACAAGTAACATGGCAGGAATACTGCAGACAGTATCCAGGGGAGTGTCCGCACCATACCCACTTGCAACAAAAGCACAAGATGACAAGTCAAAGAAATGCAGGCAGTCAACTTTAGATGTGGATCATAAGGTCCTGTGAGAGCTACCATAATAAAGAGCTATTTCATTAACCTACTATTAATGCATCAGAGATTGATTTTATGACCAAGATCTAGGATGACTGTTGGTGCTAGGAGGAGACATCATTTAACTGAAAAGAAGAAACAGAAACCAGGAAAGGCTGCAGCAGTTCAAGAAGGCGGCTCACCACCACCTACTCAAGGGTAAATAGGAAAGGGCAATTAAATGCTGGCCAAGCCAGCGATGCCCCATTGCGTGAAGGAATAAATAAGTAAAACAGAAACATCAAACTAATCTGAGTGACATCCATTTCAGGGCTAACTCAGAGTTCAACAGCTTTGCACGAACACCTTGGAAACAAGTCTACTGTTATGTTAATAGACTACATAACTTTAGATCACCAGAATGTAATCCCATCTTTCAGATTAAACCAAGACCCTCTCAAACAGATGTAAAGATATCCCACGGCACTATTTCAAAGTTGTCCCTGGTGTCCAGGCCAATTTATCCCTCAATCAACATCACAAAAATAGATTATTTGGTCACTATGGCATTGTAACTCTTTCGAGTACAAACCTGTTTCCATCTGTTCCTATTCAGATAAAGTTACATTGTTTGCTATTGTGAGATTTGAACTCTTGATCTTGGGGTTACAAGCCCAGTACCATAACCACTTGGCTATTTAGGCCAAGCACTATGGCATTGTAGTTTGAGGGAACTTGCTGGTCACAAATTGACTGCAGTATTTCTGACATTCCAACAATTACTCTACTTCAAAAGTACCTCATTGGCTACAAAGAGCTTTGGAAGGTTCAAAGGTTGTGAAAGGTGCTATAGAAATGGAGGAATCAAGAACAAGGAGACAAGGGGCCATATTTGGATAGTCCCCGAAAACGGATGTGGGAATTGTGATGTGTGATTAACAAATTTCCTGCTGGCTGCTCATTTAAATAATGAGAGTGTGCAGCCCATGTGTTGTTGAGTGGCTGAACACCTCAGCAGAGGGCCCAAGATCAATATGAACCTAGCAACACTCAAAGAAATCTTCTGTTATTTAAAGACAGACTGCACCCTTAAAAGGGAGGTGCATTTTGACTGGAACAGGTTCTGGAAGTAGCTGATGAAGAGTGACTGGCATATAATGAGTGACTTTGGTGCAATGGTGGAGAGAGCATGCTCCAAGATTCTCAGATGCTGCACTGAGCCCTTGGTGCTGGGGTGATTAGGAGGAGAGAGCTCACGGGGTATCAGGAAGTCCTCTAGATAGAGACTCTGAAGGCAACAGGAGCAGTTAATGCCAATAATCTAGCCCAGAACATACATGAGTGGTCAACATCGGTGAACACACCTGCAAATGCCATATCCAACCACTGCACCACTCGCCTCACATTCTGCTCAATCCACAAGCCCACTTTCACTCACCTACCAACAATCTTCATCAGAACTCATTTCTAGTAATCATAGCTTCACTTCACCCCCACACACTTAGCATTGCTGCAAGCCTTACAGCCATCTCACAGCTTGCACACATTGCTGGCAATTCAACCATGACAGCCGCATCACCCTAACCAATTGCAACACACTCACTTCCCTCTCTCTTCAGGACAAGGTAGCCCACAATCAGAGGCAGCAGCTAAGTGGCAGGGCAGAGGGACAACTGCATATCCTTACCCCAATGGAGGGTAACATCAGGAAGACAAATGTTATCTAAAAAGGATATTGCCATTCTGCCATCTATCAGTATTGACAATGTGACACTGGAGGTTGTTGATAGCTTCACATATCTAGGCTCCACAATCACCTGCAATATGTCATTTGATGGTGAAATCAACAGAGGCATTGCAAAAGCTGCAAGGGTTGTGTCCAAGCTGAGTAAGAGAGTCTGAAACAACCACAAGCTGACTGAGAACACCAAACTGCAAGTCTACCAAGCCTGTATCCCCAGTGCACTCCTCCAGTGGTTAGGCCTGGACAACATCTGCTGGGCAGGAGGAAAGGGTAAACAATTCCCACCTTCACTGTCTCAGATGTATCCTGGGCATCTCTTGGCAGGACAAGGCCACCAACTCAGAGGTATAAATGTAAGATATTCCATCAGCATACACTCATTGTGAAGCCAATGACATCTGCACTGTCTTAGCAATGTTCATCAGATGGATGACAGCCACACTCCCAAAAACCTTCTGTAAAGTGAACTGTTCAGTGGATCACAACCTCCTGGGCGTTCATACTTACAAGGACATCTGCAAGCGAGATATGAAGATGGCGGACATTGACATCAACAACTGGGACACCGTCTCCGATGACCATGACCTCTGGAGGGCGACTGTTTGGAAGGGTATTGGAAGAGGCAAGCAGAAAGGAAAAGTTCAGCTGGCCAAGAAGACGGTCCAGAGAAAACAGAAGCCAGTGAATCGTGTACATTCACAGTCCACTGTCTTCCTCTGAGACTGCCACGCCAGAGTGGGGCTCCTGATGCTTAACAAAGAGCTCACCACCATGGCACAAGCCATTGTCTTACAAGATAGATGGCTGAGAGTACCACTAGTCAGTTTCACGCCAGTTTTGCGTAAGGGAATGTGACTGAGGGACTTCTTGTACTCTCCTTCTGAGGTAACAGACAACGCTGCAACTATATCAACAGTGAAAGTAGGTTGTGAATCTCCAACTCACATTTCTACTGTGGGCACTGGAATTATATCTTCAGTCCTATTCCTCTCATCTTCCATGTGCTGTTTTTCTTGCTCTCTGACTGAGCACAACTCTTGATCTTCCTGCTCAATAACATCAACTTCCATTTCCAAATCTATCATATGTACATTCGAGGATTTCCAGACTCCTGAACTAACTTCAGATCTAACATGACCCCGACCTGGTATGTGGCTGCTTTACTGGTGCTTTACTGCGATCTGGAGCATTACTGCTTCCTTTACTGCTGCATGCCATCTGGATGTGACTAACTTTCCTACAGGCATAGCACCTTCACTTTGAATGTAGATGGTTGGTGACTATTAGGACAATGGTGACATCTAAATTTCTGACTCTTAGACTGTATACTCAACTGTCATGGTCTGAATCCCACTGAAATCCGGTGGACTCCTTAGCTCAGGAAAGGAACACCCTTGCAATTTGCAACTATATCTTTCTGCTATTTCCATGGCTGTGGCCTCATCATTGGTCTCCTTCCACATCAGCTTATTGCCTTGTTCAAAAGCTTGACCTCGATTTTATTGTTCTTTAGACCACTTACAAAACTGTTTCTCTGGTTGATTTCTGAATTTGCATAATTTCGATAGCAGTAAGAGAGCTTCTTTAACTCGAGAATGTAATCTGGAACAGTCTCACCTGGCAATTGCTTCTTTTAGCAAAATGTAACTCTCCATGCAATTTCATTCTTAGTTATGTCATAATACGAGTCCAGGACCTCATTAATTTCAGCATATTCCATAGTACTGTGGTCTCCTATGCAACACTAATTAGTAAGTAAATCAAAAGCATTTGGCTCCATCATGGTGAGGAATATATTTGCTTTATCTTCATCTCTTATTTTATTAGCTTTCAACCAAATGATAACCTCATTTGCAATTACATCAGCCCTCTTTGTTAGCATTGAATTCCCCCCATTTTCCTTAAATATGCCTTTTGCAGCATTTTTATCATTCAATCACATACCATGCAAACTTGCTGAGCTGTACATGAGCACACGGAGCAATCGTTCGAACTACTCAAACCACCTCAAAATCAAAATCCAAAAAGTGCATCATAATATTCTTCAATCCTTAATTTCTCAAATGAAATGGAAAAAAGAATTCTATTCCACCCCTGTTCCCATCTTTCTGTTGTGGACTGCACTGAAAAGACCATCACGCTCAAATGTAAGCAGCCATTGTTGAACTAAAATTTACACCTCCCCAACAGAGAGGGCAGCAGAGAGGGCAGTGTAATAAAATGCTCAGCTCTTACAATGTATGACAGCTATAGTCACCTTCATAGTCAATGCCAATGCTGTCCTTGCCCTGCTCTGAGGCTGTCGTTCTGTCTGCAATAGGTGACAGATTCTAGTAAGCATCCCCTTCATAATATGGAGACATTGCACACGGGGCAGAATTCTGTGGAAGTGCAAGTGTCCTGATGGTAGGATTGGAAGTGCGCAGGCCTTCCACTCAGAGGCAGGAAGGATGGCGATGCACGATCAAGTGACAACCAGCCAATTACATTTTCATTGTCAAGGAGCCCGGCCAATTGTGTGGTAGTTGGTGGAGGGGTTGGGGGTGTTGGTGGCAGGAAATTTCTAACCAGGCTGTCACCTCACAGGGCCGAAGGTCTGGGCGCCATTGTTAAGTGGCACCCGGACAGGCACCCGCTTCTCCAGGTTCTCCTCCAGGCCATCCAGGAATGTTGGGAGGTCCTGTTTCCCAGATCCTGCCTGGCCAAGGCAGCCTGGACAGAGGTCACAGTGGAGGTTAGCGACAACAAGCGAAAGTGGGTGAAATGCCACAAAAGCATCAACGACCTTATGTGCCCTGCAAGGGTAAATGGCACGTTGCAGTTTATGCAAAGTGGCACTCATAATGGCATCAAGCAATGTAAATACACAAGTGGAAAGGAATGCCAGGCAGGAGTTTGCATTTCAGGCCACTGCACCAGATGGACAATGAGTGAGTGCCATTTTCATGCTGTAAAAATTGCACCAGTAGCAGGACAATATGTGTGTGGGACCCTTACTAGGGAAGGGACATTAGCTGTCATAGGCCTGTATGCTCTTAAAGGGGTTTTCCGTCCATTGAGGTGATTTTCAATCCTTCTGCCTGCCTACAGGACAAAAGAGCACATTATGTCAGGGAGCACTCGAAGACTGGTGGCAGTGTCCCTGACCTCTGTAAATTGACCCCTACAGAGGAGTAGGTGGTAGACTTGGCTGGGGAGCTGCCCAGTTGTGGACAGCAAGAGTCAATACAACAGAGTAAGGATGTCTCCAGTCTGGCATCAAGAACTGGGCATACAGGAGATACATATGATACAGAGCTGGGAAGCGGGATCGCCATTTTCCCTAAACTAACCCTTTGCGTTATTTACTCCAGGTCCTTGTATTCAGGAGGGACATTCCTCACTGTCTGCAGCAAGCCAGAACTCCATCTCTGAGGGTGATGGCATGGAACACTCATGCACTGACACATCATCAGCACAGAGCCATTCACCTTCGTGGTGATGTGTTTGCAATTAGGCTTGGGTTCACAACCTGGTGATTAGGCAAGATTGGGAAGGGGCACCTCGATCTCCCCCCAGCTGCCCCTTCTCCCCCTGGATTCAGAGAGGCGTCATCATGCACTGACAGAGAGGAGGGCACCAGCCAGGTCACTGAAGGGGTGTCACCTAAGGGTGCTCCAAGAATTCGCTGCCATCCTCCTCCCCTTTGCCAGTGACCCCAGTGCCAGCAGTAGGTCAGGCTGAGCGGGGTGCACCTGCACCGGTGCAGGAGACCCTCAGCAGGCCTGTGCCCTCTAGGCCTAGGGCCACCAGAAGACGCCAGCTGAGGCCATCTCAGGCCTAGCAGCCAGCAGCCTGCCTCCACCTCAGCTCCAGGTGTCAAGATTGCACCAAGGCATTGAGGTAGAAAACAAAAAGTGTAAACTGTTCTAATGGCACAAAGGTGGCATGGGTGTCTAATCAATCAAGGGATTTGTACTGTTATGTGTAAATATATAATTTGGATCACTTTATTTACGTGTGTCCAATGGTCATATTGTTGGGATGTTTCCAGACAGATGATGGTGTGCACGGACTTGCCAATTCATTGACTGCCAAAGATGGTTGAGGTGGGGGTTATGGACACATCATTTTTACTGGTGTCTCAGAAGTAGTGGAATATCTTCATTTATTGGGCAATAGAGGAACTAGTCAAACCTTAATTAGGTCTGAGGATTGGAAACTCAGTGGCAAGCAAACATATAGCACTCATACCCTTACCACCCCTCAGTAGGTGTTGTCTGAACAGCATGATGGAGGTATTCCATCATTTGCAGGTATGCGCATGGAGTTCCTTCCCAGGTCTTTCCAAGATTTGGAAGCAAGTGCGTCCTCCTTCCAAGTCAGAAGTACATGTGGTTATGATGGGACCAGGTATGGCAGTTTGTTCATGCCAAGGTTTGCAGCCTTTTCTCTTCTAGGTGTCAGAGGTCACCACCCTGTCAATTGGTCTGGAGAGAGTGTGGAGGGAAAGTGCCAAAGGTCATGAGGCTGCAGATTGGTCTGGACGGAGTGTGGAGGGAGTGTGGCAGGAGTGTGGAGGGGGTGTGGAGGGATTGTGCTAGAGGTCACGAGGCTGCAGATTGGTCTGGAGGGAGAGTGGCAGGACTGTGGAGGGAGTGTGGATGGAGAGTGGCAGGAGTGTGGAGGGAGTGTGAATGGAGCGTGAAGGGAGTGTGGAGGCAGTGTGAAGGGAGTGTGGAGGGATTGTGGAGGGAGTGTGAAGGGAGTGTGGAGGGATTGTGGAGGGAGTATGGAGGGAGGGCAGAGTGAATGTGGACGGAGTTTGAAGGGAGTGTGGAGGCAGTGTGAAGGGAATGTGGAGGGAGTGCGGAGGGAGTGTGAAGGGAATGTGGAGGGATTGTGGAGGGTGTGTGATTGTGAGTGTGGAGGGAGCATGAAGCACGTGTGGAGGGAGAGTGGAGTGAGTGTGGATTGGTCTGGAGGGAGTGTGAAGGGAGTGTGGAGGGAATTTAGATTGGTCTACAGGGAGTGTGGAGGGAGTATGGAGGGAGTGTGGAGGGTGTGTGAAGGGAGTGTGGAGGAAGTCTGGAGGCAGTGTGGCTGAGTGTGGAGGGATTGTGAAGGGAGTGTGGAGGGTGTGTGGAGGGAGTGTGATGGGAGAGTGGAGGGAATGTGGAGGCATTGTGGAGGGTGTGTGGAGGGAATATGGAGGTAATGCGGAGGATGTGTGAAGGGAGTGAGGAGGGAGTGTGGAGGGAGTGGGGAGGGAGTGTGAAAGGAGTGTGGAGGGTGTGTGAAGGAAGTGTGGAGGGAGTGTGAATTGAATGTGGAAGGAGTAAGGAGGGAGTATGGAGGGAGTGCGGAGGCAGTGTGCAGGGAGTCTGGAGGCAGTGTGGAGGGAGTGTGGAGGGTGTCTGAAGGGAATGTGGAGAGAATGTGAAGGGAATGTGGAGGTAATGCGGAGGGAGTGTGGCAGAGTGTGGAGGGATTGTGAAGGGACTTTGGAGGGAGTGTGGAGGGAGTGTGATGGGAGTGTGGAGGGAGTGTGGAGGTATTGTGGAGGGAGTGTGAATTGGTCCGGAGGAAATGTGGAGGGAGTGTGGAGGAAGCGTGAAGGGAGTGTGGAGGGAGTGTGAAAGGAGTGTGGAGGAAGAGTGAAGAGTGTGGATTGGTCTGGAGGGAGTGTGGAGGGAGTGTGGAGGGAGAGCGGAGGGAGTGCTGAGGGATTGTGGAGGGAATGCGGAAGGAGTCTGAAGGGAGCGCTGAGTGAGTGTGGAGGGTTTGTGGAGGGAGTGTGGAGGGAGTGCGGAGGGAGCGTGAAGCGCGTGTGGAGGGAGTGTGGAGGGAGTGCGGAGGTAATGTGGAGGGAATGCAGAAGGAGTGTGAAGGGAGTGAGGAGGCTGTGAGGAGGGAATATAGAGGTAATGCGGAAGCTGTTTGTAGGGAGTGAGGATGGAGTGTGGAGGGAGTGTGAAGGGAGTGTGGACGGAGTGTGCAGAGTGTGCGGAGGGAATATGGAGGTAATGCGGAGGATGTGTGAAGGGAATGAGGAGGGAGTGTGAAGGGAGTGTGGAGGGAGTGTGAAGGGAGTGTGAAGGAAGTGTGAAGGGAGTGTGGAGGGAGTGTGAAGTGAATGTGGAAGGAGTATGGAGGGAGTGTGGAGGGAGTATGGAGGTAGTTTGGAGGGGATGTGCAAGGAGTGCGGAGGGAATGTGGAGGGTATGTGGGGGGAGTGTAGAGGGAGTGTGAAGGGAGTGTGGATGGAGTGTGGAGGGTGTTTAGATTGGTCTACAGGGAGTGTGGAGGGAGTGTGGAGGGAGTGTGGAGGGTGTGTGAAGGGAGTGTGGAGGAAGTCTGGAGGCAGTGTGGCTGAGTGTGGAGGGATTGTGAAGGGAGTGTGGAGGGTGTGTGGAGGGAGTGTGATGGGAGTGTGGAGGGATTCTGGAGGGAACATCAAGGGAGTGTGGAGGGAGTTTGGAGGGATTGTGGAGGGATCGTGAAGGGAGTGTGCAGGGAATGTGAAGTGAGTGCAGAGGGAGCGTGAAGGGAGTGTGGCGGCAGTGTGGAGGGAGTGTGGATTGGTCTGGAGGGAGTGCAGAGAGAGTGTGAAGGGGGTGTGGAGCAAATGTGGAAGGAGTGCGGAGGGAATGTGGAGGGAATGTGGAGGGAGTGTGAAGGGAGTGAGGATGGTATGGAGGCCGTGTGAAGGGAGTGTGGAGGGAAGGTGGAGTGAGTGTGGAGGGAATGCGGAGGGAATGTGGAGGGTGTGTGAAGGGAGTGAGGAGGGAGTGTGGAGGGAGTGTGAAGTGAATGTGGAGGGTGTATGGAGGGAGTGTGGAGGAAGTATGGAGGGAGAGTGGAGGCAGTGTGGAGGGAGTGTGGAGGGAATGCAGAGGGAGTGAGGACGGAGTGTGGAGGGAGTATGGATTGGTCTGAAGGGAGTGCGGAGGGAGTGCAGAGAGAGTGTGAAGCAAATGTGGAGGGAGTGCGGAGGGAATGTGGAGGGAGTGTGAAGGGAGTGAGGTGGGAGTGTGGAGGGAATGTGGAGGGTGCGTGAAGGAAGTGAGGAGGGAATGTGGAGTGAATGTGGAGGGTGTATGGAGGGAGTGTTGCGGGAGTATGGAGAGAGTGTGGAGGCAGTGTGGATGGAGTGTGGAGGGAGTGTGGAGGGAGTGCGGAAGGAATGTGGAGGGAATGCAGAGGGAGTGAGGAGGGAGTGTGGAGGCACTGCGGAGGGAGTGTGGATGGGTTGTGGAGACAGTGTGGAGGGAGTGTGGAGGGATTGTGGAGGGAATGTGGAGTGTGTGTGAAGGAAGTGAGGAGGGAGTGTGGAGGGAGTGTGAAGAGAGTGTGCAGTAAGTGTGAAGGAAGTGAGGAGGGAGTGTGAAGTGAATGTGGAGGGTATATGGAGGGAGAGCTGTGGGAATGTGGAGGGAGTGAAGGGAGTGAGGAGGGAGTTTGGAGTGAGTGTGGAGGGATTGCGGAGGGAATGTGGAGTGTGTGTGAAGGGAGTGAGGAGGGAGTGTGAAGGGAGTGTGGAGGGAATGTGAAGGGAGTGTGCAGTGAGTGTGAAGGAAGTGAGGAGGGAGTGTGAAGTGAATGTGGAGGGTGTATGGATGGAGTGTGGATGGAGTATGAAGAGATTGTGGAGGGAGTGTGGAGGCAGTGTGGAGGGAGTGTGAAGGGAATGTGGAGGGAGTGCGGAAGGAATGTGGAGGGAATGCAGAGGCACTGCGGAGGGAGTGTGGATGGGGTGTGGAGACAGTGTGGAGGGTGTGTGGATGAACTGTGAAGGGAGTGTGGAGGGTGTGTGGATGGAGTGTGAAGGGAGTGTGGAGGCAGTATGGATGGGGTGTGGAGGGAGTGTACAGGGAGTGTGAAGTGAGTTTGGAGGGTGTGTGGAGGGAATGTGGATTGGTCAGGAGGGAGTGTGTAGGAAGTCTGGAGGCTGTGTGGCGGATTGTGGAGGGAGTGTGGAGGGAGTGTGAAGGGACTGTGGAGGGAGTGTGGTAGGAGTGTGGAGGGAATGTGGAGGGAGTGTGAAGGAAGTGTGGAGGCAGTATGGAGGGAGTATGGAGGGAGTGAGCAGGCAGAGTGGAGGGAGTGTGGAGGGAATGTGAAGAGATTGTGGAGGGAGAGGGGAGGCAGTGTGGATTGGTCTGGAGGGAGTGTGGAGGGTGTGCGGAGGGAGTTTAGATTGGTCTGCAGGGAGTGTGGAGGGAGTGTGAAGGGACTGTGGAGGGAGTGTGGTGGGAGTGTGGAGGGAGTGAGGATTGGTCTGGATGGAGTGTGGAGGGAGTGGAGGGGATGTGGTGGGTGTGTGGAGGGAGTGTGGAGGGAGTGCGGAGGGAGCGTGAAGCGCGTGTGGAGGGAGTGTGGAGGGAGTGCGGAGGTAATGTGGAGGGAATGCAGAGGGAGTGTGAAGGGAGTGAGGAGGCTGTGAGGAGGGAATATAGAGGTAATGCGGAAGCTGTTTGTAGGGAGTGAGGATGGAGTGTGGAGGGAGTGTGAAGGGAGTGTGGACGGAGTGTGCAGAGTGTGCGGAGGGAATATGGAGGTAATGCGGAGGATGTGTGAAGGGAATGAGGAGGGAGTGTGAAGGGAGTGTGGAGGGAGTGTGAAGGGAGTGTGAAGGAAGTGTGAAGGGAGTGTGGAGGGAGTGTGAAGTGAATGTGGAAGGAGTATGGAGGGAGTGTGGAGGGAGTATGGAGGTAGTTTGGAGGGGATGTGCAAGGAGTGCGGAGGGAATGTGGAGGGTATGTGGGGGGAGTGTAGAGGGAGTGTGAAGGGAGTGTGGATGGAGTGTGGAGGGTGTTTAGATTGGTCTACAGGGAGTGTGGAGGGAGTGTGGAGGGAGTGTGGAGGGTGTGTGAAGGGAGTGTGGAGGAAGTCTGGAGGCAGTGTGGCTGAGTGTGGAGGGATTGTGAAGGGAGTGTGGAGGGTGTGTGGAGGGAGTGTGATGGGAGTGTGGAGGGATTCTGGAGGGAACATCAAGGGAGTGTGGAGGGAGTTTGGAGGGATTGTGGAGGGATCGTGAAGGGAGTGTGCAGGGAATGTGAAGTGAGTGCAGAGGGAGCGTGAAGGGAGTGTGGCGGCAGTGTGGAGGGAGTGTGGATTGGTCTGGAGGGAGTGCAGAGAGAGTGTGAAGGGGGTGTGGAGCAAATGTGGAAGGAGTGCGGAGGGAATGTGGAGGGAATGTGGAGGGAGTGTGAAGGGAGTGAGGATGGTATGGAGGCCGTGTGAAGGGAGTGTGGAGGGAAGGTGGAGTGAGTGTGGAGGGAATGCGGAGGGAATGTGGAGGGTGTGTGAAGGGAGTGAGGAGGGAGTGTGGAGGGAGTGTGAAGTGAATGTGGAGGGTGTATGGAGGGAGTGTGGAGGAAGTATGGAGGGAGAGTGGAGGCAGTGTGGAGGGAGTGTGGAGGGAATGCAGAGGGAGTGAGGACGGAGTGTGGAGGGAGTATGGATTGGTCTGAAGGGAGTGCGGAGGGAGTGCAGAGAGAGTGTGAAGCAAATGTGGAGGGTGTGCGGAGGGAATGTGGAGGGAATGTGGAGGGAGTGTGAAGGGAGTGAGGTGGGAGTGTGGAGGGAATGTGGAGGGTGCGTGAAGGAAGTGAGGAGGGAATGTGGAGTGAATGTGGAGGGTGTATGGAGGGAGTGTTGCGGGAGTATGGAGAGAGTGTGGAGGCAGTGTGGATGGAGTGTGGAGGGAGTGTGAAGGGAGTGTGGAGGGAGTGCGGAAGGAATGTGGAGGGAATGCAGAGGGAGTGAGGAGGGATTGTGGAGGCACTGCGGAGGGAGTGTGGATGGGTTGTGGAGACAGTGTGGAGGGAGTGTGGAGGGAATGTGGAGGGAGTGTGGAGTGTGTGTGAAGGGAGTGAGGAGGGAGTGTGAAGGGAGTGTGGAGGGAGTGTGAAGGGAGTGAGGAGGGAGTGTGAAGGGAGTGAGGAGGGAGTGTGGAGTGAGTGTGGAGGGATTGTGGAGGGAATGTGGAGTGTGTGTGAAGGAAGTGAGGAGGGAGTGTGGAGGGAGTGTGAAGAGAGTGTGCAGTAAGTGTGAAGGAAGTGAGGAGGGAGTGTGAAGTGAATGTGGAGGGTATATGGAGGGAGAGCTGTGGGAATGTGGAGGGAGTGAAGGGAGTGAGGAGGGAGTGTGGAGTGAGTGTGGAGGGATTGCGGAGGGAATGTGGAGTGTGTGTGAAGGGAGTGAGGAGGGAGTGTGAAGGGAGTGTGGAGGGAATGTGAAGGGAGTGTGCAGTGAGTGTGAAGGAAGTGAGGAGGGAGTGTGAAGTGAATGTGGAGGGTGTATGGATGGAGTGTGGATGGAGTATGGAGGGAGTGAGGAGGGAGTGTGGAGGGAGTCCGGAGGGAGTATAGAGGGAGTGTGCAGGCAGTGTGGAGAGAGTATGGATTGGTCTGGAGGGAGTGCGGAGGGAGTGCGGAGAGAGTGTGAAGGAAGTGTGGAGCAAATGTGGAGGGAGTGCGGAGGGAATGTGGAGGGAATGTGGAGGGAGTGTGAAGGGAGTGAGGAGGGAGTGTGCAGTGAGTGTGAAGGAAGTGAGGAGGGCGTGTGAAGTGAATGTGGGGTGTGTTTGGAGGGAGTGTGGAGGGTGTATGGAGAGAGTGTGAAGGGAGTGTGCAGGGAATGTGAAGTGAGTTAGGAGGGAGTGTGGAGGGAGTGTGGATTGGTCTGGAGGGAGTGTGGAGGGAGTGTGGAGTGAGTGTGGATGGATTGTGGAGGGAATGTGGAGGGTGTGTGAAACAAGTGAGGAAGGAGTGTGCAGTGAATGTGGAGGGTGTATGGAGGGAGTGTTGCGGGAGTATGGAGAGAGTGTGGAGGCAGTGTGGAGGGAGTGTGGAGGGAGTCTGCAGGGAGTGTGAAGTGAGTTTGGAGGGAGTGTGGATTGGTCTGGAGGGAGTGCGGAGGGACTGTGTAGGGACTGTGGAGGCAGTGTGAAGTAAATGTGGAGGGAGTATGGAGGGAGTGTGGAGGGAGTATGAAGAGATTGTGGAGGGAGTGTGGAGGCAGTGTGGAGGGAGTGTGAAGGGAATGTGGAGGGAGTGCGGAAGGAATGTGGAGGGAATGCAGAGGCACTGCGGAGGGAGTGTGGATGGGGTGTGGAGACAGTGTGGAGGGTGTGTGGATGAACTGTGAAGGGAGTGTGGAGGGTGTGTGGATGGAGTGTGAAGGGAGTGTGGAGGCAGTATGGATGGGGTGTGGAGGGAGTGTACAAGGAGTGTGAAGTGAGTTTGGAGGGTGTGTGGAGGGAATGTGGATTGGTCAGGAGGGAGTGTGTAGGAAGTCTGGAGGCTGTGTGGCGGATTGTGGAGGGAGTGTGGAGGGAGTGTGAAGGGACTGTGGAGGGAGTGTGGTAGGAGTGCGGAGGGAATGTGGAGGGAGTGTGAAGGAAGTGTGGAGGCAGTATGGAGGGAGTATGGAGGGAGTGAGCAGGCAGAGTGGAGGGAGTGTGGAGGGAATGTGAAGAGATTGTGGAGGGAGAGGGGAGGCAGTGTGGATTGGTCTGGAGGGAGTGTGGAGGGTGTGCGGAGGGAGTTTAGATTGGTCTGCAGGGAGTGTGGAGGGAGTGTGAAGGGACTGTGGAGGGAGTGTGGTGGGAGTGTGAAGGGAGTGAGGATTGGTCTGGATGGAGTGTGGAGGGAGTGTGGAGGGAGTGTGGATTGGTCTGAAGGTAGTCTGGAGGGAGTGTGGAGGCATTGCGGGGAGAATGTGAAGGGAGTGTGAAGGGAATGTGGAGGGAGTGCGGAGAGAGTGTGAAGGGAGTGTGGAGGGATTGTGGAGGGTGTGTGATTGTGAGTGTGGAGGGAGCATGAAGCACGTGTGGAGGGAGAGTGGAGTGAGTGTGGATTGGTCTGGAGGGAGTGTGAAGGGAGTGTGGAGGGAATTTAGATTGGTCTACAGGGAGTGTGGAGGGAGTATGGAGGGAGTGTGGAGGGTGTGTGAAGGGAGTGTGGAGGAAGTCTGGAGGCAGTGTGGCTGAGTGTGGAGGGATTGTGAAGGGAGTGTGGAGGGTGTGTGGAGGGAGTGTGATGGGAGAGTGGAGGGAATGTGGAAGCATTGTGGAGGGTGTGTGGAGGGAATATGGAGGTAATGCGGAGGATGTGTGAAGGGAGTGAGGAGGGAGTGTGGAGGGAGTGGGGAGGGAGTGTGAAAGGAGTGTGGAGGGTGTGTGAAGGAAGTGTGGAGGGAGTGTGAATTGAATGTGGAAGTAGTATGGAGGGAGTATGGAGGGAGTGCGGAGGCAGTGTGCAGGGAGTCTGGAGGCAGTGTGGAGGGAGTGTGGAGGGTGTCTGAAGGGAATGTGGAGAGAATGTGAAGGGAATGTGGAGGTAATGCGGAGGGAGTGTGGCAGAGTGTGGAGGGATTGTGAAGGGATTTTGGAGGGAGTGTGGAGGGAGTGTGATGGGAGTGTGGAGGGAGTGTGGAGGTATTGTGGAGGGAGTGTGAATTGGTCCGGAGGAAATGTGGAGGGAGTGTGGAGGAAGCGTGAAGGGAGTGCGGAGGGAGTGTGAAAGGAGTGTGGAGGAAGAGTGAAGAGTGTGGATTGGTCTGGAGGGAGTGTGGAGGGAGTGTGGAGGGAGAGCGGAGGGAGTGCTGAGGGATTGTGGAGGGAATGCGGAAGGAGTCTGAAGGGAGCGCTGAGTGAGTGTGGAGGGTTTGTGGAGGGAGTGTGGAGGGAGTGCGGAGGGAGCGTGAAGCGCGTGTGGAGGGAGTGTGGAGGGAGTGCGGAGGTAATGTGGAGGGAATGCAGAGGGAGTGTGAAGGGAGTGAGGAGGCTGTGAGGAGGGAATATAGAGGTAATGCGGAAGCTGTTTGTAGGGAGTGAGGATGGAGTGTGGAGGGAGTGTGAAGGGAGTGTGGACGGAGTGTGCAGGGTGTGCGGAGGGAATATGGAGGTAATGCGGAGGATGTGTGAAGGGAATGAGGAGGGAGTGTGAAGGGAGTGTGGAGGGAGTGTGAAGGGAGTGTGAAGGAAGTGTGAAGGGAGTGTGGAGGGAGTGTGAAGTGAATGTGGAAGGAGTATGGAGGGAGTGTGGAGGGAGTATGGAGGTAGTTTGGAGGGGATGTGCAAGGAGTGCGGAGGGAATGTGGAGGGTATGTGGGGGGAGTGTAGAGGGAGTGTGAAGGGAGTGTGGATGGAGTGTGGAGGGTGTTTAGATTGGTCTACAGGGAGTGTGGAGGGAGTGTGGAGGGAGTGTGGAGGGTGTGTGAAGGGAGTGTGGAGGAAGTCTGGAGGCAGTGTGGCTGAGTGTGGAGGGATTGTGAAGGGAGTGTGGAGGGTGTGTGGAGGGAGTGTGATGGGAGTGTGGAGGGATTCTGGAGGGAACATCAAGGGAGTGTGGAGGGAGTTTGGAGGGATTGTGGAGGGATCGTGAAGGGAGTGTGCAGGGAATGTGAAGTGAGTGCAGAGGGAGCGTGAAGGGAGTGTGGCGGCAGTGTGGAGGGAGTGTGGATTGGTCTGGAGGGAGTGCAGAGAGAGTGTGAAGGGGGTGTGGAGCAAATGTGGAAGGAGTGCGGAGGGAATGTGGAGGGAATGTGGAGGGAGTGTGAAGGGAGTGAGGATGGTATGGAGGCCGTGTGAAGGGAGTGTGGAGGGAAGGTGGAGTGAGTGTGGAGGGAATGCGGAGGGAATGTGGAGGGTGTGTGAAGGGAGTGAGGAGGGAGTGTGGAGGGAGTGTGAAGTGAATGTGGAGGGTGTATGGAGGGAGTGTGGAGGAAGTATGGAGGGAGAGTGGAGGCAGTGTGGAGGGAGTGTGGAGGGAATGCAGAGGGAGTGAGGACGGAGTGTGGAGGGAGTATGGATTGGTCTGAAGGGAGTGCGGAGGGAGTGCAGAGAGAGTGTGAAGCAAATGTGGAGGGAGTGCGGAGGGAATGTGGAGGGAATGTGGAGGGAGTGTGAAGGGAGTGAGGTGGGAGTGTGGAGGGAATGTGGAGGGTGCGTGAAGGAAGTGAGGAGGGAATGTGGAGTGAATGTGGAGGGTGTATGGAGGGAGTGTTGCGGGAGTATGGAGAGAGTGTGGAGGCAGTGTGGATGGAGTGTGGAGGGAGTGTGAAGGGAGTGTGGAGGGAGTGCGGAAGGAATGTGGAGGGAATGCAGAGGGAGTGAGGAGGGAGTGTGGAGGCACTGCGGAGGGAGTGTGGATGGGTTGTGGAGACAGTGTGGAGGGAGTGTGGAGGGAATGTGGAGGGAGTGTGGAGTGTGTGTGAAGGGAGTGAGGAGGGAGTGTGAAGGGAGTGTGGAGGGAGTGTGAAGGGAGTGAGGAGGGAGTATGGAGTGAGTGTGGAGGGATTGTGGAGGGAATGTGGAGTGTGTGTGAAGGAAGTGAGGAGGGAGTGTGGAGTGTGTGTGAAGGAAGTGAGGAGGGAGTGTGGAGTGTGTGTGAAGAGAGTGTGCAGTAAGTGTGAAGGAAGTGAGGAGGGAGTGTGAAGTGAATGTGGAGGGTATATGGAGGGAGAGCTGTGGGAATGTGGAGGGAGTGAAGGGAGTGAGGAGGGAGTGTGGAGTGAGTGTGGAGGGATTGCGGAGGGAATGTGGAGTGTGTGTGAAGGGAGTGAGGAGGGAGTGTGAAGGGAGTGTGGAGGGAATGTGAAGGGAGTGTGCAGTGAGTGTGAAGGAAGTGAGGAGGGAGTGTGAAGTGAATGTGGAGGGTGTATGGATGGAGTGTGGATGGAGTATGGAGGGAGTGAGGAGGGAGTGTGGAGGGAGTCCGGAGGGAGTATAGAGGGAGTGTGCAGGCAGTGTGGAGAGAGTATGGATTGGTCTGGAGGGAGTGCGGAGGGAGTGCGGAGAGAGTGTGAAGGAAGTGTGGAGCAAATGTGGAGGGAGTGCGGAGGGAATGTGGAGGGAATGTGGAGGGAGTGTGAAGGGAGTGAGGAGGGAGTGTGCAGTGAGTGTGAAGGAAGTGAGGAGGGCGTGTGAAGTGAATGTGGGGTGTGTTTGGAGGGAGTGTGGAGGGTGTATGGAGAGAGTGTGAAGGGAGTGTGCAGGGAATGTGAAGTGAGTTAGGAGGGAGTGTGGAGGGAGTGTGGATTGGTCTGGAGGGAGTGTGGAGGGAGTGTGGAGTGAGTGTGGATGGATTGTGGAGGGAATGTGGAGGGTGTGTGAAACAAGTGAGGAAGGAGTGTGCAGTGAATGTGGAGGGTGTATGGAGGGAGTGTTGCGGGAGTATGGAGAGAGTGTGGAGGCAGTGTGGAGGGAGTGTGGAGGGAGTCTGCAGGGAGTGTGAAGTGAGTTTGGAGGGAGTGTGGATTGGTCTGGAGGGAGTGCGGAGGGACTGTGTAGGGACTGTGGAGGCAGTGTGAAGTAAATGTGGAGGGAGTATGGAGGGAGTGTGGAGGGAGTATGAAGAGATTGTGGAGGGAGTGTGGAGGCAGTGTGGAGGGAGTGTGAAGGGAATGTGGAGGGAGTGCGGAAGGAATGTGGAGGGAATGCAGAGGCACTGCGGAGGGAGTGTGGATGGGGTGTGGAGACAGTGTGGAGGGTGTGTGGATGAACTGTGAAGGGAGTGTGGAGGGTGTGTGGATGGAGTGTGAAGGGAGTGTGGAGGCAGTATGGATGGGGTGTGGAGGGAGTGTACAGGGAGTGTGAAGTGAGTTTGGAGGGTGTGTGGAGGGAATGTGGATTGGTCAGGAGGGAGTGTGTAGGAAGTCTGGAGGCTGTGTGGCGGATTGTGGAGGGAGTGTGGAGGGAGTGTGAAGGGACTGTGGAGGGAGTGTGGTAGGAGTGTGGAGGGAATGTGGAGGGAGTGTGAAGGAAGTGTGGAGGCAGTATGGAGGGAGTATGGAGGGAGTGAGCAGGCAGAGTGGAGGGAGTGTGGAGGGAATGTGAAGAGATTGTGGAGGGAGAGGGGAGGCAGTGTGGATTGGTCTGGAGGGAGTGTGGAGGGTGTGCGGAGGGAGTTTAGATTGGTCTGCAGGGAGTGTGGAGGGAGTGTGAAGGGGCTGTGGAGGGAGTGTGGTGGGAGTGTGGAGGGAGTGTGGATTGGTCTGGATGGAGTGTGGAGGGAGTGTGGAGGGAGTGTGGCGGGAGTGTGAAGTGATTGTGGAGGGAGTATGGAGGGAGTGTGAAGTGAATCTATAGGGAGTATGGAGGAAGTGTGGAGGCAGAGTGGGGAGTGTGGAGGCAGTGTGGAGAGAGTGTGAAGGGAGTGTGGAGCGAATGTGGAGGGAGAGCGGTGGGAATGTGGAGGGAGTGAAGGGAGTGAGGAGGGAGTGTGGAGGGAGTGTGGAGGGAGTGTGGAGGGAGTGTGAAGGGAGTGTGGAGGAAGTCTGGAGGCAGTGTGGTTGAGTGTGGAGGGATTGTGAAGGGAGTGTGGAGGGTGTGTGGAGGGAGTGTGATGGGAGTGTGGAGGGATTCTGGAGGGAACATCAAGGGAGTGTGGAGGGAGTTTGGAGGGATTGTGGAGGGATCGTGAAGGGAGTGTGCAGGGAATGTGAAGTGAGTGCAGAGGGAGCGTGAAGGGAGTGTGGCGGCAGTGTGGAGGGAGTGTGGATTGGTCTGGAGGGAGTGCAGAGAGAGTGTGAAGGGGGTGTGGAGCAAATGTGGAAGGAGTGCGGAGGGAATGTGGAGGGAATGTGGAGGGAGTGTGAAGGGAGTGAGGTGGGAGTGTGGAGGGAGTGTGGAGGGTGTGTGAAGGAAGTGAGGAGGGAATGTGGAGTGAATGTGGAGGGTGTATGGAGGGAGTGTTGCGGGAGTATGGAGAGAGTGTGGAGGCAGTGTGGATGGAGTGTGGAGGGAGTGTGAAGGGAGTGTGGAGGGAGTGCGGAAGGAATGTGGAGGGAATGCAGAGGGACTGAGGAGGGAGTGTGGAGGCACTGCGGAGGGAGTGTGGAAGGGTTGTGGAGACAGTGTGGAGGGAGTGTGGAGGGAATGTGGAGGGAGTGTGGAGTGTGTGTGAAGGGAGTGAGGAGGGAGTGTGAAGGGAGTGTGGAGGGAGTGTGAAGGGAGTGAGGAGGGAGTGTGAAGGGAGTGAGGAGGGAGTGTGGAGTGAGTGTGGAGGGATTGTGGAGGGAATGTGGAGTGTGTGTGAAGGAAGTGAGGAGGGAGTGTGAAGTGAATGTGGAGGGTATATGGAGGGAGAGCTGTGGGAATGTGGAGGGAGTGAAGAGGGAGTGTGGAGTGAGTGTGGAGGGATTGCGGAGGGAATGTGGAGTGTGTGTGAAGGGAGTGAGGAGGGAGTGTGAAGGGAGTGTGGAGGGAATGTGAAGGGAGTGTGCAGTGAGTGTGAAGGAAGTGAGGAGGGAGTGTGAAGTGAATGTGGAGGGTGTATGGATGGAGTGTGGATGGAGTATGGAGGGAGTGAGGAGGGAGTGTGGAGGGAGTCCGGAGGGAGTATAGAGGGAGTGTGCAGGCATTGTGGAGAGAGTATGGATTGGTCTGGAGGGAGTGCGGAGGGAGTGCGGAGAGAGTGTGAAGGGAGTGTGGAGCAAATGTGGAGGGAGTGCGGAGGGAATGTGGAGGGAATGTGGAGGGAGTGTGAAGGGAGTGAGGAGGGAGTGTGCAGTGAGTGTGAAGGAAGTGAGGAGGGCATGTGAAGTGAATGTAGGGTGTGTGTGGAGGGAGTGTGGAGGGTGTATGGAGGGAGTATGAAGGGAGTGTGCAGGGAATGTGAAGTGAGTTAGGAGGGAGTGTGGAGGGAGTGTGGATTGGTCTGGAGGGAGTGTGGAGGGAGTGTGGAGGGAGTGTGAAGGGACTGTGGAGGGAGTGTGGTGGGAGTGTGGAGGGAGTGTGAAGTGAAAGTGGGGGGAGTGTGGAGGGAGTGTGAAGTGAATGTGGAGCACATGTGGAGGCAGTGTAGATTGGTGTGGACGGAATGTGGAGGGTGTGCGGAGAGAGTGGATGGATTGCGGAGGGAATGTGGAGAGTGTGAAGGGAGTGAGCAGGGAGTGTGGAGTGAGTGTGGATGGATTGCGGAGGGAATGTGGAGGGTGTGTGAAGGGAGTGAGCAGGGAGTGTGGAGTGAGTGTGGAGGCAGTGTGGAGGGAGTCTGCAGGGAGTGTGAAGTGAGTTTGGAGGGAGTGTGGATTGGTCTGGAGGGAGTGCGGAGTGACTGTGTAGGGACTGTGGAGGCAGTGTGAAGTAAATGTGGAGGGAGTATGGAGGGAGTGTGGAGGGAGTATGAAGAGATTGTGGAGGGAGTGTGGAGGCAGTGTGGAGGGAGTGTGAAGGGAATGTGGAGGGAGTGCGGAAGGAATGTGGAGGGAATGCAGAGGCACTGCGGAGGGAGTGTGGATGGGGTGTGGAGACAGAGTGGAGGGTGTGTGGATGGACTGTGAAGGGAGTGTGGAGGGTGTGTGGATGGAGTGTGAAGGGAGTGTGGAGGCAGTATGGATGGGGTGTGGAGGGAGTGTACAGGGAGTGTGAAGTGAGTTTGGAGGGTGTGTGGAGGGAATGTGGATTGGTCAGGAGGGAGTGTGTAGGAAGTCTGGAGGCTGTGTGGCGGATTGTGGAGGGAGTGTGGAGGGAGTGTGAAGGGACTGTGGAGGGAGTGTGGTAGGAGTGTGGAGGGAATGTGGAGGGAGTGTGAAGGAAGTGTGGAGGCAGTATGGAGGGAGTATGGAGGGAGTGAGCAGGCAGAGTGGAGGGAGTGTGGAGGGAATGTGAAGAGATTGTGGAGGGAGAGGGGAGGCAGTGTGGATTGGTCTGGAGGGAGTGTGGAGGGTGTGCGGAGGGCGTTTAGATTGGTCTGCAGGGAGTGTGGAGGGAGTGTGAAGGGACTGTGGAGGGAGTGTGGTTGGAGTGTGGAGGGAGTGTGGATTGGTCTGGATGGAGTGTGGAGGGAGTGTGGAGGGAGTGTGGCGGGAGTGTGAAGTAATTGTGGAGGGAGTATGGAGGGAGTGTGAAGTGAATCTATAGGGAGTATGGAGGAAGTGTGGAGGCAGAGTGGAGGGAGTGTGGAGGCAGTGTGGAGAGAGTGTGAAGGGAGTGTGGAGCGAATGTGGAGGGAGAGCGGTGGGAATGTGGAGGGAGTGAAGGGAGTGAGGAGGGAGTGTGGAGTGAGTGTGGAGGGATTGTGGAGGGAATGTGGAGTGTGTGTGAAGGGAGTGAGGAGAGAGTGTGGAGGGAGTGTGGAGGGAGTGTGGAGGGAGTGTGAAGGGAGTGTGCAGTGAGTGTGAAGGAAGTGAGGAGGGAGTGTGAAGTAAATGTGGCGGGTGTATGGAGGGAATGTGGAGGGAGTATGGAGGGAGTGAGGAGGGAGTGTGGAGGGAGTCCAGAGGGAGTATGGAGGGAGTGTGCAGGCAGTGTGGAGGGAGTATGGATTGGTCTGGAGGGAGTGCAGAGGGAGTGCGGAGAGAGTGTGAAGGGAGTGTGGAGCAAATGTGGAGGGAGTGCGGAGGGAATGTGGAGTGAATGTGGAGGGAGTGTGAAGGGAGTGAGGAGGGAGTGTGGAGGGAGTGTGGAGGGAGTGTGCAGTGAATGTGGGGGGTGTGTGGAGGGAGTGTGGAGGCAGTGTGGATTGGTGTGGAGGGAATGTGGATGGTGTGCGGAGAGAATGTGGATGGATTGCGGAGGGAATGTGGAGGGTGTGTGAAGGGAGTGAGCAGGGAGTGTGGAGTGAATGTCGAGGGTGTATGGAGGGAGTGTTGCAGGAGTATGGAGAGAGTGTGGAGGCAGTTTGGAGGGAGTGTGGAGGGAGTGTACAGGGATTGTGAAGTGAGTTTGGAGGGTGTATGGAGGGAATGTGGATTGGTCTGGAGGGAGTGTGTAGGAATGTGGAGGGAGTGTGAAGGGACTGTGGAGGGAGTGTGGTGGGAGTGTGGAGGGAATGTGGAGGGAGTGTGAAGGATGTGTAGAGGGAATATGGAGGGAGTATGGAGGGAGTGAGGAGGCAGAGTGGAGGGAGTGTGGAGGGAATGTGAAGAGATTGTGGAGGGAGAGGGGAGGCAGTGTGGATTTGCCTGGAGGGAGTGTGGATGTTGTGCGGAGGGAGTTTAGATTGGTCTGCAGGGAGTGTGGAGGGAGTGTGAAGGGACTGTGGAGGGAGTGTGGTGGGAGTGTGGAGGGAGTGTGGATTGGTCTGGATGGAGTGTGGAGGGAGTGTGGAGGGAGTGTGGCGGGAGTGTGAAGTAATTGTGGAGGGAGTATGGAGTGTGAAGCGAGTCTTTTGGAGTATGGAGGGAGTATGGAGGGACTGTGGAGGCTGAGTGGAGGTAGTGTGGAGGGAGTGTGAAGAGATTGTGGAGGGAGTGTGGAGGCAGTGTGGAGAGAGTGTGAAGGGAGTGTGGAGCGAATGTGGAGGGAGAGCGGTGGGAATGTGGAGGGAGTGAAGGGAGTGAGGAGGGAGTGTGGAGTGAGTGTGGAGGGATTGTGGAGGGAATGTGGAGTGTGTGTGAAGGGAGTGAGGAGAGAGTGTGGAGGGAGTGTGGAGGGAGTGTGGAGGGAGTGTGAAGGGAGTGTGCAGTGAGTGTGAAGGAAGTGAGGAGGGAGTGTGAAGTAAATGTGGCGGGTGTATGGAGGGAATGTGGAGGGAGTATGGAGGGAGTGAGGAGGGAGTGTGGAGGGAGTCCAGAGGGAGTATGGAGGGAGTGTGCAGGCAGTGTGGAGGGAGTATGGATTGGTCTGGAGGGAGTGCAGAGGGAGTGCGGAGAGAGTGTGAAGGGAGTGTGGAGCAAATGTGGAGGGAGTGCGGAGGGAATGTGGAGTGAATGTGGAGGGAGTGTGAAGGGAGTGAGGAGGGAGTGTGGAGGGAGTGTGGAGGGAGTGTGCAGTGAATGTGGGGGGTGTGTGGAGGGAGTGTGGAGGCAGTGTGGATTGGTGTGGAGGGAATGTGGATGGTGTGCGGAGAGAATGTGGATGGATTGCGGAGGGAATGTGGAGGGTGTGTGAAGGGAGTGAGCAGGGAGTGTGGAGTGAATGTCGAGGGTGTATGGAGGGAGTGTTGCAGGAGTATGGAGAGAGTGTGGAGGCAGTTTGGAGGGAGTGTGGAGGGAGTGTACAGGGATTGTGAAGTGAGTTTGGAGGGTGTATGGAGGGAATGTGGATTGGTCTGGAGGGAGTGTGTAGGAATGTGGAGGGAGTGTGAAGGGACTGTGGAGGGAGTGTGGTGGGAGTGTGGAGGGAATGTGGAGGGAGTGTGAAGGATGTGTAGAGGGAATATGGAGGGAGTATGGAGGGAGTGAGGAGGCAGAGTGGAGGGAGTGTGGAGGGAATGTGAAGAGATTGTGGAGGGAGAGGGGAGGCAGTGTGGATTTGCCTGGAGGGAGTGTGGATGTTGTGCGGAGGGAGTTTAGATTGGTCTGCAGGGAGTGTGGAGGGAGTGTGAAGGGACTGTGGAGGGAGTGTGGTGGGAGTGTGGAGGGAGTGTGGATTGGTCTGGATGGAGTGTGGAGGGAGTGTGGAGGGAGTGTGGAGGGAGTGTGGCGGGAGTGTGAAGTAATTGTGGAGGGAGTATGGAGTGTGAAGCGAGTCTATAGGGAGTATGGAGGGAGTATGGAGGGACTGTGGAGGCTGAGTGGAGGTAGTGTGGAGGGAGTGTGAAGAGATTGTGGAGGGAGTGTGGAGGCAGTGTGGAGAGAGTGTGAAGGGAGTGTGGAGTGAATGTGGAGGGAGAGCGGTGGGAATATGGAGGGAGTGAAGGGAGTGAGGAGGGAGTGTGGAGTGAGTGTGGAGGGATTGGGGAGGGAATGTGGAGTGTGAAGGGAGTGAGGAGGGAGTGTGGAGGGAGTGTGGAGGGAGTGAGGAGGGAGTGTGGAGGGAGTATGGATTGGTCTGGAGGGATTGCAGAGGGAGTGCGGAGAGAGTGTGAAGGGAGTGTGGAGCAAATGTGGAGGGAGTGCGGAGGGAATGTGGAGGGAATGTGGAGGGAGTGTGAAGGGTGTGAGGAGGGAGTGTGGAGGGAGTGTGGAGGGAGTCTGGTGGGAGTGTGGATTGGTCTGCAGGGAGTGTGTAGGGAATGTGGAAGGAGTGTGAAGGAAGTCTGGAGGGAGTGTGAAGTGAGTTTGGAGGGAGTGTGGAGGGAGTGTGGATTGGTCTGAAGGGAGTGTGGAGGGACTGTGGAGGGAGTGTGAAGTAAATGTGGAGGGAGAATGGGGGGAGTAGGGAGGGAGTGTGGAGGCAGAGTGGAGGGAGTGTGGAGGGAGTGTGAAGAGATTGTGGAGGAGTGTGGAGGCAGTGTGGATTGGTGTGGAGGGAATGTGGATGGTGTGCGGAGAGAATGTGGATGGATTGCGGAGGGAATGTGGAGGGTGTGTGAAGGGAGTGAGCAGGGAGTGTGGAGTGAATGTCGAGGGTGTATGGAGGGAGTGTTGCAGGAGTATGGAGAGAGTGTGGAGGCAGTTTGGAGGGAGTGTGGAGGGAGTGTACAGGGATTGTGAAGTGAGTTTGGAGGGTGTATGGAGGGAATGTGGATTGGTCTGGAGGGAGTGTGTAGGAATGTGGAGGGAGTGTGAAGGGACTGTGGAGGGAGTGTGGTGGGAGTGTGGAGGGAATGTGGAGGGAGTGTGAAGGATGTGTAGAGGGAATATGGAGGGAGTATGGAGGGAGTGAGGAGGCAGAGTGGAGGGAGTGTGGAGGGAATGTGAAGAGATTGTGGAGGGAGAGGGGAGGCAGTGTGGATTTGCCTGGAGGGAGTGTGGATGTTGTGCGGAGGGAGTTTAGATTGGTCTGCAGGGAGTGTGGAGGGAGTGTGAAGGGACTGTGGAGGGAGTGTGGTGGGAGTGTGGAGGGAGTGTGGATTGGTCTGGATGGAGTGTGGAGGGAGTGTGGAGGGAGTGTGGAGGGAGTGTGGCGGGAGTGTGAAGTAATTGTGGAGGGAGTATGGAGTGTGAAGCGAGTCTATAGGGAGTATGGAGGGAGTATGGAGGGACTGTGGAGGCTGAGTGGAGGTAGTGTGGAGGGAGTGTGAAGAGATTGTGGAGGGAGTGTGGAGGCAGTGTGGAGAGAGTGTGAAGGGAGTGTGGAGTGAATGTGGAGGGAGAGCGGTGGGAATATGGAGGGAGTGAAGGGAGTGAGGAGGGAGTGTGGAGTGAGTGTGGAGGGATTGCAGAGGGAATGTGGAGTGTGAAGGGAGTGAGGAGGGAGTGTGGAGGGAGTGTGGAGGGAGTGAGGAGGGAGTGTGGAGGGAGTATGGATTGGTCTGGAGGGATTGCAGAGGGAGTGCGGAGAGAGTGTGAAGGGAGTGTGGAGCAAATGTGGAGGGAGTGCGGAGGGAATGTGGAGGGAATGTGGAGGGAGTGTGAAGGGTGTGAGGAGGGAGTGTGGAGGGAGTGTGGAGGGAGTCTGGTGGGAGTGTGGATTGGTCTGCAGGGAGTGTGTAGGGAATGTGGAAGGAGTGTGAAAGAAGTCTGGAGGGAGTGTGAAGTGAGTTTGGAGGGAGTGTGGAGGGAGTGTGGATTGGTCTGAAGGGAGTGTGGAGGGACTGTGGAGGGAGTGTGAAGTAAATGTGGAGGGAGAATGGGGGGAGTAGGGAGGGAGTGTGGAGGCAGAGTGGAGGGAGTGTGGAGGGAGTGTGAAGAGATTGTGGAGGAGTGTGGAGGCAGTGTGGATTAGTCTGGAGGGAGTGTGGAGGGTGTGTGAAGGGAGTGAGCAGGGAGTGTGGAGTGAGTTTGGAGGGATTGCGGAGGGAATGTGGAGTGTGTGTGAAGGAAGTGAGGAGGGAATGTGAAGTGAATGTGGTGGGTGTATGGAGGGAGTGTGGAGGGTGTATGGAGGGAGTGTGGAAGCAGTGTGGAGGGATTGTGAAGGGAATGTGGAGGGAGTGCGGAGGGATTGTGGAGGGAGTGTGCAGGGAGTATGGAGGGAGTTTGGAGTGTGTGTGGATTGGTCTGGAGGGAGTGTGGAGGGAGTGTGAAGTAAATATGGAGGGAGTATGGAGGGAGTGTGAAGCGAGTCTGTAGGGAGTATGGAGGGAGTATGGAGGGAGTGTGGAGGCAGAGTGGTGGGAGTGTGGAGGGAGTGTGAAGAGAATGTGGAGGGAGTGTGGAGGCAGTGTGGAAAGAGTGTGAAGGGAGTGTGGAGCGAATGTGGAGGGAGAGCAGAGGGAATGTGGAGGAAGTGAAGGGACTGAGGAGGGAGTGTGGAGTGAGTGTGGAGGGATTGTGGAGGGAGTGTGGAGGGAGTGTGAAGGGAGTGTGGAGGGACCGTGAAGGAGGTGTGGAGGGAGTGTGAAGTAAATCTGGAGGGAATAAGGAGGGAGTATGAAGGGAGTAAGGAGGCAGAGTGGAGGGAGTGTGGAGGGAGTGTGCAGAGATTGTGGAGGGAGTGTGGAGGCAGTGTGGATTGGTCTGGAGGGAGTGTGGAGGGTGTGCGGAGAGAGTGTGAAGGGAGTGTGGAGGGAGTGTGGAGTGAGTGTGGATGGATTGCGGAGAGAATGTGGAGGGCGTGTGAAGGGAGTGAGCAGGGAGTGTGGAGTGAGTTTGGAGGGATTGCAGAGGGAATGTGGAGGGAGTGTGAAGTAAATGTGGAGGGAGTATGGAGGGAGGGTGGAGGGAGTATGAAGAGATTGTGGAGGAAGTGTGGAGGCAGTGTAGAGAGAGTGTGAAGGGAGTGTGGAGCGAATGTGGAGGAAGTGCGGAGGGATTGCGGAGGGAATGTGGAGGGAGTGAAGGGAGTGAGGAGAGTGTGTGGAGGGATTGCGGAGGGAATGTGGAGGGTGTGTGAAGGGAGTGAGGAGGGAGTGTGGAGGGAATGTGGAGGGAGTGTGCAGTGAATGTGGAGGGAGTGAAGGGAGTGAGGAGAGTGTGTGGAGGGATTGCAGAGGGAATGTGGAGGGTGTGTGAAGGGAGTGAGGAGGGAGCGTGAAGGAAGTGAGGAGGGAGTGTGAAGTGAATGTGGAGGGTGTATGGAGGCAGTGTTGCGGGAGTATGGAGGGAGAGTGGAGGCAGTGTGGAGGGAGTGTGGAGGGAGTGTGAAGTTAATGTGGAGGGAATGCGGAGGGAATGTGGAGGGAATGCAGATGGAGTGAGGAGGGAGTGTGGAGGGACTGCGGAGGGAGTATGGATGGGGTGTGGAGGCAGTGTGGAGGGAGTGTGGAGACAGTGTGGAGGGAGTGTGGAGGCAGTTTGGAGGGAGTGTGCAGGGAGTGTGAAGGAAGTGTGGAGGGAGTGTGAAGTAAATGTGGAGGGAGTATGGAGGGAGTGTGAAGCAAGTCTGTAGGGAGTATGGAGGGAGTCTGGAGGCAGAGTGGAGGGAGTGGAGGGAGTGTGCAGGGAATGTGAAGTGAGTTTGGAGGGTGTGTGGAGGGAATGTGGATTGGTCTGGAGTGAGTGTGGAGGGAGTGTGTAGGAAGTCTGGAGGCTGTGTAGTGGAGTGTGGAGGGAATGTGAAGGGACTGTGAAGGGAGTGTGATGGGAGTTTGGAGGGAGTGTGGAGGGAGTGTGGTGGGAGTGTGGAGGGAATGTGGAGGGAGTGTGATGGGAGTGTGGAGGGAATGTGGAGGGAGTGTGATGGGAGTGTGGAGGGACTGAGGTGGGAGTGTGGAGGGAATGTAGAGGGAGTGTGTGGGAGTGTGGAGGGAGTGTTGTGGGAGTGGGGTGGGAGTGTGGAGGGAGTGTGAAGGGAGCGAGAAGTAAATGTGGAGGGAGTGTGGAGGGAGTGTGAAGCGAGTCTGTAGGGAGTATGGAGGGAGTATGGAGGGAGTCTGGAGGCAGAGTGGAGGGAGTGTGGAGGGACTGTGAAGAGATTGTGGAAAGAGTCTGGAGGCAGTGTGGAGCGAATGTGGAGGGAGTGCGGAGGGAATGTGGAGGGAGTGAAGGGAGTGAGGAGAGTGTGTGGAGGGAGTATTAAGGGAGTGTGGAGGGAGTGTGGAGGGAGTGTGGAGGGAGTGTGGAGGGAATGCAGTGGGAGTGTGTAGGGAGTGTGAAAGGAGTGAGGAGGGAGTATGGAGGGAGTGTGTAGGCAGTGTGGAGGGAGTGTGAACTGAGTCTGGAGGGAGTGTGGTTTGATCTGGAGGGAGTGTTGAGGGAGCGAGGAAGGAGTGTGGAGGCAGTGCGGAGGGAGTGTGAATGGACTGTGGAGGGAGTGCGTAGTGAGTGTGAAGTGAGTGTGGAGGGAATGTGGAGGGATTCTGGAGAGAGCATGAAGGGAGTTTGGAGGGATTGTGGAGGGATCGTGAAGTGAGTGCGGAGGGAGCGTGAAGGGAGTGTGGAGGTAGTGTGAAGGGAGTGAGGAGGGTGTGGAGGGAGTGTGAAAGGAGGGTGGAGGGAATGTGGAGTGAGTGTGGAGGGTATGCGGAGGGAGTGTGGGGGGAGTATGAAGGGAGTGTGCAGTGAGTATGAAGGAAGTGAGGAGGGAGTGCGAATTGAATGTGGAGGGTGTATGAAGGAAGTATGGAGGGAGTATGTAGGGAGTGTGGCGGCAGTGTGAAGGGAATGTGGAGGGAATGCCGAGGGAATGTGGAGGGAATTCAGAGGGAGTGTGGAGGGAGTGTGAAGTGAATGTGGAGGGAGTCTGGAGGGAGTATGGAGGGAGCGTGGAGGGAGAGTGGAGGGAGTATGGAGGGAGTGTGAAGAGATTGTGGAGGGAGTGTGGAGGCAGTGTTCATTGGCCTGGAGGGAATGTGGAGGGTGTGCGGAGAGAGTGTGAAGGGAGTGTGGAGTGAGTGTGGATGGATTGCGGAGGGAATGTGGAGGGTGCGTGAAGGAAGTGAGGAGGGATTGTGAAGTGAATGTGGAGGGTGTATTGAGGGAGTGTTGCGGGAATATGGAGGGAGTGTGGAGGCCGTGTGGAGGGAGTGTGAAGTTAATGTGGAGGGAATGTAGATGGAATGTGGAGTGAATGCAGATGGAGTGAGGAGGGAGTGTGGAGGGACTGTGGAAGGAGTGCAGATGGGGTGTGGAGGCAGTGTGGAAGCAGTGTGGAGGGAGTGTGGAGGCAGTTTGGAGGGAGTGTGCAGGGAGTGTGAAGTGAGTTTGGAGGGTGTGGAGGGAATGTGGATTGGTCTGGAGTGAGTGTGGAGGGAGTGTGTATGAAGTCTGGAGGCTGTGTGGCGGAGTGTGGAGGGACTGTGAAGGGAATGTGATGGGAGTGTGGAGGGAGTGTGATGGGCGTGTGGAGGGAGTGTGGAGGGAGTGGGGTGGGAGTGTGGAGGCAATGTGGAGGGTGTGTGATGGGAGTGTGGAGGGAGTATGGAGGGAGTATGGAGGGAGTCTGGAGGCAGAGTGGAGGGAGTGTGGAGGGAGTGTGCAGGGAGTGTGAAGTGAGTTTGGAGGGTGTGTGGAGGGAATGTGGATTGGTCTGGAGTGAGTGTGGAGGGAGTGTGTACGAAGTCTGGAGGCAGTGTGGCGGAGTGTGGAGGGAGTGTGAAGGGACTGTGAAGGGAGTGTGGATTGATCTGGAGGGAGTGTTGAGGGAGCATGGAAGGAGTGTGGAGGCAGTGCGGAGGGAGTGTGAAGTGAGTGTGGAGGGATTGCGAAGGGAGTATGGAGAGAGTGCGGAGAGAGTGTGGAGGGAGCGTGGATGGATTGCGGAGGGAATGTGGAGGGTGTGTGAAGGAAGTGAGGAGGGATTGTGAAGTGAATGTGGAGGGTGTATGGAGGGAGTGTTGCGGGAGTATGGAGGGAGTGTGGAGGCCGTGTGGAGGGAGTGTGGAGTGAGTGTGAAGTTAATGTGGAGGGAGTGTGAAGTTAATGTGGAGGGAATGCAGAGGGAATGCGGAGGGAATGCAGATGGAGTGAGGAGGGAGTGTGGAGGGACTGCAGAGGGAGTGCGGATGGGGTGTGGAGGCAGTGTGGAGGGAGTGTGGAGGCAGTTTGGAGGGAGTGTGAAGTGAGTTTGGAGGGTGTGTGGAGGGAATGTGGATTGGTCTGGAGTGAGTGTGAAGGGAGTGTGATGGGAGTGTGGAGGGAGTGTGGAGGGATTGGGTTGGGAGTGTGGAGGGAATGTGGAGGGAGTGTGATGGGAGTGTGGAGGGAGTGTGGAGGGAGTGGTGTGGGATTGTGGAGGGAATGTGGAGGGAGTGTGAAGGAAGTGTGGAGGGAGTGTGGAGGGATTGTGAAGTAAATGTGGAGGGAGTACGGAGGGAGTGTGAAGCGAGTCTGTAGGAAGTATGGAGGGAGTCTGGAGGCAGAGTGGAGGGAGTGTGGAGGGAGTGTGAATGGACTGTGAAGGGAGTGTGATGGGAGTGTGGAGGAGTGTGATGGGAGTGTGGAAGGAGTGTGATAGGTGTGTGGAGGGAGTGTGGAGGGAGTGGGGTGGGAGTGTAGAGGGAATGTGGAGGGAGTGTGAAGGAAGTGTGGAGGGAGTGTGAAGGGAGCGTGAAGTAAATGTGGAGGGAGTATGGAGGGTGTGTGAAGCGAGTCTGTAGGGAGAATGGAGGGAGTATGGAGGGAGTCTGGAGGCAGAGTGGAGGGAGCGTGGAGGGAGTGTGCAGGGAGTGTGAAGTGAGTTTGGAGGGTGTGTGGAGGGAATGTGGATTGGTCTGGAGTGAGTGTGGAGGGAGTGTGTAGGAAGTCTGGAGGCAGTGTGGCGGAGTGTGGAGGGAGTGTGAAGGGACTGTGAAGGGAGTGTGGATTGATCTGGAGGGAGTGTTGAGGGAGCGTGGAAGGAGTGCGGAGGCAGTTCGGAAGGAGTGTGAACTGAGTGTGGAGGGAGTGTGGATTGATCTGGAGGGAGTGTTGAGGGAGTGTGGAGGCAGTGCGGAGGGAGTGTGAATGGACTGTGGAGGGAGTGCGGAGTGAGTGTGAAGTGATGTGGAGGGATTGTGAAGGGAGTATGGAGGGAGTGTGAAGGGAGTATGGAGGGAGTGCGGAGAGAGTGTGGAGGGAGTTTGGAGGGATTGTGGAGGGATCGTGAGTGTGGTGGGAATGTGAAGTGAGTGCGGAGGGAGCGTGAAGGGAGTGTGGAGGCAGTGTGGAGGGAGTGTGGATTGATCTGGAGGGAGTGCGGAGAGAGTGTGAAGGGAGTGTGGAGCAAATGTGGAGGGAGTGCGGAGAGAATGTGGTGGAAATATGGAGGTAGTGTGAAGGGAGTGAGGAGGGTGTGGAGGGAGTGTGAATGGAGTGTGGAGGGAATGTGGAGTGAGTGTGGAGGTTATGCGGAGGGAATGTGGAGTGAGTGTGGAGGGTATGCGGAGGGAGTGTGGGGGGAGTATGAAGGGAGTGTACAGTGAGTATGAACGAAGTGAGGAGGGAGTGCGAAGTGAATTTGGAGGGACTGTGAAGGGAGTGTGGAGGGAGTATGGAGGGAGTGTGGCGGCAGTGTGAAGGGAATGTGGAGGGAATGCAGAGGGAATTTGGAGGGAATGCAGATGGAGTGAGGAGGGAGTGTGGAGGGACTGCGGAGGGAGTGCGGATGGGGTGTGGAGGCAGTGTGGAGGCAGTGTGGAGGGAGTGTGGAGGCAGTTTGGAGGGAGTGTGCAGGGAGTGTGAAGTGAGTTTGGAGGTTGTGTGGAGGGAATGTGGATTGGTCTGGAGTGAGTGTGAAGGGAGTGTGATGGGAGTGTGGAGGGAGTGTGGAGGGAGTGGGTTGGGAGTGTGGAGGGAATGTGGAGGGAGTGTGATGGGAGTGTGGAGGGAGTGTGGAGGGAGTGGCGTGGGTTTGTGGAGGGAATGTGGAGGGAGTGTGAAGGAAGTGTGGAGGGAGTGTGAAGTAAATGTGGAGGGAGTATGGAGGGAGTGTGAAGCGAGTCTGTAGGGAGTATGGAGGGAGTCTGGAGGCAGAGTGGAGGGAGTGTGGAGGGAGTGTGAAGGGACTGTGAAGGGAGTGTGATGGGAGTGTGGAGGGAGTGTGATGGGAGTGTGGAGGGAGTGTGATGGGAGCGTGGAGGGTGTGTGGAGGGAGTGGGGTGGGAATGTGGAGGGAATGTGGAGGGAATGTGATGGAAGTGTGGAGGGAGTGTGAAGCGAGTCTGTAGGGAGTATGGAGGGAGTATGGAGGGAGTCTGGAGGCAGAGTGGAGGGAGTGTGAAGTGAGTTTGGAGGGTGTGTGGAGGGAATGTGGATTGGTCTGGAGTGAGTGTGGAGGGAGTGTGTAGGAAGTCTGGAGGCAGTGTGGCGGAGTGTGGAGGGAGTGTGAAGGGAATGTGAAGGGAGTGTGGATTGATCTGGAGGGAGTGTTGAGGGAGCGTGGAAGGAGTGTGGAGGCAGTGCGGAGGGAGTGTAAATGGACTGTGGAGGGAGTGCGGAGTGAGTGAAGTGAGTGTGGAGGGATTGTGAAGGGAGTATGGAGGGAGTGTGGAGGGAGTGTGAAGGGAGTGTGGAGGGAGTGTGAAGTGAATGTGGAGGGAGTGTGAAGTGAATGTGGAGGGTGTATGGAGGGAGTGTGGAGGCAGTGAGGAGGGAGTGTGGAGGGAGTGTGAAGGGAATGTGGGGGGAGTGCAGAGGGAATGTGGAGGGAATGCAGAGAGACTGTGAAGGGAGTGAGGAGGGAGTGTGGAGGGAGTCCGGAGGGAGTGTGTAGGGAGTGTGGATGCAGTGCGGCGGGAGTGTGAGGGTAGTGTGGAGGGAGTGTGGAGGGAGTTTGAAGTGAATCTGGAGGGAGTCTAGAGGGACTGTGAAGGGAGTGTGGAGGGAGTGTGGAGAGAGTGTGAAGTGAGTGCGGTGGAAGCGTAGAGGGAGTGTGAAGGGAGTGAGGTGGGAGTATGGAGGGAGTGTGTCGCCAGTGTGGAGAGTGTGTGAACTGAGTGCGGAGGGAGTGTAGATTGATCTGGAGGGAATGTTGAGGGAGCGTGGAAGGAGTGTGGAGGCAGTGCGGAGGGAGTGTGAAGGAACTGTGGAGGGAGTGCGGAGGGAGTGTAAAGGGAGTGTGGAGGGATTGTGGAGGGAGTGTGAAGTGAGTGTGGAACGATTGTGAAGGTAGTATGGAGGGAGTGCGGAGAGAGTGTGGAGGGAGTGTGAAGGGAATGTGGAGGGAGTCCGGAGGGAGTATGGAGGGAGTGTGGGTGCAGTGTGGAGGGAGTGTGGATTGGTCTGGAGGGAGTGCGGAGAGTGTGTGAAGGGAGTGTGGAGCAAATGTGGAGGGAGTGCGGCAGGAATGTGGAGGGAATGTGGAGGGAGTGTGAAGGGAGTGTGGAGGGAATGTGGAGGGAGTGTGGAGGGAATGTGGAGGGAATGTGGAGGGTGTGTGAAGGGAGTGAGCAGGGAGTGTGGAGGGAGTGTGCAGTGAGTCTGAAGGAAGTGAGGAAGGAGTGCGAAATGAACGTGGAGGGTGTATGGAGGGAGTGTGGAGGGAGTATGGAGGGAGTGTGAAGGGAATGTGGAGGGAGTGCAGAGGAAATGTGGAGGGAATGCAAAGGGAGTGAGGAGGGAGTGTGGAGATAGGGTGGAGGGAGTGTCGAGGGGGTGTGGAGGCAGTGTGCAGGGAGCGTGAAGTGAGTTTGGAGGGAGTGTGGAGGGAGTGTGGAGGGAGTGTGAAGGGAGTGTGGAGGGAGTGTGGTGGGAGTGTGGATTGGTCTGGAGGGAGTGTGGAGGGAGTGTGAAGGAAATGTGGAGGGGGTATGGAGGGAGTATGGAGGGAGTGTGGAGGCAGAGTGGAGGGAGTGTGGAGGGAGTGTGAAGAGATTGTGGAGGGAGTGTGGAGGCAGTGTGGATTGGCCTGGAGGGAGTGTGGAGGGAGTGTGGAGGGAGTATGAAGGGAGTGAGGAGGCAGAGTGGAGGGAGTGTGGAGGGTGTGTGAAGAGATTGTGGAGGGAGTGTGGAGGCCGTGTGGAGGGAGTATGGAGGGAGTATGGAAGGAGTGAGGAGGCAGAGTGGAGGGAGTGTGGAGGGAGTATGGAGGGAGTATGGAGGGAGTGAGGAGGCAGAGTGGAGGGAGTGTGGAGGGTGTGTGAAGAGATTGTGGAGGGAGTGTGGAGGCAGTGTGGATTGGTCTGGAGGGAGTGTGGAAGGTGTGCGGAGAGAGTGTGAAGGGAATGTGGAGGGAATGTGGAGTGTGTGTGGATGGATTGCGGAGGGAATGTGGAGGGTGTGTGAAGGAAGTGAGGAGGGAGTGTGAAGTGAATGTGGAGGGTGTATGGAGGGAGTGTGGAGGGAGTATGGAGAGAGTGTGGAGGCAGTGTGGAGGGAGTGTGGAGGGAGTGTGCAGGGAATTTGAAGTGAGTTTGGAGGGTGTGTGGAGGGAATGTGGATTGGTCTGGATGAGGTGTGGAGGAAGTGTGTAGGAAGTCTGGAGGCTGTGTGGCGGAGTGTGGAGGGAGTGTGAAGGGACTGTGGATGGAGTGTGGAGGGTCTGGAGGGAGAGTGGAGGGAGTGTGGAGGGAGTGTGGTGGGAGTGTGAAGGGAATGTGGAGGGAGTATGAAGGTAATGTGGAGGGAATGCAGAGGGCATGAGGAGGGAGTGTGAAGGTACTGTATAGGGAGTGTGGAGGGGGTGTGAAGGCAGTTTGCAGGCAGTGTGGAGGGAGTGTGGAGAGAGTGTGTAGGGAGTGTGAATGGAATGTGGAGGAAGTCTGGAGGCAGTGTGGCGGAGTGTGAAGGGACTGTGGAGGGAGTGTGGAGGGTGTGCGGAGGGAGTTTAGATTGGTCTGCAGGGAGTGTGGAGGGAGTGTGAAGGGACTGTGGAGGGAGTGTGGTGGGAGTGTGAAGGGAGTGAGGATTGGTCTGGATGGAGTGTGGAGGGAGTGGAGGGGATGTGGTGGGAGTGTGGAGGGAGTGTGGATTGGTCTGAAGGTAGTCTGGAGGGAGTGTGGAGGCATTGCGGGGAGAATGTGAAGGGAGTGTGGAGGGAATGTGGAGGGAGTGCGGACGGATTGTTGAGGGAGTGTGAAGGGAGTGTGGATGGAGTGTGAAGGGAGTGTGGAGGGAGTGTGGAGGGAGTGTGGTGGGAGTGTGGAGGGAGTGTGGATTGGTCTGGATGGAGTGTGGAGGGAGTGGAGGGGATGTGGTGGGATTGTGGAGGGAGTGTGGATTGGCTTGGAGGGAGTGTGGATTGGTCTGAAGGGAGTGTGGAGTGAGTGTGAAGGTAGTCTGGAGGGAGTGCGGAGGGATTGTTGAGGGAGTGTGGAGGGAGTGTGAAGGGAGTGTGGAGGGAGTGTGAAGGAAGTATGGAGGGAGTATGGAGGGAGTGTGAAGGGAGTGTGGAGGGAGTGTGGAGGTATTGTGAAGGGACTTTGTAGGGAGTGTGGATTGGTCTGGAGGGTGTGTGGAGGCATTGTGGAGGGAGTATGGAGGGAGTGTGAAGGGAGTGCGGAAGGAGTGTGGAGGGATTGTGGATGTAGTGTGTAGGCAGTGCGGAAGGAGTGCAGAGGGAGTGTGGACGGAGTGCAGATGGAGTGTGGAGGGAATGCGGAAGGAGTGTGGAGGGAGTGAGAAGGGAATGCGGAGGGAGTGCGGAGGGAGTGCGGAAGGAGTGTGGAGGGAGTGAGAAGGGAATGCGGAGGGAGTGCGGAGGGAGTGTGGAGGGTGTGTGGAGGGAGTGCGGATGGATTGTGGAGTGAGTTTGAAGGGAGTATGGAGGGAGTGTGGAGGCAGTGCAGAGGGAGTTTGAAGAGAGTGTGGAGGGAATGTGGAAGGAGTGCAAAGGGAGTGCGGAGGGAGTGTGGAGGGAGTGTGAATGGAGTGTGGAGGGTGTATGGAGGGAATGCGGTTTGAGTATAGACGATGTTTGAAGGGAGTGTGGAGGGAGTGTGAAGTGAGTGTGGAGCGATTGTGAAGGGAGTATGGAGGGAATGCGGAGAGAGTGCGGAGGGAGTGTGAAGGGAATATGGAGGGAGTCTGGAGGGAGCATGAAGGGAGTGTGGAGAGATTGTGGAGGGATCGTGAAGGGTGTGTGGAGGGAGCGTGAAGGGTGTGTGGAGGCAGTGTGGAGGGAGTGTGGATTGGTCTGGAGGGAGTGCGGAGAGTGTGTGAAGCGAGTGTGGAGCAAATGTGGAGGGATTGCGGAAGGAATGTGGAGGGAATGTGGAGGGAGTGTGAAGGGAGTGAGGAGGGTGTGGAGGGAGTGTGAAGGGAGTGAGGAGGGAGTGTGGAGGGAGTATGGAGGGAGTATGGAGGGAGTGTGGAAGCAATGTGGAGGGAGTGTGGAGGGAATGTGAAGGGAATGTGGAGGGAGTGCAGAGGGAATGTGGTGGGAATGCGGAGGGAGTGAGGAGGGTGTGTGGAGGTACTGTGGAGGGTGTGTGGAGGGCGTGTGGAGGTAGTGTGCAGGGAGTGTGAAGTGAGTTTGGAGGGAGTGTGGAGGGAGTGTGGATTGGTCTGGAGGGAGTGTGGAGGAAGTCTGGAGGCAGCATGGCAGAGTGTGGAGGGAGTGTGAAGGGACTGTGGAAAGAGTGTGGTGGGAGTGTGGAGGGACTGTGGAGGGAATGTAAAGGAAGTGTGGAGGGAGTGTGGATTGGTCTGGAGGGAGTGTGGAGGGAGTGTGAAAGAAGTGTGGAGGGAGTGTGAAGTAAATGTGGAGGGGGTATAGAGGGAGTATGGAGGGAGTGTGGAGGCAGAGTGGAGGGAGTGCGGAGGGTGTGTGAAGAGATTGTGGAGGGAGTGTGGAGGCAGTGTGGATTGGTCTGGAGGGATTGTGAAGTAAATTTAGAGGGAGTATGGAGGGAGTGTGGAGGGAATTTGAAGAGATTGTGGAGGGAGTGTGGAGGCAGTGTGGATTGGTCTGGAGGGAGAGTGGAGGGTGTGCGAAGAGATTGTGAAGGGAGTGTGGAGGGAGTGTGGAGTGAGTGTGGATGGATTGCGGAGGGAATGTGGAGGGTGTGTGAAGGGAGTGAGCAGGGAATGTGGAGTGAGTGTGGAGGGATTGCGGAGGGAATGTGGAGGGTGTGTGAAGGGAGTGAGCAGGGAGTATGGAGTGAGTGTGGATGGATTGCAGAGGGAATGTGGAGGGTGTGTGAAGGAAGTGAGGAGGGAGTGTGAAGTGAATGTGGAGGCTGTATGGAGGGAGTGTGGATGGAGTATGGAGGGAGTGTGGAGGCAGTGTGGATGGAGTGTGGAGGGAGTGTGAAGGGAATGTGAAGGGTGTGCGGAGGGAATGTGGAGGGAATGCAGAGGGAGTGAGGAGGGAGTGTGGAGGGACTGTGGAGGGAGTGTGGATGGGGTGTGGAGGGAGTGTGAAGTGAGTTTGGAGGGTGTGTGGAGGGAATGTGGATTGGTCTGGAGGAAGTGTGGAGGGAGTGTGTAGGAAGTCTGAAGGCAGTGTGGCGGAGTGTGGAGGGAGTGTGAAGGGTCTGTGGAGGGAGTGTGGTGGGAGTGTGGAGGGAGCGTGGAAGGAGTGTGGTGGGAGTGTGGAGGGAGTGTGGATTGGTCTGGAGGGAGTGTGGATTGGTCTGAAGGGAGTGTGTAGGGAGTGTGGAGTGAATGTGAAGGTAGTCTGGAGGGAGTGTGGAGGCATTGCGGGGAGAATGTGAAGGGAGTGTGGAGGGAATCTGGAGGGAGTGAGGAGGGAGTGTGGATGGAGCGTGAAGGGATTGTGGAGGGAGTGTGGAGGCAGTGTGGAGGGAGTGTGCAGGGAGTGTGAAGTGAGTGTGGAGGGAGTGTTGAGGGAGTGAAGGGGGTGTGGAGGGAGTATGAAGGGAGTGTGGAGGGAGTCTGGACGCAGTGTGGAGGGAGTGTGAAGGGACTGTGGAGGGAATGTGGTGGGAGTGTGTAGGGAGTGTGGATTGGTCTGGAGGAAGTGTGGAGGGAGTGTGAGGGGAGTGGATGGGCTGTAGTGGGAGTGTGGAGGGAGCATGTGATGGTCTGGATGGAGTGTGGAGGGAGTGGACGGGATGTGGTGTGAGTGTGGAGGGAGTGTGGATTGGTCTGGAGGGAGTGTGGAGGGAGTGTGGATTGGTCTGGAGGGAGTGTGGAGGCAGTGAAGGGAATGTGGAGGGAGTGTGGAGGGAGTGTGAAGGGAGTGTGGAGGGATTGTGGAGGGAGTGCGGAGGGAGTGTGGAAGAATTGTTGAGGGAGTGTGGAGGTAGTGCGTAGGGAGTATGGAGGGAGTGTGGAGGCAGTGCGGAGGGATTGTTGAGGGAGTGTGGAGAGAGTTTGGAGGGAGTGTGAAGGGAGTGTGGAGGGAGTTTGAAGGAAATGTAGAGGGAGTATGGAGGGAGTGTGAAGAGTGTGTGTGGAGTGTGGATTGGTCTGGAGGGAGTGTGGAGGGTGTATGGTGGGAGTTTGGAGGGAGTGTGGAGGGAGTTTGGAGGAAATGTGGAGGGAGTGTGGAAGTATTGTGAAGGGACTGTGTAGGGAGTGTGGATTTGTCTGGAGGGTGTGTGGAGGCAGTGAAGGGAATGTGGAGGGAGTATGAAGGGAGTATGGAGGGAGTGTGAAGGGAGTGCGGAGGGATTGTGGAGGGAGTGTGGAGGGATTGTGGAGGGAGTGTGGAGGGAGTGAGAAGGGAATGCGGAGGGTGTGCGGAGGGAGTGTGGAGGGAGTGCGGAGGGATTGTGGAGTGAGTATGAAGGGAGTATGGAGGGAGTGTGGAGTCAGTGTGGAGGGAATTTGAAGGGAGTGTGGAGGGAATGTGGAAGGAGTGCAGAGGCAGTGTCGAGGGAGTGTGAAGGGAGTGTGGAGGGAGCGTGGAAGGAGTGTGAAGGGAGTGTGAAGGGAGTGTGGAGGGAGTGTGAAGGGACTGTGGAGGGAGTGTGAAGGGAGTGTGGAGGGAGTGTGAAGGGAGTGTGGAGGGAGTGTGGAGGGAGTGTGAAGGGAGTGTGGAGGGAGTGTGAAGGGAGTGTGGAGGGAGTGTGAAGTGAATATGGAGGGAGTCTGGAGGGACTGTGAATGGAGTGTGGAGGGAGTGTGGAGAGAGTGTGAAGTGAGTGCAGTGGAAGCGTAGAGGGAGTGTGAAGGGAGTGAGGAGGGAGTATGGAGGGAGTGTGGTTTGGCCTGGAGGGAGTGTGGAAGAAGTGTGGAGGAAGTTTGGAGGGATTATGGAGGGAGTGTGAAGGGAGTGCGGCGGGAGTGTGGAGGGAGTGTGGAGGGAGTGCGGCAGGAGTGTGGAGGCAGTGTGGAGGAAGTGTGGAGGGAGTGTGGAGGGAGTACGGCAGGAGTGTAGAGGCAGTGTGGAGGGAGTGTGGAGGAAGTTTGAAGGGATTATGGAGGGAGTGTGGAGGGAGTGCGGCGGGAGTGTGGAGGCAGTGTTTTGGGAGTGTGGAGTGGCAATGTGTAGGGAGTGTTGAGGGAGTGCGGACAGAGTGTGGAGGGAGTGAGAACGATAGGCGGAGGGAGTGCGGAGGGAGTGTGGCGGGATTGTGAAGGCAGTGTGGAGGGATTGTGGAGGGAGTGTGGAGGGAATGTGGAGGCAGTGTTGAGGGAGTGTGGAGGGAATTGGAGGGAATGTGGAGGCAGTGTGGAGGGGCAGTGTGGAGGAGCAGTGTGTAGGGAGTATGGAGGGAGTGTGGAGGCAGTGCGGAGGGATTGTTGAGGGAGTGTGGAGAGAGTTTGGAGGGAGTGTGAAGGGAGTGTGGAGGGAGTTTGAAGGAAATGTAGAGGGAGTATGGAGGGAGTGTGAAGAGTGTGTGCGGAGTGTGGATTGGTCTGGAGGGAGTGTGGAGGGTGTATGGTGGGAGTTTGGAGGGAGTGTGGAGGGAGTTTGGAGGAAATGTGGAGGGAGTGTGGAGGTATTGTGAAGGGACTGTGTAGGGAGTGTGGATTTGTCTGGAGGGTGTGTGGAGGCAGTGAAGGGAATGTGGAGGGAGTATGAAGGGAGTATGGAGGGAGTGTGAAGGGAGTGCGGAGGGATTGTGGAGGGAGTGTGGAGGGATTGTGGAGGGAGTGTGGAGTGAGTATGAAGGGAGTATGGAGGGTGTGTGGAGGCAGTGTGGAGGGAATTTGAAGGGAGTGTGGAGGGAATGTGGAAGGAGTGTGGAGGGAGTGTGGAGTCAGTGTGGAGGGAGTGTGAAGGGAGTGTGGAGGGAGTGTGAAGGGAGTGTGGAGGGAGTGTGAAGTGAATATGGAGGGAGTCTGGAGGGACTGTGAATGGAGTGTGGAGGGAGAGTGGAGAAAGTGTGAAGTGAGTGCGGTGGAAGCGTAGAGGGAGTGTGAAGGTAGTGAGGAGGGAGTATGGAGGGAGTGTGGAAGGAGTGTGGAGGGAGTGTGGAGGAAGTGTGGATTGGCCTGGAGGGACTGTGGAGGAAGTGTGGAGGAAGTTTGGAGGGATTATGGAGGGAGTGTGAAGGGAGTGTGGGGGGATTGTGGAGGCAGTGTTGAGGGAGTGTGGAGGGAATTGGAGGGTATGTGGAGGCAGTGTGGAGGGAGTGCGGCGGGAGTGTGGAGTCAGTGTAGAGGGAGAGTGGAGGGAGTGTGGCGGGATTGTGGAGGGAGTGTGGAGGGAGTGCGGCGGGAGTGTGGAGTCAGTGTAGAGGGAGTGTGGAGGGAGTGTGGAGGGAGTGTGGAGGGGCAGTGTGGATGGTGTGTGGAGGCAGTGTGGAGGGAGTGTGGATGGTGTGTGGAGGCAGTGTGGAGGGAGTGTGGAGGGAGTGTGGAGGGGCAGTGTGGATGGTGTGTGGATGGTGTGTGGAGGGTGTGTGAAGGGAGTGTGGATGGTGTGTGGAGGCAATGTGGAGGGAGTGTGGATGGAGTGTGGACGGAGTGTGGATGGTGTGTGGAGGCAGTGTGGAGGGGCAGTGTGGAGGGAGTGTGGATGGTGTGTGGAGGCATTGTGGAGGGTGTGTGGAGGCAGTGTGGAGGGAGTGTGGAGGGAGTGTGGAGGGAGTATGGAGGGGCAGTGTAGATGGTGTGTGGAGGCAGTGTGGAGGGTGTGTGGATGGTGTGTGGAGGGTGTGTGAAGGGAGTGTGGATGGTGTGTGGAGGCAATGTGGAGGGAGTGTGGATGGAGTGTGGACGGAGTGTGGATGGTGTGTGGAGGCAGTGTGGAGGGAGTGTGGATGGAGTGTGGACGGAGTGTGGATGGTGTGTGGAGGCAGTGTGGAGGGGCAGTGTGGAGGGAGTGTGGATGGTGTGTGGAGGCATTGTGGAGGGTGTGTGGAGGCAGTGTGGAGGGAGTGTGGAGGGAGTGTGGAGGGAGTATGGAGGGGCAGTGTAGATGGTGTGTGGAGGCAGTGTGGAGGGTGTGTGGATGGTGTGTGGAGGCAGTGTTGAGGAAGTGTGGAGGCAGTGTTGAGGGCGTGTGGAGGGAGTGTGGATGGTGTGTGGATGGAGTGTGGACGGAGTGTGGATGGTGTGTGGAGGCAGTGTGGAGGGGCAGTGTGGAGGGAGAGTGGATGGTGTGTGGATGGTGTGTGGAGGCAGTGTGGAGGGGCAGTGTGGAGGGAGAGTGGATGGTGTGTTGAGGCAGTGTGGAGGGGCAGTGTGGAGGGAGAGTGGATGGTGTGTTGAGGCAGTGTGGAAGGAGTGTGGAGGCAGTGTGGAGGGAGTGTGGATGGAGTGTGGACGGAGTGTGGATGGTGTGTGGAGGCATTGTGGAGGGTGTGTGGAGGCAGTGTGGAGGGAGTGTGGAGGGAGTGTGGAGGGAGTATGGAGGGGCAGTGTAGATGGTGTGTGGAGGCATTGTGGAGGGTGTGTGGAGGCAGTGTGGAGGGAGTGTGGAGGGAGTGTGGAGGGAGTATGGAGGGGCAGTGTAGATGGTGTGTGGAGGCAGTGTGGAGGGTGTGTGGATGGTGTGTGGAGGGTGTGTGAAGGGAGTGTGGATGGTGTGTGGAGGCAGTGTGGAGGGAGTGTGGATGGAGTGTGGACGGAGTGTGGATGGTGTGTGGAGGCAGTGTGGAGGGGCAGTGTGGAGGGAGTGTGGATGGTGTGTGGAGGCATTGTGGAGGGTGTGTGGAGGCAGTGTGGAGGGAGTGTGGAGGGAGTGTGGAGGGAGTATGGAGGGGCAGTGTAGATGGTGTGTGGAGGCAGTGTGGAGGGTGTGTGGATGGTGTGTGGAGGCAGTGTTGAGGAAGTGTGGAGGCAGTGTTGAGGGCGTGTGGAGGGAGTGTGGATGGTGTGTGGATGGAGTGTGGACGGAGTGTGGATGATGTGTGGAGGCAGTGTGGAGGGGCAGTGTGGAGGGAGAGTGGATGGTGTGTGGATGGTGTGTGGAGGCAGTGTGGAGGGGCAGTGTGGAGGGAGAGTGGATGGTGTGTTGAGGCAGTGTGGAAGGAGTGTGGAGGCAGTGTGGAGGGAGTGTGGAGTGGCAGTGTGGAGGGAGTGTGGATGGTGTGTGGAGGCAGTGTGCCTGAGGTGCTGGTTCTTCAGCTGCAACATTTCTTAAGCCAGCGATGGAGAGATCATTTAGATTTTGTAATGGCTTCTCTCTGCCTAAAATCAGTGAGGGTCTCGTGGACCTGCATCACTGCATCTCCCTGGCATTGCCGCTGGATCAGCAATATGCATCACCTCGGAGTCTTATGTCTCTTCCCTTCTTTTTCATCTGAGAATGAATCCAGCTCCTGTTGCTCCCTGTCTGGCAATACCTCCCCTCTTTGTTGTGTGAGGTTGTATAGGGAGCAGCAAATGACAAGGAACCTGGAGGCTCTCTGTGATGCGCACTGCAGCGCTCCCACCTCAGTCATCCTAACAGTGGAACCTCATCTTCACGAAAATTCTGCTGGTTGGAATCATACCTAGCACAAAGGAAGACGGTTGTGGTTGTTGAAGGTCGATGGTCTGTTCTATTGTTGCCATTGTTGTGGCCTGGGTGACATTGTACCCCTCCTCTGCTGGGCTTTGTGGGTTCCACGCAGGTAGCATGAGCCAAGTCTTCCATGTATATACCCTGTCCCCGAGGAATCATCTCTGCAGTTGCTGAGAAGAAGCAAACAATTGTGGCACCTGAGAGTGAGTGAGGGGGTAAGAGCCATGAGATCTCACAGGGAAGTGAGCACACACCTACAGGATTCGACAGTGGTGATCACAGGCCAGCTGCACATTGACAAAGTGAAAGTCCTTTCAGTTTCTGAATGCTGCTGGATGTTCTGGGGAGCGCTCAGTGCCACATGTGGTCAATCAGAATCTCTCTGTACCTGTGGAAATCCAGGGATGGAGCAAAATTACACAGCACTGGCTGCCTGACACTTAGAGTCTGAGGCAACTCGCACAGCTCTGGCAGCCTGACTCTCAGGTTCTGAACCAACTCGCAGAGCTCTGGCTGCCTGACTCCCAGGGCCTGAGCCAACTCGCACAGCTCTGGCTGCCTGACTCCCAGGGTCTGAGCCAAATCGCACAGCTCTGGCTGCCTGACTTTCAGGGTGTGAGCCAAATCGCACAGTTCTGGCTGCCTGACACCCAGAGTCTGAGGCAAATCGCACAGCTCTGGCTGCCTGATTCTTAGGGATAGAGCGAAATCGCACAGCTCTGGCTGCCTGAATCTCAGGGATAGAGCGAAATCGCATAGCTCTGGCGGCCTGGCTCATAGAGCCTGAGGCAAATCGCACAGCTCTGGCTGCCTGATTCTCAGGGATAGAGCGAAATCGCACAGCTCTGGCTGCCTGAATCTCAGGGATAGAGCAAAATCGCAAAGCTCTGGCTGCCTGACTCTCAGGGAAAGAGCCAAATTGCACAGCTGTGGCTGCCTGACTCTCAGATCTGAGCAAAATCAAACAGCTCTGGCTGCCTGACTGTCAGGGACTGAGGCACATCGCACATCTCTGGCTGCCTGACTCTTAGGGATGGGGCTTAATTGCACAGCTCTGGCTGCCTGACACTTAGGGATGGGGCCAAATTGCACAGCTCTGGCTGCCTGACTCTTAGGGATGGGGCCAAATTGCACAGCTCTGGCTGCCTGGCTCTCAGGGTCTGAGGCAAATCACACAGATCTGGCTGCCTGGCTTTCAGTGTCTGAGCCAAATCGGACAGCTCTGTCTGCCTGACTCTCCGGGTCTGAGCCAAATGACACAGCTCTGGCTGCCTGACTCTTAAATTCTGAGCTAAACTGCACAGCTCTGGCTGTCTTGCTCCCAGGGTCTGAGGCAAAGCGCACAGCTATGGCTGACTGACTCTCAGGGTCAGAGCCAAATTGCACAGCTCTGGCTGCCTGACTCTCAGGGACTGAGGCACATCGCAAAGCTCTGGATGCCTGATTCTCAGAGTTTGAGCCAAATCGCACAGCTCTGGCTGCAGGGCTTTCAGAGTCTGGGGCAAATCGCACATGTCTGGCTGCCAGACTCTCAGGGTCTGAGCCAAATGTTACAGCTCTGGCTGCCTGGCTCTCAGAGTCTGAGCCAAATTGGACCGCTCTGGTGCCTGACGCTTAGGGATGGAGACAAATCGCACAGCTCTGGTGCCTGACGCTTAGGGATGGAGCCAAATTGCACAGCTCTGGCTGGCTGACTCTTAGGGATGGGGTCAAATTGCACAGCTCTGGCTGCCTGGCTCTCAGGGAAAGAGCCAAATTGCACAGCTCTGGCTGCCTGAATCTCGGAAAGACCCAAATTGCAGACCTCTGGCTGCCTGGCTTTCAGAGTCTGGGGCAAATCACACATGGCTGGCTGCCTGACTCTCATGGTCTGAACCAAATCGCACAGCACTGGCTGCCTGACTCTCAGAGTCTGAGGTAAATCTCACATGCCTGGCGGCCTGACTCTCATGGTCTGAGCCAAATTGCACAGCTCTGGCTGCCTGGCTTTCAGAGTCTGAGGCAAATCGCAGAGCCCTGGCTGCCTGACTCTTAGAGTCTGAGGCACATCGCACAGCTCTGGTGCCTAACTCTTAGGGATGGAGCCAAATTGCACAGCTCTGGCTGGCTGACTCTTAGGGATGGGGCCAAATTGCCTGCCTGACTCTCAGGGTCTGAGCCAAATCGCACAGCTCTGGCTGCCTGACTCTTAGATTCTGAGCCAAATTGCACAGCTCTGGCAGTTTTGCTCCCAGGGTCTGAGGCAAATCGCACAGCTCTGGCTGCCTGACTCTCAGGGAAAGAGCCAAATTGCACAGCTCTGGATGCCTGGTTTTCAGAGTCTGAGGTAAACCGCACAGCTCTGGCTGCCTGACTCATAGATTATGGGCCAATATGCACAGCTCTGGCTGTCTGGCTCCCAGTTTTTGAGGCAAATCGCACAGCTCTGGCTGCCTGACTCTCAGAATCTGGGGCAAATCGCACAGCTCTGGCTGCCTGGCTGTCAGAGACTGAGGCAAATCGCACATCTCTGGCTGCCTGAATCTCAGGGTCTGAGGCAAATCGCACAGCTCTGGCTGCCTGACTCTTAGAGTCTGAGGCAAATTGCACAGCTCCGGCTGCCTGGCTCCCAGGGTCTGAGGCAAATCGCACAGCTCTGGCTGCCTGACTCTCAGAGTCTGACCGAAATCGCACAGCTCTGGATGCCTGGCTCCCAGGGTCTGAGGCAAATCGCATAGCTCTGGCTCCCTGACTCTTAGAGTCTGAGGCAAATTGCACAGCTCTGGCTGCCTGGCTCTTAGAGTCTGAGGCACATCGCACAGGTCTGGTGCCTGACTCTTAGGGATTGAGCCAAATTGCACAGCTCTGGCTGGCTGACTCTTAGGGATGGGGCGAAATTGCACAGCTCTGGCTGCCTGAAGCTTAGGTTCTGAGCCAATTCGCGCAGTTCTGGCTGCCTGACTCTCAGGGTCTGAGGCAAATCGCACAGCTCTGGCTGCCTGAATCTTAGGGATGGAAACAAATCGCACAGCTTTGCTGCCTGCCTCTTAGATTTTGAGCCAAATAGCACAGCTCTGGCTGTCTGGCTTCCAGTTTTTCAGGCATAGAGCACAGCTCTGGCTGCAGGACTCTCAGAGACTGAGGCACATCGCAAAGCTCTGGCTGCCTGGCTTTCAGAATCTGGGGCAAATCGCACATGTCTGACTGCCTGACTCTCAGAATCTGGGGCAAATCGAACAGCTCTGGCTGCCTGACTCTCAGGGTGTGAGACAAATCGCACAGCTCTGGCTGCCTGAATCTCAGGGTCTGAGGAAAATGGCACAGCTCCGGCAGCCTGCCTCCCAGGGTCTGAGGCAAATCGCACAGCTCTGGCTGCCTGACTCTCAGAGTCTGACCCAAATCGCACAGCTCTGGCTGCCTGGCTCCCAGGGTCTGAGGGAAATCGCATAGCTCTGGCTGCCTGACTCTTAGAGTCTGAGCCAAATTGCACAGCTCTGGCTGTCTGGCACTTTGAGTCTGAGCCAAATTGCACATCTCTGGCTGCCTGGCTCTTAGAATCAGAGCCAAATCGCACAGCTCTGGCTGCCTGACTCTCAGGGTCTGAGCTAAATCGCAGAGTTCTGGCTGCCTGACTCTCAGGTTCTGAGGCAAATCGCACAGCTCTGGCTGCCTGACTTTCAGGGAAAGAGCCAAATTGCACACCTCTGGCTGCCTGGCTTTCAGAGTCTGAGGCAAATCGCACAGCTCTGGCTGCCTGACTCTTAGAGTCTGAGGCACATCGCACAGCTCTGGTGCCTGACTCTTAGGGATGGAGCCAAATTGCACAGCTCTGGCTGCCTGACTCTCAGAGTCTGAGGCAAATCGCACATCTCTGGCTCCCTGAATCTTAGGTTCTGAGCCAAATCGCACAGTTCTGTCTGTCTGACTATCAGGGTCTGAGCCAAATAGGGATGGAGCCAAATCGCACAGCTCTGCTGCCTGACTCTCATGGTTTGAGGCAAATTGCACAGCTCTGGCTTCATGGCTTTCAGAGTCTGGGGCAAATTGCACATGTCTGGCTGCCTGACTCTCAGAGTCTGAGGCATATCGCACAGCTCTGGCTGCCTGACTCTCATGGTCTGAGCCAAATTGCAAAGCTCTGGCTGCCTGACTCTCAGGGAAAGAGCCAAATCGCACAGCTCTGGCTGCCTGGCTCTCAGAGTCTGAGGCAAATCACATAGCTCTGGCTGCCTGACTTTCAGGGATAGAGACAAAGCGCACAGCTCTGTCTGCCTGATTCTCAGGGAAAGAGCCAAATCGCACAGCTCTGGCTGCCTGACTCTCAGAGTCTGAGGCAAATCGCACGGCTCTGGCTGCCTGACTCTCAGGGACTGAGGCACATCGCTCAGCTCTGGCTGCCTGACTCTTAGGGATGGGGCCAAATTGCACAGCTCTGGCTACCTTACTCATAGGGCTGGGGCCAAATTGCATAGCTCTGGCTGCCTGACTCTCAGAGTCTGAGACAAATCGCAAAGCTCTGGCTCCCTGACTCTTAGGTTCTGTGCCAAATTGCACAGCTCTGGCTGCCTGGCTCTCAGGGTCTGAGGCAAATCGCACAGCTCTGGCTGCCTGCCTCTTAGATTTTGAGCCAAATTGCACAGCTCTGGCTCTCTGGCTCACAGTTTTTGAGGCAAATTGCACAGCTCTGGCTGCAGGGCTTTCAGAGTCTGGGGCAAATCGCACATGTCTGACTGCCTGGCTCTCAGATTTTGAGGCAAATTGCACAGCTCTGGCTGCCTGGCTCTCAGAGTCTGAACTAAATCGCACATGTCTGGTTGCCTGACTCTCATGGTCTGAACTAAATCGCACAGCTCTGGCTCCCTGGCTCTCAGAGTCTGAGGTAAATCACACAGCTCTGGCTTCCAGACTCTTAGAGTCTGAGGCAAATCGCATACCTCTGGCTGCCTGGCTCTTAGAGTCTGAGGCAAATCGCAAACCTCTGGCTGCCTGGCTCTTAGAGTCAGAGCCAAATTACACATCTCTGGCTGCCTGGCTCTTAGTGTCTGAGGCAAATCGCAGAACTCTGGCTGCCTGGCTCTTAGAGTCGGAGCCAAATCGCAAACTTCTGGCTGCCTGGCTCTTAGAGTCAGAGCCAAATTACACATCTCTGGCTGCCTGGCTCTTAGTGTCTGAGGCAAATCGCAGAGCTCTGGCTGCCTGGCTCTTAGAGTCGGAGCCAAATCGCACAGCTCTGGCTGCCTGACTCTCAGGGTCTGAGGAAAATGGCACAGTTCTGGCTGCCTGACTCTTAGGGTCTGAGGCATATTGCACAGCTGTGGCCGCCTGGCTCCCAGGGTGTGAGGCAAAGCGCACAGCTCTGGCTGCCTGAATCTCAGAATCTGGGGCAAATCGCACATGTCTGGCTGCCTGACTCTCAGAGTCTGAGCCAAATCGCACAGTTCTGGCTGCCTGGCTCTCAAGTTCTGAGGCAAATGACGCAGCTCTGGCTGCCTGACCCTCAGGGACTGAGGCACATCGCACAGCTCTGGCTGCCTGACTCTTAGAGTCTGAGCCAAATTGCACAGCTCTGGCTGCCTGGCTCTTTGAGTCTGAGCCAAATTGCACATCTCTGGCTGCCTGACTCTCAGAGTCTGAGCCAAATCGCACAGTTCTGGCTGCCTGACCCTCAGGGACTGAGGCACATCGCACAGCGCTGGTGCCTGAATCTTAGGGATGGAGCCAAATCGCACAGTTCTGGCTTCCTGAATCTTAGGGATGGAGACAAATCGCACAGCTCTGGTGCCTGACTCTTAGGGATGGGGACAAATTGCACAGCTCTGGCTGCCTGAATCTCAGAGTCTGAGCCAAATCGCACATGACTGGCTCCCTGAATCTTAGGGATGGAGAAAAATCGCACAACTCTGCTGCCTGACTCTCAGGGTTTGAGACAAATCGCACAACTCTGCTGCCTGACTCTCAGATTTTGAGGCAAATTGCACAGCTCTGTCTGCCTGGCTCTCAGAGTCTGAGGTAAATCGCACATGCCTGTCTGCCTGACTCTCATGGTCTGAGCAAAATCGCACAGCTCTGGCTAGCTGACTCTTGGGGATGGGGCCAAATTGCACAGCTCTGGCTGCCTGACTCTCAGAGTCTGAGGCAAATCACACATTTCTGGCTACCTGACTCTTAGGTTCTGAGCCAAATCGCGCAGTTCTGGCTGCCTGGCTCCCAGGGTCTGAGGCAAATCGCACAGCTCTGGCTGCCTGACTCTCAGAGTCTGACCCAAATCGCACAGCACTGGCTGCCTGGCTCCCAGGGTCTGAGGCAAATCGCATAGCTCTGGCTGCCTGTCTCTTAGAGTCTGAGCCAAATTGCACAGCTCTGGCTGTCTGGCTCTTTGAGTCTGAGCCAAATTACACATCTCTGGCTGCCTGGCTCTTAGTGTCTGAGGCAAATCGCAGAGCTCTGGCTGCCTGGCTCTTAGAGTCTGAGCCAAATTACACAGCTCTGGCTGCCTGACTCTCAGGGTCTGAGGAAAATGGCACAGTTCTGGCTGCCTGACTCTTAGGGTCTGAGGCATATTGCACAGCTGTGGCCGCCTGGCTCCCAGGGTGTGAGGCAAAGCGCACAGCTCTGGCTGCCTGAATCTCAGAATCTGGGGCAAATCGCACATGTCTGGCTGCCTGACTCTCAGAGTCTGAGCCAAATCGCACAGTTCTGGCTGCCTGGCTCTTAGAGTCTGAGGCAAATGACGCAGCTCTGGCTGCCTGACCCTCAGGGACTGAGGCACATCGCACAGCTCTGGCTGCCTGACTCTTAGAGTCTGAGCCAAATTGCACAGCTCTGGCTGCCTGGCTCTTTGAGTCTGAGCCAAATTGCACATCTCTGGCTGCCTGACTCTCAGAGTCTGAGCCAAATCGCACAGTTCTGGCTGCCTGACCCTCAGGGACTGAGGCACATCGCACAGCGCTGGTGCCTGAATCTTAGGGATGGAGCCAAATCGCACAGCTCTGGCTTCCTGAATCTTAGGGATGGAGACAAGTCGCACAGCTCTGGCTGCCTGACTTTCAGGGAAAGAGCCAAATTGCACACCTCTGGCTGCCTGGCTTTCAGAGTCTGGGGCAAATCGCACAGCTCTGGCTGCCTGATTCTTAGAGCCTGAGGCACATCGCACAGCTCTGGTGCCTGACTCTTAGGGATGGGGACAAATTGCACAGCTCTGGCTGCCTGAATCTCAGAGTCTGAGCCAAATCGCACATGACTGGCTCCCTGAATCTTAGGGATGGAGAAAAAGCGCACAACTCTGCTGCCTGACTCTCATGGTTTGAGGCAAATTGCACAGCTCTGGCTGCCTGGCTCTCAGAGTCTGAGGTAAATCGCACATGCCTGTCTGCCTGACTCTCATGGTCTGAGCCAAATCGCACAGCTCTGGCTAGCTGACTCTTGGGGATGGGGCCAAATTGCACAGCTCTGGCTGCCTGACTCTCAGAGTCTGAGGCAAATCACACATTTCTGGCTACCTGACTCTTAGGTTCTGAGCCAAATCGCGCAGTTCTGGCTGCCTGGCTCCCAGGGTCTGAGGCAAATCGCACAGCTCTGGCTGCCTGACTCTCAGAGTCTGACCCAAATCGCACAGCACTGGCTGCCTGGCTCCCAGGGTCTGAGGCAAATCGCATAGCTCTGGCTGCCTGTCTCTTAGAGTCTGAGCCAAATTGCACAGCTCTGGCTGTCTGGCTCTTTGAGTCTGAGCCAAATTGCACATCTCTGGCTGCCTGGCTCTTAGAATCAGAGCCAAATCACAGAGCTCTGGCTGCCTGACTCTCAGGGTCTGAGCTAAATCACAGAGTTCTGGCTGCCTGACTCTCAGGGTCTGAGGCAAATCGCACAGCTCTGGCTGCCTGACTTTCAGGGAAAGAGCCAAATTGCACTCCTCTGGCTGCCTGGCTTTCAGAGTCTGAGGCAAATCGCACAGCTCTGGCTGCCTGACTCTTAGAGTCTGAGGCACATCGCGCAGCTCTGGTGCCTGACTCTTAGGGATGGAGCCAAATTGCACAGCTCTGGCTGCCTGACTCTCAGAGTCTGAGGCAAATCGCACATCTCTGGCTGCCTGAATCTTAGGTTCTGAGCCAAATCGCACAGTTCTGTCTGTCTGACTATCAGGGTCTGAGCCAAATTGCACAGCTCTGGCTGCCTGAATCTTAGGGATGGAGCCAAATCGCACAGCTCTGCTGCCTGACTCTCATGGTTTGAGACAAATTGCACAGCTCTGGCTTCATGGCTTTCAGAGTCTGGGGCAAATTGCACATGTCTGGCTGCCTGACTCTCAGAGTCTGAGGCAAATCGCACAGCTCTGGCTGCCTGACTCTCATGCTCTGAGCCAAATCGCACAGCTCTGGCAGCCTGGCTCTCAGGGACTGAGGCACATCGCTCAGCTCTGGCTGCCTGACTCTTAGGGATGGGGCCAAATTGCACAGCTCTGGCTACCTGACTCTTAGGGATGGGGCCAAATTGCAAAGCTCTGGCTCCCTGACTCTTAGGTTCTGTGCCAAATTGCACAGCTCTGGCTGTCTGGCTCTTAGAGTCTGAGCCAAATTGCACAGCTCTGGCTCTCTGGCTCTTATAGTCTAACCCAAATTGCACAGCTCTGGCTGCCTGGCTCTGAGAGTCTGAGCCAAATTGCACATCTCTGGCTGCCTGGCTCTCAGGGTCTGAGGCAAATCGCACAGCTCTGGCTGCCTGCCTCTTAGATTTTGAGCCAAATTGCACAGCTCTGGCTCTCTGGCTCACAGTTTTTGAGGCAAATTGCACAGCTCTGGCTGCAGGGCTTTCAGAGTCTGGGGCAAATCGCACATGTCTGACTGCCTGGCTCTCAGATTTTGAGGCAAATTGCACAGCTCTGGCTGCCTGGCTCTTAGGGATGGAGCCAAATTGCACAGCTCTGGCTGCCTGACTCTCAGGGTCTGAGCCAAATCGCACAGCTCTGGCTCCCTGAATCTTTGGGATGGAGCCAAATCGCACAGCTCTGCTGCCTGACTCTCATGGTCTGAGCTAAATCGCAGAGCTCTGGCTGCCTTGCTCTCAGAGTCTGGGGCAAATCGCACATGTCTGACTGCCTGGCTCTCAGACTCTGAGGCAAAGTGCACAGCTTTGGCTGCCTGAATCTCAGGGTCTGAGGCAAATCGCACAGCTCTGGCTGCCTGACTCTTAGAGTCGGAGGCAACTCGCACAGATGTGGCTGCCTGGCTCTTAGAGTCTGAGGCACCTCGCACAGCTCTGGTGTTTGACTCTTAGGGTTTGAGCCAAATTGCACAGCTCTGGCTGGCTGACTCTTAGGGATGGGCGAAATTGCACAGCTCTGGCTGCCTGACTGTAAGAGTCTGAGCCAGATCTCATATCTATGGCCCCCTGACTCTTAGGTTCTGAGCCAATTCGCGCAGTTCTGGCTCCCTGACTCTCAGGGTCTGAGCCAAATCGCACAGCTCTGGCTGCCTGAATCTTAGGGATGGAAACAAATCGCACAGCTCTGCTGCCTGCCTCTTAGATTTTGAGCCAAATTGCACAGCTCTGGCTGTCTGGCTTCCATTTTTTCAGGCATAGAGCACAGCTCTGGCTGCCGGACTCTCAGGGACTGAGGCACATCGCAAAGCTCTGACTGCCTGGCTCTCAGAATCTGGGGCAAATCGCACAGCTCTGGCTGCCTGACTGTCAGGGAATGAGGCAAATCGCACAGCTCTGGCTGCCTGAATCTCAGGGTTTGAGGAAAATGGCACAGCTCCGGCTGCCTGGCTGCTAGGTTCTGAGGCAAATCGCACAGCTCTGGCTGCCTGACTCTCAGAGTCTGACCCAAATCGCACAGCTCTGGCTGCCTGGTTCCCAGGGTCTGAGGCAAATCGCACAGCTCTGGCTGCCTGACTCTTAGAGTCTGAGCCAAATTGCACAGCTCTGGCTGTCTGGCTCTTTGAGTCTGAGCCAAATTGCACATCTCTGGCTGCCTGGGCTCTTAGAGTCAGAGCCAAATCGCACAGCTCTGGCTGCCTGACTCTCAGGGTCTGAGGAAAATGGCACAGTTCTGGCTGCCTGACTCTTAGGGTCTGAGGCATATTGCACAGCTGTGGCCACCTGGCTCCCAGGGTGTGAGGCAAAGCGCACAGCTCTGGCTGCCTGAATCTCAGAATCTGGGGCAAATCGCATATGTCTGGCTGCCTGACTCTCAGCGTCTGAGCCAAATTGCACAGTTCTGGCTGCCTGGCTCTCAAGTTCTGAGGCAAATGACGCAGCTCTGGCTGCCTGACCCTCAGGGACTGAGGCACATCGCACAGCTCTGGTGCCTGAATCTTAGGGATGGAGACAAATTGCACAGCTCTGGTGCCTGACTCTCAGGGTCTGAGGCAAATCGCACAGCTCTGGCTGACTGACTCTCAGGGAAAGAGCCAAATTGCACACCTCTGGCTGCCTGGCTTTCAGAGTCTGGGGCTAATCGCACAGCTCTGGCATCCTGACTCTTAGAGTCTGAGGTACATCGCACAGCTCTGGTGCCTGACTCTTAGGGATGGGGACAAATTGCACCAGCTCTGGCTGCCTGACTCTCAGAGTCTGAGCCAAATCGCACATGACTGGCTCCCTGAATCTTAGGGATGGAGAAAAAGCGCACAGCTCTGCTGCCTGACTCTCAGGGTTTGAGGCAAATTGCACAGCTCTGGCTGCCTGGCTCTCAGAGTCTGAGGTAAATCGCACATGCCTGTCTGCCTGACTCTCATGGTCTGAGCCAAATCGCACAGCTCTGGCTAGCTGACTCTTGGGGATGGGGCCAAATTGCACAGCTCTGGCTGCCTGACTCTCAGAGTCTGAGGCAAATCACACATTTCTGGCTACCTGACTCTTAGGTTCTGAGCCAAATCGCGCAGTTCTGGCTGCCTGACTCTTAGGTTCTGAGCCAAATCGCACAGCTCTGGCTGCCTGAATCTGACGGATGGAGACAAATCGCACAGCTCTGCTGCCTGACTCTCAGAGTCTGAGGCAAATCGCACAGCTTTGGCTGCCTGACTCTTAGAGTCTGAGGCAAATCGCACAGCTTTGGCTGCCTGACTCTTAGAGTCTGAGGCACATTGCGCAGCTCTGGTGCCTGACTCTTAGGGATGGAGCCAAATTGCACAGCTCTGGCTGCCTGACTCTCAGGGTCTGAGCCAAATCGCACAGCTCTGGCTCCCTGAATCTTTGGGATGGAGCCAAATTGCACAGCTCTGCTGCCTGACTCTCATGGTTCGAGGCAAATCGCAGAGCTCTGGCTGCCTTGCTCTCAGAGTCTGGGGCAAATCGCACATGTCTGACTGCCTGACTCTCAGACTCTGAGGCAAAGTGCACAGCTTTGGCTGCCTGACTCTTAGAGTCGGAGGCAACTCGCACAGATGTGGCTGCCTGGCTCTTAGAGTCTGAGGCACCTCGCACAGCTCTGGTGTTTGACTCTTAGGGTTTGAGCCAAATTGCACAGCTCTGGCTGGCTGACTCTTAGGGATGGGCGAAATTGCACAGCTCTGGCTGCCTGACTGTAAGAGTCTGAGCCAGATCTCATATCTATGGCCCCCTGACTCTTAGGTTCTGAGCCAATTCGCGCAGTTCTGGCTCCCTGACTCTCAGGGTCTGAGCCAAATCGCACAGCTCTGGCTGCCTGAATCTTAGGGATGGAAACAAATCGCACAGCTCTGCTGCCTGCCTCTTAGATTTTGAGCCAAATTGCACAGCTCTGGCTGTCTGGCTTCCATTTTTTCAGGCATAGAGCACAGCTCTGGCTGCAGGACTCTCAGGGACTGAGGCACATCGCAAAGCTCTGGCTGCCTGGCTTTCCGAATCTGGGGCAAATCGCACATGTCTGACTGCCTGGCTTTCAGAATCTGGGGCAAATCGCACAGCTCTGGCTGCCTGACTGTCAGGGAATGAGGCAAATCGCACAGCTCTGGCTGCCTGAATCTCAGGGTTTGAGGAAAATGGCACAGCTCCGGCTGCCTGGCTGCTAGGTTCTGAGGCAAATCGCACAGCTCTGGCTGCCTGACTCTCAGAGTCTGACCCAAATCGCACAGCTCTGGCTGCCTGGTTCCCAGGGTCTGAGGCAAATCGCACAGCTCTGGCTGCCTGACTCTTAGAGTCTGAGCCAAATTGCACAGCTCTGGCTGTCTGGCTCTTTGAGTCTGAGCCAAATTGCACATCTCTGGCTGCCTGGGCTCTTAGAGTCAGAGCCAAATCGCACAGCTCTGGCTGCCTGACTCTCACGGTCTGAGCTAAATCGCAGAGTTCTGGCTGCCTGACTCTCAGGGTCTGAGGCAAATCGCACAGCTCTGGCTGCCTGACTCTCAGGGAAAGAGCCAAATTGCACACCTCTGGCTGCCTGGCTTTCAGAGTCTGAGGCAAATCGCACAGCTCTGGCTGCCTGACTCTTAGAGTCTGAGGCACATCGCGCAGCTCTGGTGTCTGACTCTTAGGGATGGAGCCAAATTGCACAGCTCTGGCTGCCTGACTCTCAGAGTCTGAGGCAAATCGCACATCTCTGGCACCCTGAATCTTAAGTTCTGAGCAAAATCACACAGTTCTGTCTGTCTGACTATCAGGGTCTGAGCCAAATTGCACAGCTCTGGCTGCCTGAATCTTAGAGATGGAGCCAAATCGCACAGCTCTGCTGCCTGACTCTCATGGTTTGAGGCAAATTGCACAGCTCTGGCTGCATGGCTTTCAGAGTCTGGGGCAAATTGCACATGTCTGGCTGCCTGACTCTCAGAGTCTGAGCCAAATCAAACAGCTCTGGCTGCCTAACTCTCAGGGTCTGAGCCAAATTGCACAGCTCTGGCTGCCTGACTCTCATGTTCTGAGCCAAATCGCACAGCTCTGGCTGCCTGGCTCTCAGAGTCTGAGGCAAATCGCACAGCTCTGGCTGCGTGACTTTCAGGGATAGAGACAAATCGCACAGCTCTGGCTGCCTGATTCTCAGGGAAAGAGCCAAATCGCACAGCTCTGGCTGCCTGGCTCTCAGAGTCTGAGGCAAATCGCATAGCTCTGGCTGCGTGACTTTCAGGGATAGAGACAAATCGCACAGCTCTGCCTGCCTGATTCTCAGGGAAAGAGCCAAATTGCACAGCTCTGACTGCCTGACTCTTAGAGTCTGAGGCACATCGCGCAGCTCTGGTGCCTGACTCTTAGAGTCTGAGGCACATCGCGCAGCTCTGGTGCCTGACTCTTAGGGATGGGGCCAAATTGCACAGCTCTGGCTCCCTGGCTCTCAGGGTCTGAGCCAAATCGCACAGCTCTGGCTGCCTGAATCTTAGGGATGGAAACAAATCGCACAGCTCTGATTTTGAGCCAAATTGCACAGCTCTGGCTGTCTGGCTTCCATTTTTTCAGGCATAGAGCACAGCTCTGGCTGCAGGACTCTCAGGGACTGAGGCACATCGCAAAGCTCTGGCTGCCTGGCTTTCCGAATCTGGGGCAAATCGCACATGTCTGACTGCCTGGCTTTCAGAATCTGGGGCAAATCGCACAGCTCTGGCTGCCTGACTGTCAGGGAATGAGGCAAATCGCACAGCTCTGGCTGCCTGAATCTCAGGGTTTGAGGAAAATGGCACAGCTCCGGCTGCCTGGCTGCTAGGTTCTGAGGCAAATCGCACAGCTCTGGCTGCCTGACTCTCAGAGTCTGACCCAAATCGCACAGCTCTGGCTGCCTGGTTCCCAGGGTCTGAGGCAAATCGCACAGCTCTGGCTGCCTGACTCTTAGAGTCTGAGCCAAATTGCACAGTTCTGGCTGTCTGGCTCTTTGAGTCTGAGCCAAATTGCACATCTCTGGCTGCCTGGGCTCTTAGATTCAGAGCCAAATCGCACAGCTCTGGCTGCCTGACTCTCACGGTCTGAGCTAAATCGCAGAGTTCTGGCTGCCTGACTCTCAGGGTCTGAGGCAAATCGCACAGCTCTGGCTGCCTGACTCTCAGGGAAAGAGCCAAATTGCACACCTCTGGCTGCCTGGCTTTCAGAGTCTGAGGCAAATCGCACAGCTCTGGCTGCCTGTCTCTTAGAGTCTGAGGCACATCGCGCAGCTCTGGTGTCTGACTCTTAGGGATGGAGCCAAATTGCACAGCTCTGGCTGCCTGAATCTTAGAGATGGAGCCAAATCGCACAGCTCTGCTGCCTGACTCTCATGGTTTGAGGCAAATTGCACAGCTCTGGCTGCATGGCTTTCAGAGTCTGGGGCAAATTGCACATGTCTGGCTGCCTGACTCTCAGAGTCTGAGCCAAATCAAACAGCTCTGGCTGCCTAACTCTCAGGGTCTGAGCCAAATTGCACAGCTCTGGCTGCCTGACTCTCATGTTCTGAGCCAAATCGCACAGCTCTGGCTGCCTGGCTCTCAGAGTCTGAGGCAAATCGCACAGCTCTGGCTGCGTGACTTTCAGGGATAGAGACAAATCGCACAGCTCTGGCTGCCTGATTCTCAGGGAAAGAGCCAAATCGCACAGCTCTGGCTGCCTGGCTCTCAGAGTCTGAGGCAAATCGCATAGCTCTGGCTGCGTGACTTTCAGGGATAGAGACAAATCGCACAGCTCTGCCTGCCTGATTCTCAGGGAAAGAGCCAAATTGCACAGCTCTGACTGCCTGACTCTTAGAGTCTGAGGCACATCGCGCAGCTCTGGTGCCTGACTCTTAGAGTCTGAGGCACATCGCGCAGCTCTGGTGCCTGACTCTTAGGGATGGGGCCAAATTGCACAGCTCTGGCTCCCTGACTCTCAGGGTCTGAGCCAAATCGCACAGCTCTGGCTGCCTGAATCTTAGGGATGGAAACAAATCGCACAGCTCTGATTTTGAGCCAAATTGCACAGCTCTGGCTGTCTGGCTTCCATTTTTTCAGGCATAGAGCACAGCTCTGGCTGCAGGACTCTCAGGGACTGAGGCACATCGCAAAGCTCTGGCTGCTTGGCTTTCAGAATCTGGGGCAAATCGCACATGTCTGACTGCCTGGTTCTCAGAGTCTGTGGCAAATCGCACAGCTCTGGCTACCTGACTCTCAGGGTGTGAGGCAAATCGCACAGCTCTGGCTGCCTGCATCTCAGGGTCTGAGGAAAATGGCACAGCTCTGGCTGCCTGGCTCCCAGGGTCTGAGGCAAATCGCATAGCTCTGGCTGCCTGACTCTTAGAGTCTGAGCCAAATTGCACAGCTCTGGCTGTCTGGCTCTTTGAGTCTGAGCCAAATCGCACAGCTCTGGCTCCCTGGCTCTCACAGTCTGAGGCAAATCACACGGCTCTGGCTTCCTAACTCTTAGAATCTGAGGCAAATCGCATACCTCTGGCTGCCTGGCTCTTAGAGTCTGAGGCAAATCGCATACCTCTGGCTGCCTGGCTCCCAGGGTCTGAGGCAAATTGCACAGCTCTGGCTGCCTGAATCTCAGGGATGGATCCTATTCGCACAGCTCTGGCTGCCTGACTCTCAGGGTCTGAGGCGAATCGCAGAGCTCTGGCTGCCTGGCTCTTAGAATCGGAGCCAAATTGCACAGCTCTGGCTGCCTGACTCTCAGGGAAAAAGCCAAATAGCAGAGATGTGGCTGCCTGAATCTCAGAGTCTGAGCCAAATCAAACAGCTCTGGCTGCCTGGCTTTCAGTGTCTGAGCCAAATCGGACAGCTCTGGCTGCCTGACTCTCCGGGTCTGAGCCAAATCCGTCAGCTCTGGCTGCCTGACTCTGAGGGATGGAGCCAAATCGCACAGCTCTGGCTGCCTGACTCTTAGAGTCTGAGCTAAATTGCACAGCTCTGGCTGCCTGGCTCTTAGAATCGGAGCCAAATTGCACAGCTCTGGCTGCCTGACTCTCAGGGAAAAAGCCAAATAGCAGAGATCTGGCTGCCTGAATCTCAGAGTCTGAGCCAAATCAAACAGCTCTGGCTGCCTGGCTTTCAGTGTCTGAGCCAAATCGGACAGCTCTGGCTGCCTGACTCTCCGGGTCTGAGCCAAATCCGTCAGCTCTGGCTGCCTGACTCTGAGGGATGGAGCCAAATCGCACAGCTCTGGCTGCCTGACTCTTAGAGTCTGAGCTAAATTGCACAGCTCTGTCTGCCTGGCTCTCAGAGTCTGAGGCAAATTGCACAGCTCTGGCTGCCTGAATCTCAGGGTCTGAGGAAAATGGCAGAGCTCCGGCTGCCTGACTCTAAGGGTCTGAGGCAAATAGCACAGCTCTGGCTCCCTGACTCTTAGGGTCTGAGCCAAATCGCACAGCTCTGGCTGCCTGGATCTCAGCGTCTGAGGCAAATTGCACAGCTCTGGCTGCCTGACTCTCAGGGTCTGAGGCAAATCACACAGCTCTGGCTGCCTGGTTTCAGTGTCTGAGCCAAATCGGACAGCTCTGGCTGCCTGACTCTCCGGGTCTGAGCCAAATCCGTCAGCTCTGGCTGCCTGACTCTCAGGGAAAGAGCCAAATCTCACGGCTCTGGATCCCTGACTCTCATGGTCTGAGCCAAATCGCACAGCTCTGGCTGCCTGGCTCTCAGAGTCTGAGGCAAATCGCATAGCTCTGGCTGCCTGACTTTCAGGGATAGAGTCAAATCGCACAGCTCTGGCTGCCTGATTCTCAGGGAAAGAGCCAAATTGCACAGCTCTGGCTGACTGAATCTCATAGTCTGGGGCAACTCGCACATGTCTGGCTGCCTGACTCTCATGGTCTGAACCAAATCGCACAGCTCTGGCTGTCTGGCTCTCAGAGTCTGAGGCAAATCGCACAGCTTTGGCTGCCTGACTCTTAGAGTCTGAGGCACATTGCGCAGCTCTGGTGCCTGACTCTTAGGGATGGAGCCAAATTGCACAGCTCTGGCTGCCTGACTCTCAGGGTCTGAGCCAAATCGCACAGCTCTGGCTCCCTGAATCTTTGGGATGGAGCCAAATCACACAGCTCTGCTGCCTGACTCTCATGGTTCGAGGCAAATCGCAGAGCTCTGGCTGCCTTGCTCTCAGAGTCTGGGGCAAATCGCACATGTCTGACTGCCTGGCTCTCAGAGTCTGAGGCAAAGTGCACAGGTCTGGCTGCCTGAATCTCAGAGTCTGAGGCAAATCGCACAGCTCTGGCTGCCTGACTCTTAGAGTCGGAGGCAACTCGCACAGATGTGGCTGCCTGGCTCTTAGAGTCTGAGGCACCTCGCACAGCTCTGGTGCCTGACTCTTAGGGTTTGAGCCAAATTGCACAGCTCTGGCTGGCTGACTCTTAGGGATGGGCGAAATTGCACAGCTCTGGCTGCCTGACTGTAAGAGTCTGAGCCAGATCTCATATCTATGGCCCCCTGACTCTTAGGTTCTGAGCCAATTCGCGCAGTTCTGGCTCCCTGACTCTCAGTGTCTGAGCCAAATCGCACAGCTCTGGCTGCCTGAATCTCAGGGATGGAAACAAATCGCACAGCTCTGCTGCCTGCCTCGTAGATTTTGAGCCAAATTGCACAGCTCTGGCTGTCTGGCTTCCATTTTTTCAGGCATAGAGCACAGCTCTGGCTGCAGGACTCTCAGGGACTGAGGCACATCGCAAAGCTCTGGCTGCCTGGCTTTCCGAATCTGGGGCAAATCGCACATGTCTGACTGCCTGGCTTTCAGAATCTGGGGCAAATCGCACAGCTCTGGCTGCCTGACTGTCAGGGAATGAGGCAAATCGCACAGCTCTGGCTGCCTGAATCTCAGGGTTTGAGGAAAATGGCACAGCTCCGGCTGCCTGGCGCCCAGGGTCTGAGGCAAATCGCACAGCTCTGGCTGCCTGACTCTCAGAGTCTGACCCAAATCGCACAGCTCTGGCTGCCTGGTTCCCAGGGTCTGAGGCAAATCGCACAGCTCTGGCTGCCTGACTCTTAGAGTCTGAGCCAAATTGCACAGCTCTGGCTGTCTGGCTCTTTGAGTCTGAGCCAAATTGCACATCTCTGGCTGCCTGGCTCTTAGAGTCAGAGCCAAATCGCAGAGTTCTGGCTGCCTGACTCTCAGGGTCTGAGGCAAATCGCACAGCTCTGGCTGCCTGACTCTCAGGGAAAGAGCCAAATTGCAGACCTCTGGCTGCCTGGCTTTCAGAGTCTGAGGCAAATCGCACAGCTCTGGCTGCCTGACTCTTAGAGTCTGAGGCACATCGCGCAGCTCTGGTGTCTGACTCTTAGGGATGGAGCCAAATTGCACAGCTCTGGCTGCCTGACTCTCAGAGTCTGAGGCAAATCGCACATCTCTGGCACCCTGAATCTTAAGTTCTGAGCAAAATCACACAGTTCTGTCTGTCTGACTATCAGGGTCTGAGCCAAATTGTACAGCTCTGGCTGCCTGAATCTTAGAGATGGAGCCAAATCGCACAGCTCTGCTGCCTGACTCTCATGGTTTGAGGCAAATTGCACAGCTCTGGCTGCATGGCTTTCAGAGTCTGGGGCAAATTGCACATGTCTGGCTGCCTGACTCTCAGAGTCTGAGCCAAATCAAACAGCTCTGGCTGCCTAACTCTCAGGGTCTGAGCCAAATTGCACAGCTCTGGCTGCCTGACTCTCATGGTCTGAGCCAAATCGCAAAGCTCTGGCTGCCTGGCTCTCAGAGTCTGAGGCAAATCGCACAGCTCTGGCTGCGTGACTTTCAGGGATTGAGACAAATCGCACAGTTCTGGCTGCCTGATTTTCAGGGAAAGAGCCAAATTGCACAGCTCTGACTGCCTGACTCTCATGTTCTGAGCCAAATCGCACAGCTCTGGCTGCCTGGCTCTCAGAGTCTGAGGCAAATCGCACAGCTCTGGCTGCGTGACTTTCAGGGATAGAGACAAATCGCACAGCTCTGGCTGCCTGATTCTCAGGGAAAGAGCCAAATCGCACAGCTCTGGCTGCCTGGCTCTCAGAGTCTGAGGCAAATCGCATAGCTCTGGCTGCGTGACTTTCAGGGATAGAGACAAATCGCACAGCTCTGGCTGCCTGATTCTCAGGGAAAGAGCCAAATTGCACAGCTCTGACTGCCTGACTCTCATGTTCTGAGGCAAATCGCACAGCTCTGGCTGCCTGACTCTTAGAGTCTGAGGCACCTCGCGCAGCTCTGGTGCCTGACTCTTAGGGATGGGGCCAAATTGCACAGCTCTGGCTCCCTGGCTCTCAGGGTCTGAGCCAAATCGCACAGCTCTGGCTGCCTGACTGTCAGGGAATGAGGCAAATCGCACAGCTCTGGCTGCCTGAATCTCAGGGTTTGAGGAAAATGGCACAGCTCCGGCTGCCTGGCGCCCAGGGTCTGAGGCAAATCGCACAGCTCTGGCTGCCTGACTCTCAGAGTCTGACCCAAATCGCACAGCTCTGGCTGCCTGGTTCCCAGGGTCTGAGGCAAATCGCACAGCTCTGGCTGCCTGACTCTTAGAGTCTGAGCCAAATTGCACAGCTCTGGCTGTCTGGCTCTTTGAGTCTGAGCCAAATTGCACATCTCTGGCTGCCTGGCTCTTAGAGTCAGAGCCAAATCGCAGAGTTCTGGCTGCCTGACTCTCAGGGTCTGAGGCAAATCGCACAGCTCTGGCTGCCTGACTCTCAGGGAAAGAGCCAAATTGCACACCTCTGGCTGCCTGGCTTTCAGAGTCTGAGGCAAATCGCACAGCTCTGGCTGCCTGACTCTTAGAGTCTGAGGCACATCGCGCAGCTCTGGTGTCTGACTCTTAGGGATGGAGCCAAATTGCACAGCTCTGGCTGCCTGACTCTCAGAGTCTGAGGCAAATCGCACATCTCTGGCACCCTGAATCTTAAGTTCTGAGCAAAATCACACAGTTCTGTCTGTCTGACTATCAGGGTCTGAGCCAAATTGTACAGCTCTGGCTGCCTGAATCTTAGAGATGGAGCCAAATCGCACAGCTCTGCTGCCTGACTCTCATGGTTTGAGGCAAATTGCACAGCTCTGGCTGCATGGCTTTCAGAGTCTGGGGCAAATTGCACATGTCTGGCTGCCTGACTCTCAGAGTCTGAGCCAAATCAAACAGCTCTGGCTGCCTAACTCTCAGGGTCTGAGCCAAATTGCACAGCTCTGGCTGCCTGACTCTCATGGTCTGAGCCAAATCGCAAAGCTCTGGCTGCCTGGCTCTCAGAGTCTGAGGCAAATCGCACAGCTCTGGCTGCGTGACTTTCAGGGATAGAGACAAATCGCACAGTTCTGGCTGCCTGATTTTCAGGGAAAGAGCCAAATTGCACAGCTCTGACTGCCTGACTCTCATGTTCTGAGCCAAATCGCACAGCTCTGGCTGCCTGGCTCTCAGAGTCTGAGGCAAATCGCACAGCTCTGGCTGCGTGACTTTCAGGGATAGAGACAAATCGCACAGCTCTGGCTGCCTGATTCTCAGGGAAAGAGCCAAATTGCACAGCTCTGACTGCCTGACTCTCATGTTCTGAGGCAAATCGCACAGCTCTGGCTGCCTGACTCTTAGAGTCTGAGGCACCTCGCGCAGCTCTGGTGCCTGACTCTTAGGGATGGGGCCAAATTGCACAGCTCTGGCTCCCTGGCTCTCAGGGTCTGAGCCAAATCGCACAGCTCTGGCTGCCTGAATCTTAGGGATGGAAACAAATCGCACAGCTCTGATTTTGAGCCAAATTGCACAGCTCTGGCTGTCTGGCTTCCATTTTTTCAGGCATAGAGCACAGCTCTGGCTGCAGGACTCTCAGGGACTGAGGCATATCGCAAAGCTCTGGCTGCTTGGCTTTCAGAATCTGGGGCAAATCGCACATGTCTGACTGCCTGGTTCTCAGAATCTGTGGCAAATCGCACAGCTCTGGCTACCTGACTCTCAGGGTGTGAGGCAAATCGCACAGCTCCGGCTGCCTGCATCTCAGGGTCTGAGGAAAATGGCACAGCTCCGGCTGCCTGGCGCCCAGGGTCTGAGGCAAATCGCATAGCTCTGGCTGCCTGACTCTCATGGTCTGAGCCAAATCGCAAAGCTCTGGCTGCCTGGCTCTCAGAGTCTGAGGCAAATCGCACAGCTCTGGCTGCGTGACTTTCAGGGATAGAGACAAATCGCACAGTTCTGGCTGCCTGATTCTCAGGGAAAGAGCCAAATTGCACCGCTCTGACTGCCTGACTCTGATGTTCTGAGCCAAATCGCACAGCTCTGGCTGCCTGGCTCTCAGAGTCTGAGGCAAATCGCACAGCTCTGGCTGCGTGACTTTCAGGGATAGAGACAAATCGCACAGCTCTGGCTGCCTGATTCTCAGGGAAAGAGCCAAATCGCACAGCTCTGGCTGCCTGGCTCTCAGAGTCTGAGGCAAATCGCATAGCTCTGGCTGCGTGACTTTCAGGGATAGAGACAAATCGCACAGCTCTGGCTGCCTGATTCTCAGGGAAAGAGCCAAATTGCACAGCTCTGACTGCCTGACTCTCATGTTCTGAGGCAAATCGCACAGCTCTGGCTGCCTGACTCTTAGAGTCTGAGGCACATCGCGCAGCTCTGGTGCCTGACTCTTAGGGATGGGGCCAAATTGCACAGCTCTGGCTCCCTGGCTCTCAGGGTCTGAGCCAAATCGCACAGCTCTGGCTGCCTGAATCTTAGGGATGGAAACAAATCGCACAGCTCTGATTTTGAGCCAAATTGCACAGCTCTGGCTGTCTGGCTTCCATTTTTTCAGGCATAGAGCACAGCTCTGGCTGCAGGACTCTCAGGGACTGAGGCACATCGCAAAGCTCTGGCTGCTTGGCTTTCAGAATCTGGGGCAAATCGCACATGTCTGACTGCCTGGTTCTCCGAATCTGTGGCAAATCGCACAGCTCTGGCTACCTGACTCTCAGGGTGTGAGGCAAATCGCACAGCTCTGGCTGCCTGCATCTCTGGGTCTGAGGAAAATGGCACAGCTCCGGCTGCCTGGCTCCCAGGGTCTGAGGCAAATCGCATAGCTCTGGCTGCCTGACTCTTAGAGTCTGAGCCAAATTGCACAGCTCTGGCTGTCTGGCTCTTTGAGTCTGAGCCAAATCACACAGCTCTGGCTCCCTGGCTCTCACAGTCTGAGGCAAATCACACGGCTCTGGCTTCCTAACTCTTAGAATCTGAGGCAAATCGCATACCTCTGGCTGCCTGGCTCTTAGAGTCTGAGGCAAATCGCATACCTCTGGCTGCCTGGCTCCCAGGGTCTGAGGCAAATTGCACAGCTCTGGCTGCCTGAATCTCAGGGATGGATCCTATTCGCACAGCTCTGGCTGCCTGACTCTCAGGGTCTGAGGCGAATCGCAGAGCTCTGGCTGCCTGGCTCTTAGAGTCGGAGCCAAATCGCACAGCTCTGGCTGCCTGACTCTCAGGGAAAAAGCCAAATAGCAGAGATCTGGCTGCCTGAATCTCAGAGTCTGAGCCAAATCAAACAGCTCTGGCTGCCTGGCTTTCAGTGTCTGAGCCAAATCGGACAGCTCTGGCTGCCTGACTCTCCGGGTCTGAGCCAAATCCGTCAGCTCTGGCTGCCTGACTCTGAGGGATGGAGCCAAATCGCACAGCTCTGGCTGCCTGACTCTTAGAGTCTGAGCTAAATTGCACAGCTCTGTCTGCCTGGCTCTCAGAGTCTGAGGCAAATTGCACAGCTCTGGCTGCCTGAATCTCAGGGTCTGAGGAAAATGGCAGAGCTCCGGCTGCCTGACTCTAAGGGTCTGAGGCAAATAGCACAGCTCTGGCTCCCTGACTCTTAGGGTCTGAGCCAAATCGCACAGCTCTGGCTGCCTGGATCTCAGCGTCTGAGGCAAATTGCACAGCTCTGGCTGCCTGACTCTCAGGGTCTGAGGCAAATCACACAGCTCTGGCTGCCTGGTTTCAGTGTCTGAGGCAAATTGCACAGCTCTGGCTGCCTGACTCTCAGGGTCTGAGGCAAATCACACAGCTCTGGCTGCCTGGTTTCAGTGTCTGAGCCAAATCGGACAGCTCTGGCTGCCTGACTCTCCGGGTCTGAGCCAAATCCGTCAGCTCTGGCTGCCTGACTCTCAGGGAAAGAGCCAAATCTCACAGCTCTGGATCCCTGACTATCATGGTCTGAGCCAAATCGCACATCTCTGGCTGCCTGGCTCTCAGAGTCTGAGGCAAATCGCATAGCTCTGGCTGCCTGACTTTCAGGGATAGAGCCAAATTGCACAGCTCTGGCTGACTGAATCTCATAGTCTGGGGCAACTCGCACATGTCTGGCTGCCTGACTCTCATGGTCTGAACCAAATCGCACAGCTCTGGCTGTCTGGCTCTCAGAGTCTGAGGCAAATCGCACAGCTTTGGCTGCCTGACTCTAAGAATCTGAGGCACATTGCGCAGCTCTGGTGCCTGACTCTTAGGGATGGAGCCAAATTGCACAGCTCTGGCTGCCTGACTCTCAGGGTCTGAGCCAAATCGCACAGCTCTGGCTCCCTGAATCTTTGGGATGGAGCCAAATCGCACAGCTCTGCTGCCTGACTCTCATGGTTCGAGGCAAATCGCACAGCTCTGGCTGCCTTGCTCTCAGAGTCTGGGGTAAATCGCAAATGTCTGGTTGCCTGACTCTCATGGTCTGAGCTAAATCGCAGAGCTCTGGCTGCCTTGCTCTCAGAGTCTGGGGCAAATCGCACATGTCTGACTGCCTGGCTCTCAGACTCTGAGGCAAAGTGCACAGCTTTGGCTGCCTGAATCTCAGGGTCTGAGGCAAATCGCACAGCTCTGGCTGCCTGACTCTTAGAGTCGGAGGCAACTCGCACAGATGTGGCTGCCTGGCTCTTAGAGTCTGAGGCACCTCGCACAGCTCTGGAGTTTGACTCTTAGGGTTTGAGCCAAATTGCACAGCTCTGGCTGGCTGACTCTTAGGGATGGGCGAAATTGCACAGCTCTGGCTGCCTGACTGTAAGAGTCTGAGCCAGATCTCATATCTATGGCCCCCTGACTCTTAGGTTCTGAGCCAATTCGCGCAGTTCTGGCTCCCTGACTCTCAGGGTCTGAGCCAAATCGCACAGCTCTGGCTGCCTGAATCTTAGGGATGGAAACAAATCGCACAGCTCTGCTGCCTGCCTCTTAGATTTTGAGCCAAATTGCACAGCTCTGGCTGTCTGGCTTCCATTTTTTCAGGCATAGAGCACAGCTCTGGCTGCAGGACTCTCAGGGACTGAGGCACATCGCAAAGCTCTGGCTGCCTGGCTTTCCGAATCTGGGGCAAATCGCACATGTCTGACTGCCTGGCTTTCAGAATCTGGGGCAAATCGCACAGCTCTGGCTGCCTGACTGTCAGGGAATGAGGCAAATCGCACAGCTCTGGCTGCCTGAATCTCAGGGTTTGAGGAAAATGGCACAGCTCCGGCTGCCTGGCTGCTAGGTTCTGAGGCAAATCGCACAGCTCTGGCTGCCTGACTCTCAGAGTCTGACCCAAATCGCACAGCTCTGGCTGCCTGGTTCCCAGGGTCTGAGGCAAATCGCACAGCTCTGGCTGCCTGACTCTTAGAGTCTGAGCCAAATTGCACAGCTCTGGCTGTCTGGCTCTTTGAGTCTGATCCAAATTGCACATCTCTGGCTGCCTGGCTCTTAGAGTCAGAGCCAAATCGCACAGCTCTGGCTGCCTGACTCTCACGGTCTGAGCTAAATTGCACAGCTCTGGCTGCCTGACTCTCACAGTCTGAGCTAAATCGCAGAGTTCTGGCTGCCTGACTCTCAGGGTCTGAGGCAAATCGCACAGCTCTGGCTGCCTGACTCTCAGGGAAAGAGCCAAATTGCACACCTCTGGCTGCCTGGCTTTCAGAGTCTGAGGCAAATCGCACAGCTCTGGCTGCCTGACTCTTAGTCTGAGGCATATCGCGCAGCTCTGGTGTCTGACTCTTAGGGATGGAGCCAAATTGCACAGCTCTGGCTGCCTGACTCTCAGAGTCTGAGGCAAATCGCTCATCTCTGGCACCCTGAATCTTAAGTTCTGAGCAAAATCACACAGTTCTGTCTGTCTGACTATCAGGGTCTGAGCCAAATTGCACAGCTCTGGCTGCCTGAATCTTAGAGATGGAGCCAAATCGCACAGCTCTGCTGCCTGACTCTCATGGTTTGAGGCAAATTGCACAGCTCTGGCTGCATGGCTTTCAGAGCCTGGGGCAAATTGCACATGTCTGGCTGCCTGACTCTCAGAGTCTGAGCCAAATCAAACAGCTCTGGCTGCCTAACTCTCAGGGTCTGAGCCAAATTGCACAGCTCTGGCTGCCTGACTCTCATGGTCTGAGCCAAATCGCAAAGCTCTGGCTGCCTGGCTCTCAGAGTCTGAGGCAAATCGCACAGCTCTGGCTGCGTGACTTTCAGGGATTGAGACAAATCGCACAGTTCTGGCTGCCTGATTCTCAGGGAAAGAGCCAAATTGCACAGCTCTGACTGCCTGACTCTCATGTTCTGAGCCAAATCGCACAGCTCTGGCTGCCTGGCTCTCAGAGTCTGAGGCAAATCGCACAGCTCTGGCTGCGTGACTTTCAGGGATAGAGACAAATCGCACAGCTCTGGCTGCCTGATTCTCAGGGAAAGAGCCAAATCGCACAGCTCTGGCTGCCTGGCTCTCAGAGTCTGAGGCAAATCGCATAGCTCTGGCTGCGTGACTTTCAGGGATAGAGACAAATCGCACAGCTCTGGCTGCCTGATTCTCAGGGAAAGAGCCAAATTGCACAGCTCTGACTGCCTGACTCTCATGTTCTGAGGCAAATCGCACAGCTCTGGCTGCCTGACTCTTAGAGTCTGAGGCACATCGCGCAGCTCTGGTGCCTGACTCTTAGGGATGGGGCCAAATTGCACAGCTCTGGCTCCCTGGCTCTCAGGGTCTGAGCCAAATCGCACAGCTCTGGCTGCCTGAATCTTAGGGATGGAAACAAATCGCACAGCTCTGATTTTGAGCCAAATTGCACAGCTCTGGCTGTCTGGCTTCCATTTTTTCAGGCATAGAGCACAGCTCTGGCTGCAGGACTCTCAGGGACTGAGGCACATCGCAAAGCTCTGGCTGCCTGGCTTTCAGAATCTGGGGCAAATCGCACATGTCTGACTGCCTGGCTCTCAGAATCTGGGGCAAATCGCACAGCTCTGGCTGCCTGCATCTCAGGGTCTGAGGAAAATGGCACAGCTCCGGCTGCCTGGCTCCCAGGGTCTGAGGCAAATCGCATAGCTCTGGCTGCCTGACTCTTAGAGTCTGAGCCAACTTGCACAGCTCTGGCTGTCTGGCTCTTTGAGTCTGAGCTAAATCGCACAGCTCTGGCTGACTGACTCTCACGGTCTGAGCTAAATCGCAGAGTTCTGGCTGCCTGACTCTCAGGGTCTGAGGCAAATCGCACAGCTCTGGCTGCCTGACTCTCAGGGAAAGAGCCAAATTGCACACCTCTGGCTGCCTCGCTTTCAGAGTCTGAGGCAAATCGCACAGCTCTGGCTTCCTGACTCTTAGAGTCTGAGGCACATCGCGCAGCTCTGGTGCCTGACTCTTAGGGATGGAGCCAAAATGCACAACTCTGGCTGCCTGACTCTCAGAGTCTGAGGCAAATCGCACATCTCTGGCTACCTGACTCTCAGGGACTGAGGCACATCGCTCAGCTCTGGCTGCCTGACTCTTCGGGATGGGGCCAAATTGCACAGCTCTGGCTACATGACTCTTAGGGATGGGGCCAAATTGCACAGCTCTGGCTGTCTGGCTCTTTGAGTCTGAGCCAAATTGCACATCTCTGGCTGCCTGGCTCATAGAGTCAGAGCCAAATTGCACAGCTCTGGCTGTCTGGCTCTTTGAGTCTGAGCCAAATTGCACATCTCTGGCTGCCTGGCTCATAGAGTCAGAGCCAAATTGCACAGCTCTGGCTGCCTGGCTCTCAGAGTCTGTGGCAAATCGCACATCTCTGTCTGTCTGGCTCTTAGAGTCTAACCCAAATTGCACAGCACTGGCTGTCTGGCTGCCAGTTTTTGAGGCAAATCGCACAGCTCTGGCTGCCTGACTCTCAGGGAAAAAGCCAAATAGCAGAGATCTGGCTGCCTGAATCTCAGAGTCTGAGCCAAATCAAACAGCTCTGGCTGCCTGGCTTTCAGTGTCTGAGCCAAATCGGACAGCTCTGGCTGCCTGACTCTCTGGGTCTGAGCCAAATCCGTCGGCTCTGGCTGCCTGACTCTGAGGGATGGAGCCAAATCGCACAGCTCTGGCTGCCTGACTCTTAGAGTCTGAGCTAAATTGCACAGCTCTGTCTGCCTGGCTCTCAGAGTCTGAGGCAAATTGCACAGCTCTGGCTGCCTAATCTCAGGGTCTGAGGAAAATGGCAGAGCTCCGGCTGCCTGACTCTAAGGGTCTGAGGCAAATAGCACAGCTCTGGCTCCCTGACTCTTAGGGTCTGAGCCAAATCGCACAGCTCTGGCTGCCTGGATCTCAGCGTCTGAGGCAAATTGCACAGCTCTGGCTGCCTGACTCTCAGGGTCTGAGGCAAATCACACAGCTCTGGCTGCCTGGTTTCAGTGTCTGAGGCAAATTGCACAGCTCTGGCTGCCTGACTCTCAGGGTCTGAGGCAAATCACACAGCTCTGGCTGCCTGGTTTCAGTGTCTGAGCCAAATCGGACAGCTCTGGCTGCCTGACTCTCCGGGTCTGAGCCAAATCCGTCAGCTCTGGCTGCCTGACTCTCAGGGAAAGAGCCAAATCTCACAGCTCTGGATCCCTGACTATCATGGTCTGAGCCAAATCGCACATCTCTGGCTGCCTGGCTCTCAGAGTCTGAGGCAAATCGCATAGCTCTGGCTGCCTGACTTTCAGGGATAGAGCCAAATTGCACAGCTCTGGCTGACTGAATCTCATAGTCTGGGGCAACTCGCACATGTCTGGCTGCCTGACTCTCATGGTCTGAACCAAATCGCACAGCTCTGGCTGTCTGGCTCTCAGAGTCTGAGGCAAATCGCACAGCTTTGGCTGCCTGACTCTAAGAATCTGAGGCACATCGCGCAGCTCTGGTGCCTGACTCTTAGGGATGGAGCCAAATTGCACAGCTCTGGCTGCCTGACTCTCAGGGTCTGAGCCAAATCGCACAGCTCTGGCTCCCTGAATCTTTGGGATGGAGCCAAATCGCACAGCTCTGCTGCCTGACTCTCATGGTTCGAGGCAAATCGCACAGCTCTGGCTGCCTTGCTCTCAGAGTCTGGGGTAAATCGCAAATGTCTGGTTGCCTGACTCTCATGGTCTGAGCTAAATCGCAGAGCTCTGGCTGCCTTGCTCTCAGAGTCTGGGGCAAATCGCACATGTCTGACTGCCTGGCTCTCAGACTCTGAGGCAAAGTGCACAGCTTTGGCTGCCTGAATCTCAGGGTCTGAGGCAAATCGCACAGCTCTGGCTGCCTGACTCTTAGAGTCGGAGGCAACTCGCACAGATGTGGCTGCCTGGCTCTTAGAGTCTGAGGCACCTCGCACAGCTCTGGTGTTTGACTCTTAGGGTTTGAGCCAAATTGCACAGCTCTGGCTGGCTGACTCTTAGGGATGGGCGAAATTGCACAGCTCTGGCTGCCTGACTGTAAGAGTCTGAGCCAGATCTCATATCTATGGCCCCCTGACTCTTAGGTTCTGAGCCAATTCGCGCAGTTCTGGCTCCCTGACTCTCAGGGTCTGAGCCAAATCGCACAGCTCTGGCTGCCTGAATCTTAGGGATGGAAACAAATCGCACAGCTCTGCTGCCTGCCTCTTAGATTTTGAGCCAAATTGCACAGCTCTGGCTGTCTGGCTTCCATTTTTTCAGGCATAGAGCACAGCTCTGGCTGCAGGACTCTCAGGGACTGAGGCACATCGCAAAGCTCTGGCTGCCTGGCTTTCCGAATCTGGGGCAAATCGCACATGTCTGACTGCCTGGCTTTCAGAATCTGGGGCAAATCGCACAGCTCTGGCTGCCTGACTGTCAGGGAATGAGGCAAATCGCACAGCTCTGGCTGCCTGAATCTCAGGGTTTGAGGAAAATGGCACAGCTCCGGCTGCCTGGCTGCTAGGTTCTGAGGCAAATCGCACAGCTCTGGCTGCCTGACTCTCAGAGTCTGACCCAAATCGCACAGCTCTGGCTGCCTGGTTCCCAGGGTCTGAGGCAAATCGCACAGCTCTGGCTGCCTGACTCTTAGAGTCTGAGCCAAATTGCACAGCTCTGGCTGTCTGGCTCTTTGAGTCTGATCCAAATTGCACATCTCTGGCTGCCTGGCTCTTAGAGTCAGAGCCAAATCGCACAGCTCTGGCTGCCTGACTCTCACGGTCTGAGCTAAATTGCACAGCTCTGGCTGCCTGACTCTCACAGTCTGAGCTAAATCGCAGAGTTCTGGCTGCCTGACTCTCAGGGTCTGAGGCAAATCGCACAGCTCTGGCTGCCTGACTCTCAGGGAAAGAGCCAAATTGCACACCTCTGGCTGCCTGGCTTTCAGAGTCTGAGGCAAATCGCACAGCTCTGGCTGCCTGACTCTTAGTCTGAGGCATATCGCGCAGCTCTGGTGTCTGACTCTTAGGGATGGAGCCAAATTGCACAGCTCTGGCTGCCTGACTCTCAGAGTCTGAGGCAAATCGCTCATCTCTGGCACCCTGAATCTTAAGTTCTGAGCAAAATCACACAGTTCTGTCTGTCTGACTATCAGGGTCTGAGCCAAATTGCACAGCTCTGGCTGCCTGAATCTTAGAGATGGAGCCAAATCGCACAGCTCTGCTGCCTGACTCTCATGGTTTGAGGCAAATTGCACAGCTCTGGCTGCATGGCTTTCAGAGCCTGGGGCAAATTGCACATGTCTGGCTGCCTGACTCTCAGAGTCTGAGCCAAATCAAACAGCTCTGGCTGCCTAACTCTCAGGGTCTGAGCCAAATTGCACAGCTCTGGCTGCCTGACTCTCATGGTCTGAGCCAAATCGCAAAGCTCTGGCTGCCTGGCTCTCAGAGTCTGAGGCAAATCGCACAGCTCTGGCTGCGTGACTTTCAGGGATTGAGACAAATCGCACAGTTCTGGCTGCCTGATTCTCAGGGAAAGAGCCAAATTGCACAGCTCTGACTGCCTGACTCTCATGTTCTGAGCCAAATCGCACAGCTCTGGCTGCCTGGCTCTCAGAGTCTGAGGCAAATCGCACAGCTCTGGCTGCGTGACTTTCAGGGATAGAGACAAATCGCACAGCTCTGGCTGCCTGATTCTCAGGGAAAGAGCCAAATCGCACAGCTCTGGCTGCCTGGCTCTCAGAGTCTGAGGCAAATCGCATAGCTCTGGCTTCGTGACTTTCAGGGATAGAGACAAATCGCACAGCTCTGGCTGCCTGATTCTCAGGGAAAGAGCCAAATTGCACAGCTCTGACTGCCTGACTCTCATGTTCTGAGGCAAATCGCACAGCTCTGGCTGCCTGACTCTTAGAGTCTGAGGCACATCGCGCAGCTCTGGTGCCTGACTCTTAGGGATGGGGCCAAATTGCACAGCTCTGGCTCCCTGGCTCTCAGGGTCTGAGCCAAATCGCACAGCTCTGGCTGCCTGAATCTTAGGGATGGAAACAAATCGCACAGCTCTGATTTTGAGCCAAATTGCACAGCTCTGGCTGTCTGGCTTCCATTTTTTCAGGCATAGAGCACAGCTCTGGCTGCAGGACTCTCAGGGACTGAGGCACATCGCAAAGCTCTGGCTGCCTGGCTTTCAGAATCTGGGGCAAATCGCACATGTCTGACTGCCTGGCTCTCAGAATCTGGGGCAAATCGCACAGCTCTGGCTGCCTGCATCTCAGGGTCTGAGGAAAATGGCACAGCTCCGGCTGCCTGGCTCCCAGGGTCTGAGGCAAATCGCATAGCTCTGGCTGCCTGACTCTTAGAGTCTGAGCCAACTTGCACAGCTCTGGCTGTCTGGCTCTTTGAGTCTGAGCTAAATCGCACAGCTCTGGCTGACTGACTCTCACGGTCTGAGCTAAATCGCAGAGTTCTGGCTGCCTGACTCTCAGGGTCTGAGGCAAATCGCACAGCTCTGGCTGCCTGACTCTCAGGGAAAGAGCCAAATTGCACACCTCTGGCTGCCTCGCTTTCAGAGTCTGAGGCAAATCGCACAGCTCTGGCTTCCTGACTCTTAGAGTCTGAGGCACATCGCGCAGCTCTGGTGCCTGACTCTTAGGGATGGAGCCAAAATGCACAACTCTGGCTGCCTGACTCTCAGAGTCTGAGGCAAATCGCACATCTCTGGCTACCTGACTCTCAGGGACTGAGGCACATCGCTCAGCTCTGGCTGCCTGACTCTTCGGGATGGGGCCAAATTGCACAGCTCTGGCTACATGACTCTTAGGGATGGGGCCAAATTGCACAGCTCTGGCTGTCTGGCTCTTTGAGTCTGAGCCAAATTGCACATCTCTGGCTGCCTGGCTCATAGAGTCAGAGCCAAATTGCACAGCTCTGGCTGTCTGGCTCTTTGAGTCTGAGCCAAATTGCACATCTCTGGCTGCCTGGCTCATAGAGTCAGAGCCAAATTGCACAGCTCTGGCTGCCTGGCTCTCAGGGTCTGTGGCAAATCGCACATCTCTGTCTGTCTGGCTCTTAGAGTCTAACCCAAATTGCACAGCTCTGGCTGCCTGGCTCTCAGGGTCTGAGGCAAATCGCACAGCTCTGGCTGCCTGACTCTCAGGGAAAGAGCCAAATTGCACACCTCTGGCTGCCTGGCTTTCAGAGTCTGAGGCAAATCGCACAGCTCTGGCTGCCTGACTCTTAGAGTCTGAGGCACATCGCGCAGCTCTGGTGCCTGACTCTTAGGGATGGAGCCAAAATGCACAGCTCTGGCTGCCTGACTCTCAGAGTCTGAGGCAAATTGCACATCTCTGGCTCCCTGAATCTTAGGTTCTGAGCCAAATCGCACAGTTCTGTCTGTCTGACTATCAGGGTCTGAGCCAAATTGCACAGCTCTGGCTGCCTGAATCTTAGAGATGGAGCCAAATCGCACAGCTCTGCTGCCTGTCTCTCATGGTTTGAGGCAAATTGCACAGCTCTGGCTGCATAGCTTTCAGAGTCTGGGGCAAATTGCACATGTCTGGCTGCCTGACTCTCAGAGTCTGAGCCAAATCAAACAGCTCTGGCTGCCTAACTCTCAGGGTCTGAGCCAAATTGCACAGCTCTGGCTGCCTGACTCTCATGGTCTGAGCCAAATCGCACAGCTCTGGCTGCCTGGCTCTCAGAGTCTGAGGCAAATCGCACAGCTCTGGCTGCGTGACTTTCAGGGATAGAGACAAATCGCACAGCTCTGGCTGCCTGATTCTCAGGGAAAGAGCCAAATCGCACAGCTCTGGCTGCCTGGCTCTCAGAGTCTGAGGCAAATCGCATAGCTCTGGCTGCGTGACTTTCAGGAATAGAGACAAATCGCACAGCTCTGGCTGCCTGATTCTCAGGGAAAGAGCCAAATTGAACTGCTTTGACTGCCTGACTCTCATGTTCTGAGGCAAATCGCACAGCTCTGGCTGCCTGACTCTTAGAGTCTGAGGCACATCGCGCAGCTCTGGTGCCTGACTCTTAGGGATGGGGCCAAATTGCACAGCTCTGGCTCCCTGGCTCTCAGGGTCTGAGCCAAATCGCACAGCTCTGGCTGCCTGAATCTTAGGGATGGAAACAAATTGCACAGCTCTGATTTTGAGCCAAATTGCACAGCTCTGGCTGTCTGGCTTCCATTTTTTCAGGCATAGAGCACAGCTCTGGCTGCAGGACTCTCAGGGACTGAGGCACATCGCAAAGCTCTGGCTGCCTGGCTTTCCGAATCTGGGGCAAAGCGCACATGTCTGACTGCCTGGCTTTCAGAATCTGGGGCAAATCGCACAGCTCTGGCTGCCTGACTCTCAGGGTGTGAGGCAAATCGCACAGCTCTGGCTGCCTGCATCTCAGGGTCTGAAGAAAATGGCACAGCTCCGGCTGCCTGGCTCCCAGGGTCTGAGGCAAATCGCATAGCTCTGGCTGCCTGACTCTTAGAGTCTGAGCCAAATTGCACAGCTCTGGCTGTCTGGCTCTTTGAGTCTGAGCCAAATCGCACAGCTCTGGCTGCCTGACTCTCACGGTCTGAGCTAAATCGCACAGCTCTGGCTGACTGACTCTCACGGTCTGAGCTAAATCGCAGAGTTCTGGCTGCCTGACTCTCAGGGTCTGAGGCAAATCGCACAGCTCTGGCTGCCTGACTCTCAGGGAAAGAGCCAAATTGCACACCTCTGGCTGCCTCGCTTTCAGTGTCTGAGGCAAATCGCACAGCTCTGGCTTCCTGACTCTTAGAGTCTGAGGCACATCGCGCAGCTCTGGTGCCTGACTCTTAGGGATGGAGCCAAAATGCACAACTCTGGCTGCCTGACTCTCAGAGTCTGAGGCAAATCGCACATCTCTGGCTCCCTGAATCTTAGGTTCTGAGCCAAATCGCACAGTTCTGTCTGTCTGACTATCAGGGTTTGAGCCAAATTGCACAGCTCTGGCTGCCTGAATCTTAGAGATGGAGCCAAATCGCACAGCTCTGCTGCCTGACTCTCATGGTTTGAGGCAAATTGCACAGCTCTGGCTGCATGGCTTTCAGAGACTGGGGCAAATTGCACATGTCTGGCTGCCAGACTCTCAGGGTCTGAGCCAAATCAAACAGCTCTGGCTGCCTAACTCTCAGGGTCTGAGCCAAATTGCACAGCTCTGGCTGCCTGACTCTCATGGTCTGAGCCAAATCGCACAGCTCTGGCTGCCTGGCTCTCAGAGTCTGAGGCAAATCGCACAGCTCTGGCTGCGTGACTTTCAGGGATAGAGACAAATCGCACAGCTCTGGCTGCCTGATTCTCAGGGAAAGAGCCAAATCGCACAGCTCTGGCTGCCTGGCTCTCAGAGTCTGAGGCAAATCGCATAGCTCTGGCTGCGTGACTTTCAGGGATAGAGACAAATCGCACAGCTCTGGCTGCCTGATTCTCAGGGACAGAGCCAAATTGAACTGCTTTGACTGCCTGACTCTCATGTTCTGAGGCAAATCGCACAGCTCTGGCTGCCTGACTCTTAGAGTCTGAGGCACATCGCGCAGCTCTGGTGCCTGACTCTTAGGGATGGGGCCAAATTGCACAGCTCTGGCTCCCTGGCTCTCAGGGTCTGAGCCAAATCGCACAGCTCTGGCTGCCTGAATCTTAGGGATGGAAACAAATCGCACAGCTCTGATTTTGAGCCAAATTGCACAGCTCTGGCTGTCTGGCTTCCATTTTTTCAGGCATAGAGCACAGCTCTGGCTGCAGGACTCTCAGGGACTGAGGCACATCGCAAAGCTCTGGCTGCCTGGCTTTCAGAATCTGGGGCAAAGCGCACATGTCTGACTGCCTGGCTTTCAGAATCTGTGGCAAATCGCACAGCTCTGGCTGCCTGACTCTCAGGGTGTGAGGCAAATCGCACAGCTCTGGCTGCCTGCATCTCAGGGTCTGAAGAAAATGGCACAGCTCCGGCTGCCTGGCTCCCAGGGTCTGAGGCAAATCGCATAGCTCTGGCTGCCTGACTCTTAGAGTCTGAGCCAAATCGCACAGCTCTGGCTGCCTGACTCTCACGGTCTGAGCTAAATCGCACAGCTCTGGCTGACTGACTCTCACGGTCTGAGCTAAATCGCAGAGTTCTGGCTGCCTGACTCTCAGGGTCTGAGGCAAATCGCCCAGCTCTGGCTGCCTGACTCTCAGGGAAAGAGCCAAATTGCACACCTCTGGCTGCCTCGCTTTCAGTGTCTGAGGCAAATCGCACAGCTCTGGCTTCCTGACTCTTAGAGTCTGAGGCACATCGCGCAGCTCTGGTGCCTGACTCTTATGGATGGAGCCAAAATGCACAACTCTGGCTGCCTGACTCTCAGAGTCTGAGGCAAATCGCACGGCTCTGGCTACCTGACTCTTAGGGATGGGGCCAAATTGCACAGCTCTGGCTGCCTGACTCTTAGGGATGGGGCCAAATTGCAAAGCTCTGGCTGCCTGACTCGCAGAGTCTGAGACAAATCGCAAAGCTCTGGCTCCCTGACTCTTAGGTTCTGTGCCAAATTGCACAGCTCTGGCTGTCTGGCTCTTTGAGTTTAGCCAAATTGCACATCTCTGGCTGCCTGGCTCATAGAGTCAGAGCCAAATTGCACAGCTCTGGCTGTCTGGCTCTTTGAGTCTGAGCCAAATTGCACATCTCTGGCTGCCTGGCTCTTCGAGTCTGAGGCACATCGCGCAGCTCTGGTGCCTGACTCTTAGGGATGGAGCCAAATCGCACAGCTCTGGCTGCCTGAATCTTAGGGATGGAAACAAATCGCACAGCTCTGCTGCCTGCCTCTTAGATATTGAGCCAAATTGCACAGCTCTGGCTGTCTGGCTTCCATTTTTTCAGGCATAGAGCACAGCTCTGGCAGCAGGACTCTCAGGGACTGAGGCACATCGCAAAGCTCTGACTGCCTGGCTCTCAGAATCTGGGGCAAATTGCACAGCTCTGGCTGCCTGACTCTCAGGGTGTGAGGCAAATCACACAGCTCTGGCTGCCTGAATCTCAAGGTCTGAGGACAATGGCACAGATCTGGCTGCCTGGCTCCCAGGGTCTGAAGCAAATCGCACAGCTCTGGCTGCCTGACTCTCAGAGTCTGACCCAAATCGCACAGGTTTGCCTGCCTGGCTCCCAGGGTCTGAGGCAAATTGCATAGCTCTGGCTGCCTGGCTTTCAGAGTCTGAGGAACATCGCGCAGCTCTGGTGCCTGACTCTTAGGGATGGAGCCAAATTGCACAGCTCTGGCTGCCTGACTCTCAGAGTCTGAGGCAAATCGCACAGCTCTGGCTGCCTGAATCTTAGGTTCTGAGCCAAATCACACAGTTCTGTCTGTCTGACCATCAGGGTCTGAGCCAAATTGCACAGCTCTGGCTGCCTGAATCTTAGAGATGGAGCCAAATCGCACAGCTCTGCTGCCTGACTCTCATGGTTTGAGGCAAATTGCACAGCTCTGGCTGCATGGCTTTCAGAGTCTGGGGCAAATTGCACATGTCTGTCTGCCTGACTCTCATGGTCTGAGCCAAATCAAACAGCTCTGGCTGCCTGACTCTCAGAGTCTGAGCCAATTCAAACAGCTGTGTCTGCCTGACTCTGAGGGTCTGAGCCAAATTGCACAGTTCTGGCTGCCTGACTCTCATGTTCTGAGCCAAATCGCACAGCTCTGACTGCCTGGCTCTCAGAGTCTGAGGCAAATCGCATAGCTCTGGCTGCATGACTTTCAGGGATAGAGACAAATCGCACAGCTCTGGCTGCCTGATTCTCAGGGAAAGAGCCAAATTGCACAGCTCTGGCTGCCTGACTCTCATGTTCTGAGCCAAATCGCTCACCTCTGGCTGCCTGGCACTCAGAGTCTGAGGCAAATCGCAAATGTCTGGTTGCCTGACTCTCATGGTCTGAGCTAAATCGCACAGCTCTGGCTGCCTGGCTCTCAGAGTCTGAGGCAAATCGCACAGCTCTGGCTGCCTGCCTCTTAGATTTTGAGCCAAATTGCACAGCTCTGGCTGTCTGGCTCCCAGTTTTTGAGCAAATCGCATGGCTCTGGCTGCCTGACTCTCAGAATCTGGGGCAAATCGCACATGTCTGACTGCCTGGCTCTCAGAGTCTGAGGCAAAGTGCACAGGTCTGGCTGCCTGAATCTCAAGGTCTGAGGCAAATCGCACAGCTCTGGCTGCCTGATTCGTAGAGTCTGAGGCAAATTGCACAGCTCTGGCTGCCTGGCTCTTAGAGTCTCAGGCACATTGCACAGATCTGGTGCCTGACTCTTAGGGTTTGAGCCAAATTGCACAGCTCTGGCTGGCTGACTCTTAGGGATGGGGCGAAATTGCACAGCTCTTTCTGCCTGACTCTCAGAGTCTGAGCCAAATCTCATATCTATGGCCCCCTGACTCTGAGGTTCTGAGCTCATTCACGCAGTTCTGGCTCCCTGACTCTCAGGGTCTGAGCCAAATCGCACAGCTCTGGCTGCCTGAATCTTAGGGATGGAAACAAATCGCACAGCTCTGCTGCCTGCCTCTTAGATTTTGAGCCAAATTGCACAGCTCTGGCTGTCTGGCTTCCATTTTTTCAGGCATAGAGCACAGCTCTGGCTACAGGACTCTCAGGGACTGAGGCACATCGCAAAGCTCTGACAGCCTGGCTCACAGAATCTGGGGCAAATCGCACAGCTCTGGCTGCCTGACTGTCAGGGTGTGAGGCAAATTGCACAGCTCTGGCTGCCTGAATCTCAGGGTCTGAGGAAAATGGCACAGCTCCGGCTGCCTGGCTCCCAGGGTCTGAGGCAAATCGCACAGCTCTGGCTGCCTGACTCTCAGAGTCTGACCCAAATCGCACAGATCTGCCTGCCTGGCTCCCAGGGTCTGAGGCAAATCGCATAGATCTGGCTGCCTGACTCTTAGAGTCTGAGCCAAATTGCAGATCTCTGGCTGTCTGGCTCTTTGAGTCTGAGCCAAATTGCACATCTCTGGCTGCCTGGCTCTTAGAATCAGAGCCAAATCGCACAGCTCTGGCTGCCTGACTCTCACGGTCTGAGCTTAATCGCAGAGTTCTGGCTGCCTGACTCTCAGGGTCTGAGGCAAATCGCACAGCTCTGGCTGCCTGACTCTCTGGGAAAGAGCCAAATTGCACACCTCTGGCTGCCTGGCTTTCAAAGTCTGAGGCAAATCGCACAGCTCTGGCTGCCTGACTCTTAGAGTCTGAGGCACATCGCGCAGCTCTGGTGCCTGACTCTTAGGGATGGAGCCAAATTGCACAGCTCTGGCTGCCTGACTCTCAGAGTCTGAGGCAAATCGCACATCTCTGGCTCCCTGAATCCTAGGTTCTGAGCCAAATCGCACAGTTCTGTCTGTCTGACTATCAGGGTCTGAGCCAAATTGCACAGCTCTGGCTGCCTGAATCTTAGAGATGGAGCCAAATCGCACAGCTCTGCTGACTGACTCTCATGTTCTGAGCCAAATCGCACAGCTCTGGCTGCCTGGCACTCAGAGTCTGAGGTAAATCGCATAGCTCTGGCTGCGTGAATTTCAGGGATAGAGACAAATCGCACAGCTCTGGCTGCCCGATTCTCCGGGAAAGAGCCAAATCGCACAGCTCTGGCTACCTGGCTCTCAGAGTCTGCGGTAAATCGCATGGCTCTGGCTGCCTGACTCTCAGGGACTGAGGCACATCGCTCAGCTCTGGCTTCCTGATTCTTAGGGATGGGGCCAAATTTCACAGCTCTGGCTACCTGACTCTTAGGGATGGGGCCAAATTGCAAAGCTCTGGCTGCCTGACTCTTAGGTTCTGTGTCAAATTGCACAGCTCTGGCTGCCTGGCTCATAGAGTCAGAGCCAAATCGCACAGCTCTGGCTGCCTGACTCTCACGGTCTGAGCTAAATCGCACAGCTCTGGCTGACTGACTCTCACGGTCTGAGCTAAATCGCAGAGTTCTGGCTGCCTGACTCTCAGGGTCTGAGGCAAATCGCACAGCTCTGGCTGCCTGACTCTCAGGGAAAGAGCCAAATTGCACACCTCTGGCTGCCTCGCTTTCAGAGTCTGAGGCAAATCGCAAATGTCTGGTTGCCTGACTCTCATGGTCTGAGCTAAATCGCACAGCTCTGGCTGCCTTGCTCTCAGAGTCTGAGGCAAATCGCACAGCTCTGGCTGCCTGCCTCTTAGATTTTGAGCCAAATTGCACAGCACTGGCTGTCTGGCTCCCAGTTTTTGAGGCAAATCGCACAGTTCTGGCTGCTTGACTCTCAGAATCTGGGGCAAATCGCACATGTCTGACTTCCTGGCTCTCAGAGTCTGAGGCTAAGTGCACAGCTCTGGCTGCCTGAATCTCAGTGTCTGAGGCAAATCGCACAGCTCTGGCTGCCTGACTCTAAGAGTCTGAGGCAAATTGCACAGCTCTGGCTGCCTGGCTATTAGAGTCTGAGGCACATTGCACAGCTCTGGTGCCTGACTCTTAGGGTTTGAGCCAAATTGCACAGCTCTGGCTGGCTGACTCTTAGGGATGGAAACAAATCGCACAGCTCTGGCTCCCTGACTCTCAGGGTCTGAGCCAAATCGCGCAGCTCTGGCTGCCTGAATCTTAGGGATGGAAACAAATCGCACAGCTCTGCTGCCTGCCTCTTAGATATTGAGCCAAATTGCACAGCTCTGGCTGTCTGGCTTCCATTTTTTCAGGCATTGAGCACAGCTCTGGCTGCCGGACTCTCAGGGACTGAGGCACATCGCAAAGCTCTGACTGCCTGGCTCTCAGAATCTGGGGCAAATCGCACAGCTCTGGCTGCCTGACTCTCAGGGTGTGAGGCAAATCGCAAATGTCTGGTTGCCTGACTCTCATGGTCTGAGCTAAATCGCACAGCTCTGGCTGCCTGGCTCTCAGATTCTGAGGCAAATCGCACAGCTCTGGCTGCCTGCCTCTTAGATTTTGAGCCAAATTGCACAGCACTGGCTGTCTGGCTCCCAGTTTTTGAGGCAAATCGCATGGCTCTGGCTGCCTGACTCTCAGAATCTGGGACAAATCGCACATGTCTGACTGCCTGGCTCTCAGAGTCTGAGGCAAAGTGCACAGGTCTGGCTGCCTGAATCTCAGGGTCTGAGGCAAATCGCACAGCTCTGGCTGCCTGATTCGTAGAGTCTGAGGCAAATCGCACAGCTCTGGCTGCCTGCCTCTTAGATTTTGAGCCAAATTGCACAGCACTGGCTGTCTGGCTGCCAGTTTTTGAGGCAAATCGCACAGCTCTGGCTGCCTGACTCTCAGGGAAAAAGCCAAATAGCAGAGATCTGGCTGCCTGAATCTCAGAGTCTGAGCCAAATCAAACAGCTCTGGCTGCCTGGCTTTCAGTGTCTGAGCCAAATCGGACAGCTCTGGCTGCCTGACTCTCTGGGTCTGAGCCAAATCCGTCGGCTCTGGCTGCCTGACTCTGAGGGATGGAGCCAAATCGCACAGCTCTGGCTGCCTGACTCTTAGAGTCTGAGCTAAATTGCACAGCTCTGTCTGCCTGGCTCTCAGAGTCTGAGGCAAATTGCACAGCTCTGGCTGCCTAATCTCAGGGTCTGAGGAAAATGGCAGAGCTCCGGCTGCCTGACTCTAAGGGTCTGAGGCAAATAGCACAGCTCTGGCTCCCTGACTCTTAGGGTCTGAGCCAAATCGCACAGCTCTGGCTGCCTGGATCTCAGCGTCTGAGGCAAATTGCACAGCTCTGGCTGCCTGACTCTCAGGGTCTGAGGCAAATCACACAGCTCTGGCTGCCTGGTTTCAGTGTCTGAGGCAAATTGCACAGCTCTGGCTGCCTGACTCTCAGGGTCTGAGGCAAATCACACAGCTCTGGCTGCCTGGTTTCAGTGTCTGAGCCAAATCGGACAGCTCTGGCTGCCTGACTCTCCGGGTCTGAGCCAAATCCGTCAGCTCTGGCTGCCTGACTCTCAGGGAAAGAGCCAAATCTCACAGCTCTGGATCCCTGACTATCATGGTCTGAGCCAAATCGCACATCTCTGGCTGCCTGGCTCTCAGAGTCTGAGGCAAATCGCATAGCTCTGGCTGCCTGACTTTCAGGGATAGAGCCAAATTGCACAGCTCTGGCTGACTGAATCTCATAGTCTGGGGCAACTCGCACATGTCTGGCTGCCTGACTCTCATGGTCTGAACCAAATCGCACAGCTCTGGCTGTCTGGCTCTCAGAGTCTGAGGCAAATCGCACAGCTTTGGCTGCCTGACTCTAAGAATCTGAGGCACATTGCGCAGCTCTGGTGCCTGACTCTTAGGGATGGAGCCAAATTGCACAGCTCTGGCTGCCTGACTCTCAGGGTCTGAGCCAAATCGCACATCTCTGGCTCCCTGAATCTTTGGGATGGAGCCAAATCGCACAGCTCTGCTGCCTGACTCTCATGGTTCGAGGCAAATCGCACAGCTCTGGCTGCCTGGCTCTCAGAGTCTGGGGTAAATCGCAAATGTCTGGTTGCCTGACTCTCATGGTCTGAGCTAAATCGCAGAGCTCTGGCTGCCTTGCTCTCAGAGTCTGGGGCAAATCGCACATGTCTGACTGCCTGGCTCTCAGACTCTGAGGCAAAGTGCACAGCTTTGGCTGCCTGAATCTCAGGGTCTGAGGCAAATCGCACAGCTCTGGCTGCCTGACTCTTAGAGTCGGAGGCAACTCGCACAGATGTGGCTGCCTGGCTCTTAGAGTCTGAGGCACCTCGCACAGCTCTGGTGTTTGACTCTTAGGGTTTGAGCCAAATCGCACAGCTCTGGCTGCCTGAATCTTAGGGATGGAAACAAATCGCACAGCTCTGCTGCCTGCCTCTTAGATTTTGAGCCAAATTGCACAGCTCTGGCTGTCTGGCTTCCATTTTTTCAGGCATAGAGCACAGCTCTGGCTGCAGGACTCTCAGGGACTGAGGCACATCGCAAAGCTCTGGCTGCCTGGCTTTCCGAATCTGGGGCAAATCGCACATGTCTGACTGCCTGGCTTTCAGAATCTGGGGCAAATCGCACAGCTCTGGCTGCCTGACTGTCAGGGAATGAGGCAAATCGCACAGCTCTGGCTGCCTGAATCTCAGGGTTTGAGGAAAATGGCACAGCTCCGGCTGCCTGGCTGCTAGGTTCTGAGGCAAATCGCACAGCTCTGGCTGCCTGACTCTCAGAGTCTGACCCAAATCACACAGCTCTGGCTGCCTGGTTCCCAGGGTCTGAGGCAAATCGCACAGCTCTGGCTGCCTGACTCTTAGAGTCTGAGCCAAATTGCACAGCTCTGGCTGTCTGGCTCTTTGAGTCTGATCCAAATTGCACATCTCTGGCTGCCTGGCTCTTAGAGTCAGAGCCAAATCGCACAGCTCTGGCTGCCTGACTCTCACGGTCTGAGCTAAATTGCACAGCTCTGGCTGCCTGACTCTCACAGTCTGAGCTAAATCGCAGAGTTCTGGCTGCCTGACTCTCAGGGTCTGAGGCAAATCGCACAGCTCTGGCTGCCTGACTCTCAGGGAAAGAGCCAAATTGCACACCTCTGGCTGCCTGGCTTTCAGAGTCTGAGGCAAATCGCACAGCTCTGGCTGCCTGACTCTTAGTCTGAGGCATATCGCGCAGCTCTGGTGTCTGACTCTTAGGGATGGAGCCAAATTGCACAGCTCTGGCTGCCTGACTCTCAGAGTCTGAGGCAAATCGCTCATCTCTGGCACCCTGAATCTTAAGTTCTGAGCAAAATCACACAGTTCTGTCTGTCTGACTATCAGGGTCTGAGCCAAATTGCACAGCTCTGGCTGCCTGAATCTTAGAGATGGAGCCAAATCGCACAGCTCTGCTGCCTGACTCTCATGGTTTGAGGCAAATTGCACAGCTCTGGCTGCATGGCTTTCAGAGCCTGGGGCAAATTGCACATGTCTGGCTGCCTGACTCTCAGAGTCTGAGCCAAATCAAACAGCTCTGGCTGCCTAACTCTCAGGGTCTGAGCCAAATTGCACAGCTCTGGCTGCCTGACTCTCATGGTCTGAGCCAAATCGCAAAGCTCTGGCTGCCTGGCTCTCAGAGTCTGAGGCAAATCGCACAGCTCTGGCTGCGTGACTTTCAGGGATTGAGACAAATCGCACAGTTCTGGCTGCCTGATTCTCAGGGAAAGAGCCAAATTGCACAGCTCTGACTGCCTGACTCTCATGTTCTGAGCCAAATCGCACAGCTCTGGCTGCCTGGCTCTCAGAGTCTGAGGCAAATCGCACAGCTCTGGCTGCGTGACTTTCAGGGATAGAGACAAATCGCACAGCTCTGGCTGCCTGATTCTCAGGGAAAGAGCCAAATCGCACAGCTCTGGCTGCCTGGCTCTCAGAGTCTGAGGCAAATCGCATAGCTCTGGCTGCGTGACTTTCAGGGATAGAGACAAATCGCACAGCTCTGGCTGCCTGATTCTCAGGGAAAGAGCCAAATTGCACAGCTCTGACTGCCTGACTCTCATGTTCTGAGGCAAATCGCACAGCTCTGGCTGCCTGACTCTTAGAGTCTGAGGCACATCGCGCAGCTCTGGTGCCTGACTCTTAGGGATGGGGCCAAATTGCACAGCTCTGGCTCCCTGGCTCTCAGGGTCTGAGCCAAATCGCACAGCTCTGGCTGCCTGAATCTTAGGGATGGAAACAAATCGCACAGCTCTGATTTTGAGCCAAATTGCACAGCTCTGGCTGTCTGGCTTCCATTTTTTCAGGCATAGAGCACAGCTCTGGCTGCAGGACTCTCAGGGACTGAGGCACATCGCAAAGCTCTGGCTGCCTGGCTTTCAGAATCTGGGGCAAATCGCACATGTCTGACTGCCTGGCTCTCAGAATCTGGGGCAAATCGCACAGCTCTGGCTGCCTGCATCTCAGGGTCTGAGGAAAATGGCACAGCTCCGGCTGCCTGGCTCCCAGGGTCTGAGGCAAATCGCATAGCTCTGGCTGCCTGACTCTTAGAGTCTGAGCCAACTTGCACAGCTCTGGCTGTCTGGCTCTTTGAGTCTGAGCTAAATCGCACAGCTCTGGCTGACTGACTCTCACGGTCTGAGCTAAATCGCAGAGTTCTGGCTGCCTGACTCTCAGGGTCTGAGGCAAATCGCACAGCTCTGGCTGCCTGACTCTCAGGGAAAGAGCCAAATTGCACACCTCTGGCTGCCTCGCTTTCAGAGTCTGAGGCAAATCGCACAGCTCTGGCTTCCTGACTCTTAGAGTCTGAGGCACATCGCGCAGCTCTGGTGCCTGACTCTTAGGGATGGAGCCAAAATGCACAACTCTGGCTGCCTGACTCTCAGAGTCTGAGGCAAATCGCACATCTCTGGCTACCTGACTCTCAGGGACTGAGGCACATCGCTCAGCTCTGGCTGCCTGACTCTTCGGGATGGGGCCAAATTGCACAGCTCTGGCTACATGACTCTTAGGGATGGGGCCAAACTGCACAGCTCTGGCTGTCTGGCTCTTTGAGTCTGAGCCAAATTGCACATCTCTGGCTGCCTGGCTCATAGAGTCAGAGCCAAATTGCACAGCTCTGGCTGTCTGGCTCTTTGAGTCTGAGCCAAATTGCACATCTCTGGCTGCCTGGCTCATAGAGTCAGAGCCAAATTGCACAGCTCTGGCTGCCTGGCTCTCAGGGTCTGTGGCAAATCGCACATCTCTGTCTGTCTGGCTCTTAGAGTCTAACCCAAATTGCACAGCTCTGGCTGCCTGGCTCTCAGGGTCTGAGGCAAATCGCACAGCTCTGGCTGCCTGACTCTCAGGGAAAGAGCCAAATTGCACACCTCTGGCTGCCTGGCTTTCAGAGTCTGAGGCAAATCGCACAGCTCTGGCTGCCTGACTCTTAGAGTCTGAGGCACATCGCGCAGCTCTGGTGCCTGACTCTTAGGGATGGAGCCAAAATGCACAGCTCTGGCTGCCTGACTCTCAGAGTCTGAGGCAAATTGCACATCTCTGGCTCCCTGAATCTTAGGTTCTGAGCCAAATCGCACAGTTCTGTCTGTCTGACTATCAGGGTCTGAGCCAAATTGCACAGCTCTGGCTGCCTGAATCTTAGAGATGGAGCCAAATCGCACAGCTCTGCTGCCTGTCTCTCATGGTTTGAGGCAAATTGCACAGCTCTGGCTGCATGGCTTTCAGAGTCTGGGGCAAATTGCACATGTCTGGCTGCCTGACTCTCAGAGTCTGAGCCAAATCAAACAGCTCTGGCTGCCTAACTCTCAGGGTCTGAGCCAAATTGCACAGCTCTGGCTGCCTGACTCTCATGGTCTGAGCCAAATCGCACAGCTCTGGCTGCCTGGCTCTCAGAGTCTGAGGCAAATCGCACAGCTCTGGCTGCGTGACTTTCAGGGATAGAGACAAATCGCACAGCTCTGGCTGCCTGATTCTCAGGGAAAGAGCCAAATCGCACAGCTCTGGCTGCCTGGCTCTCAGAGTCTGAGGCAAATCGCATAGCTCTGGCTGCGTGACTTTCAGGGATAGAGACAAATCGCACAGCTCTGGCTGCCTGATTCTCAGGGAAAGAGCCAAATTGAACTGCTTTGACTGCCTGACTCTCATGTTCTGAGGCAAATCGCACAGCTCTGGCTGCCTGACTCTTAGAGTCTGAGGCACATCGCGCAGCTCTGGTGCCTGACTCTTAGGGATGGGGCCAAATTGCACAGCTCTGGCTCCCTGGCTCTCAGGGTCTGAGCCAAATCGCACAGCTCTGGCTGCCTGAATCTTAGGGATGGAAACAAATTGCACAGCTCTGATTTTGAGCCAAATTGCACAGCTCTGGCTGTCTGGCTTCCATTTTTTCAAGCATAGAGCACAGCTCTGGCTGCAGGACTCTCAGGGACTGAGGCACATCGCAAAGCTCTGGCTGCCTGGCTTTCCGAATCTGGGGCAAATCGCACATGTCTGACTGCCTGGCTTTCAGAATCTGGGGCAAATCGCACAGCTCTGGCTGCCTGACTCTCAGGGTGTGAGGCAAATCGCACAGCTCTGGCTGCCTGCATCTCAGGGTCTGAAGAAAATGGCACAGCTCCGGCTGCCTGGCTCCCAGGGTCTGAGGCAAATCGCATAGCTCTGGCTGCCTGACTCTTAGAGTCTGAGCCAAATTGCACAGCTCTGGCTGTCTGGCTCTTTGAGTCTGAGCCAAATCGCACAGCTCTGGCTGCCTGACTCTCACGGTCTGAGCTAAATCGCACAGCTCTGGCTGACTGACTCTCACGGTCTGAGCTAAATCGCAGAGTTCTGGCTGCCTGACTCTCAGGGTCTGAGGCAAATCGCACAGCTCTGGCTGCCTGACTCTCAGGGAAAGAGCCAAATTGCACACCTCTGGCTGCCTCGCTTTCAGTGTCTGAGGCAAATCGCACAGCTCTGGCTTCCTGACTCTTAGAGTCTGAGGCACATCGCGCAGCTCTGGTGCCTGACTCTTAGGGATGGAGCCAAAATGCACAACTCTGGCTGCCTGACTCTCAGAGTCTGAGGCAAATCGCACATCTCTGGCTCCCTGAATCTTAGGTTCTGAGCCAAATCGCACAGTTCTGTCTGTCTGACTATCAGGGTTTGAGCCAAATTGCACAGCTCTGGCTGCCTGAATCTTAGAGATGGAGCCAAATCGCACAGCTCTGCTGCCTGACTCTCATGGTTTGAGGCAAATTGCACAGCTCTGGCTGCATGGCTTTCAGAGACTGGGGCAAATTGCACATGTCTGGCTGCCTGACTCTCAGAGTCTGAGCCAAATCAAACAGCTCTGGCTGCCTAACTCTCAGGGTCTGAGCCAAATTGCACAGCTCTGGCTGCCTGACTCTCATGGTCTGAGCCAAATCGCACAGCTCTGGCTGCCTGGCTCTCAGAGTCTGAGGCAAATCGCACAGCTCTGGCTGCGTGACTTTCAGGGATAGAGACAAATCGCACAGCTCTGGCTGCCTGATTCTCAGGGAAAGAGCCAAATCGCACAGCTCTGGCTGCCTGGCTCTCAGAGTCTGAGGCAAATCGCATAGCTCTGGCTGCGTGACTTTCAGGGATAGAGACAAATCGCACAGCTCTGGCTGCCTGATTCTCAGGGACAGAGCCAAATTGAACTGCTTTGACTGCCTGACTCTCATGTTCTGAGGCAAATCGCACAGCTCTGGCTGCCTGACTCTTAGAGTCTGAGGCACATCGCGCAGCTCTGGTGCCTGACTCTTAGGGATGGGGCCAAATTGCACAGCTCTGGCTCCCTGGCTCTCAGGGTCTGAGCCAAATCGCACAGCTCTGGCTGCCTGAATCTTAGGGATGGAAACAAATCGCACAGCTCTGATTTTGAGCCAAATTGCACAGCTCTGGCTGTCTGGCTTCCATTTTTTCAGGCATAGAGCACAGCTCTGGCTGCAGGACTCTCAGGGACTGAGGCACATCGCAAAGCTCTGGCTGCCTGGCTTTCAGAATCTGGGGCAAAGCGCACATGTCTGACTGCCTGGCTTTCAGAATCTGTGGCAAATCGCACAGCTCTGGCTGCCTGACTCTCAGGGTGTGAGGCAAATCGCACAGCTCTGGCTGCCTGCATCTCAGGGTCTGAAGAAAATGGCACAGCTCCGGCTGCCTGGCTCCCAGGGTCTGAGGCAAATCGCATAGCTCTGGCTGCCTGACTCTTAGAGTCTGAGCCAAATCGCACAGCTCTGGCTGCCTGACTCTCACGGTCTGAGCTAAATCGCACAGCTCTGGCTGACTGACTCTCACGGTCTGAGCTAAATCGCAGAGTTCTGGCTGCCTGACTCTCAGGGTCTGAGGCAAATCGCCCAGCTCTGGCTGCCTGACTCTCAGGGAAAGAGCCAAATTGCACACCTCTGGCTGCCTCGCTTTCAGTGTCTGAGGCAAATCGCACAGCTCTGGCTTCCTGACTCTTAGAGTCTGAGGCACATCGCGCAGCTCTGGTGCCTGACTCTTAGGGATGGAGCCAAAATGCACAACTCTGGCTGCCTGACTCTCAGAGTCTGAGGCAAATCGCACGGCTCTGGCTACCTGACTCTTAGGGATGGGGCCAAATTGCACAGCTCTGGCTGCCTGACTCTTAGGGATGGGGCCAAATTGCAAAGCTCTGGCTGCCTGACTCGCAGAGTCTGAGACAAATCGCAAAGCTCTGGCTCCCTGACTCTTAGGTTCTGTGCCAAATTGCACAGCTCTGGCTGTCTGGCTCTTTGAGTTTAGCCAAATTGCACATCTCTGGCTGCCTGGCTCATAGAGTCAGAGCCAAATTGCACAGCTCTGGCTGTCTGGCTCTTTGAGTCTGAGCCAAATTGCACATCTCTGGCTGCCTGGCTCTTCGAGTCTGAGGCACATCGCGCAGCTCTGGTGCCTGACTCATAGGGATGGAGCCAAATTGCACAGCTCTGGCTGCCTGACTCTCAGAGTCTGAGCCAAATCGCACATCTTTGGCTCCCTGAATCTTAGGTTCTGAGCCAAATCGCACAGTTCTGTCTGCCTGACTCTCAGGGTCTGAGCCAAATCGCACATCTCTGGCTGCCTGAATCTTAGGGATGGAGCCAAATCGCACAGCTCTGCTGCCTGACTCTCATGGTTTGAGGTAAATCGCACAGCTCTGGCTGCCTGGCTCTCAGAGTCTGAGGCAAATCGCAAATGTCTGGTTGCCTGACTCTCATGGTCTGAGCTAAATCGCACAGCTCTGGCTGCCTTGCTCTCAGAGTCTGAGGCAAATCGCACAGCTCTGGCTGCCTGCCTCTTAGATTTTGAGCCAAATTGCACAGCACTGGCTGTCTGGCTCCTAGTTTTTGAGGCAAATCGCACAGCTCTGGCTGCCTGACTCTCAGAATCTGGGGCAAATCGCACATGTCTGACTGCCTGGCTCTCAGAGTCTGAGGCTAAGTGCACAGCTCTGGCTGCCTGAATCTCAGTGTCTGAGGCAAATCGCACAGCTCTGGCTGCCTGGCTATTAGAGTCTGAGGCACATTGCACATCTCTGGTGCCTGACTCTTAGGGTTTGAGCCAAATTGCACAGCTCTGGCTGGCTGACTCTTAGGGATGGAGCCAAATTGCACAGCTCTGGCTCCCTGACTCTCCGGGTCTGAGCCAAATCGCACAGCTCTGGCTGCCTGAATCTTAGGGATGGAAACAAATCGCACAGCTCTGCTGCCTGCCTCTTAGATATTGAGCCAAATTGCACAGCTCTGGCTGTCTGGCTTCCATTTTTTCAGGCATAGAGCACAGCTCTGGCTGCAGGACTCTCAGGGACTGAGGCACATCGCAAAGCTCTGACTGCCTGGCTCTCAGAATCTGGGGCAAATTGCACAGCTCTGGCTGCCTGACTCTCAGGGTGTGAGGCAAATCGCACAGCTCTGGCTGCCTGAATCTCAAGGTCTGAGGACAATGGCACAGATCTGGCTGCCTGGCTCCCAGGGTCTGAAGCAAATCGCACAGCTCTGGCTGCCTGACTCTCAGAGTCTGACCCAAATCGCACAGGTTTGCCTGCCTGGCTCCCAGGGTCTGAGGCAAATTGCATAGCTCTGGCTGCCTGGCTTTCAGAGTCTGAGGAACATCGCGCAGCTCTGGTGCCTGACTCTTAGGGATGGAGCCAAATTGCACAGCTCTGGCTGCCTGACTCTCAGAGTCTGAGGCAAATCGCACAGCTCTGGCTGCCTGAATCTTAGGTTCTGAGCCAAATCACACAGTTCTGTCTGTCTGACCATCAGGGTCTGAGCCAAATTGCACAGCTCTGGCTGCCTGAATCTTAGAGATGGAGCCAAATCGCACAGCTCTGCTGCCTGACTCTCATGGTTTGAGGCAAATTGCACAGCTCTGGCTGCATGGCTTTCAGAGTCTGGGGCAAATTGCACATGTCTGGCTGCCTGACTCTCATGGTCTGAGCCAAATCAAACAGCTCTGGCTGCCTGACTCTCAGAGTCTGAGCCAATTCAAACAGCTGTGTCTGCCTGACTCTGAGGGTCTGAGCCAAATTGCACAGTTCTGGCTGCCTGACTCTCATGTTCTGAGCCAAATCGCACAGCTCTGACTGCCTGGCTCTCAGAGTCTGAGGCAAATCGCATAGCTCTGGCTGCATGACTTTCAGGGATAGAGACAAATCGCACAGCTCTGGCTGCCTGATTCTCAGGGAAAGAGCCAAATTGCACAGCTCTGGCTGCCTGACTCTCATGTTCTGAGCCAAATCGCTCACCTCTGGCTGCCTGGCACTCAGAGTCTGAGGCAAATCGCAAATGTCTGGTTGCCTGACTCTCATGGTCTGAGCTAAATCGCACAGCTCTGGCTGCCTGGCTCTCAGAGTCTGAGGCAAATCGCACAGCTCTGGCTGCCTGCCTCTTAGATTTTGAGCCAAATTGCACAGCTCTGGCTGTCTGGCTCCCAGTTTTTGAGCAAATCGCATGGCTCTGGCTGCCTGACTCTCAGAATCTGGGGCAAATCGCACATGTCTGACTGCCTGGCTCTCAGAGTCTGAGGCAAAGTGCACAGGTCTGGCTGCCTGAATCTCAAGGTCTGAGGCAAATCGCACAGCTCTGGCTGCCTGATTCGTAGAGTCTGAGGCAAATTGCACAGCTCTGGCTGCCTGGCTCTTAGAGTCTCAGGCACATTGCACAGATCTGGTGCCTGACTCTTAGGGTTTGAGCCAAATTGCACAGCTCTGGCTGGCTGACTCTTAGGGATGGGGCGAAATTGCACAGCTCTTTCTGCCTGACTCTCAGAGTCTGAGCCAAATCTCATATCTATGGCCCCCTGACTCTGAGGTTCTGAGCTCATTCACGCAGTTCTGGCTCCCTGACTCTCAGGGTCTGAGCCAAATCGCACAGCTCTGGCTGCCTGAATCTTAGGGATGGAAACAAATCGCACAGCTCTGCTGCCTGCCTCTTAGATTTTGAGCCAAATTGCACAGCTCTGGCTGTCTGGCTTCCATTTTTTCAGGCATAGAGCACAGCTCTGGCTACAGGACTCTCAGGGACTGAGGCACATCGCAAAGCTCTGACAGCCTGGCTCACAGAATCTGGGGCAAATCGCACAGCTCTGGCTGCCTGACTGTCAGGGTGTGAGGCAAATTGCACAGCTCTGGCTGCCTGAATCTCAGGGTCTGAGGAAAATGGCACAGCTCCGGCTGCCTGGCTCCCAGGGTCTGAGGCAAATCGCACAGCTCTGGCTGCCTGACTCTCAGAGTCTGACCCAAATCGCACAGATCTGCCTGCCTGGCTCCCAGGGTCTGAGGCAAATCGCATAGATCTGGCTGCCTGACTCTTAGAGTCTGAGCCAAATTGCAGATCTCTGGCTGTCTGGCTCTTTGAGTCTGAGCCAAATTGCACATCTCTGGCTGCCTGGCTCTTAGAATCAGAGCCAAATCGCACAGCTCTGGCTGCCTGACTCTCACGGTCTGAGCTTAATCGCAGAGTTCTGGCTGCCTGACTCTCAGGGTCTGAGGCAAATCGCACAGCTCTGGCTGCCTGACTCTCTGGGAAAGAGCCAAATTGCACACCTCTGGCTGCCTGGCTTTCAAAGTCTGAGGCAAATCGCACAGCTCTGGCTGCCTGACTCTTAGAGTCTGAGGCACATCGCGCAGCTCTGGTGCCTGACTCTTAGGGATGGAGCCAAATTGCACAGCTCTGGCTGCCTGACTCTCAGAGTCTGAGGCAAATCGCACATCTCTGGCTCCCTGAATCCTAGGTTCTGAGCCAAATCGCACAGTTCTGTCTGTCTGACTATCAGGGTCTGAGCCAAATTGCACAGCTCTGGCTGCCTGAATCTTAGAGATGGAGCCAAATCGCACAGCTCTGCTGACTGACTCTCATGTTCTGAGCCAAATCGCACAGCTCTGGCTGCCTGGCACTCAGAGTCTGAGGTAAATCGCATAGCTCTGGCTGCGTGAATTTCAGGGATAGAGACAAATCGCACAGCTCTGGCTGCCCGATTCTCCGGGAAAGAGCCAAATCGCACAGCGCTGGCTACCTGGCTCTCAGAGTCTGCGGTAAATCGCATGGCTCTGGCTGCCTGACTCTCAGGGACTGAGGCACATCGCTCAGCTCTGGCTTCCTGATTCTTAGGGATGGGGCCAAATTTCACAGCTCTGGCTACCTGACTCTTAGGGATGGGGCCAAATTGCAAAGCTCTGGCTGCCTGACTCTTAGGTTCTGTGTCAAATTGCACAGCTCTGGCTGCCTGGCTCATAGAGTCAGAGCCAAATCGCACAGCTCTGGCTGCCTGACTCTCACGGTCTGAGCTAAATCGCACAGCTCTGGCTGACTGACTCTCACGGTCTGAGCTAAATCGCAGAGTTCTGGCTGCCTGACTCTCAGGGTCTGAGGCAAATCGCACAGCTCTGGCTGCCTGACTCTCAGGGAAAGAGCCAAATTGCACACCTCTGGCTGCCTCGCTTTCAGAGTCTGAGGCAAATCGCAAATGTCTGGTTGCCTGACTCTCATGGTCTGAGCTAAATCGCACAGCTCTGGCTGCCTTGCTCTCAGAGTCTGAGGCAAATCGCACAGCTCTGGCTGCCTGCCTCTTAGATTTTGAGCCAAATTGCACAGCACTGGCTGTCTGGCTCCCAGTTTTTGAGGCAAATCGCACAGTTCTGGCTGCTTGACTCTCAGAATCTGGGGCAAATCGCACATGTCTGACTTCCTGGCTCTCAGAGTCTGAGGCTAAGTGCACAGCTCTGGCTGCCTGAATCTCAGTGTCTGAGGCAAATCGCACAGCTCTGGCTGCCTGACTCTAAGAGTCTGAGGCAAATTGCACAGCTCTGGCTGCCTGGCTATTAGAGTCTGAGGCACATTGCACAGCTCTGGTGCCTGACTCTTAGGGATGGAGCCAAATTGCACAGCTCTGGCTCCCTGACTCTCAGGGTCTGAGCCAAATCGCACAGCTCTGGCTGCCTGAATCTTAGGGATGGAAACAAATCGCACAGCTCTGCTGCCTGCCTCTTAGATATTGAGCCAAATTGCACAGCTCTGGCTGTCTGGCTTCCATTTTTTCAGGCATTGAGCACAGCTCTGGCTGCCGGACTCTCAGGGACTGAGGCACATCGCAAAGCTCTGACTGCCTGGCTCTCAGAATCTGGGGCAAATCGCACAGCTCTGGCTGCCTGACTCTCAGGGTGTGAGGCAAATCGCAAATGTCTGGTCGCCTGACTCTCATGGTCTGAGCTAAATCGCACAGCTCTGGCTGCCTGGCTCTCAGAGTCTGAGGCAAATCGCACAGCTCTGGCTGCCTGCCTCTTAGATTTTGAGCCAAATTGCACAGCACTGGCTGTCTGGCTCCCAGTTTTTGAGGCAAATCGCATGGCTCTGGCTGCCTGACTCTCAGAATCTGGGACAAATCGCACATGTCTGACTGCCTGGCTCTCAGAGTCTGAGGCAAAGTGCACAGGTCTGGCTGCCTGATTCGTAGAGTCTGAGGCAAATCGCACAGCTCTGGCTGCCTGCCTCTTAGATTTTGAGCCAAATTGCACAGCACTGGCTGTCTGGCTCCCAGTTTTTGAGGCAAATCGCACAGTTCTGGCTGCTTGACTCTCAGAATCTGGGGCAAATCGCACATGTCTGACTTCCTGGCTCTCAGAGTCTGAGGCTAAGTGCACAGCTCTGGCTGCCTGAATCTCAGTTTCTGAGGCAAATCGCACAGCTCTGGCTGCCTGACTCTAAGAGTCTGAGGCAAATTGCACAGCTCTGGCTGCCTGGCTATTAGAGTCTGAGGCACATTGCACAGCTCTGGTGCCTGACTCTTAGGGTTTGAGCCAAATTGCACAGCTCTGGCTGGCTGACTCTTAGGGATGGAGCCAAATTGCACAGCTCTGGCTCCCTGACTCTCAGGGTCTGAGCCAAATCGCACAGCTCTGGCTGCCTGAATCTTAGGGATGGAAACAAATCGCACAGCTCTGCTGCCTGCCTCTTAGATATTGAGCCAAATTGCACAGCTCTGGCTGTCTGGCTTCCATTTTTTCAGGCATAGAGCACAGCTCTGGCTGCCGGACTCTCAGGGACTGAGGCACATCGCAAAGCTCTGACTGCCTGGCTCTCAGAATCTGGGGCAAATCGCACAGCTCTGGCTGCCTGACTCTCAGGGTGTGAGGCAAATCGCACAGCTCTGGCTGCCTGAATCTCAAGGTCTGAGGACAATGGCACAGATCTGGCTGCCTGGCTCCCAGGGTCTGAAGCAAATCTCACAGCTCTGGCTGCCTGACTCTCAGAGTCTGACCCAAATCGCACAGGTCTGCCTGCCTGGCTCCCAGGGTCTGAGGCAAATTGCATAGCTCTGGCTGCCTGGCTTTCAGAGTCTGAGGAACATCGCGCAGCTCTGGTGCCTGACTCTTAGGGATGGAGCCAAATTGCACAGCTCTGGCTGCCTGACTCTCAGAGTCTGAGGCAAATCGCACAGCTCTGGCTGCCTGAATCTTAGGTTCTGAGCCAAATCACACAGTTCTGTCTGTCTGACCATCAGGGTCTGAGCCAAATTGCACAGCTCTGACTGCCTGAATCTTAGAGATGGAGCCAAATCGCACAGCTCTGCTGCCTGACTCTCATGGTTTGAGGCAAATTACACAGCTCTGGCTGCATGGCTTTCAGAGTCTGGGGCAAATTGCACATGTCTGGCTGTCTGACTCTCATGGTCTGAGCCAAATCAAACAGCTCTGGCTGCCTGACTCTCAGAGTCTGAGCCAATTCAAACAGCTGTGTCTGCCTGACTCTGAGGGTCTGAGCCAAATTGCACAGTTCTGGCTGCCTGACTCTCATGTTCTGAGCCAAATCGCACAGCTCTGGCTGCCTGGCTCTCAGAGTCTGAGGCAAATCGCATAGCTCTGGCTGCATGACTTTCAGGGATAGAGACAAATCGCACAGCTCTGGCTGTCTGATTCTCAGGGAAAGAGCCAAATTGCACAGCTCTGGCTGCCTGACTCTCATGTTCTGAGCCAAATCGCTCACCTCTGGCTGCCTGGCAATCAGAGTCTGAGGCAAATCGCAAATGTCTGGTTGCCTGACTCTCATGCTCTGAGCTAAATCGCACAGCTCTGGCTGCCTGGCTCTCAGAGTCTGAGGCAAATCGCACAGCTCTGGCTGCCTGCCTCTTAGATTTTGAGCCAAATTGCACAGCTCTGGCTGTCTGGCTCCCAGTTTTTGAGGCAAATCGCACAGTTCTGGCTGCTTGGCTCTTAGAGTCTCAGGCACATTGCACAGATCTGGTGCCTGACTCTTAGGGTTTGAGCCAAATTGCACAGCTCTGGCTGGCTGACTCTTAGGGATGGGGCGAAATTGCACAGCTCTTTCTGCCTGACTCTCAGAGTCTGAGCCAAATCTCATATCTATGGCCCCCTGACTCTGAGGTTCTGAGCTCATTCACGCAGTTCTGGCTCCCTGACTCTCAGGGTCTGAGCCAAATCGCACAGCTCTGGCTGCCTGAATCTTAGGGATGGAAACAAATCGCACAGCTCTGCTGCCTGCCTCTTAGATTTTGAGCCAAATTGCACAGCTCTGGCTGTCTGGCTTCCATTTTTTCAGGCATAGAGCACAGCTCTGGCTACAGGACTCTCAGGGACTGAGGCACATCGCAAAGCTCTGACAGCCTGGCTCACAGAATCTGGGGCAAATCGCACAGCTCTGGCTGCCTGACTGTCAGGGTGTGAGGCAAATTGCACAGCTCTGGCTGCCTGAATCTCAGGGTCTGAGGAAAATGGCACAGCTCCGGCTGCCTGGCTCCCAGGGTCTGAGGCAAATCGCACAGCTCTGGCTGCCTGACTCTCAGAGTCTGACCCAAATCGCACAGATCTGCCTGCCTGGCTCCCAGGGTCTGAGGCAAATCGCATAGATCTGGCTGCCTGACTCTTAGAGTCTGAGCCAAATTGCAGATCTCTGGCTGTCTGGCTCTTTGAGTCTGAGCCAAATTGCACATCTCTGGCTGCCTGGCTCTTAGAATCAGAGCCAAATCGCACAGCTCTGGCTGCCTGACTCTCACGGTCTGAGCTTAATCGCAGAGTTCTGGCTGCCTGACTCTCAGGGTCTGAGGCAAATCGCACAGCTCTGGCTGCCTGACTCTCTGGGAAAGAGCCAAATTGCACACCTCTGGCTGCCTGGCTTTCAAAGTCTGAGGCAAATCGCACAGCTCTGGCTGCCTGACTCTTAGAGTCTGAGGCACATCGCGCAGCTCTGGTGCCTGACTCTTAGGGATGGAGCCAAATTGCACAGCTCTGGCTGCCTGACTCTCAGAGTCTGAGGCAAATCGCACATCTCTGGCTCCCTGAATCCTAGGTTCTGAGCCAAATCGCACAGTTCTGTCTGTCTGACTATCAGGGTCTGAGCCAAATTGCACAGCTCTGGCTGCCTGAATCTTAGAGATGGAGCCAAATCGCACAGCTCTGCTGACTGACTCTCATGTTCTGAGCCAAATCGCACAGCTCTGGCTGCCTGGCACTCAGAGTCTGAGGTAAATCGCATAGCTCTGGCTGCGTGAATTTCAGGGATAGAGACAAATCGCACAGCTCTGGCTGCCCGATTCTCCGGGAAAGAGCCAAATCGCACAGCTCTGGCTACCTGGCTCTCAGAGTCTGCGGTAAATCGCATGGCTCTGGCTGCCTGACTCTCAGGGACTGAGGCACATCGCTCAGCTCTGGCTTCCTGATTCTTAGGGATGGGGCCAAATTTCACAGCTCTGGCTACCTGACTCTTAGGGATGGGGCCAAATTGCAAAGCTCTGGCTGCCTGACTCTTAGGTTCTGTGTCAAATTGCACAGCTCTGGCTGCCTGGCTCATAGAGTCAGAGCCAAATCGCACAGCTCTGGCTGCCTGACTCTCACGGTCTGAGCTAAATCGCACAGCTCTGGCTGACTGACTCTCACGGTCTGAGCTAAATCGCAGAGTTCTGGCTGCCTGACTCTCAGGGTCTGAGGCAAATCGCACAGCTCTGGCTGCCTGACTCTCAGGGAAAGAGCCAAATTGCACACCTCTGGCTGCCTCGCTTTCAGAGTCTGAGGCAAATCGCAAATGTCTGGTTGCCTGACTCTCATGGTCTGAGCTAAATCGCACAGCTCTGGCTGCCTTGCTCTCAGAGTCTGAGGCAAATCGCACAGCTCTGGCTGCCTGCCTCTTAGATTTTGAGCCAAATTGCACAGCACTGGCTGTCTGGCTCCCAGTTTTTGAGGCAAATCGCACAGTTCTGGCTGCTTGACTCTCAGAATCTGGGGCAAATCGCACATGTCTGACTTCCTGGCTCTCAGAGTCTGAGGCTAAGTGCACAGCTCTGGCTGCCTGAATCTCAGTGTCTGAGGCAAATCGCACAGCTCTGGCTGCCTGACTCTAAGAGTCTGAGGCAAATTGCACAGCTCTGGCTGCATGGCTTTCAGAGTCTGGGGCAAATTGCACATGTCTGGCTGCCTGACTCTCATGGTCTGAGCCAAATCAAACAGCTCTGGCTGCCTGACTCTCAGAGTCTGAGCCAATTCAAACAGCTGTGTCTGCCTGACTCTGAGGGTCTGAGCCAAATTGCACAGTTCTGGCTGCCTGACTCTCATGTTCTGAGCCAAATCGCACAGCTCTGACTGCCTGGCTCTCAGAGTCTGAGGCAAATCGCATAGCTCTGGCTGCATGACTTTCAGGGATAGAGACAAATCGCACAGCTCTGGCTGCCTGATTCTCAGGGAAAGAGCCAAATTGCACAGCTCTGGCTGCCTGACTCTCATGTTCTGAGCCAAATCGCTCACCTCTGGCTGCCTGGCACTCAGAGTCTGAGGCAAATCGCAAATGTCTGGTTGCCTGACTCTCATGGTCTGAGCTAAATCGCACAGCTCTGGCTGCCTGGCTCTCAGAGTCTGAGGCAAATCGCACAGCTCTGGCTGCCTGCCTCTTAGATTTTGAGCCAAATTGCACAGCTCTGGCTGTCTGGCTCCCAGTTTTTGAGCAAATCGCATGGCTCTGGCTGCCTGACTCTCAGAATCTGGGGCAAATCGCACATGTCTGACTGCCTGGCTCTCAGAGTCTGAGGCAAAGTGCACAGGTCTGGCTGCCTGAATCTCAAGGTCTGAGGCAAATCGCACAGCTCTGGCTGCCTGATTCGTAGAGTCTGAGGCAAATTGCACAGCTCTGGCTGCCTGGCTCTTAGAGTCTCAGGCACATTGCACAGATCTGGTGCCTGACTCTTAGGGTTTGAGCCAAATTGCACAGCTCTGGCTGGCTGACTCTTAGGGATGGGGCGAAATTGCACAGCTCTTTCTGCCTGACTCTCAGAGTCTGAGCCAAATCTCATATCTATGGCCCCCTGACTCTGAGGTTCTGAGCTCATTCACGCAGTTCTGGCTCCCTGACTCTCAGGGTCTGAGCCAAATCGCACAGCTCTGGCTGCCTGAATCTTAGGGATGGAAACAAATCGCACAGCTCTGCTGCCTGCCTCTTAGATTTTGAGCCAAATTGCACAGCTCTGGCTGTCTGGCTTCCATTTTTTCAGGCATAGAGCACAGCTCTGGCTACAGGACTCTCAGGGACTGAGGCACATCGCAAAGCTCTGACAGCCTGGCTCACAGAATCTGGGGCAAATCGCACAGCTCTGGCTGCCTGACTGTCAGGGTGTGAGGCAAATTGCACAGCTCTGGCTGCCTGAATCTCAGGGTCTGAGGAAAATGGCACAGCTCCGGCTGCCTGGCTCCCAGGGTCTGAGGCAAATCGCACAGCTCTGGCTGCCTGACTCTCAGAGTCTGACCCAAATCGCACAGATCTGCCTGCCTGGCTCCCAGGGTCTGAGGCAAATCGCATAGATCTGGCTGCCTGACTCTTAGAGTCTGAGCCAAATTGCAGATCTCTGGCTGTCTGGCTCTTTGAGTCTGAGCCAAATTGCACATCTCTGGCTGCCTGGCTCTTAGAATCAGAGCCAAATCGCACAGCTCTGGCTGCCTGACTCTCACGGTCTGAGCTTAATCGCAGAGTTCTGGCTGCCTGACTCTCAGGGTCTGAGGCAAATCGCACAGCTCTGGCTGCCTGACTCTCTGGGAAAGAGCCAAATTGCACACCTCTGGCTGCCTGGCTTTCAAAGTCTGAGGCAAATCGCACAGCTCTGGCTGCCTGACTCTTAGAGTCTGAGGCACATCGCGCAGCTCTGGTGCCTGACTCTTAGGGATGGAGCCAAATTGCACAGCTCTGGCTGCCTGACTCTCAGAGTCTGAGGCAAATCGCACATCTCTGGCTCCCTGAATCCTAGGTTCTGAGCCAAATCGCACAGTTCTGTCTGTCTGACTATCAGGGTCTGAGCCAAATTGCACAGCTCTGGCTGCCTGAATCTTAGAGATGGAGCCAAATCGCACAGCTCTGCTGACTGACTCTCATGTTCTGAGCCAAATCGCACAGCTCTGGCTGCCTGGCACTCAGAGTCTGAGGTAAATCGCATAGCTCTGGCTGCGTGAATTTCAGGGATAGAGACAAATCGCACAGCTCTGGCTGCCCGATTCTCCGGGAAAGAGCCAAATCGCACAGCGCTGGCTACCTGGCTCTCAGAGTCTGCGGTAAATCGCATGGCTCTGGCTGCCTGACTCTCAGGGACTGAGGCACATCGCTCAGCTCTGGCTTCCTGATTCTTAGGGATGGGGCCAAATTTCACAGCTCTGGCTACCTGACTCTTAGGGATGGGGCCAAATTGCAAAGCTCTGGCTGCCTGACTCTTAGGTTCTGTGTCAAATTGCACAGCTCTGGCTGCCTGGCTCATAGAGTCAGAGCCAAATCGCACAGCTCTGGCTGCCTGACTCTCACGGTCTGAGCTAAATCGCACAGCTCTGGCTGACTGACTCTCACGGTCTGAGCTAAATCGCAGAGTTCTGGCTGCCTGACTCTCAGGGTCTGAGGCAAATCGCACAGCTCTGGCTGCCTGACTCTCAGGGAAAGAGCCAAATTGCACACCTCTGGCTGCCTCGCTTTCAGAGTCTGAGGCAAATCGCAAATGTCTGGTTGCCTGACTCTCATGGTCTGAGCTAAATCGCACAGCTCTGGCTGCCTTGCTCTCAGAGTCTGAGGCAAATCGCACAGCTCTGGCTGCCTGCCTCTTAGATTTTGAGCCAAATTGCACAGCACTGGCTGTCTGGCTCCCAGTTTTTGAGGCAAATCGCACAGTTCTGGCTGCTTGACTCTCAGAATCTGGGGCAAATCGCACATGTCTGACTTCCTGGCTCTCAGAGTCTGAGGCTAAGTGCACAGCTCTGGCTGCCTGAATCTCAGTGTCTGAGGCAAATCGCACAGCTCTGGCTGCCTGACTCTAAGAGTCTGAGGCAAATTGCACAGCTCTGGCTGCCTGGCTATTAGAGTCTGAGGCACATTGCACAGCTCTGGTGCCTGACTCTTAGGGATGGAGCCAAATTGCACAGCTCTGGCTCCCTGACTCTCAGGGTCTGAGCCAAATCGCACAGCTCTGGCTGCCTGAATCTTAGGGATGGAAACAAATCGCACAGCTCTGCTGCCTGCCTCTTAGATATTGAGCCAAATTGCACAGCTCTGGCTGTCTGGCTTCCATTTTTTCAGGCATTGAGCACAGCTCTGGCTGCCGGACTCTCAGGGACTGAGGCACATCGCAAAGCTCTGACTGCCTGGCTCTCAGAATCTGGGGCAAATCGCACAGCTCTGGCTGCCTGACTCTCAGGGTGTGAGGCAAATCGCAAATGTCTGGTTGCCTGACTCTCATGGTCTGAGCTAAATCGCACAGCTCTGGCTGCCTGGCTCTCAGAGTCTGAGGCAAATCGCACAGCTCTGGCTGCCTGCCTCTTAGATTTTGAGCCAAATTGCACAGCACTGGCTGTCTGGCTCCCAGTTTTTGAGGCAAATCGCATGGCTCTGGCTGCCTGACTCTCAGAATCTGGGACAAATCGCACATGTCTGACTGCCTGGCTCTCAGAGTCTGAGGCAAAGTGCACAGGTCTGGCTGCCTGATTCGTAGAGTCTGAGGCAAATCGCACAGCTCTGGCTGCCTGCCTCTTAGATTTTGAGCCAAATTGCACAGCACTGGCTGTCTGGCTCCCAGTTTTTGAGGCAAATCGCACAGTTCTGGCTGCTTGACTCTCAGAATCTGGGGCAAATCGCACATGTCTGACTTCCTGGCTCTCAGAGTCTGAGGCTAAGTGCACAGCTCTGGCTGCCTGAATCTCAGTTTCTGAGGCAAATCGCACAGCTCTGGCTGCCTGACTCTAAGAGTCTGAGGCAAATTGCACAGCTCTGGCTGCCTGGCTATTAGAGTCTGAGGCACATTGCACAGCTCTGGTGCCTGACTCTTAGGGTTTGAGCCAAATTGCACAGCTCTGGCTGGCTGACTCTTAGGGATGGAGCCAAATTGCACAGCTCTGGCTCCCTGACTCTCAGGGTCTGAGCCAAATCGCACAGCTCTGGCTGCCTGAATCTTAGGGATGGAAACAAATCGCACAGCTCTGCTGCCTGCCTCTTAGATATTGAGCCAAATTGCACAGCTCTGGCTGTCTGGCTTCCATTTTTTCAGGCATAGAGCACAGCTCTGGCTGCCGGACTCTCAGGGACTGAGGCACATCGCAAAGCTCTGACTGCCTGGCTCTCAGAATCTGGGGCAAATCGCACAGCTCTGGCTGCCTGACTCTCAGGGTGTGAGGCAAATCGCACAGCTCTGGCTGCCTGAATCTCAAGGTCTGAGGACAATGGCACAGATCTGGCTGCCTGGCTCCCAGGGTCTGAAGCAAATCTCACAGCTCTGGCTGCCTGACTCTCAGAGTCTGACCCAAATCGCACAGGTCTGCCTGCCTGGCTCCCAGGGTCTGAGGCAAATTGCATAGCTCTGGCTGCCTGGCTTTCAGAGTCTGAGGAACATCGCGCAGCTCTGGTGCCTGACTCTTAGGGATGGAGCCAAATTGCACAGCTCTGGCTGCCTGACTCTCAGAGTCTGAGGCAAATCGCACAGCTCTGGCTGCCTGAATCTTAGGTTCTGAGCCAAATCACACAGTTCTGTCTGTCTGACCATCAGGGTCTGAGCCAAATTGCACAGCTCTGACTGCCTGAATCTTAGAGATGGAGCCAAATCGCACAGCTCTGCTGCCTGACTCTCATGGTTTGAGGCAAATTACACAGCTCTGGCTGCATGGCTTTCAGAGTCTGGGGCAAATTGCACATGTCTGGCTGTCTGACTCTCATGGTCTGAGCCAAATCAAACAGCTCTGGCTGCCTGACTCTCAGAGTCTGAGCCAATTCAAACAGCTGTGTCTGCCTGACTCTGAGGGTCTGAGCCAAATTGCACAGTTCTGGCTGCCTGACTCTCATGTTCTGAGCCAAATCGCACAGCTCTGGCTGCCTGGCTCTCAGAGTCTGAGGCAAATCGCATAGCTCTGGCTGCATGACTTTCAGGGATAGAGACAAATCGCACAGCTCTGGCTGTCTGATTCTCAGGGAAAGAGCCAAATTGCACAGCTCTGGCTGCCTGACTCTCATGTTCTGAGCCAAATCGCTCACCTCTGGCTGCCTGGCAATCAGAGTCTGAGGCAAATCGCAAATGTCTGGTTGCCTGACTCTCATGCTCTGAGCTAAATCGCACAGCTCTGGCTGCCTGGCTCTCAGAGTCTGAGGCAAATCGCACAGCTCTGGCTGCCTGCCTCTTAGATTTTGAGCCAAATTGCACAGCTCTGGCTGTCTGGCTCCCAGTTTTTGAGGCAAATCGCACAGTTCTGGCTGCTTGGCTCTTAGAGTCTCAGGCACATTGCACAGATCTGGTGCCTGACTCTTAGGGTTTGAGCCAAATTGCACAGCTCTGGCTGGCTGACTCTTAGGGATGGGGCGAAATTGCACAGCTCTTTCTGCCTGACTCTCAGAGTCTGAGCCAAATCTCATATCTATGGCCCCCTGACTCTGAGGTTCTGAGCTCATTCACGCAGTTCTGGCTCCCTGACTCTCAGGGTCTGAGCCAAATCGCACAGCTCTGGCTGCCTGAATCTTAGGGATGGAAACAAATCGCACAGCTCTGCTGCCTGCCTCTTAGATTTTGAGCCAAATTGCACAGCTCTGGCTGTCTGGCTTCCATTTTTTCAGGCATAGAGCACAGCTCTGGCTACAGGACTCTCAGGGACTGAGGCACATCGCAAAGCTCTGACAGCCTGGCTCACAGAATCTGGGGCAAATCGCACAGCTCTGGCTGCCTGACTGTCAGGGTGTGAGGCAAATTGCACAGCTCTGGCTGCCTGAATCTCAGGGTCTGAGGAAAATGGCACAGCTCCGGCTGCCTGGCTCCCAGGGTCTGAGGCAAATCGCACAGCTCTGGCTGCCTGACTCTCAGAGTCTGACCCAAATCGCACAGATCTGCCTGCCTGGCTCCCAGGGTCTGAGGCAAATCGCATAGATCTGGCTGCCTGACTCTTAGAGTCTGAGCCAAATTGCAGATCTCTGGCTGTCTGGCTCTTTGAGTCTGAGCCAAATTGCACATCTCTGGCTGCCTGGCTCTTAGAATCAGAGCCAAATCGCACAGCTCTGGCTGCCTGACTCTCACGGTCTGAGCTTAATCGCAGAGTTCTGGCTGCCTGACTCTCAGGGTCTGAGGCAAATCGCACAGCTCTGGCTGCCTGACTCTCTGGGAAAGAGCCAAATTGCACACCTCTGGCTGCCTGGCTTTCAAAGTCTGAGGCAAATCGCACAGCTCTGGCTGCCTGACTCTTAGAGTCTGAGGCACATCGCGCAGCTCTGGTGCCTGACTCTTAGGGATGGAGCCAAATTGCACAGCTCTGGCTGCCTGACTCTCAGAGTCTGAGGCAAATCGCACATCTCTGGCTCCCTGAATCCTAGGTTCTGAGCCAAATCGCACAGTTCTGTCTGTCTGACTATCAGGGTCTGAGCCAAATTGCACAGCTCTGGCTGCCTGAATCTTAGAGATGGAGCCAAATCGCACAGCTCTGCTGACTGACTCTCATGTTCTGAGCCAAATCGCACAGCTCTGGCTGCCTGGCACTCAGAGTCTGAGGTAAATCGCATAGCTCTGGCTGCGTGAATTTCAGGGATAGAGACAAATCGCACAGCTCTGGCTGCCCGATTCTCCGGGAAAGAGCCAAATCGCACAGCTCTGGCTACCTGGCTCTCAGAGTCTGCGGTAAATCGCATGGCTCTGGCTGCCTGACTCTCAGGGACTGAGGCACATCGCTCAGCTCTGGCTTCCTGATTCTTAGGGATGGGGCCAAATTTCACAGCTCTGGCTACCTGACTCTTAGGGATGGGGCCAAATTGCAAAGCTCTGGCTGCCTGACTCTTAGGTTCTGTGTCAAATTGCACAGCTCTGGCTGCCTGGCTCATAGAGTCAGAGCCAAATCGCACAGCTCTGGCTGCCTGACTCTCACGGTCTGAGCTAAATCGCACAGCTCTGGCTGACTGACTCTCACGGTCTGAGCTAAATCGCAGAGTTCTGGCTGCCTGACTCTCAGGGTCTGAGGCAAATCGCACAGCTCTGGCTGCCTGACTCTCAGGGAAAGAGCCAAATTGCACACCTCTGGCTGCCTCGCTTTCAGAGTCTGAGGCAAATCGCAAATGTCTGGTTGCCTGACTCTCATGGTCTGAGCTAAATCGCACAGCTCTGGCTGCCTTGCTCTCAGAGTCTGAGGCAAATCGCACAGCTCTGGCTGCCTGCCTCTTAGATTTTGAGCCAAATTGCACAGCACTGGCTGTCTGGCTCCCAGTTTTTGAGGCAAATCGCACAGTTCTGGCTGCTTGACTCTCAGAATCTGGGGCAAATCGCACATGTCTGACTTCCTGGCTCTCAGAGTCTGAGGCTAAGTGCACAGCTCTGGCTGCCTGAATCTCAGTGTCTGAGGCAAATCGCACAGCTCTGGCTGCCTGACTCTAAGAGTCTGAGGCAAATTGCACAGCTCTGGCTGCCTGGCTATTAGAGTCTGAGGCACATTGCACAGCTCTGGTGCCTGACTCTTAGGGATGGAGCCAAATTGCACAGCTCTGGCTCCCTGACTCTCAGGGTCTGAGCCAAATCGCACAGCTCTGGCTGCCTGAATCTTAGGGATGGAAACAAATCGCACAGCTCTGCTGCCTGCCTCTTAGATATTGAGCCAAATTGCACAGCTCTGGCTGTCTGGCTTCCATTTTTTCAGGCATTGAGCACAGCTCTGGCTGCCGGACTCTCAGGGACTGAGGCACATCGCAAAGCTCTGACTGCCTGGCTCTCAGAATCTGGGGCAAATCGCACAGCTCTGGCTGCCTGACTCTCAGGGTGTGAGGCAAATCGCAAATGTCTGGTTGCCTGACTCTCATGGTCTGAGCTAAATCGCACAGCTCTGGCTGCCTGGCTCTCAGAGTCTGAGGCAAATCGCACAGCTCTGGCTGCCTGCCTCTTAGATTTTGAGCCAAATTGCACAGCACTGGCTGTCTGGCTCCCAGTTTTTGAGGCAAATCGCATGGCTCTGGCTGCCTGACTCTCAGAATCTGGGACAAATCGCACATGTCTGACTGCCTGGCTCTCAGAGTCTGAGGCAAAGTGCACAGGTCTGGCTGCCTGAATCTCAGGGTCTGAGGCAAATCGCACAGCTCTGGCTGCCTGATTCGTAGAGTCTGAGGCAAATCGCACAGCTCTGGCTGCCTGCCTCTTAGATTTTGAGCCAAATTGCACAGCACTGGCTGTCTGGCTCCCAGTTTTTGAGGCAAATCGCACAGTTCTGGCTGCTTGACTCTCAGAATCTGGGGCAAATCGCACATGTCTGACTTCCTGGCTCTCAGAGTCTGAGGCTAAGTGCACAGCTCTGGCTGCCTGAATCTCAGTTTCTGAGGCAAATCGCACAGCTCTGGCTGCCTGACTCTAAGAGTCTGAGGCAAATTGCACAGCTCTGGCTGCCTGGCTATTAGAGTCTGAGGCACATTGCACAGCTCTGGTGCCTGACTCTTAGGGTTTGAGCCAAATTGCACAGCTCTGGCTGGCTGACTCTTAGGGATGGAGCCAAATTGCACAGCTCTGGCTCCCTGACTCTCAGGGTCTGAGCCAAATCGCACAGCTCTGGCTGCCTGAATCTTAGGGATGGAAACAAATCGCACAGCTCTGCTGCCTGCCTCTTAGATATTGAGCCAAATTGCACAGCTCTGGCTGTCTGGCTTCCATTTTTTCAGGCATAGAGCACAGCTCTGGCTGCCGGACTCTCAGGGACTGAGGCACATCGCAAAGCTCTGACTGCCTGGCTCTCAGAATCTGGGGCAAATCGCACAGCTCTGGCTGCCTGACTCTCAGGGTGTGAGGCAAATCGCACAGCTCTGGCTGCCTGAATCTCAAGGTCTGAGGACAATGGCACAGATCTGGCTGCCTGGCTCCCAGGGTCTGAAGCAAATCTCACAGCTCTGGCTGCCTGACTCTCAGAGTCTGACCCAAATCGCACAGGTCTGCCTGCCTGGCTCCCAGGGTCTGAGGCAAATTGCATAGCTCTGGCTGCCTGGCTTTCAGAGTCTGAGGAACATCGCGCAGCTCTGGTGCCTGACTCTTAGGGATGGAGCCAAATTGCACAGCTCTGGCTGCCTGACTCTCAGAGTCTGAGGCAAATCGCACAGCTCTGGCTGCCTGAATCTTAGGTTCTGAGCCAAATCACACAGTTCTGTCTGTCTGACCATCAGGGTCTGAGCCAAATTGCACAGCTCTGACTGCCTGAATCTTAGAGATGGAGCCAAATCGCACAGCTCTGCTGCCTGACTCTCATGGTTTGAGGCAAATTGCACAGCTCTGGCTGCATGGCTTTCAGAGTCTGGGGCAAATTGCACATGTCTGGCTGCCTGACTCTCATGGTCTGAGCCAAATCAAACAGCTCTGGCTGCCTGACTCTCAGAGTCTGAGCCAATTCAAACAGCTGTGTCTGCCTGACTCTGAGGGTCTGAGCCAAATTGCACAGTTCTGGCTGCCTGACTCTCATGTTCTGAGCCAAATCGCACAGCTCTGGCTGCCTGGCTCTCAGAGTCTGAGGCAAATCGCACAGCTCTGGCTGCCTGATTCTCAGGGAAAGAGCCAAATTGCACAGCTCTGGCTGCCTGGCAATCAGAGTCTGAGGCAAATCGCAAATGTCTGGTTGCCTGACTCTCATGGTCTGAGCTAAATCGCACAGCTCTGGCTGCCTGGCTCTCAGAGTCTGAGGCAAATCGCACAGCTCTGGCTGCCTGCCTCTTAGATTTTGAGCCAAATTGCACAGCTCTGGCTGTCTGGCTCCCAGTTTTTGAGGCAAATCGCATGGCTCTGGCTGCCTGACTCTCAGAATCTGGGGCAAATCGCACATGTCTGACTGCCTGGCTCTCAGAGTCTGAGGCAAAGTGCACAGGTCTGGCTGCCTGAATCTCAGGGTCTGAGGCAAATCGCACAGCTCTGGCTGCCTGATTCGTAGAGTCTGAGGCAAATCGCACAGCTCTGGCTGCCTGCCTCTTAGATTTTGAGCCAAATTGCACAGCACTGGCTGTCTGGCTCCCAGTTTTTGAGGCAAATCGCACAGTTCTGGCTGCTTGACTCTCAGAATCTGGGGCAAATCGCACATGTCTGACTTCCTGGCTCTCAGAGTCTGAGGCTAAGTGCACAGCTCTGGCTGCCTGAATCTCAGTGTCTGAGGCAAATCGCACAGCTCTGGCTGCCTGACTCTAAGAGTCTGAGGCAAATTGCACAGCTCTGGCTGCCTGGCTATTAGAGTCTGAGGCACATTGCACAGCTCTGGTGCCTGACTCTTAGGGTTTGAGCCAAATTGCACAGCTCTGGCTGGCTGACTCTTAGGGATGGAGCCAAATTGCACAGCTCTGGCTCCCTGACTCTCAGGGTCTGAGCCAAATCGCACAGCTCTGGCTGCCTGAATCTTAGGGATGGAAACAAATCGCACAGCTCTGCTGCCTGCCTCTTAGATATTGAGCCAAATTGCACAGCTCTGGCTGTCTGGCTTCCAATTTTTCAGGCATAGAGCACAGCTCTGGCTGCCGGACTCTCAGGGACTGAGGCACATCGCAAAGCTCTGACTGCCTGGCTCTCAGAATCTGGGGCAAATCGCACAGCTCTGGCTGCCTGACTCTCAGGGTGTGAGGCAAATCGCACAGCTCTGGCTGCCTGAATCTCAAGGTCTGAGGACAATGGCACAGATCTGGCTGCCTGGCTCCCAGGGTCTGAAGCAAATCGCACAGCTCTGGCTGCCTGACTCTCAGAGTCTGACCCAAATCGCACAGGTCTGCCTGCCTGGCTCCCAGGGTCTGAGGCAAATTGCATAGCTCTGGCTGCCTGGCTTTCAGAGTCTGAGGAACATCGCGCAGCTCTGGTGCCTGACTCTTAGGGATGGAGCCAAATTGCACAGCTCTGGCTGCCTGACTCTCAGAGTCTGAGGCAAATCGCACAGCTCTGGCTGCCTGAATCTTAGGTTCTGAGCCAAATCACACAGTTCTGTCTGTCTGACCATCAGGGTCTGAGCCAAATTGCACAGCTCTGACTGCCTGAATCTTAGAGATGGAGCCAAATCGCACAGCTCTGCTGCCTGACTCTCATGGTTTGAGGCAAATTACACAGCTCTGGCTGCATGGCTTTCAGAGTCTGGGGCAAATTGCACATGTCTGGCTGTCTGACTCTCATGGTCTGAGCCAAATCAAACAGCTCTGGCTGCCTGACTCTCAGAGTCTGAGCCAATTCAAACAGCTGTGTCTGCCTGACTCTGAGGGTCTGAGCCAAATTGCACAGTTCTGGCTGCCTGACTCTCATGTTCTGAGCCAAATCGCACAGCTCTGGCTGCCTGGCTCTCAGAGTCTGAGGCAAATCGCATAGCTCTGGCTGCATGACTTTCAGGGATAGAGACAAATCGCACAGCTCTGGCTGTCTGATTCTCAGGGAAAGAGCCAAATTGCACAGCTCTGGCTGCCTGACTCTCATGTTCTGAGCCAAATCGCTCACCTCTGGCTGCCTGGCAATCAGAGTCTGAGGCAAATCGCAAATGTCTGGTTGCCTGACTCTCATGCTCTGAGCTAAATCGCACAGCTCTGGCTGCCTGGCTCTCAGAGTCTGAGGCAAATCGCACAGCTCTGGCTGCCTGCCTCTTAGATTTTGAGCCAAATTGCACAGCTCTGGCTGTCTGGCTCCCAGTTTTTGAGGCAAATCGCATGGCTCTGGCTGCCTGACTCTCAGAATCTGGGGCAAATCGCACATGTCTGACTGCCTGGCTCTCAGAGTCTGAGGCAAAGTGCACAGGTCTGGCTGCCTGAATCTCAGGGTCTGAGGCAAATCGCACAGCTCTGGCTGCCTGATTCGTAGAGTCTGAGGCAAATTGCACAGCTCTGGCTGCCTGGCTCTTAGAGTCTCAGGCACATTGCACAGATCTGGTGCCTGACTCTTAGGGTTTGAGCCAAATTGCACAGCTCTGGCTGGCTGACTCTTAGGGATGGGGCGAAATTGCACAGCTCTGGCCGCCTGACTCTTAGGTTCTGAGCTCATTCGCGCAGTTCTGGCTCCCTGACTCTCAGGGTCTGAGCCAAATCGCACAGCTCTGGCTGCCTGAATCTTAGGGATGGAAACAAATCGCACAGCTCTGCTGCCTGCCTCTTAGATTTTGAGCCAAATTGCACAGCTCTGGCTGTCTGGCTTCCATTTTTTCAGGCATAGAGCACAGCTCTGGCTGCAGGACTCTCAGGGACTGAGGCACATCGCAAAGCTCTGACTGCCTGGCTCTCAGAATCTGGGGCAAATCGCACAGCTCTGGCTGCCTGACTCTCAGGGTGTGAGGCAAATTGCACAGCTCTGGCTGCCTGAATCTCAGGGTCTGAGGAAAATGGCACAGCTCCGGCTGCCTGGCTCCCAGGGTCTGAGGCAAATCGCACAGCTCTGGCTGCCTGACTCTCAGAGTCTGACCCAAATCGCACAGATCTGCCTGCCTGGCTCCCAGGGTCTGAGGCAAATTGCATAGATCTGGCTGCCTGACTCTTAGAGTCTGAGCCAAATTGCACATCTCTGGCTGTCTGGCTCTTTGAGTCTGAGCCAAATTGCACATCTCTGGCTGCCTGGCTCTTAGAGTCAGAGCCAAATCGCACAGCTCTGGCTGCCTGACTCTCACGGTCTGAGCTTAATCGCAGAGTTCTGGCTGCCTGACTCTCAGGGTCTGAGGCAAATCGCACAGCTCTGGCTGCCTGACTCTCAGGGAAAGAGCCAAATTGCACACCTCTGGCTGCCTGGCTTTCAAAGTCTGAGGCAAATCGCACAGCTCTGGCTGCCTGACTCTTAGAGTCTGAGGCACATCGCGCAGCTCTGGTGCCTGACTCTTAGGGATGGAGCCAAATTGCACAGCTTTGGCTGCCTGACTCTCAGAGTCTGAGGCAAATCGCACATCTCTGGCTCCCTGAATCCGAGGTTCTGAGCCAAATCGCACAGTTCTGTCTGTCTGACTATCAGGGTCTGAGCCAAATTGCACAGCTCTGGCTGCCTGAATCTTAGAGATGGAGCCAAATCGCACAGCTCTGCTGACTGACTCTCATGTTCTGAGCCAAATCGCACAGCTCTGGCTGCCTGGCACTCAGAGTCTGAGGTAAATCGCACAGCTCTGGCTGCGTGAATTTCAGGGATAGAGACAAATCGCACAGCTCTGGCTGCCTGACTCTCAGAGTCTGACCCAAATCGCACAGCTCTGGCTGCCTGGTTCCCAGGGTCTGAGGCAAATCGCACAGCTCTGGCTGCCTGACTCTTAGAGTCTGAGCCAAATTGCACAGCTCTGGCTGTCTGGCTCTTTGAGTCTGAGCCAAATTGCACATCTCTGGCTGCCTGGCTCTTAGAGTCAGAGCCAAATTGCACAGCTCTGGCTGCCTGACTCTCACGGTCTGAGCTAAATTGCAGAGTTCTGGCTGCCTGACTCTCAGGGTCTGAGGCAAATCGCACAGCTCTGGCTGCCTGACTCTCAGGGAAAGAGCCAAATTGCACACCTCTGGCTGCCTGGCTTTCAGAGTCTGAGGCAAATCGCACAGCTCTGGCTGCCTGACTCTTAGAGTCTGAGGCACATCGCGCAGCTCTGGTGTCTGACTCTTAGGGATGGAGCCAAATTGCACAGCTCTGGCTGCCTGACTCTCAGAGTCTGAGGCAAATCGCACATCTCTGGCACCCTGAATCTTAAGTTCTGAGCAAAATCACACAGTTCTGTCTGTCTGACTATCAGGGTCTGAGCCAAATTGCACAGCTCTGGCTGCCTGAATCTTAGAGATGGAGCCAAATCGCACAGCTCTGCTGCCTGACTCTCATGGTTTGAGGCAAATTGCACAGCTCTGGCTGCATGGCTTTCAGAGTCTGGGGCAAATTGCACATGTCTGGCTGCCTGACTCTCACGGTCTGAGCTAAATCGCACAGCTCTGGCTGACTGACTCTCACGGTCTGAGCTAAATCGCAGAGTTCTGGCTGCCTGACTCTTAGAGTCTGAGGCACATCGCGCAGCTCTGGTGCCTGACTCTTAGGGATGGAGCCAAAATGCACAACTCTGGCTGCCTGACTCTCAGAGTCTGAGGCAAATCGCACGGCTCTGGCTACCTGACTCTCAGGGACTGAGGCACATCGCTCAGCTCTGGCTGCCTGACTCTTAGGGATGGGGCCAAATTGCACAGCTCTGGATACCTGACTCTTAGGGATGGGGCCAAATTGCAAAGCTCTGGCTGCCTGACTCGAGAGTCTGAGACAAATCGCAAAGCTCTAGCTCCCTGACTCTTAGGTTCTGTACCAAATTGCACAGCTCTGGCTGTCTGGCTCTTTGAGTCTGAGCCAAATTGCACATCTCTGGCTGCCTGGCTCATAGAGTCAGAACCAAATTGCACAGCTCTGGCTGTCTGGCTCTTTGAGTCTGAGCCAAATTGCACATCTCTGGCTGCCTGGCTCATAGAGTCAGAGCCAAATCGCACAGCTCTGGCTGCCTGGCTCTCAGGGTCTGAGGCAAATCGCACATCTCTGTCTGTCTGGCTCTTAGAGTCTAACCCAAATTGCACAGCTCTGGCTGCCTGGCTCTCAGCGTCTGAGGCAAATCGCACAGCTCTGGCTGCCTGACTCAGGGAAAGAGCCAAATTGCACACCTCTGGCTGCCTGGCTTTCAGAGTCTGAGGCAAATCGCACAGCTCTGGCTGCCTGACTCTTAGAGTCTGAGGCACATCGCGCAGCTCTGGTGCCTGACTCTTAGGGATGGAGCCAAAATGCACAGCTCTGGCTGCCTGACTCTCAGAGTCTGAGGCAAATCGCACATCTCTGGCTCCCTGAATCTTAGGTTCTGAGCCAAATCGCACAGTTCTGTCTGTCTGACTATCAGGGTCTGAGCCAAATTGCACAGCTCTGGCTGCCTGAATCTTAGAGATGGAACCAAATCGCACAGCTCTGCTGCCTGACTCTCATGGTTTGAGGCAAATTGCACAGCTCTGGCTGCATGGCTTTCAGAGTCTGGGGCAAATTGTACATGTCTGGCTGCCTGACTCTCAGAGTCTGAGCCAAATCAAACAGCTCTGGCTGCCTAACTCTCAGGGTCTGAGTCAAATTGCACAGCTCTGGCTGCCTGACTCTCATGGTCTGAGCCAAATCGCACAGCTCTGGCTGCCTGGCTCTCAGAGTCTGAGGCAAATCGCACAGCTCTGGCTGCGTGACTTTCAGGGATAGAGACAAATCGCACAGCTCTGGCTGCCTGATTCTCAGGGAACGAGCCAAATCGCACAGCTCTGGCTGCCTGGCTCTCAGAGTCTGAGGCAAATCGCATAGCTCTGGCTGCGTGACTTTCAGGGATAGAGACAAATCGCACAGCTCTGGCTGCCTGATTCTCAGGGAAAGAGCCAAATTGCACAGCTCTGACTGCCTGACTCTCATGTTCTGAGGCAAATCGCACAGCTCTGGCTGCCTGACTCTTAGAGTCTGAGGCACATCGCGCAGCTCTGGTGCCTGACTCTTAGGGATGGGGCCAAATTGCACAGCTCTGGCTCCCTGGCTCTCAGGGTCTGAGCCAAATCGCACAGCTCTGGCTGCCTGAATCTTAGGGATGGAAACAAATCGCACAGCTCTGATTTTGAGCCAAATTGCACAGCTCTGGCTGTCCGGCTTCCATTTTTTCAGGCATAGAGCACAGCTCTGGCTGCAGGACTCTCAGGGACTGAGGCACATCGCAAAGCTCTGGCTGCCTGGCTTTCAGAATCTGGGGCAAATCGCACATGTCTGACTGCCTGGCTCTCAGAATCTGGGGCAAATCGCACAGCTCTGGCTACCTGACTCTCAGGGTGTGAGGCAAATCGCACAGCTCTGGCTGCCTGCATCTCAGGGTCTGAGGAAAATGGCACAGCTCCGGCTGCCTGGCTCCCAGGGTCTGAGGCAAATCGCATAGCTCTGGCTGCCTGACTCTTAGAGTCTGAGCCAAATTGCACAGCTCTGGCTGTCTGGCTCTTTGAGTCTGAGCCATATCGCACAGCTCTGGCTGCCTGACTCTCACGGTCTGAGCTAAATCGCACAGCTCTGGCTGACTGACTCTCACGGTCTGAGCTAAATCGCAGAGTTCTGGCTGCCTGACTCTCAGGGTCTGAGGCAAATCGCACAGCTCTGGCTGCCTGACTCTCAGGGAAAGAGCCAAATTGCACACCTCTGGCTGTCTGGCTCACAGTTTTTGAGGCAAATCGCACAGCTCTGGCTCGCTGGCTCTCAGAGTCTGAGGCAAATCACACAGCTCTGGCTGCCTGACTCTTAGAGTCTGAGGCAAATCGCATACCTCTGACTGCCTGGCTCTTAGAGTCTGAGGCAAATCGCATACCTCTGGCTGCCTGGCTCCCAGGGTCTGAGGCAAAATGCACAGCTCTGGCTGCCTGACTCTCAGGGTCTGAGCCGAATCGCAGAGCTCTGCCTGCCTGGCTCTTAGAGTCGGAGCCAAATTGCAGAGCTCTGGCTGCCTGACTCTCAGGGAAAGAGCCAAATTGCAGAGCTCTGGCTGCCTGAATCTCAGAGTCTGAGCCAAATCAAACAGCTCTGGATGCCTGACTCTCAGGGTCTGAGGCAAATCGCACAGCTCTGGCTGCCTGACTCTGAGGGATGGAGCCAAATCGCACAGCTCTGTCTACCTGACTCTTAGAGTCTGAGCTAAATCGCATAGCTCTGTCTGCCTGGCTTTCAGAGTCTGAGGCAAATTGCACAGCTCTGGCTGCCTGAATCTCAGGGTCTGAGGAAAATGGCACAGCTCCAGCTGCCTGACTCTTAGGGTCTGAGCCATATCGCACAGCTCTGGCTGCCTGGATCTCAGCGTCTGAGGCAAATTGCACAGCTCTGGCTGCCTGGCTTTCAGTGTCTGAGCCAAATCGGACAAATCGGACAGCTCTGGCTGCCTGACTCTCCGGGTCTGAGCCAAATCCGTTAGCTCTGACTACCTGACTCTCAGGGAAAGAGCCAAATCGCACAGCTCTGGCTGCCTGACTCTCATGGTCTGAGCCAAATCGCACAGCTCTGGCTGCCTGGCTCTCAGAGTCTGAGGCAAATCGCATAGCTCTGGCTGCCTGACTTGCAGGGATAGAGCCAAATCGCACAGCTCTGGCTGCCGGATTCTCAGGGAAAGTGCCTACTTACACAGCTCTGGCTGACTGAATCTCATGGTCTGAGCCAAATCGCACAGCTCTGGCTGCCTGACTCTTAGAGTCTGAGGCACATCGCGCAGCTCTGGTGCCTGACTCTTAGGGATGGAGCCAAATTGCACAGCTCTGGCTGCCTGAATCTTGGGTTCTGAGCCAAATCGCACAGTTCTGTCTGCCTGACTCTCAGGGTCTGAGCCAAATCGCACAGCTCTGGCTGCCTGAATCTTAGGGATGGAGCCAAATCGCACAGCTCTGCTGCTTGACTCTCATGGTTTGAGGCAAATCGCATAGCTTTGGCTGCCTGGCTCTCAGAGTCTGAGGCACATCACACAGCTCTGGTGCCTGACTCTTAGGGATGGAGCCAAATTGCACAGCTCTGCCTGCCTGACTCTCAGAGTCTGAGCCGAATCGCAGAGCTCTGGCTGGCTGGCTCTTGGAGTCGGATCCAAATCGCACAGCTCTGGCTGCCTGACTCTCAGGGAAAGAGCCAAATTGCAGAGCTCTGGCTGCCTGAATCTCAGAGTCTGAGCCAAATCAAACAGCTCTGGATGCCTGACTCTCAGGGTCTGAGGCAAATCGCACAGCTCTGGCTGCCTGACTCTGAGGCATGGAGCCAAATCGCACATCTCTGGCTGCCTGGATCTCAGCGTCTGAGGCAAATTGCACAGCTCTGGCTGCCTGACTCTCAGGGTCTGAGCCAAATCCGTCAGCTCTGGCTGCCTGACTCTCATGGTCTGAGCCAAATCGCACAGCTCTGGCTGCCTGGCTCTCAGAGTCTGAGGCAAATCGCATAGCTCTGGCTGCCTGACTTTCAGGGATAGAGCCAAATCGCACAGCTCTGGCTGCCGGATTCTCAGGGAAAGAGCCAAATTGCACAGCTCTGGCTGACTGAATCTCATGGTCTGAGCCAAATCGCACAGCTCTGGCTGCCTGGCTCTCAGAGTCTGAGGCAAATCGCAGAGCTCTGGCTGCCTGACTCTCAGGGAAAGAGCCAAATTGTACACCTCTGGCTATCTGGCTTTCATAGTCTGGGGCAAATCGCACATGTCTGGCTCCCTACTCTCATGGTCTGAACCAAATCGCACAACTCTGGCTGTCTGGCTCTCAGAGTCTGAGGCAAATCGCACAGCTCTGGCTGCCTGTCTCTTAGAGTCTGAGGCACATCGCGCAGCTCTGGTGCCTGACTCTTAGGGATGGAGCCAAATTGCACAGCTCTGGCTGCCTGACTCTCAGATTCTGAGCCAAATCGCACATCTCTGGATCCCTGAATCTTAGGTTCTGAGCCAAATCGCACAGTTCTGTCTGCCTGACTCTCAGGGTCTGAGCCAAATCGCACAGCTCTGGCTGCCTGAATCTTAGGGATGGAGCCAAATCGCACAGCTCTGCTGCCTGACTCTCATGGTTTGAGGTAAATCGCACAGCTCTGGCTGCCTGGCTCTCAGAGTCTGAGGCAAATCGCAAATGTCTGGTGGCCTGACTCTCATGGTCTGAGCTAAATCGCACAGCTCTGGCTGCCTTGCTCTCAGAGTCTGAGGCAAATCGCACAGCTCTGGCTGCCTGCCTCTTAGATTTTGAGCCAAATTGTACAGCTCTGGCTGTCTGGCTCCCAGTTTTTGAGGCAAATCGCACAGCTCTGGCTGCCTGACTCTCAGAATCTGGGGCAAATCGCACATGTCTGACTGCCTGGCTCTCAGAGTCTGAGGCAAAGTGCACAGCTCTGGCTGCCTGAATCTCAGTGTCTGAGGCAAATCGCACAGCTCTGGCTGCCTGACACTTAGAGTCTGAGGCACATTGCACAGCTCTGGTGCCTGACTCTTAGGGTTTGAGCCAAATTGCACAGCTCTGGCTGGCTGACTCTAAGGGATGGGGCGAAATTGCACAGCTCTGGCTGGCTGACTCTCAGAGTCTGAGCCAAATCTCATATCTATGGTCCCCTGACTCTTAGGTTCTGAGCCAATTCGCGCAGTTCTGGCTGCCTGAATCTCAGGGTCTGAGCCAAATTGCACAGCTCTGGCTGCCTGGCTCTCAGAGTCTGAGGCAAATCGCAGAGCTCTGGCTGCCTGACTCTCAGGGAAAGAGCCAAATTGTACACCTCTGGCTACCTGGCTTTCATAGTCTGGGGCAAATCGCACATGTCTGGCTCCCTACTCTCATGGTCTGAACCAAATCGCACAACTCTGGCTGTCTGGCTCTCAGAGTCTGAGGCACATCGCGTAGCTCTGGTGCCTGACTCTTAGGGATGGAGCCAAATTGCACAGCTCTGGCTGCCTGACTCTCAGAGTCTGAGGAAAATCGCACATCTCTGGCTCCCTGAATCCTAGGTTCTGAGCCAAATCGCACAGTTCTGTCTGTCTGACTATCAGGGTCTGAGCCAAATTGCACAGCTCTGGCTGCCTGAATCTTAGAGATGGAGCCAAATCGCACAGCTCTGCTGACTGACTCTCATGTTCTGAGCCAAATCGCACAGCTCTGGCTGCCTGGCACTCAGAGTCTGAGGTAAATCGCATAGCTCTGGCTGCGTGAATTTCAGGGATAGAGACAAATCGCACAGCTCTGGCTGCCCGATTCTCAGGGAAAGAGCCAAATCGCACAGCTCTGGCCACCTGGCTCTCAGAGTCTGCGGTAAATCGCATGGCTCTGGCTACCTGACTCTCAGGGACTGAGGCACATCGCTCAGCTCTGGCTGCCTGACTCTTAGGGATTGGGCCAAATTTCACAGCTCTGGCTACCTGACTCTTAGGGATGGGGCCAAATTGCAAAGCTCTGGCTGCCTGACTCTCAGAGTCTGAGACAAATCGCAAAGCTCTGGCTCCCTGACTCTTAGGTTCTGTGTCAAATTGCACAGCTCTGGCTGTCTGGCTCTTTGAGTCTGAGCCAAATTGCACAGCTCTGGCTGCCTGGCTCATAGAGTCAGAGCCAAATTGCACAGCTCTGACTGCCTGACTCTCAGGGAAAGAGCTAAATTGCAGAGCTCTGGCTGCCTGAATCTCAGAGTCTGAGCCAAATCAAACAGCTCTGGATGCCTGACTCTCAGGTTCTGAGGCAAATCGCACAGCTCTGGCTGCCTGACTCTGAGGCATGGAGCCAAATCGCACATCTCTGGCTGCCTGGATCTCAGCGTCTGAGGCAAATTGCACAGCTCTGGCTGCCTGACTCTCAGGGTCTGAGCCAAATCCGTCAGCTCTGGCTGCCTGACTCTCATGGTCTGAGCCAAATCGCACAGCTCTGGCTGCCTGGCTCTCAGAGTCTGAGGCAAATCGCATAGCTCTGGCTGCCTGACTTTCAGGGATAGAGCCAAATCGCACAGCTCTGGCTGCCGGATTCTCAGGGAAAGAGCCAAATTGCACAGCTCTGGCTGACTGAATCTCATGGTGTGAGCCAAATCGCACAGCTCTGGCTGCCTGGCTCTCAGAGTCTGAGGCAAATCGCAGAGCTCTGGCTGCCTGACTCTCAGGGAAAGAGCCAAATTGTACACCTCTGGCTATCTGGCTTTCATAGTCTGGGGCAAATCGCACATGTCTGGCTCCCTACTCTCATGGTCTGAACCAAATCGCACAACTCTGGCTGTCTGGCTCTCAGAGTCTGAGGCAAATCGCACAGCTCTGGCTGCCTGTCTCTTAGAGTCTGAGGCAAATCGCACAGCTCTGGCTGCCTGACACTTAGAGTCTGAGGCACATTGCACAGCTCTGGTGCCTGACTCTTAGGGTTTGAGCCAAATTGCACAGCTCTGGCTGGCTGACTCTAAGGGATGGGGCGAAATTGCACAGCTCTGGCTGGCTGACTCTCAGAGTCTGAGCCAAATCTCATATCTATGGTCCCCTGACTCTTAGGTTCTGAGCCAATTCGCGCAGTTCTGGCTGCCTGGCTCTCAGAGTCTGAGGCAAATCGCAGAGCTCTGGCTGCCTGACTCTCAGGGAAAGAGCCAAATTGTACACCTCTGGCTACCTGGCTTTCATAGTCTGGGGCAAATCGCACATGTCTGGCTCCCTACTCTCATGGTCTGAACCAAATCGCACAACTCTGGCTGTCTGGCTCTCAGAGTCTGAGGCACATCGCGTAGCTCTGGTGCCTGACTCTTAGGGATGGAGCCAAATTGCACAGCTCTGGCTGCCTGACTCTCAGAGTCTGAGGCAAATCGCACATCTCTGGCTCCCTGAATCCTAGGTTCTGAGCCAAATCGCACAGTTCTGTCTGTCTGACTATCAGGGTCTGAGCCAAATTGCACAGCTCTGGCTGCCTGAATCTTAGAGATGGAGCCAAATCGCACAGCTCTGCTGACTGACTCTCATGTTCTGAGCCAAATCGCACAGCTCTGGCTGCCTGGCACTCAGAGTCTGAGGTAAATCGCATAGCTCTGGCTGCGTGAATTTCAGCGATAGAGACAAATCGCACAGCTCTGGCTGCCCGATTCTCAGGGAAAGAGCCAAATCGCACAGCTCTGGCTACCTGGCTCTCAGAGTCTGCGGTAAATCGCATGGCTCTGGCTACCTGACTCTCAGGGACTGAGGCACATCGCTCAGCTCTGGCTGCCTGACTCTTAGGGATGGGGCCAAATTTCACAGCTCTGGCTACCTGACTCTTAGGGATGGGGCCAAATTGCAAAGCTCTGGCTGCCTGACTCTCAGAGTCTGAGACAAATCGCAAAGCTCTGGCTCCCTGACTCTTAGGTTCTGTGTCAAATTGCACAGCTCTCGCTGTCTGGCTCTTTGAGTCTGAGCCAAATTGCACAGCTCTGGCTGCCTGGCTCATAGAGTCAGAGCCAAATTGCACAGCTCTGACTGCCTGGCTCTTAGAGTCTAACCCAAATTGCACAGCTCTGGCTGCCTGGCTCTCAGGGTTTGAGGCAAATCGCACAGCTCTGGCTGCCTGTCTCTTCGAGTCTGAGGCAAATCGCATAGCTCTGGCTGCCTGTCTCTTAGATTTTGAGCCAAATTGCACAGCTCTGGCTGTCTGGCTCACAGTTTTTGAGGCAAATCGCACAGCTCTGGCTCGCTGGCTCTTAGAGTCTGAGGCAAATCACACAGCTCTGGCTGCCTGACTCTTAGAGTCTGAGGCAAATCGCATACCTCTGACTGCCTGGCTCTTAGAGTCTGAGGCAAATCGCATACCTCTGGCTGCCTGGCTCCCAGGGTCTGAGGCAAAATGCACAGCTCTGGCTGCCTGACTCTCAGGGTCTGAGCCGAATCGCAGAGCTCTGCCTGCCTGGCTCTTAGAGTCGGAGCCAAATTGCAGAGCTCTGGCTGCCTGACTCTCAGGGAAAGAGCCAAATTGCAGAGCTCTGGCTGCCTGAATCTCAGAGTCTGAGCCAAATCAAACAGCTCTGGATGCCTGACTCTCAGGGTCTGAGGCAAATCGCACAGCTCTGGCTGCCTGACTCTGAGGGATGGAGCCAAATCGCACAGCTCTGTCTACCTGACTCTTAGAGTCTGAGCTAAATCGCATAGCTCTGTCTGCCTGGCTTTCAGAGTCTGAGGCAAATTGCACAGCTCTGGCTGCCTGAATCTCAGGGTCTGAGGAAAATGGCACAGCTCCAGCTGCCTGACTCTTAGGGTCTGAGCCATATCGCACAGCTCTGGCTGCCTGGATCTCAGCGCCTGAGGCAAATTGCACAGCTCTGGCTGCCTGGCTTTCAGTGTCTGAGCCAAATCGGACAAATCGGACAGCTCTGGCTGCCTGACTCTCCGGGTCTGAGCCAAATCCGTTAGCTCTGACTGCCTGACTCTCAGGGAAAGAGCCAAATCGCACAGCTCTGGCTGCCTGACTCTCATGGTCTGAGCCAAATCGCACAGCTCTGGCTGCCTGGCTCTCAGAGTCTGAGGCAAATCGCATAGCTCTGGCTGCCTGACTTTCAGGGATAGAGCCAAATCGCACAGCTCTGGCTGCCGGATTCTCAGGGAAAGTGCCTACTTACACAGCTCTGGCTGACTGAATCTCATGGTCTGAGCCAAATCGCACAGCTCTGGCTGCCTGACTCTTAGAGTCTGAGGCACATCGCGCAGCTCTGGTGCCTGACTCTTAGGGATGGAGCCAAATTGCACAGCTCTGGCTGCCTGAATCTTAGGTTCTGAGCCAAATCGCACAGTTCTGTCTACCTGACTCTCAGGGTCTGAGCCAAATCGCACAGCTCTGGCTGCCTGAATCTTAGGGATGGAGCCAAATCGCACAGCTCTGCTGCTTGACTCTCATGGTTTGAGGCAAATCGCATAGCTTTGGCGGCCTGGCTCTCAGAGTCTGAGGCACATCACACAGCTCTGGTGCCTGACTCTTAGGGATGGAGCCAAATTGCACAGCTCTGCCTGCCTGACTCTCAGAGTCTGAGCCGAATCGCAGAGCTCTGGCTGGCTGGCTCTTGGAGTCGGATCCAAATCGCACAGCTCTGGCTGCCTGACTCTCAGGGAAAGAGCCAAATTGCAGAGCTCTGGCTGCCTGAATCTCAGAGTCTGAGCCAAATCAAACAGCTCTGGATGCCTGACTCTCAGGGTCTGAGGCAAATCGCACAGCTCTGGCTGCCTGACTCTGAGGCATGGAGCCAAATCGCACATCTCTGGCTGCCTGGATCTCAGCGTCTGAGGCAAATTGCACAGCTCTGGCTGCCTGACTCTCAGGGTCTGAGCCAAATCCGTCAGCTCTGGCTGCCTGACTCTCATGGTCTGAGCCAAATCGCACAGCTCTGGCTGCCTGGCTCTCAGAGTCTGAGGCAAATCGCATAGCTCTGGCTGCCTGACTTTCAGGGATAGAGCCAAATCGCACAGCTCTGGCTGCCGGATTCTCAGGGAAAGAGCCAAATTGCACAGCTCTGGCTGACTGAATCTCATGGACTGAGCCAAATCGCACAGCTCTGGCTGCCTGGCTCTCAGAGTCTGAGGCAAATCGCAGAGCTCTGGCTGCCTGACTCTCAGGGAAAGAGCCAAATTGTACACCTCTGGCTATCTGGCTTTCATAGTCTGGGGCAAATCGCACATGTCTGGCTCCCTACTCTCATGGTCTGAACCAAATCGCACAACTCTGGCTGTCTGGCTCTCAGAGTCTGAGGCAAATCGCACAGCTCTGGCTGCCTGTCTCTTAGAGTCTGAGGCACATCGCGCAGCTCTGGTGCCTGACTCTTAGGGATGGAGCCAAATTGCACAGCTCTGGCTGCCTGACTCTCAGATTCTGAGCCAAATCGCACATCTCTGGATCCCTGAATCTTAGGTTCTGAGCCAAATCGCACAGTTCTGTCTGCCTGACTCTCAGGGTCTGAGCCAAATCGCACAGCTCTGGCTGCCTGAATCTTAGGGATGGAGCCAAATCGCACAGCTCTGCTGCCTGACTCTCATGGTTTGAGGTAAATCGCACAGCTCTGGCTGCCTGGCTCTCAGAGTCTGAGGCAAATCGCAAATGTCTGGTGGCCTGACTCTCATGGTCTGAGCTAAATCGCACAGCTCTGGCTGCCTTGCTCTCAGAGTCTGAGGCAAATCGCACAGCTCTGGCTGCCTGCCTCTTAGATTTTGAGCCAAATTGTACAGCTCTGGCTGTCTGGCTCCCAGTTTTTGAGGCAAATTGCACAGCTCTGGCTGCCTGACTCTCAGAATCTGGGGCAAATCGCACATGTCTGACTGCCTGGCTCTCAGAGTCTGAGGCAAAGTGCACAGCTCTGGCTGCCTGAATCTCAGTGTCTGAGGCAAATCGCACAGCTCTGGCTGCCTGACACTTAGAGTCTGAGGCACATTGCACAGCTCTGGTGCCTGACTCTTAGGGTTTGAGCCAAATTGCACAGCTCTGGCTGGCTGACTCTAAGGGATGGGGCGAAATTGCACAGCTCTGGCTGGCTGACTCTCAGAGTCTGAGCCAAATCTCATATCTATGGTCCCCTGACTCTTAGGTTCTGAGCCAATTCGCGCAGTTTTGGCTGCCTGAGTCTCAGGGTCTGAGCCAAATCGCACAGCTCTGGCTGCCTGAATCTTAGGGATGGAAACAAATCGCACAGCTCTGGTGCCTGACTCTCATGGTTTGAGGCAACTCGCACAGATGTGACTGCCTGACTCTTAGAGTCTGAGGCACATTGCACAACTCTGGTGCCTGACTCTTAGGGTTTGAGCCAAATTGCACAGCTCTGGCTGGCTGACTCTAAGGGATGGGGCGAAATTGCACAGCTCTGGCTCCCTGACTCTCAGAGTCTGAGCCAAATCTCATATCTATGGCCCCCTGACTCTTAGGTTCTGAGCCAATTCACGCTGTTCTGGCTGCCTGGCTCTTAGAATCTGAGGCACATTGCACAGCTCTGGTGCCTGACTCTTAGGGTTGGAGCCAAATTGCATAGCTCTGGCTGCCTGAATCTTAGGGATGGGGTGAAATTGCACAGCTCTGGCTGCCTGACTCTCAGAGTCTGAGCCAAATCTCATATCTATGGCCCCCTGACTCTTAGGTTCTGAGCCAATTCGCACAGTTCTGGCTGCCTGAATCTCAGGGTCTGAGCCAAATCGCACAGCTCTGGCTGCCTGGCTCTCAGAGTCTGAGGCAAATCGCAGAGCTCTGGCTGCCTGACTCTCAGGGAAAGAGCCAAATTGCACACCTCTGGCTACCTGGCTTTCATAGTCTGAGGCAAATCGCACATGTCTGGCTCCCTACTCTCATGGTCTGAACCAAATCGCACAACTCTGGCTGTCTGGCTCTCAGAGTCTGAGGCACATCACACAGCTCTGGTGCCTGACTCTTAGGGATGGAGCCAAATTGCACAGCTCTGGCTGCCTGACTCTCAGATTCTGAGGCAAATCGCACATCTCTGGCTCCCTGAATCCTAGGTTCCGAGCCAAATCGCACAGTTCTGTCTGTCTGACTATCAGGGTCTGAGCCAAACTGCACAGCCCTGGCTGCCTGAATCTTAGAGATGGAGCCAAATCGCACAGCTCTGCTGACTGACTCTCATGTTCTGAGCCAAATCGCACAGCTCTGGCTGCCTGGCACTCAGAGTCTGAGGTAAATCGCATAGCTCTGGCTGCGTGAATTTCAGCGATAGAGACAAATCGCACAGCTCTGGCTGCCCGATTCTCAGGGAAAGAGCCAAATCGCACAGCTCTGGCTACCTGGCTCTCAGAGTCTGCGGTAAATCGCATGGCTCTGGCTACCTGACTCTCAGGGACTGAGGCACATCGCTCAGCTCTGGCTGCCTGACTCTTAGGGATGGGGCCAAATTTCACAGCTCTGGCTACCTGACTCTTAGGGATGGGGCCAAATTGCAAAGCTCTGGCTGCCTGACTCTCAGAGTCTGAGACAAATCGCAAAGCTCTGGCTCCCTGACTCTTAGGTTCTGTGTCAAATTGCACAGCTCTGGCTCTCTGGCTCTTTGAGTCTGAGCCAAATTGCACAGCTCTGGCTGCCTGGCTCATAGAGTCAGAGCCAAATTGCACAGCTCTGACTGCCTGGCTCTTAGAGTCTAACCCAAATTGCACAGCTCTGGCTGCCTGGCTCTCAGGGTTTGAGGCAAATCGCACAGCTCTGGCTGCCTGACTCTTCGAGTCTAACCCAAATTGCACAGCTCTGGCTGCCTGGCTCTCAGGGTTTGAGGCAAATCGCACAGCTCTGGCTGCCTGACTCTTCGAGTCTGAGGCAAATCGCATAGCTCTGGCTGCCTGTCTCTTAGATTTTGAGCCAAATTGCACAGCTCTGGCTGTCTGGCTCACAGTTTTTGAGGCAAATCGCACAGCTCTGGCTCGCTGGCTCTCAGAGTCTGAGGCAAATCACACAGCTCTGGCTGCCTGACTCTTAGAGTCTGAGGCAAATCGTATCCCTCTGACTGCCTGGCTCTTAGAGTCTGAGGCAAATCGCATACCTCTGGCTGCCTGGCTCCCAGGGTCTGAGGCAAAATGCACAGCTCTGGCTGCCTGAATCTCAGGGATGGATCCAATTCGCACAGCTCTGGCTGCCTGACTCTCAGGGTCTGAGCCGAATCGCAGAGCTCTGCCTGCCTGGCTCTTAGAGTCGGAGCCAAATTGCAGAGCTCTGGCTGCCTGACTCTCAGGGAAAGAGCCAAATTGCAGAGCTCTGGATGCCTGACTCTCAGGGTTTGAGGCAAATCGCACAGCTCTGGCTGCCTGACTCTCAGGGTCTGAGCCCAATAGCACAGCTCTGGCTGCCTGACTCTCAGGGAAAGAGCCAAATTGCAGAGCTCTGGCTGCCTGAATCTCAGAGTCTGAGCCAAATCAAACAGCTCTGGATGCCTGACTCTCAGGGTCTGAGGCAAATCGCACAGCTCTGGCTGCCTGACTCTGAGGGATGGAGCCAAATCGCACAGCTCTGTCTACCTGACTCTTAGAGTCTGAGCTAAATCGCATAGCTCTGTCTGCCTGGCTTTCAGAGTCTGAGGCAAATTGCACAGCTCTGGCTGCCTGAATCTCAGGGTCTGAGGAAAATGGCACAGCTCCAGCTGCCTGACTCTTAGGGTCTGAGCCATATCGCACAGCTCTGGCTGCCTGGATCTCAGCGTCTGAGGCAAATTGCACAGCTCTGGCTGCCTGGCTTTCAGTGTCTGAGCCAAATCGGACAAATCGGACAGCTCTGGCTGCCTGACTCTCCGGGTCTGAGCCAAATCCGTTAGCTCTGACTGCCTGACTCTCAGGGAAAGAGCCAAATCGCACAGCTCTGGCTGCCTGACTCTCATGGTCTGAGTCAAATCGCACAGCTCTGGCTGCCTGGCTCTCAGAGTCTGAGGCAAATCGCATAGCTCTGGCTGCCTGACTTTCAGGGATAGAGCCAAATCGCACAGCTCTGGCTGCCGGATTCTCAGGGAAAGTGCCTACTTACACAGCTCTGGCTGACTGAATCTCATGGTCTGAGCCAAATCGCACAGCTCTGGCTGCCTGACTCTTAGAGTCTGAGGCACATCGGGCAGCTCTGGTGCCTGACTCTTAGGGATGGAGCCAAATTGCACAGCTCTGGCTGCCTGAATCTTAGGTTCTGAGCCAAATCGCACAGTTCTGTCTGCCTGACTCTCAGGGTCTGAGCCAAATCGCACAGCTCTGGCTGCCTGAATCTTAGGGATGGAGCCAAATCGCACAGCTCTGCTGCTTGACTCTCATGGTTTGAGGCAAATCGCATAGCTTTGGCTGCCTGGCTCTCAGAGTCTGAGGCACATCACACAGCTCTGGTGCCTGACTCTTAGGGATGGAGCCAAATTGCACAGCTCTGCCTGCCTGACTCTCAGAGTCTGAGCCAAATCAAACAGCTCTGGATGCCTGACTCTCAGGGTCTGAGGCAAATCGCACAGCTCTGGCTGCCTGACTCTGAGGCATGGAGCCAAATCGCACATCTCTGGCTGCCTGGATCTCAGCGTCTGAGGCAAATTGCACAGCTCTGGCTGCCTGACTCTCAGGGTCTGAGCCAAATCCGTCAGCTCTGGCTGCCTGACTCTCATGGTCTGAGCCAAATCGCACAGCTCTGGCTGCCTGCCTCTCAGAGTCTGAGGCAAATCGCAAATGTCTGGTGGCCTGACTCTCATGGTCTGAGCTAAATCGCACAGCTCTGGCTGCCTTGCTCTCAGAGTCTGAGGCAAATCGCACAGCTCTGGCTGCCTGCCTCTTAGATTTTGAGCCAAATTGTACAGCTCTGGCTGTCTGGCTCCCAGTTTTTGAGGCAAATCGCACAGCTCTGGCTGCCTGACTCTCAGAATCTGGGGCAAATCGCACATGTCTGACTGCCTGACTCTCAGAGTCTGAGGCAAAGTGCACAGCTCTGGCTGCCTGAATCTCAGAGATGGATCCTATTCGCACAGCTCTGGCTGCCTGACTCACAGGGTCTGAGCCGAATCTCAGAGCTCTGGCTGCCTGGCTCTTAGAGTCGGAGCCAAATCGCACAGCTCTGGCTGCCTGACTCTCAGGGAAAGAGCCAAATTGCAGAGCTCTGGCTGCCTGAATCTCAGAGTCTGAGCCAAATCAAACAGCTCTGGATGCCTGACTCTCAGGCTCTGAGGCAAATCGCACAGTTCTGTCTGCCTGACTCTGAGGGATGGAGCCAAATCGCACAGCTCTGGCTACCTGACTCTTAGAGTCTGAGCTAAATCGCATAGCTCATTCTGCCTGGCTCTTAGAGTCTGAGGCAAATTGCACAGCTCTGGCTGCCTGAATCTCAGGGTCTGAGGAAAATGGCACAGCTCCGGCTGCCTGAATCTAAGGGTCTGAGGCAAATTGCACAGCTCTGGCTCCTTGACTCATAGGGTCTGAGCCAAATCGCACGGCTCTGGCTGCCTGGATCTCAGCGTCTGAGGCAAATTGCACAGCTCTGGCTGCCTGGCTCTCAGAGTCTGAGGCAAATAGCATAGCTCTGGCTGCCTGACTTTCAGGGATAGAGCCAAATCGCACAGCTCTGGCTGCCGGATTCTCAGGGAAAGTGCCTACTTACACAGCTCTGGCTGACTGAATCTCATGGTCTGAGCCAAATCGCACAGCTCTGGCTGCCTGACTCTTAGAGTCTGAGGCACATCGCGCAGCTCTGGTGCCTGACTCTTAGGGATGGAGCCAAATTGCACAGCTCTGGCTGCCTGAATCTTAGGTTCTGAGCCAAATCGCACAGTTCTGTCTGCCTGACTCTCAGGGTCTGAGCCAAATCGCACAGCTCTGGCTGCCTGAATCTTAGGGATGGAGCCAAATCGCACAGCTCTGCTGCTTGACTCTCATGGTTTGAGGCAAATCGCATAGCTTTGGCTGCCTTGCTCTCAGAGTCTGAGGCACATCACACAGCTCTGGTGCCTGACTCTTAGGGATGGAGCCAAATTGCACAGCTCTGCCTGCCTGACTCTCAGAGTCTGAGCCGAATCGCAGAGCTCTGGCTGCCTGGTCTTAGAGTCAGAGCCAAATCGCACAGCTCTGGCTGCCTGACTCTCACGGTCTGAGCTAAATCGCAGAGTTCTGGCTGCCTGACTCTCAGGGTCTGAGGCAAATCGCACAGCTCTGGCTGCCTGACTCTTAGAGTCTGAGGCACATCGCGCAGCTCTGGTGCCTGACTCTTAGGGATGGAGCCAAATTGCACAGCTCTGGCTGCCTGAATCTTAGGTTCTGAGCCAAATCGCACAGTTCTGTCTGCCTGACTCTCAGGGTCTGAGCCAAATCGCACAGCTCTGGCTGCCTGAATCTTAGGGATGGAGCCAAATCGCACAGCTCTGCTGCTTGACTCTCATGGTTTGAGGCAAATCGCATAGCTTTGGCTGCCTGGCTTTCAGAGTCTGAGGCACATCACACAGCTCTGGTGCCTGACTCTTAGGGATGGAGCCAAATTGCACAGCTCTGCCTGCCTGACTCTCAGAGTCTGAGCCGAATCGCAGAGCTCTGGCTGGCTGGCTCTTGGAGTCGGATCCAAATCGCACAGCTCTGGCTGCCTGACTCTCAGGGAAAGAGCCAAATTGCAGAGCTCTGGCTGCCTGAATCTCAGAGTCTGAGCCAAATCAAACAGCTCTGGATGCCTGACTCTCAGGGTCTGAGGCAAATCGCACAGCTCTGGCTGCCTGACTCTGAGGCATGGAGCCAAATCGCACATCTCTGGCTGCCTGGATCTCAGCGTCTGAGGCAAATTGCACAGCTCTGGCTGCCTGACTCTCAGGGTCTGAGCCAAATCCGTCAGCTCTGGCTGCCTGACTCTCATGGTCTGAGCCAAATCGCACAGCTCTGGCTGCCTGGCTCTCAGAGTCTGAGGCAAATCGCATAGCTCTGGCTGCCTGACTTTCAGGGATAGAGCCAAATCGCACAGCTCTGGCTGCCGGATTCTCAGGGAAAGAGCCAAATTGCACAGCTCTGGCTGACTGAATCTCATGGTCTGAGCCAAATCGCACAGCTCTGGCTGCCTGGCTCTCAGAGTCTGAGGCAAATCGCAGAGCTCTGGCTGCCTGACTCTCAGGGAAAGAGCCAAATTGTACACCTCTGGCTATCTGGCTTTCATAGTCTGGGGCAAATCGCACATGTCTGGCTCCCTACTCTCATGGTCTGAACCAAATCGCACAACTCTGGCTGTCTGGCTCTCAGAGTCTGAGGCAAATCGCACAGCTCTGGCTGCCTGTCTCTTAGAGTCTGAGGAACATCGCGCAGCTCTGGTGCCTGACTCTTAGGGATGGAGCCAAATTGCACAGCTCTGGCTGCCTGACTCTCAGATTCTGAGCCAAATCGCACATCTCTGGATCCCTGAATCTTAGGTTCTGAGCCAAATCGCACAGTTCTGTCTGCCTGACTCTCAGGGTCTGAGCCAAATCGCACAGCTCTGGCTGCCTGAATCTTAGGGATGGAGCCAAATCGCACAGCTCTGCTGCCTGACTCTCATGGTTTGAGGTAAATCGCACAGCTCTGGCTGCCTGGCTCTCAGAGTCTGAGGCAAATTGCAAATGTCAGGTTGCCTGACTCTCATGGTCTGAGCTAAATCGCACAGCTCTGGCTGCCTGACTCTCATGGTCTGAGCTAAATCGCACAGCTCTGGCTCCCTGGCTCTCAGAGTCTGAGGCAAGTCACACAGCTCTGGCTGCCTGACTCTTAGAGTCTGAGGCAAATCTCATAACTCTGGCTGCCTGACTCTTAGATTCTGAGGCAAATTGCATACCACTGACTGCCTGGCTCCCAGGGTCTGAGGCAAAATGCACAGCTCTGGCTGCCTGAATCTCAGGGATGGATCCTATTCGCACAGCTCTGGCTGCCTGACTCACAGGGTCTGAGCCGAATCTCAGAGCTCTGGCTGCCTGGCTCTTAGAGTCGGAGCCAAATCGCACAGCTCTGGCTGCCTGTCTCTCAGGGAAAGAGCCAAATTGCAGAGCTCTGGCTGCCTGAATCTCAGAGTCTGAGCCAAGTCAAACAGCTCTGGATGCCTGACTCTCAGGCTCTGAGGCAAATCGCACAGCTCTGGCTGCCTGACTCTGAGGCATGGAGCCAAATCGCACATCTCTGGCTGCCTGGATCTCAGCGTCTGAGGCAAATTGCACAGCTCTGGCTGCCTGACTCTCAGGGTCTGAGCCAAATCCGTCAGCTCTGGCTGCCTGACTCTCATGGTCTGAGCCAAATCGCACAGCTCTGGCTGCCTGGCTCTCAGGGAAAGAGCCAAATTGTACTCCTCTGGCTGCCGGATTCTCAGGGAAAGAGCCAAATCGCACAGCTCTGGCTGCCAGATTCTCAGGGAAAGAGCCAAATTGCACAGCTCTGGCTGCCTGGCTCTCAGAGTCTGAGGCAAATCGCAGAGCTCTGGCTGCCTGACTCTCAGGGAAAGAGCCAAATTGTACACCTCTGGCTATCTGGCTTTCATAGTCTGGGACAAATCGCACATGTCTGGCTCCCTACTCTCATGGTCTGAACCAAATCGCACAACTCTGGCTGTCTGGCTCTCAGAGTCTGAGGCAAATCGCACAGCTCTGGCTGCCTGTCTCTTAGAGTCTGAGGCACATCGCGCTGCTCTGGTGCCTGACTCTTAGGGATGGAGCCAAATTGCACAGCTCTGGCTGCCTGACTCTCAGAGTCTGGGCCAAATCGCACATCTCTGGCTCCCTGAATCTTAGGTTCTGAGCCAAATCGCACAGTTCTGTCTGCCTGACTCTCAGGGTCTGAGCCAAATCGCACAGCTCTGGCTGCCTGAATCTTAGGGATGGAGCCAAATCGCACAGCTCTGCTGCCTGACTCTCATGGTTTGAGGTAAATCGCACAGCTCTGGCTGCCTGGCTCTCAGAGTCTGAGGCAAATCGCAAATGTCTGGTTGCCTGACTCTCATGGTCTGAGCTAAATCGCACAGCTCTGGCTGCCTTGCTCTCAGAGTCTGAGGCAAATCGCACAGCTCTGGCTGCCTGCCTCTTAGATTTTGAGCCAAATTGTACAGCTCTGGCTGTCTGGCTCCCAGTTTTTGAGGCAAATCGCACAGCTCTGGCTGCCTGACTCTCAGAATCTGGGGCAAATCGCACATGTCTGACTTCCTGGCTCTCAGAGTCTGAGGCAAAGTGCACAGCTCTGGCTGCCTGAATCTCAGTGTCTGAGGCAAATCGCACAGCTCTGGCTGCCTGACTCTTAGAGTCTGAGGCACATTGCACAGCTCTGGTGCCTGACTCTTAGGGTTTGAGCCAAATTGCACAGCTCTGGCTGGCTGACTCTAAGGGATGTGGTGAAATTGCACAGCTCTGGCTGGCTGACTCTCAGAGTCTGATCCAAATCTCATATCTATGGCCCCCTGACTCTTAGGTTCTGAGCCAAATCGCGCAGTTTTGGCTGCCTGAATCTCAGGGTCTGAGCCAAATCGCACAGCTCTGGCTGCCTGAATCTTAGGGATGGAAACAAATCGCACAGCTCTGCTGCCTGCCTCTTAGATTTTGAGCCAAATTGCACAGCTCTGGCTGTCTGGCTTCCATTTTTTCAGGCATTGAGCACAGCTCTGGCTGCAGGACTCTCAGGGATTGAGGCACATCGCAAAGCTCTGACTGCCTGGCTCTCGGAATCTGGGGCAAATCGCAAGGCTCTGGCTGCCTGACTCTCAGGTTGTGAGGCAAATCGCACAGCTCTGGCTGCCTGAATCTCAGGGTCTGAGAAATGGCACAGCTCCGGCTGCCTGGCTCCCAGGGTCTGAGCCAAATTGCACATCTCTGGCTGCCTGGCTCTTAGAATCAGAGCCAAATTGCTCGGCTATGGCTGCCTGACAGTCCGGGTCTGAGGCAAATCGCACAGCTCTGGCTGCCTGACTTTCAGGGAAAGAGCCAAATTGCACACTTCTGGCTGCCTGGCTTTCAGAGTCTGTGGCAAATCGCACAGCTCTGGCTGCCTGACTCTTAGAGTCTGAAGCACATCGTGCAGCTCTGGTGCCTGACTCTTAGGGATGGAGCCAAACTGCACAGCTCTGGCTGCCTGACTCTCAGAGTCTGAGGCAAATCACACATCTCTGGCTCCCTGAATCTTAGGTTCTGAGCCAAATCGCACAGTTCTGTCTGTCTGACTATCAGGGTCTGAGCCAAATCGCACAGCTCTGCTGCCTGACTCTCATGGTTTGAGGCAAATTGCACAGCTCTGGCTGCATGGCTTTCAGAGTCTGGGGCAAATTGCACATGTCTGGCTGCCTGACTCTCAGAGTCTGAGCCAAATCAAACAGCTCTGGCTGCCTGACTCTCAGGGAAAGAGCCAAGTTGCACAGCTCTGGCTGCCTGACTCTCATGTTCTGAGCCAAATCGCACAGCTCTGGCTGCCTGGCTCTCAGAGTCTGAGGCAAATCGCATAGCTATGGCTGCGTGACTTTCAGGGATAGAGACAAATTGCACAGCTCTGGCTGCCTGGCTCTTAGATTTTGAGCCAAGTTGCACAGCTCTGGCTGTCTGGCTCACAGTTTTTGAGGCAAATCGCACAGCTCTGGCTGCGTGACTCTCAGAATCTGGGGCAAATTGCACATGTCTGACTGCCTGGGTCTCAGATTTTGAGGCAAATTGCACAGCTCTGGCTGCCTGGCTCTCAGAGTCGGAGGTAAATCGCACAGCTCTGGTTGCCTGCCTCTCATGGTCTGAGCTAAATCGCACAGCTCTGGCTCCCTGGCTCTCAGAGTTTGAGGCAAATCGCATACCTCTGGCTGCCTGGCTCTTATTTTCTGAGGCAAATCGCATACCTCTGACTGCCTGGCTCCCAGGGTCTGAGGCAAAATGCACAGATCTGGCTGCCTGAATCTCAGGGATGGATCCTATTCGCACAGCTCTGGCTGCCTGACTCACAGGGTCTGAGCCGAATCTCAGAGCTCTGGCTGCCTGGCTCTTCGAGTCGGAGCCAAATCGCACAGCTCTGGCTGCCTGACTCTCAGGGAAAGAGCCAAATTGCAGAGCTCTGGCTGCCTGAATCTCAGAGTCTGAGCCAAATCAAACAGCTCTGGATGCCTGACTCTCAGGCTCTGAGGCAAATCGCACAGCTCTGTCTGCCTGACTCTGAGGGATGGAGCCAAATCGCACAGCTCTGGCTACCTGACTCTTAGAGTCTGAGCTAAATCGCATAGCTCTGTCTGCCTGGCTCTTAGAGTCTGAGGCAAATTGCACAGCTCTGGCTGCCTGAATCTCAGGGTCTGAGGAAAATGGCACAGCTCCGGCTGCCTGACTCTAAGGGTCTGAGGCAAATTGCACAGCTCTGGCTGCCTGACTCTTAGGGTCTGAGCCAAATCACACAGCTCTGGCTGCCTGGATCTCAGCGTCTGAGGCAAATTGCACAGCTCTGGCTGCCTGACTCTCAGGATCTGAGGCAAATCACACAGCTCTGGCTGCCTGGCTTTCAGTGTCTGAGCCAAATCGGACAGCTCTGGCTGCCTGAATCTCCGGGTCTGAGCCAAATCCGTCAGCTCTGGCTGCCTGACTCTCAGGGAAAGAGCCAAATCGCACAGCTCTGGCTGCCTGACTCTTCGAGTCTGAGGCAAATCGCATAGCTCTGGCTGCCTGTCTCTTAGATTTTGAGCCAAATTGCACAGCTCTGGCTGTCTGGCTCACAGTTTTTGAGGCAAATCGCACAGCTCTGGCTCGCTGGCTCTCAGAGTCTGAGGCAAATCACACAGCTCTGGCTGCCTGACTCTTAGAGTCTGAGGCAAATCGCATACCTCTGACTGCCTGGCTCTTAGAGTCTGAGGCAAATCGCTTACCTCTGGCTGCCTGGCTCCCAGGGTCTGAGGCAAAATGCACAGCTCTGGCTGCCTGAATCTCAGGGATGGATCCAATTCGCACAGCTCTGGCTGCCTGACTCTGAGGGTCTGAGCCGAATCGCAGAGCTCTGCCTGCCTGGCTCTTAGAGTCGGAGCCAAATTGCAGAGCTCTGGCTGCCTGACTCTCAGGGAAAGAGCCCAATTGCAGAGCTCAGGCTGCCTGAATCTCAGAGTCTGAGCCAAATCAAACAGCTCTGGATGCCTGACTCTCAGGGTCTGAGGCAAATCACACAGCTCTGGCTGCCTGGCTCTTATAGTCGTAGCCAAATCGCACAGCTCTGGTTGCCTGCGTCTTAGGGTCTGAAGCAAATTGCACAGCTCTGGCTGCCTGACTCTGAGGGATGGAGCCAAATCGCACAGCTCTGTCTACCTGACTCTTAGAGTCTGAGCTAAATCGCATAGCTCTGTCTGCCTGACTCTCAGAGTCTGAGGCAAATTGCACAGCTCTGGCTGCCTGAATCTCAGGGTCTGAGGAAAATGGCACAGCTCCAGCTGCCTGACTCTTAGGGTATGAGCCAAATCGCACAGCTGTGGGTGCCTGGATCTCAGCGTCTGAGGCAAATTGCACAGCTCTGGCTGCCTGGCTTTCAGTGTCTGAGCCAAATCGGACAAATCGGTCAGCTCTGGCTGCCTGACTCTCCGGGTCTGAGCCAAATCCGTTAGCTCTGACTGCCTGACTCTCAGGGAAAGAGCCAAATCGCACAGCTCTGGCTGCCTGACTCTTATGGTCTGAGCCAAATCGCACAGCTCTGGCTGCCTGGCTCTCAGAGTCTGAGGCAAATCGCTTAGCTCTGGCTGCCTGACTTTCAGGGATAGAGCCAAATCGCACAGCTCTGGCTGCCTGACTCTTAGAGTCTGAGGCACATCGCACAGCTCTGGTGCCTGACTCTTAGGGATGGAGCCAAATTGCACAGCTCTGGCTGCCTGAATCTTAGGTTCTGAGCCAAATTGCACAGTTCTGTCTGCCTGACTCTCAGGGTCTGAGCCAAATCGCACAGCTCTGGCTGCCTGAATCTTAGGGATGGAGCCAAATCGCACAGCTCTGCTGCTTGACTCTCATGGTTTGAGGCAAATCGCATAGCTTTGGCTGCCTGGCTCTCAGAGTCGGAGGCACATCACGCACCTCTGGTGCCTGACTCTTAGGGATGGAGCCAAATTGCACAGCTCTGCCTGCCTGACTCTCAGAGTCTGAGCCGAATCGCAGAGCTCTGGCTGCCTGGCTCTTAGAGTCGGAGCCAAATCGCACAGCTCTGGCTGCCTGACTCTCAGGGAAAGAGCCAAATTGCAGATCTCTGGCTGCCTGAATCTCAGAGTCTGAGCCAAATCAAACAGCTCTGGATGCCTGACTCTCAGGGTCTGAGGCAAATCGCACAGCTCTGTCTGCCTGATTCTGAGGCATGGAGCCAAATCGCACATCTCTGGCTGCCTGGATCTCAGCGTCTGAGGCAAATTGCACAGCTCTGGCTGCCTGCCTCTTAGATTTTGAGCCAAATTGTACAGCTCTGGCTGTCTGGCTCCCAGTTTTTGAGGCAAATCGCACAGCTCTGGCTGCCTGACTCTCAGAATCTGGGGCAAATCGCACATGTCTGACTGCCTGGCTCTCAGAGTCTGAGGCAAAGTGCACAGCTTTGTATGCCTGAATCTCAGTGTCTGAGGCAAATCGCACAGCTCTGGCTGCCTGACTCTTAGAGTCTGAGGCACATTGCACAACTCTGGTGCCTGACTCTTAGGGTTTGAGCCAAATTGCACAGCTCTGGCTGGCTGACTCTTAGGAATGGGGCGAAATTGCACAGCTCTGGCTGCCTGACTCTGAGAGTCTGAGCCAAATCTCATATCTATGGCCCCCTGACTCTTAGGTTCTGAGCCAATTCACGCTGTTATGGCTGCCTGAATCTCAGGGTCTGAGCCAAATCGCACAGCTCTGGCTGCCTGAATCTTAGTGATGGACACAAATTGCACAGCTCCGGCTGCCTGGCTCTTAGAATCTGAGGCACGTTGCACAGCTCTGGTGCCTGACTCTTAGGGTTGGAGCCAAATTGCACAGCTCTGGCTGGCTGACTCTTAGGGATGGGGTGAAATTGCACAGCCCTGGATGCCTGACTCTCAGAGTCTGAGCCAAATCTCATATCTATGGCCCCCTGACTCTTAGGTTCTGAGCCAATTCGCGCAGTTCTGGCTGCCTGAATCTCAGGGTCTGAGCCAAATCGCACAGCTCTGGCTGCCTGAATCTTAGGGATGGAAACAAATCGCACAGCTCTGCTGCCTGCCTCTTAGATTTTGAGCCAAATTGCACAGCTCTGGCTGTCTGGCTTCCATTTTTTCAGGCATAGAGCACAGCTCTGGCTGCAGGACTCTCATGGATTGAGGCACATCGCAAAGCTCTGACTGCCTGGCTCTCAGAATCTGGGGCAAATCGCAAGGCTCTGGCTGCCTGAATCTCAGGGTCTGACGAATATGGCACAGCTCCGGCTGCCTGGCTCCCAGGGTCTGAGCCAAATTGCACAGCTCTGGCTGTCTGGCTCTTTGAGTCTGAGCCAAATTGCACATCTCTGGCTGCCTGCCTCTTAGAATCAGAGCCAAATTGCTCGGCTCTGGCTGCCTGACAGTCCGGGTCTGAGGCAAATCGCACAGCTCTGGCTGCCTGACTTTCAGGGAAAGAGCCAAATTGCACACCTCTGGCTGCCTGGCTTTCAGAGTCTGAGGCAAATCGCACAGCTCTGGCTGCCTGACTCTTAGAGTCTGAGGCACATCGTGCAGCCCTGGTGCCTGACTCTTAGGGATGGAGCCAAATTGCACAGCTCTGGCTGCCTGACTCTCAGAGTCTGAGGCAAATCACACATCTCTGGCTCCCTGAATCTTAGGTTCTGAGCCAAATCGCACAGTTCTGTCTGTCTGACTATCAGGGTCTGAGCCAAATTGCACAGCTCTGGCTGCCTGAATCTTAGGGATGGAGCCAAATCGCAGAGCTCTGCTGCCTGACTCTCATGGTTTGAGGCAAATTGCACAGCTCTGGCTGCATGGCTTTCAGAGTCTGGGGCAAATTGCACATGTCTGGCTGCCTGACTCTCAGAGTCTGAGGCAAATCGCACAGCTCTGGCTGCCTGACTCTCAGAGTCTGAGCCAAATCAAACAGCTCAGGCTCCCTGACTCTCAGGGAAAGAGCCAAGTTGCACAGCTCTGGCTGCCTGACTCTCATGTTCTGAGCCAAATCGCACAGCTCTGGCTGCCTGGCTCAGAGTCTGAGGCAAATCGCATAGCTATGGCTGCGTGACTTTCAGGGATAGAGACAAATTGCACAGCTCTGGCTGCCTGACTCTTAGATTTTGAGCCAAGTTGCACAGCTCTGGCTGTCTGGCTCACAGTTTTTGAGGCAAATCGCACAGCTCTGGCTGCCTGACTCTCAGAATCTGGGGCAAATCGCACATGTCTGACTGCCTGGCTCTCAGATTTTGAGGTAAATCGCACAGCTCTGGTTGCCTGACTCTCATGGTCTGAGCTAAATCGCACAGCTCTGGCTCCCTGGCTCTCAGAGTCTGAGGCAAATCACACAGCTCTGGCTGCCTGACTCTTGGAGTCTGAGGCAAATTGCACAGCTCTGGCTCCCTGACTCTAAGGGTCTGAGCCAAATCGCACAGCTCTGGCTGCCTGGATCTCAGCATCTGAGGCAAATTGCACAGCTCTGGCTGCCTGACTCTCAGCGTCTGAGGCAAATCACACAGCTCTGGCTGCCTGGCTTTCAGTGTCTGAGCCAAATCGGACAGCTCTGGCTGCCTGAATCTCCGGGTCTGAGCCAAATCCGTCAGCTCAGGCTGCCTGACTCTGAGGGAAAGAGCCAAATCGCACAGCTCAGGCTGCCTGACTCTCATGGTCTGAGGCAAATCGCATAGCTCTGGCTGCGTGACTTTCAGGAATAGAGCCAAATTCCACAGCTCTGGCTGCCTGATTCTCAGGGAAAGAGCCAAATTGCACAGCTCTGGCTGACTGAATCTCATGGTCTGAGCCAAATCGCACAGCTCTGGCTGCCTGGCTCTTACAGTCTGAACAAAATCGCGCAAGTCTGGCTGCCTGACTCTCATGGTCTGAGCCAAATCGCACTGCTCTTGCTGCCTGGCTCTCGGAGTCTGAGACAAATCGCATAGCTCTGGCTGCGTGACTTTTAGGGATAGAGACAAATCGCACAGCTCTGGCTGCCTGATTCTCAGGGAAAGAGCCAAATCGCAGAGCTCTGGCTGCCTGGCTCTCAGAGTCTGAGGCAAATCGCACGGCTCTGGCTGCCTGACTCTCAGGGACTGAGGCACATCGCTCAGCTCTGGCTGCCTGACTCTTAGGGATGGGGCAAAATTGCACAGCTCTGCCTACCTGACTCTTAGGGTTGGGGCCAAATTGCAAAGCTCTGGCTCCCCGACTCTTAGGTTCTGTGGCAAATTGCACAGCTCTGGCTGTCTGGCTCTTATAGTCTGAGCCAAATTGCACAGATCTGGCTGTCTGGCTCTTAGAGTCTGAGCCAAATTGCACAGCTCTGGCTGCCTGGCTCTCAGGGTCTGAGGCAAATCGCACAGCTCTGGCTGCCTGACTCTTAGAGTCTGAGGCAAATTGCACAGCTCTGGCTGCCTGCCTCTTAGATTTTGAGCCAAATTGCACAGCTCTGGCTGTCTGGCTCACAGTTTTTGAGGCAAAACGCACAGCTCTGGCTGCCTGACTCTCAAAATCTGGGGCAAATCGCACATGTCTGACTGCCTGGCTCTCGGATTTTGAGGCAAATTGCACAGCTCTGGTTGCCTGGCTCTCAGAGTCTGAGGCAAATCGCACATGTCTGGTTGCCTGACTCTCATGGTCTGAGCTAAATCGCACAGCTCTGGCTGCCTGGCTCTCAGAGTCTGAGGCAAATCACACAGCTCTGGCTGCCTGACTCTTAGAGTCTGAGGCAAATCGCATACCTTTGGCTGCCTGGCTCCCAGGATCTGAGGCAAATGCACAGCTCTGGCTGCCTGAATCTCAGGGATGGAACCTATTCGCACAGCTCTGGCTGCCTGACTCTCAGGTTCTGAGCCGAATCGCAGAGCTCTGGCTGCCTGGCTCTTAGAGTCGGAGCCCAATCGCACAGCTCTGGCTGCCTGACTCTCAGGGAAAGAGCCAAATTGCAGAGCTCTGGCTGCCTGAATCTCAGAGTCTGAGCCAAATCAAACAGCTCTGGATGCCTGACTCTCAGGGTCTGAGGCAAATCACACAGCTCTGGCTGCCTGGCTTTCAGTGTCTGAGCCAAATCGGACAGCTCTGGCTGCCTGACTCTCAGGGTCTGAGGCAAATCACACAGCTCTGGCTGCCTGGCTTTCAGTGTCTCAGCCAAATCGGACAGCTCTGGCTGCCTGACTCTCATGGTCTGAGCCAAATCCGTCAGCTCCGGCTGACTGACTCTCTGGGAAAGAGCCAATTCGCACAGCTCTGGCTGCCTGACTCTCATGGTCTGAGCCAAATCGCGCAGCACTGGCTGCCTGGCTCTCAGAATCTGAGGCAAATCGCACGGCTCTGGCTGCCTGACTCTCATGGTCTGAGCCAAATCGCACAGCTCTTGCTGCCTGGCTCTCAGAATCTGAGGCAAATCGCACGGCGCTGGCTGCTTGCCTCTCAGAGTCTGAGGCAAATCGCACAGCTCTGTCTGCCTGGCTCTTATAGTCTGAGCCAAATCACGCAATTCTGGCTGCCTGACTCTCATGGTCTGAACCAAATCGCACAGCTCTGGCTGCCTGAATCTTAGGGAATCAGACAAATCGCACAGCTCTGCAGTCTGACTCTCAGGTTTTGAGCCAAATCGCACAGCTCTGGCTGCCTGGCTCTTAGAGTCGGAGCCAAATCGCACAGCTCTGGCTGCCTGGCTCTCAGGGTTTGAGGCAAATCGCACAGCTCTGGCTCCCTGACTCTTAGACTCTGAGGCAAATCGCATACCTCTGGCTGCCTGGCTCTTAGATTCTGAGGCAAATCGCATACCTCTGACTGCCTGGCTCCCAGAGTCTGAGGCAAAATGCACAGATCTGGCTGCCTCAATCTCAGGGATGGATCCTATTCGCACAGCTCTGGCTGCCTGACTCTCAGGTTCTGAGCCGAATCTCAGAGCTCTGGCTGCCTGGCTCTTAGAGTCGGAGCCAAATCGCACAGCTCTGGCTGCCTGACTCTCAGGGAAAGAGCCAAATTGCAGAGCTCTGGCTGCCTGAATCTCAGAGTCTGAGCCAAATCAAACAGCTCTGGATGCCTGACTCTCAGGCTCTGAGGCAAATCGCACAGCTCTGTCTGCCTGACTCTGAGGGATGGAGCCAAATCGCACAGCTCTGGCTACCTGACTCTTAGAGTCTGAGCTAAATCGCATAGCTCTGTCTGCCTGTCTCTTAGAGTCTGAGGCAAATTGCACAGCTCTGGCTGCCTGAATCTCAGGGTCTGAGCAAAATGGCACAGCTCTGGCTGCCTGACTCTTAGGGTCTGAGGCAAATTGCACAGCTCTGGCTCCCTGACTCTTAGGGTCTGAGCCAAATCGCACAGCTCTGGCTGCCTGGATCTCAGCGTCTGAGGCAAATTGCACAGCTCTGGCTGCCTGACTCTCAGCGTCTGAGGCAAATCACACAGCTCTGGCTGCCTGGCTTTCAGTGTCTGAGCCAAATCGGACAGATCTGGCTGCCTGAATCTCCGGGTCTGAGCCAAATCCGTCAGCTCAGGCTGCCTGACTCTCAGGGAAAGAGCCAAATCGCACAGCTCAGGCTGCCTGACTCTTAAGGTCTGAGGCAAATCGCACAGCTCTGGCTGCCTGGCTCTCAGAGTCTGAGGCAAATCGCATAGCTCTGGCTGCCTGACTTTCAGGAATAGAGCCAAATCGCACAGCTCTGGCTGCCTGATTCTCAGGGAAAGAGCCAAATTGCACAGCTCTGGCTGACTGAATCTCATGGTCTGAGCCAAATCGCACAGCTCTGGCTGCCTGGCTCTTACAGTCTGAGCCAAATCGCACAATTCTGGATGCCTGACTCTCATGGTCTGAGCCAAATCGCACAGTTCTGGCTGCCTGGCTCTCAGAGTATCAGTCAAATCGCATAGCTCTGGCTGCCTGACTTTCAGGAATAGAGCCAAATCGCACAGCTCTGGCTGCCTGATTCTCAGGGAAAGAGCCAAATTGCAGAGCTCTGGCTGCCTGAATCTCATGGTCTGAGCCAAATCGCACAGCTCTGGCTGCCTGGCTCTTACAGTCTGAGCCAAATCGCGCAATTCTGGCTGCCTGACTCTCAGGGTTTGAGCCAAATCGCACAGCTCTGGCTGCCTGGCTCTTAGAGTAGGAGCCAAATCGCACAGCTCTGACTGCCTGGCTCTTAGAGTCTGAGGCAAATCGCATACCTCTGGCTGCCTGGCTCCCAGGGTCTGAGGCAAAATGCACAGCTCTGGCTGCCTGAATCTCAGGGATGGATCCAATTCGCACAGCTCTGGCTGCCTGACTCTCAGGGTCTGAGCCGAATCGCAGAGCTCTGCCTGCCTGGCTCTTAGAGTCGGAGCCAAATTGCAGAGCTCTGGCTGCCTGACTCTCAGGGAAAGAGCCAAATTGCAGAGCTCTGGATGCCTGACTCTCAGGGTTTGAGGCAAATCGCACAGCTCTGGCTGCCTGACTCTCAGGGTCTGAGCCCAATAGCACAGCTCTGGCTGCCTGACTCTCAGGGAAAGAGCCAAATTGCAGAGCTCTGGCTGCCTGAATCTCAGAGTCTGAGCCAAATCAAACAGCTCTGGATGCCTGACTCTCAGGGTCTGAGGCAAATCGCACAGCTCTGGCTGCCTGACTCTGAGGGATGGAGCCAAATCGCACAGCTCTGTCTACCTGACTCTTAGAGTCTGAGCTAAATCGCATAGCTCTGTCTGCCTGGCTTTCAGAGTCTGAGGCAAATTGCACAGCTCTGGCTGCCTGAATCTCAGGGTCTGAGGAAAATGGCACAGCTCCAGCTGCCTGACTCTTAGGGTCTGAGCCATATCGCACAGCTCTGGCTGCCTGGATCTCAGCGTCTGAGGCAAATTGCACAGCTCTGGCTGCCTGGCTTTCAGTGTCTGAGCCAAATCGGACAAATCGGACAGCTCTGGCTGCCTGACTCTCCGGGTCTGAGCCAAATCCGTTAGCTCTGACTGCCTGACTCTCAGGGAAAGAGCCAAATCGCACAGCTCTGGCTGCCTGACTCTCATGGTCTGAGTCAAATCGCACAGCTCTGGCTGCCTGGCTCTCAGAGTCTGAGGCAAATCGCATAGCTCTGGCTGCCTGACTTTCAGGGATAGAGCCAAATCGCACAGCTCTGGCTGCCGGATTCTCAGGGAAAGTGCCTACTTACACAGCTCTGGCTGACTGAATCTCATGGTCTGAGCCAAATCGCACAGCTCTGGCTGCCTGACTCTTAGAGTCTGAGGCACATCGCGCAGCTCTGGTGCCTGACTCTTAGGGATGGAGCCAAATTGCACAGCTCTGGCTGCCTGAATCTTAGGTTCTGAGCCAAATCGCACAGTTCTGTCTGCCTGACTCTCAGGGTCTGAGCCAAATCGCACAGCTCTGGCTGCCTGAATCTTAGGGATGGAGCCAAATCGCACAGCTCTGCTGCTTGACTCTCATGGTTTGAGGCAAATCGCATAGCTTTGGCTGCCTGGCTCTCAGAGTCTGAGGCACATCACACAGCTCTGGTGCCTGACTCTTAGGGATGGAGCCAAATTGCACAGCTCTGCCTGCCTGACTCTCAGAGTCTGAGCCAAATCAAACAGCTCTGGATGCCTGACTCTCAGGGTCTGAGGCAAATCGCACAGCTCTGGCTGCCTGACTCTGAGGCATGGAGCCAAATCGCACATCTCTGGCTGCCTGGATCTCAGCGTCTGAGGCAAATTGCACAGCTCTGGCTGCCTGACTCTCAGGGTCTGAGCCAAATCCGTCAGCTCTGGCTGCCTGACTCTCATGGTCTGAGCCAAATCGCACAGCTCTGGCTGCCTGCCTCTCAGAGTCTGAGGCAAATCGCAAATGTCTGGTGGCCTGACTCTCATGGTCTGAGCTAAATCGCACAGCTCTGGCTGCCTTGCTCTCAGAGTCTGAGGCAAATCGCACAGCTCTGGCTGCCTGCCTCTTAGATTTTGAGCCAAATTGTACAGCTCTGGCTGTCTGGCTCCCAGTTTTTGAGGCAAATCGCACAGCTCTGGCTGCCTGACTCTCAGAATCTGGGGCAAATCGCACATGTCTGACTGCCTGACTCTCAGAGTCTGAGGCAAAGTGCACAGCTCTGGCTGCCTGAATCTCAGAGATGGATCCTATTCGCACAGCTCTGGCTGCCTGACTCACAGGGTCTGAGCCGAATCTCAGAGCTCTGGCTGCCTGGCTCTTAGAGTCGGAGCCAAATCGCACAGCTCTGGCTGCCTGACTCTCAGGGAAAGAGCCAAATTGCAGAGCTCTGGCTGCCTGAATCTCAGAGTCTGAGCCAAATCAAACAGCTCTGGATGCCTGACTCTCAGGCTCTGAGGCAAATCGCACAGTTCTGTCTGCCTGACTCTGAGGGATGGAGCCAAATCGCACAGCTCTGGCTACCTGACTCTTAGAGTCTGAGCTAAATCGCATAGCTCATTCTGCCTGGCTCTTAGAGTCTGAGGCAAATTGCACAGCTCTGGCTGCCTGAATCTCAGGGTCTGAGGAAAATGGCACAGCTCCGGCTGCCTGAATCTAAGGGTCTGAGGCAAATTGCACAGCTCTGGCTCCTTGACTCATAGGGTCTGAGCCAAATCGCACGGCTCTGGCTGCCTGGATCTCAGCGTCTGAGGCAAATTGCACAGCTCTGGCTGCCTGGCTCTCAGAGTCTGAGGCAAATAGCATAGCTCTGGCTGCCTGACTTTCAGGGATAGAGCCAAATCGCACAGCTCTGGCTGCCGGATTCTCAGGGAAAGTGCCTACTTACACAGCTCTGGCTGACTGAATCTCATGGTCTGAGCCAAATCGCACAGCTCTGGCTGCCTGACTCTTAGAGTCTGAGGCACATCGCGCAGCTCTGGTGCCTGACTCTTAGGGATGGAGCCAAATTGCACAGCTCTGGCTGCCTGAATCTTAGGTTCTGAGCCAAATCGCACAGTTCTGTCTGCCTGACTCTCAGGGTCTGAGCCAAATCGCACAGCTCTGGCTGCCTGAATCTTAGGGATGGAGCCAAATCGCACAGCTCTGCTGCTTGACTCTCATGGTTTGAGGCAAATCGCATAGCTTTGGCTGCCTTGCTCTCAGAGTCTGAGGCACATCACACAGCTCTGGTGCCTGACTCTTAGGGATGGAGCCAAATTGCACAGCTCTGCCTGCCTGACTCTCAGAGTCTGAGCCGAATCGCAGAGCTCTGGCTGCCTGGTCTTAGAGTCAGAGCCAAATCGCACAGCTCTGGCTGCCTGACTCTCACGGTCTGAGCTAAATCGCAGAGTTCTGGCTGCCTGACTCTCAGGGTCTGAGGCAAATCGCACAGCTCTGGCTGCCTGTCTCTTAGAGTCTGAGGCACATCGCGCAGCTCTGGTGCCTGACTCTTAGGGATGGAGCCAAATTGCACAGCTCTGGCTGCCTGAATCTTAGGTTCTGAGCCAAATCGCACAGTTCTGTCTGCCTGACTCTCAGGGTCTGAGCCAAATTGCACAGCTCTGGCTGCCTGAATCTTAGGGATGGAGCCAAATCGCACAGCTCTGCTGCTTGACTCTCATGGTTTGAGGCAAATCGCATAGCTTTGGCTGCCTGGCTCTCAGAGTCTGAGGCACATCACACAGCTCTGGTGCCTGACTCTTAGGGATGGAGCCAAATTGCACAGCTCTGCCTGCCTGACTCTCAGAGTCTGAGCCGAATCGCAGAGCTCTGGCTGGCTGGCTCTTGGAGTCGGATCCAAATCGCACAGCTCTGGCTGCCTGACTCTCAGGGAAAGAGCCAAATTGCAGAGCTCTGGCTGCCTGAATCTCAGAGTCTGAGCCAAATCAAACAGCTCTGGATGCCTGACTCTCAGGGTCTGAGGCAAATCGCACAGCTCTGGCTGCCTGACTCTGAGGCATGGAGCCAAATCGCACATCTCTGGCTGCCTGGATCTCAGCGTCTGAGGCAAATTGCACAGCTCTGGCTGCCTGACTCTCAGGGTCTGAGCCAAATCCGTCAGCTCTGGCTGCCTGACTCTCATGGTCTGAGCCAAATCGCACAGCTCTGGCTGCCTGGCTCTCAGAGTCTGAGGCAAATCGCATAGCTCTGGCTGCCTGACTTTCAGGGATAGAGCCAAATCGCACAGCTCTGGCTGCCGGATTCTCAGGGAAAGAGCCAAATTGCACAGCTCTGGCTGACTGAATCTCATGGTCTGAGCCAAATCGCACAGCTCTGGCTGCCTGGCTCTCAGAGTCTGAGGCAAATCGCAGAGCTCTGGCTGCCTGACTCTCAGGGAAAGAGCCAAATTGTACACCTCTGGCTATCTGGCTTTCATAGTCTGGGGCAAATCGCACATGTCTGGCTCCCTACTCTCATGGTCTGAACCAAATCGCACAACTCTGGCTGTCTGGCTCTCAGAGTCTGAGGCAAATCGCACAGCTCTGGCTGCCTGTCTCTTAGAGTCTGAGGAACATCGCGCAGCTCTGGTGCCTGACTCTTAGGGATGGAGCCAAATTGCACAGCTCTGGCTGCCTGACTCTCAGATTCTGAGCCAAATCGCACATCTCTGGATCCCTGAATCTTAGGTTCTGAGCCAAATCGCACAGTTCTGTCTGCCTGACTCTCAGGGTCTGAGCCAAATCGCACAGCTCTGGCTGCCTGAATCTTAGGGATGGAGCCAAATCGCACAGCTCTGCTGCCTGACTCTCATGGTTTGAGGTAAATCGCACAGCTCTGGCTGCCTGGCTCTCAGAGTCTGAGGCAAATTGCAAATGTCAGGTTGCCTGACTCTCATGGTCTGAGCTAAATCGCACAGCTCTGGCTGCCTGACTCTCATGGTCTGAGCTAAATCGCACAGCTCTGGCTCCCTGGCTCTCAGAGTCTGAGGCAAGTCACACAGCTCTGGCTGCCTGACTCTTAGAGTCTGAGGCAAATCTCATAACTCTGGCTGCCTGACTCTTAGATTCTGAGGCAAATTGCATACCACTGACTGCCTGGCTCCCAGGGTCTGAGGCAAAATGCACAGCTCTGGCTGCCTGAATCTCAGGGATGGATCCTATTCGCACAGCTCTGGCTGCCTGACTCACAGGGTCTGAGCCGAATCTCAGAGCTCTGGCTGCCTGGCTCTTAGAGTCGGAGCCAAATCGCACAGCTCTGGCTGCCTGTCTCTCAGGGAAAGAGCCAAATTGCAGAGCTCTGGCTGCCTGAATCTCAGAGTCTGAGCCAAGTCAAACAGCTCTGGATGCCTGACTCTCAGGCTCTGAGGCAAATCGCACAGCTCTGGCTGCCTGACTCTGAGGCATGGAGCCAAATCGCACATCTCTGGCTGCCTGGATCTCAGCGTCTGAGGCAAATTGCACAGCTCTGGCTGCCTGACTCTCAGGGTCTGAGCCAAATCCGTCAGCTCTGGCTGCCTGACTCTCATGGTCTGAGCCAAATCGCACAGCTCTGGCTGCCTGGCTCTCAGGGAAAGAGCCAAATTGTACTCCTCTGGCTGCCGGATTCTCAGGGAAAGAGCCAAATCGCACAGCTCTGGCTGCCAGATTCTCAGGGAAAGAGCCAAATTGCACAGCTCTGGCTGCCTGGCTCTCAGAGTCTGAGGCAAATCGCAGAGCTCTGGCTGCCTGACTCTCAGGGAAAGAGCCAAATTGTACACCTCTGGCTATCTGGCTTTCATAGTCTGGGACAAATCGCACATGTCTGGCTCCCTACTCTCATGGTCTGAACCAAATCGCACAACTCTGGCTGTCTGGCTCTCAGAGTCTGAGGCAAATCGCACAGCTCTGGCTGCCTGTCTCTTAGAGTCTGAGGCACATCGCGCTGCTCTGGTGCCTGACTCTTAGGGATGGAGCCAAATTGCACAGCTCTGGCTGCCTGACTCTCAGAGTCTGGGCCAAATCGCACATCTCTGGCTCCCTGAATCTTAGGTTCTGAGCCAAATCGCACAGTTCTGTCTGCCTGACTCTCAGGGTCTGAGCCAAATCGCACAGCTCTGGCTGCCTGAATCTTAGGGATGGAGCCAAATCGCACAGCTCTGCTGCCTGACTCTCATGGTTTGAGGTAAATCGCACAGCTCTGGCTGCCTGGCTCTCAGAGTCTGAGGCAAATCGCAAATGTCTGGTTGCCTGACTCTCATGGTCTGAGCTAAATCGCACAGCTCTGGCTGCCTTGCTCTCAGAGTCTGAGGCAAATCGCACAGCTCTGGCTGCCTGCCTCTTAGATTTTGAGCCAAATTGTACAGCTCTGGCTGTCTGGCTCCCAGTTTTTGAGGCAAATCGCACAGCTCTGGCTGCCTGACTCTCAGAATCTGGGGCAAATCGCACATGTCTGACTTCCTGGCTCTCAGAGTCTGAGGCAAAGTGCACAGCTCTGGCTGCCTGAATCTCAGTGTCTGAGGCAAATCGCACAGCTCTGGCTGCCTGACTCTTAGAGTCTGAGGCACATTGCACAGCTCTGGTGCCTGACTCTTAGGGTTTGAGCCAAATTGCACAGCTCTGGCTGGCTGACTCTAAGGGATGTGGTGAAATTGCACAGCTCTGGCTGGCTGACTCTCAGAGTCTGATCCAAATCTCATATCTATGGCCCCCTGACTCTTAGGTTCTGAGCCAAATCGCGCAGTTTTGGCTGCCTGAATCTCAGGGTCTGAGCCAAATCGCACAGCTCTGGCTGCCTGAATCTTAGGGATGGAAACAAATCGCACAGCTCTGCTGCCTGCCTCTTAGATTTTGAGCCAAATTGCACAGCTCTGGCTGTCTGGCTTCCATTTTTTCAGGCATTGAGCACAGCTCTGGCTGCAGGACTCTCAGGGATTGAGGCACATCGCAAAGCTCTGACTGCCTGGCTCTCGGAATCTGGGGCAAATCGCAAGGCTCTGGCTGCCTGACTCTCAGGTTGTGAGGCAAATCGCACAGCTCTGGCTGCCTGAATCTCAGGGTCTGAGAAATGGCACAGCTCCGGCTGCCTGGCTCCCAGGGTCTGAGCCAAATTGCACATCTCTGGCTGCCTGGCTCTTAGAATCAGAGCCAAATTGCTCGGCTATGGCTGCCTGACAGTCCGGGTCTGAGGCAAATCGCACAGCTCTGGCTGCCTGACTTTCAGGGAAAGAGCCAAATTGCACACTTCTGGCTGCCTGGCTTTCAGAGTCTGTGGCAAATCGCACAGCTCTGGCTGCCTGACTCTTAGAGTCTGAAGCACATCGTGCAGCTCTGGTGCCTGACTCTTAGGGATGGAGCCAAACTGCACAGCTCTGGCTGCCTGACTCTCAGAGTCTGAGGCAAATCACACATCTCTGGCTCCCTGAATCTTAGGTTCTGAGCCAAATCGCACAGTTCTGTCTGTCTGACTATCAGGGTCTGAGCCAAATCGCACAGCTCTGCTGCCTGACTCTCATGGTTTGAGGCAAATTGCACAGCTCTGGCTGCATGGCTTTCAGAGTCTGGGGCAAATTGCACATGTCTGGCTGCCTGACTCTCAGAGTCTGAGCCAAATCAAACAGCTCTGGCTGCCTGACTCTCAGGGAAAGAGCCAAGTTGCACAGCTCTGGCTGCCTGACTCTCATGTTCTGAGCCAAATCGCACAGCTCTGGCTGCCTGGCTCTCAGAGTCTGAGGCAAATCGCATAGCTATGGCTGCGTGACTTTCAGGGATAGAGACAAATTGCACAGCTCTGGCTGCCTGGCTCTTAGATTTTGAGCCAAGTTGCACAGCTCTGGCTGTCTGGCTCACAGTTTTTGAGGCAAATCGCACAGCTCTGGCTGCCTGACTCTCAGAATCTGGGGCAAATTGCACATGTCTGACTGCCTGGGTCTCAGATTTTGAGGCAAATTGCACAGCTCTGGCTGCCTGGCTCTCAGAGTCGGAGGTAAATCGCACAGCTCTGGTTGCCTGCCTCTCATGGTCTGAGCTAAATCGCACAGCTCTGGCTCCCTGGCTCTCAGAGTTTGAGGCAAATCGCATACCTCTGGCTGCCTGGCTCTTATTTTCTGAGGCAAATCGCATACCTCTGACTGCCTGGCTCCCAGGGTCTGAGGCAAAATGCACAGATCTGGCTGCCTGAATCTCAGGGATGGATCCTATTCGCACAGCTCTGGCTGCCTGACTCACAGGGTCTGAGCCGAATCTCAGAGCTCTGGCTGCCTGGCTCTTCGAGTCGGAGCCAAATCGCACAGCTCTGGCTGCCTGACTCTCAGGGAAAGAGCCAAATTGCAGAGCTCTGGCTGCCTGAATCTCAGAGTCTGAGCCAAATCAAACAGCTCTGGATGCCTGACTCTCAGGCTCTGAGGCAAATCGCACAGCTCTGTCTGCCTGACTCTGAGGGATGGAGCCAAATCGCACAGCTCTGGCTACCTGACTCTTAGAGTCTGAGCTAAATCGCATAGCTCTGTCTGCCTGGCTCTTAGAGTCTGAGGCAAATTGCACAGCTCTGGCTGCCTGAATCTCAGGGTCTGAGGAAAATGGCACAGCTCCGGCTGCCTGACTCTAAGGGTCTGAGGCAAATTGCACAGCTCTGGCTGCCTGACTCTTAGGGTCTGAGCCAAATCACACAGCTCTGGCTGCCTGGATCTCAGCGTCTGAGGCAAATTGCACAGCTCTGGCTGCCTGACTCTCAGGATCTGAGGCAAATCACACAGCTCTGGCTGCCTGGCTTTCAGTGTCTGAGCCAAATCGGACAGCTCTGGCTGCCTGAATCTCCGGGTCTGAGCCAAATCCGTCAGCTCTGGCTGCCTGACTCTCAGGGAAAGAGCCAAATCGCACAGCTCTGGCTGCCTGACTCTTCGAGTCTGAGGCAAATCGCATAGCTCTGGCTGCCTGTCTCTTAGATTTTGAGCCAAATTGCACAGCTCTGGCTGTCTGGCTCACAGTTTTTGAGGCAAATCGCACAGCTCTGGCTCGCTGGCTCTCAGAGTCTGAGGCAAATCACACAGCTCTGGCTGCCTGACTCTTAGAGTCTGAGGCAAATCGCATACCTCTGACTGCCTGGCTCTTAGAGTCTGAGGCAAATCGCTTACCTCTGGCTGCCTGGCTCCCAGGGTCTGAGGCAAAATGCACAGCTCTGGCTGCCTGAATCTCAGGGATGGATCCAATTCGCACAGCTCTGGCTGCCTGACTCTGAGGGTCTGAGCCGAATCGCAGAGCTCTGCCTGCCTGGCTCTTAGAGTCGGAGCCAAATTGCAGAGCTCTGGCTGCCTGACTCTCAGGGAAAGAGCCCAATTGCAGAGCTCAGGCTGCCTGAATCTCAGAGTCTGAGCCAAATCAAACAGCTCTGGATGCCTGACTCTCAGGGTCTGAGGCAAATCACACAGCTCTGGCTGCCTGGCTCTTATAGTCGTAGCCAAATCGCACAGCTCTGGTTGCCTGCGTCTTAGGGTCTGAAGCAAATTGCACAGCTCTGGCTGCCTGACTCTGAGGGATGGAGCCAAATCGCACAGCTCTGTCTACCTGACTCTTAGAGTCTGAGCTAAATCGCATAGCTCTGTCTGCCTGACTCTCAGAGTCTGAGGCAAATTGCACAGCTCTGGCTGCCTGAATCTCAGGGTCTGAGGAAAATGGCACAGCTCCAGCTGCCTGACTCTTAGGGTATGAGCCAAATCGCACAGCTGTGGGTGCCTGGATCTCAGCGTCTGAGGCAAATTGCACAGCTCTGGCTGCCTGGCTTTCAGTGTCTGAGCCAAATCGGACAAATCGGTCAGCTCTGGCTGCCTGACTCTCCGGGTCTGAGCCAAATCCGTTAGCTCTGACTGCCTGACTCTCAGGGAAAGAGCCAAATCGCACAGCTCTGGCTGCCTGACTCTTATGGTCTGAGCCAAATCGCACAGCTCTGGCTGCCTGGCTCTCAGAGTCTGAGGCAAATCGCTTAGCTCTGGCTGCCTGACTTTCAGGGATAGAGCCAAATCGCACAGCTCTGGCTGCCTGACTCTTAGAGTCTGAGGCACATCGCACAGCTCTGGTGCCTGACTCTTAGGGATGGAGCCAAATTGCACAGCTCTGGCTGCCTGAATCTTAGGTTCTGAGCCAAATTGCACAGTTCTGTCTGCCTGACTCTCAGGGTCTGAGCCAAATCGCACAGCTCTGGCTGCCTGAATCTTAGGGATGGAGCCAAATCGCACAGCTCTGCTGCTTGACTCTCATGGTTTGAGGCAAATCGCATAGCTTTGGCTGCCTGGCTCTCAGAGTCGGAGGCACATCACGCACCTCTGGTGCCTGACTCTTAGGGATGGAGCCAAATTGCACAGCTCTGCCTGCCTGACTCTCAGAGTCTGAGCCGAATCGCAGAGCTCTGGCTGCCTGGCTCTTAGAGTCGGAGCCAAATCGCACAGCTCTGGCTGCCTGACTCTCAGGGAAAGAGCCAAATTGCAGATCTCTGGCTGCCTGAATCTCAGAGTCTGAGCCAAATCAAACAGCTCTGGATGCCTGACTCTCAGGGTCTGAGGCAAATCGCACAGCTCTGTCTGCCTGATTCTGAGGCATGGAGCCAAATCGCACATCTCTGGCTGCCTGGATCTCAGCGTCTGAGGCAAATTGCACAGCTCTGGCTGCCTGCCTCTTAGATTTTGAGCCAAATTGTACAGCTCTGGCTGTCTGGCTCCCAGTTTTTGAGGCAAATCGCACAGCTCTGGCTGCCTGACTCTCAGAATCTGGGGCAAATCGCACATGTCTGACTGCCTGGCTCTCAGAGTCTGAGGCAAAGTGCACAGCTTTGTATGCCTGAATCTCAGTGTCTGAGGCAAATCGCACAGCTCTGGCTGCCTGACTCTTAGAGTCTGAGGCACATTGCACAACTCTGGTGCCTGACTCTTAGGGTTTGAGCCAAATTGCACAGCTCTGGCTGGCTGACTCTTAGGAATGGGGCGAAATTGCACAGCTCTGGCTGCCTGACTCTGAGAGTCTGAGCCAAATCTCATATCTATGGCCCCCTGACTCTTAGGTTCTGAGCCAATTCACGCTGTTATGGCTGCCTGAATCTCAGGGTCTGAGCCAAATCGCACAGCTCTGGCTGCCTGAATCTTAGTGATGGACACAAATTGCACAGCTCCGGCTGCCTGGCTCTTAGAATCTGAGGCACGTTGCACAGCTCTGGTGCCTGACTCTTAGGGTTGGAGCCAAATTGCACAGCTCTGGCTGGCTGACTCTTAGGGATGGGGTGAAATTGCACAGCCCTGGATGCCTGACTCTCAGAGTCTGAGCCAAATCTCATATCTATGGCCCCCTGACTCTTAGGTTCTGAGCCAATTCGCGCAGTTCTGGCTGCCTGAATCTCAGGGTCTGAGCCAAATCGCACAGCTCTGGCTGCCTGAATCTTAGGGATGGAAACAAATCGCACAGCTCTGCTGCCTGCCTCTTAGATTTTGAGCCAAATTGCACAGCTCTGGCTGTCTGGCTTCCATTTTTTCAGGCATAGAGCACAGCTCTGGCTGCAGGACTCTCATGGATTGAGGCACATCGCAAAGCTCTGACTGCCTGGCTCTCAGAATCTGGGGCAAATCGCAAGGCTCTGGCTGCCTGAATCTCAGGGTCTGACGAATATGGCACAGCTCCGGCTGCCTGGCTCCCAGGGTCTGAGCCAAATTGCACAGCTCTGGCTGTCTGGCTCTTTGAGTCTGAGCCAAATTGCACATCTCTGGCTGCCTGCCTCTTAGAATCAGAGCCAAATTGCTCGGCTCTGGCTGCCTGACAGTCCGGGTCTGAGGCAAATCGCACAGCTCTGGCTGCCTGACTTTCAGGGAAAGAGCCAAATTGCACACCTCTGGCTGCCTGGCTTTCAGAGTCTGAGGCAAATCGCACAGCTCTGGCTGCCTGACTCTTAGAGTCTGAGGCACATCGTGCAGCCCTGGTGCCTGACTCTTAGGGATGGAGCCAAATTGCACAGCTCTGGCTGCCTGACTCTCAGAGTCTGAGGCAAATCACACATCTCTGGCTCCCTGAATCTTAGGTTCTGAGCCAAATCGCACAGTTCTGTCTGTCTGACTATCAGGGTCTGAGCCAAATTGCACAGCTCTGGCTGCCTGAATCTTAGGGATGGAGCCAAATCGCAGAGCTCTGCTGCCTGACTCTCATGGTTTGAGGCAAATTGCACAGCTCTGGCTGCATGGCTTTCAGAGTCTGGGGCAAATTGCACATGTCTGGCTGCCTGACTCTCAGAGTCTGAGGCAAATCGCACAGCTCTGGCTGCCTGACTCTCAGAGTCTGAGCCAAATCAAACAGCTCAGGCTCCCTGACTCTCAGGGAAAGAGCCAAGTTGCACAGCTCTGGCTGCCTGACTCTCATGTTCTGAGCCAAATCGCACAGCTCTGGCTGCCTGGCTCAGAGTCTGAGGCAAATCGCATAGCTATGGCTGCGTGACTTTCAGGGATAGAGACAAATTGCACAGCTCTGGCTGCCTGACTCTTAGATTTTGAGCCAAGTTGCACAGCTCTGGCTGTCTGGCTCACAGTTTTTGAGGCAAATCGCACAGCTCTGGCTGCCTGACTCTCAGAATCTGGGGCAAATCGCACATGTCTGACTGCCTGGCTCTCAGATTTTGAGGTAAATCGCACAGCTCTGGTTGCCTGACTCTCATGGTCTGAGCTAAATCGCACAGCTCTGGCTCCCTGGCTCTCAGAGTCTGAGGCAAATCACACAGCTCTGGCTGCCTGACTCTTGGAGTCTGAGGCAAATTGCACAGCTCTGGCTCCCTGACTCTAAGGGTCTGAGCCAAATCGCACAGCTCTGGCTGCCTGGATCTCAGCATCTGAGGCAAATTGCACAGCTCTGGCTGCCTGACTCTCAGCGTCTGAGGCAAATCACACAGCTCTGGCTGCCTGGCTTTCAGTGTCTGAGCCAAATCGGACAGCTCTGGCTGCCTGAATCTCCGGGTCTGAGCCAAATCCGTCAGCTCAGGCTGCCTGACTCTGAGGGAAAGAGCCAAATCGCACAGCTCAGGCTGCCTGACTCTCATGGTCTGAGGCAAATCGCATAGCTCTGGCTGCGTGACTTTCAGGAATAGAGCCAAATTCCACAGCTCTGGCTGCCTGATTCTCAGGGAAAGAGCCAAATTGCACAGCTCTGGCTGACTGAATCTCATGGTCTGAGCCAAATCGCACAGCTCTGGCTGCCTGGCTCTTACAGTCTGAACAAAATCGCGCAAGTCTGGCTGCCTGACTCTCATGGTCTGAGCCAAATCGCACTGCTCTTGCTGCCTGGCTCTCGGAGTCTGAGACAAATCGCATAGCTCTGGCTGCGTGACTTTTAGGGATAGAGACAAATCGCACAGCTCTGGCTGCCTGATTCTCAGGGAAAGAGCCAAATCGCAGAGCTCTGGCTGCCTGGCTCTCAGAGTCTGAGGCAAATCGCACGGCTCTGGCTGCCTGACTCTCAGGGACTGAGGCACATCGCTCAGCTCTGGCTGCCTGACTCTTAGGGATGGGGCAAAATTGCACAGCTCTGCCTACCTGACTCTTAGGGTTGGGGCCAAATTGCAAAGCTCTGGCTCCCCGACTCTTAGGTTCTGTGGCAAATTGCACAGCTCTGGCTGTCTGGCTCTTATAGTCTGAGCCAAATTGCACAGATCTGGCTGTCTGGCTCTTAGAGTCTGAGCCAAATTGCACAGCTCTGGCTGCCTGGCTCTCAGGGTCTGAGGCAAATCGCACAGCTCTGGCTGCCTGACTCTTAGAGTCTGAGGCAAATTGCACAGCTCTGGCTGCCTGCCTCTTAGATTTTGAGCCAAATTGCACAGCTCTGGCTGTCTGGCTCACAGTTTTTGAGGCAAAACGCACAGCTCTGGCTGCCTGACTCTCAAAATCTGGGGCAAATCGCACATGTCTGACTGCCTGGCTCTCGGATTTTGAGGCAAATTGCACAGCTCTGGTTGCCTGGCTCTCAGAGTCTGAGGCAAATCGCACATGTCTGGTTGCCTGACTCTCATGGTCTGAGCTAAATCGCACAGCTCTGGCTGCCTGGCTCTCAGAGTCTGAGGCAAATCACACAGCTCTGGCTGCCTGACTCTTAGAGTCTGAGGCAAATCGCATACCTTTGGCTGCCTGGCTCCCAGGATCTGAGGCAAATGCACAGCTCTGGCTGCCTGAATCTCAGGGATGGAACCTATTCGCACAGCTCTGGCTGCCTGACTCTCAGGTTCTGAGCCGAATCGCAGAGCTCTGGCTGCCTGGCTCTTAGAGTCGGAGCCCAATCGCACAGCTCTGGCTGCCTGACTCTCAGGGAAAGAGCCAAATTGCAGAGCTCTGGCTGCCTGAATCTCAGAGTCTGAGCCAAATCAAACAGCTCTGGATGCCTGACTCTCAGGGTCTGAGGCAAATCACACAGCTCTGGCTGCCTGGCTTTCAGTGTCTGAGCCAAATCGGACAGCTCTGGCTGCCTGACTCTCAGGGTCTGAGGCAAATCACACAGCTCTGGCTGCCTGGCTTTCAGTGTCTCAGCCAAATCGGACAGCTCTGGCTGCCTGACTCTCATGGTCTGAGCCAAATCCGTCAGCTCCGGCTGACTGACTCTCTGGGAAAGAGCCAATTCGCACAGCTCTGGCTGCCTGACTCTCATGGTCTGAGCCAAATCGCGCAGCACTGGCTGCCTGGCTCTCAGAATCTGAGGCAAATCGCACGGCTCTGGCTGCCTGACTCTCATGGTCTGAGCCAAATCGCACAGCTCTTGCTGCCTGGCTCTCAGAATCTGAGGCAAATCGCACGGCGCTGGCTGCTTGCCTCTCAGAGTCTGAGGCAAATCGCACAGCTCTGTCTGCCTGGCTCTTATAGTCTGAGCCAAATCACGCAATTCTGGCTGCCTGACTCTCATGGTCTGAACCAAATCGCACAGCTCTGGCTGCCTGAATCTTAGGGAATCAGACAAATCGCACAGCTCTGCAGTCTGACTCTCAGGTTTTGAGCCAAATCGCACAGCTCTGGCTGCCTGGCTCTTAGAGTCGGAGCCAAATCGCACAGCTCTGGCTGCCTGGCTCTCAGGGTTTGAGGCAAATCGCACAGCTCTGGCTCCCTGACTCTTAGACTCTGAGGCAAATCGCATACCTCTGGCTGCCTGGCTCTTAGATTCTGAGGCAAATCGCATACCTCTGACTGCCTGGCTCCCAGAGTCTGAGGCAAAATGCACAGATCTGGCTGCCTCAATCTCAGGGATGGATCCTATTCGCACAGCTCTGGCTGCCTGACTCTCAGGTTCTGAGCCGAATCTCAGAGCTCTGGCTGCCTGGCTCTTAGAGTCGGAGCCAAATCGCACAGCTCTGGCTGCCTGACTCTCAGGGAAAGAGCCAAATTGCAGAGCTCTGGCTGCCTGAATCTCAGAGTCTGAGCCAAATCAAACAGCTCTGGATGCCTGACTCTCAGGCTCTGAGGCAAATCGCACAGCTCTGTCTGCCTGACTCTGAGGGATGGAGCCAAATCGCACAGCTCTGGCTACCTGACTCTTAGAGTCTGAGCTAAATCGCATAGCTCTGTCTGCCTGTCTCTTAGAGTCTGAGGCAAATTGCACAGCTCTGGCTGCCTGAATCTCAGGGTCTGAGCAAAATGGCACAGCTCTGGCTGCCTGACTCTTAGGGTCTGAGGCAAATTGCACAGCTCTGGCTCCCTGACTCTTAGGGTCTGAGCCAAATCGCACAGCTCTGGCTGCCTGGATCTCAGCGTCTGAGGCAAATTGCACAGCTCTGGCTGCCTGACTCTCAGCGTCTGAGGCAAATCACACAGCTCTGGCTGCCTGGCTTTCAGTGTCTGAGCCAAATCGGACAGATCTGGCTGCCTGAATCTCCGGGTCTGAGCCAAATCCGTCAGCTCAGGCTGCCTGACTCTCAGGGAAAGAGCCAAATCGCACAGCTCAGGCTGCCTGACTCTTAAGGTCTGAGGCAAATCGCACAGCTCTGGCTGCCTGGCTCTCAGAGTCTGAGGCAAATCGCATAGCTCTGGCTGCCTGACTTTCAGGAATAGAGCCAAATCGCACAGCTCTGGCTGCCTGATTCTCAGGGAAAGAGCCAAATTGCACAGCTCTGGCTGACTGAATCTCATGGTCTGAGCCAAATCGCACAGCTCTGGCTGCCTGGCTCTTACAGTCTGAGCCAAATCGCACAATTCTGGATGCCTGACTCTCATGGTCTGAGCCAAATCGCACAGTTCTGGCTGCCTGGCTCTCAGAGTATCAGTCAAATCGCATAGCTCTGGCTGCCTGACTTTCAGGAATAGAGCCAAATCGCACAGCTCTGGCTGCCTGATTCTCAGGGAAAGAGCCAAATTGCAGAGCTCTGGCTGCCTGAATCTCATGGTCTGAGCCAAATCGCACAGCTCTGGCTGCCTGGCTCTTACAGTCTGAGCCAAATCGCGCAATTCTGGCTGCCTGACTCTCAGGGTTTGAGCCAAATCGCACAGCTCTGGCTGCCTGGCTCTTAGAGTAGGAGCCAAATCGCACAGCTCTGGCTGCCTGGCTCTCAGGGTCTGATGCAAATCGCACATCTCTGGCTGCCTGGCTCCCAGGGTCTGACGCAAAATGCACAGCTCTGGCTGCCTGAATCTCAGGGATGGATCCTATTCACAAAGCTCTGGCTGCCTGACTCTTAGAGTCGGAGCGAAATCGCTCAGCTCTGGCTCCCTGACTCTGAGGGAAAGAGCCAAATTGCACAGCTCTGGCTGACTGAATCTCATGGTCTGTGCCAAATCGCACAGCTCTGGCTGCCTGGCTCTTACAGTCTGAGCCAATTCGCGCAATTCTGGCTGCCTGACTCTCAGGGTTTGAGCCAAATCGCACAGCTCTGGCTGCCTGGCTCTTAGAGTAGCAGCCAAATCGCACCGCTCTGGCTGCCTGGCTCCCAGGGTCTGACGCAAAATGCACAGCTCTGGCTGCCTGAATCTCAGGGATGGATCCTATTCACAAAGCTCTGGCTGCCTGACTCTCAGGGTCTGAGCCGAATCACAGAGCTCTGGCTGCCTGGCTCTTAGAGTCGGAGCGAAATCGCTCAGCTCTGGCTGCCTGACTCTGAGGGAAAGAGTCAAATTGCACAGCTCTGGCTGACTGAATCTCATGGTCTGTGCCAAATCGCACAGCTCTGGCTGCTTGAATCTCAGAGTCTGAGCCAAATCAAACAGCTCTGGATGCCTCACTCTCAGGGTCTGAGGCAAATCGCACAGCTCTGGCTGCCTGACTCTGAGGGATGGAGCCAAATCGCACAGCTCTGGCTACCTGACTCTTAGAGTCTGAACTAAATCGCATAGCTCTGTCGTCCTGGCTCTCAGAGTCTGAGGCAAATTGCACAGCTCTGGCTGCCTGAATCTCAGGGTCTGAGGAAAATGGCACACCTCTGGCTGCCTGACTCTCAGGGTCTGAGGAAAATGGCACAGCTCTGGCTCCCTGACTCTTAGGGTCTGAGACAAATCGCACAGCTCTGGCTGCCTGGCTCTCAGGATCTGAGGCAAATTGCACAGCTCTGGCTGCCTCGCTTTCAGTGTCTGAGCCAAATCGGACAGCTCTGTCTGCCTGACTCTCTAGGTCTGAGCCAAATCCGTCAGCTCTGGCTGCCGGACTCTCATGGTCTGAGACAAATCGCACAGCTCTGGCTGCTTGCCTCTCAGAGTCTGAGGCAAATCGCATAGCTCTGGCTGCGTGACTTTCAGGGATAGAGACAAATCGCACAGCTCTGGCTGCCTGATTCTCAGGGAAAGAGCCAAATCGCACAGCTCTGGCTGCCTGGCTCTCAGAGTCTGAGGCAAATCGCACGGCTCTGGCTGCCTGACTCTCAGGGACTGAGGCACATCGCTCAGCTCTGGCTGCCTGACTCTTAGGGATGGGGCCAAATTGCACAGCTCTGGCGACCTGACTCTTAGGGATGGGGCCAAATTGCAAAGCTCTGGCTCCCTGACTCTTAGGTTCTGTGCCAAATTGCACAGCTCTGGCTGTCTGGCTCTTATAGTCTGAGCCAAATTGCACAGCTCTGGCTGTCTGGCTCTTATAGTCTGAGCCAAATTGCACAACTCTGGATGCCTGGCTCTCAGGGTCTGAGGCAAATCGCAAATCTCTGTCTGTGTGGCTCTTAGAGTCTGACCCAAATTGCACAGCACTGGCTGCCTGGCTCTTAGAGTCTGAGCCAAATTGCACAGCTCTGGCTGCCTGGCTCTCAGGTCTGAAGCAAATCGCACAGCTCTGGCTGCCTGACTCTTAGAGTCTGAGGCAAATCGCACAGCTCTGGCTGCCTGCCTCTTAGATTTTGAGCCAAATTGCACAGCTCTGGCTGTCTGGCTCACAGTTTTTGAGGCAAATCGCACAGCTCTGGCTGCCTGACTCTCAAAATCTGGCGCAAATCGCACATGTCTGACTGCCTGGCTCTCAGATTTTGAGGCAAATTGCACAGCTCTGGTTGCCTGGCTCTCAGAGTCTGAGGCAAATCGCACATGTCTGGTTGCCTGACTCTCATGGTCTGAGCTAAATCGCACAGCTCTGGCTGCCTGGCTCTCAGAGTCTGAGGCAAATCACACAGCTCTGGCTGCCTGGCTCCCAGGGTCTGAGGCAAAATGCACAGCTCTGGCTGCCTGATTCTCAGGGAAAGAGCCAAATTGCACAGCTCTGGCTGACTGAATCTCATGGTCTGAGCCAAATCGCACAGCTCTGGCTGCCTGGCTCTTACAGTCTGAGCCAAATCGCGCAATTCTGGATGCCTGACTCTCATGGTCTGAGCCAAATCGCACAGTTCTGGCTGCCTGGCTCTCAGAGTATCAGTCAAATCGTATAGCTCTGGCTGCCTGACTTTCAGGAATAGAGCCAAATCGCACAGCTCTGGCTGCCTGATTCTCAGGGAAAGAGCCAAATTGCAGAGCTCTGGCTGCCTGATTCTCAGGGAAAGAGCCAAATCGCACAGCTCTGGCTGCCTGGCTCTCAGAGTCTGAGGCAAATCGCACGGCTCTGGCTGCCTGACTCTCAGGGACTGAGGCACATCGCTCAGCTCTGGCTGCCTGACTCTTAGGGATGGGGCCAAATTGCACAGCTCTGGCGACCTGACTCTTAGGGATGGGGCCAAATTGCAAAGCTCTGGCTCCCTGACTCTTAGGTTCTGTGCCAAATTGCACAGCTCTGGCTGTCTGGCTCTTATAGTCTGAGCCAAATTGCACAGCTCTGGCTGTCTGGCTCTTATAGTCTGAGCTAAATCGCACAGCTCTGGCTGCCTGGCTCTCAGAGTCTGAGGCAAATCACACAGCTCTGGCTGCCTGGCTCCCAGGGTCTGAGGCAAAATGCACAGCTCTGGCTGCCTGATTCTCAGGGAAAGAGCCAAATTGCACAGCTCTGGCTGACTGAATCTCATGGTCTGAGCCAAATCGCACAGCTCTGGCTGCCTGGCTCTTACAGTCTGAGCCAAATCGCGCAATTCTGGATGCCTGACTCTCATGGTCTGAGCCAAATCGCACAGTTCTGGCTGCCTGGCTCTCAGAGTATCAGTCAAATCGTATAGCTCTGGCTGCCTGACTTTCAGGAATAGAGCCAAATCGCACAGCTCTGGCTGCCTGATTCTCAGGGAAAGAGCCAAATTGCAGAGCTCTGGCTGCCTGATTCTCAGGGAAAGAGCCAAATCGCACAGCTCTGGCTGCCTGGCTCTTACAGTCTGAGCCAAATCGCGCAATTCTGGCTGCCTGACTCTCAGGGTTTGAGCCAAATCGCACAGCTCTGGCTGCCTGGCTCTCAGGGTCTGATGCAAATCGCACATCTCTGGCTGCCTGGCTCCCAGGGTCTGACGCAAAATGCACAGCTCTGGCTGCCTGAATCTCAGGGATGGATCCTATTCACAAAGCTCTGGCTGCCTGACTCTCAGGGTCTGAGCCGAATCACAGAGCTCTGGCTGCCTGGCTCTTAGAGTCGGAGCGAAATCGCTCAGCTCTGGCTGCCTGACTCTGAGGGAAAGAGCCAAATTGCACAGCTCTGGCTGACTGAATCTCATGGTCTGTGCCAAATCGCACAGCTCTGGCTGCCTGGCTCTTACAGTCTGAGCCAATTCGCGCAATTCTGGCTGCCTGACTCTCAGGGTTTGAGCCAAATCGCACAGCTCTGGCTGCCTGGCTCTTAGAGTAGCAGCCAAATCGCACAGCTCTGGCTGCCTGGCTCTCAGGGTCTGATGCAAATCGCACATCTCTGGCTGCCTGGCTCCCAGGGTCTGACGCAAAATGCACAGCTCTGGCTGCCTGAATCTCAGGGATGGATCCTATTCACAAAGCTCTGGCTGCCTGACTCTCAGGGTCTGAGCCGAATCACAGAGCTCTGGCTGCCTGGCTCTTAGAGTCGGAGCGAAATCGCTCAGCTCTGGCTGCCTGACTCTGAGGGAAAGAGTCAAATTGCACAGCTCTGGCTGACTGAATCTCATGGTCTGTGCCAAATCGCACAGCTCTGGCTGCTTGAATCTCAGAGTCTGAGCCAAATCAAACAGCTCTGGATGCCTCACTCTCAGGGTCTGAGGCAAATCGCACAGCTCTGGCTGCCTGACTCTGAGGGATGGAGCCAAATCGCACAGCTCTGGCTACCTGACTCTTAGAGTCTGAACTAAATCGCATAGCTCTGTCGTCCTGGCTCTCAGAGTCTGAGGCAAATTGCACAGCTCTGGCTGCCTGAATCTCAGGGTCTGAGGAAAATGGCACACCTCTGGCTGCCTGACTCTCAGGGTCTGAGGAAAATGGCACAGCTCTGGCTCCCTGACTCTTAGGGTCTGAGACAAATCGCACAGCTCTGGCTGCCTGGCTCTCAGGATCTGAGGCAAATTGCACAGCTCTGGCTGCCTCGCTTTCAGTGTCTGAGCCAAATCGGACAGCTCTGTCTGCCTGACTCTCTAGGTCTGAGCCAAATCCGTCAGCTCTGGCTGCCGGACTCTCAGGGAAAGCAACAAATTGCACAGCTCTGGCTGCCTGACTCTCATGGTCTGAGCCAAATCGCACAGCTCTGGCTGCTTGCCTCTCAGAGTCTGAGGCAAATCGCATAGCTCTGGCTGCGTGACTTTCAGGGATAGAGACAAATCGCACAGCTCTGGCTGCCTGATTCTCAGGGAAAGAGCCAAATCGCACAGCTCTGGCTGCCTGGCTCTCAGAGTCTGAGGCAAATCGCACGGCTCTGGCTGCCTGACTCTCAGGGACTGAGGCACATCGCTCAGCTCTGGCTGCCTGACTCTTAGGGATGGGGCCAAATTGCACAGCTCTGGCGACCTGACTCTTAGGGATGGGGCCAAATTGCAAAGCTCTGGCTCCCTGACTCTTAGGTTCTGTGCCAAATTGCACAGCTCTGGCTGTCTGGCTCTTATAGTCTGAGCCAAATTGCACAGCTCTGGCTGTCTGGCTCTTATAGTCTGAGCCAAATTGCACAACTCTGGATGCCTGGCTCTCAGGGTCTGAGGCAAATCGCAAATCTCTGTCTGTGTGGCTCTTAGAGTCTGACCCAAATTGCACAGCACTGGCTGCCTGGCTCTTAGAGTCTGAGCCAAATTGCACAGCTCTGGCTGCCTGGCTCTCAGGTCTGAAGCAAATCGCACAGCTCTGGCTGCCTGACTCTTAGAGTCTGAGGCAAATCGCACAGCTCTGGCTGCCTGCCTCTTAGATTTTGAGCCAAATTGCACAGCTCTGGCTGTCTGGCTCACAGTTTTTGAGGCAAATCGCACAGCTCTGGCTGCCTGACTCTCAAAATCTGGCGCAAATCGCACATGTCTGACTGCCTGGCTCTCAGATTTTGAGGCAAATTGCACAGCTCTGGTTGCCTGGCTCTCAGAGTCTGAGGCAAATCGCACATGTCTGGTTGCCTGACTCTCATGGTCTGAGCTAAATCGCACAGCTCTGGCTGCCTGGCTCTCAGAGTCTGAGGCAAATCACACAGCTCTGGCTGCCTGGCTCCCAGGGTCTGAGGCAAAATGCACAGCTCTGGCTGCCTGATTCTCAGGGAAAGAGCCAAATTGCACAGCTCTGGCTGACTGAATCTCATGGTCTGAGCCAAATCGCACAGCTCTGGCTGCCTGGCTCTTACAGTCTGAGCCAAATCGCGCAATTCTGGATGCCTGACTCTCATGGTCTGAGCCAAATCGCACAGTTCTGGCTGCCTGGCTCTCAGAGTATCAGTCAAATCGTATAGCTCTGGCTGCCTGACTTTCAGGAATAGAGCCAAATCGCACAGCTCTGGCTGCCTGATTCTCAGGGAAAGAGCCAAATTGCAGAGCTCTGGCTGCCTGATTCTCAGGGAAAGAGCCAAATCGCACAGCTCTGGCTGCCTGGCTCTTACAGTCTGAGCCAAATCGCGCAATTCTGGCTGCCTGACTCTCAGGGTTTGAGCCAAATCGCACAGCTCTGGCTGCCTGGCTCTTAGAGTAGGAGCCAAATCGCACAGCTCTGGCTGCCTGGCTCTCAGGGTCTGATGCAAATCGCACATCTCTGGCTGCCTGGCTCCCAGGGTCTGACGCAAAATGCACAGCTCTGGCTGCCTGAATCTCAGGGATGGATCCTATTCACAAAGCTCTGGCTGCCTGACTCTCAGGGTCTGAGCCGAATCACAGAGCTCTGGCTGCCTGGCTCTTAGAGTCGGAGCGAAATCGCTCAGCTCTGGCTGCCTGACTCTGAGGGAAAGAGCCAAATTGCACAGCTCTGGCTGACTGAATCTCATGGTCTGTGCCAAATCGCACAGCTCTGGCTGCCTGGCTCTTACAGTCTGAGCCAATTCGCGCAATTCTGGCTGCCTGACTCTCAGGGTTTGAGCCAAATCGCACAGCTCTGGCTGCCTGGCTCTTAGAGTAGCAGCCAAATCGCACAGCTCTGGCTGCCTGGCTCTCAGGGTCTGATGCGAATCGCACATCTCTGGCTGCCTGGCTCCCAGGGTCTGACGCAAAATGCACAGCTCTGGCTGCCTGAATCTCAGGGATGGATCCTATTCACAAAGCTCTGGCTGCCTGACTCTCAGGGTCTGAGCCGAATCACAGAGCTCTGGCTGCCTGGCTCTTAGAGTCGGAGCGAAATCGCTCAGCTCTGGCTGCCTGACTCTGAGGGAAAGAGCCAAATTGCACAGCTCTGGCTGACTGAATCTCATGGTCTGTGCCAAATCGCACAGCTCTGGCTGCTTGAATCTCAGAGTCTGAGCCAAATCAAACAGCTCTGGATGCCTCACTCTCAGGGTCTGAGGCAAATCGCACAGCTCTGGCTGCCTGACTCTGAGGGATGGAGCCAAATCGCACAGCTCTGGCTACCTGACTCTTAGAGTCTGAACTAAATCGCATAGCTCTGTCGTCCTGGCTCTCAGAGTCTGAGGCAAATTGCACAGCTCTGGCTGCCTGAATCTCAGGGTCTGAGGAAAATGGCACACCTCTGGCTGCCTGACTCTCAGGGTCTGAGGAAAATGGCACAGCTCTGGCTCCCTGACTCTTAGGGTCTGAGACAAATCGCACAGCTCTGGCTGCCTGGCTCTCAGGATCTGAGGCAAATTGCACAGCTCTGGCTGCCTCGCTTTCAGTGTCTGAGCCAAATCGGACAGCTCTGTCTGCCTGACTCTCTAGGTCTGAGCCAAATCCGTCAGCTCTGGCTGCCGGACTCTCAGGGAAAGCAACAAATTGCACAGCTCTGGCTGCCTGACTCTCATGGTCTGAGACAAATCGCACAGCTCTGGCTGCTTGCCTCTCAGAGTCTGAGGCAAATCGCATAGCTCTGTCTGCGTGACTTTCAGGGATAGAGACAAATCGCACAGCTCTGGCTGCCTGATTCTCAGGGAAAGAGCCAAATCGCACAGCTCTGGCTGCCTGGCTCTCAGAGTCTGAGGCAAATCGCACGGCTCTGGCTGCCTGACTCTCAGGGACTGAGGCACATCGCTCAGCTCTGGCTGCCTGACTCTTAGGGATGGGGCCAAATTGCACAGCTCTGGCTACCTGACTCTTAGGGATGGGGCCAAATTGCAAAGCTCTGGCTCCCTGACTCTTAGGTTCTGTGCCAAATTGCACAGCTCTGGCTGTCTGGCTCTTATAGTCTGAGCCAAATTGCACAGCTCTGGCTGTCTGGCTCTTATAGTCTGAGCCAAATTGCACAACTCTGGATGCCTGGCTCTCAGGGTCTGAGGCAAATCGCAAATCTCTGTCTGTGTGGCTCTTAGAGTCTAAGCCAAATTGCACAGCACTGGCTGCCTGGCTCTTAGAGTCTGAGCCAAATTGCACAGCTCTGGCTGCCTGGCTCTCAGGTCTGAGGCAAATCGCACAGCTCTGGCTGCCTGACTCTTAGAGTCTGAGGCAAATCGCACAGCTCTGGCTGCCTGCCTCTTAGATTTTGAGCCAAATTGCACAGCTCTGGCTGTCTGGCTCACAGTTTTTGAGGCAAATCGCACAGCTCTGGCTGCCTGACTCTCAAAATCTGGCGCAAATCGCACATGTCTGACTGCCTGGCTCTCAGATTTTGAGGCAAATTGCACAGCTCTGGTTGCCTGGCTCTCAGAGTCTGAGGCAAATCGCACATGTCTGGTTGCCTGACTCTCATGGTCTGAGCTAAATCGCACAGCTCTGGCTGCCTGGCTCTCAGAGTCTGAGGCAAATCACACAGCTCTGGCTGCTTGGCTCCCAGGGTCTGAGGCAAAATGCACAGCTCTGGCTGCCTGAATCTCAGGGAAAGAGCCAAATCGCACAGCTCTGGCTGACTGAATCTCATGGTCTGAGCCAAATCGCACAGCTCTGGCTGCCTGGCTCTTACAGTCTGAGCCAAATCGCGCAATTCTGGATGCCTGACTCTCATGGTCTGAGCCAAATCGCACAGTTCTGGCTGCCTGGCTCTCAGAGTATCAGTCAAATCGCATAGCTCTGGCTGCCTGACTTTCAGGAATAGAGCCAAATCGCATAGCTCTGGCTGCCTGATTCTCAGGGAAAGAGCCAAATTGCAGAGCTCTGGCTGCCTGAATCTCATGGTCTGAGCCAAATCGCACAGCTCTGGCTGCCTGGCTCTTACAGTCTGAGCCAAATCGCGCAATTCTGGCTGCCTGACTCTCAGGGTTTGAGCCAAATCGCACAGCTCTGGCTTCCTGGCTCTTAGAGTAGGAGCCAAATCGCACAGCTCTGGCTGCCTGGCTCTCAGGGTCTGATGCAAATCGCACATCTCTGGCTGCCTGGCACCCAGGGTCTGACGCAAAATGCACAGCTCTGGCTGCCTGAATCTCAGGGATGGATCCTATTCACAAAGCTCTGGCTGCCTGACTCTCAGGGTCTGAGCCGAATCACAGAGCTCTGGCTGCCTGGCTCTTAGAGTCGGAGCGAAATCGCTCAGCTCTGGCTGCCTGACTCTGAGGGAAAGAGCCAAATTGCACAGCTCTGGCTGACTGAATCTCATGGTCTGTGCCAAATCGCACAGCTCTGGCTGCTTGAATCTCAGAGTCTGAGCCAAATCAAACAGCTCTGGATGCCTCACTCTCAGGGTCTGAGGCAAATCGCACAGCTCTGGCTGCCTGACTCTGAGGGATGGAGCCAAATCGCACAGCTCTGGCTACCTGACTCTTAGAGTCTGAACTAAATCGCATAGCTCTGTCGTCCTGGCTCTCAGAGTCTGAGGCAAATTGCACAGCTCTGGCTGCCTGAATCTCAGGGTCTGAGGAAAATGGCACACCTCTGGCTGCCTGACTCTCAGGGTCTGAGGAAAATGGCACAGCTCTGGCTCCCTGACTCTTAGGGTCTAAGACAAATCGCACAGCTCTGGCTGCCTGGCTCTCAGGGTCTGAGGCAAATTGCACAGCTCTGGCTGCCTCGCTTTCAGTGTCTGAGCCAAATCGGACAGCTCTGTCTGCCTGACTCTCTAGGTCTGAGCCAAATCCGTCAGCTCTGGCTGCCGGACTCTCAGGGAAAGCAACAAATTGCACAGCTCTGGCTGCCTGACTCTCATGGTCTGAGACAAATCGCACAGCTCTGGCTGCTTGCCTCTCAGAGTCTGAGGCAAATCGCATAGCTCTGTCTGCGTGACTTTCAGGGATAGAGACAAATCGCACAGCTCTGGCTGCCTGATTCTCAGGGAAAGAGCCAAATCGCACAGCTCTGGCTGCCTGGCTCTCAGAGTCTGAGGCAAATCGCACGGCTCTGGCTGCCTGACTCTCAGGGACTGAGGCACATCGCTCAGCTCTGGCTGCCTGACTCTTAGGGATGGGGCCAAATTGCACAGCTCTGGCTACCTGACTCTTAGGGATGGGGCCAAATTGCAAAGCTCTGGCTCCCTGACTCTTAGGTTCTGTGCCAAATTGCACAGCTCTGGCTGTCTGGCTCTTATAGTCTGAGCCAAATTGCACAGCTCTGGCTGTCTGGCTCTTATAGTCTGAGCCAAATTGCACAACTCTGGATGCCTGGCTCTCAGGGTCTGAGGCAAATCGCAAATCTCTGTCTGTGTGGCTCTTAGAGTCTAAGCCAAATTGCACAGCACTGGCTGCCTGGCTCTTAGAGTCTGAGCCAAATTGCACAGCTCTGGCTGCCTGGCTCTCAGGGTCTGAGGCAAATCGCACAGCTCTGGCTGCCTGACTCTTAGAGTCTGAGGCAAATCGCACAGCTCTGGCTGCCTGCCTCTTAGATTTTGAGCCAAATTGCACAGCTCTGGCTGTCTGGCTCACAGTTTTTGAGGCAAATCGCACAGCTCTGGCTGCCTGACTCTCAAAATCTGGCGCAAATCGCACATGTCTGACTGCCTGGCTCTCAGATTTTGAGGCAAATTGCACAGCTCTGGTTGCCTGGCTCTCAGAGTCTGAGGCAAATCGCACATGTCTGGTTGCCTGACTCTCATGGTCTGAGCTAAATCGCACAGCTCTGGCTGCCTGGCTCTCAGAGTCTGAGGCAAATCACACAGCTCTGGCTGCCTGGCACCCAGGGTCTGAGGCAAAATGCACAGCTCTGGCTGCCTGAATCTCAGGGATGGATCCTATTCGCACAGCTCTGGCTGCCTGACTCTCAGGGTCTGAGCCCAATCGCACAGCTCTGGCTGCCTGACTCTCAGGGAAAGAGCCAAATTGCAGAGCTCTGGCTGCCTGAATCTCTGAGTCTGAGCCAAATCAAACAGCTCTGGATGCCTGACTCTCAGTGTTTGAGGCAAATCACACAGCTCTGGCTGCCTGGCTCTTAGAGTCGTAGCCAAATCGCACAGCTCTGGCTGCCTGGCTCTTAGGGTCTGAAGCAAATCGCACAGCTCTGGCTGCCTGACTCTCAGGGAAAGAGCCAAATTGCAGAGCTCTGGCTGCCTGAATCTCTGAGTCTGAGCCAAATCAAACAGCTCTGGATGCCTGACTCTCAGTGTCTGAGGCAAATCACACAGCTCTGGCTGCCTGGCTCTTAGAGTCGTAGCCAAATCGCACAGCTCTGGCTGCCTGGCTCTTAGGGTCTGAAGCAAATCGCACAGCTCTGGCTGCCTGACTCTGATAGATGGAGCCAAATAGCACAGCTCTGGCTCCCTGACTCTTAGGGTCTGAGCCAAATCGCACAGCTCTGGCTGCCTGGATCTCAGCGTCTGAGGCAAATTGTACAGCTCTGGCTGCCTGACTCTCAGGGTCTGAGGCAAATCACACAGCTCTGGCTGCCTGGCTTTCAGTGTCTGAGCCAAATCGGACAGCTCTGGCTGCCTGACTCTCCGGGTCTGAGCCAAATCCGTCAGCTCTGGCTGCCTGACTCTCAGGGAAAGAGCCAAATCGCACATCTCTGGCTGCCTGAATCTTAGGGATTCAGACAAATCGCACAGCTCTGCAGTCTGACTCTCAGGGTTTGAGCCAAATCGCACAGCTCTGGCTGCCTGGATCTCAGGGTCTGAGGCAAATTGCACAGCTCTGGCTGCCTGACTCTTAGAGTCTGAGGCAAATCGCATAACTCTGGCTGCCTGGCTCTTAGATTCTGAGGCAAATCGCATACCTCTGACTGCCTGGCTCCCAGGGTCTGAGGCAAAATGCACAGCTCTGGCTGCCTGAATCTCAGGGATGGATCCTATTCGCACAGCTCTGGCTGCCTGACTCTCAGGGTCTGAGCCGAATCTCAGAGCTCTGGCTGCCTGGCTCTTAGAGTCGGAGCCAAATCGCACAGCTCTGGCTGCCTGACTCTCAGAGAAAGAGCCAAATTACAGAGCTCTGGCTGCCTGAATCTCAGTGTTTGAACCAAATCAAACAGCTCTGGATGCCTGACTCTCAGGGTCTGAGGCAAATTGCACAGCTCTGTCTGCCTGACTCTGAGGGATGGAGCCAAATCGCACAGCTCTGGCTACCTGACTCTTAGAGTCTGAGCTAAATCGCATAGCTCTGTCTGCCTGGCTCTCAGAGTCTGAGGCAAATTGAACAGCTCTGGTTCCCTGAATCTCAGGGTCTGAGGAAAATGGCACAGCTCCGGCTGCCTGACTCTTAGGGTCTGAGGCAAATTGCACAGCTCTGGCTCCCTGACTCTTAGGGTCTGAGCCAAATCGCACAGCTCTGGCTGCCTGGATCTCAGCGTCTGAGGCAAATTGCACAGCTCTGGCTGCCTGGCTTTCAGTGTCTGAGCCAAATCGGACAGCTCTGGCTGCCTGAATCTCTGGGTCTGAGCCAAATCCGTCAGCTCAGGCTGCCTGACTCTCAGGGAAAGAGCCAAATCGCACAGCTCAGGCTGCCTGACTCTCATGGTCTGAGCCAAATCGCACAGCTCTGGCTGCCTGGCTCTCAGAGTCTGAGGCAAATCGCATAGCTCTGGCTGCCTGACTTTCAGGAATAGAGCCAAATCGCACAGCTCTGGCTGCCTGATTCTCAGGGAAAGAGCCAAATTGCACAGCTCTGGCTGACTGAATCTCATGGTCTGAGCCAAATCGCACAGCTTTAGTTACCTGACTCTTAGAGTCTGAGCTAAATCGCATAGCTCTGTTTGCCCGGCTCTCAGAGTCTGAGGTAAATTGCACATCTCTGGCTGCCTGACTCTGAGGGCTGGAGCCAAATCGCACAGCTCTGGCTACCTGACTCTTAGAGTCTGAGCTAAATCGCATAGCTCTTTCTGCCTGGCTCTCAGTGTCTGAAGCAAATAGCACAGCTCTGGCTCCCTGACTCTTAGGGTCTGAGCCAAATCGCACAGCTCTGGCTGCCTGGCTCTCAGCGTCTGAGGCAAATCGCACAGCTCTGGCTGCCTGACTCTCAAGGGCTGAGGCAAATCACACAGCTCTGGCTGCCTGGCTTTCAGTGTCTGAGCCAAATCGGACAGCTCTGGCTGCCTGACTCTCCGGATCTGAGCCAAATCCGTCAGTTCTGGCTGCCTGACTCTCAGGGAAAGAGCCAAATCGCACAGGTCTGGCTGCCTGACTCTCATGGTCTGAGCCAAATCGCACAGCTCTGGCTGCCTGACTCTCAGAGTCTGAGGCAAATCGCATAGCTCTGGCTGCCTGACTTTCAGGGATAGAGCAAAATCGCATAGCTCTGGCTGCCTGATTCTCAGGGAAAGAGCCAAATTGCACAGCTCTGGCAGACTGAATCTCATGGTCTGAGCCAAATCACACAGCTCTGGCTGCCTGAATCTTAGGGATTCCGACAAATCGCACAGCTCTGCAGTCTGACTCTCAGGGTTTGAGCCAAATCGCACAACTCTGTCTGCCTGGCTCTCAGAATCTGAGGCAAATTGCACAGCTCTGGCTGCCTGAATCTCAGGGTCTGAGGAAAATGGCACACCTCTGGCTGCCTGACTCTCAGGGTCTGAGGAAAATGGCACAGCTCTGGCTCCCTGACTCTTAGGGTCTGAGACAAATCGCACAGCTCGGGCTGCCTGGCTCTCAGGATCTGAGGCAAATCACACAGCTCTGGCTGCCTCGCTTTCAGTGTCTGAGCCAAATCGGACAGCTCTGTCTGCCTGACTCTCTAGGTCTGAGCCAAATCCGTCAGCTCTGGCTGCCGGACTCTCAGGGAAAGCAACAAATTGCACAGCTCTGGCTGCCTGACTCTCATGGTCTGAGCCAAATCGCACAGCTCTGGCTGCTTGCCTCTCAGAGTCTGAGGCAAATCGCATAGCTCTGGCTGCGTGACTTTCAGGGATAGAGACAAATCGCACAGCTCTGGCTGCCTGATTCTCAGGGAAAGAGCCAAATCGCACAGCTCTGGCTGCCTGGCTCTCAGAGTCTGAGGCAAATCGCACGGCTCTGGCTGCCTGACTCTCAGGGACTGAGGCACATCGCTCAGCTCTGGCTGCCTGACTCTTAGGGATGGGGCCAAATTGCACAGCTCTGGCGACCTGACTCTTAGGGATGGGGCCAAATTGCAAAGCTCTGGCTCCCTGACTCTTAGGTTCTGTGCCAAATTGCACAGCTCTGGCTGTCTGGCTCTTATAGTCTGAGCCAAATTGCACAGCTCTGGCTGTCTGGCTCTTATAGTCTGAGCCAAATTGCACAACTCTGGATGCCTGGCTCTCAGGGTCTGAGGCAAATCGCAAATCTCTGTCTGTGTGGCTCTTAGAGTCTGACCCAAATTGCACAGCACTGGCTGCCTGGCTCTTAGAGTCTGAGCCAAATTGCACAGCTCTGGCTGCCTGGCTCTCAGGTCTGAAGCAAATCGCACAGCTCTGGCTGCCTGACTCTTAGAGTCTGAGGCAAATCGCACAGCTCTGGCTGCCTGCCTCTTAGATTTTGAGCCAAATTGCACAGCTCTGGCTGTCTGGCTCACAGTTTTTGAGGCAAATCGCACAGCTCTGGCTGCCTGACTCTCAAAATCTGGCGCAAATCGCACATGTCTGACTGCCTGGCTCTCAGATTTTGAGGCAAATTGCACAGCTCTGGTTGCCTGGCTCTCAGAGTCTGAGGCAAATCGCACATGTCTGGTTGCCTGACTCTCATGGTCTGAGCTAAATCGCACAGCTCTGGCTGCCTGGCTCTCAGAGTCTGAGGCAAATCACACAGCTCTGGCTGCCTGGCTCCCAGGGTCTGAGGCAAAATGCACAGCTCTGGCTGCCTGATTCTCAGGGAAAGAGCCAAATTGCACAGCTCTGGCTGACTGAATCTCATGGTCTGAGCCAAATCGCACAGCTCTGGCTGCCTGGCTCTTACAGTCTGAGCCAAATCGCGCAATTCTGGATGCCTGACTCTCATGGTCTGAGCCAAATCGCACAGTTCTGGCTGCCTGGCTCTCAGAGTATCAGTCAAATCGTATAGCTCTGGCTGCCTGACTTTCAGGAATAGAGCCAAATCGCACAGCTCTGGCTGCCTGATTCTCAGGGAAAGAGCCAAATTGCAGAGCTCTGGCTGCCTGATTCTCAGGGAAAGAGCCAAATCGCACAGCTCTGGCTGCCTGGCTCTTACAGTCTGAGCCAAATCGCGCAATTCTGGCTGCCTGACTCTCAGGGTTTGAGCCAAATCGCACAGCTCTGGCTGCCTGGCTCTTAGAGTAGGAGCCAAATCGCACAGCTCTGGCTGCCTGGCTCTCAGGGTCTGATGCAAATCGCACATCTCTGGCTGCCTGGCTCCCAGGGTCTGACGCAAAATGCACAGCTCTGGCTGCCTGAATCTCAGGGATGGATCCTATTCACAAAGCTCTGGCTGCCTGACTCTCAGGGTCTGAGCCGAATCACAGAGCTCTGGCTGCCTGGCTCTTAGAGTCGGAGCGAAATCGCTCAGCTCTGGCTGCCTGACTCTGAGGGAAAGAGCCAAATTGCACAGCTCTGGCTGACTGAATCTCATGGTCTGTGCCAAATCGCACAGCTCTGGCTGCCTGGCTCTTACAGTCTGAGCCAATTCGCGCAATTCTGGCTGCCTGACTCTCAGGGTTTGAGCCAAATCGCACAGCTCTGGCTGCCTGGCTCTTAGAGTAGCAGCCAAATCGCACAGCTCTGGCTGCCTGGCTCTCAGGGTCTGATGCGAATCGCACATCTCTGGCTGCCTGGCTCCCAGGGTCTGACGCAAAATGCACAGCTCTGGCTGCCTGAATCTCAGGGATGGATCCTATTCACAAAGCTCTGGCTGCCTGACTCTCAGGGTCTGAGCCGAATCACAGAGCTCTGGCTGCCTGGCTCTTAGAGTCGGAGCGAAATCGCTCAGCTCTGGCTGCCTGACTCTGAGGGAAAGAGCCAAATTGCACAGCTCTGGCTGACTGAATCTCATGGTCTGTGCCAAATCGCACAGCTCTGGCTGCTTGAATCTCAGAGTCTGAGCCAAATCAAACAGCTCTGGATGCCTCACTCTCAGGGTCTGAGGCAAATCGCACAGCTCTGGCTGCCTGACTCTGAGGGATGGAGCCAAATCGCACAGCTCTGGCTACCTGACTCTTAGAGTCTGAACTAAATCGCATAGCTCTGTCGTCCTGGCTCTCAGAGTCTGAGGCAAATTGCACAGCTCTGGCTGCCTGAATCTCAGGGTCTGAGGAAAATGGCACACCTCTGGCTGCCTGACTCTCAGGGTCTGAGGAAAATGGCACAGCTCTGGCTCCCTGACTCTTAGGGTCTGAGACAAATCGCACAGCTCTGGCTGCCTGGCTCTCAGGATCTGAGGCAAATTGCACAGCTCTGGCTGCCTCGCTTTCAGTGTCTGAGCCAAATCGGACAGCTCTGTCTGCCTGACTCTCTAGGTCTGAGCCAAATCCGTCAGCTCTGGCTGCCGGACTCTCAGGGAAAGCAACAAATTGCACAGCTCTGGCTGCCTGACTCTCATGGTCTGAGACAAATCGCACAGCTCTGGCTGCTTGCCTCTCAGAGTCTGAGGCAAATCGCATAGCTCTGTCTGCGTGACTTTCAGGGATAGAGACAAATCGCACAGCTCTGGCTGCCTGATTCTCAGGGAAAGAGCCAAATCGCACAGCTCTGGCTGCCTGGCTCTCAGAGTCTGAGGCAAATCGCACGGCTCTGGCTGCCTGACTCTCAGGGACTGAGGCACATCGCTCAGCTCTGGCTGCCTGACTCTTAGGGATGGGGCCAAATTGCACAGCTCTGGCTACCTGACTCTTAGGGATGGGGCCAAATTGCAAAGCTCTGGCTCCCTGACTCTTAGGTTCTGTGCCAAATTGCACAGCTCTGGCTGTCTGGCTCTTATAGTCTGAGCCAAATTGCACAGCTCTGGCTGTCTGGCTCTTATAGTCTGAGCCAAATTGCACAACTCTGGATGCCTGGCTCTCAGGGTCTGAGGCAAATCGCAAATCTCTGTCTGTGTGGCTCTTAGAGTCTAAGCCAAATTGCACAGCACTGGCTGCCTGGCTCTTAGAGTCTGAGCCAAATTGCACAGCTCTGGCTGCCTGGCTCTCAGGTCTGAGGCAAATCGCACAGCTCTGGCTGCCTGACTCTTAGAGTCTGAGGCAAATCGCACAGCTCTGGCTGCCTGCCTCTTAGATTTTGAGCCAAATTGCACAGCTCTGGCTGTCTGGCTCACAGTTTTTGAGGCAAATCGCACAGCTCTGGCTGCCTGACTCTCAAAATCTGGCGCAAATCGCACATGTCTGACTGCCTGGCTCTCAGATTTTGAGGCAAATTGCACAGCTCTGGTTGCCTGGCTCTCAGAGTCTGAGGCAAATCGCACATGTCTGGTTGCCTGACTCTCATGGTCTGAGCTAAATCGCACAGCTCTGGCTGCCTGGCTCTCAGAGTCTGAGGCAAATCACACAGCTCTGGCTGCTTGGCTCCCAGGGTCTGAGGCAAAATGCACAGCTCTGGCTGCCTGAATCTCAGGGAAAGAGCCAAATCGCACAGCTCTGGCTGACTGAATCTCATGGTCTGAGCCAAATCGCACAGCTCTGGCTGCCTGGCTCTTACAGTCTGAGCCAAATCGCGCAATTCTGGATGCCTGACTCTCATGGTCTGAGCCAAATCGCACAGTTCTGGCTGCCTGGCTCTCAGAGTATCAGTCAAATCGCATAGCTCTGGCTGCCTGACTTTCAGGAATAGAGCCAAATCGCATAGCTCTGGCTGCCTGATTCTCAGGGAAAGAGCCAAATTGCAGAGCTCTGGCTGCCTGAATCTCATGGTCTGAGCCAAATCGCACAGCTCTGGCTGCCTGGCTCTTACAGTCTGAGCCAAATCGCGCAATTCTGGCTGCCTGACTCTCAGGGTTTGAGCCAAATCGCACAGCTCTGGCTTCCTGGCTCTTAGAGTAGGAGCCAAATCGCACAGCTCTGGCTGCCTGGCTCTCAGGGTCTGATGCAAATCGCACATCTCTGGCTGCCTGGCACCCAGGGTCTGACGCAAAATGCACAGCTCTGGCTGCCTGAATCTCAGGGATGGATCCTATTCACAAAGCTCTGGCTGCCTGACTCTCAGGGTCTGAGCCGAATCACAGAGCTCTGGCTGCCTGGCTCTTAGAGTCGGAGCGAAATCGCTCAGCTCTGGCTGCCTGACTCTGAGGGAAAGAGCCAAATTGCACAGCTCTGGCTGACTGAATCTCATGGTCTGTGCCAAATCGCACAGCTCTGGCTGCTTGAATCTCAGAGTCTGAGCCAAATCAAACAGCTCTGGATGCCTCACTCTCAGGGTCTGAGGCAAATCGCACAGCTCTGGCTGCCTGACTCTGAGGGATGGAGCCAAATCGCACAGCTCTGGCTACCTGACTCTTAGAGTCTGAACTAAATCGCATAGCTCTGTCGTCCTGGCTCTCAGAGTCTGAGGCAAATTGCACAGCTCTGGCTGCCTGAATCTCAGGGTCTGAGGAAAATGGCACACCTCTGGCTGCCTGACTCTCAGGGTCTGAGGAAAATGGCACAGCTCTGGCTCCCTGACTCTTAGGGTCTAAGACAAATCGCACAGCTCTGGCTGCCTGGCTCTCAGGGTCTGAGGCAAATTGCACAGCTCTGGCTGCCTCGCTTTCAGTGTCTGAGCCAAATCGGACAGCTCTGTCTGCCTGACTCTCTAGGTCTGAGCCAAATCCGTCAGCTCTGGCTGCCGGACTCTCAGGGAAAGCAACAAATTGCACAGCTCTGGCTGCCTGACTCTCATGGTCTGAGCCAAATCGCACAGCTCTGGCTGCTTGCCTCTCAGAGTCTGAGGCAAATCGCATAGCTCTGTCTGCGTGACTTTCAGGGATAGAGACAAATCGCACAGCTCTGGCTGCCTGATTCTCAGGGAAAGAGCCAAATCGCACAGCTCTGGCTGCCTGGCTCTCAGAGTCTGAGGCAAATCGCACGGCTCTGGCTGCCTGACTCTCAGGGACTGAGGCACATCGCTCAGCTCTGGCTGCCTGACTCTTAGGGATGGGGCCAAATTGCACAGCTCTGGCTACCTGACTCTTAGGGATGGGGCCAAATTGCAAAGCTCTGGCTCCCTGACTCTTAGGTTCTGTGCCAAATTGCACAGCTCTGGCTGTCTGGCTCTTATAGTCTGAGCCAAATTGCACAGCTCTGGCTGTCTGGCTCTTATAGTCTGAGCCAAATTGCACAACTCTGGATGCCTGGCTCTCAGGGTCTGAGGCAAATCGCAAATCTCTGTCTGTGTGGCTCTTAGAGTCTAAGCCAAATTGCACAGCACTGGCTGCCTGGCTCTTAGAGTCTGAGCCAAATTGCACAGCTCTGGCTGCCTGGCTCTCAGGGTCTGAGGCAAATCGCACAGCTCTGGCTGCCTGACTCTTAGAGTCTGAGGCAAATCGCACAGCTCTGGCTGCCTGCCTCTTAGATTTTGAGCCAAATTGCACAGCTCTGGCTGTCTGGCTCACAGTTTTTGAGGCAAATCGCACAGCTCTGGCTGCCTGACTCTCAAAATCTGGCGCAAATCGCACATGTCTGACTGCCTGGCTCTCAGATTTTGAGGCAAATTGCACAGCTCTGGTTGCCTGGCTCTCAGAGTCTGAGGCAAATCGCACATGTCTGGTTGCCTGACTCTCATGGTCTGAGCTAAATCGCACAGCTCTGGCTGCCTGGCTCTCAGAGTCTGAGGCAAATCACACAGCTCTGGCTGCCTGGCACCCAGGGTCTGAGGCAAAATGCACAGCTCTGGCTGCCTGAATCTCAGGGATGGATCCTATTCGCACAGCTCTGGCTGCCTGACTCTCAGGGTCTGAGCCCAATCGCACAGCTCTGGCTGCCTGACTCTCAGGGAAAGAGCCAAATTGCAGAGCTCTGGCTGCCTGAATCTCTGAGTCTGAGCCAAATCAAACAGCTCTGGATGCCTGACTCTCAGTGTCTGAGGCAAATCACACAGCTCTGGCTGCCTGGCTCTTAGAGTCGTAGCCAAATCGCACAGCTCTGGCTGCCTGGCTCTTAGGGTCTGACGCAAATCGCACAGCTCTGGCTGCCTGACTCTCAGGGAAAGAGCCAAATTGCAGAGCTCTGGCTGCCTGAATCTCTGAGTCTGAGCCAAATCAAACAGCTCTGGATGCCTGACTCTCAGTGTCTGAGGCAAATCACACAGCTCTGGCTGCCTGGCTCTTAGAGTCGTAGCCAAATCGCACAGCTCTGGCTGCCTGGCTCTTAGGGTCTGAAGCAAATCGCACAGCTCTGGCTGCCTGACTCTGATAGATGGAGCCAAATAGCACAGCTCTGGCTCCCTGACTCTTAGGGTCTGAGCCAAATCGCACAGCTCTGGCTGCCTGGATCTCAGCGTCTGAGGCAAATTGTACAGCTCTGGCTGCCTGACTCTCAGGGTCTGAGGCAAATCACACAGCTCTGGCTGCCTGGCTTTCAGTGTCTGAGCCAAATCGGACAGCTCTGGCTGCCTGACTCTCCGGGTCTGAGCCAAATCCGTCAGCTCTGGCTGCCTGACTCTCAGGGAAAGAGCCAAATCGCACATCTCTGGCTGCCTGAATCTTAGGGATTCAGACAAATCGCACAGCTCTGCAGTCTGACTCTCAGGGTTTGAGCCAAATCGCACAGCTCTGGCTGCCTGGATCTCAGGGTCTGAGGCAAATTGCACAGCTCTGGCTGCCTGACTCTTAGAGTCTGAGGCAAATCGCATAACTCTGGCTGCCTGGCTCTTAGATTCTGAGGCAAATCGCATACCTCTGACTGCCTGGCTCCCAGGGTCTGAGGCAAAATGCACAGCTCTGGCTGCCTGAATCTCAGGGATGGATCCTATTCGCACAGCTCTGGCTGCCTGACTCTCAGGGTCTGAGCCGAATCTCAGAGCTCTGGCTGCCTGGCTCTTAGAGTCGGAGCCAAATCGCACAGCTCTGGCTGCCTGACTCTCAGAGAAAGAGCCAAATTACAGAGCTCTGGCTGCCTGAATCTCAGTGTTTGAACCATATCAAACAGCTCTGGATGCCTGACTCTCAGGGTCTGAGGCAAATTGCACAGCTCTGGCTGCCTGACTCTGAGGGATGGAGCCAAATCGCACAGCTCTGGCTACCTGACTCTTAGAGTCTGAGCTAAATCGCATAGCTCTGTCTGCCTGGCTCTCAGAGTCTGAGGCAAATTGAACAGCTCTGGTTCCCTGAATCTCAGGGTCTGAGGAAAATGGCACAGCTCCGGCTGCCTGACTCTTAGGGTCTGAGGCAAATTGCACAGCTCTGGCTCCCTGACTCTTAGGGTCTGAGCCAAATCGCACAGCTCTGGCTGCCTGGATCTCAGCGTCTGAGGCAAATTGCACAGCTCTGGCTGCCTGGCTTTCAGTGTCTGAGCCAAATCGGACAGCTCTGGCTGCCTGAATCTCTGGGTCTGAGCCAAATCCGTCAGCTCAGGCTGCCTGACTCTCAGGGAAAGAGCCAAATCGCACAGCTCAGGCTGCCTGACTCTCATGGTCTGAGCCAAATCGCACAGCTCTGGCTGCCTGGCTCTCAGAGTCTGCGGCATATCGCATAGCTCTGGCTGCCTGACTTTCAGGGAAAGAGCCAAATCGCACAGCTCTGGCTGCCTGATTCTCAGGGAAAGAGCCAAATTGCACAGCTCTGGCTGACTGAATCTCATGGTCTGAGCCAAATCGCACAGCTTTAGTTACCTGACTCTTAGAGTCTGAGCTAAATCGCATAGCTCTGTTTGCCCGGCTCTCAGAGTCTGAGGTAAATTGCACATCTCTGGCTGCCTGACTCTGAGGGCTGGAGCCAAATCGCACAGCTCTGGCTACCTGACTCTTAGAGTCTGAGCTAAATCGCATAGCTCTTTCTGCCTGGCTCTCAGTGTCTGAAGCAAATAGCACAGCTCTGGCTCCCTGACTCTTAGGGTCTGAGCCAAATCGCACAGCTCTGGCTGCCTGGCTCTCAGCGTCTGAGGCAAATCGCACAGCTCTGGCTGCCTGACTCTCAAGGGCTGAGGCAAATCACACAGCTCTGGCTGCCTGGCTTTCAGTGTCTGAGCCAAATCGGACAGCTCTGGCTGCCTGACTCTCCGGATCTGAGCCAAATCCGTCAGTTCTGGCTGCCGGACTCTCAGGGAAAGAGCCAAATCGCACAGGTCTGGCTGCCTGACTCTCATGGTCTGAGCCAAATCGCACAGCTCTGGCTGCCTGACTCTCAGAGTCTGAGGCAAATCGCATAGCTCTGGCTGCCTGACTTTCAGGGATAGAGCCAAATCGCATAGCTCTGGCTGCCTGATTCTCAGGGAAAGAGCCAAATTGCACAGCTCTGGCAGACTGAATCTCATGGTCTGAGCCAAATCACACAGCTCTGGCTGCCTGAATCTTAGGGATTCAGACAAATCGCACAGCTCTGCAGTCTGACTCTCAGGGTTTGAGCCAAATCGCACAGCTCTGTCTGCCTGGCTCTCAGAGTCTGAGGCAAATTGCACAGCTCTGGCTGCCTGAATCTCAGGGTCTGAGGAAAATGGCACACCTCTGGCTGCCTGACTCTCAGGGTCTGAGGAAAATGGCACAGCTCTGGCTTCCTGACTCTTAGGGTCTGAGCCAAATCGCACAGCTCTGGCTGCTTGCCTCTCAGAGTCTGAGGCAAATCGCATAGTTCTGGCTGCGTGACTTTCAGGGATAGAGACAAATCGCACAGCTCTGGCTGCCTGATTCTCAGGGAAAGAGCCAAATCGCACAGCTCTGGCTGCCTGGCTCTCAGAGTCTGAGGCAAATCGCCCGGCTCTGGCTGCCTGACTCTCAGGGAGTGATGCACATCGCTCAGCTCTGGCTGCCTGACTCTTAGGGATGGGGCCAAATTGCACAGCTCTGGCTGACTGGATCTTAGATTCTAACCCAAATTGCACAGCACTGGCTGCCTGGCTCTTAGAGTCTGAGCCAAATTGCACAGCTCTGGCCGCCTGGCTCTCAGGGTCTGAGGCAAATCGCACAGCTCTGGCTGCCTGACTCTTAGAGTCTGAGGCAAATCGCACAGCTCTGGCTGCCTGCCTCTTAGATTTTGAGCCAAATTGCACAGCTCTGGCTGTCTGGCTCACAGTTTTTGAGGCAAATCGCACAGCTCTGGCTGCCTGACTCTCAAAATCTGGGGCAAATCGCACATGTCTGACTGCCTGGCTCTCAGATTTTGAGGCAAATTGCACAGCTCTGGTTGCCTGGCTCTCAGAGTCTGAGGCAAATCGCACATGTCTGGTTGCCTGACTCTCATGGTCTGAGCTAAATCGCACAGCTCCGGCTGCCTGGCTCTCAGAGTCTGAGGCAAATCACACAGCTCTGGCTTCCTGACTCTTGGAGTCTGAGGCAAATCGCATACATCTGGCTGCCTGGCTCTTAGAGTCTGAGGCAAATCGCATACCTCTGGCTGCCTGGCTCCCAGGGTCTGAGGCAAAATGCACAGCTCTGGCTGCCTGAATCTCAGTGATGGATCCTATTCGCACAGCTCTGGCTGCCTGACTCTCAGGGTCTGAGCCGAATCGCAGAGCTCTGGCTGCTTGGCTCTTAGAGTCGGAGCCATCGCACAGCTCTGGCTGCCTGACTCTCAGGGAAAGAGCCAAATTGCAGAGCTCTGTCTGCCTGAATCTCAGAGTCTGAGCCAAATCAAACAGCTCTGGATGCCTGACTCTCAGGGTCTGAGGCAAATCGGACAGCTCTGACTGCCTGGCTCTCCGGGTCTGAGCCAAATCCGTCAGCTCTGGCTGCCTGACTCTCAGGGAAAGAGCCAAATCGCACAGCTCTGGCTGCCTGACTCTCATGGTCTGAGCCAAATCGCACAGCTCTGGCTGCCTGGCTCTCCGAGTCTGAGGCAAATTGCATAGCTCTGGCTGCCTGACTTTCAGGGATAGAGCCAAATCGCACCGCTCTGGCTGCCTGATTCTCAGGGAAAGAGCCCAATTGCACAGCTCTGGCAGACTGAATCTCATGGTCTGAGCCAAATCGCACAGCTCTTGCTGCCTGGCTCTCAAAGTCAGAGGCAAATCGCACGGCTCTGGCTGCTTGCCTCTCAGTGTCTGAGGCAAATCGCACAGCTCTGTCTGCCTGGCTTTTATAGTCTGAGTCAAATCGCGCAATTCTGGCTGCCTGACTCTCAGGGAAAGAGCCAAATCGCACAGCTCTGCAGTCTGACTCTCAGGGTTTGAGCCAAATCGCACAGCTCTGGCTGCCTGGCTCTCAGAGTCTGAGGCAAATCGCACAGCTCTGGCTGCCTGACTCTGAGGGATGGAGCCAAATCACACAGCTCTGGTTACCTGACTCTTAGAGTCTGAGCTAAATCGCATAGCTCTGTCTGCCTGGCTCTCAGAGTCTGAGGCAATAGCACAGCTCTGGTTCCCTGACTCTTAGGGTCTGTGCCAAATCGCACAGCTCTGGCTGCCTGGCTCTCAGCGTCTGAGGCAAATTGCTCAGCTCTGGCTGCCTGACTCTTAGGGTCTGAGGCAAATCACACAGCTCTGGCTGCCTGGCTTTCAGTGTCTGAGCCAAATCGGACAGCTCTGGCTGCCTGACTCTCCGGGTCTGAGCCAAATCCGTCAGCTCAGGCTGCCTGACTCTCAGGGAAAGAGCCAAATCGCACAGCTCAGGCTGCCTGACTCTCATGGTCTGAGCCAAATCGCACAGCTCTGGCTGCCTGACTCTCAGAGTCTGAGGCAAATCGCATAGCTCTGGCTGCCTGACTTTCAGGGATAGAGCCAAATCGCATAGCTCTGGCTGCCTGATTCTCAGGGAAAGAGCCAAATTGCACAGCTCTAGCAGACTGAATCTCATGGTCTGAGCCAAATCGCACAGCTCTGGCTGCCTGAATCTTTGGGATTCAGACAAATCGCACAGCTCTGCAGTCTGACTCTCAGGGTTTGAGCCAAATCGCACAGCTCTGGCTACCTGACTCTTAGAGTCTGAACTAAATCGCATAGCTCTGTCTGCCTGGCTCTCAGAGTCTGAGGCAAATTGCACAGCTCTGGCTCCCTGAATCTCAGGGTCTGAGGAAAATGGCACAGCTCTGGCTCCCTGACTCTTAGGGTCTGAGCCAAATCGCACAGCTCTGGCTGCCTGACTCTCAGCGTCTGAGGCAAATCACACAGCTCGTGCTGCCTGTCTTTCTGTGTCTGAGCCAAATCGGACAGCTCTGGCTGCCTGACTCTCCGGGTCTGAGCCAAATCTGTCAGCTCTGGCTGCCGGATTCTCAGGGAAAGAGCCCAATTGCACAGCACTGGCTGCCTGACTCTCATGGTCTGAGCCAAATCGCACAGCTCTGGCTGTTTGCCTCTCAGAGTCTGAGGCAAATCGCATAGCTCTGTCTGCGTGACTTTCAGGGAAAGAGACAAATCGCACAGCTCTGGCTGCCTGATTCTCAGGGAAAGAGCCAAATCGCACAGCTCTGGCTGCCTGGCTCTCAGAGTCTGAGGCAAATCGCCCGGCTCTGGCTGCCTGATTCTCAGGGAGTGATGCATATCGCTCAGCTCTGGCTGCCTGACTCTTAGGGATGGGGCCAAATTGCAAAGCTCTGGCTCCCTGACTCTTAGGTTCTGTGCCAAATTGCACAGCTCTGGCTGTCTGGCTCTTATAGTCTGAGCCAAATTGCACAGCTCTGGCTGTCTGGCTCTTATAGTCTGAGCCAAATTGCACAGCTCTGGCTGTCTGGCTCTTATAGTCTGAGCCAAATTGCACAACTCTGGATGCCTGGCTCTCAGGGTCTGAGGCAAATCGCAAATCTCTGTCTGTGTGGCTCTTAGAGTCTAACCCAAATTGCACAGCACTGGCTGCCTGGCTCTTAGAGTCGGAGGCAAATCGCACAGCTCTGGCTGCCTGCCTCTTAGATTTTGAGCCAAATTGCACAGCTCTGGCTGTCTGGCTCACAGGTTTTGAGGCAAATCGCACAGCTCTGGCTGCCTGACTCTCAAAATCTGGCGCAAATCGCACATGTCTGACTGCCTGGCTCACAGATTTTGAGGCAAATTGCACAGCTGTGGTTGCCTGGCTCTCAGAGTCTGAGGCAAATCGCACATGTCTGGTTGCCTGACTCTCATGGTCTGAGCTAAATCGCACAGCTCTGGCTGCCTGGCTCTCAGAGTCTGAGGCAAATCACACAGCTCTGGCTGCCTGGCACCCAGGGTCTGAGGCAAAATGCACAGCTCTGGCTGCCTGAATCTCAGGGATGGATCCTATTCGCACAGCTCTGGCTGCCTGACTCTCAGGGTCTGAGCCCAATCGCACAGCTCTGGCTGCCTGACTCTCAGGGAAAGAGCCAAATTGCAGAGCTCTGGCTGCCTGAATCTCTGAGTCTGAGCCAAATCAAACAGCTCTGGATGCCTGACTCTCAGTGTCTGAGGCAAATCACACAGCTCTGGCTGCCTGGCTCTTAGAGTCGTAGCCAAATCGCACAGCTCTGGCTGCCTGGCTCTTAGGGTCTGAAGCAAATCGCACAGCTCTGGCTGCCTGACTCTGATAGATGGAGCCAAATAGCACAGCTCTGGCTCCCTGACTCTTAGGGTCTGAGCCAAATCGCACAGCTCTGGCTGCCTGGATCTCAGCGTCTGAGGCAAATTGTACAGCTCTGGCTGCCTGACTCTCAGGGTCTGAGGCAAATCACACAGCTCTGGCTGCCTGGCTTTCAGTGTCTGAGCCAAATCGGACAGCTCTGGCTGCCTGACTCTCCGGGTCTGAGCCAAATCCGTCAGCTCTGGCTGCCTGACTCTCAGGGAAAGAGCCAAATCGCACAGCTCTGCAGTCTGACTCTCAGGGTTTGAGCCAAATCGCACAGCTCTGGCTGCCTGGATCTCAGGGTCTGAGGCAAATTGCACAGCTCTGGCTGCCTGATTCTTAGAGTCTGAGGCAAATCGCATAACTCTGGCTGCCTGGCTCTTAGATTCTGAGGCAAATCGCATACCTCTGACTGCCTGGCTCCCAGGGTCTGAGGCAAAATGCACAGCTCTGGCTGCCTGAATCTCAGGGATGGATCCTATTCGCACAGCTCTGGCTGCCTGACTCTCAGGGTCTGAGCCGAATCTCAGAGCTCTAGCTGCCTGGCTCTTAGAGTCGGAGCCAAATCGCACAGCTCTGGCTGCCTGACTCTCAGAGAAAGAGCCAAATTACAGAGCTCTGGCTGCCTGAATCTCAGTTTTTGAACCAAATCAAAAGGCTCTGGATGCCTGACTCTCAGGGTCTGAGGCAAATTGCACAGCTCTGTCTGCCTGACTCTGAGGGATGGAGCCAAATCGCACAGCTCTGGCTACCTGACTCTTAGAGTCTGAGCTAAATCGCACAGCTCTGGCTGCCTGCCTCTTAGATTTTGAGCCAAATTGCACAGCTCTGGCTGTCTGGCTCACAGTTTTTGAGGCAAATCGCACAGCTCTGGCTGCCTGACTCTCAAAATCTGGCGCAAATCGCACATGTCTGACTGCCTGGCTCACAGATTTTGAGGCAAATTGCACAGCTCTGGTTGCCTGGCTCTCATGGTCTGAGCTAAATCGCACAGCTCTGGCTGCCTGGCTCTCAGATTCTGAGGCAAATCACACAGCTCTGGCTGCCTGGCACCCTGGGTCTGAGGCAAAATGCACAGCTCTGGCTGCCTGAATCTCAGGGATGGATCCTATTCGCACAGCTCTGGCTGCCTGACTCTCAGGGTCTGAGCCCAATCGCACAGCTCTGGCTGCCTGACTCTCAGGGAAAGAGCCAAATTGCAGAGCTCTGGCTGCCTGAATCTCTGAGTCTGAGCCAAATCAAACAGCTCTGGATGCCTGACTCTCAGGGTCTGAGGCAAATTGCACAGCTCTGGCTGCCTGACTCTTAGAGTCTGAGGCAAATCGCATAACTCTGGCTGCCTGGCTCTTAGATTCTGAGGCAAATCGCATACCTCTGACTGCCTGGCTCCCAGGGTCTGAGGCAAAATGCACAGCTCTGGCTGCCTGAATCTCAGGGATGGATCCTATTCGCACAGCTCTGGCTGCCTGACTCTCAGGGTCTGAGCCGAATCTCAGAGCTCTGGCTGCCTGGCTCTTAGAGTCGGAGCCAAATCGCACAGCTCTGGCTGCCTGACTCTCAGAGAAAGAGCCAAATTACAGAGCTCTGGCTGCCTGAATCTCAGTGTTTGAACCAAATCAAACAGCTCTGGATGCCTGACTCTCAGGGTCTGAGGCAAATTGCACAGCTCTGTCTGCCTGACTCTGAGGGATGGAGCCAAATCGCACAGCTCTGGCTACCTGACTCTTAGAGTCTGAGCTAAATCGCATAGCTCTGTCTGCCTGGCTCTCAGAGTCTGAGGCAAATTGAACAGCTCTGGCTCCCTGAATCTCAGGGTCTGAGGAAAATGGCACAGCTCCGGCTGCCTGACTCTTAGGGTCTGAGGCAAATTGCACAGCTCTGGCTCCCTGACTCTTAGGGTGTGAGGCAAATCGCACAGCTCTGGCTGCCTGGATCTCAGCGTCTGAGGCAAATTGCACAGCTCTGGCTGCCTGGCTTTCAGTGTCTGAGCCAAATCGGACAGCTCTGGCTGCCTGAATCTCTGGGTCTGATCCAAATCCGTCAGCTCAGGCTGCCTGACTCTCAGGGAAAGAGCCAAATCGCACAGCTCAGGCTGCCTGACTCTCATGGTCTGAGCCAAATCGCACAGCTCTGGCTGCCTGGCTCTCAGAGTCTGCAGCATATCGCATAGCTCTGGCTGCCTGACTTTCAGGAATAGAGCCAAATCGCACAGCTCTGGCTGCCTGATTCTCAGGGAAAGAGCCAAATTGCACAGCTCTGGCTGACTGAATCTCATGGTCTGAGCCAAATCGCACAGCTTTAGTTACCTGACTCTTAGAGTCTGAGCTAAATCGCATAGCTCTGTTTGCCCGGCTCTCAGAGTCTGAGGTAAATTGCACATCTCTGGCTGCCTGACTCTGAGGGCTGGAGCCAAATCGCACAGCTCTGGCTACCTGACTCTTAGAGTCTGAGCTAAATCGCATAGCTCTTTCTGCCTGGCTCTCAGTGTCTGAAGCAAATAGCACAGCTCTGGCTCCCTTACTCTTAGGGTCTGAGCCAAATCGCACAGCTCTGGCTGCCTGGCTCTCAGCGTCTGAGGCAAATCGCACAGCTCTGGCTGCCTGACTCTCAAGGGCTGAGGCAAATCACACAGCTCTGGCTCCTGGCTTTCAGTGTCTGAGCCAAATCGGACAGCTCTGGCTGCCTGACTCTCCGGATCTGAGCCAAATCCGTCAGTTCTGGCTGCCGGACTCTCAGGGAAAGAGCCAAATCGCACAGGTCTGGCTGCCTGACTCTCATGGTCTGAGCCAAATCGCACAGCTCTGGCTGCCTGACTCTCAGAGTCTGAGGCAAATCACATAGCTCTGGCTGCCTGACTTTCAGGGATAGAGCCAAATCGCATAGCTCTGGCTGCCTGATTCTCAGGGAAAGAGCCAAATTGCACAGCTCTGGCAGACTGAATCTCATGGTCTGAGCCAAATCACACAGCTCTGGCTGCCTGAATCTTAGGGATTCAGACAAATCGCACAGCTCTGCAGTCTGACTCTCAGGGTTTGAGCCAAATCGCACAGCTCTGTCTGCCTGGCTCTCAGAGTCTGAGGCAAATTGCACAGCTCTGGCTGCCTGAATCTCAGGGTCTGAGGAAAATGGCACACCTCTGGCTGCCTGACTCTCAGGGTCTGAGGAAAATGGCACAGCTCTGGCTTCCTGACTCTTAGGGTCTGAGCCAAATCGCACAGCTCTGGCTGCTTGCCTCTCAGAGTCTGAGGCAAATCGCATAGTTCTGGCTGCGTGACTTTCAGGGATAGAGACAAATCGCACAGCTCTGGCTGCCTGATTCTCAGGGAAAGAGCCAAATCGCACAGCTCTGGCTGCCTGGCTCTCAGAGTCTGAGGCAAATCGCCCGGCTCTGGCTGCCTGACTCTCAGGGAGTGATGCACATCGCTCAGCTCTGGCTGCCTGACTCTTAGGGATGGGGCCAAATTGCACAGCTCTGGCTGACTGGATCTTAGAGTCTAACCCAAATTGCACAGCACTGGCTGCCTGGCTCTCAGGGTCTGAGGCAAATCGCACAGCTCTGGCTGCCTGACTCTTAGAGTCTGAGGCAAATCGCACAGCTCTGGCTGCCTGCCTCTTAGATTTTGAGCCAAATTGCACAGCTCTGGCTGTCTGGCTCACAGTTTTTGAGGCAAATCGCACAGCTCTGGCTGCCTGACTCTCAAAATCTGGGGCAAATCGCACATGTCTGACTGCCTGGCTCTCAGATTTTGAGGCAAATTGCACAGCTCTGGCTGCCTGGCTCTCAGAGTCTGAGGCAAATCGCACATGTCTGGTTGCCTGACTCTCATGGTCTGAGCTAAATCGCACAGCTCCGGCTGCCTGGCTCTCAGAGTCTGAGGCAAATCACACAGCTCTGGCTTCCTGACTCTTGGAGTCTGAGGCAAATCGCATACATCTGGCTGCCTGGCTCTTAGAGTCTGAGGCAAATCGCATACCTCTGGCTGCCTGGCTCCCAGGGTCTGAGGCAAAATGCACAGCTCTGGCTGCCTGAATCTCAGTGATGGATCCTATTCGCACAGCTCTGGCTGCCTGACTCTCAGGGTCTGAGCCGAATCGCAGAGCTCTGGCTGCTTGGCTCTTAGAGTCGGAGCCATCGCACAGCTCTGGCTGCCTGACTCTCAGGGAAAGAGCCAAATTGCAGAGCTCTGTCTGCCTGAATCTCAGAGTCTGAGCCAAATCAAACAGCTCTGGATGCCTGACTCTCAGGGTCTGAGGCAAATCGCACAGCTCTGGCTGCCTGGCTCTTAGAGTCGTAGCCAAATCGCACAGCTCTGGCTGCCTGACTCTGATAGATGGAGCCAAATAGCACAGCTCTGGCTCCCTGACTCTTAGGGTCTGAGCCAAATCTTACAGCTCTGGCTGCCTGGATCTCAGCGTCTGAGGCAAATTTTACACCTGTGGCTGCCTGTCCCTCAGGGTCTGAGGCAAATCACACAGCTCTGGCCGGCTGGCTTTCAGTGTCTGAGCCAAATCGGACAGCTCTGACTGCCTGGCTCTCCGGGTCTGAGCCAAATCCGTCAGCTCTGGCTGCCTGACTCTCAGGGAAAGAGCCAAATCGCACAGCTCTGGCTGCCTGACTCTCATGGTCTGAGCCAAATCGCACAGCTCTGGCTGCCTGGCTCTCCGAGTCTGAGGCAAATTGCATAGCTCTGGCTGCCTGACTTTCAGGGATAGAGCCAAATCACACCGCTCTGGCTGCCTGATTCTCAGGGAAAGAGCCCAATTGCACAGCTCTGGCAGACTGAATTTCATGGTCTGAGCCAAATCGCACAGCTCTTGCTGCCTGGCTCTCAAAGTCAGAGGCAAATCGCACGGCTCTGGCTGCTTGCCTCTCAGAGTCTGAGGCAAATCGCACAGCTCTGTCTGCCTGGCTTTTATAGTCTGAGTCAAATCGCGCAATTCTGGCTGCCTGACTCTCATGGTCTGAGCCAAATCGCACATCTCTGGCTGCCTGAATCTTAGGGATTCTGACAAATCGCACAGCTCTGCAGTCTGACTCTCAGGGTTTGAGCCAAATCGCACAGCTCTGGCTGCCTGGCTCTTAGAGTCGGAGCCAAATCGCACAGTTCTGGCTGCCTGGCTCTCAGGGTCTGAGGCAAATCGCACAGCTCTGGCTGCCTGACTCTGAGGGATGGAGCCAAATCACACAGCTCTGGTTACCTGACTCTTAGAGTCTGAGCTAAATCGCATAGCTCTGTCTGCCTGGCTCTCAGAGTCTGAGGCAATAGCACAGCTCTGGTTCCCTGACTCTTAGGGTCTGTGCCAAATCGCACAGCTCTGGCTGCCTGGCTCTCAGCGTCTGAGGCAAATTGCTCAGCTCTGGCTGCCTGACTCTCAGGGTCTGAGGCAAATCACACAGCTCTGGCTGCCTGGCTTTCAGTGTCTGAGCCAAATCGGACAGCTCTGGCTGCCTGACTCTCCGGGTCTGAGCCAAATCCGTCAGCTCTGGCTGCCTGACTCTCAGGGAAAGAGCCAAATCGCACAGCTCAGGCTGCCTGACTCTCATGGTCTGAGCCAAATCGCACAGCTCTGGCTGCCTGACTCTCAGAGTCTGAGGCAAATCGCATAGCTCTGGCTGCCTGACTTTCAGGGATAGAGCCAAATCGCATAGCTCTGGCTACCTGATTCTCAGGGAAAGAGCCAAATTGCACAGCTCTAGCAGACTGAATCTCATGGTCTGAGCCAAATCGCACAGCTCTGGCTGCCTGAATCTTTGGGATTCAGACAAATCGCACAGCTCTGCAGTCTGACTCTCAGGGTTTGAGCCAAATCGCACAGTTCTGGCTACCTGACTCTTAGAGTCTGAACTAAATCGCATAGCTCTGTCTGCCTGGCTCTCAGAGTCTGAGGCAAATTGCACAGCTCTGGCTGCCTGAATCTCAGGGTCTGAGGAAAATGGCACACCTCTGGCTGCCTGACTCTCAGGGTCTGAGGAAAATGGCACAGCTCTGGCTCCCTGACTCTTAGGGTCTGAGCCAAATCGCACAGCTCTGGCTGCCTGACTCTCAGCGTCTGAGGCAAATCACACAGCTCTGGCTGCCTGGCTTTCTGTGTCTGAGCCAAATCGGACAGCTCTGGCTGCCTGACTCTCCGGGTCTGAGCCAAATCTGTCAGCTCTGGCTGCCGGACTCTCAGGGAAAGAGCCCAATTGCACAGCACTGGCTGCCTGACTCTCATGGTCTGAGCCAAATCGCACAGCTCTGGCTGTTTGCCTCTCAGAGTCTGAGGCAAATCGCATAGCTCTGTCTGCGTGACTTTCAGGGATAGAGACAAATCGCACAGCTCTGGCTGCCTGATTCTCAGGGAAAGAGCCAAATCGCACAGCTCTGGCTGCCTGGCTCTCAGAGTCTGAGGCAAATCGCCCGGCTCTGGCTGCCTGATTCTCAGGGAGTGAGGCATATCGCTCAGCTCTGGCTGCCTGACACTTAGGGATGGGGCCAAATTGCACAGCTCTGGCTACCTGACTCTTAGGGATGGGGCCAAACTGCAAAGCTCTGGCTCCCTGACTCTTAGGTTCTGTGCCAATTTGCACAGCTCTGGCTGTCTGGCTCTTATAGTCTGAGCCAAATTGCACAGCTCTGGCTGTCTGGCTCACAGTTTTTGAGGCACATCGCACAGCTCTGGTGCCTGACTCTCAGAATCTGGCGCAAATCGCACATTTCTGACTGCCTGGGTCTCAGATTTTGAGGCAAATTGCACAGCTCTGGTTGCCTGGCTCTCAGAGTCTGAGGCAAATCGCACATGTCTGGTTGCCTGACTCTCATGGTCTGAGCTAAATCGCACAGCTCTGGCTGCCTGGCTCCCAGAGTCTGAGGCAAATCACACAGCTCTGGCTGCCTGGCTCCCAGAGTCTGAGGCAAATCACACAGCTCTGGCTGCCTGAATCTCAGGGTCTGAGGAAAATGGCACACCTCTGGCTGCCGGACTCTCAGGGTCTGAGGCAAATCACACAGCTCTGGCTGCCTGACTCTCCGGGTCTGAGCCAAATCCGTCAGCTCTGGCTGCCTGACTCTCAGGGAAAGAGCCAAATCGCACAGCTCTGGCTGCCTGACTCTCATGGTCCGAGCCAAATCGGACAGCTCTGGCTGCCTGACTCTCCGGGTCTGAGCCAAATCCGTCAGCTCTGGCTGCCTGACTCTCAGGGAAAGAGCCAAATCGCACAGCTCTGGCTGCCTGGCTCTCAGAGTCTGAGGCAAATCGCATAGCTCTGGCTGCCTGACTTTTGGGGATAGAGCCAATTCGCATAGCTCTGGCTGCCTGATTCTCAGGGAAAGAGCCAAATTGCACAGCTCTGGCTGCCTGAATCTTAGGGATTCAGACAAATCGCACATCTCTGCAGTCTGACTCTCAGGGTTTGAGCCAAATCGCACAGTTCTGGCTGCCTGGCTCTTAGAGTCGGAGCCAAATTGCACAGCTCTGGCTGCCTGACTCTGAGGGATGGAGCCAAATCGCACAGCTCTGGCTACCTGACTCTTAGGGTCTGAGCCAAATCGCACAGCTCTGGCTGCCTGGCTTTCAGAGTCTGAGCTAAAATCGCATAGCTCTGGCTGCCTGACTCTCAGGGTCTGAGGCAAATCACACAGCTCTGGCTGCCTGGCTTTCAGTGTCTGAGCTAAAATCGCATAGCTCTGGCTGCCTGATTCTCAGGGAAAGAGGCACATTGCACAGCTCTGGCAGACTGAATCTTATGGTCTGAGCCAATCGCACAGCTCTGGCTGCCTGGCTCTCAGAGTCTGAGGCAAATCTCACGGCTCTGGCTGCCTGACTCTCAGGGTCTGAGGCACAACGCACAGCTCTGGCTGCATGACTCTAAGTGATGGAGCCAAATCGCACAGCTCTGGCTACCTGACTCTTAGGGATGGGGCCAAATTGCACAGCTCTGTCTCCCTGACTCTTAGGGTCTGAGCCAAATCGCACAGCTCTGTCTGCCTGGCTCTTATATTCTGAGCCAAATCGCACAATTCTGGCTGCCTGACTCTCATGGTCTGAGTCAAATTGCACAGCTCAGCCTGCCTGAATCTTAGGGATTCAGACAAATCGCACAGCTCTGGCTCCCTGACTCTCAGGGAAAGACCAAATAACACAGCTCTGACTGCCTGACTCTTACAGTCTGAGCCAAATTACACATCTCTGGCTGCCTGGCTCTTAGTGTCTGAGGCAAATCGCACAGCTCTGGCTGCCTGGCTCTTAGTGTCTGAGCCAAATTACACATCTCTGGCTGCCTGGCTCTTAGTGTCTGAGGCAAATCGCACAGCTCTGGATGCCTGGCTCTTAGAGTCGGAACCTAATTACACATCTCTGGCTGCCTGGCTCTTAGTGTCTGAGGCAAATCGCACAGCTCTGGCTGCCTGGCTCTCAGGGTCTGAGGCAAATCGCACAGCTCTGGCTGCCTGACTCTTAGAGTCTGAGGCAAAACGCACATGTCTGACTGCCTGGCTCTCGGATTTTGAGGCAAATTGCACAGCTTAGGCTGCCTGGCTCTCAGAGTCTGAGGCAAATCGCACATGTCTGGTTGCCTGACTCTCATGGTCTGAGCTAAATCGCACAGCTCTGGCTGCCTGGCTCTCAGAGTCTGAGGCAAATCACACAGCTCTGGCTGCCTGACTTTTAGAGTCTGAGGCAAATCGCATACCTCTGGCTGCCTGGCTCTTAGAGTCTGAGGCAAATTGCACAGCTCTGGCTGCCTGAATCTCAGGGATGGATCCTATTCGCACAGCTCTGGCTGCCTGACTCTCAGGGTCTGAGCCGAATCGCAGAGCTCTGGCTGCCTGGCTCTTAGAGTCGGAGCCAAATCGCACAGCTCTGGCTGCCTGACTCTCAGGGAAAGAGCCAAATTGCAGAGCTCTGGCTGCCTGAATCTCAGAGTCTGAGCCAAATCAAACAGCTCTGGATGCCTGACTCTCAGGGTTTGAGGCAAATCGCACAGCTCTGGCTGCCTGACTCTGAGGGATGGAGCCAAATCGCACAGCTCTGGCTACCTGACTCTTAGAGTCTGAGCTAAATCGCACAGCTCTGGCTACCTGACTCTTAGGGATGGGGCCAAATTGCACAGCTCTGGCTCCCTGACTCTTCGGGTCTGAGCCAAATCGCACAGCTCTGTCTACCTGGCTCTTATTGTCTGAGGCAAATCGCGCAATCCTGGCTGCCTGACTCTCATGGTCTGTGCCAAATCGCACAGCTCTGGCTGCCTGAATCTTAGGGATTCAGACAAATCGCACAGCTCTGGCTGCCTGGCTCTTAGAGTCGGAGCCGAATCGCAGAGCTCTGGCTCCCTGACTCTCAGGAAAGACCAAATTACACAGCTCTGACTGCCTGACTCTTAGTGTCTGAGGCAAATCGCACAGCTCTGGTGGCCTGGCTCTTAGAGTCTGAGGCAAATTACACATCTCTGGCTGCCTGACTCTCAGGGTCTGAGGCAAATCACTCAGCTCTGGCTGCCTGGCTTTCAGTGTCTGAGCCAAATCGGACAGCTCTGGCTGCCTGACTCTTAGAGTCTGAGCTATTTCGCATAGCTCTGTCTGCCTGGCTCTCAGAGTCTGAGGCAAATTGCACAGCTCGGGCTGCCTGAATCTCAGGGTCTGAGGCAAATAGCACAGCTCTGGCTCCCTGACTCTTAGGGTCTGAGGCAAATCGCACAGCTCTGGCTGCCTGGCTCTCAGTTTCTGAGCCAAATTGGACAGCTCTGGCTGCCTGACTCTCCGGGTCTGAGCCAAATCCGTCAGCTCTGGCTGCCTGACTCTCAGGGAAAGAGCCAAATTCCACAGCTATGGCTGCCTGACTCTCAAGGTCTGAGCCAAATCGCACAGCTCTGGCTGCCTGTCTCTCGGAGTCTGAGGCAAATCGCATAGCTCTGGCTGCCTGACTTTCAGGGATAGAGCCAAATCGCACAGCTCTGGCTGCCTGCTTCTCAGGGAAAGAGCCAAATTGCACAGCTCTGGCACGCTGAATCTCATGGTCTGAGCCAAATTGCACAGCTCTGTCTGCCTGGCTCTCAGAGTCTGAGGCAAATCGCAGAGCTCTGACTGCCTGGCTCACAGAGTCTGAGGCAAATCGCACGGCTCTGGCTGCCTGACTCTCAGGGACTGAGGCACATCGCACAGCTCTGGCTGCATGACTCTTAGGCATGGAGCCTAATCGCACAGCTCTGGCTACCTGACTCTTAGGGATGGGGCCAAATCGCACAGCTCTGGCTGCCTGCTTCTCAGGGAAAGAGCCAAATTGCACAGCTCTGGCACGCTGAATCTCATGGTCTGAGCCAAATTGCACAGCTCTGTCTGCCTGGCTCTCAGAGTCTGAGGCAAATCGCAGAGCTCTGACTGCCTGGCTCACAGAGTCTGAGGCAAATCGCACGGCTCTGGCTGCCTGACTCTCAGGGACTGAGGCACATCGCACAGCTCTGGCTGCATGACTCTTAGGCATGGAGCCTAATCGCACAGCTCTGGCTACCTGACTCTTAGGGATGGGGCCAAATTGCACAGCTCTGGCTCCCTGAATCTTAGGGTCTGAGCCAAATCGCACAGCTGTGTCTGCCTGGCTCCTATTGTCTGAGCCAAATCGCGCAATTCTGGCTGCCTGACTCTCATGTTCTGAGCCAAATCGCACAGCTCTGGCTGCCTGAATCTTAGGGATTCCGACAAATCGCACAGCTCTGGCTGCCTGGCTCTCATGGTCTGAGCTAAATCGCACAGCTCCGGCTGCCTGGCTCTCAGAGTCTGAGGCAAATCACACAGCTCTGGCTTCCTGACTCTTGGAGTCTGAGGCAAATCGCATACATCTGGCTGCCTGGCTCTTAGAGTCTGAGGCAAATCGCATACCTCTGGCTGCCTGGCTCCCAGGGTCTGAGGCAAAATGCACAGCTCTGGCTGCCTGAATCTCAGTGATGGATCCTATTCGCACAGCTCTGGCTGCCTGACTCTCAGGGTCTGAGCCGAATCGCAGAGCTCTGGCTGCTTGGCTCTTAGAGTCGGAGCCATCGCACAGCTCTGGCTGCCTGACTCTCAGGGAAAGAGCCAAATTGCAGAGCTCTGTCTGCCTGAATCTCAGAGTCTGAGCCAAATCAAACAGCTCTGGATGCCTGACTCTCAGGGTCTGAGGCAAATCGCACAGCTCTGGCTGCCTGGCTCTTAGAGTCGTAGCCAAATCGCACAGCTCTGGCTGCCTGACTCTGATAGATGGAGCCAAATAGCACAGCTCTGGCTCCCTGACTCTTAGGGTCTGAGCCAAATCTTACAGCTCTGGCTGCCTGGATCTCAGCGTCTGAGGCAAATTTTACACCTGTGGCTGCCTGTCCCTCAGGGTCTGAGGCAAATCACACAGCTCTGGCCGGCTGGCTTTCAGTGTCTGAGCCAAATCGGACAGCTCTGACTGCCTGGCTCTCCGGGTCTGAGCCAAATCCGTCAGCTCTGGCTGCCTGACTCTCAGGGAAAGAGCCAAATTGCACAGCTCTGGCTGACTGAATCTCATGGTCTGTGCCAAATCGCACAGCTCTGGCTGCTTGAATCTCAGTGTCTGAGCCAAATCAAACAGCTCTGGATGCCTCACTCTCAGGGTCTGAGGCAAATCGCACAGCTCTGGCTGCCTGACTCTGAGGGATGGAGCCAAATCGCACAGCTCTGGCTACCTGACTCTTAGAGTCTGAACTAAATCGCATAGCTCTGTCGTCCTGGCTCTCAGAGTCTGAGGCAAATTGCACAGCTCTGGCTGCCTGAATCTCAGGGTCTGAGGAAAATGGCACACCTCTGGCTGCCTGACTCTCAGGGTCTGAGGAAAATGGCACAGCTCTGGCTCCCTGACTCTTAGGGTCTGAGACAAATCGCACAGCTCTGGCTGCCTGGCTCTCAGGGTCTGAGGCAAATTGCACAGCTCTGGCTGCCTCGCTTTCAGTGTCTGAGCCAAATCGGACAGCTCTGTCTGCCTGACTCTCTAGGTCTGAGCCAAATCCGTCAGCTCTGGCTGCCGGACTCTCAGGGAAAGCAACAAATTGCACAGCTCTGGCTGCCTGACTCTCATGGTCTGAGCCAAATCGCACAGCTCTGGCTGTTTGCCTCTCAGAGTCTGAGGCAAATCACATAGCTCTGGCTGCGTGACTTTCAGGGATAGAGACAAATCGCACAGCTCTGGCTGCCTGATTCTCAGGGAAAGAGCCAAATCGCACAGCTCTGGCTGCCTGGCTCTCAGAGTCTGAGGCAAATCGCACGGCTCTGGCTGCCTGACTCTCAGGGACTGAGGCACATCGCTCAGCTCTGGCTGCCTGACTCTTAGGGATGGGGCCAAATTGCACAGCTCTGGCTACCTGACTCTTAGGGATGGGGCCAAATTGCAAAGCTCTGGCTCCCTGACTCTTAGGTTCTGTGCCAAATTGCACAGCTCTGGCTGTCTGGCTCTTATAGTCTGAGCCAAATTGCACAGCTCTGGCTGTCTGGCTCTTATAGTCTGAGCCAAATTGCACAACTCTGGATGCCTGGCTCTCAGGGTCTGTGGCAAATCGCAAATCTCTGTCTGTGTGGCTCTTAGAGTCTAAGCCAAATTGCACAGCACTGGCTGCCTGGCTCTTAGAGTCTGAGCCAAATTGCACAGCTCTGGCTGCCTGGCTCTCAGGGTCTGAGGCAAATCGCACAGCTCTGGCTGCCTGACTCTTAGAGTCTGAGGCAAATCGCACAGCTCTGGCTGCCTGCCTCTTAGATTTTGAGCCAAATTGCACAGCTCTGGCTGTCTGGCTCACAGTTTTTGAGGCAAATCGCACAGCTCTGGCTGCCTGACTCTCAAAATCTGGCGCAAATCGCACATGTCTGACTGCCTGGCTCTCAGATTTTGAGGCAAATTGCACAGCTCTGGTTGCCTGGCTCTCAGAGTCTGAGGCAAATCGCACATGTCTGGTTGCCTGACTCTCATGGTCTGAGCTAAATCGCACAGCTCTGGCTGCCTGGCTCTCAGAGTCTGAGGCAAATCACACAGCTCTGGCTGCCTGGCACCCAGGGTCTGAGGCAAAATGCACAGCTCTGGCTGCCTGAATCTCAGGGATGGATCCTATTCGCACAGCTCTGGCTGCCTGACTCTCAGGGTCTGAGCCCAATCGCACAGCTCTGGCTCTCTGACTCTCAGGGAAAGAGCCAAATTGCAGAGCTCTGGCTGCCTGAATCTCTGAGTCTGAGCCAAATCAAACAGCTCTGGATGCCTGACTCTCAGTGTCTGAGGCAAATCACACAGCTCTGGCTGCCTGGCTCTTAGAGTCGTAGCCAAATAGCACAGCTCTGGCTCCCTGACTCTTAGGGTCTGAGCCAAATCGCACACCTCTGGCTGCCTGGATCTCAGCATCTGAGGCAAATTGTACAGCTCTGGCTGCCTGACTCTCAGGGTCTGAGGCAAATCACACAGCTCTGGCTGCCTGGCTTTCAGTGTCTGAGCCAAATCGGACAGCTCTGGCTGCCTGACTCTCCACGTCTGAGCCAAATCCGTCAGCTCTGGCTGCCTGACTCTCAGGGAAAGCAACAAATTGCACAGCTCTGGCTGCCTGACTCTCATGGTCTGAGCCAAATCGCACAGCTCTGGCTGCTTGCCTCTCAGAGTCTGAGGCAAATCGCATAGCTCTGGCTGCGTGACTTTCAGGGATAGAGACAAATCGCACAGCTCTGGCTGCCTGATTCTCAGGGAAAGAGCCAAATCGCACAGCTCTGGCTGCCTGGCTCTCAGAGTCTGAGGCAAATCGCACGGCTCTGGCTGCCTGACTCTCAGGGACTGAGGCACATCGCTCAGCTCTGGCTGCCTGACTCTTAGGGATGGGGCCAAATTGCACAGCTCTGGCTACCTGACTCTTAGGGATGGGGCCAAATTGCAAAGCTCTGGCTCCCTGACTCTTAGGTTCTGTGCCAAATTGCACAGCTCTGGCTGTCTGGCTCTTATAGTCTGAGCCAAATTGCACAACTCTGGATGCCTGGCTCTCAGGGTCTGAGGCAAATCGCAAATCTCTGTCTGTGTGGCTCTTAGAGTCTAACCCAAATTGCACAGCACTGGCTGCCTGGCTCTTAGAGTCTGAGCCAAATTGCACAGCTCTGGCTGCCTGGCTCTCAGGGTCTGAGGCAAATCGCACAGCTCTGGCTGCCTGACTCTTAGAGTCTGAGGCAAATCGCACAGCTCTGGCTGCCTGCCTCTTAGATTTTGAGCCAAATTGCACAGCTCTGGCTGTCTGGCTCACAGTTTTTGAGGCAAATCGCACAGCTCTGGCTGCCTGACTCTCAAAATCTGGTGCAAATCGCACATGTCTGACTGCCTGGCTCTCAGATTTTGAGGCAAATTGCACAGCTCTGGTTGCCTGGCTCTCAGAGTCTGAGGCAAATCGCACATGTCTGGTTGCCTGACTCTCATGGTCTGAGCTAAATCGCACAGCTCTGGCTGCCTGGCTCTCAGAGTCTGAGGCAAATCACACAGCTCTGGCTGCCTGGCACCCAGGGTCTGAGGCAAAATGCACAGCTCTGGCTGCCTGAATCTCAGGTATGGATCCTATTCGCACAGCTCTGGCTGCCTGACTCTCAGGGTCTGAGCCCAATCGCACAGCTCTGGCTGCCTGACTCTCAGGGAAAGAGCCAAATTGCAGAGCTCTGGCTGCCTGAATCTCTGAGTCTGAGCCAAATCAAACAGCTCTGGATGCCTGACTCTCAGTGTCTGAGGCAAATCACACAGCTCTGGCTGGCTGGCTCTTAGAGTCGTAGCCAAATAGCACAGCTCTGGCTCCCTGACTCTTAGGGTCTGAGCCAAATCGCACACCTCTGGCTGCCTGGATCTCAGCGTCTGAGGCAATTTGTACAGCTCTGGCTGCCTGACTCTCAGGGTCTGAGGCAAATCACACAGCTCTGGCTGCCTGGCTTTCAGTGTCTGAGCCAAATCGGACAGCTCTGGCTGCCTGACTCTCCACGTCTGAGCCAAATCCGTCAGCTCTGGCTGCCTGACTCTCAGGGAAAGCAACAAATTGCACAGCTCTGGCTGCCTGACTCTCATGGTCTGAGCCAAATCGCACAGCTCTGGCTGCTTGCCTCTCAGAGTCTGAGGCAAATCGCATAGCTCTGGCTGCGTGACTTTCAGGGATAGAGGCAAATCGCACAGCTCTGGCTGCCTGATTCTCAGGGAAAGAGCCAAATCGCACAGCTCTGGCTGCCTGGCTCTCAGAGTCTGAGGCAAATCGCACGGCTCTGGCTGCCTGACTCTCAGGGACTGAGGCACATCGCTCAGCTCTGGCTGCCTGACTCTTAGGGATGGGGCCAAATTGCACAGCTCTGGCTACCTGACTCTTAGGGATGGGGCCAAATTGCAAAGCTCTGGCTCCCTGACTCTTAGGTTCTGTGCCAAATTGCACAGCTCTGGCTGTCTGGCTCTTATAGTCTGAGCCAAATTGCACAACTCTGGATGCCTGGCTCTCAGGGTCTGAGGCAAATCGCAAATCTCTGTCTGTGTGGCTCTTAGAGTCTAACCCAAATTGCACAGCACTGGCTGCCTGGCTCTTAGAGTCTGAGCCAAATTGCACAGCTCTGGCTGCCTGGCTCTCAGGGTCTGAGGCAAATCGCACAGCTCTGGCTGCCTGACTCTTAGAGTCTGAGGCAAATCGCACAGCTCTGGCTGCCTGCCTCTTAGATTTTGAGCCAAATTGCACAGCTCTGGCTGTCTGGCTCACAGTTTTTGAGGCAAATCGCACAGCTCTGGCTGCCTGACTCTCAAAATCTGGCGCAAATCGCACATGTCTGACTGCCTGGCTCTCAGATTTTGAGGCAAATTGCACAGCTCTGGTTGCCTGGCTCTCAGAGTCTGAGGCAAATCGCACATGTCTGGTTGCCTGACTCTCATGGTCTGAGCTAAATCGCACAGCTCTGGCTGCCTGGCTCTCAGAGTCTGAGGCAAATCACACAGCTCTGGCTGCCTGGCACCCAGGGTCTGAGGCAAAATGCACAGCTCTGGCTGCCTGAATCTCAGGGATGGATCCTATTCGCACAGCTCTGGCTGCCTGACTCTCAGGGTCTGAGCCCAATCGCACAGCTCTGGCTGCCTGACTCTCAGGGAAAGAGCCAAATTGCAGAGCTCTGGCTGCCTGAATCTCTGAGTCTGAGCCAAATCAAACAGCTCTGGATGCCTGACTCTCAGTGTCTGAGGCAAATCACACAGCTCTGGCTGCCTGGCTCTTAGAGTCGTAGCCAAATCGCACAGCTCTGGCTGCCTGGCTCTTAGGGTCTGAAGCAAATCGCACAGCTCTGGCTGCCTGGATCTCAGCATCTGAGGCAAATTGTACAGCTCTGGCTGCCTGACTCTCAGGGTCTGAGGCAAATCACACAGCTCTGGCTGCCTGGCTTTCAGTGTCTGAGCCAAATCGGACAGCTCTGGCTGCCTGACTCTCCACGTCTGAGCCAAATCCGTCAGCTCTGGCTGCCTGACTCTCAGGGAAAGCAACAAATTGCACAGCTCTGGCTGCCTGACTCTCATGGTCTGAGCCAAATCGCACAGCTCTGGCTGCTTGCCTCTCAGAGTCTGAGGCAAATCGCATAGCTCTGGCTGCGTGACTTTCAGGGATAGAGACAAATCGCACAGCTCTGGCTGCCTGATTCTCAGGGAAAGAGCCAAATCGCACAGCTCTGGCTGCCTGGCTCTCAGAGTCTGAGGCAAATCGCACGGCTCTGGCTGCCTGACTCTCAGGGACTGAGGCACATCGCTCAGCTCTGGCTGCCTGACTCTTAGGGATGGGGCCAAATTGCACAGCTCTGGCTACCTGACTCTTAGGGATGGGGCCAAATTGCAAAGCTCTGGCTCCCTGACTCTTAGGTTCTGTGCCAAATTGCACAGCTCTGGCTGTCTGGCTCTTATAGTCTGAGCCAAATTGCACAACTCTGGATGCCTGGCTCTCAGGGTCTGAGGCAAATCGCAAATCTCTGTCTGTGTGGCTCTTAGAGTCTAACCCAAATTGCACAGCACTGGCTGCCTGGCTCTTAGAGTCTGAGCCAAATTGCACAGCTCTGGCTGCCTGGCTCTCAGGGTCTGAAGCAAATCGCACAGCTCTGGCTGCCTGACTCTTAGAGTCTGAGGCAAATCGCACAGCTCTGGCTGCCTGCCTCTTAGATTTTGAGCCAAATTGCACAGCTCTGGCTGTCTGGCTCACAGTTTTTGAGGCAAATCGCACAGCTCTGGCTGCCTGACTCTCAAAATCTGGTGCAAATCGCACATGTCTGACTGCCTGGCTCTCAGATTTTGAGGCAAATTGCACAGCTCTGGTTGCCTGGCTCTCAGAGTCTGAGGCAAATCGCACATGTCTGGTTGCCTGACTCTCATGGTCTGAGCTAAATCGCACAGCTCTGGCTGCCTGGCTCTCAGAGTCTGAGGCAAATCACACAGCTCTGGCTGCCTGGCACCCAGGGTCTGAGGCAAAATGCACAGCTCTGGCTGCCTGAATCTCAGGTATGGATCCTATTCGCACAGCTCTGGCTGCCTGACTCTCAGGGTCTGAGCCCAATCGCACAGCTCTGGCTGCCTGACTCTCAGGGAAAGAGCCAAATTGCAGAGCTCTGGCTGCCTGAATCTCTGAGTCTGAGCCAAATCAAACAGCTCTGGATGCCTGACTCTCAGTGTCTGAGGCAAATCACACAGCTCTGGCTGGCTGGCTCTTAGAGTCGTAGCCAAATAGCACAGCTCTGGCTCCCTGACTCTTAGGGTCTGAGCCAAATCGCACACCTCTGGCTGCCTGGATCTCAGCGTCTGAGGCAATTTGTACAGCTCTGGCTGCCTGACTCTCAGGGTCTGAGGCAAATCACACAGCTCTGGCTGCCTGGCTTTCAGTGTCTGAGCCAAATCGGACAGCTCTGGCTGCCTGACTCTCCACGTCTGAGCCAAATCCGTCAGCTCTGGCTGCCTGACTCTCAGGGAAAGCAACAAATTGCACAGCTCTGGCTGCCTGACTCTCATGGTCTGAGCCAAATCGCACAGCTCTGGCTGCTTGCCTCTCAGAGTCTGAGGCAAATCGCATAGCTCTGGCTGCGTGACTTTCAGGGATAGAGGCAAATCGCACAGCTCTGGCTGCCTGATTCTCAGGGAAAGAGCCAAATCGCACAGCTCTGGCTGCCTGGCTCTCAGAGTCTGAGGCAAATCGCACGGCTCTGGCTGCCTGACTCTCAGGGACTGAGGCACATCGCTCAGCTCTGGCTGCCTGACTCTTAGGGATGGGGCCAAATTGCACAGCTCTGGCTACCTGACTCTTAGGGATGGGGCCAAATTGCAAAGCTCTGGCTCCCTGACTCTTAGGTTCTGTGCCAAATTGCACAGCTCTGGCTGTCTGGCTCTTATAGTCTGAGCCAAATTGCACAACTCTGGATGCCTGGCTCTCAGGGTCTGAGGCAAATCGCAAATCTCTGTCTGTGTGGCTCTTAGAGTCTAACCCAAATTGCACAGCACTGGCTGCCTGGCTCTTAGAGTCTGAGCCAAATTGCACAGCTCTGGCTGCCTGGCTCTCAGGGTCTGAGGCAAATCGCACAGCTCTGGCTGCCTGACTCTTAGAGTCTGAGGCAAATCGCACAGCTCTGGCTGCCTGCCTCTTAGATTTTGAGCCAAATTGCACAGCTCTGGCTGTCTGGCTCACAGTTTTTGAGGCAAATCGCACAGCTCTGGCTGCCTGACTCTCAAAATCTGGCGCAAATCGCACATGTCTGACTGCCTGGCTCTCAGATTTTGAGGCAAATTGCACAGCTCTGGTTGCCTGGCTCTCAGAGTCTGAGGCAAATCGCACATGTCTGGTTGCCTGACTCTCATGGTCTGAGCTAAATCGCACAGCTCTGGCTGCCTGGCTCTCAGAGTCTGAGGCAAATCACACAGCTCTGGCTGCCTGGCACCCAGGGTCTGAGGCAAAATGCACAGCTCTGGCTGCCTGAATCTCAGGGATGGATCCTATTCGCACAGCTCTGGCTGCCTGACTCTCAGGGTCTGAGCCCAATCGCACAGCTCTGGCTGCCTGACTCTCAGGGAAAGAGCCAAATTGCAGAGCTCTGGCTGCCTGAATCTCTGAGTCTGAGCCAAATCAAACAGCTCTGGATGCCTGACTCTCAGTGTCTGAGGCAAATCACACAGCTCTGGCTGCCTGGCTCTTAGAGTCGTAGCCAAATCGCACAGCTCTGGCTGCCTGGCTCTTAGGGTCTGAAGCAAATCGCACAGCTCTGGCTGCCTGACTCTCAGGGAAAGAGCCAAATTGCAGAGCTCTGGCTGCCTGAATCTCTGAGTCTGAGCCAAATCAAACAGCTCTGGATGCCTGACTCTCAGTGTCTGAGGCAAATCACACAGCTCTGGCTGCCTGGCTCTTAGAGTCGTAGCCAAATCGCACAGCTCTGGCTGCCTGGCTCTTAGGGTCTGAAGCAAATCGCACAGCTCTGGCTGCCTGACTCTGATAGATGGAGCCAAATAGCACAGCTCTGGCTCCCTGACTCTTAGGGTCTGAGCCAAATCGCACAGCTCTGGCTGCCTGGATCTCAGCGTCTGAGGCAAATTGTACAGCTCTGGCTGCCTGACTCTCAGGGTCTGAGGCAAATCACACAGCTCTGGCTGCCTGGCTTTCAGTGTCTGAGCAAAATCGGACAGCTCTGGCTGCCTGACTCTCCGGGTCTGAGCCAAATCCGTCAGCTCTGGCTGCCTGACTCTCAGGGTTTGAGCCAAATCGCACAGCTCTGGCTGCCTGGATCTCAGGGTCTGAGGCAAATTGCACAGCTCTGGCTGCCTGACTCTTAGAGTCTGAGGCAAATCGCATAACTCTGGCTGCCTGGCTCTTAGATTCTGAGGCAAATCGCATACCTCTGACTGCCTGGCTCCCAGGGTCTGAGGCAAAATGCACAGCTCTGGCTGCCTGAATCTCAGGGATGGATCCTATTCGCACAGCTCTGGCTGCCTGACTCTCAGGGTCTGAGCCGAATCTCAGAGCTCTGGCTGCCTGGCTCTTAGAGTCGGAGCCAAATCGCACAGCTCTGGCTGCCTGACTCTCAGAGAAAGAGCCAAATTACAGAGCTCTGGCTGCCTGAATCTCAGTGTTTGAACCAAATCAAACAGCTCTGGATGCCTGACTCTCAGGGTCTGAGGCAAATTGCACTGCTCTGTCTGCCTGACTCTGAGGGATGGAGCCAAATCGCACAGCTCTGGCTACCTGACTCTTAGAGTCTGAGCTAAATCGCATAGCTCTGTCTGCCTGGCTCTCAGAGTCTGAGGCAAATTGAACAGCTCTGGTTCCCTGAATCTCAGGGTCTGAGGAAAATGGCACAGCTCCGGCTGCCTGACTCTTAGGGTCTGAGGCAAATTGCACAGCTCTGGCTCCCTGACTCTTAGGGTCTGAGCCAAATCGCACAGCTCTGGCTGCCTGGATCTCAGCGTCTGAGGCAAATTGCACAGCTCTGGCTGCCTGGCTTTCAGTGTCTGAGCCAAATCGGACAGCTCTGGCTGCCTGAATCTCTGGGTCTGAGCCAAATCCGTCAGCTCAGGCTGCCTGACTCTCAGGGAAAGAGCCAAATCGCACAGCTCAGGCTGCCTGACTCTCATGGTCTGAGCCAAATCGCACAGCTCTGGCTGCCTGGCTCTCAGAGTCTGAGGCAAATCACACAGCTCTGGCTGCCTGACTCTTAGAGTCTGAGCTAAATCGCATAGCTCTTTCTGCCTGGCTCTCAGTGTCTGAAGCAAATAGCACAGCTCTGGCTCCCTGACTCTTAGGGTCTGAGCCAAATCGCACAGCTCTGGCTGCCTGGCTCTCAGCGTCTGAGGCAAATCGCACAGCTCTGGCTGCCTGACTCTCAAGGGCTGAGGCAAATCACACAGCTCTGGCTGCCTGGCTTTCAGTGTCTGAGCCAAATCGGACAGCTCTGGCTGCCTGACTCTCCGGATCTGAGCCAAATCCGTCAGTTCTGGCTGCCGGACTCTCAGGGAAAGAGCCAAATCGCACAGGTCTGGCTGCCTGACTCTCATGGTCTGAGCCAAATCGCACAGCTCTGGCTGCCTGACTCTCAGAGTCTGAGGCAAATCGCATAGCTCTGGCTGCCTGACTTTCAGGGATAGAGCCAAATCGCATAGCTCTGGCTGCCTGATTCTCAGGGAAAGAGCCAAATTGCACAGCTCTGGCAGACTGAATCTCATGGTCTGAGCCAAATCACACAGCTCTGGCTGCCTGAATCTGAGGGATTCAGACAAATCGCACAGCTCTGCAGTCTGACTCTCAGGGTTTGAGCCAAATCGCACAGCTCTGTCTGCCTGGCTCTCAGAGTCTGAGGCAAATTGCACAGCTCTGGCTGCCTGAATCTCAGGGTCTGAGGAAAATGGCACACCTCTGGCTGCCTGACTCTCAGGGTCTGAGGAAAATGGCACAGCTCTGGCTTCCTGACTCTTAGGGTCTGAGCCAAATCGCACAGCTCTGGCTGCTTGCCTCTCAGAGTCTGAGGCAAATCGCATAGTTCTGGCTGCGTGACTTTCAGGGATAGAGACAAATCGCACAGCTCTGGCTGCCTGATTCTCAGGGAAAGAGCCAAATCGCACAGCTCTGGCTGCCTGGCTCTCAGGGAGTGATGCACATCGCTCAGCTCTGGCTGCCTGACTCTTAGGGATGGGGCCAAATTGCACAGCTCTGGCTGACTGGATCTTAGATTCTAACCCAAATTGCACAGCACTGGCTGCCTGGCTCTTAGAGTCTGAGCCAACTTGCACAGCTCTGGCCGCCTGGCTCTCAGGGTCTGAGGCAAATCGCACAGCTCTGGCTGCCTGACTCTTAGAGTCTGAGGCAAATCGCACAGCTCTGGCTGCCTGCCTCTTAGATTTTGAGCCAAATTGCACAGCTCTGGCTGTCTGGCTCACAGTTTTTGAGGCAAATCGCACAGCTCTGGCTGCCTGACTCTCAAAATCTGGGGCAAATCGCACATGTCTGACTGCCTGGCTCTCAGATTTTGAGGCAAATTGCACAGCTCTGGCTGCCTGGCTCTCAGAGTCTGAGGCAAATCGCACATGTCTGGTTGCCTGACTCTCATGGTCTGAGCTAAATCGCACAGCTCCGGCTGCCTGGCTCTCAGAGTCTGAGGCAAATCACACAGCTCTGGCTTCCTGACTCTTGGAGTCTGAGGCAAATCGCATACATCTGGCTGCCTGGCTCTTAGAGTCTGAGGCAAATCGCATACCTCTGGCTGCCTGGCTCCCAGGGTCTGAGGCAAAATGCACAGCTCTGGCTGCCTGAATCTCAGTGATGGATCCTATTCGCACAGCTCTGGCTGCCTGACTCTCAGGGTCTGAGCCGAATCGCAGAGCTCTGGCTGCTTGGCTCTTAGAGTCGGAGCCATCGCACAGCTCTGGCTGCCTGACTCTCAGGGAAAGAGCCAAATTGCAGAGCTCTGTCTGCCTGAATCTCAGAGTCTGAGCCAAATCAAACAGCTCTGGATGCCTGACTCTCAGGGTCTGAGGCAAATCGGACAGCTCTGACTGCCTGGCTCTCCGGGTCTGAGCCAAATCCGTCAGCTCTGGCTGCCTGACTCTCAGGGAAAGAGCCAAATCGCACAGCTCTGGCTGCCTGACTCTCATGGTCTGAGCCAAATCGCACAGCTCTGGCTGCCTGGCTCTCCGAGTCTGAGGCAAATTGCATAGCTCTGGCTGCCTGACTTTCAGGGATAGAGCCAAATCGCACCGCTCTGGCTGCCTGATTCTCAGGGAAAGAGCCCAATTGCACAGCTCTGGCAGACTGAATCTCATGGTCTGAGCCAAATCGCACAGCTCTTGCTGCCTGGCTCTCAAAGTCAGAGGCAAATCGCACGGCTCTGGCTGCTTGCCTCTCAGAGTCTGAGGCAAATCGCACAGCTCTGTCTGCCTGGCTTTTATAGTCTGAGTCAAATCGCGCAATTCTGGCTGCCTGACTCTCATGGTCTGAGCCAAATCGCACATCTCTGGCTGCCTGAATCTTAGGGATTCTGACAAATCGCACAGCTCTGCAGTCTGACTCTCAGGGTTTGAGCCAAATCGCACAGTTCTGGCTGCCTGACTCTCATGGTCTGAGCCAAATCGCACAGCTCTGGCTGCCTGACTCTCAGAGTCTGAGGCAAATCGCATAGCTCTGGCTGCCTGACTTTCAGGGATAGAGCCAAATCGCATAGCTCTGGCTGCCTGATTCTCAGGGAAAGAGCCAAATTGCACAGCTCTGGCAGACTGAATCTCATGGTCTGAGCCAAATCGCACAGCTCTGGCTGCCTGAATCTTAGGGATTCAGACAAATCGCACAGCTCTGCAGTCTGACTCTCAGGGTTTGAGCCAAATCGCACAGCTCTGTCTGCCTGGCTCTCAGAGTCTGAGGCAAATTGCACAGCTCTGGCTGCCTGAATCTCAGGGTCTGAGGAAAATGGCACACCTCTGGCTGCCTGACTCTCAGGGTCTGAGGAAAATGGCACAGCTCTGGCTTCCTGACTCTTAGGGTCTGAGCCAAATCGCACAGCTCTGGCTGCTTGCCTCTCAGAGTCTGAGGCAAATCGCATAGTTCTGGCTGCGTGACTTTCAGGGATAGAGACAAATCGCACAGCTCTGGCTGCCTGATTCTCAGGGAAAGAGCCAAATCGCACAGCTCTGGCTGCCTGGCTCTCAGAGTCTGAAGCAAATCGCCCGGCTCTGGCTGCCTGACTCTCAGGGAGTGATGCACATCGCTCAGCTCTGGCTGCCTGACTCTTAGGGATGGGGCCAAATTGCACAGCTCTGGCTGACTGGATCTTAGAGTCTAACCCAAATTGCACAGCACTGGCTGCCTGGCTCTTAGAGTCTGAGCCAAATCGCACAGTTCTGGCTGCCTGGATCTCAGCGTCTGAGGCAAATTGTACAGCTCTGGCTGCCTGACTCTCAGGGTCTGAGGCAAATCACACAGCTCTGGCTGCCTGGCTTTCAGTGTCTGAGCCAAATCGGACAGCTCTGGCTGCCTGACTCTCCGGGTCTGAGCCAAATCCGTCAGCTCTGGCTGCCTGACTCTCAGGGAAAGAGCCAAATCGCGCAGCTCTGCAGTCTGACTCTCAGGGTTTGAGCCAAATCGCACAGCTCTGGCTGCCTGGATCTCAGGGTCTGAGGCAAATTGCACAGCTCTGGCTGCCTGACTCTTAGAGTCTGAGGCAAATCGCATAACTCTGGCTGCCTGGCTCTTAGATTCTGAGGCAAATCGCATACCTCTGACTGCCTGGCTCCCAGGGTCTGAGGCAAAATGCACAGCTCTGGCTGCCTGAATCTCAGGGATGGATCCTATTCGCACAGCTCTGGCTGCCTGACTCTCAGGGTCTGAGCCGAATCTCAGAGCTCTGGCTGCCTGGCTCTTAGAGTCGGAGCCAAATCGCACAGCTCTGGCTGCCTGACTCTCAGAGAAAGAGCCAAATTACAGAGCTCTGGCTGCCTGAATCTCAGTGTTTGAACCAAATCAAACAGCTCTGGATGCCTGACTCTCAGGGTCTGAGGCAAATTGCACAGCTCTGTCTGCCTGACTCTGAGGGATGGAGCCAAATCGCACAGCTCTGGCTACCTGACTCTTAGAGTCTGAGCTAAATCGCATAGCTCTGTCTGCCTGGCTCTCAGAGTCTGAGGCAAATTGAACAGCTCTGGCTCCCTGAATCTCAGGGTCTGAGGAAAATGGCACAGCTCCGGCTGCCTGACTCTTAGGGTCTGAGGCAAATTGCACAGCTCTGGCTCCTTGACTCATAGGGTCTGAGCCAAATCGCACAGCTCTGGCTGCCTGGATCTCAGCGTCTGAGGCAAATTGCACAGCTCTGGCTGCCTGGCTTTCAGTGTCTGAGCCAAATCGGACAGCTCTGGCTGCCTGAATCTCTGGGTCTGATCCAAATCCGTCAGCTCAGGCTGCCTGACTCTCAGGGAAAGAGCCAAATCGCACAGCTCAGGCTGCCTGACTCTCATGGTCTGAGCCAAATCGCACAGCTCTGGCTGCCTGGCTCTCAGAGTCTGAGGCAAATCGCATAGCTCTGGCTGCCTGACTTTCAGGAATAGAGCCAAATCGCACAGCTCTGGCTGCCTGATTCTCAGGGAAAGAGCCAAATTGCACAGCTCTGGCTGACTGAATCTCATGGTCTGAGCCAAATCGCACAGCTTTAGTTACCTGACTCTTAGAGTCTGAGCTAAATCGCATAGCTCTGTTTGCCCGGCTCTCAGAGTCTGAGGTAAATTGCACATCTCTGGCTGCCTGACTCTGAGGGCTGGAGCCAAATCGCACAGCTCTGGCTACCTGACTCTTAGAGTCTGAGCTAAATCGCATAGCTCTTTCTGCCTGGCTCTCAGTGTCTGAAGCAAATAGCACAGCTCTGGCTCCCTGACTCTTAGGGTCTGAGCCAAATCGCACAGCTCTGGCTGCCTGGCTCTCAGCGTCTGAGGCAAATCGCACAGCTCTGGCTGCCTGACTCTCAAGGGCTGAGGCAAATCACACAGCTCTGGCTGCCTGGCTTTCAGTGTCTGAGCCAAATCGGACAGCTCTGGCTGCCTGACTCTCCGGATCTGAGCCAAATCCGTCAGTTCTGGCTGCCGGACTCTCAGGGAAAGAGCCAAATCGCACAGGTCTGGCTGCCTGACTCTCATGGTCTGAGCCAAATCGCACAGCTCTGGCTGCCTGACTCTCAGAGTCTGAGGCAAATCGCATAGCTCTGGCTGCCTGACTTTCAGGGATAGAGCCAAATCGCATAGCTCTGGCTGCCTGATTCTCAGGGAAAGAGCCAAATTGCACAGCTCTAGCAGACTGAATCTCATGGTCTGAGCCAAATCACACAGCTCTGGCTGCCTGAATCTTAGGGATTCAGACAAATCGCACAGCTCTGCAGTCTGACTCTCAGGGTTTGAGCCAAATCGCACAGCTCTGTCTGCCTGGCTCTCAGAGTCTGAGGCAAATTGCACAGCTCTGGCTGCCTGAATCTCAGGGTCTGAGGAAAATGGCACACCTCTGGCTGCCTGACTCTCAGGGTCTGAGGAAAATGGGACAGCTCTGGCTTCCTGACTCTTAGGGTCTGAGCCAAATCGCACAGCTCTGGCTGCTTGCCTCTCAGAGTCTGAGGCAAATCGCATAGTTCTGGCTGCGTGACTTTCAGGGATAGAGACAAATCGCACAGCTCTGGCTGCCTGATTCTCAGGGAAAGAGCCAAATCGCACAGCTCTGGCTGCCTGGCTCTCAGAGTCTGAGGCAAATCGCCTGGCTCTGGCTGCCTGACTCTCAGGGAGTGATGCACATCGCTCAGCTCTGGCTGCCTGACTCTTAGGGATGGGGCCAAATTGCACAGCTCTGGCTGACTGGATCTTAGATTCTAACCCAAATTGCACAGCACTGGCTGCCTGGCTCTTAGAGTCTGAGCCAAATTGCACAGCTCTGGCCGCCTGGCTCTCAGGGTCTGAGGCAAATCGCACAGCTCTGGCTGCCTGACTCTTAGAGTCTGAGGCAAATCGCACAGCTCTGGCTGCCTGCCTCTTAGATTTTGAGCCAAATTGCACAGCTCTGGCTGTCTGGCTCACAGTTTTTGAGGCAAATCGCACAGCTCTGGCTGCCTGACTCTCAAAATCTGGGGCAAATCGCACATGTCTGACTGCCTGGCTCTCAGATTTTGAGGCAAATTGCACAGCTCTGGCTGCCTGGCTCTCAGAGTCTGAGGCAAATCGCACATGTCTGGTTGCCTGACTCTCATGGTCTGAGCTAAATCGCACAGCTCCGGCTGCCTGGCTCTCAGAGTCTGAGGCAAATCACACAGCTCTGGCTTCCTGACTCTTGGAGTCTGAGGCAAATCGCATACATCTGGCTGCCTGGCTCTTAGAGTCTGAGGCAAATCGCATACCTCTGGCTGATGGCTCCCAGGGTCTGAGGCAAAATGCACAGCTCTGGCTGCCTGAATCTCAGTGATGGATCCTATTCGCACAGCTCTGGCTGCCTGACTCTCAGGGTCTGAGCCGAATCGCAGAGCTCTGGCTGCTTGGCTCTTAGAGTCGGAGCCATCGCACAGCTCTGGCTGCCTGACTCTCAGGGAAAGAGCCAAATTGCAGAGCTCTGTCTGCCTGAATCTCAGAGTCTGAGCCAAATCAAACAGCTCTGGATGCCTGACTCTCAGGGTCTGAGGCAAATCGGACAGCTCTGACTGCCTGGCTCTCCGGGTCTGAGCCAAATCCGTCAGCTCTGGCTGCCTGACTCTCAGGGAAAGAGCCAAATCGCACAGCTCTGGCTGCCTGACTCTCATGGTCTGAGCCAAATCGCACAGCTCTGGCTGCCTGGCTCTCCGAGTCTGAGGCAAATTGCATAGCTCTGGCTGCCTGACTTTCAGGGATAGAGCCAAATCGCACCGCTCTGGCTGCCTGATTCTCAGGGAAAGAGCCCAATTGCACAGCTCTGGCAGACTGAATCTCATGGTCTGAGCCAAATCGCACAGCTCTTGCTGCCTGGCTCTCAAAGTCAGAGGCAAATCGCACGGCTCTGGCTGCTTGCCTCTCAGAGTCTGAGGCAAATCGCACAGCTCTGTCTGCCTGGCTTTTATAGTCTGAGTCAAATCGCGCAATTCTGGCTGCCTGACTCTCATGGTCTGAGCCAAATCGCACATCTCTGGCTGCCTGAATCTTAGGGATTCTGACAAATCGCACAGCTCTGCAGTCTGACTCTCAGGGTTTGAGCCAAATCAAACAGCTCTGGATGCCTCACTCTCAGGGTCTGAGGCAAATCGCACAGCTCTGGCTGCCTGACTCTGAGGGATGGAGCCAAATCACACAGCTCTGGCTACCTGACTCTTAGAGTCTGAGCTAAATCGCATAGCTCTGTCTGCCTGGCTCTCAGAGTCTGAGGCAATAGCACAGCTCTGGTTCCCTGACTCTTAGGGTCTGTGCCAAATCGCACAGCTCTGGCTGCCTGGCTCTCAGCGTCTGAGGCAAATTGCTCAGCTCTGACTGCCTGACTCTCAGGGTCTGAGGCAAATCACACAGCTCTGGCTGCCTGGCTTTCAGTGTCTGAGCCAAATCGGACAGCTCTGGCTGCCTGACTCTCCGGGTCTGAGCCAAATCCGTCAGCTCTGGCTGCCTGACTCTCAGGGAAAGAGCCAAATCGCACAGCTCAGGCTGCCTGACTCTCATGGTCTGAGCCAAATCGCACAGCTCTGGCTGCCTGACTCTCAGAGTCTGAGGCAAATCGCATAGCTCTGGCTGCCTGACTTTCAGGGATAGAGCCAAATCGCATAGCTCTGGCTGCCTGATTCTCAGGGAAAGAGCCAAATTGCACAGCTCTAGCAGACTGAATCTCATGGTCTGAGCCAAATCGCACAGCTCTGGCTGCCTGAATCTTTGGGATTCAGACAAATCGCACAGCTCTGCAGTCTGACTCTCAGGGTTTGAGCCAAATCGCACAGCTCTGGCTACCTGACTCTTAGAGTCTGAACTAAATCGCATAGCTCTGTCTGCCTGGCTCTCAGAGTCTGAGACAAATTGCACAGCTCTGGCTGCCTGAATCTCAGGGTCTGAGGAAAATGGCACAGCTCTGGCTAACTGACTCTTAGGGTCTGAGCCAAATCGCACAGCTCTGGCTGCCTGACTCTCAGCGTCTGAGGCAAATCACACAGCTCTGGCTGCCTGTCTTTCTGTGTCTGAGCCTAATCGGACAGCTCTGGCTGCCTGACTCTCCGGGTCTGAGCCAAATCTGTCAGCTCTGGCTGCCGGATTCTCAGGGAAAGAGCCCAATTGCACAGCACTGGCTGCCTGACTCTCATGGTCTGAGCCAAATCGCACAGCTCTGGCTGTTTGCCTCTCAGAGTCTGAGGCAAATCGCATAGCTCTGTCTGCGTGACTTTCAGGGATAGAGACAAATCGCACAGCTCTGGCTGCCTGATTCTCAGGGAAAGAGCCAAATCGCACAGCTCTGGCTGCCTGGCTCTCAGAGTCTGAGGCAAATCGCCCGGCTCTGGCTGCCTGATTCTCAGGGAGTGAGGCATATCGCTCAGCTCTGGCTGCCTGACTCTTAGGGATGGGGCCAAATTGCAAAGCTCTGGCTCCCTGACTCTTAGGTTCTGTGCCAAATTGCACAGCTCTGGCTGTCTGGCTCTTATAGTCTGAGCCAAATTGCACAGCTCTGGCTGTCTGGCTCTTATAGTCTGAGCCAAATTGCACAGCTCTGGCTGTCTGGCTCTTATAGTCTGAGCCAAATTGCACAACTCTGGATGCCTGGCTCTCAGGGTCTGAGGCAAATCGCAAATCTCTGTCTGTGTGGCTCTTAGAGTCTAACCCAAATCGCACAGCTCTGGCTGCCTGCCTCTTAGATTTTGAGCCAAATTGCATACCTCTGACTGCCTGGCTCCCAGGGTCTGAGGCAAAATGCACAGCTCTGGCTGCCTGAATCTCAGGGATGGATCCTATTCGCACAGCTCTGGCTGCCTGACTCTCAGGGTCTGAGCCGAATCTCAGAGCTCTGGCTGCCTGGCTCTTAGAGTCGGAGCCAAATCGCACAGCTCTGGCTGCCTGACTCTCAGAGAAAGAGCCAAATTACAGAGCTCTGGCTGCCTGAATCTCAGTGTTTGAACCAAATCAAAAGGCTCTGGATGCCTGACTCTCAGGGTCTGAGGCAAATTGCACAGCTCTGTCTGCCTGACTGAGGGATGGAGCCAAATCGCACAGCTCTGGCTACCTGACTCTTAGAGTCTGAGCTAAATCGCACAGCTCTGGCTGCCTGCCTCTTAGATTTTGAGCCAAATTGCACAGCTCTGGCTGTCTGGCTCACAGTTTTTGAGGCAAATCGCACAGCTCTGGCTGCCTGACTCTCAAAATCTGGCGCAAATCGCACATGTCTGACTGCCTGGCTCACAGATTTTGAGGCAAATTGCACAGCTCTGGTTGCCTGGCTCTCAGAGTCTGAGGCAAATCGCACATGTCTGGTTGCCTGACTCTCATGGTCTGAGCCAAATCGCACAGCTCTGGCTGCCTGGCTCTCAGAGTCTGAGGCAAATCACACAGCTCTGGCTGCCTGGCACCCAGGGTCTGAGGCAAAATGCACAGCTCTGGCTGCCTGAATCTCAGGGATGGATCCTATTCGCACAGCTCTGGCTGCCTGACTCTCAGGGTCTGAGCCCAATCGCACAGCTCTGGCTGCCTGACTCTCAGGGAAAGAGCCAAATTGCAGAGCTCTGGCTGCCTGAATCTCTGAGTCTGAGCCAAATCAAACAGCTCTGGATGCCTGACTCTCAGTGTCTGAGGCAAATCACACAGCTCTGGCTGCCTGGCTCTTAGAGTCGTAGCCAAATCGCACAGCTCTGGCTGCCTGGCTCTTAGGGTCTGAAGCAAATCGCACAGCTCTGGCTGCCTGCCTCTGATAGATGGAGCCAAATAGCACAGCTCTGGCTCCCTGACTCTTAGGGTCTGAGCCAAATCGCACAGCTCTGGCTGCCTGGATCTCAGCGTCTGAGGCAAATTGTACAGCTCTGGCTGCCTGACTCTCAGGGTCTGAGGCAAATCACACAGCTCTGGCTGCCTGGCTTTCAGTGTCTGAGCAAAATCGGACAGCTCTGGCTGCCTGACTCTCCGGGTCTGAGCCAAATCCGTCAGCTCTGGCTGCCTGACTCTCAGGGAAAGAGCCAAATCGCACAGCTCTGCAGTCTGTCTCTCAGGGTTTGAGCCAAATCGCACAGCTCTGGCTGCCTGGATCTCAGGGTCTGAGGCAAATTGCACAGCTCTGGCTGCCTGACTCTTAGAGTCTGAGGCAAATCGCATAACTCTGGCTGCCTGGCTCTTAGATTCTGAGGCAAATCGCATACCTCTGACTGCCTGGCTCCCAGGGTCTGAGGCAAAATGCACAGCTCTGGCTGCCTGAATCTCAGGGATGGATCCTATTCGCACAGCTCTGGCTGCCTGACTCTCAGGGTCTGAGCTGAATCTCAGAGCTCTGGCTGCCTGGCTCTTAGAGTCGGAGCCATGTCGCACAGCTCTGGCTGCCTGACTCTCAGAGAAAGAGCCAAATTACAGAGCTCTGGCTGCCTGAATCTCAGTGTTTGAACCAAATCAAAAGGCTCTGGATGCCTGACTCTCAGGGTCTGAGGCAAATTGCACAGCTCTGTCTGCCTGACTCTGAGGGATGGAGCCAAATCGCACAGCTCTGGCTACCTGACTCTTAGAGTCTGAGCTAAATCGCACAGCTCTGGCTGCCTGCCTCTTAGATTTTGAGCCAAATTGCACAGCTCTGGCTGTCTGGCTCACAGTTTTTGAGGCAAATCGCACAGCTCTGGCTGCCTGACTCTCAAAATCTGGCGCAAATCGCACATGTCTGACTGCCTGGCTCACAGATTTTGAGGCAAATTGCACAGCTCTGGTTGCCTGGCTCTCAGAGTCTGAGGCAAATCGCACATGTCTGGTTGCCTGACTCTCATGGTCTGAGCTAAATCGCACAGCTCTGGCTGCCTGGCTCTCAGAGTCTGAGGCAAATCACACAGCTCTGGCTGCCTGGCACCCAGGGTCTGAGGCAAAATGCACAGCTCTGGCTGCCTGAATCTCAGGGATGGATCCTATTCGCACAGCTCTGGCTGCCTGACTCTCAGGGTCTGAGCCCAATCGCACAGCTCTGGCTGCCTGACTCTCAGGGAAAGAGCCAAATTGCAGAGCTCTGGCTGCCTGAATCTCTGAGTCTGAGCCAAATCAAACAGCTCTGGATGCCTGACTCTCAGTGTCTGAGGCAAATCACACAGCTCTGGCTGCCTGGCTTTTAGAGTCGTAGCCAAATCGCACAGCTCTGGCTGCCTGGCTCTTAGGGTCTGAAGCAAATCGCACAGCTCTGGCTGCCTGACTCTGATAGATGGAGCCAAATAGCACAGCTTTGGCTCCCTGACTCTTAGGGTCTGAGCCAAATCGCACAGCTCTGGCTGCCTGGATCTCAGCGTCTGAGGCAAATTGTACAGCTCTGGCTGCCTGACTCTCAGGGTCTGAGGCAAATCACACAGCTCTGGCTGCCTGGCTTTCAGTGTCTGAGCCAAATCGGACAGCTCTGGCTGCCTGACTCTCCGGGTCTGAGCCAAATCCGTCAGCTCTGGCTGCCTGACTCTCAGGGAAAGAGCCAAATCGCACAGCTCTGGCTGCCTGACTCTCATGGTCCGAGCCAAATCGCACAGCTCTGGCTGCCTGGATCTCAGGGTCTGAGGCAAATTGCACAGCTCTGGCTGCCTGACTCTTAGAGTCTGAGGCAAATCGCATAACTCTGGCTGCCTGGCTCTTAGATTCTGAGGCAAATCGCATACCTCTGACTGCCTGGCTCCCAGGGTCTGAGGCAAAATGCACAGCTCTGGCTGCCTGAATCTCAGGGATGGATCCTATTCGCACAGCTCTGGCTGCCTGACTCTCAGGGTCTGAGCCGAATCTCAGAGCTCTGGCTGCCTGGCTCTTAGAGTCGGAGCCAAATCGCACAGCTCTGGCTGCCTGACTCTCAGAGAAAGAGCCAAATTACAGAGCTCTGGCTGCCTGAATCTCAGTGTTTGAACCAAATCAAACAGCTCTGGATGCCTGACTCTCAGGGTCTGAGGCAAATTGCACAGCTCTGTCTGCCTGACTCTGAGGGATGGAGCCAAATCGCACAGCTCTGGCTACCTGACTCTTAGAGTCTGAGCTAAATCGCATAGCTCTGTCTGCCTGGCTCTCAGAGTCTGAGGCAAATTGAACAGCTCTGGCTCCCTGAATCTCAGGGTCTGAGGAAAATGGCACAGCTCCGGCTGCCTGACTCTTAGGGTCTGAGGCAAATTGCACAGCTCTGGCTCCCTGACTCTTAGGGTGTGAGGCAAATCGCACAGCTCTGGCTGCCTGGATCTCAGCGTCTGAGGCAAATTGCACAGCTCTGGCTGCCTGGCTTTCAGTGTCTGAGCCAAATCGGACAGCTCTGGCTGCCTGAATCTCTGGGTCTGATCCAAATCCGTCAGCTCAGGCTGCCTGACTCTCAGGGAAAGAGCCAAATCGCACAGCTCAGGCTGCCTGACTCTCATGGTCTGAGCCAAATCGCACAGCTCTGGCTGCCTGGCTCTCAGAGTCTGCAGCATATCGCATAGCTCTGGCTGCCTGACTTTCAGGAATAGAGCCAAATCGCACAGCTCTGGCTGCCTGATTCTCAGGGAAAGAGCCAAATTGCACAGCTCTGGCTGACTGAATCTCATGGTCTGAGCCAAATCGCACAGCTTTATTTACCTGACTCTTAGAGTCTGAGCTAAATCGCATAGCTCTGTTTGCCCGGCTCTCAGAGTCTGAGGTAAATTGCACATCTCTGGCTGCCTGACTCTGAGGGCTGGAGCCAAATCGCACAGCTCTGGCTACCTGACTCTTAGAGTCTGAGCTAAATCGCATAGCTCTTTCTGCCTGGCTCTCAGTGTCTGAAGCAAATAGCACAGCTCTGGCTCCCTGACTCTTAGGGTCTGAGCCAAATCGCACAGCTCTGGCTGCCTGGCTCTCAGCGTCTGAGGCAAATCGCACAGCTCTGGCTGCCTGACTCTCAAGGGCTGAGGCAAATCACACAGCTCTGGCTGCCTGGCTTTCAGTGTCTGAGCCAAATCGGACAGCTCTGGCTGCCTGACTCTCCGGATCTGAGCCAAATCCGTCAGTTCTGGCTGCCGGACTCTCAGGGAAAGAGCCAAATCGCACAGGTCTGGCTGCCTGACTCTCATGGTCTGAGCCAAATCGCACAGCTCTGGCTGCCTGACTCTCAGAGTCTGAGGCAAATCGCATAGCTCTGGCTGCCTGACTTTCAGGGATAGAGCCAAATCGCATAGCTCTGGCTGCCTGATTCTCAGGGAAAGAGCCAAATTGCACAGCTCTGGCAGACTGAATCTCATGGTCTGAGCCAAATCACACAGCTCTGGCTGCCTGAATCTTAGGGATTCAGACAAATCGCACAGCTCTGCAGTCTGACTCTCAGGGTTTGAGCCAAATCGCACAGCTCTGTCTGCCTGGCTCTCAGAGTCTGAGGCAAATTGCACAGCTCTGGCTGCCTGAATCTCAGGGTCTGAGGAAAATGGCACACCTCTGGCTGCCTGACTCTCAGGGTCTGAGGAAAATGGCACAGCTCTGGCTTCCTGACTCTTAGGGTCTGAGCCAAATCGCACAGCTCTGGCTGCTTGCCTCTCAGAGTCTGAGGCAAATCGCATAGTTCTGGCTGCGTGACTTTCAGGGATAGAGACAAATCGCACAGCTCTGGCTGCCTGATTCTCAGGGAAAGAGCCAAATCGCACAGCTCTGGCTGCCTGGCTCTCAGAGTCTGAGGCAAATCGCCCGGCTCTGGCTGCCTGACTCTCAGGGAGTGATGCACATCGCTCAGCTCTGGCTGCCTGACTCTTAGGGATGGGGCCAAATTGCACAGCTCTGGCTGACTGGATCTTAGAGTCTAACCCAAATTGCACAGCACTGGCTGCCTGGCTCTCAGGGTCTGAGGCAAATCGCACAGCTCTGGCTGCCTGACTCTTAGAGTCTGAGGCAAATCGCACAGCTCTGGCTGCCTGCCTCTTAGATTTTGAGCCAAATTGCACAGCTCTGGCTGTCTGGCTCACAGTTTTTGAGGCAAATCGCACAGCTCTGGCTGCCTGACTCTCAGGGAGTGATGCACATCGCTCAGCTCTGGCTGCCTGACTCTTAGGGATGGGGCCAAATTGCACAGCTCTGGCTGACTGGATCTTAGAGTCTAACCCAAATTGCACAGCACTGGCTGCCTGGCTCTCAGGGTCTGAGGCAAATCGCACAGCTCTGGCTGCCTGACTCTTAGAGTCTGAGGCAAATCGCACAGCTCTGGCTGCCTGCCTCTTAGATTTTGAGCCAAATTGCACAGCTCTGGCTGTCTGGCTCACAGTTTTTGAGGCAAATCGCACAGCTCTGGCTGCCTGACTCTCAAAATCTGGGGCAAATCGCACATGTCTGACTGCCTGGCTCTCAGATTTTGAGGCAAATTGCACAGCTCTGGCTGCCTGGCTCTCAGAGTCTGAGGCAAAACGCACATGTCTGGTTGCCTGACTCTCATGGTCTGAGCTAAATCGCACAGCTCCGGCTGCCTGGCTCTCAGAGTCTGAGGCAAATCACACAGCTCTGGCTTCCTGACTCTTGGAGTCTGAGGCAAATCGCATACATCTGGCTGCCTGGCTCTTAGAGTCTGAGGCAAATCGCATACCTCTGGCTGCCTGGCTCCCAGGGTCTGAGGTAAAATGCACAGCTCTGGCTGCCTGAATCTCAGTGATGGATCCTATTCGCACAGCTCTGGCTGCCTGACTCTCAGGGTCTGAGCCGAATCGCAGAGCTCTGGCTGCTTGGCTCTTAGAGTCGGAGCCCAATCGCACAGCTCTGGCTGCCTGACTCTAAGGGAAAGAGCCAAATTGCAGAGCTCTGTCTGCCTGAATCTCAGAGTCTGAGCCAAATCAAACAGCTCTGGATGCCTGACTCTCAGGATCTGAGGCAAATCGCACAGCTCTGGCTGCCTGGCTCTTAGAGTCGTAGCCAAATCGCACAGCTCTGGCTGCCTGACTCTGATAGATGGAGCCAAATAGCACAGCTCTGGCTCCCTGACTCTTAGGGTCTGTGCCAAATCGCACAGCTCTGGCTGCCTGGCTCTCAGCGTCTGAGGCAAATTGCTCAGCTCTGGCTGCCTGACTCTCAGGGTCTGAGGCAAATCACACAGCTCTGGCTGCCTGGCTTTCAGTGTCTGAGCCAAATCGGACAGCTCTGGCTGCCTGACTCTCCGGGTCTGAGCCAAATCCGTCAGCTCTGGCTGCCTGACTCTCAGGGAAAGAGCCAAATCGCACAGCTCAGGCTGCCTGACTCTCATGGTCTGAGCCAAATCGCACAGCTCTGGCTGCCTGACTCTCAGAGTCTGAGGCAAATCGCATAGCTCTGGCTGCCTGACTTTCAGGGATAGAGCCAAATCGCATAGCTCTGGCTGCCTGATTCTCAGGGAAAGAGCCAAATTGCACAGCTCTAGCAGACTGAATCTCATGGTCTGAGCCAAATCGCACAGCTCTGGCTGCCTGAATCTTTGGGATTCAGACAAATCGCACAGCTCTGCAGTCTGACTCTCAGGGTTTGAGCCAAATCGCACAGCTCTGGCTACCTGACTCTTAGAGTCTGAACTAAATCGCATAGCTCTGTCTGCCTGGCTCTCAGAGTCTGAGGCAAATTGCACAGCTCTGGCTGCCTGACTCTCAGGGTCTGAGGAAAATGGCACAGCTCTGGCTCCCTGACTCTTAGGGTCTGAGGCAAATCACACAGCTCTGGCTGCCTGGCTTTCTGTGTCTGAGCCAAATCGGACAGCTCTGGCTGCCTGACTCTCCGGGTCTGAGCCAAATCTGTCAGCTCTGGCTGCCGGACTCTCAGGGAAAGAGCCCAATTGCACAGCACTGGCTGCCTGACTCTCATGGTCTGAGCCAAATCGCACAGCTCTGGCTGTTTGCCTCTCAGAGTCTGAGGCAAATCGCATAGCTCTGTCTGCGTGACTTTCAGGGATAGAGACAAATCGCACAGCTCTGGCTGCCTGATTCTCAGGGAAAGAGCCAAATCGCACAGCTCTGGCTGCCTGGCTCTCAGAGTCTGAGGCAAATCGCCCGGCTCTGGCTGCCTGATTCTCAGGGAGTGAGGCATATCGCTCAGCTCTGGCTGCCTGACACTTAGGGATGGGGCCAAATTGCACAGCTCTGGCTACCTGACTCTTAGGGATGGGGCCAAACTGCAAAGCTCTGGCTCCCTGACTCTTAGGTTCTGTGCCAATTTGCACAGCTCTGGCTGTCTGGCTCTTATAGTCTGAGCCAAATTGCACAGCTCTGGCTGTCTGGCTCACAGTTTTTGAGGCACATCGCACAGCTCTGGTGCCTGACTCTCAGAATCTGGCGCAAATCGCACATTTCTGACTGCCTGGGTCTCAGATTTTGAGGCAAATTGCACAGCTCTGGTTGCCTGGCTCTCAGAGTCTGAGGCAAATCGCACATGTCTGGTTGCCTGACTCTCATGGTCTGAGCTAAATCGCACAGCTCTGGCTGCCTGGCTCCCAGAGTCTGAGGCAAATCACACAGCTCTGGCTGCCTGACTCTTAGAGTCTGAGGCAAATCGCCCAGCTCTGGCTGCCTGAATCTCAGGGTCTGAGGAAAATGGCACACCTCTGGCTGCCGGACTCTCAGGGTCTGAGGCAAATCGCACAGCTCTGGCTGCCCGGCTTTCAGTGTCTGAGCCAAATCGGACAGCTCTGGCTGCCTGACTCTCCGGGTCTGAGCCAAATCCGTCAGCTCTGGCTGCCTGACTCTCAGGGAAAGAGCCAAATCGCATAGCTCTGGCTGCCTGACTTTCAGGGATAGAGCCAAATCGCATAGCTCTGGCTGCCTGATTCTCAGGGAAAGAGCCAAATTGCACAGCTCTAGCAGACTGAATCTCATGGTCTGAGCCAAATCGCACAGCTCTGGCTGCCTGAATCTTTGGGATTCAGACAAATCGCACAGCTCTGCAGTCTGACTCTCAGGGTTTGAGCCAAATCGCACAGCTCTGGCTACCTGACTCTTAGAGTCTGAACTAAATCGCATAGCTCTGTCTGCCTGGCTCTCAGAGTCTGAGGCAAATTGCACAGCTCTGGCTGCCTGACTCTCAGGGTCTGAGGAAAATGGCACAGCTCTGGCTCCCTGACTCTTAGGGTCTGAGGCAAATCACACAGCTCTGGCTGCCTGGCTTTCTGTGTCTGAGGCAAATCGCCCAGCTCTGGCTGCCTGAATCTCAGGGTCTGAGGAAAATGGCACACCTCTGGCTGCCGGACTCTCAGGGTCTGAGGCAAATCGCACAGCTCTGGCTGCCCGGCTTTCAGTGTCTGAGCCAAATCGGACAGCTCTGGCTGCCTGACTCTCCGGGTCTGAGCCAAATCCATCAGCTCTGGCTGCCTGACTCTCAGGGAAAGAGCCAAATCGCACAGCTCTGGCTGCCTGACTCTCATGGTCCGAGCCAAATCGCACAGCTCTGGCTGCCTGGCTCTCAGAGTCTGAGGCAAATCGCATAGCTCTGGCTGCCTGACTTTCGGGGATAGAGCCAATTCGCATAGCTCTGGCTGCCTGATTCTCAGGGAAAGAGCCAAATTGCACAGCTCTGGCTGCCTGAATCTTAGGGATTCAGACAAATCGCACATCTCTGCAGTCTGACTCTCAGGGTTTGAGCCAAATCGCACAGTTCTGGCTGCCTGGCTCTTAGAGTCGGAGCCAAATTGCACAGCTCTGGCTGCCTGACTCTGAGGGATGGAGCCAAATCGCACAGCTCTGGCTACCTGACTCTTAGGGTCTGAGCCAAATCTGTCAGCTCTGGCTGCCGGACTCTCAGGGAAAGAGCCCAATTGCACAGCACTGGCTGCCTGACTCTCATGGTCTGAGCCAAATCGCACAGCTCTGGCTGTTTGCCTCTCAGAGTCTGAGGCAAATCGCATAGCTCTGTCTGCGTGACTTTCAGGGATAGAGACAAATCGCACAGCTCTGGCTGCCTGATTCTCAGGGAAAGAGCCAAATCGCACAGCTCTGGCTGCCTGGCTCTCAGAGTCTGAGGCAAATCGCCCGGCTCTGGCTGCCTGATTCTCAGGGAGTGAGGCATATCGCTCAGCTCTGGCTGCCTGACACTTAGGGATGGGGCCAAATTGCACAGCTCTGGCTACCTGACTCTTAGGGATGGGGCCAAACTGCAAAGCTCTGGCTCCCTGACTCTTAGGTTCTGTGCCAATTTGCACAGCTCTGGCTGTCTGGCTCTTATAGTCTGAGCCAAATTGCACAGCTCTGGCTGTCTGGCTCACAGTTTTTGAGGCACATCGCACAGCTCTGGTGCCTGACTCTCAGAATCTGGCGCAAATCGCACATTTCTGACTGCCTGGGTCTCAGATTTTGAGGCAAATTGCACAGCTCTGGTTGCCTGGCTCTCAGAGTCTGAGGCAAATCGCACATGTCTGGTTGCCTGACTCTCATGGTCTGAGCTAAATCGCACAGCTCTGGCTGCCTGGCTCCCAGAGTCTGAGGCAAATCACACAGCTCTGGCTGCCTGACTCTTAGAGTCTGAGGCAAATCGCCCAGCTCTGGCTGCCTGAATCTCAGGGTCTGAGGAAAATGGCACACCTCTGGCTGCCGGACTCTCAGGGTCTGAGGCAAATCGCACAGCTCTGGCTGCCCGGCTTTCAGTGTCTGAGCCAAATCGGACAGCTCTGGCTGCCTGACTCTCCGGGTCTGAGCCAAATCCGTCAGCTCTGGCTGCCTGACTCTCAGGGAAAGAGCCAAATCGCATAGCTCTGGCTGCCTGACTTTCAGGGATAGAGCCAAATCGCATAGCTCTGGCTGCCTGATTCTCAGGGAAAGAGCCAAATTGCACAGCTCTAGCAGACTGAATCTCATGGTCTGAGCCAAATCGCACAGCTCTGGCTGCCTGAATCTTTGGGATTCAGACAAATCGCACAGCTCTGCAGTCTGACTCTCAGGGTTTGAGCCAAATCGCACAGCTCTGGCTACCTGACTCTTAGAGTCTGAACTAAATCGCATAGCTCTGTCTGCCTGGCTCTCAGAGTCTGAGGCAAATTGCACAGCTCTGGCTGCCTGACTCTCAGGGTCTGAGGAAAATGGCACAGCTCTGGCTCCCTGACTCTTAGGGTCTGAGGCAAATCACACAGCTCTGGCTGCCTGGCTTTCTGTGTCTGAGGCAAATCGCCCAGCTCTGGCTGCCTGAATCTCAGGGTCTGAGGAAAATGGCACACCTCTGGCTGCCGGACTCTCAGGGTCTGAGGCAAATCGCACAGCTCTGGCTGCCCGGCTTTCAGTGTCTGAGCCAAATCGGACAGCTCTGGCTGCCTGACTCTCCGGGTCTGAGCCAAATCCGTCAGCTCTGGCTGCCTGACTCTCAGGGAAAGAGCCAAATCGCACAGCTCTGGCTGCCTGACTCTCATGGTCCGAGCCAAATCGCACAGCTCTGGCTGCCTGGCTCTCAGAGTCTGAGGCAAATCGCATAGCTCTGGCTGCCTGACTTTCGGGGATAGAGCCAATTCGCATAGCTCTGGCTGCCTGATTCTCAGGGAAAGAGCCAAATTGCACAGCTCTGGCTGCCTGAATCTTAGGGATTCAGACAAATCGCACATCTCTGCAGTCTGACTCTCAGGGTTTGAGCCAAATCGCACAGTTCTGGCTGCCTGGCTCTTAGAGTCGGAGCCAAATTGCACAGCTCTGGCTGCCTGACTCTGAGGGATGGAGCCAAATCGCACAGCTCTGGCTACCTGACTCTTAGGGTCTGAGCCAAATCGCACAGCTCTGGCTGCCTGGCTTTCAGAGTCTGAGCTAAAATCGCATAGCTCTGGCTGCCTGACTCTCAGGGTCTGAGGCAAATCACACAGCTCTGGCTGCCTGGCTTTCAGTGTCTGAGCTAAAATCGCATAGCTCTGGCTGCCTGATTCTCAGGGAAAGAGGCACATTGCACAGCTCTGGCAGACTGAATCTTATGGTCTGAGCCAATCGCACAGCTCTGGCTGCCTGGCTCTCAGAGTCTGAGGCAAATCGCACGGCTCTGGCTGCCTGACTCTCAGGGTCTGAGGCACAACGCACAGCTCTGGCTGCATGACTCTAAGTGATGGAGCCAAATCGCACAGCTCTGGCTACCTGACTCTTAGGGATGGGGCCAAATTGCACAGCTCTGGCTCCCTGACTCTTAGGGTCTGAGCCAAATCGCACAGCTCTGTCTGCCTGGCTCTTATATTCTGAGCCAAATCGCACAATTCTGGCTGCCTGACTCTCATGGTCTGAGTCAAATTGCACAGCTCAGCCTGCCTGAATCTTAGGGATTCAGACAAATCGCACAGCTCTGGCTCCCTGACTCTCAGGGAAAGACCAAATAACACAGCTCTGACTGCCTGACTCTTACAGTCTGAGCCAAATTACACATCTCTGGCTGCCTGGCTCTTAGTGTCTGAGGCAAATCGCACAGCTCTGGCTGCCTGGCTCTTAGTGTCTGAGCCAAATTACACATCTCTGGCTGCCTGGCTCTTAGTGTCTGAGGCAAATCGCACAGCTCTGGATGCCTGGCTCTTAGAGTCGGAACCTAATTACACATCTCTGGCTGCCTGGCTCTTAGTGTCTGAGGCAAATCGCACAGCTCTGGCTGCCTGGCTCTCAGGGTCTGAGGCAAATCGCACAGCTCTGGCTGCCTGACTCTTAGAGTCTGAGGCAAAACGCACATGTCTGACTGCCTGGCTCTCGGATTTTGAGGCAAATTGCACAGCTTAGGCTGCCTGGCTCTCAGAGTCTGAGGCAAATCGCACATGTCTGGTTGCCTGACTCTCATGGTCTGAGCTAAATCGCACAGCTCTGGCTGCCTGGCTCTCAGAGTCTGAGGCAAATCACACAGCTCTGGCTGCCTGACTTTTAGAGTCTGAGGCAAATCGCATACCTCTGGCTGCCTGGCTCTTAGAGTCTGAGGCAAATTGCACAGCTCTGGCTGCCTGAATCTCAGGGATGGATCCTATTCGCACAGCTCTGGCTGCCTGACTCTCAGGGTCTGAGCCGAATCGCAGAGCTCTAGCTGCCTGGCTCTTAGAGTCGGAGCCAAATCGCACAGCTCTGGCTGCCTGACTCTCAGGGAAAGAGCCAAATTGCAGAGCTCTGGCTGCCTGAATCTCAGAGTCTGAGCCAAATCAAACAGCTCTGGATGCCTGACTCTCAGGGTTTGAGGCAAATCGCACAGCTCTGGCTGCCTGACTCTGAGGGATGGAGCCAAATCGCACAGCTCTGGCTACCTGACTCTTAGAGTCTGAGCTAAATCGCACAGCTCTGGCTACCTGACTCTTAGGGATGGGGCCAAATTGCACAGCTCTGGCTGCCTGACTCTCATGGTCTGTGCCAAATCGCACAGCTCTGTCTACCTGGCTCTTATTGTCTGAGGCAAATCGCGCAATCCTGGCTGCCTGACTCTCATGGTCTGTGCCAAATCGCACAGCTCTGGCTGCCTGAATCTTAGGGATTCAGACAAATCGCACAGCTCTGGCTGCCTGGCTCTTAGAGTCGGAGCCGAATCGCAGAGCTCTGGCTCCCTGACTCTCAGGAAAGACCAAATTACACAGCTCTGACTGCCTGACTCTTAGTGTCTGAGGCAAATCGCACAGCTCTGGTGGCCTGGCTCTTAGAGTCTGAGGCAAATTACACATCTCTGGCTGCCTGACTCTCAGGGTCTGAGGCAAATCACTCAGCTCTGGCTGCCTGGCTTTCAGTGTCTGAGCCAAATCGGACAGCTCTGGCTGCCTGACTCTTAGAGTCTGAGCTATTTCGCATAGCTCTGTCTGCCTGGCTCTCAGAGTCTGAGGCAAATTGCACAGCTCGGGCTGCCTGAATCTCAGGGTCTGAGGCAAATAGCACAGCTCTGGCTCCCTGACTCTTAGGGTCTGAGGCAAATCGCACAGCTCTGGCTGCCTGGCTCTCAGTTTCTGAGCCAAATTGGACAGCTCTGGCTGCCTGACTCTCCGGGTCTGAGCCAAATCCGTCAGCTCTGGCTGCCTGACTCTCAGGGAAAGAGCCAAATTCCACAGCTATGGCTGCCTGACTCTCAAGGTCTGAGCCAAATCGCACAGCTCTGGCTGCCTGTCTCTCGGAGTCTGAGGCAAATCGCATAGCTCTGGCTGCCTGACTTTCAGGGATAGAGCCAAATCGCACAGCTCTGGCTGCCTGCTTCTCAGGGAAAGAGCCAAATTGCACAGCTCTGGCACGCTGAATCTCATGGTCTGAGCCAAATTGCACAGCTCTGTCTGCCTGGCTCTCAGAGTCTGAGGCAAATCGCAGAGCTCTGACTGCCTGGCTCACAGAGTCTGAGGCAAATCGCACGGCTCTGGCTGCCTGACTCTCAGGGACTGAGGCATATCGCACAGCTCTGGCTGCATGACTCTTAGGCATGGAGCCTAATCGCACAGCTCTGGCTACCTGACTCTTAGGGATGGGGCCAAATTGCACAGCTCTGGCTCCCTGAATCTTAGGGTCTGAGCCAAATCGCACAGCTGTGTCTGCCTGGCTCCTATTGTCTGAGCCAAATCGCGCAATTCTGGCTGCCTGACTCTCATGTTCTGAGCCAAATCGCACAGCTCTGGCTGCCTGAATCTTAGGGATTCCGACAAATCGCACAGCTCTGCAGTCTGACTCTCAGGGTTTGAGCCAAATCGCACAGCTCTGTCTGCCTGGCTCTCAGAGTCTGAGGCAAATTGCACAGCTCTGGCTGCCTGACTCTCAGGGTCTGAGGAAAATGGCACACCTCTGGCTGCCTGACTCTCAGGGTCTGAGGAAAATGGCACAGCTCTGGCTTCCTGACTCTTCGGGTCTGAGCCAAATCGCACAGCTCTGGCTGCTTGCCTCTCAGAGTCTGAGGCAAATCGCATAGTTCTGGCTGCGTGACTTTCAGGGATAGAGACAAATCGCACAGCTCTGGCTGCCTGATTCTCAGGGAAAGAGCCAAATCGCACAGCTCTGTTTGCCCGGCTCTCAGAGTCTGAGGTAAATTGCACATCTCTGGCTGCCTGACTCTGAGGGCTGGAGCCAAATCGCACAGCTCTGGCTACCTGACTCTTAGAGTCTGAGCTAAATCGCATAGCTCTTTCTGCCTGGCTCTCAGTGTCTTAAGCAAATAGCACAGCTCTGGCTCCCTGACTCTTAGGGTCTGAGCCAAATCGCACAGCTCTGGCTGCCTGGCTCTCAGCGTCTGAGGCAAATCGCACAGCTCTGGCTGCCTGACTCTCAAGGGCTGAGGCAAATCACACAGCTCTGGCTGCCTGGCTTTCAGTGTCTGAGCCAAATCGGACAGCTCTGGCTGCCTGACTCTCCGGATCTGAGCCAAATCCGTCAGTTCTGGCTGCCGGACTCTCAGGGAAAGATCCAAATCACACAGGTCTGGCTGCCTGACTCTCATGGTCTGAGCCAAATCGCACAGCTCTGGCTGCCTGACTCTCAGAGTCTGAGGCAAATCGCATAGCTCTGGCTGCCTGACTTTCAGGGATAGAGCCAAATCGCATAGCTCTGGCTGCCTGATTCTCAGGGAAAGAGCCAAATTGCACAGCTCTGGCAGACTGAATCTCATGGTCTGAGCCAAATCACACAGCTCTGGCTGCCTGAATCTTAGGGATTCAGACAAATCGCACAGCTCTGCAGTCTGACTCTCAGGGTTTGAGCCAAATCGCACAGCTCTGTCTGCCTGGCTCTCAGAGTCTGAGGCAAATTGCACAGCTCTGGCTGCCTGACTCTCAGGGTCTGAGGAAAATGGCACACCTCTGGCTGCCTGACTCTCAGGGTCTGAGGAAAATGGCACAGCTCTGGCTTCCTGACTCTTAGGGTCTGAGCCAAATCGCACAGCTCTGGCTGCTTGCCTCTCAGAGTCTGAGGCAAATCGCATAGTTCTGGCTGCGTGACTTTCAGGGATAGAGACAAATCGCACAGCTCTGGCTGCCTGATTCTCAGGGAAAGAGCCAAATCGCACAGCTCTGGCTGCCTGGCTCTCAGAGTCTGAGGCAAATCGCCCGGCTCTGGCTGCCTGACTCTCAGGGAGTGATGCACATCGCTCAGCTCTGGCTGCCTGACTCTTAGGGATGGGGCCAAATTGCACAGCTCTGGCTGACTGGATCTTAGAGTCTAACCCAAATTGCACAGCACTGGCTGCCTGGCTCTCAGGGTCTGAGGCAAATCGCACAGCTCTGGCTGCCTGACTCTTAGAGTCTGAGGCAAATCGCACAGCTCTGGCTGCCTGCCTCTTAGATTTTGAGCCAAATTGCACAGCTCTGGCTGTCTGGCTCACAGTTTTTGAGGCAAATCGCACAGCTCTGGCTGCCTGACTCTCAAAATCTGGGGCAAATCGCACATGTCTGACTGCCTGGCTCTCAGATTTTGAGGCAAATTGCACAGCTCTGGCTGCCTGGCTCTCAGAGTCTGAGGCAAAACGCACATGTCTGGTTGCCTGACTCTCATGGTCTGAGCTAAATCGCACAGCTCCGGCTGCCTGGCTCTCAGAGTCTGAGGCAAATCACACAGCTCTGGCTTCCTGACTCTTGGAGTCTGAGGCAAATCACATACATCTGGCTGCCTGGCTCTTAGAGTCTGAGGCAAATCGCATACCTCTGGCTGCCTGGCTCCCAGGGTCTGAGGCAAAATGCACAGCTCTGGCTGCCTGAATCTCAGTGATGGATCCTAATCGCACAGCTCTGGCTGCCTGACTCTCAGGGTCTGAGCCGAATCGCAGAGCTCTGGCTGCTTGGCTCTTAGAGTCGGAGCCATCGCACAGCTCTGGCTGCCTGACTCTCAGGGAAAGAGCCAAATTGCAGAGCTCTGTCTGCCTGAATCTCAGAGTCTGAGCCAAATCAAACAGCTCTGGATGCCTGACTCTCAGGGTCTGAGGCAAATCGCACAGCTCTGGCTGCCTGGCTCTTAGAGTCGTAGCCAAATCGCACAGCTCTGGCTGCCTGACTCTGATAGATGGAGCCAAATAGCACAGCTCTGGCTCCCTGACTCTTAGGGTCTGAGCCAAATCTTACAGCTCTGGCTGCCTGGATCTCAGCGTCTGAGGCAAATTTTACACCTGTGGCTGCCTGTCCCTCAGGGTCTGAGGCAAATCACACAGCTCTGGCCGGCTGGCTTTCAGTGTCTGAGCCAAATCGGACAGCTCTGACTGCCTGGCTCTCCGGGTCTGAGCCAAATCCGTCAGCTCTGGCTGCCTGACTCTCAGGGAAAGAGCCAAATCGCACAGCTCTGGCTGCCTGACTCTCATGGTCTGAGCCAAATCGCACAGCTCTGGCTGCCTGGCTCTCCGAGTCTGAGGCAAATTGCATAGCTCTGGCTGCCTGACTTTCAGGGATAGAGCCAAATCACACCGCTCTGGCTGCCTGATTCTCAGGGAAAGAGCCCAATTGCACAGCTCTGGCAGACTGAATCTCATGGTCTGAGCCAAATCGCACAGCTCTTGCTGCCTGGCTCTCAAAGTCAGAGGCAAATCGCACGGCTCTGGCTGCTTGCCTCTCAGAGTCTGAGGCAAATCGCACAGCTCTGTCTGCCTGGCTTTTATAGTCTGAGTCAAATCGCGCAATTCTGGCTGCCTGACTCTCATGGTCTGAGCCAAATCGCACATCTCAGGCTGCCTGAATCTTAGGGATTCTGACAAATCGCACAGCTCTGCAGTCTGACTCTCAGGGTTTGAGCCAAATCGCACAGCTCTGGCTGCCTGGCTCTTAGAGTCGGAGCCAAATCGCACAGTTCTGGCTGCCTGGCTCTCAGGGTCTGAGGCAAATCGCACAGCTCTGGCTGCCTGACTCTGAGGGATGGAGCCAAATCACACAGCTCTGGTTACCTGACTCTTAGAGTCTGAGCTAAATCGCATAGCTCTGTCTGCCTGGCTCTCAGAGTCTGAGGCAATAGCACAGCTCTGGTTCCCTGACTCTTAGGGTCTGTGCCAAATCGCACAGCTCTGGCTGCCTGGCTCTCAGCGTCTGAGGCAAATTGCTCAGCTCTGGCTGCCTGACTCTCAGGGTCTGAGGCAAATCACACAGCTCTGGCTGCCTGGCTTTCAGTGTCTGAGCCAAATCGGACAGCTCTGGCTGCCTGACTCTCCGGGTCTGAGCCAAATCCGTCAGCTCTGGCTGCCTGACTCTCAGGGAAAGAGCCAAATCGCACAGCTCAGGCTGCCTGACTCTCATGGTCTGAGCCAAATCGCACAGCTCTGGCTGCCTGACTCTCAGAGTCTGAGGCAAATCGCATAGCTCTGGCTGCCTGACTTTCAGGGATAGAGCCAAATCGCATAGCTCTGGCTGCCTGATTCTCAGGGAAAGAGCCAAATTGCACAGCTCTAGCAGACTGAATCTCATGGTCTGAGCCAAATCGCACAGCTCTGGCTGCCTGAATCTTTGGGATTCAGACAAATCGCACAGCTCTGCAGTCTGACTCTCAGGGTTTGAGCCAAATCGCACAGTTCTGGCTACCTGACTCTTAGAGTCTGAACTAAATCGCATAGCTCTGTCTGCCTGGCTCTCAGAGTCTGAGGCAAATTGCACAGCTCTGGCTGCCTGAATCTCAGGGTCTGAGGAAAATGGCACACCTCTGGCTGCCTGACTCTCAGGGTCTGAGGAAAATGGCACAGCTCTGGCTCCCTGACTCTTAGGGTCTGAGCCAAATCGCAGAGCTCTGGCTGCCTGACTCTCAGCGTCTGAGGCAAATCACACAGCTCTGGCTGCCTGGCTTTCTGTGTCTGAGCCAAATCGGACAGCTCTGGCTGCCTGACTCTCCGGGTCTGAGCCAAATCTGTCAGCTCTGGCTGCCGGACTCTCAGGGAAAGAGCCCAATTGCACAGCACTGGCTGCCTGACTCTCATGGTCTGAGCCAAATCGCACAGCTCTGGCTGTTTGCCTCTCAGAGTCTGAGGCAAATCGCATAGCTCTGTCTGCGTGACTTTCAGGGATAGAGACAAATCGCACAGCTCTGGCTGCCTGATTCTCAGGGAAAGAGCCAAATCGCACAGCTCTGGCTGCCTGGCTCTCAGAGTCTGAGGCAAATCGCCCGGCTCTGGCTGCCTGATTCTCAGGGAGTGAGGCATATCGCTCAGCTCTGGCTGCCTGACACTTAGGGATGGGGCCAAATTGCACAGCTCTGGCTACCTGACTCTTAGGGATGGGGCCAAACTGCAAAGCTCTGGCTCCCTGACTCTTAGGTTCTGTGCCAATTTGCACAGCTCTGGCTGTCTGGCTCTTATAGTCTGAGCCAAATTGCACAGCTCTGGCTGTCTGGCTCACAGTTTTTGAGGCACATCGCACAGCTCTGGTGCCTGACTCTCAGAATCTGGCGCAAATCGCACATTTCTGACTGCCTGGGTCTCAGATTTTGAGGCAAATTGCACAGCTCTGGTTGCCTGGCTCTCAGAGTCTGAGGCAAATCGCACATGTCTGGTTGCCTGACTCTCATGGTCTGAGCTAAATCGCACAGCTCTGGCTGCCTGGCTCCCAGAGTCTGAGGCAAATCACACAGCTCTGGCTGCCTGACTCTTAGAGTCTGAGGCAAATCGCCCAGCTCTGGCTGCCTGAATCTCAGGGTCTGAGGAAAATGGCACACCTCTGGCTGCCGGACTCTCAGGGTCTGAGGCAAATCACACAGCTCTGGCTGCCTGACTCTCCGGGTCTGAGCCAAATCCGTCAGCTCTGGCTGCCTGACTCTCAGGGAAAGAGCCAAATCGCACAGCTCTGGCTGCCTGACTCTCATGGTCCGAGCCAAATCGGACAGCTCTGGCTGCCTGACTCTCCGGGTCTGAGCCAAATCCGTCAGCTCTGGCTGCCTGACTCTCAGGGAAAGAGCCAAATCGCACAGCTCTGGCTGCCTGGCTCTCAGAGTCTGAGGCAAATCGCATAGCTCTGGCTGCCTGACTTTCGGGGATAGAGCCAATTCGCATAGCTCTGGCTGCCTGATTCTCAGGGAAAGAGCCAAATCGCACAGCTCTGGCTGCCTGAATCTTAGGGATTCAGACAAATCGCACATCTCTGCAGTCTGACTCTCAGGGTTTGAGCCAAATCGCACAGTTCTGGCTGCCTGGCTCTTAGAGTCGGAGCCAAATTGCACAGCTCTGGCTGCCTGACTCTGAGGGATGGAGCCAAATCGCACAGCTCTGGCTACCTGACTCTTAGGGTCTGAGCCAAATCGCACAGCTCTGGCTGCCTGGCTTTCAGAGTCTGAGCTAAAATCGCATAGCTCTGGCTGCCTGACTCTCAGGGTCTGAGGCAAATCACACAGCTCTGGCTGCCTGGCTTTCAGTGTCTGAGCTAAAATCGCATAGCTCTGGCTGCCTGATTCTCAGGGAAAGAGGCACATTGCACAGCTCTGGCAGACTGAATCTTATGGTCTGAGCCAATCGCACAGCTCTGGCTGCCTGGCTCTCAGAGTCTGAGGCAAATCGCACGGCTCTGGCTGCCTGACTCTCAGGGTCTGAGGCACAACGCACAGCTCTGGCTGCATGACTCTAAGTGATGGAGCCAAATCGCACAGCTCTGGCTACCTGACTCTTAGGGATGGGGCCAAATTGCACAGCTCTGGCTCCCTGACTCTTAGGGTCTGAGCCAAATCGCACAGCTCTGTCTGCCTGGCTCTTATATTCTGAGCCAAATCGCACAATTCTGGCTGCCTGACTCTCATGGTCTGAGTCAAATTGCACAGCTCAGCCTGCCTGAATCTTAGGGATTCAGACAAATCGCACAGCTCTGGCTCCCTGACTCTCAGGGAAAGACCAAATAACACAGCTCTGACTGCCTGACTCTTACAGTCTGAGCCAAATTACACATCTCTGGCTGCCTGGCTCTTAGTGTCTGAGGCAAATCGCACAGCTCTGGCTGCCTGGCTCTTAGTGTCTGAGCCAAATTACACATCTCTGGCTGCCTGGCTCTTAGTGTCTGAGGCAAATCGCACAGCTCTGGATGCCTGGCTCTTAGAGTCGGAACCTAATTACACATCTCTGGCTGCCTGGCTCTTAGTGTCTGAGGCAAATCGCACAGCTCTGGCTGCCTGGCTCTCAGGGTCTGAGGCAAACCGCACAGCTCTGGCTGCCTGCCTCTTAGAGTCTGAGGCAAAACGCACATGTCTGACTGCCTGGCTCTCGGATTTTGAGGCAAATTGCACAGCTTAGGCTGCCTGGCTCTCAGAGTCTGAGGCAAATCGCACATGTCTGGTTGCCTGACTCTCATGGTCTGAGCTAAATCGCACAGCTCTGGCTGCCTGGCTCTCAGAGTCTGAGGCAAATCACACAGCTCTGGCTGCCTGACTTTTAGAGTCTGAGGCAAATCGCATACCTCTGGCTGCCTGGCTCTTAGAGTCTGAGGCAAATTGCACAGCTCTGGCTGCCTGAATCTCAGGGATGGATCCTATTCGCACAGCTCTGGCTGCCTGACTCTCAGGGTCTGAGCCGAATCGCAGAGCTCTGGCTGCCTGGCTCTTAGAGTCGGAGCCAAATCGCACAGCTCTGGCTGCCTGACTCTCAGGGAAAGAGCCAAATTGCAGAGCTCTGGCTGCCTGAATCTCAGAGTCTGAGCCAAATCAAACAGCTCTGGATGCCTGACTCTCAGGGTTTGAGGCAAATCGCACAGCTCTGGCTGCCTGACTCTGAGGGATGGAGCCAAATCGCACAGCTCTGGCTACCTGACTCTTAGAGTCTGAGCTAAATCGCACAGCTCTGGCTACCTGACTCTTAGGGATGGGGCCAAATTGCACAGCTCTGGCTCCCTGACTCTTCGGGTCTGAGCCAAATCGCACAGCTCTGTCTACCTGGCTCTTATTGTCTGAGGCAAATCGCGCAATCCTGGCTGCCTGACTCTCATGGTCTGTGCCAAATCGCACAGCTCTGGCTGCCTGAATCTTAGGGATTCAGACAAATCGCACAGCTCTGGCTGCCTGGCTCTTAGAGTCGGAGCCGAATCGCAGAGCTCTGGCTCCCTGACTCTCAGGAAAGACCAAATTACACAGCTCTGACTGCCTGACTCTTAGTGTCTGAGGCAAATCGCACAGCTCTGGTGGCCTGGCTCTTAGAGTCTGAGGCAAATTACACATCTCTGGCTGCCTGACTCTCAGGGTCTGAGGCAAATCACTCAGCTCTGGCTGCCTGGCTTTCAGTGTCTGAGCCAAATCGGACAGCTCTGGCTGCCTGACTCTTAGAGTCTGAGCTATTTCGCATAGCTCTGTCTGCCTGGCTCTCAGAGTCTGAGGCAAATTGCACAGCTCGGGCTGCCTGAATCTCAGGGTCTGAGGCAAATAGCACAGCTCTGGCTCCCTGACTCTTAGGGTCTGAGGCAAATCGCACAGCTCTGGCTGCCTGGCTCTCAGTTTCTGAGCCAAATTGGACAGCTCTGGCTGCCTGACTCTCCGGGTCTGAGCCAAATCCGTCAGCTCTGGCTGCCTGACTCTCAGGGAAAGAGCCAAATTCCACAGCTATGGCTGCCTGACTCTCAAGGTCTGAGCCAAATCGCACAGCTCTGGCTGCCTGTCTCTCGGAGTCTGAGGCAAATCGCATAGCTCTGGCTGCCTGACTTTCAGGGATAGAGCCAAATCGCACAGCTCTGGCTGCCTGCTTCTCAGGGAAAGAGCCAAATTGCACAGCTCTGGCACGCTGAATCTCATGGTCTGAGCCAAATTGCACAGCTCTGTCTGCCTGGCTCTCAGAGTCTGAGGCAAATCGCAGAGCTCTGACTGCCTGGCTCACAGAGTCTGAGGCAAATCGCACGGCTCTGGCTGCCTGACTCTCAGGGACTGAGGCACATCGCACAGCTCTGGCTGCATGACTCTTAGGCATGGAGCCTAATCGCACAGCTCTGGCTACCTGACTCTTAGGGATGGGGCCAAATCGCACAGCTCTGGCTGCCTGCTTCTCAGGGAAAGAGCCAAATTGCACAGCTCTGGCACGCTGAATCTCATGGTCTGAGCCAAATTGCACAGCTCTGTCTGCCTGGCTCTCAGAGTCTGAGGCAAATCGCAGAGCTCTGACTGCCTGGCTCACAGAGTCTGAGGCAAATCGCACGGCTCTGGCTGCCTGACTCTCAGGGTCTGAGGAAAATGGCACACCTCTGGCTGCCTGACTCTCAGGGTTTGAGCCAAATCGCACAGCTCTGTCTACCTGACTCTTAGAGTCTGAACTAAATCGCATAGCTCTGTCTGCCTGGCTCTCAGAGTCTGAGGCAAATTGCACAGCTCTGGCTGCCTGACTCTCAGGGTCTGAGGAAAATGGCACAGCTCTGGCTCCCTGACTCTTAGGGTCTGAGCCAAATCGCACAGCTCTGGCTGCCTGACTCTCAGCGTCTGAGGCAAATCACACAGCTCTGGCTGCCTGGCTTTCTGTGTCTGAGCCAAATCGGACAGCTCTGGCTGCCTGACTCTCCGGGCCTGAGCCAAATCTGTCAGCTCTGGCTGCCGGACTCTCAGGGAAAGAGCCCAATTGCACAGCACTGGCTGCCTGACTCTCATGGTCTGAGCCAAATCGCACAGCTCTGGCTGTTTGCCTCTCAGAGTCTGAGGCAAATCGCATAGCTCTGTCTGCGTGACTTTCAGGGATAGAGACAAATCGCACAGCTCTGGCTGCCTGATTCTCAGGGAAAGAGCCAAATCGCACAGCTCTGGCTGCCTGGCTCTCAGAGTCTGAGGCAAATCGCCCGGCTCTGGCTGCCTGATTCTCAGGGAGTGAGGCATATCGCTCAGCTCTGGCTGCCTGACACTTAGGGATGGGGCCAAATTGCACAGCTCTGGCTACCTGACTCTTAGGGATGGGGCCAAACTGCAAAGCTCTGGCTCCCTGACTCTTAGGTTCTGTGCCAATTTGCACAGCTCTGGCTGTCTGGCTCTTATAGTCTGAGCCAAATTGCACAGCTCTGGCTGTCTGGCTCACAGTTTTTGAGGCACATCGCACAGCTCTGGTGCCTGACTCTCAGAATCTGGCGCAAATCGCACATTTCTGACTGCCTGGGTCTCAGATTTTGAGGCAAATTGCACAGCTCTGGTTGCCTGGCTCTCAGAGTCTGAGGCAAATCGCACATGTCTGGTTGCCTGACTCTCATGGTCTGAGCTAAATCGCACAGCTCTGGCTGCCTGGCTCCCAGAGTCTGAGGCAAATCACACAGCTCTGGCTGCCTGACTCTTAGAGTCTGAGGCAAATCGCCCAGCTCTGGCTGCCTGAATCTCAGGGTCTGAGGAAAATGGCACACCTCTGGCTGCCGGACTCTCAGGGTCTGAGGCAAATCGCACAGCTCTGGCTGCCCGGCTTTCAGTGTCTGAGCCAAATCGGACAGCTCTGGCTGCCTGACTCTCCGGGTCTGAGCCAAATCCGTCAGCTCTGGCTGCCTGACTCTCAGGGAAAGAGCCAAATCGCACAGCTCTGGCTGCCTGACTCTCATGGTCCGAGCCAAATCGCACAGCTCTGGCTGCCTGGCTCTCAGAGTCTGAGGCAAATCGCATAGCTCTGGCTGCCTGACTTTCGGGGATAGAGCCAATTCGCATAGCTCTGGCTGCCTGATTCTCAGGGAAAGAGCCAAATCGCACTGCTCTGGCTGCCTGAATCTTAGGGATTCAGACAAATCGCACAGCTCTGCAGTCTGACTCTCAGGGTTTGAGCCAAATCGCACAGTTCTGGCTGCCTGGCTCTTAGAGTCGGAGCCAAATTGCACAGCTCTGGCTGCCTGACTCTGAGGGATGGAGCCAAATCGCACAGCTCTGGCTACCTGACTCTTAGGGTCTGAGCCAAATCGCACAGCTCTGGCTGCCTGGCTTTCAGAGTCTGAGCTAAAATCGCATAGCTCTGGCTGCCTGACTCTCAGGGTCTGAGGCAAATCACACAGCTCTGGCTGCCTGGCTTTCAGTGTCTGAGCTAAAATCGCATAGCTCTGGCTGCCTGATTCTCAGGGAAAGAGGCACATTGCACAGCTCTGGCAGACTGAATCTTATGGTCTGAGCCAATCGCACAGCTCTGGCTGCCTGGCTCTCAGAGTCTGAGGCAAATCGCACGGCTCTGGCTGCCTGACTCTCAGGGTCTGAGGCACAACGCACAGCTCTGGCTGCATGACTCTAAGTGATGGAGCCAAATCGCACAGCTCTGGCTACCTGACTCTTAGGGATGGGGCCAAATTGCACAGCTCTGTCTCCCTGACTCTTAGGGTCTGAGCCAAATCGCACAGCTCTGTCTGCCTGGCTCTTATATTCTGAGCCAAATCGCACAATTCTGGCTGCCTGACTCTCATGGTCTGAGTCAAATTGCACAGCTCAGCCTGCCTGAATCTTAGGGATTCAGACAAATCGCACAGCTCTGGCTCCCTGACTCTCAGGGAAAGACCAAATAACACAGCTCTGACTGCCTGACTCTTACAGTCTGAGCCAAATTACACATCTCTGGCTGCCTGGCTCTTAGTGTCTGAGGCAAATCGCACAGCTCTGGCTGCCTGGCTCTTAGTGTCTGAGCCAAATTACACATCTCTGGCTGCCTGGCTCTTAGTGTCTGAGGCAAATCGCACAGCTCTGGATGCCTGGCTCTTAGAGTCGGAACCTAATTACACATCTCTGGCTGCCTGGCTCTTAGTGTCTGAGGCAAATCGCACAGCTCTGGCTGCCTGGCTCTCAGGGTCTGAGGCAAATCGCACAGCTCTGGCTGCCTGACTCTTAGAGTCTGAGGCAAAACGCACATGTCTGACTGCCTGGCTCTCGGATTTTGAGGCAAATTGCACAGCTTAGGCTGCCTGGCTCTCAGAGTCTGAGGCAAATCGCACATGTCTGGTTGCCTGACTCTCATGGTCTGAGCTAAATCGCACAGCTCTGGCTGCCTGGCTCTCAGAGTCTGAGGCAAATCACACAGCTCTGGCTGCCTGACTTTTAGAGTCTGAGGCAAATCGCATACCTCTGGCTGCCTGGCTCTTAGAGTCTGAGGCAAATTGCACAGCTCTGGCTGCCTGAATCTCAGGGATGGATCCTATTCGCACAGCTCTGGCTGCCTGACTCTCAGGGTCTGAGCCGAATCGCAGAGCTCTGGCTGCCTGGCTCTTAGAGTCGGAGCCAAATCGCACAGCTCTGGCTGCCTGACTCTCAGGGAAAGAGCCAAATTGCAGAGCTCTGGCTGCCTGAATCTCAGAGTCTGAGCCAAATCAAACAGCTCTGGATGCCTGACTCTCAGGGTTTGAGGCAAATCGCACAGCTCTGGCTGCCTGACTCTGAGGGATGGAGCCAAATCGCACAGCTCTGGCTACCTGACTCTTAGAGTCTGAGCTAAATCGCACAGCTCTGGCTACCTGACTCTTAGGGATGGGGCCAAATTGCACAGCTCTGGCTCCCTGACTCTTCGGGTCTGAGCCAAATCGCACAGCTCTGTCTACCTGGCTCTTATTGTCTGAGGCAAATCGCGCAATCCTGGCTGCCTGACTCTCATGGTCTGTGCCAAATCGCACAGCTCTGGCTGCCTGAATCTTAGGGATTCAGACAAATCGCACAGCTCTGGCTGCCTGGCTCTTAGAGTCGGAGCCGAATCGCAGAGCTCTGGCTCCCTGACTCTCAGGAAAGACCAAATTACACAGCTCTGACTGCCTGACTCTTAGTGTCTGAGGCAAATCGCACAGCTCTGGTGGCCTGGCTCTTAGAGTCTGAGGCAAATTACACATCTCTGGCTGCCTGACTCTCAGGGTCTGAGGCAAATCACTCAGCTCTGGCTGCCTGGCTTTCAGTGTCTGAGCCAAATCGGACAGCTCTGGCTGCCTGACTCTTAGAGTCTGAGCTATTTCGCATAGCTCTGTCTGCCTGGCTCTCAGAGTCTGAGGCAAATTGCACAGCTCGGGCTGCCTGAATCTCAGGGTCTGAGGCAAATAGCACAGCTCTGGCTCCCTGACTCTTAGGGTCTGAGGCAAATCGCACAGCTCTGGCTGCCTGGCTCTCAGTTTCTGAGCCAAATTGGACAGCTCTGGCTGCCTGACTCTCCGGGTCTGAGCCAAATCCGTCAGCTCTGGCTGCCTGACTCTCAGGGAAAGAGCCAAATTCCACAGCTATGGCTGCCTGACTCTCAAGGTCTGAGCCAAATCGCACAGCTCTGGCTGCCTGTCTCTCGGAGTCTGAGGCAAATCGCATAGCTCTGGCTGCCTGACTTTCAGGGATAGAGCCAAATCGCACAGCTCTGGCTGCCTGCTTCTCAGGGAAAGAGCCAAATTGCACAGCTCTGGCACGCTGAATCTCATGGTCTGAGCCAAATTGCACAGCTCTGTCTGCCTGGCTCTCAGAGTCTGAGGCAAATCGCAGAGCTCTGACTGCCTGGCTCACAGAGTCTGAGGCAAATCGCACGGCTCTGGCTGCCTGACTCTCAGGGACTGAGGCACATCGCACAGCTCTGGCTGCATGACTCTTAGGCATGGAGCCTAATCGCACAGCTCTGGCTACCTGACTCTTAGGGATGGGGCCAAATCGCACAGCTCTGGCTGCCTGCTTCTCAGGGAAAGAGCCAAATTGCACAGCTCTGGCACGCTGAATCTCATGGTCTGAGCCAAATTGCACAGCTCTGTCTGCCTGGCTCTCAGAGTCTGAGGCAAATCGCAGAGCTCTGACTGCCTGGCTCACAGAGTCTGAGGCAAATCGCACGGCTCTGGCTGCCTGACTCTCAGGGTCTGAGGAAAATGGCACACCTCTGGCTGCCTGACTCTCAGGGTTTGAGCCAAATCGCACAGCTCTGTCTACCTGACTCTTAGAGTCTGAACTAAATCGCATAGCTCTGTCTGCCTGGCTCTCAGAGTCTGAGGCAAATTGCACAGCTCTGGCTGCCTGACTCTCAGGGTCTGAGGAAAATGGCACAGCTCTGGCTCCCTGACTCTTAGGGTCTGAGCCAAATCGCACAGCTCTGGCTGCCTGACTCTCAGCGTCTGAGGCAAATCACACAGCTCTGGCTGCCTGGCTTTCTGTGTCTGAGCCAAATCGGACAGCTCTGGCTGCCTGACTCTCCGGGCCTGAGCCAAATCTGTCAGCTCTGGCTGCCGGACTCTCAGGGAAAGAGCCCAATTGCACAGCACTGGCTGCCTGACTCTCATGGTCTGAGCCAAATCGCACAGCTCTGGCTGTTTGCCTCTCAGAGTCTGAGGCAAATCGCATAGCTCTGTCTGCGTGACTTTCAGGGATAGAGACAAATCGCACAGCTCTGGCTGCCTGATTCTCAGGGAAAGAGCCAAATCGCACAGCTCTGGCTGCCTGGCTCTCAGAGTCTGAGGCAAATCGCCCGGCTCTGGCTGCCTGATTCTCAGGGAGTGAGGCATATCGCTCAGCTCTGGCTGCCTGACACTTAGGGATGGGGCCAAATTGCACAGCTCTGGCTACCTGACTCTTAGGGATGGGGCCAAACTGCAAAGCTCTGGCTCCCTGACTCTTAGGTTCTGTGCCAATTTGCACAGCTCTGGCTGTCTGGCTCTTATAGTCTGAGCCAAATTGCACAGCTCTGGCTGTCTGGCTCACAGTTTTTGAGGCACATCGCACAGCTCTGGTGCCTGACTCTCAGAATCTGGCGCAAATCGCACATTTCTGACTGCCTGGGTCTCAGATTTTGAGGCAAATTGCACAGCTCTGGTTGCCTGGCTCTCAGAGTCTGAGGCAAATCGCACATGTCTGGTTGCCTGACTCTCATGGTCTGAGCTAAATCGCACAGCTCTGGCTGCCTGGCTCCCAGAGTCTGAGGCAAATCACACAGCTCTGGCTGCCTGACTCTTAGAGTCTGAGGCAAATCGCCCAGCTCTGGCTGCCTGAATCTCAGGGTCTGAGGAAAATGGCACACCTCTGGCTGCCGGACTCTCAGGGTCTGAGGCAAATCGCACAGCTCTGGCTGCCCGGCTTTCAGTGTCTGAGCCAAATCGGACAGCTCTGGCTGCCTGACTCTCCGGGTCTGAGCCAAATCCGTCAGCTCTGGCTGCCTGACTCTCAGGGAAAGAGCCAAATCGCACAGCTCTGGCTGCCTGACTCTCATGGTCCGAGCCAAATCGCACAGCTCTGGCTGCCTGGCTCTCAGAGTCTGAGGCAAATCGCATAGCTCTGGCTGCCTGACTTTCGGGGATAGAGCCAATTCGCATAGCTCTGGCTGCCTGATTCTCAGGGAAAGAGCCAAATCGCACTGCTCTGGCTGCCTGAATCTTAGGGATTCAGACAAATCGCACAGCTCTGCAGTCTGACTCTCAGGGTTTGAGCCAAATCGCACAGTTCTGGCTGCCTGGCTCTTAGAGTCGGAGCCAAATTGCACAGCTCTGGCTGCCTGACTCTGAGGGATGGAGCCAAATCGCACAGCTCTGGCTACCTGACTCTTAGGGTCTGAGCCAAATCGCACAGCTCTGGCTGCCTGGCTTTCAGAGTCTGAGCTAAAATCGCATAGCTCTGGCTGCCTGACTCTCAGGGTCTGAGGCAAATCACACAGCTCTGGCTGCCTGGCTTTCAGTGTCTGAGCTAAAATCGCATAGCTCTGGCTGCCTGATTCTCAGGGAAAGAGGCACATTGCACAGCTCTGGCAGACTGAATCTTATGGTCTGAGCCAATCGCACAGCTCTGGCTGCCTGGCTCTCAGAGTCTGAGGCAAATCGCACGGCTCTGGCTGCCTGACTCTCAGGGTCTGAGGCACAACGCACAGCTCTGGCTGCATGACTCTAAGTGATGGAGCCAAATCGCACAGCTCTGGCTACCTGACTCTTAGGGATGGGGCCAAATTGCACAGCTCTGTCTCCCTGACTCTTAGGGTCTGAGCCAAATCGCACAGCTCTGTCTGCCTGGCTCTTATATTCTGAGCCAAATCGCACAATTCTGGCTGCCTGACTCTCATGGTCTGAGTCAAATTGCACAGCTCAGCCTGCCTGAATCTTAGGGATTCAGACAAATCGCACAGCTCTGGCTCCCTGACTCTCAGGGAAAGACCAAATAACACAGCTCTGACTGCCTGACTCTTACAGTCTGAGCCAAATTACACATCTCTGGCTGCCTGGCTCTTAGTGTCTGAGGCAAATCGCACAGCTCTGGCTGCCTGGCTCTTAGTGTCTGAGCCAAATTACACATCTCTGGCTGCCTGGCTCTTAGTGTCTGAGGCAAATCGCACAGCTCTGGATGCCTGGCTCTTAGAGTCGGAACCTAATTACACATCTCTGGCTGCCTGGCTCTTAGTGTCTGAGGCAAATCGCACAGCTCTGGCTGCCTGGCTCTCAGGGTCTGAGGCAAATCGCACAGCTCTGGCTGCCTGACTCTTAGAGTCTGAGGCAAAACGCACATGTCTGACTGCCTGGCTCTCGGATTTTGAGGCAAATTGCACAGCTTAGGCTGCCTGGCTCTCAGAGTCTGAGGCAAATCGCACATGTCTGGTTGCCTGACTCTCATGGTCTGAGCTAAATCGCACAGCTCTGGCTGCCTGGCTCTCAGAGTCTGAGGCAAATCACACAGCTCTGGCTGCCTGACTTTTAGAGTCTGAGGCAAATCGCATACCTCTGGCTGCCTGGCTCTTAGAGTCTGAGGCAAATTGCACAGCTCTGGCTGCCTGAATCTCAGGGATGGATCCTATTCGCACAGCTCTGGCTGCCTGACTCTCAGGGTCTGAGCCGAATCGCAGAGCTCTGGCTGCCTGGCTCTTAGAGTCGGAGCCAAATCGCACAGCTCTGGCTGCCTGACTCTCAGGGAAAGAGCCAAATTGCAGAGCTCTGGCTGCCTGAATCTCAGAGTCTGAGCCAAATCAAACAGCTCTGGATGCCTGACTCTCAGGGTTTGAGGCAAATCGCACAGCTCTGGCTGCCTGACTCTGAGGGATGGAGCCAAATCGCACAGCTCTGGCTACCTGACTCTTAGAGTCTGAGCTAAATCGCACAGCTCTGGCTACCTGACTCTTAGGGATGGGGCCAAATTGCACAGCTCTGGCTCCCTGACTCTTCGGGTCTGAGCCAAATCGCACAGCTCTGTCTACCTGGCTCTTATTGTCTGAGGCAAATCGCGCAATCCTGGCTGCCTGACTCTCATGGTCTGTGCCAAATCGCACAGCTCTGGCTGCCTGAATCTTAGGGATTCAGACAAATCGCACAGCTCTGGCTGCCTGGCTCTTAGAGTCGGAGCCGAATCGCAGAGCTCTGGCTCCCTGACTCTCAGGAAAGACCAAATTACACAGCTCTGACTGCCTGACTCTTAGTGTCTGAGGCAAATCGCACAGCTCTGGTGGCCTGGCTCTTAGAGTCTGAGGCAAATTACACATCTCTGGCTGCCTGACTCTCAGGGTCTGAGGCAAATCACTCAGCTCTGGCTGCCTGGCTTTCAGTGTCTGAGCCAAATCGGACAGCTCTGGCTGCCTGACTCTTAGAGTCTGAGCTATTTCGCATAGCTCTGTCTGCCTGGCTCTCAGAGTCTGAGGCAAATTGCACAGCTCGGGCTGCCTGAATCTCAGGGTCTGAGGCAAATAGCACAGCTCTGGCTCCCTGACTCTTAGGGTCTGAGGCAAATCGCACAGCTCTGGCTGCCTGGCTCTCAGTTTCTGAGCCAAATTGGACAGCTCTGGCTGCCTGACTCTCCGGGTCTGAGCCAAATCCGTCAGCTCTGGCTGCCTGACTCTCAGGGAAAGAGCCAAATTCCACAGCTATGGCTGCCTGACTCTCAAGGTCTGAGCCAAATCGCACAGCTCTGGCTGCCTGTCTCTCGGAGTCTGAGGCAAATCGCATAGCTCTGGCTGCCTGACTTTCAGGGATAGAGCCAAATCGCACAGCTCTGGCTGCCTGCTTCTCAGGGAAAGAGCCAAATTGCACAGCTCTGGCACGCTGAATCTCATGGTCTGAGCCAAATTGCACAGCTCTGTCTGCCTGGCTCTCAGAGTCTGAGGCAAATCGCAGAGCTCTGACTGCCTGGCTCACAGAGTCTGAGGCAAATCGCACGGCTCTGGCTGCCTGACTCTCAGGGACTGAGGCACATCGCACAGCTCTGGCTGCATGACTCTTAGGCATGGAGCCTAATCGCACAGCTCTGGCTACCTGACTCTTAGGGATGGGGCCAAATCGCACAGCTCTGGCTGCCTGCTTCTCAGGGAAAGAGCCAAATTGCACAGCTCTGGCACGCTGAATCTCATGGTCTGAGCCAAATTGCACAGCTCTGTCTGCCTGGCTCTCAGAGTCTGAGGCAAATCGCAGAGCTCTGACTGCCTGGCTCACAGAGTCTGAGGCAAATCGCACGGCTCTGGCTGCCTGACTCTCAGGGTCTGAGGAAAATGGCACACCTCTGGCTGCCTGACTCTCAGGGTTTGAGCCAAATCGCACAGCTCTGTCTACCTGACTCTTAGAGTCTGAACTAAATCGCATAGCTCTGTCTGCCTGGCTCTCAGAGTCTGAGGCAAATTGCACAGCTCTGGCTGCCTGACTCTCAGGGTCTGAGGAAAATGGCACAGCTCTGGCTCCCTGACTCTTAGGGTCTGAGCCAAATCGCACAGCTCTGGCTGCCTGACTCTCAGCGTCTGAGGCAAATCACACAGCTCTGGCTGCCTGGCTTTCTGTGTCTGAGCCAAATCGGACAGCTCTGGCTGCCTGACTCTCCGGGTCTGAGCCAAATCTGTCAGCTCTGGCTGCCGGACTCTCAGGGAAAGAGCCCAATTGCACAGCACTGGCTGCCTGACTCTCATGGTCTGAGCCAAATCGCACAGCTCTGGCTGTTTGCCTCTCAGAGTCTGAGGCAAATCGCATAGCTCTGTCTGCGTGACTTTCAGGGATAGAGACAAATCGCACAGCTCTGGCTGCCTGATTCTCAGGGAAAGAGCCAAATCGCACAGCTCTGGCTGCCTGGCTCTCAGAGTCTGAGGCAAATCGCCCGGCTCTGGCTGCCTGATTCTCAGGGAGTGAGGCATATCGCTCAGCTCTGGCTGCCTGACACTTAGGGATGGGGCCAAATTGCACAGCTCTGGCTACCTGACTCTTAGGGATGGGGCCAAACTGCAAAGCTCTGGCTCCCTGACTCTTAGGTTCTGTGCCAATTTGCACAGCTCTGGCTGTCTGGCTCTTATAGTCTGAGCCAAATTGCACAGCTCTGGCTGTCTGGCTCACAGTTTTTGAGGCACATCGCACAGCTCTGGTGCCTGACTCTCAGAATCTGGCGCAAATCGCACATTTCTGACTGCCTGGGTCTCAGATTTTGAGGCAAATTGCACAGCTCTGGTTGCCTGGCTCTCAGAGTCTGAGGCAAATCGCACATGTCTGGTTGCCTGACTCTCATGGTCTGAGCTAAATCGCACAGCTCTGGCTGCCTGGCTCCCAGAGTCTGAGGCAAATCACACAGCTCTGGCTGCCTGACTCTTAGAGTCTGAGGCAAATCGCCCAGCTCTGGCTGCCTGAATCTCAGGGTCTGAGGAAAATGGCACACCTCTGGCTGCCGGACTCTCAGGGTCTGAGGCAAATCGCACAGCTCTGGCTGCCCGGCTTTCAGTGTCTGAGCCAAATCGGACAGCTCTGGCTGCCTGACTCTCCGGGTCTGAGCCAAATCCGTCAGCTCTGGCTGCCTGACTCTCAGGGAAAGAGCCAAATCGCACAGCTCTGGCTGCCTGACTCTCATGGTCCGAGCCAAATCGCACAGCTCTGGCTGCCTGGCTCTCAGAGTCTGAGGCAAATCGCATAGCTCTGGCTGCCTGACTTTCGGGGATAGAGCCAATTCGCATAGCTCTGGCTGCCTGATTCTCAGGGAAAGAGCCAAATCGCACAGCTCTGGCTGCCTGAATCTTAGGGATTCAGACAAATCGCACATCTCTGCAGTCTGACTCTCAGGGTTTGAGCCAAATCGCACAGTTCTGGCTGCCTGGCTCTTAGAGTCGGAGCCAAATTGCACAGCTCTGGCTGCCTGACTCTGAGGGATGGAGCCAAATCGCACAACTCTGGCTACCTGACTCTTAGGGTCTGAGCCAAATCGCACAGCTCTGGCTGCCTGGCTTTCAGAGTCTGAGCTAAAATCGCATAGCTCTGGCTGCCTGACTCTCAGGGTCTGAGGCAAATCACACAGCTCTGGCTGCCTGGCTTTCAGTGTCTGAGCTAAAATCGCATAGCTCTGGCTGCCTGATTCTCAGGGAAAGAGGCACATCGCACAGCTCTGGCTGCATGACTCTAAGTGATGGAGCCAAATCGCACAGCTCTGGCTACCTGACTCTTAGGGATGGGGCCAAATTGCACAGCTCTGGCTCCCTGACTCTTAGGGTCTGAGCCAAATCGCACAGCTCTGTCTGCCTGGCTCTTATATTCTGAGCCAAATCGCACAATTCTGGCTGCCTGACTCTCATGGTCTGAGTCAAATTGCACAGCTCAGCCTGCCTGAATCTTAGGGATTCAGACAAATCGCACAGCTCTGGCTCCCTGACTCTCAGGGAAAGACCAAATAACACAGCTCTGACTGCCTGACTCTTACAGTCTGAGCCAAATTACACATCTCTGGCTGCCTGGCTCTTAGTGTCTGAGGCAAATCGCACAGCTCTGGCTGCCTGGCTCTTAGTGTCTGAGCCAAATTACACATCTCTGGCTGCCTGGCTCTTAGTGTCTGAGGCAAATCGCACAGCTCTGGATGCCTGGCTCTTAGAGTCGGAACCTAATTACACATCTCTGGCTGCCTGGCTCTTAGTGTCTGAGGCAAATCGCACAGCTCTGGCTGCCTGACTCTTAGAGTCTGAGGCAAAACGCACATGTCTGACTGCCTGGCTCTCGGATTTTGAGGCAAATTGCACAGCTTAGGCTGCCTGGCTGTCAGAGTCTGAGGCAAATCGCACATGTCTGGTTGCCTGACTCTCATGGTCTGAGCTAAATCGCACAGCTCTGGCTGCCTGGCTCTCAGAGTCTGAGGCAAATCACACAGCTCTGGCTGCCTGACTTTTAGAGTCTGAGGCAAATCGCATACCTCTGGCTGCCTGGCTCTTAGAGTCTGAGGCAAATTGCACAGCTCTGGCTGCCTGAATCTCAGGGATGGATCCTATTCGCACAGCTCTGGCTGCCTGACTCTCAGGGTCTGAGCCGAATCGCAGAGCTCTGGCTGCCTGGCTCTTAGAGTCGGAGCCAAATCGCACAGCTCTGGCTGCCTGACTCTCAGGGAAAGAGCCAAATTGCAGAGCTCTGGCTGCCTGAATCTCAGAGTCTGAGCCAAATCAAACAGCTCTGGATGCCTGACTCTCAGGGTTTGAGGCAAATCGCACAGCTCTGGCTGCCTGACTCTGAGGGATGGAGCCAAATCGCACAGCTCTGGCTACCTGACTCTTAGAGTCTGAGCTAAATCGCACAGCTCTGGCTACCTGACTCTTAGGGATGGGGCCAAATTGCACAGCTCTGGCTCCCTGACTCTTCGGGTCTGAGCCAAATCGCACAGCTCTGTCTACCTGGCTCTTATTGTCTGAGGCAAATCGCGCAATCCTGGCTGCCTGACTCTCATGGTCTGTGCCAAATCGCACAGCTCTGGCTGCCTGAATCTTAGGGATTCAGACAAATCGCACAGCTCTGGCTGCCTGGCTCTTAGAGTCGGAGCCGAATCGCAGAGCTCTGGCTCCCTGACTCTCAGGAAAGACCAAATTACACAGCTCTGACTGCCTGACTCTTAGTGTCTGAGGCAAATCGCACAGCTCTGGTGGCCTGGCTCTTAGAGTCTGAGGCAAATTACACATCTCTGGCTGCCTGACTCTCAGGGTCTGAGGCAAATCACTCAGCTCTGGCTGCCTGGCTTTCAGTGTCTGAGCCAAATCGGACAGCTCTGGCTGCCTGACTCTTAGAGTCTGAGCTATTTCGCATAGCTCTGTCTGCCTGGCTCTCAGAGTCTGAGGCAAATTGCACAGCTCGGGCTGCCTGAATCTCAGGGTCTGAGGCAAATAGCACAGCTCTGGCTCCCTGACTCTTAGGGTCTGAGGCAAATCGCACAGCTCTGGCTGCCTGGCTCTCAGTTTCTGAGCCAAATTGGACAGCTCTGGCTGCCTGACTCTCCGGGTCTGAGCCAAATCCGTCAGCTCTGGCTGCCTGACTCTCAGGGAAAGAGCCAAATTCCACAGCTATGGCTGCCTGACTCTCAAGGTCTGAGCCAAATCGCACAGCTCTGGCTGCCTGTCTCTCGGAGTCTGAGGCAAATCGCATAGCTCTGGCTGCCTGACTTTCAGGGATAGAGCCAAATCGCACAGCTCTGGCTGCCTGCTTCTCAGGGAAAGAGCCAAATTGCACAGCTCTGGCACGCTGAATCTCATGGTCTGAGCCAAATTGCACAGCTCTGTCTGCCTGGCTCTCAGAGTCTGAGGCAAATCGCAGAGCTCTGACTGCCTGGCTCACAGAATCTGAGGCAAATCGCACGGCTCTGGCTGCCTGACTCTCAGGGACTGAGGCACATCGCACAGCTCTGGCTGCATGACTCTTAGGCATGGAGCCTAATCGCACAGCTCTGGCTACCTGACTCTTAGGGATGGGGCCAAATTGCACAGCTCTGGCTCCCTGAATCTTAGGGTCTGAGCCAAATCGCACAGCTGTGTCTGCCTGGCTCCTATTGTCTGAGCCAAATCGCGCAATTCTGGCTGCCTGACTCTCATGTTCTGAGCCAAATCGCACAGCTCTGGCTGCCTGAATCTTAGGGATTCCGACAAATCGCACAGCTCTGGCTGCCTGGCTCTTAGAGTCGGAGCCTAATCGCACAGCTCTGGCTGCCTGGCTCTCAGGGTCTGATGCAAATCGCACAGATCTGGCTCCCTGACTCTCAGGGAAAGACCAAATTACACAGCTCTGACTGCCTGGCTCTTAGAGTCGGAGCCAAATCGCACAGCTCTGGCTGCCTGACTCGCAGGCAAGAGCCAAATTGCACAGCTTTGGCTGCAGGGCTTTCAGAGTCTGGGGCAAATCGCACATGTCTGGTTGCCTGACTCTCATGGTCTGAGCCAAATCGCACAGCTCAAGCTGCCTGGCTCCCAGGGTCTGAAGCAAATCGCACAGCTCTGGCTGCCTGGCTCCCAGGGTCTGAGGCAAATCGCATAGTTCTGGCTGCCTGACTCTTAGAGTCTGAGCCAAATCGCACAGCTCTGGCTTTCTGGCTCTTTGAGACTGAGCCAATTTGCACATCTCTGGCTGCCTGGCTCTTAGAGTCAGAGCCAAATCGCACAGCTCTGGCTGCCTGACTCACGTTCTGAGCGAAATCGCAGAGCTCTGGCTGCCTGACTCTCAGGGTCTGAGGCAAATCGCACCGCTCTGGCTGCCTGACTCTAAGGGAAAGAGCCAAATTGCACACCTTTGGCTGTCTGGCTTTCAGAGTCTGAGGCAAATCGCACAGCTCTGGCTGCCTGACTCTTAGAGTCTGAGGCAAATCGCACATCTCTGGCTCCCTGAATCTTAGGTTCTGAGCCAAACTGCACAGTTCTGTCTGTCTGACTATCAGGGTCTGAGCCAAATTGCACAGCTCTGGCTGCCTGAATCTTAGTGATGGAGCCAAATCGCACAGCTCTGCTGCCTGACTCACAGGGTTTGTGGCAAATTGCACAGCTCTGCCTTCATGGCTTCCAGAGTCTGGGGCAAATTGCACATGTCTGGCTGCCTGACTCTCAGAGTCTGAGGTGAATCGCACAGCTCTGGCTGCCTGACTCTCAGAGTCTGAGCCAAATCAAACAGCTCAGGCTGCCTGTCTCTCAGGGTCTGAGACAAATCCGTCAGCTCTGGCTGCCTGACTCTCAGGGAAAGAGCCAAATTGCACAGCTCTGGCTGCCTGACTCTCATGGTCTGAGCCAAATCGCACAGGTCTGGCTGCTTGGCTCTCAGGGTCTGAGGCAAATCGCAGAGCTCTGGCTGCCTGGCTCTCAGATTCTGAGGCAAATCGCACGGCTCTGGCTGCCTGACTCTCAGGGACTGAGGCACATCGCACAGCTCTGGCTGCATGACTCTTAGGCATGGAGCCAAATCGCACAGCTCTGGCTACCTGACTCTTAGGGATGGGGCCAAATTGCACAGCTCTGGCTCCCTGAAACTTAGGGTCTGAGTCAAATCGCACAGCTGTGTCTGCCTGGCTCTTATTGTCTGAGCCAAATCGCGCAATTCTGGCTGCCTGACTCTCATGTTCTGAGCCAAATCGCACAGCTCTGGCTGCCTGAATCTTAGGGATTCCGACAAATCGCACAGCTCTGGCTGCCTGGCTCTTAGAGTCGGAGCCAAATCGCACAGCTCTGGCTGCCTGGCTCTCAGGGTCTGATGCAAATCGCACAACTCTGGCTGCCTGGCTATCAGGGTCTGATGCAAAGCGCACAGATCTGGCTCCCTGACTCTCAGGGAAAGACCAAATTACACAGCTCTGACTGCCTGACTCTTAGAGTCTGAGCCAAATTACACATCTCTGGCTGCCTGGCTCTTAGTGTCTGAGGCAAATCACACAGCTCTGGCTGCCTGGCTCTTAGAGTCGGAACTAAATCACACAGCTCTGGCTGCCTGACTCTCAGGGTCTGAGGAAAATGGCACAGCTGCGGCTGCCTGACTCTCAGGTCTGAGGCAAAGCGCACAGCTCTGGCTGCCTGAATCTCAGAATCTGGGGCAAATCGCACAGCACTGACTGCCTGGCTCTCAGAGTCTGAGCCAAATCACACAGCTCTGGCTGCCTGAAACTCAGAGTCTGAGCCAAATCGCACAGCTCTGGCTGCCTGACTCTTAGGGATGGAGCCAAATCGCACCGCTCTGGCTACCTGACTCTTCGGGATGGGGCCAAATTGCACAGCTCTGGCTCCCTGACTCTCAGGGAAAGAGCCAAATTGCACAGCTCTGGCTGCCTACTCTCATGTTCTGAGCCAAATCGCACATCTCTGTCTGTCTGGCTCTTAGAGTCTAACCCAAATTGCACAGCTCTGGCTGCCTGGCTCCCAGTTTTTGAGGCAAATCGCACAGCTCTGGCTGCCTGACTCTCAGAATCTGGGGCAAATCGCAAATGTCTGACTGCCTGGCTCTCAGAGTGAGGCAAATTGCACAGCTCTGTCTGCCTGGCTATCAGAGTCTGAGGCAAATCGCACATGTCTGGTTGCCTGACTCTCATGGTCTGAGCTAAATCGCACAACTCTGGCTGCCTGGCTCTCAGAGTCTGAGGCAAATCACACAGCTCTGGCTGCCTGACTTTTAGAGTCTGAGGCAAATCGCATACCTCTGGCTCCCTGGCTCTTAGAGTCTGAGGCAATTTGCACAGCTCTGGCTGCCTGAATCTCAGGGATGAATCCAATTCACACAGCTCTGGCTGCCTGACTCTCAGAATCTGGGGCAAATCGCAAATGTCTGACTGCCTGGCTCTCAGAGTGAGGCAAATTGCACAGCTCTGTCTGCCTGGCTTTCAGAGTCTGAGGCAAATCGCACATGTCTGGTTGCCTGACTCTCATGGTCTGAGCTAAATCGCACAACTCTGGCTGCCTGGCTCTCAGAGTCTGAGGCAAATCACACAGCTCTGGCTGCCTGACTCTTAGAATCTGAGGCAAATCGCATACCTCTGGCTCCCTGGCTCTTAGAGTCTGAGGCAATTTGCACAGCTCTGGCTGCCTGAATCTCAGGGATGAATCCAATTCACACAGCTCTGGCTGCCTGACTCTCAGGGTCTGAGCCGAATCGCAGAGCTCTGGCTGCCTGGCTCTTAGAGTCGGAGCCAAATCGCACAGCTCTGGCAACTGACTCTTCGGGATGTGGCCAAATTGCACAGCTCTGGCTCCCTGACTCTCAGGAAAAGAGCCAAATTGCACAGCTCTGGCTGCCTACTCTCTTGTTCTGAGCCAAATCGCACAGATCTGGCTGCCTGGCTCTCAGAGTCTGAGGCAAATCGCCTAGCTCTGGCTGCCTGATTCTCAGGGAAAGAGCCAAATTGCACAGATCTGGCAGCCTGACTATCATGGTCTGAGCCAAATCGCACAGGTCTGGCTGCTTGGCTCTCAGGGTCTGAGGCAAATCGCACGGCTCTGGCTGCCTGACTCTCAGGGTCTGAGGCACATCACTCAGCTCTGGTGCCTGACTCTTAGGGATGGGGCCAAATTGCACAGCTCTGGCTACCTGACTCTTAGGGATGGGGCCAAATTGCATAGCTCTGGCTACCTGACTCTCAGAGTCTGAGACAAATCGCACAGCTCTGGCTCCCTGACTCTTAGATTCTGTGCCAAATTGCACAGCTCTGGCTGTCTGGCTCTTATAGTCTGAGCCAAATTGCACAGCTCTGGCTGCCTGGCTCTCAGGTCTGAGGCAAATCGCACATCTCTGTCTGTCTGGCTCTTAGAGTCTAACCCAAATTGCACAGCTCTGGCTGCCTGGCTCCCAGTTTTTGAGGCAAATCGCACAGCTCTGGCTGCCTGACTCTCAGAATCTGGGGCAAATCGCAAATGTCTGACTGCCTGGCTCTCAGAGTGAGGCAAATTGCACAGCTCTGTCAGCCTGGCTATCAGAGTCTGAGGCAAATCGCACATGTCTGGTTGCCTGACTCTCATGGTCTGAGCTAAATCGCACAACTCTGGCTGCCTGGTTCTCAGAGTCTGAGGCAAATCACACAGCTCTGGCTGCCTGACTCTTAGAGTCTGAGGCAAATCGCATACCTCTGGCTCCCTGGCTCTTAGAGTCTGAGGCAATTTGCACAGCTCTGGCTGCCTGAATCTCAGGGATGAATCCAATTCACACAGCTCTGGCTGCCTGACTCTCAGGGTCTGAGCCGAATCGCAGAGCTCTGGCTGCCTGGCTCTTAGAGTCGGAGCCAAATCGCACAGCTCTGTCTGCCTGAATCTCAGGGTCTGAGGAAAATGGCACAGCTCTGGCTGCCTGACATTCAGGGATACAGCCAAATCGCTCAGCTCTGGCTGCATGATTCTCAGGGAAAGAGCCAAATTGCACAGCTCTGGCAGACTGACTCTCATGGTCTGAGCCAAATCGCACAGCTCTGGCTGCTTGCCTCTCAGAGTCTGAGGCAAACCGCACGGCTCTGGCTGCCTGACTCTCAGGGACTGAGGCACATCGCACAGCTCTGGCTGCATGACTCTTAGGGATGGAGCCAAATCGCACAGCTCTGGCTACCTGACTCATAGGGATGGGGCCAAATTGCACAGCTCTGGCTCCCTGACTCTTAGGGTCTGAGCCAAATCGCACAGCTCTGTCTGCCTGGCTCTTATTGTCTGAGCCAAATCGCGCAATTCTGGCTGCCTGAACTCTCATGTTCTGAGCCAAATCGCACAGCTCTGGCTGCCTGAATCTTAGGGATTCCGACAAATCGCACAGCTCTGGCTGCCTGGCTCTTAGAGTCGGAGCCTAATCGCACAGCTCTGGCTGCCTGGCTATCAGGGTCTGATGCAAATCGCACAGATCTGGCTCCCTGACTCTCAGGGAAAGACCAAATTACACAGCTCTGGCTAACTGGCTCTTAGTGTCTGAGGCAAATCGCACAGCTCTGGCTGCCTGGCTCTTAGAGTCGGAACCAAATCGCACAGCTCTGGCTGCCTGACTCTCAGGGTCTGAGGAAAATGGCACAGCTGTGGCTGCCTGACTCTCAGGTCTGAGGCAAAGCGCACAGCTCTGGCTGCCTGAAACTCAGAGTCTGAGGCAAATCGCACAGCTCTGGCTGCCTGACTCTCATGGTCTGAGCCAAATCGCACAGCTCTGGCTGCCTGTCTCTCAGAGTCTGAGGCAAATCGCATAGCTCTGGCTGCCTGACTTTCAGGGAAAGAGGCAAATTGCACAGCTCTGGCAGACTGAATCTCATGGTCTGAGCCAAATCGCACAGCTCTGGCTGCCTGGCTCTCAGAGTCTGAGGCAAATCGCACGGCTCTGGCTGCTTGCCTCTCGGAGTCTGAGGCAAATCGCACGGCTCTGGCTGCCTGACTCTTAGGGATGGAGCCAAATCGCACCGCTCTGGCTGCATGACTCTTAGGGATGGGGCCAAATTGCACAGCTCTGGCTCCCTGACTCTTAGGGTCTGAGGCAAATCGCACAGCTCTGTCTGCTGACTCTCAGGGTCTGAGGCAAATCGCACAGCTCTGGCTGCCTAGCTCTCAGAGTCTGAGGCAAATTGCACAGCTCTGTCTGCCTGACTCTCAGGGTCTGAGGCAAATCGCACAGCTCTCGCTGCCTGGCTTTCAGAGTCTGAGGCAAATTGCGAAGCTCTGGCTGCCTGGCTCCCAGGGTCTGAGGCAAATTGCACAGCTGTGGCTGCCTGAATCTCAGGGATGAATCCAATTCGCACAGCTCTGGCTGCCTGACTCTCAGGGTCTGAGCCGAATCGCAGAGCGCTGGCTGCCTGGCTCTTAGAGTCGGAGCCAAATCGCACAGCTCTGGCTGCCTGACTCTCAGGCAAGAGCCAAATTGCACAGCTTTGGCTGCAGGGCTTTCAGAGTCTGGGGCAAATCGCACATGTCTGGCTGCCTGACTCTCATGGTCTGAGCCAAATCGCACAGCTCAAGCTGCCTGGCTCCCAGGGTCTGAGCCAAATTGCACAGCTCTGGCTTTCTGGCTCTTTGAGTCTGAGCCAATTTGCACATCTCTGGCTGCCTGGCTCTTAGAGTCAGAGCCAAATCGCACAGCTCTGGCTGCCTGACTCATGTTCTGAGCGAAATCGCAGAGCTCTGGCTGCCTGACTCTCAGGGTCTGAGGCAAATCGCACAGCTCTGGCTGCCCGACTCTAAGGGAAAGAGCCAAATTGCACACCTCTGGCTGTCTGGCTTTCAGAGTCTGAGGCAAATCGCACAGCTCTGGCTGCCTGACTCTTAGAGTCTGAGGCACATCGCGCAGCTCTGGTGCCTGACTCTTAGGGATGGAGCCAAATTGCACAGCTCTGGCTGCCTGACTCTCAGAGTCTGAGGCAAATCGCACATCTCTGGCTCCCTGAATCTTAGGTTCTGAGCCAAACTGCACAGTTCTGTCTGTCTGACTATCAGGGTCTGAGCCAAATTGCACAGCTCTGGCTGCCTGAATCTTAGTGATGGAGCCAAATCGCACAGCTCTGCTGCCTGACTCACAGGGTTTGTGGCAAATTGCACAGCTCTGCCTTCATGGCTTCCAGAGTCTGGGGCAAATTGCACATGTCTGGCTGCCTGACTCTCAGAGTCTGAGGTGAATCGCACAGCTCTGGCTGCCTGACTCTCAGAGTCTGAGCCAAATCAAACAGCTCAGGCTGCCTGTCTCTCAGGGTCTGAGACAAATCCGTCAGCTCTGGCTGCCTGACTCTCAGGGAAAGAGCCAAATTGCACAGCTCTAGCTGCCTACTCTCATGTTCTGAGCCAAATCGCACAGATCTGGCTGCCTGGCTCTTAGAGTCTGAGGCAAATCGCCTTGCTCTGGCTGCGTGACTTTCAGGGATAGAGACAAATCGCACAGCTCTGGCTGCCTGATTCTCAGGGAAAGAGCCAAATTGCACAGCTCTGGCAGCCTGACTCTCATGGTCTGAGCCAAATCGCACAGGTCTGGCTGCTTGGCTCTCAGGGTCTGAGGCAAATCGCACAGCTCTGGCTGCCTGGCTCTCAGATTCTGAGGCAAATCGCACGGCTCTGGCTGCCTGACTCTCAGGGACTGAGGCACATCGCACAGCTCTGGCTGCATGACTCTTAGGCATGGAGCCAAATCGCACAGCTCTGGCTACCTGACTCTTAGGGATGGGGCCAAATTGCACAGCTCTGGCTCCCTGAATCTTAGGGTCTGAGCCAAATCGCACAGCTGTGTCTGCCTGGCTCTTATTGTCTGAGCCAAATCGCGCAATTCTGGCTGCCTGACTCTCATGTTCTGAGCCAAATCGCACAGCTCTGGCTGCCTGAATCTTAGGGATTCTGACAAATCGCACAGCTCTGGCTGCCTGGCTCTTAGAGTCGGAGCCTAATCGCACAGCTCTGGCTGCCTGGCTCTCAGGGTCTGATGCAAATCGCACAGCTCTGGCTGCCTGGCTATCAGGGTCTGATGCAAATCGCACAGATCTGGCTCCCTGACTCTCAGGGAAAGACCAAATTACACAGCTCTGACTGCCTGACTCTTAGAGTCTGAGCCAAATCACACAGCTCTGGCTGCCTGAAACTCAGAGTCTGAGCCAAATCGCACAGCTCTGGCTGCCTGACTCTTAGGGATGGAGCCAAATCGCACCGCTCTGGCTACCTGACTCTTCGAGATGGGGCCAAATTGCACAGCTCTGGCTCCCTGACTCTCAGGGAGAGAGCCAAATTGCATAGCTCTGGCTGCCTACTCTCATGTTCTGAGCCAAATCGCACAGATCTGGCTGCCTGGCTCTCAGAGTCTGAGGCAAATCGCATAGCTCTGGCTGCCTGACTTTCAGGGATAGAGACAAATCGCACAGCTCTGGCTGCCTGATTCTCAGGGAAAGAACCAAATTGCACAGATCTGGCAGCCTGACTCTCATGGTCTGAGCCAAATCGCACAGGTCTGGCTGCTTGGCTCTCAGGGTCTGAGGCAAATCGCACGGCTCTGGCTGCCTGACTCTCAGGGTCTGAGGCACATCACTCAGCTCTGGTGCCTGACTCTTAGGGATGGGGCCAAATTGCACAGCTCTGGCTACCTGACTCTTAGGGATGGGGCCAAATTGCATAGCTCTGGCTGCCTGACTCTCAGAGTCTGAGACAAATCGCACAGCTCTGGCTCCCTGACTCTTAGATTCTGTGCCAAATTGCACAGCTCTGGCTGTCTGGCTCTTATAGTCTGAGCCAAATTGCACAGCTCTGGCTGCCTGGCTCTCAGGTCTGAGGCAAATCGCACATCTCTGTCTGTCTGGCTCTTTGAGTCTAACCCAAATTGCACAGCTCTGGCTGCTTGGCTCCCAGTTTTTGAGGCAAATCGCACAGCTCTGGCTGCCTGACTCTCAGAATCTGGGGCAAATCGCAAATGTCTGACTGCCTGGCTCTCAGAGTGAGGCAAATTGCACAGCTCTGTCTGCCTGGCTATCAGAGTCTGAGGCAAATCGCACATGTCTGGTTGCCTGACTCTCATGGTCTGAGCTAAATCGCACAACTCTGGCTGCCTGGCTCTCAGAGTCTGAGGCAAATCACACAGCTCTGGCTGCCTGACTCTTAGAATCTGTGGCAAATCGCATACCTCTGGCTCCCTGGCTCTTAGAGTCTGAGGCAATTTGCACAGCTCTGGCTGCCTGAATCTCAGGGATGAATCCAATTCGCACAGCTCTGGCTGCCTGACTCTCAGGGTCTGAGCCGAATCGCAGAGCGCTGGCTGCCTGGCTCTTAGAGTCGGAGCCAAATCGCACAGCTCTGGCTGCCTGACTCTCAGGCAAGAGCCAAATTGCACAGCTTTGGCTGCAGGGCTTTCAGAGTCTGGGGCAAATCGCACATGTCTGGCTGCCTGACTCTCATGGTCTGAGCCAAATCGCACAGCTCAAGCTGCCTGGCTCCCAGGGTCTGAGCCAAATTGCACAGCTCTGGCTTTCTGGCTCTTTGAGTCTGAGCCAATTTGCACATCTCTGGCTGCCTGGCTCTTAGAGTCAGAGCCAAATCGCACAGCTCTGGCTGCCTGACTCATGTTCTGAGCGAAATCGCAGAGCTCTGGCTGCCTGACTCTCAGGGTCTGAGGCAAATCGCACAGCTCTGGCTGCCCGACTCTAAGGGAAAGAGCCAAATTGCACACCTCTGGCTGTCTGGCTTTCAGAGTCTGAGGCAAATCGCACAGCTCTGGCTGCCTGACTCTTAGAGTCTGAGGCACATCGCGCAGCTCTGGTGCCTGACTCTTAGGGATGGAGCCAAATTGCACAGCTCTGGCTGCCTGACTCTCAGAGTCTGAGGCAAATCGCACATCTCTGGCTCCCTGAATCTTAGGTTCTGAGCCAAACTGCACAGTTCTGTCTGTCTGACTATCAGGGTCTGAGCCAAATTGCACAGCTCTGGCTGCCTGAATCTTAGTGATGGAGCCAAATCGCACAGCTCTGCTGCCTGACTCACAGGGTTTGTGGCAAATTGCACAGCTCTGCCTTCATGGCTTCCAGAGTCTGGGGCAAATTGCACATGTCTGGCTGCCTGACTCTCAGAGTCTGAGGTGAATCGCACAGCTCTGGCTGCCTGACTCTCAGAGTCTGAGCCAAATCAAACAGCTCAGGCTGCCTGTCTCTCAGGGTCTGAGACAAATCCGTCAGCTCTGGCTGCCTGACTCTCAGGGAAAGAGCCAAATTGCACAGCTCTAGCTGCCTACTCTCATGTTCTGAGCCAAATCGCACAGATCTGGCTGCCTGGCTCTTAGAGTCTGAGGCAAATCGCCTTGCTCTGGCTGCGTGACTTTCAGGGATAGAGACAAATCGCACAGCTCTGGCTGCCTGATTCTCAGGGAAAGAGCCAAATTGCACAGCTCTGGCAGCCTGACTCTCATGGTCTGAGCCAAATCGCACAGGTCTGGCTGCTTGGCTCTCAGGGTCTGAGGCAAATCGCACGGCTCTGGCTGCCTGACTCTCAGGGTCTGAGGCACATCACTCAGCTCTGGTGCCTGACTCTTAGGGATGGGGCCAAATTGCACAGCTCTGGCTACCTGACTCTTAGGGATGGGGCCAAATTGCATAGCTCTGGCTGCCTGACTCTCAGAGTCTGAGACAAATCGCACAGCTCTGGCTCCCTGACTCTTAGATTCTGTGCCAAATTGCACAGCTCTGGCTGTCTGGCTCTTATAGTCTGAGCCAAATTGCACAGCTCTGGCTGCCTGGCTCTCAGGTCTGAGGCAAATCGCACATCTCTGTCTGTCTGGCTCTTAGAGTCTAACCCAAATTGCACAGCTCTGGCTGCCTGGCTCCCAGTTTTTGAGGCAAATCGCACAGCTCTGGCTGCCTGACTCTCAGAATCTGGGGCAAATCGCAAATGTCTGACTGCCTGGCTCTCAGAGTGAGGCAAATTGCACAGCTCTGTCAGCCTGGCTATCAGAGTCTGAGGCAAATCGCACATGTCTGGTTGCCTGACTCTCATGGTCTGAGCTAAATCGCACAACTCTGGCTGCCTGGTTCTCAGAGTCTGAGGCAAATCACACAGCTCTGGCTGCCTGACTCTTAGAGTCTGAGGCAAATCGCATACCTCTGGCTCCCTGGCTCTTAGAGTCTGAGGCAATTTGCACAGCTCTGGCTGCCTGAATCTCAGGGATGAATCCAATTCACACAGCTCTGGCTGCCTGACTCTCAGGGTCTGAGCCGAATCGCAGAGCTCTGGCTGCCTGGCTCTTAGAGTCGGAGCCAAATCGCACAGCTCTGTCTGCCTGAATCTCAGGGTCTGAGGAAAATGGCACAGCTCTGGCTGCCTGACATTCAGGGATACAGCCAAATCGCTCAGCTCTGGCTGCATGATTCTCAGGGAAAGAGCCAAATTGCACAGCTCTGGCAGACTGACTCTCATGGTCTGAGCCAAATCGCACAGCTCTGGCTGCTTGCCTCTCAGAGTCTGAGGCAAACCGCACGGCTCTGGCTGCCTGACTCTCAGGGACTGAGGCACATCGCACAGCTCTGGCTGCATGACTCTTAGGGATGGAGCCAAATCGCACAGCTCTGGCTACCTGACTCATAGGGATGGGGCCAAATTGCACAGCTCTGGCTCCCTGACTCTTAGGGTCTGAGCCAAATCGCACAGCTCTGTCTGCCTGGCTCTTATTGTCTGAGCCAAATCGCGCAATTCTGGCTGCCTGAACTCTCATGTTCTGAGCCAAATCGCACAGCTCTGGCTGCCTGAATCTTAGGGATTCCGACAAATCGCACAGCTCTGGCTGCCTGGCTCTTAGAGTCGGAGCCTAATCGCACAGCTCTGGCTGCCTGGCTCTCAGGGTCTGATGCAAATCGCACAGATCTGGCTCCCTGACTCTCAGGGAAAGACCAAATTACACAGCTCTGGCTAACTGGCTCTTAGTGTCTGAGGCAAATCGCACAGCTCTGGCTGCCTGGCTCTTAGAGTCGGAACCAAATCGCACAGCTCTGGCTGCCTGACTCTCAGGGTCTGAGGAAAATGGCACAGCTGTGGCTGCCTGACTCTCAGGTCTGAGGCAAAGCGCACAGCTCTGGCTGCCTGAAACTCAGAGTCTGAGGCAAATCGCACAGCTCTGGCTGCCTGACTCTCATGGTCTGAGCCAAATCGCACAGCTCTGGCTGCCTGTCTCTCAGAGTCTGAGGCAAATCGCATAGCTCTGGCTGCCTGACTTTCAGGGAAAGAGGCAAATTGCACAGCTCTGGCAGACTGAATCTCATGGTCTGAGCCAAATCGCACAGCTCTGGCTGCCTGGCTCTCAGAGTCTGAGGCAAATCGCACGGCTCTGGCTGCTTGCCTCTCGGAGTCTGAGGCAAATCGCACGGCTCTGGCTGCCTGACTCTTAGGGATGGAGCCAAATCGCACCGCTCTGGCTGCATGACTCTTAGGGATGGGGCCAAATTGCACAGCTCTGGCTCCCTGACTCTTAGGGTCTGAGGCAAATCGCACAGCTCTGTCTGCTGACTCTCAGGGTCTGAGGCAAATCGCACAGCTCTGGCTGCCTAGCTCTCAGAGTCTGAGGCAAATTGCACAGCTCTGTCTGCCTGACTCTCAGGGTCTGAGGCAAATCGCACAGCTCTCGCTGCCTGGCTTTCAGAGTCTGAGGCAAATTGCGAAGCTCTGGCTGCCTGGCTCCCAGGGTCTGAGGCAAATTGCACAGCTGTGGCTGCCTGAATCTCAGGGATGAATCCAATTCGCACAGCTCTGGCTGCCTGACTCTCAGGGTCTGAGCCGAATCGCAGAGCGCTGGCTGCCTGGCTCTTAGAGTCGGAGCCAAATCGCACAGCTCTGGCTGCCTGACTCTCAGGCAAGAGCCAAATTGCACAGCTTTGGCTGCAGGGCTTTCAGAGTCTGGGGCAAATCGCACATGTCTGGCTGCCTGACTCTCATGGTCTGAGCCAAATCGCACAGCTCAAGCTGCCTGGCTCCCAGGGTCTGAGCCAAATTGCACAGCTCTGGCTTTCTGGCTCTTTGAGTCTGAGCCAATTTGCACATCTCTGGCTGCCTGGCTCTTAGAGTCAGAGCCAAATCGCACAGCTCTGGCTGCCTGACTCATGTTCTGAGCGAAATCGCAGAGCTCTGGCTGCCTGACTCTCAGGGTCTGAGGCAAATCGCACAGCTCTGGCTGCCCGACTCTAAGGGAAAGAGCCAAATTGCACACCTCTGGCTGTCTGGCTTTCAGAGTCTGAGGCAAATCGCACAGCTCTGGCTGCCTGACTCTTAGAGTCTGAGGCACATCGCGCAGCTCTGGTGCCTGACTCTTAGGGATGGAGCCAAATTGCACAGCTCTGGCTGCCTGACTCTCAGAGTCTGAGGCAAATCGCACATCTCTGGCTCCCTGAATCTTAGGTTCTGAGCCAAACTGCACAGTTCTGTCTGTCTGACTATCAGGGTCTGAGCCAAATTGCACAGCTCTGGCTGCCTGAATCTTAGTGATGGAGCCAAATCGCACAGCTCTGCTGCCTGACTCACAGGGTTTGTGGCAAATTGCACAGCTCTGCCTTCATGGCTTCCAGAGTCTGGGGCAAATTGCACATGTCTGGCTGCCTGACTCTCAGAGTCTGAGGTGAATCGCACAGCTCTGGCTGCCTGACTCTCAGAGTCTGAGCCAAATCAAACAGCTCAGGCTGCCTGTCTCTCAGGGTCTGAGACAAATCCGTCAGCTCTGGCTGCCTGACTCTCAGGGAAAGAGCCAAATTGCACAGCTCTAGCTGCCTACTCTCATGTTCTGAGCCAAATCGCACAGATCTGGCTGCCTGGCTCTTAGAGTCTGAGGCAAATCGCCTTGCTCTGGCTGCGTGACTTTCAGGGATAGAGACAAATCGCACAGCTCTGGCTGCCTGATTCTCAGGGAAAGAGCCAAATTGCACAGCTCTGGCAGCCTGACTCTCATGGTCTGAGCCAAATCGCACAGGTCTGGCTGCTTGGCTCTCAGGGTCTGAGGCAAATCGCACAGCTCTGGCTGCCTGGCTCTCAGATTCTGAGGCAAATCGCACGGCTCTGGCTGCCTGACTCTCAGGGACTGAGGCACATCGCACAGCTCTGGCTGCATGACTCTTAGGCATGGAGCCAAATCGCACAGCTCTGGCTACCTGACTCTTAGGGATGGGGCCAAATTGCACAGCTCTGGCTCCCTGAATCTTAGGGTCTGAGCCAAATCGCACAGCTGTGTCTGCCTGGCTCTTATTGTCTGAGCCAAATCGCGCAATTCTGGCTGCCTGACTCTCATGTTCTGAGCCAAATCGCACAGCTCTGGCTGCCTGAATCTTAGGGATTCTGACAAATCGCACAGCTCTGGCTGCCTGGCTCTTAGAGTCGGAGCCTAATCGCACAGCTCTGGCTGCCTGGCTCTCAGGGTCTGATGCAAATCGCACAGCTCTGGCTGCCTGGCTATCAGGGTCTGATGCAAATCGCACAGATCTGGCTCCCTGACTCTCAGGGAAAGACCAAATTACACAGCTCTGACTGCCTGACTCTTAGAGTCTGAGCCAAATCACACAGCTCTGGCTGCCTGAAACTCAGAGTCTGAGCCAAATCGCACAGCTCTGGCTGCCTGACTCTTAGGGATGGAGCCAAATCGCACCGCTCTGGCTACCTGACTCTTCGGGATGGGGCCAAATTGCACAGCTCTGGCTCCCTGACTCTCAGGGAGAGAGCCAAATTGCATAGCTCTGGCTGCCTACTCTCATGTTCTGAGCCAAATCGCACAGATCTGGCTGCCTGGCTCTCAGAGTCTGAGGCAAATCGCATAGCTCTGGCTGCCTGACTTTCAGGGATAGAGACAAATCGCACAGCTCTGGCTGCCTGATTCTCAGGGAAAGAACCAAATTGCACAGATCTGGCAGCCTGACTCTCATGGTCTGAGCCAAATCGCACAGGTCTGGCTGCTTGGCTCTCAGGGTCTGAGGCAAATCGCACGGCTCTGGCTGCCTGACTCTCAGGGTCTGAGGCACATCACTCAGCTCTGGTGCCTGACTCTTAGGGATGGGGCCAAATTGCACAGCTCTGGCTACCTGACTCTTAGGGATGGGGCCAAATTGCATAGCTCTGGCTGCCTGACTCTCAGAGTCTGAGACAAATCGCACAGCTCTGGCTCCCTGACTCTTAGATTCTGTGCCAAATTGCACAGCTCTGGCTGTCTGGCTCTTATAGTCTGAGCCAAATTGCACAGCTCTGGCTGCCTGGCTCTCAGGTCTGAGGCAAATCGCACATCTCTGTCTGTCTGGCTCTTTGAGTCTAACCCAAATTGCACAGCTCTGGCTGCTTGGCTCCCAGTTTTTGAGGCAAATCGCACAGCTCTGGCTGCCTGACTCTCAGAATCTGGGGCAAATCGCAAATGTCTGACTGCCTGGCTCTCAGAGTGAGGCAAATTGCACAGCTCTGTCTGCCTGGCTATCAGAGTCTGAGGCAAATCGCACATGTCTGGTTGCCTGACTCTCATGGTCTGAGCTAAATCGCACAACTCTGGCTGCCTGGCTCTCAGAGTCTGAGGCAAATCACACAGCTCTGGCTGCCTGACTCTTAGAATCTGTGGCAAATCGCATACCTCTGGCTCCCTGGCTCTTAGAGTCTGAGGCAATTTGCACAGCTCTGGCTGCCTGAATCTCAGGGATGAATCCAATTCGCACAGCTCTGGCTGCCTGACTCTCAGGGTCTGAGCCGAATCGCAGAGCGCTGGCTGCCTGGCTCTTAGAGTCGGAGCCAAATCGCACAGCTCTGGCTGCCTGACTCTCAGGCAAGAGCCAAATTGCACAGCTTTGGCTGCAGGGCTTTCAGAGTCTGGGGCAAATCGCACATGTCTGGCTGCCTGACTCTCATGGTCTGAGCCAAATCGCACAGCTCAAGCTGCCTGGCTCCCAGGGTCTGAGCCAAATTGCACAGCTCTGGCTTTCTGGCTCTTTGAGTCTGAGCCAATTTGCACATCTCTGGCTGCCTGGCTCTTAGAGTCAGAGCCAAATCGCACAGCTCTGGCTGCCTGACTCATGTTCTGAGCGAAATCGCAGAGCTCTGGCTGCCTGACTCTCAGGGTCTGAGGCAAATCGCACAGCTCTGGCTGCCCGACTCTAAGGGAAAGAGCCAAATTGCACACCTCTGGCTGTCTGGCTTTCAGAGTCTGAGGCAAATCGCACAGCTCTGGCTGCCTGACTCTTAGAGTCTGAGGCACATCGCGCAGCTCTGGTGCCTGACTCTTAGGGATGGAGCCAAATTGCACAGCTCTGGCTGCCTGACTCTCAGAGTCTGAGGCAAATCGCACATCTCTGGCTCCCTGAATCTTAGGTTCTGAGCCAAACTGCACAGTTCTGTCTGTCTGACTATCAGGGTCTGAGCCAAATTGCACAGCTCTGGCTGCCTGAATCTTAGTGATGGAGCCAAATCGCACAGCTCTGCTGCCTGACTCACAGGGTTTGTGGCAAATTGCACAGCTCTGCCTTCATGGCTTCCAGAGTCTGGGGCAAATTGCACATGTCTGGCTGCCTGACTCTCAGAGTCTGAGGTGAATCGCACAGCTCTGGCTGCCTGACTCTCAGAGTCTGAGCCAAATCAAACAGCTCAGGCTGCCTGTCTCTCAGGGTCTGAGACAAATCCGTCAGCTCTGGCTGCCTGACTCTCAGGGAAAGAGCCAAATTGCACAGCTCTGGCTGCCTACTCTCATGTTCTGAGCCAAATCGCACAGATCTGGCTGCCTGGCTCTTAGAGTCTGAGGCAAATCGCCTTGCTCTGGCTGCGTGACTTTCAGGGATAGAGACAAATCGCACAGCTCTGGCTGCCAGATTCTCAGGGAAAGAGCCAAATTGCACAGCTCTGGCAGCCTGACTCTCATGGTCTGAGCCAAATCGCACAGGTCTGGCTGCTTGGCTCTCAGGGTCTGAGGCAAATCGCACAGCTCTGGCTGCCTGGCTCTCAGATTCTGAGGCAAATCGCACGGCTCTGGCTGCCTGACTCTCAGGGACTGAGGCACATCGCACAGCTCTGGCTGCATGACTCTTAGGCATGGAGCCAATTCGCACAGCTCTGGCTACCTGACTCTTAGGGATGAGGCCAAATTGCACAGCTCTGGCTCCCTGAATCTTAGGGTCTGAGCCAAATCGCACAGCTGTGTCTGCCTGGCTCTTATTGTCTGAGCCAAATCGCGCAATTCTGGCTGCCTGACTCTCATGTTCTGAGCCAAATCGCACAGCTCTGGCTGCCTGAATCTTAGGGATTCTGACAAATCGCACAGCTCTGGCTGCCTGGCTGTTAGAGTCGGAGCATAATCGCACAGCTCTGGCTGCCTGGCTCTCAGGGTCTGATGCAAATCGCACAGCTCTGGCTGCCTGGCTATCAGGGTCTGATGCAAATCGCACAGATCTGGCTCCCTGACTCTCAGGGAAAGACCAAATTACACAGCTCTGACTGCCTGACTCTTAGAGTCTGAGCCAAATCACACAGCTCTGGCTGCCTGAAACTCAGAGTCTGAGCCAAATCGCACAGCTCTGGCTGCCTGACTCTTAGGGATGGAGCCAAATCGCACCGCTCTGGCTACCTGACTCTTCGGGATGGGGCCAAATTGCACAGCTCTGGCTCCCTGACTCTCAGGGAGAGAGCCAAATTGCATAGCTCTGGCTGCCTACTCTCATGTTCTGAGCCAAATCGCACAGATCTGGCTGCCTGGCTCTCAGAGTCTGAGGCAAATCGCATAGCTCTGGCTGCCTGACTTTCAGGGATAGAGACAAATCGCACAGCTCTGGCTGCCTGATTCTCAGGGAAAGAGCCAAATTGCACAGATCTGGCAGCCTGACTCTCATGGTCTGAGCCAAATCGCACAGGTCTGGCTGCCTGACTCTCAGGGTCTGAGGCACATCACTCAGCTCTGGTGCCTGACTCTTAGGGATGGGGCCAAATTGCACAGCTCTGGCTACCTGACTCTTAGGGATGGGGCCAAATTGCATAGCTCTGGCTGCCTGACTCTCAGAGTCTGAGACAAATCGCACAGCTCTGGCTCCCTGACTCTTAGATTCTGTGCCAAATTGCACAGCTCTGGCTGTCTGGCTCTTATAGTCTGAGCCAAATTGCACAGCTCTGGCTGCCTGGCTCTCAGGTCTGAAGCAAATCGCACATCTCTGTCTGTCTGGCTCTTTGAGTCTAACCCAAATTGCACAGCTCTGGCTGCCTGGCTCCCAGTTTTTGAGGCAAATCGCACAGCTCTGGCTGCCTGACTCTCAGAATCTGGGGCAAATCGCAAATGTCTGACTGCCTGGCTCTCAGAGTGAGGCAAATTGCACAGCTCTGTCTGCCTGGCTATCAGAGTCTGAGGCAAATCGCACATGTCTGGTTGCCTGACTCTCATGGTCTGAGCTAAATCGCACAACTCTGGCTGCCTGGCTCTCAGAGTCTGAGGCAAATCACACAGCTCTGGCTGCCTGACTCTTAGAATCTGTGGCAAATCGCATACCTCTGGCTCCCTGGCTCTTAGAGTCTGAGGCAATTTGCACAGCTCTGGCTGCCTGAATCTCAGGGATGAATCCAATTCACACAGCTCTGGCTGCCTGACTCTCAGGGTCTGAGCCGAATCGCAGAGCTCTGGCTGCCTGGCTCTTAGATTCGGAGCCAAATCGCACAGCTCTGGCAACTGACTCTTCGGGATGTGGCCAAATTGCACAGCTCTGGCTCCCTGACTCTCAGGGAAAGAGCCAAATTGCACAGCTCTGGCTGCCTACTCTCATGTTCTGAGCCAAATCGCACAGATCTGGCTGCCTGGCTCTCAGAGTCTGAGGCAAATCGCCTTGCTCTGGCTGCCTGACTTTCAGGGATAGAGACAAATCGCACAGCTCTGGCTGCCTGATTCTCAGGGAAAGAGCCAAATTGCACAGATCTGGCAGCCTGACTCTCATGGTCTGAGCCAAATCGCACATGTCTGGCTGCTTGGCTCTCAGGGTCTGAGGCAAATCGCACGGCTCTGGCTGCCTGACTCTCAGGGTCTGAGGCACATCACTCAGCTCTGGTGCCTGACTCTTAGGGATGGGGCCAAATTGCACAGCTTTGGCTACCTGACTCTTAGGGATGGGGCCAAATTGCATAGCTCTGGCTGCCTGACTCTCAGAGTCTGAGACAAATCGCACAGCTCTGGCTCCCTGACTCTTAGATTCTGTGCCAAATTGCACAGCTCTGGCTGTCTGGCTCTTATAGTCTGAGCCAAATTGCACAGCTCTGGCTGCCTGGCTCTCAGGTCTGAGGCAAATCGCACATCTCTGTCTGTCTGGCTCTTTGAGTCTAACCCAAATTGCACAGCTCTGGCTGCCTGGCTCCCAGTTTTTGAGGCAAATCGCACAGCTCTGGCTGCCTGACTCTCAGAATCTGGGGCAAATCGCAAATGTCTGACTGCCTGGCTCTCAGAGTGAGGCAAATTGCACAGCTCTGTCTGCCTGGCTATCAGAGTCTGAGGCAAATCGCACATGTCTGGTTGCCTGACTCTCATGGTCTGAGCTAAATCGCACAACTCTGGCTGCCTGGTTCTCAGAGTCTGAGGCAAATCACACAGCTCTGGCTGCCTGACTCTTAGAGTCTGAGGCAAATCGCATACCTCTGGCTCCCTGGCTCTTAGAGTCTGAGGCAATTTGCACAGCTCTGGCTGCCTGAATCTCAGGGATGAATCCAATTCACACAGCTCTGGCTGCCTGACTCTCAGGGTCTGAGCCGAATCGCAGAGCTCTGGCTGCCTGGCTCTTAGAGTCGGAGCCAAATCGCACAGCTCTGTCTGCCTGAATCTCAGGGTCTGAGGAAAATGGCACAGCTCTGGCTGCCTGACATTCAGGGATACAGCCAAATCGCTCAGCTCTGGCTGCATGATTCTCAGGGAAAGAGCCAAATTGCACAGCTCTGGCAGACTGACTCTCATGGTCTGAGCCAAATCGCACAGCTCTGGCTGCTTGCCTCTCAGAGTCTGAGGCAAAACGCACGGCTCTGGCTGCCTGACTCTCAGGGACTGAGGCACATCGCACAGCTCTGGCTGCATGACTCTTAGGGATGGAGCCAAATCGCACAGCTCTGGCTACCTGACTCTTAGGGATGGGGCCAAATTGCGCAGCTCTGGCTCCCTGACTCTTTGGGTCTGAGCCAAATCGCACAGCTCTGTCTGCCTGGCTCTTATTGTCTGAGCCAAATCGCGCAATTCTGGCTGCCTGAACTCTCATGTTCTGAGCCAAATCGCACAGCTCTGGCTGCCTGAATCTTAGGGATTCCGACAAATCGCACAGCTCTGGCTGCCTGGCTCTTAAAGTCGGAGCCTAATCGCACAGCTCTGGCTGCCTGGCTCTCAGGGTCTGATGCAAATCGCACAGCTCTGGCTGCCTGGCTATCAGGGTCTGATGCAAATCGCACAGATCTGGCTCCCTGACTCTCAGGGAAAGACCAAATTACACAGCTCTGGCTAACTGGCTCTTAGTGTCTGAGGCAAATCGCACAGCTCTGGCTGCCTGGCTCTTAGAGTCGGAACCAAATCGCACAGCTCTGGCTGCCTGACTCTCAGGGTCTGAGGAAAATGGCACAGCTGTGGCTGCCTGACTCTCAGGTCTGAGGCAAAGCGCACAGCTCTGGCTGCCTGAAACTCAGAGTCGGAGCCAAATTGCACAGCTTTGGCTGCAGGGCTTTCAGAGTCTGGGGCAAATCGCACATGTCTGGCTGCCTGACTCTCATGGTCTGAGCCAAATCGCACAGCTCAAGCTGCCTGGCTCCCAGGGTCTGAGCCAAATTGCACAGCTCTGGCTTTCTGGCTCTTTGAGTCTGAGCCAATTTGCACATCTCTGGCTGCCTGGCTCTTAGAGTCAGAGCCAAATCGCACAGCTCTGGCTGCCTGACTCATGTTCTGAGCGAAATCGCAGAGCTCTGGCTGCCTGACTCTCAGGGTCTGAGGCAAATCGCACAGCTCTGGCTGCCCGACTCTAAGGGAAAGAGCCAAATTGCACACCTCTGGCTGTCTGGCTTTCAGAGTCTGAGGCAAATCGCACAGCTCTGGCTGCCTGACTCTTAGAGTCTGAGGCACATCGCGCAGCTCTGGTGCCTGACTCTTAGGGATGGAGCCAAATTGCACAGCTCTGGCTGCCTGACTCTCAGAGTCTGAGGCAAATCGCACATCTCTGGCTCCCTGAATCTTAGGTTCTGAGCCAAACTGCACAGTTCTGTCTGTCTGACTATCAGGGTCTGAGCCAAATTGCACAGCTCTGGCTGCCTGAATCTTAGTGATGGAGCCAAATCGCACAGCTCTGCTGCCTGACTCACAGGGTTTGTGGCAAATTGCACAGCTCTGCCTTCATGGCTTCCAGAGTCTGGGGCAAATTGCACATGTCTGGCTGCCTGACTCTCAGAGTCTGAGGTGAATCGCACAGCTCTGGCTGCCTGGCTCTCAGAGTCTGAGGCAAATTGCACAGCTCTGTCTGCCTGACTCTCAGGGTCTGAGGCAAATTGCACAGCTCTGTCTGCCTGACTCTCAGAGTCTGAGGCAAATTGCCTTGCTCTGGCTGCCTGGCTCCCAGGGTCTGAGGCAAATTGCACAGCTCTGGCTGCCTGAATCTCAGGGATGAATCCAATTCGCACAGCTCTGGCTGCCTGACTCTCAGGGTCTGAGCCAAATTGCACAGCTCTGGCTGCCTGGCTCTCAGGGTCTGAGGCAAACCGCACGGCTCTGGCTGCCTGACTCTCAGGGTCTGAGGCACATCACTCAGCTCTGGTGCCTGACTCTTAGGGATGGGGCCAAATTGCACAGCACTGGCTACCTGACTCTTAGGGATGGGGCCAAATTGCATAGCTCTGGCTGCCTGACTCTCAGAGTCTGAGACAAATCGCACAGCTCTGGCTCCCTGACTCTTAGATTCTGTGCCAAATTGCACAGCTCTGGCTGTCTGGCTCTTATAGTCTGAGCCAAATTGCACAGCTCTGGCTGCCTGGCTCTCAGGTCTGAGGCAAATCGCACATCTCTGTCTGTCTGGCTCTTTGAGTCTAACCCAAATTGCACAGCTCTGGCTGCCTGGCTCCCAGTTTTTGAGGCAAATCGCACAGCTCTGGCTGCCTGACTCTCAGAATCTGGGGCAAATCGCAAATGTCTGACTGCCTGGCTCTCAGAGTGAGGCAAATTGCACAGCTCTGTCTGCCTGGCTATCAGAGTCTGAGGCAAATCGCACATGTCTGGTTGCCTGACTCTCATGGTCTGAGCTAAATCGCACAACTCTGGCTGCCTGGCTCTCAGAGTCTGAGGCAAATCACACAGCTCTGGCTGCCTGACTCTTAGAATCTGAGGCAAATCGCATACCTCTGGCTCCCTGGCTCTTAGAGTCTGAGGCAATTTGCACAGCTCTGGCTGCCTGAATCTCAGGGATGAATCCAATTCACACAGCTCTGGCTGCCTGACTCTCAGGGTCTGAGCCGAATCGCAGAGCTCTGGCTGCCTGGCTCTTAGATTCGGAGCCAAATCGCACCGCTCTGGCAACTGACTCTTCGGGATGTGGCCAAATTGCACAGCTCTGGCTCCCTGACTCTCAGGGAAAGAGCCAAATTGCACAGCTCTGGCTGCCTACTCTCATGTTCTGAGCCAAATCGCACAGATCTGGCTGCCTGGCTCTCAGAGTCTGAGGCAAATCGCCTTGCTCTGGCTGCCTGACTTTCAGGGATAGAGACAAATCGCACAGCTCTGGCTGCCTGATTCTCAGGGAAAGAGCCAAATTGCACAGATCTGGCAGCCTGACTCTCATGGTCTGAGCCAAATCGCACAGGTCTGGCTGCTTGGCTCTCAGGGTCTGAGGCAAATCGCACAGCTCTGGCTGCCTGACTCTCAGGGTCTGAGGCACATCACTCAGCTCTGGTGCCTGACTCTTAGGGATGGGGCCAAATTGCACAGCTCTGGCTACCTGACTCTTAGGGATGGGGGCAAATTGCACAGCTCTGGCTGCCTGACTCTCAGAGTCTGAGACAAATCGCACAGCTCTGGCTCCCTGACTCTTAGATTCTGTGCCAAATTGCACAGCTCTGACTGTCTGGCTCTTATAGTCTGAGCCAAATTGCACAGCTCTCGCTGCCTGGCTCTCAGGTCTGAGGCAAATCGCACATCTCTGTCTGGCTCTTAGAGTCTAACCCAAATTGCACAGCTCTGGCTGCCTGGCTCCCAGTTTTTGAGGCAAATCGCACAGCTCTGGCTGCCTGACTCTCAGAATCTGGGGCAAATCGCAAATGTCTGACTGCCTGGCTCTCAGAGTGAGGCAAATTGCACAGCTCTGTCTGCCTGGCTATCAGAGTCTGAGGCAAATCGCACATGTCTGGTTGCCTGACTCTCATGGTCTGAGCTAAATCGCACAACTCTGGCTGCCTGGTTCTCAGAGTCTGAGGCAAATCACACAGCTCTGGCTGCCTGACTCTTAGAGTCTGAGGCAAATCGCATACCTCTGGCTCCCTGGCTCTTAGAGTCTGAGGCAATTTGCACAGCTCTGGCTGCCTGAATCTCAGGGATGAATCCAATTCACACAGCTCTGGCTGCCTGACTCTCAGGGTCTGAGCCGAATCGCAGAGCTCTGGCTGCCTGGCTCTTAGAGTCGGAGCCAAATCGCACAGCTCTGGCTGCCTGAATCTCAGGGTCTGAGGAAAATGGCACAGCTCTGGCTGCCTGACATTCAGGGATACAGCCAAATCGCTCAGCTCTGGCTGCATGATTCTCAGGGAAAGAGCCAAATTGCACAGCTCTGGCAGACTGACTCTCATGGTCTGAGCCAAATCGCACAGCTCTGGCTGCTTGCCTCTCAGAGTCTGAGGCAAAACGCACGGCTCTGGCTGCCTGACTCTCAGGGACTGAGGCACATCGCACAGCTCTGGCTGCATGACTCTTAGGGATGGAGCCAAATCGCACAGCTCTGGCTACCTGACTCTTAGGGATGGGGCCAAATTGCACAGCTCTGGCTCCTTGACTCTTAGGGACTGAGCCAAATCGATTTGGCTCAGACCATGAGATTCAGTCTGCCAGAGCTGTGCAATTTGGCTCTTTCCCTGAAAGTCAGGCAGCCAGAGCTATGCGATTTGCCTCAGACTCTGAGAGACAGGCAGCCAGAGCTGTGCGATTTGGCTCAGACCATGAGAGTCAGGCAGCCAGAGCTGTGCGATTTGGCTCAGACTCTGAGAGTAAGGCAGCCAGACATGTGCTGCCTGGCTGCCTGACTCTCAGGGTCTGAGGCAAATCGCACATCTCCGGCCTTCTGGCTCTTAGAGTCTAACCCAAACTACACAGCTCTGGCTGCCTGACTCTCAGGGTCTGAGCCAAATTGCACAGCTCTGGCTCTCTGGCTCTTAGAATCTGAGGCACATCGCACAGCTCTGGCTGCCTGACTCTCAGGGTCTGAGGAAAATGGCACAGCTCTGCCTGCTTGACTCTTAGAGTCGGAGCCAAATCGCACAGCTCTGGCTGCCTGACTCGCAGGGTCTGAGGCATATCACAGAGCTCTGGCTGCCTGGCTCTCAGAGTCTGAGGCAAATCGCACAGCTCTGGCTGCCTGACTCTCAGGGACTGAGGCACATCGCACAGCTCTGGCTGCCTGACTCTTAGGAATGAAGTCAAATCGCACATCTCTGGCTACCTGACTCTTAGGGATGGGGCCAAGTTGCACAGCTCTGGCTGCCTGACTCTCACAGTCTGAGGCAAATGGCACATCTCTGGCTCCCTGAATCTTAGGTTCTGAGCCAAACTGCACAGTTCTGTCTGTCTGACTATCAGGGTCTGAACCAAATTGCACAGCTCTGGCTGCCTGAATCTTAGTGATGGAGCCAAATCGCACAGCTCTGCTGCCTGACTCACAGGGTTTGTGGCAAATTGCACAGCTCTGCCTTCATGGCTTCCAGAGTCTGGGGCAAATTGCACATGTCTGGCTGCCTGACTCTCAGAGTCTGAGGTGAATCGCACAGCTCTGGCTGCCTGGCTCTCAGAGTCTGAGGCAAATTGCACAGCTCTGTCTGCCTGACTCTCAGGGTCTGAGGCAAATTGCACAGCTCTCGCTGCCTGGCTTTCAGAGTCTGAGGCAAATTGCGCAGCTCTGGCTGCCTGGCTCCCAGGGTCTGAGGCAAATTGCACAGCTCTGGCTGCCTGAATCTCAGGGATGAATCCAATTCGCACAGCTCTGGCTGCCTGACTCTCAGGGTCTGAGCCAAATTGCACAGCTCTGGCTGCCTGGCTCTCAGGGTCTGAGGCAAACCGCACGGCTCTGGCTGCCTGACTCTCAGGGTCTGAGGCACATCACTCAGCTCTGGTGCCTGACTCTTAGGGATGGGGCCAAATTGCACAGCTCTGGCTACCTGACTCTTAGGGATGGGGCCAAATTGCATAGCTCTGGCTGCCTGACTCTCAGAGTCTGAGACAAATCGCACAGCTCTGGCTCCCTGACTCTTAGATTCTGTGCCAAATTGCACAGCTCTGGCTGTCTGGCTCTTATAGTCTGAGCCAAATTGCACAGCTCTGGCTGCCTGGCTCTCAGGTCTGAGGCAAATCGCACATCTCTGTCTGTCTGGCTCTTAGAGTCTAACCCAAATTGCACAGCTCTGGCTGCCTGGCTCCCAGTTTTTGAGGCAAATCGCACAGCTCTGGCTGCCTGACTCTCAGAATCTGGGGCAAATCGCAAATGTCTGACTGCCTGGCTCTCAGAGTGAGGCAAATTGCACAGCTCTGTCTGCCTGGCTATCAGAGTCTGAGGCAAATCGCACATGTCTGGTTGCCTGACTCTCATGGTCTGAGCTAAATCGCACAACTCTGGCTGCCTGGCTCTCAGAGTCTGAGGCAAATCACACAGCTCTGGCTGCCTGACTCTTAGAATCTGAGGCAAATCGCATACCTCTGGCTCCCTGGCTCTTAGAGTCTGAGGCAATTTGCACAGCTCTGGCTGCCTGAATCTCAGGGATGAATCCAATTCACACAGCTCTGGCTGCCTGACTCTCAGGTTCTGAGCCGAATCGCAGAGCTCTGGCTGCCTGGCTCTTAGATTCGGAGCCAAATCGCACCGCTCTGGCAACTGACTCTTCGGGATGTGGCCAAATTGCACAGCTCTGGCTCCCTGACTCTCAGGGAAAGAGCCAAATTGCACAGCTCTGGCTGCCTACTCTCATGTTCTGAGCCAAATCGCACAGATCTGGCTGCCTGGCTCTCAGAGTCTGAGGCAAATCGCCTTGCTCTGGCTGCCTGACTTTCAGGGATAGAGACAAATCGCACAGCTCTGGCTGCCTGATTCTCAGGGAAAGAGCCAAATTGCACAGATCTGGCAGCCTAACTCTCATGGTCTGAGCCAAATCGCACAGGTCTGGCTGCTTGGCTCTCAGGGTCTGAGGCAAATCGCACAGCTCTGGCTGCCTGACTCTCAGGGTCTGAGGCACATCACTCAGCTCTGGTGCCTGACTCTTAGGGATGGGGCCAAATTGCACAGCTCTGGCTACCTGACTCTTAGGGATGGGGGCAAATTGCACAGCTCTGGCTGCCTGACTCTCAGAGTCTGAGACAAATCGCACAGCTCTGGCTCCCTGACTCTTAGATTCTGTGCCAAATTGCACAGCTCTGACTGTCTGGCTCTTATAGTCTGAGCCAAATTGCACAGCTCTCGCTGCCTGGCTCTCAGGTCTGAGGCAAATCGCACATCTCTGTCTGGCTCTTAGAGTCTAACCCAAATTGCACAGCTCTGGCTGCCTGGCTCCCAGTTTTTGAGGCAAATCGCACAGCTCTGGCTGCCTGACTCTCAGAATCTGGGGCAAATCGCAAATGTCTGACTGCCTGGCTCTCAGAGTGAGGCAAATTGCACAGCTCTGTCTGCCTGGCTATCAGAGTCTGAGGCAAATCGCACATGTCTGGTTGCCTGACTCTCATGGTCTGAGCTAAATCGCACAACTCTGGCTGCCTGGTTCTCAGAGTCTGAGGCAAATCACACAGCTCTGGCTGCCTGACTCTTAGAGTCTGAGGCAAATCGCATACCTCTGGCTCCCTGGCTCTTAGAGTCTGAGGCAATTTGCACAGCTCTGGCTGCCTGAATCTCAGGGATGAATCCAATTCACACAGCTCTGGCTGCCTGACTCTCAGGGTCTGAGCCGAATCGCAGAGCTCTGGCTGCCTGGCTCTTAGAGTCGGAGCCAAATCGCACAGCTCTGGCTGCCTGAATCTCAGGGTCTGAGGAAAATGGCACAGCTCTGGCTGCCTGACATTCAGGGATACAGCCAAATCGCTCAGCTCTGGCTGCATGATTCTCAGGGAAAGAGCCAAATTGCACAGCTCTGGCAGACTGACTCTCATGGTCTGAGCCAAATCGCACAGCTCTGGCTGCTTGCCTCTCAGAGTCTGAGGCAAAACGCACGGCTCTGGCTGCCTGACTCTCAGGGACTGAGGCACATCGCACAGCTCTGGCTGCATGACTCTTAGGGATGGAGCCAAATCGCACAGCTCTGGCTACCTGACTCTTAGGGATGGGGCCAAATTGCACAGCTCTGGCTCCTTGACTCTTAGGGACTGAGCCAAATCGATTTGGCTCAGACCATGAGATTCAGTCTGCCAGAGCTGTGCAATTTGGCTCTTTCCCTGAAAGTCAGGCAGCCAGAGCTATGCGATTTGCCTCAGACTCTGAGAGACAGGCAGCCAGAGCTGTGCGATTTGGCTCAGACCATGAGAGTCAGGCAGCCAGAGCTGTGCGATTTGGCTCAGACTCTGAGAGTAAGGCAGCCAGACATGTGCTGCCTGGCTGCCTGACTCTCAGGGTCTGAGGCAAATCGCACATCTCCGGCCTTCTGGCTCTTAGAGTCTAACCCAAACTACACAGCTCTGGCTGCCTGACTCTCAGGGTCTGAGCCAAATTGCACAGCTCTGGCTCTCTGGCTCTTAGAATCTGAGGCACATCGCACAGCTCTGGCTGCCTGACTCTCAGGGTCTGAGGAAAATGGCACAGCTCTGCCTGCTTGACTCTTAGAGTCGGAGCCAAATCGCACAGCTCTGGCTGCCTGACTCGCAGGGTCTGAGGCATATCACAGAGCTCTGGCTGCCTGGCTCTCAGAGTCTGAGGCAAATCGCACAGCTCTGGCTGCCTGACTCTCAGGGACTGAGGCACATCGCACAGCTCTGGCTGCCTGACTCTTAGGAATGAAGTCAAATCGCACATCTCTGGCTCCCTGACTCTTAGGTTCTGAGCCAAATCGCGCAGTTCTGGCTGCCTGACTCTCAGGGTCTGAGGCAAATCGCACAGCTCTGGCTGCCTGACTTTCAGTGATAGAGCGAAATCGCACAGCTCTGGCTTCCTGGCTTTCAGAGTCTGAGGAAAATGGCACAGCTCTGGCTCCATGACTCTTAGGGTCTGAGCTAAATCGCACAACTCTGGCTGCCTGGCTCTCAGAGTCTGAGGCAAATCACACAGCTCTGGCTGCCTGACTCTTAGAATCTGAGGCAAATCGCATACCTCTGGCTCCCTGGCTCTTAGAGTCTGAGGCAATTTGCACAGCTCTGGCTGCCTGAATCTCAGGGATGAATCCAATTCACACAGCTCTGGCTGCCTGACTCTCAGGTTCTGAGCCGAATCGCAGAGCTCTGGCTGCCTGGCTCTTAGATTCGGAGCCAAATCGCACCGCTCTGGCAACTGACTCTTCGGGATGTGGCCAAATTGCACAGCTCTGGCTCCCTGACTCTCAGGGAAAGAGCCAAATTGCACAGCTCTGGCTGCCTACTCTCATGTTCTGAGCCAAATCGCACAGATCTGGCTGCCTGGCTCTCAGAGTCTGAGGCAAATCGCCTTGCTCTGGCTGCCTGACTTTCAGGGATAGAGACAAATCGCACAGCTCTGGCTGCCTGATTCTCAGGGAAAGAGCCAAATTGCACAGATCTGGCAGCCTAACTCTCATGGTCTGAGCCAAATCGCACAGGTCTGGCTGCTTGGCTCTCAGGGTCTGAGGCAAATCGCACAGCTCTGGCTGCCTGACTCTCAGGGTCTGAGGCACATCACTCAGCTCTGGTGCCTGACTCTTAGGGATGGGGCCAAATTGCACAGCTCTGGCTACCTGACTCTTAGGGATGGGGGCAAATTGCACAGCTCTGGCTGCCTGACTCTCAGAGTCTGAGACAAATCGCACAGCTCTGGCTCCCTGACTCTTAGATTCTGTGCCAAATTGCACAGCTCTGACTGTCTGGCTCTTATAGTCTGAGCCAAATTGCACAGCTCTCGCTGCCTGGCTCTCAGGTCTGAGGCAAATCGCACATCTCTGTCTGGCTCTTAGAGTCTAACCCAAATTGCACAGCTCTGGCTGCCTGGCTCCCAGTTTTTGAGGCAAATCGCACAGCTCTGGCTGCCTGACTCTCAGAATCTGGGGCAAATCGCAAATGTCTGACTGCCTGGCTCTCAGAGTGAGGCAAATTGCACAGCTCTGTCTGCCTGGCTATCAGAGTCTGAGGCAAATCGCACATGTCTGGTTGCCTGACTCTCATGGTCTGAGCTAAATCGCACAACTCTGGCTGCCTGGTTCTCAGAGTCTGAGGCAAATCACACAGCTCTGGCTGCCTGACTCTTAGAGTCTGAGGCAAATCGCATACCTCTGGCTCCCTGGCTCTTAGAGTCTGAGGCAATTTGCACAGCTCTGGCTGCCTGAATCTCAGGGATGAATCCAATTCACACAGCTCTGGCTGCCTGACTCTCAGGGTCTGAGCCGAATCGCAGAGCTCTGGCTGCCTGGCTCTTAGAGTCGGAGCCAAATCGCACAGCTCTGGCTGCCTGAATCTCAGGGTCTGAGGAAAATGGCACAGCTCTGGCTGCCTGACATTCAGGGATACAGCCAAATCGCTCAGCTCTGGCTGCATGATTCTCAGGGAAAGAGCCAAATTGCACAGCTCTGGCAGACTGACTCTCATGGTCTGAGCCAAATCGCACAGCTCTGGCTGCTTGCCTCTCAGAGTCTGAGGCAAAACGCACGGCTCTGGCTGCCTGACTCTCAGGGACTGAGGCACATCGCACAGCTCTGGCTGCATGACTCTTAGGGATGGAGCCAAATCGCACAGCTCTGGCTACCTGACTCTTAGGGATGGGGCCAAATTGCACAGCTCTGGCTCCTTGACTCTTAGGGACTGAGCCAAATCGATTTGGCTCAGACCATGAGATTCAGTCTGCCAGAGCTGTGCAATTTGGCTCTTTCCCTGAAAGTCAGGCAGCCAGAGCTATGCGATTTGCCTCAGACTCTGAGAGACAGGCAGCCAGAGCTGTGCGATTTGGCTCAGACCATGAGAGTCAGGCAGCCAGAGCTGTGCGATTTGGCTCAGACTCTGAGAGTAAGGCAGCCAGACATGTGCTGCCTGGCTGCCTGACTCTCAGGGTCTGAGGCAAATCGCACATCTCCGGCCTTCTGGCTCTTAGAGTCTAACCCAAACTACACAGCTCTGGCTGCCTGACTCTCAGGGTCTGAGCCAAATTGCACAGCTCTGGCTCTCTGGCTCTTAGAATCTGAGGCACATCGCACAGCTCTGGCTGCCTGACTCTCAGGGTCTGAGGAAAATGGCACAGCTCTGCCTGCTTGACTCTTAGAGTCGGAGCCAAATCGCACAGCTCTGGCTGCCTGACTCGCAGGGTCTGAGGCATATCACAGAGCTCTGGCTGCCTGGCTCTCAGAGTCTGAGGCAAATCGCACAGCTCTGGCTGCCTGACTCTCAGGGACTGAGGCACATCGCACAGCTCTGGCTGCCTGACTCTTAGGAATGAAGTCAAATCGCACATCTCTGGCTCCCTGACTCTTAGGTTCTGAGCCAAATCGCGCAGTTCTGGCTGCCTGACTCTCAGGGTCTGAGGCAAATCGCACAGCTCTGGCTGCCTGACTTTCAGTGATAGAGCGAAATCGCACAGCTCTGGCTTCCTGGCTTTCAGAGTCTGAGGAAAATGGCACAGCTCTGGCTCCATGACTCTTAGGGTCTGAGCCAAATCAAACAGCTCTGGCTGCCTGGCTCTCAGGGTCTGAGGCACATTGCACAGCTCTGGCTCCTTGACTCTTAGTTTCTGAGCCAAATTGCACAGCTCTGGCTGCCTGGATCTCAGGGAATGAGGCACATCGCACAGCTCTGGTGCCTGACTCTTAGGGATGGAGCCAAATCGCACAGCTCTGTCTGGCTGACTCTTAGTGGTGGGGTCAAATCGCACAGCTCTGGCTGTCTGACTCTCAGAGTCTGAGCCAAATCGCACAGCTCTGCTGCCTGACTTTCAGGGTTCGAGGCAAATCGCACAAATCTGGCTGCCTGGCTCTCAGAGTCTGAGGCAAATCGCACAGCTCTGGCTGGCTGACTCTTAGAGTTTGAGGCAAATCGCACAGCTCTGGCTGGCTGACTCAGGGTCTGAGCCAAATCAAACAGCTCTGGCTGCCTGGCTCTTGGGGTCTGAGGCAAATCACACAGCACTGGCTGCCTGAGTCTCAGAGTCTGAGCCAAATCGCACATCTCTGGCTCCCTGACTCTCAGGGTTTGAGCCAAATTGCACAGCTCTGGCTCTCTGGCTCTTAGAGTCTGAGGCAAATCGCACAGCTCTGGCTCTCTGGCTCTTAGTGTCTGAGGAAAATGGCACAGCTCTGCCTGCCTGACTCTTAGAGTCGGAGACAAATCGCACAGCTCTGGCTGCCTGCCTCTCAGGGTCTGAGCCAAATCACAGAGCTCTGGCTGCCTGACTCTCAGGGTCTGAGGCAAATCGCACAGCTCTAGCTGCCTGACTTTCAGTGATAGAGCGAAATCGCACAGCTCTGGCTTCCTGGCTTTCAGAGTCTGAAGAAAATGGCACAGCTCTGGCTCCATGACTCTTAGGGTCTGAGCCAAATCAAACAGCTCTGGCTGCCTGGCTCTCAGGGTCTGAGGCATATTGCACAGCTCTGGCTCCTTGACTCTTAGTTTCTGAGCCAAATTGCACAGCTCTGGCTGCCTGAATCTCAGAATCTCGGGCAAATCGCACAGCTCATGCTGCCTGACTCTCAGGGAATGAGGCACATCGCACAGCTCTGGTGCCTGACTGTTAGGGATGGAGCCAAATCGCACAGCTCTGTCTGGCTGACTCTTAGTGGTGGGGTCAAATCGCACAGCTCTGGCTGTCTGACTCTCAGAGTCTGAGCCAAATCGCACAGCTCTGCTGCCTGACTTTCAGGGTTCGAGGCAAATCGCACAAATCTGGCTGCCTGGCTCTCAGAGTCTGAGGCAAATCGCACAGCTCTGGCTGGCTGACTCTTAGAGTTTGAGGCAAATCGCACAGCTCTGGCTGGCTGACTCTTAGATTCTGAGGCAAATCGCACAGCTCTGGCTGCCTGACTCAGGGTCTGAGCCAAATCAAACAGCTCTGGCTGCCTGGCTCTCGGGGTCTGAGGCAAATCGCACACCTCTGGCTGCCGGACTCTCAGGGACTGAGGCACATTGCACAGCTCTGGCTGCATGACTCTTAGAGATGGAGACAAATCGCACAGCTCTGGCTGCCTGACTCTCTGGGTTTGAGGCAAATCGCACAGCTCTGGCTGCCTGACTCTCAGCGTCTGAGTGAAATTGCACAGCTTTGGATATCTGGCTCTTAGATTCGGAGCCAAATTGCACAGCTCTGGCTGCCTGACTCTTAGGGATGGGGCCAAATTGCACAGCTCTGGCTGCCTGACTCTCAGGGTCTGAGCCAAATCACACAAATTCATCGGCTTTTCTGAAGGGGTCAGTTGCTGAAGGCGGACAAATGATCAGCTGCTTTTAAAGTTTCGTGGCTGCGTCTCTGTAATGATATGACCCCGATCAGAGCACAAGTAAGCTGCCCTCGGCGAGACATGAGTCAGACATTCTCAGAGGCTATGTGAAGATTTATTGAGTGTCCTCACTGCATGTCATCATCATCTTCCTGCGACAATTAGGGCCTCCACTGTGTCTCCATGACAGGAGCATTCTCACAGAGGGTATGTGCGCCTGTCCAAGTGGTGTCCAGCACTCTCCAGGATGCACGAAGGGGCCATCAGACTTAACCAAGAGAGGTTCTTAGTACACCCAAGCTAACCCACGCATCTCTCTCTTTCATCCTGCAGGAGGAGTACATTAGGAACATGGAGCCTGGTGAACTAGCTGTATGCCTCGTGCCATACAGAGAGCGGTGACAACAGAAAAGAGAGCGACCGAGGTGCCTGGCTGCACAGAGGGAGGGGCAGTGGTCTCAGGAAGAAGTAGCACCTGGGGGCCCCTGCACATGCTGCTAAAGAGCCTCAGTGAGAGCTGTTGCTGATCAGCGTCTAGCTAGACCCAGGGTCTAGATGCCGCCTTTCATTCCTGCAGAAAACCGAGAACCAGTGTCGTCAAAGACTGCACATGTCCAGGGAACTGGTTGGTCACATCTGCCAGCTGCTGCAGGATTTGGTGCCACAGGGACATGGAGAGCATCCTCTGCCAGTGGCTGTGAAAGTGACAGCGCCACTCAATTTCTATGCCAGTGGCTCCTTTCAGGTTTACAGGTGACCTCTGTGAGATTTCACAATCTGCCACCCACAAATGCGTTTATGAGGTCACGAAGGCCACCTTCGTGAGGGCACACAACTTTGCGCATTTCATCTGGGAACAAGAGAGCCAGGTTGCAAGAGTGATTAGATTTGCCCAGATCTCAGGTTTCCCACAGGTGCAGGGCACCAACGACAGCACTCACATGGCGCTCAGTCTCTGTCGCAACACACTGTCAAATACGTCAACCACAAGGGATTCCATTTGCTGATCGTGCAGCTGGTGTGTGACCACCACAAGCATGTCCTGCAGGTCTGTGCACGGTTCCCAGCGAGTGTCCACAACTCCTACATCCTCAGTCAGTCACTGATCCCTGACATCTCCCAATGTCCACAGAGGCTGCAGGATTGGCTCCTTGGGGACAAAGATTACCCGCAGAGGTCATGGCTGATGATACCCGTGCAACAGCCTCAGACTGCAGCAGAGTGAAGGTATAATGAGGCTCATGCAGCAACTCGCAACTTGATGGAACAGACCGTAGGGATGCTGAAAATATGGTTCCGGTGCCTGGACTGGTCTGGTGGAGCCCTGCAATATAGTCCACGGAGGGTGTAACACATCGTCATTGTCTGCTGCACCCTTTACAACCTGGCACTGCAACAGGAAGAGGAGTTGGCTGAGGAGCAGATGCAGGAGATGGAGGACTCCTCCGATGAGGAGGGTGTCGATGACGATGAGGTTGATGAAGTCCTTGAAGGTGATGATGACGGTGGTGAGGCCTTCGCTTTGGCCAGATGAGGCAGGCATGCTCGGGAGGCCCTCATAGCTGCTAGGTTATGGAGGATAATGACGACATACAGTGCGGAGACACCATAGATCCTCACATTGCATCTGTGAACAATCCAGCGGTGGGAGGGGGGGAGGGAGGAAGATTCCGGTGGACTGGCCTTATGATGACATGTCAATGTATTACAATGAGGTTCCGGATGTCCGATGGCAGGAAACGTGGCCCACCCTCAACGGGCTGAGTGGATGATCGCAAACTGGTCTCACAACATGAAACCAATTTCTGGCCTTCTCGCCATATTGTCCGATCACACCGCCGAGCATTCCCGAAAATTCCGCCCACCATTTTGGGTACGATGCAGCCAAATTTTACGGCCAGTATCTTAGAATAAGAGCTAGGCCTTTCTCAAAAGTGAAATCAAGGAAAGCTTTTTCACCCGGAGGGTATTGGAAATCTGGAACTCTCTCCCTCAAATGACTGGGGATGTTGTGTCATTTGGAGTTTTCAAGACTGAGATTGATAGGTATCCCTTGGGTAAGGCTATGGATGGATATGGATGGATATGGAGCGAAGGAGTCAAGGAAAATCAGCCATGATCTGTCAGAATGGTAAAGCAGGCTTGGTAGGTGAATGTCCAATTCTTGTTCCTAGTTTCAACACCTCTTTATAATGGAGCAAACTACATCACAGTCAACTACATTTCAATGAAACGGATCTGGCGATATATGCAGCTTTTCTGTGTTATGGTGAGTTTTGCTGGGGCACTCCTGGGCCAATAAGGTCCGATTAGCTCCTCCAAAAATCCACCTTGACAAACCTAAGGGTTGAACGAGAAGAGATCCTGAGCAAAATGGAAGTCAAGCAAACGAAAAATGCAGCAAGTGCAATAAAATTTAATAAATAAAGATTTGTTTGTCCAACAAATCCGACAGATAAAACAGCTAGATTCAAAGGGATAAATGGTAAAAAACTGGAATTTTACTTGAGAGAAGTATGTGTTACATCATCAAGGAAATTAAAAAAGAAAAGAAAGGTGATGCTGTTGCTGTCTGGCGCACTGACCTTTACCTCGCTGAGGCTGAGTGTCAACTCGCAGACACTTTCTCCTACCTTCCCCTGGACCATGACCCTACCACTGAACATCAAGCCATTGTTCCCAGGATTCTTACTGACCTCATTTCCTCTGGACTTCCTTCCACAGCTTCCAACCTCACAGTCTCCCAACCTCGGACGGCCCGCTTCTACCTCCTACCCAAAATCCACAAACAGGACTGTCCCGGCAGACCGATTGTGTCAGCCTGTTCCTGCCCCATGGAACTCATTTCTTGCTATCTTGACTCCATTCTCTCTCGCCTTGTCTAGTCCCTTCCCACCTACATCCGTGATTCCTCTGACACCCTACATCATATCAACAATTTCCAGTTCCCTGGCCCCAACCACCTCCTCTTCACCATGGACATCCAATCCCTCTACACCTCCATTCCCCACCAGTATGGTCTGAGGGCCCTTAGCTTCTTCCTCGAACAGAGGCCCGAACAATCCCCATCTACCACTACTCTCCTCCGTCTGGCTGAACTTGTTCTCACACTGAACAATTTCTCCTTCAACTCCTCTCACTTCCTCCAAATAAAAGGTGTGGCTATGGGTATCCGCATGAGCCCCAGTTATGCCTGTTTCTTTATGGGGTATGTGGAACATTCCTTGTTCCAGTCCTACTCCGGCCCCCTCCCTCAACTCTTTCTCCGGTACATCGATGATTACTTCGGTGCTGCTTCATGCTCTAGTCTGCACCTGGAAAAAATTATTAATTTTGCTTCCAATTTCCACCCCTCCATCATTTTCACATGGTCCATCTCTGACACTTACCTTCCCTTCCTTGACCTCTCTGTCTCAATTTCTGGTGATAGACTGTCCACCAATATTCATTACAAGCTTACCGACTCCCATAGCTACCTCAAGTACAGCTCCTCACACCCCGCTTCCTGTAAGGACTCCATCCCATTCTCTCAGTTCCTTCGCCTCCGTCGCATCTGTTCTGATGATGCCACTTTCAAAAACAGTTCCTCTGACATGTCCTCCTTCTTCCTTAACTGCGGTTTTCCACTCACGGTGGTTGACAGGGCCCTCAACCGTGTCCGGCCCATCTCCCGCGCATCTGCCCTCACACCTTCCTCTCCCTCCCAGAACCATGATAGGGTCCCCCTTGTCCTCACTTATCACCCCACTAGTCTCCGCATTCAAAGGATCATCCTCCGCCATTTCCGCCAACTCCAGCATGATGCCACCACCAAACACATCTTCCCTTCACATCCCCCCCCCCCCCCACCCCGGCAGCATTCCACAAGGATCATTCCCTCTGGGACACCCTGGTCCACTCCTCCATCACCCCTACACCTCAACCCCCTCCCACAGCACCTTCCTATGCAACCGCAGAAGGTGCAACACCTGCCCCTTTACTTCCCCTCTCTTCACTGTCCAAGGGCCCAAACACTCCTTTCAAGTGAAGCAGCATTTCACTTGCACTTCCCTCAACTTAGTCTACTGCATTCGTTGCTCCTAATGCGGTTCCCTCTATACTGGAGAGACCAAACACAGACTGGGTGACCACTTTGCAGAACACCTTCTGTCTGTCCGCAAGCATTACCCAGACCTCCCTGCTGCTTGCCATTTCAACACTACACCCTGTTCTCATGCCCACATGTCCATTCCTGGCTTGCTGCATTGTTCCAGTGAAGCTCAACACAAACTGGAGGAACAGCACCTCATCTTCCGGCTAGGCGCTTTACAGCCTTCCAGACTGAATATTGAGTTCAACAACTTTAGATCATGAACTCTCTCCTCCATCCCCACCACCTTTCCGATCCCCCCTATTTTTTCCAATAAATTATACAGATTTTTCTTTTCCCACCTATTTCCATTAGTTTTAAATGTATTTCCATCCATTGTTTTATCTCTGCCATTTAGCCTTTTTTGATTCCTTCACCCCACCCCACCCCAACTAGGTCTATCTGTACCTTGCTCGTCCTGCTTTCTACCCTTAATTAGCACATTCCTTAAATAATATCACTACCTTCAACCCCTCTTTGTCAACAATTTACAGTTCCCTGGCCCCAACCACCTCCTCTTCACCATGGATGTGTTTGTGTAAATCTTTCGCCTTTTACTAAAGATTTCTGTGGAGCGAATGGATTGAGAGTTTTGAAGCAATTTTTGAATGCCTGACCTCAGTCAGGTTTCAAAGGATGGCCTAAATAGCCAAGTGGTTATAGTACTGGGTTTGTAACCCCAAGATTAAGAGTTCAAACCTCACAATGACAAACAATGTAACTTCATCTGAATAGGAACAGATGGAAATGGGTTTGTACTTGAAAGAGTTACAACACATGGATGTGCCTGTGACATCTTTTGGTTATCTCCACCTATCACTGGCCCTCTATCCAGCTCTACTTGTCCCACCCCCCTTAAACCAGCTTATATTTCACCTCTTCTCTATATGTCCTTATTTCTGTTGAAGAGTCATACGGACTCGAAACGTTAACTGTGTTCCTCTCTGCAGATGCTGCCAGACCAGTTGAGTTTTTTCAGGTATTTTTATTTTTGTTTTGGATTTCCAGCATCCGCAGTTTTTTGCTTTTATCTTAAGAAAGATGTTAGGTTCTATTTCTCTGTGAACTATTTTAAAAATAGATCCACTGGGGTAGTTTTGATTTTGTGAAATGGTTAGAAAGCAGCCCCTATTATAGCTCTTACTGTCAATCACTTACTTTTAACTATTGTACAGAGTCAAAATCAAGTCCAATGTCTGATAATCAGACCTCATGTTGAATGATCCCAGGTGTAATTTAAGACAGAAACAGTAGATGGCAGCAGCCACTCAGGTTCGGCCCCTGCTGGGCTGGACCACATATGTACGCTTCAAAATTTAGTTGCAAAGAGTTTCCTTCCAGAGAGAAGGGGTAGAAATATCTCCCCGTCGGGGAGGGTTGTGCGGGGACAGGCGAGGGCGGGCATGGACCCATTGGCGCGCCTGACTCTCCCTCCTCCTCCCGCTCACACAGGTACCGCTAAGCGCGACTGGCCGTGCAGCCGTACAGGGATGGCGATCGGCTCCGCACCCAACCACGCCTGCTCCAGACTTGCCCATCAACAGGGAGAAAGTTCTCACCAAGCACTTACTGAGGTTCATTTATAGCAGTTACTGAGGGTAATTTATAGCAGTTACTGAGCGTAATTTATAGGCGTTACTGAGGTTAATTTATAGGAGTTACTGAGGGTAATTTATAGGAGTTACTGAGGGTAATTTATAGCAGTTACTGGAGGTAATTTATAGGAGTTACTGAGGGTAATTTATAGGAGTTACTGAGGGTAATTTATAGCAGTTACTGAGGGTAATTTATAGGAGTTTCTGAGGGTAATTTATAGGAGTTACTGAGGGTAATTTATAACACTTACTGAGGTTAATTTATAGCAGTTACTGGAGGTAATTTATAAGAGTTACTGAGGTTAATTTATAGCACTTACTGAGGTTCATTTATAGCAGTTACTGGAGGTAATTTATAGGAGATGCTGAGGGTAATTTATAGGAGTTACTGAGGGTAATTTGTGTAAATTACTGAGGGTAATTTGTGGAGTTGCTGAGGGTAATTTGTGGAGTTGCTGAGGGTAATTTATAGGAGTTGCTGAGGGTAATTTATAGCGGTTACTGAGGGTAATTTATAGGAGTTACTGAGGGTAATTTATAGGAGATGCTGAGGGTAATTGATAGGAGTTACTGAGGGTAATTGATAGGAGTTGCTGAGGGTAATTGATAGGAGTTACTGAGGGTAATTGATAGGAGTTACTGAGGGTAATTTGTGGAAATTACTGAGGTAATTTGTGGAGTTGCTGAGGGTAATTTGTGGAGTTGCTGAGGGTAATTTGTGGAGTTGCTGAGGGTAATTTGTGGAGTTGCTGAGGGTAATTTATAGGAGTTGCTGAGGGTAATTTATAGCGGTTACTGAGGGTAATTTATAGGAGTTACTGAGGGTAATTTATAGGAGATGCTGAGGGTAATTTATAGGAGTTGCTGAGGGTAAATAATAGCAGTTACTGAGGGTAATTTACAGCGGTTACTGAGGGTAATTTATAGGATTTACTGAGGGTAATTTATAGGTGTTGCTGAGGGTAATTTATAGGTGTTGCTGAGGGTAATTTATAGGAGTTGCTGAGGGTAATTTCTAGCAGTTACTGAGGGTAATTTATAGGCGTTACTGAGGTTAATTTATAGGAGTTACTGAGGGTAATTTATAGGAGTTACTGAGGGTAATTTATAGCAGTTACTGGAGGTAATTTATAGGAGTTACTGAGAGTAATTTATAGGAGTTACTGAGGGTAATTTATAGCAGTTACTGAGGGTAATTTATAGGAGTTTCTGAGGGTAATTTATAGGAGTTACTGAGGGTAATTTATAACACTTACTGAGGTTAATTTATAGCAGTTACTGGAGGTAATTTATAAGAGTTACTGAGGTTAATTTATAGCACTTACTGAGGTTCATTTATAGCAGTTACTGGAGGTAATTTATAGGAGATGCTGAGGGTAATTTATAGGAGTTACTGAGGGTAATTTGTGTAAATTACTGAGGGTAATTTGTGGAGTTGCTGAGGGTAATTTGTGGAGTTGCTGAGGGTAATTTATAGGAGTTGCTGAGGGTAATTTATAGCGGTTACTGAGGGTAATTGATAGGAGTTACTGAGGGTAATTTATAGGAGATGCTGAGGGTAATTGATAGGAGTTACTGAGGGTAATTGATAGGAGTTGCTGAGGGTAATTGATAGGAGTTGCTGAGGGTAATTGATAGGAGTTACTGAGGGTAATTGATAGGAGTTACTGAGGGTAATTGATAGGAGTTACTGAGGGTAATTTGTGGAAATTACTGAGGTAATTTGTGGAGTTGCTGAGGGTAATTTGTGGAGTTGCTGAGGGTAATTTGTGGAGTTGCTGAGGGTAATTTGTGGAGTTGCTGAGGGTAATTTGTGGAGTTGCTGAGGGTAATTTATAGGAGTTGCTGAGGGTAATTTATAGCGGTTACTGAGGGTAATTTATAGGAGTTACTGAGGGTAATTTATAGGAGATGCTGAGGGTAATTTATAGGAGTTGCTGAGGGTAAATAATAGCAGTTACTGAGGGTAATTTACAGCGGTTACTGAGGGTAATTTATAGGATTTACTGAGGGTAATTTATAGGTGTTGCTGTGGGTAATTTATAGGTGTTGCTGAGGGTAATTTATAGGAGTTGCTGAGGGTAATTTCTAGCAGTTACTGAGGGTAATTTATAGGCGTTACTGAGGTTAATTTATAGGAGTTACTGAGGGTAATTTATAGGAGTTACTGAGGGTAATTTATAGCAGTTACTGGAGGTAATTTATAGGAGTTACTGAGGGTAATTTATAGGAGTTACTGAGGGTAATTTATAGCAGTTACTGAGGGTAATTTATAGGAGTTTCTGAGGGTAATTTATAGGAGTTACTGAGGGTAATTTATAACACTTACTGAGGTTAATTTATAGCAGTTACTGGAGGTAATTTATAAGAGTTACTGAGGTTAATTTATAGCACTTACTGAGGTTCATTTATAGCAGTTACTGGAGGTAATTTATAGGAGATGCTGAGGGTAATTTATAGGAGTTACTGAGGGTAATTTGTGTAAATTACTGAGGGTAATTTGTGGAGTTGCTGAGGGTAATTTGTGGAGTTACTGAGGGTAATTTATAGGAGATGCTGAGGGTAATTGATAGGAGTTACTGAGGGTAATTGATAGGAGTTGCTGAGGGTAATTGATAGGAGTTGCTGAGGGTAATTGATAGGAGTTACTGAGGGTAATTGATAGGAGTTACTGAGGGTAATTTGTGGAAATTACTGAGGTAATTTGTGGAGTTGCTGAGGGTAATTTGTGGAGTTGCTGAGGGTAATTTGTGGAGTTGCTGAGGGTAATTTATAGGAGTTGCTGAGGGTAATTTATAGCGGTTACTGAGGGTAATTTATAGGAGTTACTGAGGGTAATTTATAGGAGATGCTGAGGGTAATTTATAGGAGTTGCTGAAGGTAAATAATAGCAGTTACTGCGGGTAATTTACAGCGGTTACTGAGGGTAATTTATAGGATTTACTGAGGGTAATTTATAGGTGTTGCTGAGGGTAATTTATAGGTGTTGCTGAGAGTAATTTATAGGAGTTGCTGAGGGTAATTTCTAGCAGTTACTGCAGGTAATTTGTAGCGGTTGCTGAGGGTAATTTATAGGAGTTGCTGAGGGTAATTTATAGGAGTTGCTGAGGGTAATTTATAGGAGCTGCTGAGGGTAACTTATAGGAGTTGCTGAGGGTAATTTATAGGAGTTGCTGAGGGTAATTTATAGGAGTTGCTGAGGGTAATTTATAGGAGTTGCTGAGGCTAATTTATAGGAGTTACTGAGGCTAATTTCTAGGAGTTGCTGAGGGTAATTTCTAGGAGTTACTTGCATTAATTTCTAGGAGTTACTTGCGTTAATTTCTAGGAGTTACTTGCGTTAATTTCTTGGAGTTACTTGCGTTAATTTCTCGGAGTTGCTGAGGGTAATTTCTAGGAGTTGCTGAGGGTAATTTCTAGGAGTTGCTGAGGGTAACTTACAGGAGTTGCTGAGGGTAACTTACAGGAGTTGCTGAGGTAACTTACTGGAGTTGCTGAGGGTAACTTACTGGAGTTGTTGAGGGTAATTTACAGGAGTTGCTGAGGGTAATTTACAGGAGTTGCTGGGGCTAATTTACAGGAGTTGCTGGGGCTAATTTACAGGAGTTGCTGGGGCTAATTTACAGGAGTTGCTGGGGCTAATTTACAGGAATTGCTGAGGGTAATGTATAGCGGTTACTGGGGTAATTTATTGGAGTCACTCAGTGTAATGTAACCGAGTTAGTAAGGGTAATTTATAGGATTTATATCGGGCAAACGATCAGAGTTACTGCGATAATTTATAGGAGTTACTTAGGGTGATGTATACGAGTTACTGAGGGTAAAGTATAGGAGGTACTAAGTTAATTCATAGAAGTTACTGGGGTAATTAATAGGAGTTACTGAGGGTAATTTATAGGTGTTATTGGGGTTAATTTATAGGAGTTACTGGGGTTCATTTATAGGAGTTACTGGGGGTAATTTTTAGTAGTTGCCGATTCTAATGCCTAGGAGTTATTGGTAAAATATAGGAGTTATTGTTCGTAATATATAGGTCTTACTGAAAGGTAATTTATATAAGTTACTGAGGTAATATATAGGAGTTACTGAGGATATTTTTTCGTAGTTATTGGGGTAAAGTATAGGAGTTGTTGTGGGTAATGTATAGGAATTACTGGGGGTAACTAGTAGGGGTTACTTGGGGTAAAGTATAGGAGATACTGGGATAATTTAAATAATTTACTGAGGGTAATGTATAGGGGTAACTGCAGCTAATTTTATGGAGTCACTGAGGACAATTTATTGGAATTACTGGGGGTAATTTTTAGGGGTTACTGGGGTTATTCATTGGAGTTACTGAGGGTATTTTGTAGGAGTTAATGAGGGTAATTTATAGATGTTACTGAGGGAAATTACAGGAGTTACTAGGATAATTTATAAGAGTTACTGAGGATAATTTATAAGAGTTACTGGGGTTAATTTATAAGAGTTACTGGGGGTAATTTATAAGAGTTACTGGGGGTAATTTATAAGAGTTACTGGGGGTAATTTATAAGAGTTACTGGGGGTAATTTATAAGAGTTACTGAGGGTGATTTACAGGAGTTACTGCGGGTGATTTACCGGAGTGGCTGCGGGTGATTTACCGGAGTGGCTGCGGGTCATTTCCCGGAGTGGCTGCGGGTCATTTCCCGGAGTGGCTGCGGGTCATTTCCCGGAGTGGCTGCGGGTGATTTACCGGAGTGGCTGCGGGTCATTTCTAGCAGTTACTGGCATTAATTTATCGAAGTTATTGAAGGTAATTTGTGGGAATTACTGAGTGTAACTTATACGATTTGCTGAGGGTAATTGATAGGAGTGGCTGAGGGTAATTGATAGGAGTGGCTGAGGGTAATTGATAGGAGTGGCTGAGGGGAATTGATAGGAGTGGCTGAGGGGAATTTATAGCAGTTGCTGAGGGGAATTTATAGGAGTTACTGGCAGTAATTTATAAGAGTTAATGAGGGTAGTTAGTTCTTTAGATTATAAATCACTGCTACTTGCTTGTGTGACCAGGACAACTTCATTTTGCTTCAGAGATCCTTTAACAGAAATAAATGGATTCAGTTCAGAACTGCGAAGGAGTCACACCACTTGGGGCCTTCCAGGTATCAGACAGTCTTGCCTTTTCCTGGGAATATAGATTGTGTTCTCCTCTGAAGGCATCTCCTCTGCACTCTTACCTCTCTCAACCTCACCACATCATGCAACCATGGTCTCCTCAAGATGCGCTTCCAATGCCTGGACCGTTCAGGGAGCACACTCCAGTACCTCCCTGGTCATGTGTCGCTGATAGTGGTAGCATGCTGCGCTCTCTACAATCTGGCACTGTAAAGGGGGGACACAGTGGAGGAAAAAGATGTTGATGCAGCTGCTCTGGCAGCAGACAATGTGTCCAGCAGTGAGCCTGAGGATGAACGTGCTCAGGAGAACGCTGAGGGGAGGATGCTGACCCAGTCATACTCCAGTGAGGCAGGGACACCTGGGAGGCTTTGATCCAATGCTCCTTCAGCTAGATTACCAAAGATGAGCCATAACCACATGCCAGGGCTGCAGGCTACAGGTTCCATTCTCGATGCCTGACAGGAAAATTTGCTTGATGAACAACATGCACTATGTGCCTCTTCAATAAAGCTCAATGACATACAAGTCACTCTTAACATCATGGGTTAACCTGCACCTGCAAAACTAATAAAGCACCTAGAGGCTTGTTGATTTCAAACACATTTCATGGTGTGGTGCCTGGCATACATAAAACAAATTAAATGGAAAGGTGTTCTCCATCACACCTACTACTAAATAACTTAAAAGTGGGCCAAAATAAATCACCAGTGATAAGCCCATGTTGCGATTAAGGCGCTTTATGTTTACGCTTGCGGGTGCTACGTCTAGGTGGTGCCCCTTCACTGGCATTGAAGACCGCCTGCTCACTCTGCTGTCCTGTTGGCCTTGATGACTGAGCATGGGAGCTCACCCTTGCCATGGCATACCAGGCTATGGGCCTAGTGCTGGAAAATGGGATTAGAATTGTTAAGTACTTGTTTGACCAGTGCAGACCTGATGGGCTGAAGGGTTTTTACTGTGCTATAGACCTCTATGACTCTATGGGCTGAATTTTGCCCTTGACAGACAGGCAGGCCGACCGGCTCAGCAGCGGGAGGCAGCCGATTGCTGCCACTGAAATGGGCCCCGCCGCCATTTTACAAGAGTGGGCCAATTAAGGCCCGCCCTGTGTGTCGCGCAACGGGAAGCGCTATGCACTCCCTCTGCGGGCTGGGGGGTGGGGGGGTGGAATTCCCCAATTGCAAGAGCGCGTTCTTTCAGGCCTGCGTGTGAAAGAACGCACATTTACCTGAGGCTAAGTGCTGCCTCAGAGAGAGCACTGAAAGGCAGTGAAACATTAAAAATAGAAAAATAAAAAAACATTAACATTTCTCCCTCATGTGAAAATGTCACACAAGATGGGACATGTTAATAATGTACACAAAAACTTTATTAAACTTTTTAAAATCTGATATCAAACCTCATCCCACCACTGGATGAGGCTTGTAAAAAATCACTTACCTGCTTGCCTGTTGGGCCCATGCGCCGAGCCGAAGTTCGCACGGGCCCCTCAAAATCCTGGTCAATTGGTGAGTTAATAGCCTTAACATGGCCTTTAATTAATGGCGGGCATGCGCCACGCTGCATAGCGTGCCCGCCAACCTAACTATCGCGATGCTGCACGCTGACGTCAGGAAGCTCGCGTGACATCAGCATGCGACATTTTAAGCACTGGAGTGTGGGCTCCGCCACCCACACGTCAGCCAGAAAATTCAGCCCCATGACTCTATGGTCCTGGTCTCCAGCAGTCCTCCAATTGCCGGCGCCTTGGGCAATCTCTGTCTCCGCCTGCTCCTCAAGTGAGTTTGAAGTGGCCTCACCGCTGTGCACCGAGATACTATCCGACCATCTAATGCTCACTGAGGTGCTGGTATCTGCGCTGGTGCCTGCCTGGCTGAGAGGGTGTGACGCTGGTGCATTTATGTCGTCTGTGTCCTCTGGGGTGAGCGGTGGGCCTTCAGGCTCCTCACCCTGATGGGCCTTTGGTGAGCCTGAGAGGAAGGACAAGGACATGTCATTAGTTGAAGTCATTACACTGTTACTGTGCATGCCTGGCACCCGGATCAGGGTGCCTTCATCTTTCTATTATTAATGGGGATTCCATGTTCGAAGCTCACATCAATATACAGACAGCAGTGGAATGGTTGCTATTACAGACATTCTGACCTCAGTGCACTGCATTCTTACCTCCCTGTGGCACCCCACCCTCACTGTGGCCAGTTGACCTGGGCGCATGGCGCCTCTCCAGCTCCAGGACCTCCTGCTCGTATATACTCAAGATTAGAAGGTGGGATGGTCCTCCGCCAGTCTGCAACCTCTCTGCATTTTTATGGGATGTCCTCTCCTGAAAGGACAGAAGAGCACTGATTAGTCCACCCTGTACCTGCATTGCCATTGCGACTGACCAACCCCACCTGAGGAACACCTCGCAGGGCTCAGCCAATTCGTAACTCTGGAGCCACAAGACACTCATTCTCAGCAGCCAGTGCTCACCCCCTTGCCGAGATGCTGCCTCATTGACATTTGCCACTCATACTTTAAGAACTCTTGAGGCCCAGGGGGGTACGGGGGTAGCGCTCCTAACTGCTGTGCTAAGTGACCCATGACAATTCAGTACTCATCCTTCCCAATCGCAGGAGATCATTGAAGTGCTTACGACACTGCGCCCATGTGCACCTCACCACATCATGGAGCTCACCCTGGATGCCACCTCCTCCCAGGTATTTTTGGTGAGGTGGGGGGGCCTCTTCCTCAAGTCCTTGGGGACAAGTATGTCTCTGCATGCCATCACCTCCTGCAGGAGGGCAGCTAGATACTTGTCGGAAAAACGTGAGGCCGACTGCCCTGCTGAGCTGCCCTCCCGCTGCCGTGTTCAGCACTGAGGTTCTCCATAGCGAGGGTCCCTCCGAGTCACTGGCAGCCTTCACATGGCTGCCTGCGCTGTTTTTGAATCGGCCGCTGGGTCGCCATTGGCCCCGGCGGACATTGAGCCCTTGCCCCCACCTGCCCTTTCTCACTGATGCCACTGTTGCGTATTACACTGGCTGGGCCTTAATTGGTCCGCCCGCGTAAAATAGTGGTACAGAGCCGATCGCAGGGTTCACCTGACTGCTCCCGTCGAGCCTGCCCGACACAGAAAAAATTCAGGCCTAGGAGTTACTCAGGGTAATTTTTAAGAGTTATTGAGGTTTATCTATTGGAGTTACTGATGATAATTTACAGGACGTACTGAGATAACTTACCCACATTACCTCTTATTAACTAACCCACTGACTAGCTGGGAACTGGGAAGGGCTCAGCCTCTGGATGCGCACAGCAGATTGACAGCAGTGTCCGTCAACCACAGACTGCACTTGAAGAGGTAGTCAGCTGCATCCATCAGTAAACCACCAACCAGCGTTCAGGAAGGTGGCAGGCAAGTTTGGTTAAGCCGTGGCACGTTCAACCAAACTTTTCATTGAAAGGTGCTGTGCTTTCCTGCTTCAGGCTCTGGACGCATACAAACTCTCCCATACTTGAGGTACATTCACCAGTTTAAAATCCAGTTTCTGGCTGAAAATGGGGATTGTTAGAAACCAATGTGCAAATGAAAATGAACAAGAATTTTACACGTAGGCTGGTCTTACACATAGAAGATTCAGTCTAGGATTTTGTGACACACGAGGTCCTGGGACAGGACTTTCCGCTTGGCGGGCAGGCGCCCGATCTGCTTGAGCATGAAATGAAATGACGTTGAGCGTGCCGACATCAATGTGCAGTCACACAACTGTTCGGTCAGCGGGCACATACAGAGTTCATAGCTCACCTGCCGACAATCGAAAGGCCCGAATTAACTTCAATTGTTTTCTGCCTGTCCTACTTAATTGGTTGGTGGGCAGGCGGAAAGGCCAGGTGGCCTTTGCATTTATTTGGAAACCTCATCCACGGGCGTGATGAGACTTCCAAAAGCAAATAAAAATAAAATAAAACTTTTTAAATTTAATTAATAACATGTCCTTGCTCCTGTGCCAGGGTCACATGAGGGGACATGTTTTATTTCATTTTTATTTTCTTTATATTCTTTTTTAAAAACACTTCATCTCCCAGAGGCAGCTCTGTGCTGTGCAGTTCTGAGATGAGGTGGCTGAGTAATGTACAGAAGAAGCTTCCTTTTTGAGATCCAACCACATTTTCCCATTGCATCTTTGTATGGCTGTGCAGAAAGTACAGAGAGGAGGAATGAAGTTCTATCCGCCCACTCCTTACCTGTTTACAGAAATCACTTAACTTCAGAGGAAAATATTGACTCACTGTCAACGTAGTAAATAACTGATCTCCCTAGACCAGAGCAATGGGTCTCAGCGACAATAGGATATCTTGACCCCCCTTTTGAATATAGGTTCTCTGTTCATTAGTTTAAAGCACATTGTACCTATGGACTGAAGCTGACTTTCGATGTCTGTACCATAGTTTCCTTTAGAATTCTGAAATAAATACAAACTATTCCTGGGGCTTTGAGCAGGATTAACTCCTGATCCAGATCTATCTACTGATACAGGACTAAATCCTAATACAAAACTAATTTCTGATACTGGACTAAATCCTTATGCAGAACTAACTTCGGATACTGGACAAACTCCTCATACTGGAGTAACTCCTGATACAGAACTAACTTCTGACACTGGACTAACTCCTAATGCTTGACTAACTCCTGACACAGAAATAACTCCTGATACTGGATTAACTCCTGATATTGGACTAACTTCTGATACAGAACTAACTGCAGATATTGGACTAACTCCTGACACAGAACTAACTGCTGATAATGGACTAATTCCTGATACAGAACTAACTCCTGATACTGGACTAACTCCTGATACTGGACTAACTCCTGATACTGGACTAACTCCTGATGCTGGACTACCTCCTGATACAAACCTAACTCCTGATACTGGACTAACTCCTGATACTGGACTAACTCCTGATGTAGAGTTAACTTCTGATACTGGACTAACTCCTGATACTGGATTCAGTCCTGATGCAGAGTTAACTCCTGATACTGGACTAACTCCTCATGCAGAGTTAACTGCTGATACTGGACTAACTCCTCATGCAGAGTTAACTGCTGATACTGGACGAACTTCTGATGCTGGACTAACTTCTGATGCTGGACAAACTCCTGATGCTGGACTAACTCCTGATACTGGAATAACTCCTGATCCAGAACTACCTCCTGATACAGAACCAAAACCTGATACTAGATTAATTCCTGATACCGAATGACCTCCTGACACAAAACTAACTCCTGGTACCGGATAAAACTCCTGATACTGGACCAACTCTTCATGCAGAGTTAACTGCTGATACTGGACCAACACCTGATGCTGGACTAACTTCTGATACAGAACTAACTCCAGATACTGGATTAACACGTGATACAGAAATAACTCCTGATAATGGACTAACTCCTGATGCTGGACAAACTCCTGATGCTGGACTAACTCCTCATACAAAAATAAATCCTGATACTGGACTAACTCCTGATACTGGAATAACTCCTGATACTGGAATAACTCCTGATGCAGAGTTAACTCCTGATACTGGACCAACTTCTCATGAAGAGTTAACTGCTGATACTGGACCAACACCTGATGCTGGACTAACTTCTAATACAGAACTATCTCCAGATACTGGATTAACACCTGATACAGAAATAACTCCTGATACTGGACTAACTCCTGATGCTGGACAAACTCCTGATGCTGGACTAATTCCTCATACAGAAATAACTGCTGATACTGGACTAACTCGTGATACTGGAATAACTCCTGATCCAGAACTATCTCCTGATACAGAACCAACACCTGATACTACATTAATTCCTGATAATGAATGACCTCCTGATAGGGAACTAACTCCTGATACCAGACTAACTCCTGATGCTGGACTAATTCCTGATGTAGAATTAACTCCTGTTTCACGGTGAACAGGCCTTAATTAGTCCACCGGCGAGAAATCACCTTTCAGAATCAATCGCGGGCAACTTCCCCACCACCCCCGCCAACACCCGCTAAGCCCACCCAACAAGGGCAGAATTCTGCCCCTGATACTGGACTAACCCCTGATACTGGATTAACTCCTGATACAGAACTACCTCCTGATACAGAACTAACTCCTGATACAGAACTAACTCCTGATACAGAATTAACTCCTGATACAGAAATAACTCCTGATACTAGATTAATTCCTGATAACGAACGACATCCTGATAGGGAACTAACTCCTGATACCGGACTAACTCCTGATACTGGACTAATTCCTGACGTAGAACTAACTCCTGTTTCATGCTGAACGGGCCTTAATTAGTCCACCGGCGAGAAATCACCTTCCAAACTCGATCGCGGGCGACTTCCTAAACACCCCCGCCAACCCCCGCTTAGCCCACCCAACAAGTGCAGAATTCTGCCCCTGATACTGGACTAACCCCTGATACTAGATTAACTCCTGATACAGAACTAACTCCTGATACAGAAATAACTCCTGATACTAGATTAACTCCTGATACAGAATTATCTCCTGATACGGAACTGACTCCTGATACCAGACTAATTCATGATATTGGACTAATTCCTGATGTGGAACTAATTCCTGACACTGGATTAACTCCTGATACTGGACTACCTCCTGAAGCAGAACTAAGTCCTGATACAGAATTATCTCCTGATACGGAACTGACTCCTGATACCAGACTAATTCATGATATTGGACTAATTCCTGATGTGTAACTAACTCCTGATACTGGACTAACTCATGATACTGGACTACCTCCTGATACAAAACTAACTCCTGTTATAGAACTAATCCTGATACATGAATAACTCCTGATACTGAACTAATTCCTGATGTAGAACTAACTGCAGATACTGGATTAACTCCTGATACGGAACTAACTCCTGATGCAGAGTTAACTCCTGATACATGATTAACTCCTGATCCAGAACAATCTTCTGATACTGGACTAAATCCTAATACAGAACTAATTTCTGATACTGGACTAACTCCTGATGCAGATCTAACTTCAGAGAGTGGACAATCTCCTAATATTGGAGTAATTCCTGATAAGGAACTAACTTCTGTTACTGGATTAACTGCTGATACTTGACTAACTCCTGACACTGGACTAACTCCTCATAAAGAACTAAATGCTGATACTGGACTAACTCCTGATATTGGACTAACTCCTGATCCAGAACTAAATCCTGATATGGACTAACTCCTGATACATAACTAAGTCCTGATACAGAATTAACGCCTGATACTGGACTAACTAATGATACAGAACCAATTCCTGATACAGATCTACCTCCTGATACAGAACTAACTCCTGATACAGAATTTACTCCTGATACTAGATTAATTCCTGACACAGTACAACCTCCTGATACAAAACTAACTCCTGATACCGAACTAACTCCTGATAGAGAACCATCTCCTGATACTAGAATAACTCCTGATACTGAACTAGCTCCTGATAGAGAACTATCTCCTGATACTAGAATAACTCCTGATACTGAACTAGCTCCTGATACGTAACTAAATCCTGATACCAGACTAACTCCTGATGCTGGACTAATTCCTGATGTAGAACTAACTCCTGTTTCACGCTGAGAGGGCCTTAATTAGTCCACCGGCGCGAAATCACCCTCCAGAATCGATCGCGGGTGACTTCGCAACCACCCCCACCAAACCCCGCTGAGCCCACCCAACAAGGGCAGAATTCTGCCCCTGATACTGGACTAACTCCTGAAACTGGATTAACTCCTGATACGGAATTAACTCCTGATACCAGTCTAACTCCTGATATTGGACTACCTGCTGATACAAAACTATCTCCTGATATAGAACTAATCCTGATACATGATTAACTCCTGATACTGGTCTAATACCTGATGTAGAACTAACTCCAGATACTGGATTAACTGCTGATACTGGACTAAGTACTGATACAGAACTAACTCTTGATAGTGACTAACTCTTGATACTGGACTAACTCCTGATAGTGGAATAACTCCTGATGCAGAGTGAACTCCTGATACTGGATTAACTCCTGATCCAGAACTATCTTCTGATACTGGATTAAATCCTAATACAGAACTAATTTCTGATACTGGACTAACTCCTTATGAAGAACTAACTTCAGAGAGTGGACAAACTCCTGATGTTGGAGTAACTCCTGATAAGGAACTAACTTCTGTTACTGGACTAACTGCTGATACTGGACAAACTCCTGACGCTGGACTAACTCCTCATAAAGAACTAACTCCTGATACTGGACTAATTCCTGATGTTGAACTAACTCCAGATACTGGATTAACTGCTGAAACTGGACTAAGTACTGATACAGAAATAAATCCTGATACAGACCTAACTCCTGAAAATGGATTAACTCCTGATACTGGACTAAATCCTGAAAGTGGAATAACTCCTGATGCAGAGTGAAATAATATACATGATTAACTCCTGATCCAGAACTATCTTCTGATACCGGACTAAATCCTAATAAAGGACTAATTTCTGATACTGGACTAACTCCTTATGCAGAACTAACTTCAGATACTGGACTAGCTGCTGATACTGGACTAACTCCTGATACTGCCCTAACTCCTCATAAAGAGCTACCTGCTGATACTGGACTAATTCCTGATATTGGACTAACTCCAGATACAGAACTAAATCCTGATATGGAAAAAACTCCTGATACAGAACTAACTCCTGATACAGAATTAACGCCTGATACTGAACTAACTACTGATACAGATCTAACTCCTGATACAGATCTACCACCTGATACAGAACTATCTCATGATACAGAAGTAACTTCTGATACAGAATTTACTCCTGATACTAGATTAATTCCTGATACAGTACTACCTCCTGATATAAAACTAAGTCCTAATGCAGAACTAACTCCTGATAAAGAACTATCTCCGGATACTAGTTTAACTCCTGATACAGAACTACCTCCTGATACGGAACTAACTTCTGAAACCAGACTAACTCCTGATGCTGGACTAATTCCTGATGTGGAACTAACTCCTGATACTGGACTAACTCATGATACTTGACTACCTCCTGATACAGAACTAACTCCTGATATAGAACTAATCCTGATGCATGATTAAGTCCTGATACTGAATTCCTGATGTAGAACTTACTCCAGATACTGGACTAACTGCAGATACTGGACTAACTAGTGATACAGAATTTACTCCTGATACTAGATTATTCCTGAAACTGAAATACATCCTGATACGGAACTAACTCCTGATGCAGAGTTAACTCCTGATACTGGACTAACTCCTAATGCAGAGTTAAATACTGATATTGGACTAACTCCTGATGCTGGACTAACTCCTGATACAGAACTAACTCCTGATACTGGACTGAATCCTGATGCTGGACTAACTCCTGATATTGGACTAGCTCCAGATACAGAACTACCTCATGATAAAGAACTAACTCCTGATCCCAGATTAATTCCTGATACTGAATTATCTCCTGATACGGAAATAACTCCTGATGCTGGACTAATTCCTGATGTAGAACTAACTCCGGTTTCATGCTGAACAGGCCTTAATTAGTCCACCGGCGAAAATCAGCTTCCAGACTCGATCGCGGGTGACTTCCCAACCACCTCCACCAAACCCCGCTTAGCCCACCCAACAAGGGCAGAATTCTGCCACTGATACTGGACTAACTCCTGATACTGGACTAACACCTGATACTGGATTAACTCCGGATTCAGAACTATCTCCTGATACAGAACTAACTCCTGATACAGAAATAACTCCTGATACTAGATTAACTCCTGATACAGAACTATCTCCTGATACGCAACTGACACCTGATACCAGACTAATTCCTGATATTGGACTAATTCCTGATGTAGAACTAATTCCTGATACTAGATTAACTCCTGATACTGGACTACCACCTGATACAGAACTAACTCCTGATATAGAACTAATCCTGATGCATGATTAACTCCTGATACTGAACTAATTCCTGATGTAGAACTAACTCCAGATACTGGACTAACTGCTGATACTGGACTAAATACTGATACAGAACTAAATCCTGATGCTAGATTAATTCCTGAAACAGAACTACCTCCTGATATGGAACTAACTCCTGATACTGGATTAACTCCTGATACTGGACTAACTCCTGATACTGGACTAACTCCTGATGCAGAGTTAACTCCTGATACTGGACTTACTCCAAATGCAGAGTTAAATCTTGACACTGGACTAACTCCTGATGCTGGACAAACTCCTGATACAGATCTAACTCCTGGTACTGGATTAACTCCTGAGACAGAACTAACTCCTGATACTGGACCTAATCCTGATGCTGGACTAACTCCTGATACTGGATTAACTCCTGATACAGAACTACCTCATGATACTGGACTAATTCCTGATACTGAATGAACTCCTGATACAGAACTAACTCCTCATACAGAACTACCTCCTGATACGGAACTGACTCCTGATACCAGACTAATTCGTGATATTGGACTAATTCCTGATGTAGAACTAATTCCTGATACTGGATTAACTTCTGATACTGGACTACCTCCTAATACAGAACTAACTCCTGATAGAGAACTATCTCCTGATACTGGATTAACTCCTGATACTGGACTACCTCCTGATACAGAACTAACTCCTGATATAGAACTAATCGTGATACATGATTAAGTCCTGATACTGAACTAATTCCTGATGTAGAATTTACTCCAGATACTGAACTAACTGCAGATACTGGACTAACTACTGATACAGAACTAAATCCAGATACTAGATTAAAACTGAACTACCTCCTGATACGGAACTAAATCCTGATGCAGTGTTAACTCCTGATACTGGACTAACTCCTAATGCAGAGTTAAATCTTGATACTGGACTAACTCTGATACAGAACTAACTCCTGATACTGGATTAACTCCTGATACAAAACTACCTGATGATACTGGAGTAACTCCTGACACTGGATTATCTCCTGAAACAGAACTACGTCATGATACAGAACTAACTCCTGATACTAGATTAACTCCTGATACTGAACTACCTCCTGACATGGAAATAACTCCTGATACCAGACTAACTCCTAATGCTGGACTTAATTCCTGATGTGGAACTAACTCCTGTTTCACGCTGATCGGGCCTTAACTATTCCACCGGCAAGAAATCACCCACTAGAATCGATCGCGGGCGACTTCGCAACCACGCCTCCCGAACCCCGCTGAGCCCACCCAACAAGGGCAGAATTCTGCCCCGATACTGGATTAACTCCTGAAACTGGATTAACTCCTGATACAGAACTACCTCCTGATACAGAACTACCTCCTGATACTGGATGAACTCCTGATGCAGAACTAACTCCTGATACAGACTAACTCCTGATATTGGACTACCTGCTGATACAAAACTATCTCCTGATATAGAACTAATCCTGATACTTGATTAACTCCTGATACTGGACTAATTCCTGATGTAGAACTAACTCCAGATACTGGATTAACTGCTGATACTGGACTAAGTACTGATACAGAAATAAATCCTGATACAGACCTAACTCCTGAAAATGGACTAACTCCTGATACTGGACTAAATCCTGAAAGTGGAATAACTCCTGATGCAGAGTGAACTCCTGATACATGATTAACTCCTGATCCAGAACTATCTTCTGATACTGGACTAAATCTTAATAAATAACTGATTTCTGATACTGGACTAACTCCTTATGCAGAACTAACTGCTGATACTGGACTAATTCCTGATATTGGACTAACTACTGATACAGAACTAACTCCTGATACAGATCTACCACCTGATACAGAACTACCTCATGATACAGAATTTTCTCCTGATACTAGATTAATTCCTGATACAGTACTACCTCCTGATACAAAACTAAGTCCTGATACAGAACTAACTCCTGATAGAGAACAATCTCCTGGTACTAGATTAACTCCTGATACAGAACTACCTCCTGATACGGAACTAACTCCTGAAACCAGACTAACCCCTGATGCTGGACTAATTGCTGATGTAGAACAAACTCCGGTTTCATGCTGAACAGGCCTTAATTAGTCTACCAGCGAGAATCACCTTCCAGACTCGATCGCGGGTGACTTCCCAACCACCTCTACCAAACCCCGCTTAGCCCACCCAACAAGGGCAGAATTCTGCCACTGATACTGGACTAACTTCGGATACTGGACTAACTCCTGATACTGGATTAACTCCGGATACAGAACTATCTCCTGATACAGAACTAATTCCTGATACAGAAATAACTAATGATACTAGATTAACTCCTGATACAGAACTATCTCCTGATACGCAACTGACACCTGATACCAGACTAATTCCTGATATTGGACTAATTCCTGATGTAGAACTAATTCTTGATACTGGATTAACTCCTGATACTGGACTAACTCCTGATACAGAAATAACTCCTGATATAGAACAAATCCTGATACATGATTAACTCCTGATACTGAACTAATTCCTGATATAGAACTAACTCCAGAAATGACTAACTGCTGATATTGGACTAAATTCTGATACAGAACTAAATCCTGATTCTAGATTAATTCCTGAAACTGAACTACCTCTTGATATGGAACTAACTCCTGATACTGGACTAACTCCTGATACTGGACTAACTCCTGATGCAGAGTTAAATCCTGACACTGGACTAACTCCTGATGCTGGACTAACTCCTGATGCTGGACTAACTCCTGATGCTGGACTAACTCCTGATACAGAACTAACTCCTGATACTGGATTAACTCCTGATACAGAACTAACTCCTGATACTGGACTAAATCCTGATGCTGGACTAACTCCTGATACTGGATTAACTCCTGATACAGAACTACCTCATGATACTGGAGTAATTCCTGATACTGGATGAACTCCTGATACAGAACTAACTCCTGATACAGAATTATTTCCTGATACGGAACTGACTCCTGATACCAGACTAATTCATGATATTGGACTAATTCCTGATGTGGAACTAACTCCTGATACTGGACTAATTCATGATACTTGACTACCTCCTGATACAAAACTAAGTCCTGATACAGCACTAACTCCTGATACAGAAATTACTCCTGATACTATATTGATTCCTGATACAGTACAATCTCCTGATACAGAACTAACTCCTGATGCTGGACTAATTCCTGATGTAGAACTAACTCCTGTTTTACGCTGAGAGGGCCTTAATTAGTCCACCGGCGAGAAATCACCCTCCAGAATCGATCGCATGCGACTTCGCAACCATGCCCGTCAAACCCCGCTGAGCCCACCCAACAAGGGCAGAATTCTGCCCCTGATAATGGACTATCACCTGAAACTGGATTAACTCCTGATACAGAACTAACTCCTGATACAGAACTACCTCCTGATACGGAACTAACTCCTGATACCAGACTAACTCCTGATACTGGTCTACCTGCTGATACAAATCTATCTCCTGATGTAGAACTAATCCTGATACATGATTAACTCCTGATACTGGACTAATTCCTGATGTAGAACTAACTCCAGATACTGGATTAACTGCTGATACTGGACTAACTACTGATACAGAAATAAATCCTGATACAGACCTAACTCCTGAAAATGGACTAACTCCTGATACTAGACTAACTCCTGAAAGTGGAATAACTCCTGATACTGGATTAACTCCTGATATACAATTATCTCCTGATACAGAACTAACTCTTGATACAGAAATAACTCCTGATACTAGATTAACTCCTGATACGCAACTACCTCCTGATACGGAACTGACTCCTGATACCAGACTAATTCCTGATATTGGACTACCTCCTGATACAGAACTAACTCCTGATATAGAACTAATCCTGATACATGATTAAGTCCTGATACTGAATTCCTGATGTAGAACTTACTCCAGATACTGGACTAACTGCAGCTACTGGACTAACTACTGATACAGAATTTACTCCTGATACGAGATTATTCCTGAAACTGAAATACATCCTGATACGGAACTAACTCCTGATGCAGAGTTAACTCCTGATACTGGACTAACTCCTAATGCAGAGTTAAATCCTGATACTGGACTAACTCCTGCTGCTGGACTAACTCCTGATACAGAACTAACCCCGGTACTGGATTAACTCCTGATACGGAACAAACTCCTGATTCAGAACTACCTCATGATACTGGACTAACTCCTGATACTGGATTATCTCCTGAAACAGAACTACCTCATGATACAGAACTAACTCCTGATACTAGATTAATTCCTGATACTGAACTACCTCCTGATATGGAAATAACTCCCGATACCAGACAAACTCCTGATGCTGGACTAACTCCTTATACTGGATTAACTCCTGGTACAGAACTACCTCCTGATATGGAAATAACTCCTGATACCAGATTAACTCCTGATGCTGGACTAATTCCTGATGTAGAACTAACTCCTGTTTCACACTGATCGGGCCTTAATTAGTCCACCGGCGAGAAATCACCATCCAGAATCGATCGCGGGCGACTTCGCAACCACGCCTGCCGAACCCCGCTGAGCCCACCCAACAAGGGCAGATTTCTGCCCCTGATACTGGACTAACTCCTGAAACTGGATGAACTCCTGACACAGAACTAACTCCTGATATGGAACTAACTCCTGGTACCAGACTAACTCCTGATATTGGACTACCTGCTGATACAAAACAGAACTAACTCCAGATACTGGATTAACTGCTGAAACTGGACTAAGTACTGATACAGAAATAAATCCTGATACAGACCTAACTCCTGAAAATGGACTAACTCCTGATATTGGACTAAATCCTGAAAGTGGAATAACTCCTGATGCAGAGTGAACACCTGATACATGATTAACTCCTGATCCAGAACTATCTTCTGATACTGGACTAAATCCTAATAAACAACTAATTTCTGATACTGGACTAACCTCTTATGCAGAACTAACTTCAGATACTGGACTAACTGCTGATATTGGAGTAACTCCTGATACTGGACTAACTCCTCATAAAGAACTAACTGCTAATACTGGACTAACTCCTGATACTGGACTAACAGCTCGTAAAGAACTACCTCCTGATACTGGACTAATTCCTGATACAGAACTAAATCCTGAAATGGACTAACTCCTGATACAGAACTAACTCCTGATACAGAATTAATGACTGATACTTGACTAACTACTGATACAGAACTAACTCCTGATTAATGCCTGATACTTGACTAACTACTGATACAGAACTACCTCAAGATACAGAAGTACCTCCTGATACAGAATTTACTCCTGATACTAGATTAATTCCTGATACAGTACTAACTCCTGATACAAAACTAAATCCTAATACAGAACTAACTCCTGATAGAGAACTATCGCCTGATACTGGATTAACTCCTGATACTGGACTACCTCCTGATACAGAACTAACTCCTGATATAGAACTAATCCTGATACATGATTAAGTCCTGATACTGAAGTAATTCCTGATGTAGAACTTACTCCAGATACTGAACTAACTGCAGATACTGGACTAACACCTACTACAGAACGAAATCCTGATACTAGATTAATTCCTGAAACTGAACTACCTCCTGATATGGAACTAACTCCTGATACAGAGTTAACTCCTGATACTGGACTTAATCCTCATGCAGAGTTAAATCCTGATACTGGACTAATCCTGATGCTGGACTAACTCCTGATACAGAACTAACTCTTGATACTAGATTAACTCCTGATACAGAACGATCTCCTGAAACAGAACTATGTCATGATACAGAACTAACTCCTGATACTAGATTAATTCCTGATACTGAACTACCCCCTGATATGGAAATAACTCCTGATACCAGACTAACTCCTAATGCTGGACTAATTCCTGATGTAGAACTAACTCCTGTTTCACACTGATCGGGCCTTAATTAGTCCACCGGCGAGAAATCACCCTCCAGAATCGATCGCATGCGACTTCGCAACCACGCCTGCCGAACCCCGCTGGGCAAAATTCTGCCCCTGATAATGGACTATCACCTGAAACTGGATTAACTCCTGATACAGAACTAACTCCTGATACAGAACTACCTCCTGATACGGAACTAGCTCCTGATACCAGACTAACTCCTGATATTGGTCTACCTGCTGATACAAATCTATCTCCTGATGTAGAACGAATCCTGATACATGATTAACTCCTGATATTGGACTAATTCCTGATGTAGAACTAACTCCAGATACTGGATTAACTGCTGATACTGGACTAAGTACCGATACAGAAATAAATCCTGATACAGACCTAACTCCTGAAAATGGACTAACTCCTGATACTAGACTAACTCATGAAAGTGGAATAACTCCTGATGCAGAGTGAACTCCCACAACCCCCGCTGAGCCCGCCCAACAAAGGCAGAATTCTGCCCCTGATATTGGACTGACTCCTGAAACTGGATTAACTCCTGATACAGAACTAACTCCTGATATAGAACTAACTCTTGATACAGAAATAACTCCTGATACTAGATTAACTCCTAATACATAACTACCTCCTGATACGGAACTGACTCCTGATACCAGACTAATTCCTGATATTAGACTAATTCCTGATGTAGAACTAATTCCTGATACTGGATTAACACCTGATACTGGACTACCTCCTGATACAGAACTAACTCCTGATATAGAACTAATCCTGATACATGATTAAGTCCTGATACTGAATTCCTGATGTAGAACTTACTCCAGATACTGGACTAACTGCAGCTACTGGACTAACTACTGATACAGAATTTACTCCTGATACGAGATTATTCCTGAAACTGAAATACATCCTGATATGGAACTAACTCCTGATGCAGATTTAACTCCTAATACTGGACTAACTCCTAATGCAGAGTTAAATCCTGATACTGGACTAACTCCTGATGCTGGACTAACTCCTGATACAGAACTAACCCCTGGTACTGGATTAACTCCTGATACGGAACAAACTCCTGATACAGAACTACCTCATGATCCTGGACTAACTCCTGATACTGGATTATCTCCTGAAACAGAACTACCTCATGATACAGAACTAACTCCTGATACTAGATTAATTCCTGATACTGAACTACCTCCTGATATGGAAATAACTCCTGATACCAGACAAACCTCTGATGCTGGACTAACTCCTTATACTGGATTAACTCCTGATACAGAACTACCTCCTGATATGGAAATAACTCCTGATACCAGATTAACTCCTGATGCTGGACTAATTCCTGATGTAGAACTAACTCCTGTTTCACACTGATTGGGCCTTAATTAGTCCACCGGCGAGAAATCACCCTCCAGACTCGATCGCGGGTGACTGCCCAACCACCCACGCCAACACCCGCTGAGCCCACCCAACAAGGGCAGAATTCTGCCCCTGATACTGGACTAACTCCTGAAACTGGATTAACTCCTGATACAGAACTAACTCCTGAAAATGGACTAACTCCTGATACTGGACTAAATCGTGATGCTGGACTAACTCCTGATACTGGATTAACTCCTGATACTGGACTATCTCCTGATACAGAACTAACTCCTGATATAGAATTAATCCTGATACATGATTAAGTCCTGATACTGAAGTAATTCCTGATGTAGAACTTACTCCAGATACTGAACTAACTGCAGATACTGGACTAACTACTACTACAGAACTAAATCCTGATACTAGATTAATTCCTGAAACTGAACTACCTCCTGATATGGAACTAACTCCTGATGCAGAGTTAACTCCTGATACTGGACTTACTCCTCATGCAGAGTTAAATCCTGATACTGGACTAATCCTGATGCTGGACTAACTCCTGATACAGAACTAACTCCTGATACTGGATTATCTCCTGAAACAGAACTACCTCATGATACAGAACTAACTCCTGATATGGAAATAACTCCTGATACCAGATTAACTCCTGATGCTGGACTAATTCCTGATGTAGAACTAACTCCTATTTCACACTGATCGGGTCTTAATTAGTCCACCAGCGAGAAATCACCCTCCAGAATCGATCACGGGCGACTTCGCAACCATCCCCACCAAACCCCGCTGAGCCCACCCAACAAGGGCAGATTTCTGCCCCTGATACTGTACTAACTATTGATACTGGATTAACTCCTAATGCAGAACTAACTCTTGATACAGAACTACCTCCTGATACGGATCAAACTCCTGATACCAGACTAACTCCTGATAATGGACAACCTGCTGATACAGAACTACCTCCTGATATAGAACTAATCCTGATACATGATTAATTCCTGATACTAGACTAATTCCTGATGTAGAATTAACTCCAGATACTGGACTAATTTCTGATACGGGACTAACTCCTAACAGTGGAATAACTGCAGATACTGGACTATCTCCTGATCCAAAACTAACTCCTGATACAGAACTAACTCCTGATGATGGACTAACTCCTGATACTGGACTAACTCCTGATAGTGGAATAACTCCTGATGCAGAGTGAACTCCTGATACATGATTAACTCCTGACCCAGAACTATCTTCTGATACTGGACTAAATCCTAATACAGAACTAATTTCTGATAATGGACTAACTCCTTATGCAGAACTAACTTCAGAAACTGGACAAACTCCTGATATTGGAGTAACTCCTGAAAATGAACTAACTTCTGATACTGGACTAACTGCTGATACTGAACTAACTGCTGATACTGGACTAACTCCTCATAAAGAACTAACTGCTGATACTGAACAAACTCCTGATACAGAACTAACTCCTGATACAGTACTACCTCCTGATACAAAACTAAGTCCTGATACAGAACTAAGTCCTGATAGAGAACTATCTCCTGATACTAGATTAACTCCTGATACAGAACTACCTCCTGATATGGACCTAACTCCTGATACCAGACTAACTCCTGATGTTGGACTAATTGCTCATGTAGAACTAATTCCTGTTTCATGCTGAACGGGCCTTAATTAGTCCACCGGCGAGAAATCACCTTCCAGACTCGATCGCGGGCAACTTCCTAACCACCCCCGCCAACACCCGCTTAGCCCACCCAACAAGGGCAGAATTCTGCACCTGATAGAGAACTAACTCCTGATAAAAAAATAACTCCTGATACTAGATTAACTCCTGATACCGAACTATCTCCTGATACGCACCTGACTCCTGATATTAGACTAATTCCTGATATTAGACTAATTCCTGATGTAGAACTAATTCCTGATACTGGATTAACACCTGATACTGGACTACCTCCTGATACAGAACTAACTCCTGATATAGAACTAATCCTGATACATGATTAACTCCTGATGATGACCTAATTCCTGATGTAGTACTAACTCCAGATACTGGACTAACTGCTGATACTGGACTAACTACTGATACAGAACTAAATCCTGATACATGATTAATTCCTGAAACTGAACTACCTCCTGATACGGAACTAACTCCTGATACTGGACTTACTCCTGATACTGGACTAACTCCTGATACTGGACTAACTCCTGATACTGGAATAACTCCTGACACTGGATTAACTCCTGACCCAGAACTAGCTCCTGATACAGAACCAACTCCTTATCCCAGTTAATTCTTGATGCAGAACTACCTCCTGATACGGAACTAACACCTGATGCTGGACTAATTCCTGATGTTGAATTAAGTCCTGTTTCACACTGAGCAGGACTTAATTAGTCCAGCGGTGAGAAATCACCTTCCAGACTGGATCGTGGGTGTCTTCCCAACCACTGCCGCCAACCCCCGCTTAGCCCACCCAACAAGGGCTGAATACTGCCCCTGATACTGGACTAACTCCTGATACTGGACTAACTCCTGATACTGGATTATCTCCTGAAACAGAACTACCTCATGATACAGAACTAACTCCTGATATGGAAATAACTCCTGATACCAGATTAACTCCTGATGCTGGACTAATTCCTGATGTAGAACTAACTCCTATTTCACACTGATCGGGTCTTAATTAGTCCACCAGCGAGAAATCACCCTCCAGAATCGATCACGGGCGACTTCGCAACCATCCCCACCAAACCCCGCTGAGCCCACCCAACAAGGGCAGATTTCTGCCCCTGATACTGTACTAACTATTGATACTGGATTAACTCCTAATGCAGAACTAACTCTTGATACAGAACTACCTCCTGATACGGATCAAACTCCTGATACCAGACTAACTCCTGATAATGGACAACCTGCTGATACAGAACTACCTCCTGATATAGAACTAATCCTGATACATGATTAATTCCTGATACTACACTAATTCCTGATGTAGAATTAACTCCAGATACTGGACTAATTTCTGATACGGGACTAACTCCTAACAGTGGAATAACTGCAGATACTGGACTATCTCCTGATCCAAAACTAACTCCTGATACAGAACTAACTCCTGATGATGGACTAACTCCTGATACTGGACTAACTCCTGATAGTGGAATAACTCCTGATGCAGAGTGAACTCCTGATACATGATTAACTCCTGACCCAGAACTATCTTCTGATACTGGACTAAATCCTAATACAGAACTAATTTCTGATAATGGACTAACTCCTTATGCAGAACTAACTTCAGAAACTGGACAAACTCCTGATATTGGAGTAACTCCTGAAAATGAACTAACTTCTGATACTGGACTAACTGCTGATACTGAACTAACTGCTGATACTGGACTAACTCCTCATAAAGAACTAACTGCTGATACTGAACAAACTCCTGATACAGAACTAACTCCTGATACAGTACTACCTCCTGATACAAAACTAAGTCCTGATACAGAACTAAGTCCTGATAGAGAACTATCTCCTGATACTAGATTAACTCCTGATACAGAACTACCTCCTGATATGGACCTAACTCCTGATACCAGACTAACTCCTGATGTTGGACTAATTGCTCATGTAGAACTAATTCCTGTTTCATGCTGAACGGGCCTTAATTAGTCCACCGGCGAGAAATCACCTTCCAGACTCGATCGCGGGCAACTTCCTAACCACCCCCGCCAACACCCACTTAGCCCACCCAACAAGGGCAGAATTCTGCACCTGATAGAGAACTAACTCCTGATAAAAAAATAACTCCTGATACTAGATTAACTCCTGATACCGAACTATCTCCTGATACGCACCTGACTCCTGATATTAGACTAATTCCTGATATTAGACTAATTCCTGATGTAGAACTAATTCCTGATACTGGATTAACACCTGATACTGGACTACCTCCTGATACAGAACTAACTCCTGATATAGAACTAATCCTGATACATGATTAACTCCTGATGATGACCTAATTCCTGATGTAGTACTAACTCCAGATACTGGACTAACTGCTGATACTGGACTAACTACTGATACAGAACTAAATCCTGATACATGATTAATTCCTGAAACTGAACTACCTCCTGATACGGAACTAACTCCTGATACTGGACTTACTCCTGATACTGGACTAACTCCTGATACTGGACTAACTCCTGATACTGGAATAACTCCTGACACTGGATTAACTCCTGACCCAGAACTAGCTCCTGATACAGAACCAACTCCTTATCCCAGTTAATTCTTGATGCAGAACTACCTCCTGATACGGAACTAACACCTGATGCTGGACTAATTCCTGATGTTGAATTAAGTCCTGTTTCACACTGAGCAGGACTTAATTAGTCCAGCGGTGAGAAATCACCTTCCAGACTGGATCGTGGGTGTCTTCCCAACCACTGCCGCCAACCCCCGCTTAGCCCACCCAACAAGGGCTGAATACTGCCCCTGATACTGGACTAACTCCTGATACTGGACTAACTCCTGATACTGGACTAACTCCTGATACTGTATTAACTCCTGATACAGAACATCTCCCGATACAGAACTAACTCCTGATACAGAACTAAATCCTGATACAAAACTAACTCTTGATACTGGATTAACTCCTGATGCAGAGTTAACTCCTGATACTGGACTAACTCCTGATGCAGAGTTAACTCCTAATACTGGACTAACTCCTGATGCTGGACTATTGCCTGATACTGGACTAACTCCTGATACAGAACTAACTCCTGATACCGGACTAACTCATAATAATGGATTGACTCCTGATAGAGAACTAAATCCTGAGACAGAGCTACCTCCTGATACAGAACTAACTCTTGATACAGAACTACCTCCTGATACAGAACTAAATCCTGATACAGAACTAACTCCTGATTCTGGACTAAATCCTCATAAAGAACTACCTGCTAATTCTGGACTAATTCCTGATACAGAACTAAATCCTGAAATGGACTAACTCCTGATACAGAACTAACTCCTGATACAGAATTAATGCCTGATACTTGACTAACTACTGATACAGAACTAACTCCTGATTAATGCCTGATACTTGACTAACTACTGATACAGAACTAACTCCTGATACTGATCTACCTCCTGATACAGAATTTACTCCTGATACTAGATTAATTCCTGATACAGTACTACCTCCTGATACAAAACTAAATCCTAATACAGAACTAACTCCTGATAGAGAACTATCTCCTGATACTGGATTAACTCCTGATACTGGACTACCTCCTGATACAGAACTAACTCCTGATATAGAACTAATCCTGATACATGATTAAGTCCTGATACAGAAGTAATTCCTGATGTAGAACTTACTCCAGATACTGAACTAACTGCAGATACTGGACTAACTACTACTACAGAACTAAATCCTGATACTAGATTAATTCCTGAAACTGAACTACCTCCTGATATGGAACTAACTCCTGATGCAGAGTTAATTCCTGATACTGGACTTAATCCTCATGCAGAGTTAAATCCTGATACTGGACTAATCCTGATGCTGGACCAACTCCTGATACAGAACTAACTCTTGTTACTGGATTAACTCCTGATACAGAACTATCTCCTGAAACAGAACTATGTCATGATACAGAACTAACTCCTGATACTAGATTAATTCCTGATACTGAACTACCTCCTGATATGGAAATAACTCCTGATACCAGACTAACTCCTAATGCTGGACTAATTCCTGATGTAGAACTAACTCCTGTTTCACGCTGATCGGGCCTTAATTAGTCCACCGGCGAGAAATCACCCTCCAGAATCGATCGCGGGTGACTTCGCAACCACGCCTGCCGAACCCCGCTGAGCCCACCCAACAAGGGCAGAATTCTGCCCCGATAATGGACTATCACCTGAAACTGGATTAACTCCTGATACAGAACTAACTCCTGATACAGAACTACCTCCTGATACGGAACTAGCTCCTGATACCAGACTAACTCCTGATATTGGTCTACCTGCTGATACAAATCTATCTCCTGATGTAGAACTAATCCTGATACATGATTAACTCCTGATACTGGACTAATTCTTGATGTAGAACTAACTCCAGCTACTGGATTAACTGCTGATACTGGACTAAGTACTGATACAGAAATAAATCCTGATACAGACCTAACTCCTGAAAATGGACTAACTCCTGATACTAGACTAACTCATGAAAGTGGAATAACTCCTGATGCAGAGTGAACTCCCACAACCCCCGCTGAACCCGCCCAACAAAGGCAGAATTCTGCCCCTGATATTGGACTGACTCCTGAAACTGGATTAACTCCTGATACAGAACTAACTCCTGATATAGAACTAACTCTTGATTCAGAAATAACTCCTGATACTAGATTAACTCCTAATACACAACTACCTCCTGATACGGAACTGACTCCTGATAACAGACTAATTCCTGATATTGGAATAATTCCTGATGTAGAACTAACTCCTGATACTGGATTAACACCTGATACTGGACTACCTCCTGATACAGAACTAACTCCTGATATAGAACTAATCCTGATACATGATTAAGTCCTGATACTGAATTCCTGATGTAGAACTTACTCCAGATACTGGACTAACTGCAGCTACTGGACTAACTACTGATACAGAATTTACTCCTGATACGAGATTATTCCTGAAACTGAAATACATCCTGATATGGAACTAACTCCTGATGCAGAGTTAACTCCTAATACTGGACTAACTCCTAATGCAGAGTTAAATCCTGATACTGGACTAACTCCTGATGCTGGACTAACTCCTGATACAGAACTAACCCCTGGTACTGGATTAACTCCTGATACGGAACAAACTCCTGATACAGAACTACCTCATGATCCTGGACTAACTCCTGATACTGGATTATCTCCTGAAACAGAACTACCTCATGATACAGAACTAACTCCTGATACTAGATTAATTCCTGATACTGAACTACCTCCTGATATGGAAATAACTCCTGATACCAGACAAACCTCTGATGCTGGACTAACTCCTTATACTGGATTAACTCCTGATACAGAACTACCTCCTGATATGGAAATAACTCCTGATACCAGATTAACTCCTGATGCTGGACTAATTCCTGATGTAGAACTAACTCCTGTTTCACACTGATCGGGCCTTAATTAGTCCACCGGCGAGAAATCACCCTCCAGACTCGATCGCGGGCGACTTTGCAACCACCCACGCCAACACCCGCTGAGCCCACCCAACAAGGGCAGATTTCTGCCCCTGATACTGGACTAACTCCTGAAACTGGATTAACTCCTGATACAGAACTAACTCCTGAAAATGGACTAACTCCTGATACTGGACTAAATCGTGATGCTGGACTAACTCCTGATACTGGATTAACTCCTGATACTGGACTACCTCCTGATACAGAACTAACTCCTGATATAGAATTAATCCTGATACATGATTAAGTCCTGATACTGAAGTAATTCCTGATGTAGAACTTACTCCAGATACTGAACTAACTGCAGATACTGGACTAACTAATACTACAGAACTAAATCCTGATACTAGATTAATTCCTGAAACTGAACTACCTCCTGATATGGAACTAACTCCTGATGCAGAGTTAACTCCTGATACTGGACTAATCCTGATACAGAACTAACTCCTGATACTGGATTAACTCCTGATACAGAACTAGCTCATGATACAGGACTAAGTCCTGATACTGGATTATCTCCTGAAACAGAACTACCTCATGATACAGAACTAACTCCTGATATGGAAATAACTCCTGATACCAGATTAACTCCTGATGCTGGACTAATTCCTGATGTAGAACTAACTCCTATTTCACACTGATCGGGTCTTAATTAGTCCACCAGCGAGAAATCACCCTCCAGAATCGATCGCGGGCGACATCGCAACCATCCCCACCAAACCCCGCTGAGCCCACCCAACAAGGGCAGATTTCTGCCCCTGATACTGTACTAACTATTGATACTGGATTAATTCCTAATGCAGAACTAACTCTTGATACAGAACTACCTCCTGATACGGATCAAACTCCTGATACCAGACTAACTCCTGATATTGGACAACCTGCTGATACAGAACTACCTCCTGATATAGAACTAATCCTGATACATGATTAATTCCTGGTACTAGACTAATTCCTGATGTAGAATTAACTCCAGATACTGGACTAATTCCTGATACGGGATTAACTCCTAACAGTGGAATAACTGCAGATACTGGACTATCTCCTGATCCAAAACTAACTCCTGATACAGAACTAACTCCTGATGATGGACTAACTCCTGATACTGGACTAACTCCTGATAGTGGAATAACTCCTGATGCAGAGTGAACTCCTGATACATGATTAACTCCTGACCCAGAACTATCTTCTGATACTGGACTAAATCCTAATACAGAACTAATTTCTGATAATGGACTAACTCCTTATGCAGAACTAACTTCAGAAACTGGACAAATTCCTGATATTGGAGTAACTCCTGAAAAGGAACTAACTTCTGATACTGGACTAACTACTGATACTGAACAAACTCCTGATATAGAACTAACTCCTGATACAGTACTACCTCCTGATACAAAACTAAGTCCTGATAGAGAACTATCTCCTGATACTAGATTAACTCCTGATACAGAACTACCTCCTGATATGGACCTAACTCCTGATACCAGACTAACTCCTGATGTTGGACTAATTGCTCATGTAGAACTAACTCCTGCTTCTTGCTGAACGGGCCTTAATTAGTCCACCGGCGAGAAGTCACCTTCCAGACTCGATCGCGGGCAACTTCCTAACCACCCCCGCCAACCCCCGCTTAGCCCACCCAACAAGGGCAGAATTCTGCACCTGATAGAGAACTAACTCCTGATAAAAAAATAACTCCTGATACTAGATTAACTCCTGATACCGAACTATCTCCTGATACGCACCTGACTCCTGATACCAGACTAATTCCTGATATTAGACTAATTCCTGATGTAGAACTAATTCCTGATACTGGATTAACTCCTGATACAGGACTACCTCCTGATACAGAACTAACTCCTGATATAGAACTAATCCTGATACATGATTAACTCCTGATAATGACCTAATTCCTGATGTAGAACTAACTCCAGATACTGGACTAACTGCTGATACTGGACTAACTACTGATACAGAACTAAATCCTTATACTAGATTAATTTCTGAAACTGAACTACCTCTTGATACGGAACTATCTCCTGATACTGGACTTACTCCTGATACTGGACTAACTCCTGATACTGGACTAACTCCTGATACTGGACTAACTCCTGACACTGGATTAACTCCTGACCCAGAACTAGCTCCTGATACAGAACCAACTCCTTATCCCAGTTAATTCTTGATGCAGAACTACCTCCTGATACGGAACTAACACCTGATGCTGGACTAATTCCTGATGTTGAATTAAGTCCTGTTTCACACTGAGCAGGACTTAATTAGTCCAGCAGTGAGAAATCACCTTCCAGACTGGATCGTGGGTGTCTTCCCAACCACTGCCGCCAACCCCCGCTTAGCCCACCCAACAAGGGCTGAATACTGCCCCTGATACTGGACTAACTCCTGATACTGGACTAACTCCTGATACTGGACTAACTCCTGATACTGTATTAACTCCTGATACAGAACATCTCCCGATACAGAACTAACTCCTGATACAGAACTAACTCCTGATACAGAACTAAATCCTGATACAAAACTAACTCTTGATGCTGGATTAACTCCTGATGCAGAGTTAACTCCTGATACTGGACTAACTCCTGATGCAGAGTTAACTCCTAATACTGGACTAACTCCTGATGCTGGACCAGTGCCTGATACTGGACTAACTCCTGATACAAAACTAACTCCTGATACCGGACTAACTCATAATAATGGATTAACTCCTGATAGAGAACTAAATCCTGAGACAGAGCTACCTCCTGATACAGAGCTAACTCCTGATACAGAACTACCTCCTGATACAGAACTAAATCCTGATACAGAACTAACTCCTGATGCTGGACTAACTCCTCATTTAGAACTAACTCCTGATACTGGACTAACTGCTGATACTGGACTAACTACTGATACAGAACTAAATCCTGATACTAGATTAATTTCTGAAACTGAACTACCTCCTGATACGGAACTAACTCCTGATACTGGACTTACTCCTGATACTGGACTAACTCCTGATACTGGACTAACTCCTGATACTGGACTAACTCCTGACACTGGATTAACTCCTGACCCAGAACTAGCTCCTGATACAGAACCAACTCCTTATCCCAGTTAATTCTTGATGCAGAACTACCTCCTGATACGGAACTAACACCTGATGCTGGACTAATTCCTGATGTTGAATTAAGTCCTGTTTCACGCTGAGCAGGACTTAATTAGTCCAGCGGTGAGAAATCACCTTCCAGACTGGATCGTGGGTGTCTTCCCAACCACTGCCGCCAACCCCCGCTTAGCCCACCCAACAAGAGCTGAATACTGCCCCTGATACTGGACTAACTCCTGATACTGGACTAACTCCTGATACTGGACTAACTCCTGATACTGGACTAACTCCTGATACTGTATTAACTCCTGATACAGAACATCTCCCGATACAGAACTAACTCCTGATACAGAACTAACTCCTGATACAGAACTAAATCCTGATACAAAACTAACTCTTGATGCTGGATTAACTCCTGATGCAGAGTTAACTCCTGATACTGGACTAACTCCTGATGCAGAGTTAACTCCTAATACTGGACTAACTCCTGATGCTGGACTAGTGCCTGATACTGGACTAACTCCTGATACAAAACTAACTCCTGATACCGGACTAACTCATAATAATGGATTAACTCCTGATAGAGAACTAAATCCTGAGACAGAGCTACCTCCTGATACAGAGCTAACTCCTGATACAGAACTACCTCCTGATACAGAACTAAATCCTGATACAGAACTAACTCCTGATGCTGGACTAACTCCTCATTTAGAACTAACTCCTGATACTGGACTAACTCCTGATACCGGACTAACTCCTGATGCAAAGTTAACTCCTGATCCTGGACTAAATCCTCATACAGAACTAAATCTAGATACAGAACTAACTCCTGTTACTGGACTATATCCTGATGCTGGACTAACTCCTCATACAGAACTAACTCCTGATACTGAACTAACTCCTGATGCTGGACTAACTCCTGATGCAGAGTTAACTCCTGATATTGGACTAACTCCAGATGCAGAGTTAACTCCTGATACTGGACTAACACCTGATGCTGGACTAACTCCTGATATTGGATGAAGTACTGGTACTGGATTTACTCCTGATAGAGAACTACCTCCTGATACGGAACTAACTCCTGATACTGGACTAACTCCTGATTCTAGATTAACTCCGGATACAGAACTATCTCCTGATACAGAACTAAATCCTGATACAAAAATAACTCCTGATACTAGATTAAATCCAGATACAGAACTATCTCCTGACACGCAACTGACTCCTGATACCACACTAATTCCTGATATTGGACTAATTCCTGATGTAGAACTAATTCCTGATACTGGATTAACTCCTGATACTGGACTACCTCCTGATACAGAACTAAATCCTGATATAGAACTAATCCTGATACATGATTAACTCCTGATAATGAACTAATTCCTGATGTAGAACTAACTCCAGATACTGGACTAACTGCTGATACTGGACTAACTACTGATACAGAACTAAATCCTTATACTAGATTAATTTCTGAAACTGAACTACCTCTTGATACGGAACTATCTCCTGATACTGGACTTACTCCTGATACTGGACTAACTCCTGATACTGGACTAACTCCTGATACTGGACTAACTCCTGACACTGGATTAACTCCTGACCCAGAACTAGCTCCTGATACAGAACCAACTCCTTATCCCAGTTAATTCTTGATGCAGAACTACCTCCTGATATGGAACTAACACCTGATGCTGGACTAATTCCTGATGTTGAATTAAGTCCTGTTTCACACTGAGCAGGACTTAATTAGTCCAGCAGTGAGAAATCACCTTCCAGACTGGATCGTGGGTGTCTTCCCAACCACTGCCGCCAACCCCCGCTTAGCCCACCCAACAAGGGCTGAATACTGCCCCTGATACTGGACTAACTCCTGATACTGGACTAACTCCTGATACTGGACTAACTCCTGATACTGTATTAACTCCTGATACAGAACATCTCCCGATACAGAACTAACTCCTGATACAGAACTAACTCCTGATACAGAACTAAATCCTGATACAAAACTAACTCTTGATGCTGGATTAACTCCTGATGCAGAGTTAACTCCTGATACTGGACTAACTACTGATGCAGAGTTAACTCCTAATACTGGACTAACTCCTGATGCTGGACCAGTGCCTGATACTGGACTAACTCCTGATACAAAACTAACTCCTGATACCGGACTAACTCATAATAATGGATTAACTCCTGATAGAGAACTAAATCCTGAGACAGAGCTACCTCCTGATACAGAGCTAACTCCTGATACAGAACTACCTCCTGATACAGAACTAAATCCTGATACAGAACTAACTCCTGATGCTGGACTAACTCCTCATTTAGAACTAACTCCTGATACTGGACTAACTGCTGATACTGGACTAACTACTGATACAGAACTAAATCCTGATACTAGATTAATTTCTGAAACTGAACTACCTCCTGATACGGAACTAACTCCTGATACTGGACTTACTCCTGATACTGGACTAACTCCTGATACTGGACTAACTCCTGATACTGGACTAACTCCTGACACTGGATTAACTCCTGACCCAGAACTAGCTCCTGATACAGAACCAACTCCTTATCCCAGTTAATTCTTGATGCAGAACTACCTCCTGATACGGAACTAACACCTGATGCTGGACTAATTCCTGATGTTGAATTAAGTCCTGTTTCACGCTGAGCAGGACTTAATTAGTCCAGCGGTGAGAAATCACCTTCCAGACTGGATCGTGGGTGTCTTCCCAACCACTGCCGCCAACCCCCGCTTAGCCCACCCAACAAGGGCTGAATACTGCCCCTGATACTGGACTAACTCCTGATACTGGACTAACTCCTGATACTGGACTAACTCCTGATACTGGACTAACTCCTGATACTGTATTAACTCCTGATACAGAACATCTCCCGATACAGAACTAACTCCTGATACAGAACTAACTCCTGATACAGAACTAAATCCTGATACAAAACTAACTCTTGATGCTGGATTAACTCCTGATGCAGAGTTAACTCCTGATACTGGACTAACTCCTGATGCAGAGTTAACTCCTAATACTGGACTAACTCCTGATACCCGACAAACTCCTGTTATTGGACGAATTCCTGATGTAGAACTAACTCCTGATACTGGAAGAACTCCTGATACTGGACTATCTCCTGATACAGAACTAACTCCTGATATGGAAGTAATCCTGATACATGATTAACTCCTGATACTGGACTAACTCCTGATACAGAACTAACTGCTGATACTAGACTAACTGCTGATACCGGACTAACTCCTCATACAGTGCTAACTGCTGATACTGGACTAACTCCTGGTGCAGGGTTAACACCTGATACTGGACTAACTCCTGATACTGGACTAACTCCTGATACTGGACTAACTCCTGATACTGGATTAACTCCTGATACAGAACTGACTCCTGATACAGAACCAACATCTGATACTAGATTAATTCCTGATAAAGAACTACTTCCTGGTACAGAACTAACTGCTGATACCAAACTAACTCCTGATGCTGGACTAATTCCTGATGTAGAACTAACTCCTGTTTCATGCTGAACGGATCTTAATTAGTCCACCGGCGAGAAATCACCTTCCAAACTCGATCTTGGGCGACCTTCCCACCACCCCCGCCAACCCCCGCTGAGCCCACCCAACAAGGGCAGAATTCTGCCCCTGATACTGGACTAGCTCCTGATACAGAACTAACTCCTGATACCAGACGAACTCCTGATACTGGATTTACTCCTGATAGAGAACTAGCTCCTGAAACGGAACTAACTCCTGATGCTGGAATAACTCCTGATACTGGACTAACTCCTGAAACAGAACGAACTGCTGAAACTGGACTAACTGCTGTTACTGGACTTACTCTTGATGCAGAACTAACTGCTGATTCTGGACTAACTCCTGATACAGAAGTAAGTTCTGAAACAGAACTAACGTCTGATACTGGACCTACTCCTGATGTTGGACGAACTCCAGATACAAATCTAACTCCTAAAACTGGACTCATTCCTGATGCTGGACTCATTCCTGATACTGGACTAACTCCTGATACAGAACTAACTCCTGATACAGAACTACCTGCTGATACAGAAGTAACTCTGGATACAGAATTTACTCCTGACACTAGATTAATACCTGATACAAAACTACCTCCTGATACAGAACTATCTCCTGATAGAGAAATAATTCCTGATGCAGAACTAATTCCTGATACAGACTTATCTCCTGATACAGAACTATCTCCTGATACTAGATTAACTCCTGATAAAGAACTAGCTCCTGATAAGCAACTAACTCCTGATCAGACTAACACCTGATATTCGATGAATGCCTGATGTAGAACTAACTCCTGATACTGGACTAGCTCCCGATACTGGACTATCTCCTGATACTGGACTAACTCCTGATACAGAACTAACTGCTGATACTGGACTAACTGCTGATACAGAACGAGCTCCTGATACAGATCTAACTCCTGATACAGGAATAACTCCTGATACGAGATTAATTCCTGATACAGAACTATCTCATGATACGCAACTGACTCCTGATAACAGACTAATTCCTGATATTGGACTAATTCCTGATGTAGAACTAATTCCTGACACTGGATTAACTCCTGATATTGGACTACCTCCTGATACAGAACTAACTCCTGATATAGAACTAATCCTGATACATGACTAACTCCTGATACTGGCCTAACTCCTGATGCAGAGTTAACTCCTGATACAGGACTAACTCCAAATGCAGAGTTAAATCCCGACACTGGACTAACTCCTGATGCTGGACTAACTCCTGATACAGAACTAACTCCTGATACTGGATTAACACCTGATACAGAACTAACTCCTGATACCAGACGAACTCCTGATACTGGATTTACTCCTAAAAGAGAACTACGTCCTGATCAGGAACTAACTCCTGATACTGGACAAAATCCTGATACTGGACTAACTCCTGACACAGAACTAACTGCTGAAACTGGACTAACTGCTGATAGTGGACTTACTCTTGATGCAGAACTAACTGCTGATACTGGACTAACTCCTGATACAGAAATAAATTCAGATACAGAACTAACTTCTGATACTGGACCTACTCCTGATGCTGGACGAACTCCAGATACAAATCTAACTCCTGATACTGGACTCATTCCTGATGCTGGACTAATGCCTGACACTGGGCTAACTTCTGATACAGAACTAACTCCTGATATCAACTAATCCTGATACATGATTATCTCCTGATACTGGACTAACTCCTGATACAGAACTAACTGCTGATACTGGACTAACTCCTGATACTGGACTAACTGCTGATACTGGACTAACTGCTGATACAGAACTAACTCCTTATACTGAACTAAATCCTGATGCTAGATTAACTCCTGATACTGGATTAACTCCTGATACAGAACTACCTCATGATACTGGACTAATTCCTGATACTGGATTAACTCCTGATACAGAACTAAATCCTGATATGGAACTAACTCCTGATACCAGACTAACTGCTGATGCTGGACTAATTGCTGATGTAGAATTAACTCCTGTTTCATGCTGAGCAGTCCTTAATTAGTCCACTGGCGAGAAATCATCTTCCAGACTCGATCGCGGGCGACTTCCCAACCACCCCCGCCAACCCCCGCTTAGCCCACCCAACAAGGGCAGAATTCTGCCTCTGATAATGGACTAACTCCTGATACTGGACTAACTTCTGATACTAGATTAACTCCGGATACAGAACTATCTCCTGATACAGAACTAACTCCTGATACAAAATAACTCCTGATACGAGATTGACTCCTGATACAGAACTATCTCGTGATACGCAACTGACTCCTGATACCAGACTAATTCCTGATATTGGACTAATTCCTGATGTAGAACTAATTCCTGATACTGGATTAACTCCTGATACTGGACTACCACCTGATACAGAACTAACTCCTGATATAGAAATAATCCTGATACATGATTAACTCCTGATACTAAACTAATTCCTGATGTAGAACTAACTCCAGATACTGGACTAACTGCTGATACTAGACTAACTACTGATAGAGAACTAAATCCTGATACTAGATTAATTCCAGGAACTGAACTACATCATGATACGGAACTAACTCCTGATACTCGACTAACTCCTGATACAGAGTTAAATCCTGATACTGGACTAACTCCTGATGCTGGAATAACTCCTGATACAGAACTAACTCCTGATATGGAACTAACTCCTGATGCTGGACTAAACTCCTGATGTAGAACTAATTCCTGATACTGGATTAACTCCTGATACTGGACTAACTCCTGATATGGAACTAACTCCTGATTCCAGACTAACTCCTGATGCTGGACTAACTCCTGATACAGAACCAACTCCTGATCCCAGATTAATTCTTGATAAAATACTACCTCCTGATATGGAAATAACACCTGATGCTGGACTAATTCTTGATGTTGAACTAAGTCCTGTTTCACGCTGAGCAGGACTTAATTAGTCCACCGGAGAGAAATCACCTTCCAGACTCGATCGCGTCAGTCTTCCCAACCACTGTTGCCAACCCCCGCTGAGCCCAACCAACAAGGTTTGAATACTGCCACTGACACTGGACTAACTCCTGATACTGGATTAACTCCTGATACAGAACATCTCCTGATACATAACTAACTCCTGATACAGAACTAAATCCTGATACAAAACTAACTCTTGATACTGGATTAACTCCTGATGCAGTGTTAACTCCTGATACTGGAATAACTCCTGATGCAGAGTTAACTCCTAATACTGGACTAACTCCTGATGCTGGACTAATGCCTGATACTGGACTAACTCCTGATGCAGAACTAATTCCTGATACCAGACTAACTCATAATACTGGATTAACTCCTGATAGAGAACTACATCCTGAGACTGAGCTAGGTCCTGATACAGAACTAACTCCTGATACCGGACTAACGCATAATACTAGATTAACTCCTGATTGAAAACTACATCCTGAGACAGAGCTACCTCCTGATATAGAACTAACTCCTGATAACGGACTAACTCATAATACTGGATTAACTCCTGATAGAGAACTACATCCTGAGACAGAGCTACGTCCTGATACAGAACTAACTCCTGATACAGAACTACCTCCTGATACAGAAGTAATTCCAGATACAGAATTTACCCCGAATATTAGATTAATTCCTGATACAAAACTACTAGCTGATACAGAACCATCTCCTGATACAGAACTAACTCCTGATACAGAACTAATTCTTGATACAGAACTAACTCCTGATACAGAAGTATCTCCTGATACTGGATTAACTCCTAATACAGAACTACCTCCTGATAAGTAAGTAACTCCTGATACCATACTAACTCCTGATATTGGACAAATTCCTGATGTAGAACTAACTCCTGATACTGGAAGAACTCCTGATACTGGACTATCTCCTGATACAGATCTAACTCCTGATATAGAAGTAATCCTGATACATGATTAACTCCTGATACTGGACTAACTCCTGATACAGAACTAACTGCTGATACTGGACTAACCACTGATACTGGACTAACTCCTCATACAGAGCTAACTGCTGATACTGGACTAACTGCTGATACTGGACTAACTCCTCATACAGAAATAACTGCTGATACTGGACTAACTGCTGATACTGGATTAACTCCTGATACAGAAATAACTGCTGATACTGGACTAACTGCTGATACTGGACTAACTCCTGATACAGAAATAACTGCTGATACTGGACTAACTGCTGATACTGGACTAACTCCTGATACAGAAACAACTGCTGATACTGGACTAACTCTTGATACAGAACTAAATCCTGATACATGATTAACTCCTGATACTGGACGAAATCCTCATATAGAGCTAACTCCAGATACTGGACCAAATCCTGATGCTGGACTAACTCCGGATACTGGACTAAATCCTGATACTGGACTAACGCCTGATACAAGACTAACTACTGATAATGCATTAACTGCTGATACTGGACTAACTCCTGATACAGAACTAAATCCTGGTACAGAACTAACTCCTGATACTGGACTAATTCCTGATGCTGGACTAACTCCTGATACACAACTAACAGCTGATACAGGACTAAATCCTCATAAAGAACTAAATCCAGATGCAGAACTAACTACTGATGCTGGACTAACCCCTCATATAGAACTAACTCCTGATACTGGACTAAATCCTGATGCAGAGTTAACACCTGATACTGGACTAACTCCTGATACAGAACTAACTCTTGATACTGGACTAACTTATAATGCTGGATTAACTCCTGATACTGGACTAACTCCTGATAAAGAACTAACTCCTGATACAGAACCAACTTCTGATACTAGATTAATTGCTGATAAAGAACAACGTCCTGGTACGGAACTAACTCCTGATACCAGACTAACTCCTGATGCTGGACTAATTCCTGATGTAGAACTATCTCCTGTTTCACGCTGAGAGGGCCTTAATTAGTCCAGCGGCGAGAAATCACCTTCCAGACTCGATCGCGGGTGACTTCCCAACCACGCCCGCCAACCCCCAGCTGAGCCCTCCAAACAAGGGTAGAATTCTGCCCCTGATACTGGACTAACCCCTGATACTGGATTAACTCCTTAAACAGAACATCTCCTGATACAGAAACAAATCCTGATACAGAACTAACACCTGAGACTGGAATAACTCCTGAAACTGAAGGAACTCCTGATACAGGAGTAACTCCTGATGCAGAGTTAACTCCTGATACTGGACTAACACCTGATGCTGCACTAACTCCTGATACGGGACTAACTCCTGATACAGAACTAACTCCTGATACCGGACGAACTCCTGATACTGGATTTACTCCTGATAAAGAACTACTACCTGATACGGAACTAACTCCTGATGCTGGACTAAATCCTGATACTGGCATAACTCCTGACACAGGACTAACTGCTGCAACTGGACTAACTGCTGATACTGGACTAACTCCTGATGCAGATCTAATTGCTGATACTGGACTAACTCCTGATACAGAAATAAATTCTGATACAGAACTAACTCCTGATACTGGACCTATTCCTGATGCTGGATGAACTCCAGATACAAAACTAACTCCTGATACTGGACTCATTTCTGATGCTGGACTAATGCCTGATACTGGGCTAACTCCTGATACAGAACTAACTCCTGATACAGAACTACCTGCTGATACAGAAGTAACTCTGGATACAGAATTTACTCCTGACACTAGATTAATACCTGATACAAAACTACCTCCTGATACAGAACTATCTCCTGATAGAGAACTAACTCCTGATGCAGAACTAAATCCTGATACAGACTTAACTCCTGATACAGAACTATCTCCTGATAATAGATTAACTCCTGATACAGAACTAGCTCCTGATAAGTAACTAACTCCTGATACCAGACTAACTCCTGAAATTGGATGAATGCCTGATGTAGAACTAACTCCTGATACTGGACTAACTCCTGATACTTGACTATCTCTTGATACAGAACTAAATCCTGATATGGAACTAACTCCTGATACCAGACTAACTCCTGATGCTGGACTAATTGCTGATGTAGAACTAACTCCTGTTTCATGCTCAGCAGGCCTTAATTAGTCCACCGGCGAGAAATCATTTTCCAAACTCGATCGCGGGCGACTTCCCAACCACCCCCGCCAACCCCCGCTTAGCCCACCAAACAAGGGCAGAATTCTGCCACTGATACTGGACTAACTCCTGATACTGGACTAACTCCTGATACTAGATTAACTCCTGATACAGAACTATCTTCTGATACGCAACTGACTCCTGATACCAGACTAATTCCCGATATTGGACTAATTCCTGAGGTAGAACTAATTGCTGATACGGGATTAACTCCTGATACTGGACTAACTCCTGATACAGAACTAATTGCTGATACTGGACTAACTGTTGATACAGAACTAACTCCTGATACTGGACTAAATCCTGACGCTAGACTAACTCCTGATACTGGATTAACTCCAGATACAGAACTACCTCATGATACTGGACTAATTCCTGATACTGGATTAACTCCTGATACAGAACTAACTCCTGATCCAGAACTAACTCCTGATACGGAAATAACTCCTGATACCAGACAAACTCCTGATACTGGATTAACTCCGGATACAGAACGAGCTCCTGATACAGATCTAACTCCTGATACAGGAATAACTCCTGATACTAGATTAATTCCTGATACAGAACTATCTCATGATACGCAACTGACTCCTGATAACAGACTAATTCCTGATATTGGACTAATTCCTGATGTAGAACTAATTCCTGACACTGGATTAACTCCTGATATTGTACTACCTCCTGATAAAGAACTAACTCCTGATATAGAACTAATCCTGATACATGACTAACTCCTGATACTGAACTAATTCCTGATGTAGAACTAACTCCAGATCCTGGACTAACTGCTGAAACTGGACTAACTACTGATACAGAACTAAATCCTGATATTAGATTAATTCCTGAAACTGAACTACCTCCTGATACGGAACTAACTCCTGATACTAGACTAACTCCTGATACTGGACTAACTCCTGATGCTGGACTAACTCCTGATACAGAACTAACTCCTGATACTGGATTAACACCTGATACAGAACTAACTCCTGATACCAGACGAACTCCTGATACTGGATTTACTCCTGAAAGAGATCGACGTCCTGATCAGGAACTAACTCCTGATACTGGACAAAATCCTGATACTGGACTAACTCCTGACACAGAACTAACTGCTGAAACTGGACTAACTGCTGATAGTGGACTTACTCCTGATGCAGAACTAACTGCTGATACTGGACTAACTCCTGATACAGAAATAAATTCAGATACAGAACTAACTTCTGATACTGGACCTAATCCTGATGCTGGATGAACTCCACATACAAAACTAACTCCTGATACTGGACTCATTCCTGATGCTGGACTAATGCCTGATACTGGGCTAACTCCTGATACAGAACTAACTCCTAATACAGAACTACCTGCTGTTACAGAAGTAACTCTGGATACAGAATTTACTCCTGACGCTAGATTAATACCTGATACAAAACTAACTCCTGATACAGAACTATCTCCTGATAGAGAACTAACTCCTGATGCAGAACTAATTCCTGATACAGACTTAACTCCTGATACAAAACTATCTCCTGATACTAGATTAACTCCTGATACAGAACAAGCTCCTGATAAGTAACTAACTCCTGATACCAGACTAACCCCTAATATTGGATGAATGCCTGATGTAGAACTAACTCCTGATACTGGACTAACTCCTGATACTGAACTAACTCCTGATACTGGACTAACTCATAATGCTGGATTAACTCCTGATGCTGGACTAACTCCTGATACTGGATTAACTCCTGATACAGAACTAACTCCTGATGCAGAACTACCTCCTGATACAGAAGAAACTCTGGATACAGAATTTACTCCCTACACTAGATTAATACCTGATACAAAACTACCTCCTGATATAGAACTATCTCCTGATAGAGAACTAACTCCTGATACAGAACTAATTCCTGATACAGACTTAACTCCTGATACAGAACGATCTCCTGATACTAGATTAACTCCTGATACAGAACTAGCTCCTGATAAGTAACTAACTCCTGATACCAGACTAACTCCTGATATTGGATGAATGCCTGATGTAGAACTAACTCCTGATACTGGACTAACTCCTGATACTGAACTAACTCCTGATACTGGACTAACTCATAATGCTGGATTAACTCCTGATGCTGGACTAACTCCTGATACTGGATTAACTCCTGATACAGAACTAGCTCCTGATCCAGAAACAACATCTGATACCATGATTAATTCCTGATAAAGAACTACCTCCTGGTACGGAACTAACTCCTGATACCAGACTAACTCTTAATGCTGGACTAATTCCTGATGTAGAAAAACTCCTGTTTCATGCTGAACGGATCTTAATTAGTCCACCGGCGAGAAATCACCTTCCAAACTCGATCTCGGATGACCTCCCAACCACCCCCGCCAACCCCCACTTAGCCCCCCAACAAGGGCAAAATTCTGACCCTCACACTAGACTAACTCCAGTTACTGGATTAACTCCTGATACAGAAACACCTCCTGATACAGAACTAACTACTGATACAGAATTTACTCCTGAGACTGGAAAAACCCCTGAAACAGAAGGAACTCCTGATACAGGACTAACTCCAGATGCAGAGTTAACTCCTGATACTGGACTAACACTTGATGCTGGACTAACTCCTCATACTGGATTAACTCCTGATACAGAACTAACTCCTGATACCGGATGAACTCCTGATACTGGATTTACACCTGATAGAGAACTAGCTCCTGAAACGGAACTAACTCCTTATACTGGACTAACTCCTGATTCTAGATTAACTCCGGATACAGAACTATCTCCTGATACAGAACTAACTCCTGATACAAAAATAACTCCTGATACTAGATTAAATCCAGATACAGAACTATCTCCTGACATGCAACTGACTCCTGATACCACACTAATTCCTGATATTGGACTAATTCCTGATGTAGAACTAATTCCTGATACTGGATTAACTCCTGATACTGGACTACTTCCTGATACAGAACTAACTCCTGATATAGAAATAATCCTGATACATGATTAACTCCTGATACTGAACTAATTCCTGATGTAGAACTAACTCCAGGTACTAGACTAACTGCTGATACTGGACTAACTACTGATACAGAACTAAATCCTGATACTAGATTAATTCCTGAAACTGAACTACCTCCGGATACGGAACTAACTCCTCATACTGGACTAACTCCTGATATCCGGCAAACTCCTGATGTTGGACAAATTCCTGATGTAGAACTAACTCCTGATACTGGAAGAACTCCTGATACTGGACTATCTCCTGATACAGAACTAACTCCAGATATGGAAGTAATCGTGATACATGATTAACTCCTGATACTGGACTAACTCCTCATACAGAGCTAACTGCTGATACTGGACGAACTCCTGGTGCAGAGTTAACACCTGATACTGGACTAACTCCTGAAACAGAACTAACTCCTGATACTGGACTAACTCCTGATACTGGATTAACTTCTGATACTGGACTAACTCCTGACACTGGATTAACTCCTGATACAGAACTAACTCCTGATACAGAACCATCATCTGATACTAGATTAATTCCTGATAAAGAACTACCTCCTGGTACGGAACTAACTCCTGGTACCAGACTAACTCCTGATGCTGGACTAATTCCTGATGTAGAATTAACTCCTGTTTCATGCTGAACGAATCTTAATTAGTCCACCGGCGAGAAATCACATTCCAAACTCGATCTCGGGCGACTTCCCAACCATCTCCGCCAACCCCCGCTTAGCCCACCCAACAAGGGCAGAATTCTGCACCTGATACTGGACTAACCCCTGATACTGGATTAACTCCTTAAACAGAACATCTCCAGATACAGAAACAAATCCTGATACAGAACTGAAACCTGAGACTGGAAAAACCCATGAAACAGAAGAAACTACTGATACAGGACTAACTCGAGATGCAGAGTTAACTCCTGATACTGGACTAACACTTGATGCTGGACTAACTCCTGATACTGGACTAGCTCCTGATACCGGACGAACTCCTGATACTGGATTTACTCCTGATAGAGGACTAGCTCCTGAAACGGAACTAACTCCTGATACTGGAATAACTCCTGAGCTGGACTAACCCCTGACACAGAACGAACTGCTGAAACTGGACTGACAGCTGATACTGGACTTACTCCTGATGCAGAACTAACTGCTGATACTGGACTAACTCCTGATACAGAAGTAAATTCTGATACAGAACTAACTTCTGATACTGGACCTACTCCTGATGTTGGACGAACTCCAGATACAAATCTAACTCCTGATACTGGACTCATTCCTGATGCTGGACTAATGCCTGATACTGGGCTAACTCCTGATACAGAACTACCTCCTGATACAGAAGAAACTCTGGATACAGAATTTACTCCTGACACTAGATTAATACCTGATACAAAACTACCTCCTGATACAGAACTATCTCCTGATAGAGAACTAACTCCTGATACAGAACTAATTCCTGATACAGACTTAACTCCTGATACAGAACTATCTCCTGATACTAGATTAACTCCTGATACAGAACTAGCTCCTGATAAGTAACTACCTCCTGATACCAGACTAACTCCTGATATTCAATGAATGCCTGATGTAGAACTAACTCCTGATACTGGACTAACTCCTGACACTGGACTATCTCCTGATACAGAACGAGCTCCTGATATAGAACTAATCCTGATACATGATTAACTCCTGATACTGGACTAACTCCTGATCCAGAACTAACTGCTGATACTGGACTAACTGTTGATACAGAACTAACTCCTGATACTGGACTAAATCCTGACGCTAGAATAACTCCTGATACTGGATTAACTCCAGATACAGAACTACCTCATGATACTGGACTAATTCCTGATACTGGATTAACTCCTGATACAGAACTAACTCCTGATCCAGAACTAACTCCTGATACGGAAATAACTCCTGATACCAGACAAACTCCTGATACTGGATTAACTCCGGATACAGAACGAGCTCCTGATACAGATCTAACTCCTGATACAGGAATAACTCCTGATACTAGATTAATTCCTGATACAGAACTATCTCATGATACGCAACTGACTCCTGATAACAGACTAATTCCTGATATTGGACTAATTCCTGATAAAGAACTAACTCCTGATATAGATCTAATCCTGATACATGACTAACTCCTGATACTGAACTAATTCCTGATGTAGAACTAACTCCAAATCCTGGACTAACTGCTGAAACTGGACTAACTACTGATACAGAATTAAATCCTGATATTAGATTAATTCCTGAAACTGAACTACCTCCTGATACGGAACTAACTCCTGATACTAGACTAACTCCTGATACTGGACTAACTCCTGATGCTGGACTAACTCCTGATACAGAACTAACTCCTGATACTGGACAAAATCCTGATACTGGACTAACTCCTGACACAGAACTAACTGCTGAAACTGGACTAACTGCTGATAGTGGACTTACTCCTGATGCAGAACTAACTGCTGATACTGGACTAACTCCTGATACAGAAATAAATTCAGATACAGAACTAACTTCTGATACTGGACCTAATCCTGATGCTGGATGAACTCCAGATACAAAACCAACTCCTGATACTGGACTCATTCCTGATGCTGGACTAATGCCTGATACTGGGCTAACTCCTGATACAGAACTAACTCCTAATACAGAACTACCTGCTGATACAGAAGTAACTCTGGATACAGAATTTACTCCTGACGCTAGATTAATACCTGATACAAAACTAACTCCTGATACAGAACTATCTCCTGATAGAGAACTAACTCCTGATGCAGAACTAATTCCTGATACAGACTTAACTCCTGATACAAAACTATCTCCTGATACTAGATTAACTCCTGATACAGAACAAGCTCCTGATAAGTAACTAACTCCTGATACCAGACTAACCCCTAATATTGGATGAATGCCTGATGTAGAACTAACTCCTGATACTGGACTAACTCCTGACACTGGACTATCTCCTGATACAGAACGAGCTCCTGATATAGAACTAATCCTGATACATGATTAACTCCTGATACTGGACTAACTCCTGATCCAGAACTAACTGCTGATACTGGACTAACTGTTGATACAGAACTAACTCCTGATACTGGACTAAATCCTGACGCTAGAATAACTCCTGATACTGGATTAACTCCAGATACAGAACTACCTCATGATACTGGACTAATTCCTGATACTGGATTAACTCCTGATACAGAACTAACTCCTGATCCAGAACTAACTCCTGATACGGAAATAACTCCTGATACCAGACAAACTCCTGATACTGGATTAACTCCGGATACAGAACGAGCTCCTGATACAGATCTAACTCCTGATACAGGAATAACTCCTGATACTAGATTAATTCCTGATACAGAACTATCTCATGATACGCAACTGACTCCTGATAACAGACTAATTCCTGATATTGGACTAATTCCTGATAAAGAACTAACTCCTGATATAGATCTAATCCTGATACATGACTAACTCCTGATACTGAACTAATTCCTGATGTAGAACTAACTCCAAATCCTGGACTAACTGCTGAAACTGGACTAACTACTGATACAGAATTAAATCCTGATATTAGATTAATTCCTGAAACTGAACTACCTCCTGATACGGAACTAACTCCTGATACTAGACTAACTCCTGATACTGGACTAACTCCTGATGCTGGACTAACTCCTGATACAGAACTAACTCCTGATACTGGACAAAATCCTGATACTGGACTAACTCCTGACACAGAACTAACTGCTGAAACTGGACTAACTGCTGATAGTGGACTTACTCCTGATGCAGAACTAACTGCTGATACTGGACTAACTCCTGATACAGAAATAAATTCAGATACAGAACTAACTTCTGATACTGGACCTAATCCTGATGCTGGATGAACTCCAGATACAAAACCAACTCCTGATACTGGACTCATTCCTGATGCTGGACTAATGCCTGATACTGGGCTAACTCCTGATACAGAACTAACTCCTAATACAGAACTACCTGCTGATACAGAAGTAACTCTGGATACAGAATTTACTCCTGACGCTAGATTAATACCTGATACAAAACTAACTCCTGATACAGAACTATCTCCTGATAGAGAACTAACTCCTGATGCAGAACTAATTCCTGATACAGACTTAACTCCTGATACAAAACTATCTCCTGATACTTGATTAACTCCTGATACAGAACTAGCTCCTGATAAGTAACTAACTCCTGATACCAGACTAACCCCTGATATTGGATGAATGCCTGATGTAGAACTAACTCCTGATACTGGACTAACTCCTGATACTGAACTAACTCCTGATACTGGACTAACTCATAATGCTGGATTAACTCCTGATGCTGGACTAACTCCTGATACTGGATTAATTCCTGATACAGAACTAGCTCCTGATCCAGAAACAACATCTGATACCATGATTAATTCCTGATAAAGAACTACCTCCTGGTACGGAACTAACTCCTGATACCAGACTAACTCTTAATGCTGGACTAATTCCTGATGTAGAAAAACTCCTGTTTCATGCTGAACGGATCTTAATTAGTCCACCGGCGAGAAATCACCTTCCAAACTCGATCTCGGATGACCTCCCAACCACCCCCGCCAACCCCCACTTAGCCCCCCAACAGGGGCAAAATTCTGACCCTCATACTAGACTAACTCCAGTTACTGGTTTAACTCCTGATACAGAAACACCTCCTGATACAGAACTAACTACTGATACAGAATTTACTCCTGAGACTGGAAAAACCCCTGAAACAGAAGGAACTCCTGATACAGGACTAACTCCAGATGCAGAGTTAACTCCTGATACTGGACTAACACTTGATGCTGGACTAACTCCTCATACTGGATTAACTTCTGATACAGAACTAACTCTTGATACCGGACGAACTCCTGATACTGGATTTACACCTGATAGAGAACTAGCTCCTGAAACGGAACTAACTCCTGATACTGGACTAACTCCTGATACTGGACTAACCCCTGACACAGAACGAACTGCTGAAACTGGACTAACAGCTGATACTGGACGTACTCCTGATGCAGAACTAACTGCTGATACTGGACTAACTCCTGATACAGAAGTAAATTCTGATACAGAACTAACTCCTGATACTGGACCTACTCCTGATGTTGGACGAACTCCAGATACAAATCGAACTCCTGATACTGGACTCATTCCTGATGTTGGACTAATGCTTGATACTGGGCTAACTCCTGATACAGAACTAACTCCTGATGCAGAACTACCTCCTGATACAGAAGAAACTCTGGATACAGAATTTACTCCCTACACTAGATTAATACCTGATACAAAACTACCTCCTGATATAGAACTATCTCCTGATAGAGAACTAACTCCTGATACAGAACGATCTCCTGATACTAGATTAACTCCTGATACAGAACTAGCTCCTGATAAGTAACTAACTCCTGATACCAGACTAACTCCTGATATTGGATGAATGCCTGATGTAGAACTAACTCCTGATACTGGACTAACTCCTGATACTGAACTAACTCCTGATACTGGACTAACTCATAATGCTGGATTAACTCCTGATGCTGGACTAACTCCTGATACTGGATTAACTCCTGATACAGAACTAGCTCCTGATCCAGAAACAACATCTGATACCATGATTAATTCCTGATAAAGAACTACCTCCTGGTACGGAACTAACTCCTGATACCAGACTAACTCTTAATGCTGGACTAATTCCTGATGTAGAAAAACTCCTGTTTCATGCTGAACGGATCTTAATTAGTCCACCGGCGAGAAATCACCTTCCAAACTCGATCTCGGATGACCTCCCAACCACCCCCGCCAACCCCCACTTAGCCCCCCAACAAGGGCAAAATTCTGACCCTCATACTAGACTAACTCCAGTTACTGGATTAACTCCTGATACAGAAACACCTCCTGATACAGAACCTAACTACTGATACAGAATTTACTCCTGAGACTGGAAAAACCCCTGAAACAGAAGGAACTCCTGATACAGGACTAACTCCAGATGCAGAGTTAACTCCTGATACTGGACTAACATTTGATGCTGGACTAACTCCTCATACTGGACTAACTCCTGATACAGAACTAACTCCTGATACCGGACGAGCTCCTGATACTGGATTTACACCTGATAGAGAACTAGCTCCTGAAACGGAACTAACTCCTGATGCTGGACTAACTCTTGATACTGGACTAACCCCTGACTCAGAACGAACTGCTGAAACTGGACTAACAGCTGATACTGGACGTACTCCTGATGCAGAACTAACTGCTGATACTGGACTAACTCCTGATACAGAAGTAAATTCTGATACAGAACTAACTCCTGATACTGGACCTACTCCTGATGTTGGACGAACTCCAGATACAAATCGAACTCCTGATACTGGACTCATTCCTGATGTTGGACTAATGCCTGATACTGGGCTAACTCCTGATACAGAACTAACTCCTGATGCAGAACTACCTCCTGATACAGAAGAAACTCTGGATACAGAATTTACTCCTGACACTAGATTAATACCTGATACAAAGCTACCTCCTGATACAGAACTATCTCCTGATAGAGAACTAACTCCTGATACAGAACTAATTCCTGATACAGACTTAACTCCTGATACAGAACTAACTCCTGATACTAGATTAACTCCTGATACAGAACTAGCTCCTGATAAGTAACTAACTCCTGATACCAGACTAACTCCTGATATTCAATGAATGCCTGATGTAGAACTAGCACCTGATACTGGACAAACTCCTGACACTGGACTATCTCCTGATACAGAACGAACTCCTGATATAGAACTAATCCTGATACATGATTAACTCCTGATACAGGATTAACTCCTGATACTGGACTAACTCCTGGTAAAGAACTAAATCCTGATACATGATCAACTCCTGATACTGGACTAAATCCTCATATAGAACGAACTCCAGATACTGGACTGAATCCTGCTACTGGAGAAACTCCTACTTCTAGTCTTAATCCTGATACAGAACTAACACCTGATACAGGACTAACTCCTGATGCTGGACTAACTGCTGATACTGGACTAACACCTGGTACAGAACTAACTCCTGATCCTGGACTGACTCCTGATACAGGATTAACTCCTGATACTGGATTAACACCTGATACAGAACTAACTCCTGATCCAGAACTAACTCCTGATACGGAAATAACTCCTGATACCAGACAAACTCCTGATACTGGATTAACTCCGGATACAGAACGAGCTCCTGATACAGATCTAACTCCTGATACAGGAATAACTCCTGATACTAGATTAATTCCTGATACAGAACTATCTCATGATACGCAACTGACTCCTGATAACAGACTAATTCCTGATATTGGACTAATTCCTGATGTAGAACTAATTCCTGACACTGGATTAACTCCAGATATTGGACTACCTCCTGATAAAGAACTAATTCCTGATACGGAAATAACTCCTGATACCAGACAAACTCCTGATACTGGATTAACTCCGGATACAGAACGAGCTCCTGATACAGATCTAACTCCTGATACAGGAATAACTCCTGATACTAGATTAATTCCTGATACAGAACTATCTCATGATACGCAACTGACTCCTGGTAACAGACTAATTCCTGATATTGGACTAATCCCTGATGTAGAACTAATTCCTGACACTGGATTAACTCCAGATATTGGACTACCTCCTGATAAAGAACTAACTCCTGATATAGAACTAATCCTGATACATGACTAACACCTGATACTGAACTAATTCCTGATGTAGAACTAACTCCAGATCCTGGACTAACTGCTGATACTGAACTAACTACTGATACAGAACTAAATCCTGATGTTAGATTAATATCTGAAACTGAACTACCTCCTGATACGGAACTAACTCCTGATACTAGACTAACTTCTGATACTGGATTAACTCCTGATACAGAACTACCTCATGATACTGGACTAATTCCTGATACTGGATTAACTCCTGATCCAGAACTAACTCCTGATCCAGAACTAACTCCCGAGCCAGAACTAACTCCTGATACGGAAATAACTCCTGATACCAGACAAAATCCTGATACTGGATTAACTCCGGATACAGAACTATCTCCTGATACAGAACTAACTCCTGATACAGGAATAACTCCTGATACTAGATTAACTCCTGATAGAGAACTATCTCCTGATACGCAGCTGACTCCTGATACCAGACTAATTCCTGATATTGGACTAATTCCTGATGTAGAACTATTTCCTGATACTGGATTAACTCCTGATATTGGACTACCTCCTGATACAGAACTAACTCCCGATATAGAACTAATCCTGATACATGACTAACTCCTGCTACTGAACTAATTCCTGATGTAGAACTAACTCCAGATACTGGACTAACTACTGATACAGAAGTAAATCCTGATACTACATTAATGTCTGAAACTGAACTACCTCCTGATACAGAACTAACTCCTGATACTGGACTAACTCCTGATACTGGACTAACTTCTGATGCAGAATTAACTCCTGATACTGGACTAACTCCAAACGCAGAGTTAATTCCTGACACTGGACTAATTCCTGATGCTGGACTAACTCCTGATACAGAACTAAATCCTGATACTGGATTAACACCTGATACAGAACTAACTCCTGATACTGGACTAAATCCTGATGTGGACTAACTCCTGATACTGGATTAACTCCTGATACAGAACTACCTCATGACATTGGACTAATTCCTGATACTGGATTAACTCCTGATACAGTACTAACCCCTGATCCAGAACTAAGTTCTGATACGGAAATAACTCCTGATACCAGACTAACTCCTGTTATTGGACTACCTGCTGTTACAGAACTAGCTCCTGATATAGAACTAATCCTGATACATGATTAACTCCTGATACTGGACTAATTCCTGATGTAGAACTAACTCCATATACTGGACCAACTGCTGCTCTGGACTATGTCCTGATACAGAACTAACTCCTGATATAGAACTAATCCTGATACATGATTAACTCCTGATACTGGACTAACTCCTGATACAGAACTAACTGTTGATACTGGACTAACTGTTGATACTGGACAAACTCCTGATACAGAACTAACTGCTGATATTGGACTAACTCCTGGTACAGAACTAAATCCTGATACATGATCAACTCCTGATACTGGACTAAATCCTCATATAGAACGAACTCCAGATACAGAACTAAATCCTGATACTGGAGAAACTCCTGCTTCTAGACTTAATCCTGATACAGAACTAACTCCTGATACTGGACTAACTCCTGATGCTGGACTAACTGCTGATACTGGACTAACACCTGGTACAGAACTAACTCCTGATCCTGGACAAACTCCTGATACAGGACTAACTCCTGTTGCAGAGTTATCTCCTGATACTGGACTAACTCCTGATGCAGAGTTAACTCCTGATACTGGATTAACACCTGATGCTGGATTAAATCCTCATACAGAACTAGCTCCTGATACAGGATTAACTCCTGATACTGCACTAACTCCTGGTAAAGAACTAAATCCTGATACATGATCAACTCCTGATACTGGACTAAATCCTCATATAGAACGAACTCCAGATACTGGACTGAATCCTGCTACTGGAGAAACTCCTACTTCTAGACTTAATCCTGATACAGAACTAACACCTGATACTGGAGTAACTCCTGATGCTGGACTAACTGCTGATACTGGACTAACACCTGGTACAGAACTAACTCCTGATCCTGGACTGACTCCTGATACAGGATTAACTCCTGATACTGGACTAACTACTGATACAGAACTAACTCCTGATCCCGGACTAACTCTTAATACTGTATTAACTTGTGATAGAGAACTACCTCCTCATGCAGAACTACCTCCAGCTACAGAACTAACTCCTGATACAGATCTATCTCCTGATACAGAACTAAATCCTAATACCGGACTAACTCCTGATACAGTACTAACTCCCGATACTGACTAACTCCTGTTACTGGACTAACTCCTGTTGCAGAGTTATCTCCTGATACTGGACTAACTCCTGATGCAGAGTTAACTCCTGATACTGGGTGAACACCCGATGCTGGATTAAATACTCATACTGAACTAGCTCCTGATACAGGATTAACTCCTGATACAGAACTAACTGCTGATACTGGACTAACTCCTGGTACTGGATTAACTCCGGATACAGAACTAGCTCCTGATACAGAACTAACCCCTGATACAGGAATAACTCCTGACACTAGATTAACTCCGGATACAGAACTATCTCCTGATACGCAACTGACTCCTGATACCAGACTAATACCTGATATTGGCCTAATTCCTGATGTAGAACTAATTCCTTATACAGAACTAACTCCTGATACTGGACTATCTCCTGATACTGGACTAACTCCTGATACAGAACTAACTGCTGATACTGGACTAACTGCTGATACAGAACGAGCTCCTGATACAGATCTAACTCCTGATACAGGAATAAATCCTGATACTAGATTAATTCCTGATACAGAACTACCTCCTGATACGGAACTAACTCCTGATACTAGACTAACTTCTGATACTGGATTAACTCCTGATACAGAACTACCTCATGATACTGGACTAATTCCTGATACTGGATTAACTCCTGATCCAGAACTAACTCCTGATCCAGAACAAACTCCCGAGCCAGAACTAACTCATGATACGGAAATAACTCCTGATACCAGACAAAATCCTGATACTGGATTAACTCCGGATACAGAACTATCTCCTGATACAGAACTAACTCCTGATCCAGAACTAACTCCCGAGCCAGAACTAACTCCTGATACGGAAATAACTCCTGATACCAGACAAAATCCTGATACTGGATTAACTCCGGATACAGAACTATCTCCTGATACAGAACTAACTCCTGATACAGGAATAACTCCTGATACTAGATTAACTCCTGATACAGAACTATCTCCTGATAGGCAGCTGACTCCTGATACCAGACTAATTCCTGATATTGGACTAATTCCTGATGTAGAACTATTTCCTGATACTGGATTAACTCCTGATATTGGACTACCTCCTGATACAGAACTAACTCCCGATATAGAACTAATCCTGATACATGACTAACTCCTGCTACTGAACTAATTCCTGATGTAGAACTAACTCCAGATACTGGACTAACTACTGATACAGAAGTAAATCCTGATACTACATTAATGTCTGAAACTGAACTACCTCCTGATACAGAACTAACTCCTGATACTAGACTAACTCCTGATACTGGACTAACTCCTGATGCAGAGTTCACTCCTGATACTGGACTAACTTCAAATGCAGAGTTAAATCCTGACACTGGACTAACTCCTGATGCTGGACTAACTCCTGATACAGAAGTAACTCCTGATACAGAACTAACTCCTGATAGCGGACGAACTCCTGATACTGGATTTACTCCTGATAGAAAACAACATACTGATCAGGAACTAACTCCCGATACTGGACAAAATCCTGATACTGGACTAACACTTGACACAGAACTAACTGCTGAAACAGGACTAACTGCTGATACTGGACTTACTCCTGATGCAGAACTAACTGCTGATACTGGACTAACTCCTGATACAGAAATAAATTCTGATACAGAACTAACTCCTGATACTGGACCTACTCCTAATGCTGGATGAATTCCAGATACAAAACTAACTCCTGATACTGGACTCATTCCTGATGCTGGACTAATGCCTGATACTGGGCTAACTCCTGATACAGAACTAACTCCTGATACAGAACTACCTGCTGATACTGGATTAACTCTGAATACAGAATTTACTCCTGACACTAGATTAATACCTGATACAAAACTACGTCCTGATACAGAACTATCTCCTGATAGAGAACTAACTCCTGATGCAGAACTAATTCCTGATTCAGACTTAACTACTGATACAGAACTATCTCCTGATACTAGATTAACTCCTGATACAGAACTAGCTCCTGATAAGTAACTAACTCCTGATACCTGACTAACCCCTGATATTGGATGAATGCCTGATGTAGAACAAACTCCTGATACTGGACTAACTCCTGATACTGAACTATCTCCTGATACAGAACTAACTTCTGATATCAACTAATCCTGATACATGATTAACTGCTGATACTGGACAAACTCCTGGTACTGGACTAACTCCTGGTACAGAACTAACTGCTGATACTGGACTAACTCCTGGTACTGGATTAACTCCGGATACAGAACTAGCTCCTGATACAGAACTAACTCCTAATACAGGAATAACTCCTGATACTAGATTAACTCCGGATACAGAACTATCTCCTGATACGCAACTGACTCCTGATACCAGACTAATACATGGTATTGGCCTAAATCCTGATACTGGATTAACTCCTGTTACTGGACTACCTCCTGATACAGAACTAACTCCTGATATAGAACTAAACCTGATACATGATTAACTCCTAATACTGAACTCATTCCTGATGTAGAACTAACTCCAGATACTGGAATAACATTTGATACTGGATTAACTACTGATACAGAACTAAATCCTGATACTAGATTAATTCCTGAAACTGAACTACCTCCTGATGATGAACTAACACCTGATACTGGACTAACTCCTGATACTGGACTAACTTCTGATGCAGAATTAACTCCTGATACTGGACTAACTCCAAACGCAGAGTTAATTCCTGACACTGGACTAATTCCTGATGCTGGACTATGTCCTGATACAGAACTAAATCCTGATACTGGATTAACACCTGATACAGAACTAACTCCTGATACTGGACTAAATCCTGATGTGGACTAACTCCTGATACTGGATTAACACCTGATACAGAACTACCTCATGACATTGGACTAATTCCTGATACTGGATTAACTCCTGATACAGTACTAACCCCTGATCCAGAACTAAGTTCTGATACGGAAATAACTCCTGATACCAGACTAACTCCTGTTATTGGACTACCTGCTGTTACAGAACTAGCTCCTGATATAGAACTAATCCTGATACATGATTAACTCCTGATACTGGACTAATTCCTGATGTAGAACTAACTCCATATACTGGACCAACTGCTGCTCTGGACTATGTCCTGATACAGAACTAACTCCTGATATAGAACTAATCCTGATACATGATTAACTCCTGATACTGGACTAACTCCTGATACAGAACTTACTGTTGATACTGGACTAACTGCTATACTGGACAAACTCCTGATACAGAACTAACTGCTGATATTGGACTAACTCCTGGTACAGAACTAAATCCTGATACATGATCAACTCCTGATACTGGACTAAATCCTCATATAGAACGAACTCCAGATACTGGACTGAATCATGATACTGGAGAAACTCCTGCTTCTAGACTTAATCCTGATACAGAACTAACTCCTGATACTGGACTAACTCCTGATGCTGGACTAACTGCTGATACTGGACTAACACCTGGTACAGAACTAACTCCTGATCCTGGACAAACTCCTGATACAGGACTAACTCCTGTTGCAGAGTTATCTCCTGATACTGGACTAACTCCTGATGCAGAGTTAACTCCTGATACTGGATTAACACCTGATGCTGGATTAAATCCTCATACAGAACTAGCTCCTGATACAGGATTAACTCCTGATACTGGACTAACTCCTGGTAAAGAACTAAATCCTGATACATGATCAACTCCTGATACTGGACTAAATCCTCATATAGAACGAACTCCAGATACTGGACTGAATCCTGCTACTGGAGAAACTCCTGCTTCTAGACTTAATCCTGATACAGAACTAACACCTGATACTGGAGTAACTCCTGATGCTGGACTAACTGCTGATACTGGACTAACACCTGGTACAGAACTAACTCCTGATCCTGGACTGACTCCTGATACAGGATTAACTCCTGATACTGGACTAACTACTGATACAGAACTAACTCCTGATCCCGGACTAACTCTTAATACTGTATTAACTTGTGATAGAGAACTACCTCCTCATGCAGAACTACCTCCAGCTACAGAACTAACTCCTGATACAGATCTATCTCCTGATACAGAACTAAATCCTAATACCGGACTAACTCCTGATACAGTACTAACTCCCGATACTGACTAACTCCTGTTACTGGACTAACTCCTGTTGCAGAGTTATCTCCTGATACTGGACTAACTCCTGATGCAGAGTTAACTCCTGATACTGGGTGAACACCCGATGCTGGATTAAATACTCATACTGAACTAGCTCCTGATACAGGATTAACTCCTGATACAGAACTAACTGCTGATACTGGACTAACTCCTGGTACTGGATTAACTCCGGATACAGAACTAGCTCCTGATACAGAACTAACCCCTGATACAGGAATAACTCCTGACACTAGATTAACTCCGGATACAGAACTATCTCCTGATACGCAACTGACTCCTGATACCAGACTAATACCTGATATTGGCCTAATTCCTGATGTAGAACTAATTCCTGATACTGGATTAAGTCCTGTTACTGGACTACCTCCTGATACAGAACTAACTCCTGGTATAGAACTAAACCTGATACATGATTAACTCCTGATACTGAACTCATTCCTGATGTAGAACTAACTCCAGATACTGGAATAACTTTTGATACTGGACTAACTACTGATACAGAACTAAATCCTGATACTAGATTAATTCCTGAAACTGAACTACCTCCTGATGAGGAACTAACTCCTGATACTGGACTAACTCCTGATACTGGACTAACTCCAAACGCAGAGTAAAATCCTGACACTGGACTAATTCCTGATGCTGGACTAACTCCTGATACAGAACTAAATCCTGATACTGGATTAACACCTGATACAGAACTAACTCCTGATACTGGACTAAATCATGATGTGGACTAACTCCTGATACTGGATTAACTCCTGATACAGAACTACCTCATGATACTGGGCTAATTCCTGATACTGGATTAACTCCTGATACAGAACTAACTCCTGATCCAGAACTAAGTCCTGATACGGAAATAACTCCTGATGCCAGACTAACTCCTGTTAATGGACTACCTGCTGTTACAGAACTAGCTCCTGATATAGAACTAATCCTGATACATGATTAACTCCTGATACTGGACTAATTCCTGATGTAGAACTAACTCCAGATACTGGACCAACTGTTGCTCTGGACTATGTCCTGAAACAGAACTAACTCCTGATATAGAACTAATCCTGATTCATGATTAACTCCTGATACTGGACTAACTTCTGACACAGAACTAACTGCTGATACTGGACTAACTGCTGATACTGGACTAACTCCTGATGCAGATCTAACTGCTGAAACTGGACGAACTGCTGATACTGGACTTACTCCTGATGCAAAACTAAGTGCTGATACTGGACTAACTCCTGATACAGAAATAAATTCAGATACAGAACTAACTCCTGATACTGGACCTACTCCTGATGCTGGATGAACTCCAGATACAAACCTAACTACTGATACTGGACTCATTCCTGATGCTGGACTAATGCCTGATACTGGGCTAACTCCTGATACAGAACTAATTCCTAATACAGAACTACCTGCTGATACAGAAGTAACTCTGGATACAGAATTTACTCCTGACACTAGATTAATACCTGATACAAAACTACCTCCTGATACAGAACTATCTCCTGATAGAGAACTAACTCCTGATACAGAACTAATTCCTGATTCAGACTTAACTACTGATACAGAACTATCTCCTGATACTTGATTAACTCCTGATACAGAACTAGCTCCTGATAAGTAACTAACTCCTGATACCAGACTAACCCCTGATATTGGATGAATGCCTGATGTAGAACAAACTCCTGATACTGGACTAACTCCTGATACTGAACTATCTCCTGATACAGAACTAACTTCTGATATCAACTAATCCTGATACATGATTAACTGCTGATACTGGACAAACACCTGGTACTGGACTAACTCCTGGTACAGAACTAACTGCTGATACTGGACCAACTCCTGGTACTGGATTAACTCCGGATACAGAACTAGCTCCTGATACAGAACTAACTCCTAATACAGGAATAACTCCTGATACTAGATTAACTCCGGATACAGAACTATCTCCTGATACGCAACTGAATCCTGATACCAGACTAATACCTGGTATTGGCCTAATTCCTGATGTAGAACTAATTCCTGATACTGGATTAACTCCTGTTACTGGACTACCTCCTGATACAGAACTAACTCCTGATATAGAACTAAACCTGATACATGATTAACTCCTGATACTGAACTCATTCCTGATGTAGAACTAACTCCAGATACTGGAATAACATTTGATACTGGATTAACTACTGATACAGAACTAAATCCTGATACTAGATTAATTCCTGAAACTGAACTACCTCCTGATGAGGAGCTAACACCTGATACTGGACTAACTCCTGATACTGGACTAACTTCTGATGCAGAATTAACTCCTGATACTGGACTAACTCCAAACGCAGAGTTAATTCCTGACACTGGACTAATTCCTGATGCTGGACTATGTCCTGATACAGAACTAAATCCTGATACTGGATTAACACCTGATACAGAACTAACTCCTGATACTGGACTATCTCCTGATACTGGACTAACTCCTGATACAGAACTAACTGCTGATACTGGACTAACTGCTGATACAGAACGAGCTCCTGATACAGATCTAACTCCTGATACAGGAATAACTCCTGATACTAGATTAATTCCTGATACAGAACTATCTCATGATATGCAACTGACTCCTGATAACAGACTAATTCCTGATATTGGACTAATTCCTGATGTAGAACTAATTCCTGACACTGGATTAACTCCAGATATTGGACCTCCTCCTGATAAAGAACTAATTCCTGATACGGAAATAACTCCTGATACCAGACAAACTCCTGATACTGGATTAACTCCGGATACAGAACGAGCTCCTGATACAGATCTAACTCCTGATACAGGAATAACTCCTGATACTAGATTAATTCCTGATACAGAACTATCTCATGATACGCAACTGACTCCTGGTAACAGACTAATTCCTGATATTGGACTAATTCCTGATGTAGAACTAATTCCTGACACTGGATTAACTCCAGATATTGGACTACCTCCTGATAAAGAACTAACTCCTGATATAGAACTAATCCTGATACATGACTAACACCTGATACTGAACTAATTCCTGATGTAGAACTAACTCCAGATCCTGGACTAACTGCTGATACTGAACTAACTACTGATACAGAACTAAATCCTGATGTTAGATTAATATCTGAAACTGAACTACCTCCTGATACGGAACTAACTCCTGATACTAGACTAACTTCTGATACTGGATTAACTCCTGATACAGAACTACCTCATGATACTGGACTAATTCCTGATACCGGATTAACTCCTGATCCAGAACTAACTCCTGATCCAGAACTAACTCCCGAGCCAGAACTAACTCCGGATACGGAAATAACTCCTGATACCAGACAAAATCCTGATACTGGATTAACTCCGGATACAGAACTATCTCCTGATACAGAACTAACTCCTGATACAGGAATAACTCCTGATACTAGATTAACTCCTGATACAGAACTATCTCCTGATAGGCAGCTGACTCCTGATACCAGACTAATTCCTGATATTGGACTAATTCCTGATGTAGAACTATTTCCTGATACTGGATTAACTCCTGATATTGGACTACCTCCTGATACAGAACTAACTCCCGATATAGAACTAATCCTGATACATGACTAACTCCTGCTACTGAACTAATTCCTGATGTAGAACTAACTCCAGATACTGGACTAACTACTGATACAGAAGTAAATCCTGATACTACATTAATGTCTGAAACTGAACTACCTCCTGATACAGAACTAACTCCTGATACTAGACTAACTCCTGATACTGGACTAACTCCTGATGCAGAGTTCACTCCTGATACTGGACTAACTTCAAATGCAGAGTTAAATCCTGACACTGGACTAACTCCTGATGCTGGACTAACTCCTGATACAGAAGTAACTCCTGATACAGAACTAACTCCTGATAGCGGACGAACTCCTGATACTGGATTTACTCCTGATAGAAAACAACATACTGATCAGGAACTAACTCCCGATACTGGACAAAATCCTGATACTGGACTAACACTTGACACAGAACTAACTGCTGAAACAGGACTAACTGCTGATACTGGACTTACTCCTGATGCAGAACTAACTGCTGATACTGGACTAACTCCTGATACAGAAATAAATTCTGATACAGAACTAACTCCTGATACTGGACCTACTCCTAATGCTGGATGAATTCCAGATACAAAACTAACTCCTGATACTGGACTCATTCCTGATGCTGGACTAATGCCTGATACTGGGCTAACTCCTGATACAGAACTAACTCCTGATACAGAACTACCTGCTGATACTGGATTAACTCTGAATACAGAATTTACTCCTGACACTAGATTAATACCTGATACAAAACTACGTCCTGATACAGAACTATCTCCTGATAGAGAACTAACTCCTGATGCAGAACTAATTCCTGATTCAGACGTAACTACTGATACAGAACTATCTCCTGATACTAGATTAACTCCTGATACAGAACTAGCTCCTGATAAGTAACTAACTCCTGATACCTGACTAACCCCTGATATTGGATGAATGCCTGATGTAGAACAAACTCCTGATACTGGACTAACTCCTGATACTGAACTATCTCCTGATACAGAACTAACTTCTGATATCAACTAATCCTGATACATGATTAACTGTTGATACTGGACAAACTCCTGGTACTGGACTAACTCCTGGTACAGAACTAACTGCTGATACTGGACTAACTCCTGGTACTGGATTAACTCCGGATACAGAACTAGCTCCTGATACAGAACTAACTCCTAATACAGGAATAACTCCTGATACTAGATTAACACCGGATACAGAACTATCTCCTGATACGCAACTGACTCCTGATACCAGACTAATTCCTGGTATTGGCCTAATTCCTGATACTGGATTAACTCCTGTTACTGGACTACCTCCTGATACAGAACTAACTCCTGATATAGAACTAAACCTGATACATGATTAACTCCTAATACTGAACTCATTCCTGATGTAGAACTAACTCCAGATACTGGAATAACATTTGATACTGGATTAACTACTGATACAGAACTAAATCCTGATACTAGATTAATTCCTGAAACTAAACTACCTCCTGATGATGAACTAACACCTGATACTGGACTAACTCCTGATACTGGACTAACTTCTGATGCAGAATTAACTCCTGATACTGGACTAACTCCAAACGCAGAGTTAATTCCTGACACTGGACTAATTCCTGATGCTGGACTAACTCTTGATACAGAACTTAATCCTGATACTGGATTAACACCTGATACAGAACTAACTCCTGATACTGGACTAAATCCTGATGTGGACTAACTCCTGATACTGGATTAACTCCTGATACAGAACTACCTCATGACATTGGACTAATTCCTGATACTAGATTAACTCCTGATACAGTACTAACCCCTGATCCAGAACTAAGTTCTGATACGGAAATAACTCCTGATACCAGACTAACTCCTGTTATTGGACTACCTGCTGTTACAGAACTAGCTCCTGATATAGAACTAATCCTGATACATGATTAATTCCTGATACTGGACTAATTCCTGATGTAGAACTAACTCCATATACTGGACCAACTGCTGCTCTGGACTATGTCCTGATACAGAACTAACTCCTGATATCGAACTAATCCTGATACATGATTAACTCCTGATACTGGACTAACTCCTGATACAGAACTAACTGTTGATACTGGACTAACTGCTGATACTAGACAAACTCCTGATACAGAACTAACTGCTGATATTGGACTAACTCCTGGTACAGAACTAAATCCTGATACATGATCAACTCCTGATACTGGACTAAATCCTCATATAGAACGAACTCCAGATACTGGACTAAATCCTGCTACTGGAGAAACTCCTGCTTCTAGACTTAATCCTGATACAGAACTAACTCCTGATACTGGACTAACTCCTGATGCTGGACTAACTGCTGATACTGGACTAACACCTGGTACAGAACTAACTCCTGATCCTGGACAAACTCCTGATACAGGACTAACTCCTGTTGCAGAGTTATCTCCTGATACTGGACTAACTCCTGATGCAGAGTTAACTCCTGATACTGGATTAACACCTGATGCTGGATTAAATCCTCATACAGAACTAGCTCCTGATACAGGATTAACTCCTGATAGTGGACTAACTCCTGGTAAAGAACTAAATCCTGATACATGATCAACTCCTGATACTGGACTAAATCCTCATATAGAACGAACTCCAGATACTGGACTGAATCCTGCTACTGGAGAAACTCCTTCTTCTAGACTTAATCCTGATACAGAACTAACACCTGATACTGGAGTAACTCTTGATGCTGGACTAACTGCTGATACTGGACTAACACCTGGTACAGAACTAACTCCTGATCCTGGACTGACTACTGATACAGGATTAACTCCTGATACTGGACTAACTACTGATACAGAACTAACTCCTGATCCCGGACTAACTCTTAATACTGTATTAACTTGTGATAGAGAACTACCTCCTCATGCAGAACTACCTCCAGCTACAGAACTAACTCCTGATACAGATCTATCTCCTGATACAGAACTAAATCCTAATACCGGACTAACTCCTGATACAGTACTAACTCCCGATACTGACTAACTCCTGTTACTGGACTAACTCCTGTTGCAGAGTTATCTCCTGATACTGGACTAACTCCTGATGCAGAGTTAACTCCTGATACTGGGTGAACACCCGATGCTGGATTAAATACTCATACTGAACTAGCTCCTGATACAGGATTAACTCCTGATACAGAACTAACTGCTGATACTGGACTAACTCCTGGTACTGGATTAACTCCGGATACAGAACTAGCTCCTGATACAGAACTAACCCCTGATACAGGAATAACTCCTGACACTAGATTAACTCCGGATACAGAACTATCTCCTGATACGCAACTGACTCCTGATACCAGACTAATACCTGATATTGGCCTAATTCCTGATGTAGAACTAATTCCTGATACTGGATTAAGTCCTGTTACTGGACTACCTCCTGATACAGAACTAAATCCTGATACTAGATTAATTCCTGAAACTGAACTACCTCCTGATGAGGAACTAACTCCTGATACTGGACTAACTCCTGATACTGGACTAACTCCAAACGCAGAGTAAAATCCTGACACTGGACTAATTCCTGATGCTGGACTAACTCCTGATACAGAACTAAATCCTGATACTGGATTAACACCTGATACAGAACTAACTCCTGATACTGGACTAAATCATGATGTGGACTAACTCCTGATACTGGATTAACTCCTGATACAGAACTACCTCATGATACTGGACTAATTCCTGATACTGGATTAACTCCTGATACAGAACTAACTCCTGATCCAGAACTAAGTCCTGATACAGAAATAACTCCTGATGCCAGACTAACTCCTGTTAATGGACTACCTGCTGTGACAGAACTAGCTCCTGATATACAACTAATCCTGATACATGATTAACTCCTGATACTGGACTAATTCCTGATGTAGAACTATTTCCTGATACTGGATTAACTCCTGATATTGGACTACCTCCTGATACAGAACTAACTCCCGATATAGAACTAATCCTGATACATGACTAACTCCTGCTACTGAACTAATTCCTGATGTAGAACTAACTCCAGATACTGGACTAACTACTGATACAGAAGTAAATCCTGATACTACATTAATGTCTGAAACTGAACTACCTCCTGATACAGAACTAACTCCTGATACTAGACTAACTCCTGATACTGGACTAACTCCTGATGCAGAGTTCACTCCTGATACTGGACTAACTTCAAATGCAGAGTTAAATCCTGACACTGGACTAACTCCTGATGCTGGACTAACTCCTGATACAGAAGTAACTCCTGATACAGAACTAACTCCTGATAGCGGACGAACTCCTGATACTGGATTTACTCCTGATAGAAAACAACATACTGATCAGGAACTAACTCCCGATACTGGACAAAATCCTGATACTGGACTAACACTTGACACAGAACTAACTGCTGAAACAGGACTAACTGCTGATACTGGACTTACTCCTGATGCAGAACTAACTGCTGATACTGGACTAACTCCTGATACAGAAATAAATTCTGATACAGAACTAACTCCTGATACTGGACCTACTCCTAATGCTGGATGAATTCCAGATACAAAACTAACTCCTGATACTGGACTCATTCCTGATGCTGGACTAATGCCTGATACTGGGCTAACTCCTGATACAGAACTAACTCCTGATACAGAACTACCTGCTGATACTGGATTAACTCTGAATACAGAATTTACTCCTGACACTAGATTAATACCTGATACAAAACTACGTCCTGATACAGAACTATCTCCTGATAGAGAACTAACTCCTGATGCAGAACTAATTCCTGATTCAGACGTAACTACTGATACAGAACTATCTCCTGATACTAGATTAACTCCTGATACAGAACTAGCTCCTGATAAGTAACTAACTCCTGATACCTGACTAACCCCTGATATTGGATGAATGCCTGATGTAGAACAAACTCCTGATACTGGACTAACTCCTGATACTGAACTATCTCCTGATACAGAACTAACTTCTGATATCAACTAATCCTGATACATGATTAACTGTTGATACTGGACAAACTCCTGGTACTGGACTAACTCCTGGTACAGAACTAACTGCTGATACTGGACTAACTCCTGGTACTGGATTAACTCCGGATACAGAACTAGCTCCTGATACAGAACTAACTCCTAATACAGGAATAACTCCTGATACTAGATTAACACCGGATACAGAACTATCTCCTGATACGCAACTGACTCCTGATACCAGACTAATTCCTGGTATTGGCCTAATTCCTGATACTGGATTAACTCCTGTTACTGGACTACCTCCTGATACAGAACTAACTCCTGATATAGAACTAAACCTGATACATGATTAACTCCTAATACTGAACTCATTCCTGATGTAGAACTAACTCCAGATACTGGAATAACATTTGATACTGGATTAACTACTGATACAGAACTAAATCCTGATACTAGATTAATTCCTGAAACTAAACTACCTCCTGATGATGAACTAACACCTGATACTGGACTAACTCCTGATACTGGACTAACTTCTGATGCAGAATTAACTCCTGATACTGGACTAACTCCAAACGCAGAGTTAATTCCTGACACTGGACTAATTCCTGATGCTGGACTAACTCTTGATACAGAACTTAATCCTGATACTGGATTAACACCTGATACAGAACTAACTCCTGATACTGGACTAAATCCTGATGTGGACTAACTCCTGATACTGGATTAACTCCTGATACAGAACTACCTCATGACATTGGACTAATTCCTGATACTAGATTAACTCCTGATACAGTACTAACCCCTGATCCAGAACTAAGTTCTGATACGGAAATAACTCCTGATACCAGACTAACTCCTGTTATTGGACTACCTGCTGTTACAGAACTAGCTCCTGATATAGAACTAATCCTGATACATGATTAATTCCTGATACTGGACTAATTCCTGATGTAGAACTAACTCCATATACTGGACCAACTGCTGCTCTGGACTATGTCCTGATACAGAACTAACTCCTGATATCGAACTAATCCTGATACATGATTAACTCCTGATACTGGACTAACTCCTGATACAGAACTAACTGTTGATACTGGACTAACTGCTGATACTAGACAAACTCCTGATACAGAACTAACTGCTGATATTGGACTAACTCCTGGTACAGAACTAAATCCTGATACATGATCAACTCCTGATACTGGACTAAATCCTCATATAGAACGAACTCCAGATACTGGACTAAATCCTGCTACTGGAGAAACTCCTGCTTCTAGACTTAATCCTGATACAGAACTAACTCCTGATACTGGACTAACTCCTGATGCTGGACTAACTGCTGATACTGGACTAACACCTGGTACAGAACTAACTCCTGATCCTGGACAAACTCCTGATACAGGACTAACTCCTGTTGCAGAGTTATCTCCTGATACTGGACTAACTCCTGATGCAGAGTTAACTCCTGATACTGGATTAACACCTGATGCTGGATTAAATCCTCATACAGAACTAGCTCCTGATACAGGATTAACTCCTGATAGTGGACTAACTCCTGGTAAAGAACTAAATCCTGATACATGATCAACTCCTGATACTGGACTAAATCCTCATATAGAACGAACTCCAGATACTGGACTGAATCCTGCTACTGGAGAAACTCCTTCTTCTAGACTTAATCCTGATACAGAACTAACACCTGATACTGGAGTAACTCTTGATGCTGGACTAACTGCTGATACTGGACTAACACCTGGTACAGAACTAACTCCTGATCCTGGACTGACTACTGATACAGGATTAACTCCTGATACTGGACTAACTACTGATACAGAACTAACTCCTGATCCCGGACTAACTCTTAATACTGTATTAACTTGTGATAGAGAACTACCTCCTCATGCAGAACTACCTCCAGCTACAGAACTAACTCCTGATACAGATCTATCTCCTGATACAGAACTAAATCCTAATACCGGACTAACTCCTGATACAGTACTAACTCCCGATACTGACTAACTCCTGTTACTGGACTAACTCCTGTTGCAGAGTTATCTCCTGATACTGGACTAACTCCTGATGCAGAGTTAACTCCTGATACTGGGTGAACACCCGATGCTGGATTAAATACTCATACTGAACTAGCTCCTGATACAGGATTAACTCCTGATACAGAACTAACTGCTGATACTGGACTAACTCCTGGTACTGGATTAACTCCGGATACAGAACTAGCTCCTGATACAGAACTAACCCCTGATACAGGAATAACTCCTGACACTAGATTAACTCCGGATACAGAACTATCTCCTGATACGCAACTGACTCCTGATACCAGACTAATACCTGATATTGGCCTAATTCCTGATGTAGAACTAATTCCTGATACTGGATTAAGTCCTGTTACTGGACTACCTCCTGATACAGAACTAAATCCTGATACTAGATTAATTCCTGAAACTGAACTACCTCCTGATGAGGAACTAACTCCTGATACTGGACTAACTCCTGATACTGGACTAACTCCAAACGCAGAGTAAAATCCTGACACTGGACTAATTCCTGATGCTGGACTAACTCCTGATACAGAACTAAATCCTGATACTGGATTAACACCTGATACAGAACTAACTCCTGATACTGGACTAAATCATGATGTGGACTAACTCCTGATACTGGATTAACTCCTGATACAGAACTACCTCATGATACTGGACTAATTCCTGATACTGGATTAACTCCTGATACAGAACTAACTCCTGATCCAGAACTAAGTCCTGATACAGAAATAACTCCTGATGCCAGACTAACTCCTGTTAATGGACTACCTGCTGTGACAGAACTAGCTCCTGATATACAACTAATCCTGATACATGATTAACTCCTGATACTGGACTAATTCCTGATGTAGAACTATTTCCTGATACTGGATTAACTCCTGATATTGGACTACCTCCTGATACAGAACTAACTCCCGATATAGAACTAATCCTGATACATGACTAACTCCTGCTACTGAACTAATTCCTGATGTAGAACTAACTCCAGATACTGGACTAACTACTGATACAGAAGTAAATCCTGATACTACATTAATGTCTGAAACTGAACTACCTCCTGATACAGAACTAACTCCTGATACTAGACTAACTCCTGATACTGGACTAACTCCTGATGCAGAGTTCACTCCTGATACTGGACTAACTTCAAATGCAGAGTTAAATCCTGACACTGGACTAACTCCTGATGCTGGACTAACTCCTGATACAGAAGTAACTCCTGATACAGAACTAACTCCTGATAGCGGACGAACTCCTGATACTGGATTTACTCCTGATAGAAAACAACATACTGATCAGGAACTAACTCCCGATACTGGACAAAATCCTGATACTGGACTAACACTTGACACAGAACTAACTGCTGAAACAGGACTAACTGCTGATACTGGACTTACTCCTGATGCAGAACTAACTGCTGATACTGGACTAACTCCTGATACAGAAATAAATTCTGATACAGAACTAACTCCTGATACTGGACCTACTCCTAATGCTGGATGAATTCCAGATACAAAACTAACTCCTGATACTGGACTCATTCCTGATGCTGGACTAATGCCTGATACTGGGCTAACTCCTGATACAGAACTAACTCCTGATACAGAACTACCTGCTGATACTGGATTAACTCTGAATACAGAATTTACTCCTGACACTAGATTAATACCTGATACAAAACTACGTCCTGATACAGAACTATCTCCTGATAGAGAACTAACTCCTGATGCAGAACTAATTCCTGATTCAGACGTAACTACTGATACAGAACTATCTCCTGATACTAGATTAACTCCTGATACAGAACTAGCTCCTGATAAGTAACTAACTCCTGATACCTGACTAACCCCTGATATTGGATGAATGCCTGATGTAGAACAAACTCCTGATACTGGACTAACTCCTGATACTGAACTATCTCCTGATACAGAACTAACTTCTGATATCAACTAATCCTGATACATGATTAACTGTTGATACTGGACAAACTCCTGGTACTGGACTAACTCCTGGTACAGAACTAACTGCTGATACTGGACTAACTCCTGGTACTGGATTAACTCCGGATACAGAACTAGCTCCTGATACAGAACTAACTCCTAATACAGGAATAACTCCTGATACTAGATTAACACCGGATACAGAACTATCTCCTGATACGCAACTGACTCCTGATACCAGACTAATTCCTGGTATTGGCCTAATTCCTGATACTGGATTAACTCCTGTTACTGGACTACCTCCTGATACAGAACTAACTCCTGATATAGAACTAAACCTGATACATGATTAACTCCTAATACTGAACTCATTCCTGATGTAGAACTAACTCCAGATACTGGAATAACATTTGATACTGGATTAACTACTGATACAGAACTAAATCCTGATACTAGATTAATTCCTGAAACTAAACTACCTCCTGATGATGAACTAACACCTGATACTGGACTAACTCCTGATACTGGACTAACTTCTGATGCAGAATTAACTCCTGATACTGGACTAACTCCAAACGCAGAGTTAATTCCTGACACTGGACTAATTCCTGATGCTGGACTAACTCTTGATACAGAACTTAATCCTGATACTGGATTAACACCTGATACAGAACTAACTCCTGATACTGGACTAAATCCTGATGTGGACTAACTCCTGATACTGGATTAACTCCTGATACAGAACTACCTCATGACATTGGACTAATTCCTGATACTAGATTAACTCCTGATACAGTACTAACCCCTGATCCAGAACTAAGTTCTGATACGGAAATAACTCCTGATACCAGACTAACTCCTGTTATTGGACTACCTGCTGTTACAGAACTAGCTCCTGATATAGAACTAATCCTGATACATGATTAATTCCTGATACTGGACTAATTCCTGATGTAGAACTAACTCCATATACTGGACCAACTGCTGCTCTGGACTATGTCCTGATACAGAACTAACTCCTGATATCGAACTAATCCTGATACATGATTAACTCCTGATACTGGACTAACTCCTGATACAGAACTAACTGTTGATACTGGACTAACTGCTGATACTAGACAAACTCCTGATACAGAACTAACTGCTGATATTGGACTAACTCCTGGTACAGAACTAAATCCTGATACATGATCAACTCCTGATACTGGACTAAATCCTCATATAGAACGAACTCCAGATACTGGACTAAATCCTGCTACTGGAGAAACTCCTGCTTCTAGACTTAATCCTGATACAGAACTAACTCCTGATACTGGACTAACTCCTGATGCTGGACTAACTGCTGATACTGGACTAACACCTGGTACAGAACTAACTCCTGATCCTGGACAAACTCCTGATACAGGACTAACTCCTGTTGCAGAGTTATCTCCTGATACTGGACTAACTCCTGATGCAGAGTTAACTCCTGATACTGGATTAACACCTGATGCTGGATTAAATCCTCATACAGAACTAGCTCCTGATACAGGATTAACTCCTGATAGTGGACTAACTCCTGGTAAAGAACTAAATCCTGATACATGATCAACTCCTGATACTGGACTAAATCCTCATATAGAACGAACTCCAGATACTGGACTGAATCCTGCTACTGGAGAAACTCCTTCTTCTAGACTTAATCCTGATACAGAACTAACACCTGATACTGGAGTAACTCTTGATGCTGGACTAACTGCTGATACTGGACTAACACCTGGTACAGAACTAACTCCTGATCCTGGACTGACTACTGATACAGGATTAACTCCTGATACTGGACTAACTACTGATACAGAACTAACTCCTGATCCCGGACTAACTCTTAATACTGTATTAACTTGTGATAGAGAACTACCTCCTCATGCAGAACTACCTCCAGCTACAGAACTAACTCCTGATACAGATCTATCTCCTGATACAGAACTAAATCCTAATACCGGACTAACTCCTGATACAGTACTAACTCCCGATACTGACTAACTCCTGTTACTGGACTAACTCCTGTTGCAGAGTTATCTCCTGATACTGGACTAACTCCTGATGCAGAGTTAACTCCTGATACTGGGTGAACACCCGATGCTGGATTAAATACTCATACTGAACTAGCTCCTGATACAGGATTAACTCCTGATACAGAACTAACTGCTGATACTGGACTAACTCCTGGTACTGGATTAACTCCGGATACAGAACTAGCTCCTGATACAGAACTAACCCCTGATACAGGAATAACTCCTGACACTAGATTAACTCCGGATACAGAACTATCTCCTGATACGCAACTGACTCCTGATACCAGACTAATACCTGATATTGGCCTAATTCCTGATGTAGAACTAATTCCTGATACTGGATTAAGTCCTGTTACTGGACTACCTCCTGATACAGAACTAAATCCTGATACTAGATTAATTCCTGAAACTGAACTACCTCCTGATGAGGAACTAACTCCTGATACTGGACTAACTCCTGATACTGGACTAACTCCAAACGCAGAGTAAAATCCTGACACTGGACTAATTCCTGATGCTGGACTAACTCCTGATACAGAACTAAATCCTGATACTGGATTAACACCTGATACAGAACTAACTCCTGATACTGGACTAAATCATGATGTGGACTAACTCCTGATACTGGATTAACTCCTGATACAGAACTACCTCATGATACTGGACTAATTCCTGATACTGGATTAACTCCTGATACAGAACTAACTCCTGATCCAGAACTAAGTCCTGATACAGAAATAACTCCTGATGCCAGACTAACTCCTGTTAATGGACTACCTGCTGTGACAGAACTAGCTCCTGATATACAACTAATCCTGATACATGATTAACTCCTGATACTGGACTAATTCCTGATGTAGAACTATTTCCTGATACTGGATTAACTCCTGATATTGGACTACCTCCTGATACAGAACTAACTCCCGATATAGAACTAATCCTGATACATGACTAACTCCTGCTACTGAACTAATTCCTGATGTAGAACTAACTCCAGATACTGGACTAACTACTGATACAGAAGTAAATCCTGATACTACATTAATGTCTGAAACTGAACTACCTCCTGATACAGAACTAACTCCTGATACTAGACTAACTCCTGATACTGGACTAACTCCTGATGCAGAGTTCACTCCTGATACTGGACTAACTTCAAATGCAGAGTTAAATCCTGACACTGGACTAACTCCTGATGCTGGACTAACTCCTGATACAGAAGTAACTCCTGATACAGAACTAACTCCTGATAGCGGACGAACTCCTGATACTGGATTTACTCCTGATAGAAAACAACATACTGATCAGGAACTAACTCCCGATACTGGACAAAATCCTGATACTGGACTAACACTTGACACAGAACTAACTGCTGAAACAGGACTAACTGCTGATACTGGACTTACTCCTGATGCAGAACTAACTGCTGATACTGGACTAACTCCTGATACAGAAATAAATTCTGATACAGAACTAACTCCTGATACTGGACCTACTCCTAATGCTGGATGAATTCCAGATACAAAACTAACTCCTGATACTGGACTCATTCCTGATGCTGGACTAATGCCTGATACTGGGCTAACTCCTGATACAGAACTAACTCCTGATACAGAACTACCTGCTGATACTGGATTAACTCTGAATACAGAATTTACTCCTGACACTAGATTAATACCTGATACAAAACTACGTCCTGATACAGAACTATCTCCTGATAGAGAACTAACTCCTGATGCAGAACTAATTCCTGATTCAGACGTAACTACTGATACAGAACTATCTCCTGATACTAGATTAACTCCTGATACAGAACTAGCTCCTGATAAGTAACTAACTCCTGATACCTGACTAACCCCTGATATTGGATGAATGCCTGATGTAGAACAAACTCCTGATACTGGACTAACTCCTGATACTGAACTATCTCCTGATACAGAACTAACTTCTGATATCAACTAATCCTGATACATGATTAACTGTTGATACTGGACAAACTCCTGGTACTGGACTAACTCCTGGTACAGAACTAACTGCTGATACTGGACTAACTCCTGGTACTGGATTAACTCCGGATACAGAACTAGCTCCTGATACAGAACTAACTCCTAATACAGGAATAACTCCTGATACTAGATTAACACCGGATACAGAACTATCTCCTGATACGCAACTGACTCCTGATACCAGACTAATTCCTGGTATTGGCCTAATTCCTGATACTGGATTAACTCCTGTTACTGGACTACCTCCTGATACAGAACTAACTCCTGATATAGAACTAAACCTGATACATGATTAACTCCTAATACTGAACTCATTCCTGATGTAGAACTAACTCCAGATACTGGAATAACATTTGATACTGGATTAACTACTGATACAGAACTAAATCCTGATACTAGATTAATTCCTGAAACTAAACTACCTCCTGATGATGAACTAACACCTGATACTGGACTAACTCCTGATACTGGACTAACTTCTGATGCAGAATTAACTCCTGATACTGGACTAACTCCAAACGCAGAGTTAATTCCTGACACTGGACTAATTCCTGATGCTGGACTAACTCTTGATACAGAACTTAATCCTGATACTGGATTAACACCTGATACAGAACTAACTCCTGATACTGGACTAAATCCTGATGTGGACTAACTCCTGATACTGGATTAACTCCTGATACAGAACTACCTCATGACATTGGACTAATTCCTGATACTAGATTAACTCCTGATACAGTACTAACCCCTGATCCAGAACTAAGTTCTGATACGGAAATAACTCCTGATACCAGACTAACTCCTGTTATTGGACTACCTGCTGTTACAGAACTAGCTCCTGATATAGAACTAATCCTGATACATGATTAATTCCTGATACTGGACTAATTCCTGATGTAGAACTAACTCCATATACTGGACCAACTGCTGCTCTGGACTATGTCCTGATACAGAACTAACTCCTGATATCGAACTAATCCTGATACATGATTAACTCCTGATACTGGACTAACTCCTGATACAGAACTAACTGTTGATACTGGACTAACTGCTGATACTAGACAAACTCCTGATACAGAACTAACTGCTGATATTGGACTAACTCCTGGTACAGAACTAAATCCTGATACATGATCAACTCCTGATACTGGACTAAATCCTCATATAGAACGAACTCCAGATACTGGACTAAATCCTGCTACTGGAGAAACTCCTGCTTCTAGACTTAATCCTGATACAGAACTAACTCCTGATACTGGACTAACTCCTGATGCTGGACTAACTGCTGATACTGGACTAACACCTGGTACAGAACTAACTCCTGATCCTGGACAAACTCCTGATACAGGACTAACTCCTGTTGCAGAGTTATCTCCTGATACTGGACTAACTCCTGATGCAGAGTTAACTCCTGATACTGGATTAACACCTGATGCTGGATTAAATCCTCATACAGAACTAGCTCCTGATACAGGATTAACTCCTGATAGTGGACTAACTCCTGGTAAAGAACTAAATCCTGATACATGATCAACTCCTGATACTGGACTAAATCCTCATATAGAACGAACTCCAGATACTGGACTGAATCCTGCTACTGGAGAAACTCCTTCTTCTAGACTTAATCCTGATACAGAACTAACACCTGATACTGGAGTAACTCTTGATGCTGGACTAACTGCTGATACTGGACTAACACCTGGTACAGAACTAACTCCTGATCCTGGACTGACTACTGATACAGGATTAACTCCTGATACTGGACTAACTACTGATACAGAACTAACTCCTGATCCCGGACTAACTCTTAATACTGTATTAACTTGTGATAGAGAACTACCTCCTCATGCAGAACTACCTCCAGCTACAGAACTAACTCCTGATACAGATCTATCTCCTGATACAGAACTAAATCCTAATACCGGACTAACTCCTGATACAGTACTAACTCCCGATACTGACTAACTCCTGTTACTGGACTAACTCCTGTTGCAGAGTTATCTCCTGATACTGGACTAACTCCTGATGCAGAGTTAACTCCTGATACTGGGTGAACACCCGATGCTGGATTAAATACTCATACTGAACTAGCTCCTGATACAGGATTAACTCCTGATACAGAACTAACTGCTGATACTGGACTAACTCCTGGTACTGGATTAACTCCGGATACAGAACTAGCTCCTGATACAGAACTAACCCCTGATACAGGAATAACTCCTGACACTAGATTAACTCCGGATACAGAACTATCTCCTGATACGCAACTGACTCCTGATACCAGACTAATACCTGATATTGGCCTAATTCCTGATGTAGAACTAATTCCTGATACTGGATTAAGTCCTGTTACTGGACTACCTCCTGATACAGAACTAAATCCTGATACTAGATTAATTCCTGAAACTGAACTACCTCCTGATGAGGAACTAACTCCTGATACTGGACTAACTCCTGATACTGGACTAACTCCAAACGCAGAGTAAAATCCTGACACTGGACTAATTCCTGATGCTGGACTAACTCCTGATACAGAACTAAATCCTGATACTGGATTAACACCTGATACAGAACTAACTCCTGATACTGGACTAAATCATGATGTGGACTAACTCCTGATACTGGATTAACTCCTGATACAGAACTACCTCATGATACTGGACTAATTCCTGATACTGGATTAACTCCTGATACAGAACTAACTCCTGATCCAGAACTAAGTCCTGATACAGAAATAACTCCTGATGCCAGACTAACTCCTGTTAATGGACTACCTGCTGTGACAGAACTAGCTCCTGATATACAACTAATCCTGATACATGATTAACTCCTGATACTGGACTAATTCCTGATGTAGAACTATTTCCTGATACTGGATTAACTCCTGATATTGGACTACCTCCTGATACAGAACTAACTCCCGATATAGAACTAATCCTGATACATGACTAACTCCTGCTACTGAACTAATTCCTGATGTAGAACTAACTCCAGATACTGGACTAACTACTGATACAGAAGTAAATCCTGATACTACATTAATGTCTGAAACTGAACTACCTCCTGATACAGAACTAACTCCTGATACTAGACTAACTCCTGATACTGGACTAACTCCTGATGCAGAGTTCACTCCTGATACTGGACTAACTTCAAATGCAGAGTTAAATCCTGACACTGGACTAACTCCTGATGCTGGACTAACTCCTGATACAGAAGTAACTCCTGATACAGAACTAACTCCTGATAGCGGACGAACTCCTGATACTGGATTTACTCCTGATAGAAAACAACATACTGATCAGGAACTAACTCCCGATACTGGACAAAATCCTGATACTGGACTAACACTTGACACAGAACTAACTGCTGAAACAGGACTAACTGCTGATACTGGACTTACTCCTGATGCAGAACTAACTGCTGATACTGGACTAACTCCTGATACAGAAATAAATTCTGATACAGAACTAACTCCTGATACTGGACCTACTCCTAATGCTGGATGAATTCCAGATACAAAACTAACTCCTGATACTGGACTCATTCCTGATGCTGGACTAATGCCTGATACTGGGCTAACTCCTGATACAGAACTAACTCCTGATACAGAACTACCTGCTGATACTGGATTAACTCTGAATACAGAATTTACTCCTGACACTAGATTAATACCTGATACAAAACTACGTCCTGATACAGAACTATCTCCTGATAGAGAACTAACTCCTGATGCAGAACTAATTCCTGATTCAGACGTAACTACTGATACAGAACTATCTCCTGATACTAGATTAACTCCTGATACAGAACTAGCTCCTGATAAGTAACTAACTCCTGATACCTGACTAACCCCTGATATTGGATGAATGCCTGATGTAGAACAAACTCCTGATACTGGACTAACTCCTGATACTGAACTATCTCCTGATACAGAACTAACTTCTGATATCAACTAATCCTGATACATGATTAACTGTTGATACTGGACAAACTCCTGGTACTGGACTAACTCCTGGTACAGAACTAACTGCTGATACTGGACTAACTCCTGGTACTGGATTAACTCCGGATACAGAACTAGCTCCTGATACAGAACTAACTCCTAATACAGGAATAACTCCTGATACTAGATTAACACCGGATACAGAACTATCTCCTGATACGCAACTGACTCCTGATACCAGACTAATTCCTGGTATTGGCCTAATTCCTGATACTGGATTAACTCCTGTTACTGGACTACCTCCTGATACAGAACTAACTCCTGATATAGAACTAAACCTGATACATGATTAACTCCTAATACTGAACTCATTCCTGATGTAGAACTAACTCCAGATACTGGAATAACATTTGATACTGGATTAACTACTGATACAGAACTAAATCCTGATACTAGATTAATTCCTGAAACTAAACTACCTCCTGATGATGAACTAACACCTGATACTGGACTAACTCCTGATACTGGACTAACTTCTGATGCAGAATTAACTCCTGATACTGGACTAACTCCAAACGCAGAGTTAATTCCTGACACTGGACTAATTCCTGATGCTGGACTAACTCTTGATACAGAACTTAATCCTGATACTGGATTAACACCTGATACAGAACTAACTCCTGATACTGGACTAAATCCTGATGTGGACTAACTCCTGATACTGGATTAACTCCTGATACAGAACTACCTCATGACATTGGACTAATTCCTGATACTAGATTAACTCCTGATACAGTACTAACCCCTGATCCAGAACTAAGTTCTGATACGGAAATAACTCCTGATACCAGACTAACTCCTGTTATTGGACTACCTGCTGTTACAGAACTAGCTCCTGATATAGAACTAATCCTGATACATGATTAATTCCTGATACTGGACTAATTCCTGATGTAGAACTAACTCCATATACTGGACCAACTGCTGCTCTGGACTATGTCCTGATACAGAACTAACTCCTGATATCGAACTAATCCTGATACATGATTAACTCCTGATACTGGACTAACTCCTGATACAGAACTAACTGTTGATACTGGACTAACTGCTGATACTAGACAAACTCCTGATACAGAACTAACTGCTGATATTGGACTAACTCCTGGTACAGAACTAAATCCTGATACATGATCAACTCCTGATACTGGACTAAATCCTCATATAGAACGAACTCCAGATACTGGACTAAATCCTGCTACTGGAGAAACTCCTGCTTCTAGACTTAATCCTGATACAGAACTAACTCCTGATACTGGACTAACTCCTGATGCTGGACTAACTGCTGATACTGGACTAACACCTGGTACAGAACTAACTCCTGATCCTGGACAAACTCCTGATACAGGACTAACTCCTGTTGCAGAGTTATCTCCTGATACTGGACTAACTCCTGATGCAGAGTTAACTCCTGATACTGGATTAACACCTGATGCTGGATTAAATCCTCATACAGAACTAGCTCCTGATACAGGATTAACTCCTGATAGTGGACTAACTCCTGGTAAAGAACTAAATCCTGATACATGATCAACTCCTGATACTGGACTAAATCCTCATATAGAACGAACTCCAGATACTGGACTGAATCCTGCTACTGGAGAAACTCCTTCTTCTAGACTTAATCCTGATACAGAACTAACACCTGATACTGGAGTAACTCTTGATGCTGGACTAACTGCTGATACTGGACTAACACCTGGTACAGAACTAACTCCTGATCCTGGACTGACTACTGATACAGGATTAACTCCTGATACTGGACTAACTACTGATACAGAACTAACTCCTGATCCCGGACTAACTCTTAATACTGTATTAACTTGTGATAGAGAACTACCTCCTCATGCAGAACTACCTCCAGCTACAGAACTAACTCCTGATACAGATCTATCTCCTGATACAGAACTAAATCCTAATACCGGACTAACTCCTGATACAGTACTAACTCCCGATACTGACTAACTCCTGTTACTGGACTAACTCCTGTTGCAGAGTTATCTCCTGATACTGGACTAACTCCTGATGCAGAGTTAACTCCTGATACTGGGTGAACACCCGATGCTGGATTAAATACTCATACTGAACTAGCTCCTGATACAGGATTAACTCCTGATACAGAACTAACTGCTGATACTGGACTAACTCCTGGTACTGGATTAACTCCGGATACAGAACTAGCTCCTGATACAGAACTAACCCCTGATACAGGAATAACTCCTGACACTAGATTAACTCCGGATACAGAACTATCTCCTGATACGCAACTGACTCCTGATACCAGACTAATACCTGATATTGGCCTAATTCCTGATGTAGAACTAATTCCTGATACTGGATTAAGTCCTGTTACTGGACTACCTCCTGATACAGAACTAAATCCTGATACTAGATTAATTCCTGAAACTGAACTACCTCCTGATGAGGAACTAACTCCTGATACTGGACTAACTCCTGATACTGGACTAACTCCAAACGCAGAGTAAAATCCTGACACTGGACTAATTCCTGATGCTGGACTAACTCCTGATACAGAACTAAATCCTGATACTGGATTAACACCTGATACAGAACTAACTCCTGATACTGGACTAAATCATGATGTGGACTAACTCCTGATACTGGATTAACTCCTGATACAGAACTACCTCATGATACTGGACTAATTCCTGATACTGGATTAACTCCTGATACAGAACTAACTCCTGATCCAGAACTAAGTCCTGATACAGAAATAACTCCTGATGCCAGACTAACTCCTGTTAATGGACTACCTGCTGTGACAGAACTAGCTCCTGATATACAACTAATCCTGATACATGATTAACTCCTGATACTGGACTAATTCCTGATGTAGAACTATTTCCTGATACTGGATTAACTCCTGATATTGGACTACCTCCTGATACAGAACTAACTCCCGATATAGAACTAATCCTGATACATGACTAACTCCTGCTACTGAACTAATTCCTGATGTAGAACTAACTCCAGATACTGGACTAACTACTGATACAGAAGTAAATCCTGATACTACATTAATGTCTGAAACTGAACTACCTCCTGATACAGAACTAACTCCTGATACTAGACTAACTCCTGATACTGGACTAACTCCTGATGCAGAGTTCACTCCTGATACTGGACTAACTTCAAATGCAGAGTTAAATCCTGACACTGGACTAACTCCTGATGCTGGACTAACTCCTGATACAGAAGTAACTCCTGATACAGAACTAACTCCTGATAGCGGACGAACTCCTGATACTGGATTTACTCCTGATAGAAAACAACATACTGATCAGGAACTAACTCCCGATACTGGACAAAATCCTGATACTGGACTAACACTTGACACAGAACTAACTGCTGAAACAGGACTAACTGCTGATACTGGACTTACTCCTGATGCAGAACTAACTGCTGATACTGGACTAACTCCTGATACAGAAATAAATTCTGATACAGAACTAACTCCTGATACTGGACCTACTCCTAATGCTGGATGAATTCCAGATACAAAACTAACTCCTGATACTGGACTCATTCCTGATGCTGGACTAATGCCTGATACTGGGCTAACTCCTGATACAGAACTAACTCCTGATACAGAACTACCTGCTGATACTGGATTAACTCTGAATACAGAATTTACTCCTGACACTAGATTAATACCTGATACAAAACTACGTCCTGATACAGAACTATCTCCTGATAGAGAACTAACTCCTGATGCAGAACTAATTCCTGATTCAGACGTAACTACTGATACAGAACTATCTCCTGATACTAGATTAACTCCTGATACAGAACTAGCTCCTGATAAGTAACTAACTCCTGATACCTGACTAACCCCTGATATTGGATGAATGCCTGATGTAGAACAAACTCCTGATACTGGACTAACTCCTGATACTGAACTATCTCCTGATACAGAACTAACTTCTGATATCAACTAATCCTGATACATGATTAACTGTTGATACTGGACAAACTCCTGGTACTGGACTAACTCCTGGTACAGAACTAACTGCTGATACTGGACTAACTCCTGGTACTGGATTAACTCCGGATACAGAACTAGCTCCTGATACAGAACTAACTCCTAATACAGGAATAACTCCTGATACTAGATTAACACCGGATACAGAACTATCTCCTGATACGCAACTGACTCCTGATACCAGACTAATTCCTGGTATTGGCCTAATTCCTGATACTGGATTAACTCCTGTTACTGGACTACCTCCTGATACAGAACTAACTCCTGATATAGAACTAAACCTGATACATGATTAACTCCTAATACTGAACTCATTCCTGATGTAGAACTAACTCCAGATACTGGAATAACATTTGATACTGGATTAACTACTGATACAGAACTAAATCCTGATACTAGATTAATTCCTGAAACTAAACTACCTCCTGATGATGAACTAACACCTGATACTGGACTAACTCCTGATACTGGACTAACTTCTGATGCAGAATTAACTCCTGATACTGGACTAACTCCAAACGCAGAGTTAATTCCTGACACTGGACTAATTCCTGATGCTGGACTAACTCTTGATACAGAACTTAATCCTGATACTGGATTAACACCTGATACAGAACTAACTCCTGATACTGGACTAAATCCTGATGTGGACTAACTCCTGATACTGGATTAACTCCTGATACAGAACTACCTCATGACATTGGACTAATTCCTGATACTAGATTAACTCCTGATACAGTACTAACCCCTGATCCAGAACTAAGTTCTGATACGGAAATAACTCCTGATACCAGACTAACTCCTGTTATTGGACTACCTGCTGTTACAGAACTAGCTCCTGATATAGAACTAATCCTGATACATGATTAATTCCTGATACTGGACTAATTCCTGATGTAGAACTAACTCCATATACTGGACCAACTGCTGCTCTGGACTATGTCCTGATACAGAACTAACTCCTGATATCGAACTAATCCTGATACATGATTAACTCCTGATACTGGACTAACTCCTGATACAGAACTAACTGTTGATACTGGACTAACTGCTGATACTAGACAAACTCCTGATACAGAACTAACTGCTGATATTGGACTAACTCCTGGTACAGAACTAAATCCTGATACATGATCAACTCCTGATACTGGACTAAATCCTCATATAGAACGAACTCCAGATACTGGACTAAATCCTGCTACTGGAGAAACTCCTGCTTCTAGACTTAATCCTGATACAGAACTAACTCCTGATACTGGACTAACTCCTGATGCTGGACTAACTGCTGATACTGGACTAACACCTGGTACAGAACTAACTCCTGATCCTGGACAAACTCCTGATACAGGACTAACTCCTGTTGCAGAGTTATCTCCTGATACTGGACTAACTCCTGATGCAGAGTTAACTCCTGATACTGGATTAACACCTGATGCTGGATTAAATCCTCATACAGAACTAGCTCCTGATACAGGATTAACTCCTGATACTGGACTAACTCCTGGTAAAGAACTAAATCCTGATACATGATCAACTCCTGATACTGGACTAAATCCTCATATAGAACGAACTCCAGATACTGGACTGAATCCTGCTACTGGAGAAACTCCTTCTTCTAGACTTAATCCTGATACAGAACTAACACCTGATACTGGAGTAACTCTTGATGCTGGACTAACTGCTGATACTGGACTAACACCTGGTACAGAACTAACTCCTGATCCTGGACTGACTACTGATACAGGATTAACTCCTGATACTGGACTAACTACTGATACAGAACTAACTCCTGATCCCGGACTAACTCTTAATACTGTATTAACTTGTGATAGAGAACTACCTCCTCATGCAGAACTACCTCCAGCTACAGAACTAACTCCTGATACAGATCTATCTCCTGATACAGAACTAAATCCTAATACCGGACTAACTCCTGATACAGTACTAACTCCCGATACTGACTAACTCCTGTTACTGGACTAACTCCTGTTGCAGAGTTATCTCCTGATACTGGACTAACTCCTGATGCAGAGTTAACTCCTGATACTGGGTGAACACCCGATGCTGGATTAAATACTCATACTGAACTAGCTCCTGATACAGGATTAACTCCTGATACAGAACTAACTGCTGATACTGGACTAACTCCTGGTACTGGATTAACTCCGGATACAGAACTAGCTCCTGATACAGAACTAACCCCTGATACAGGAATAACTCCTGACACTAGATTAACTCCGGATACAGAACTATCTCCTGATACGCAACTGACTCCTGATACCAGACTAATACCTGATATTGGCCTAATTCCTGATGTAGAACTAATTCCTGATACTGGATTAAGTCCTGTTACTGGACTACCTCCTGATACAGAACTAAATCCTGATACTAGATTAATTCCTGAAACTGAACTACCTCCTGATGAGGAACTAACTCCTGATACTGGACTAACTCCTGATACTGGACTAACTCCAAACGCAGAGTAAAATCCTGACACTGGACTAATTCCTGATGCTGGACTAACTCCTGATACAGAACTAAATCCTGATACTGGATTAACACCTGATACAGAACTAACTCCTGATACTGGACTAAATCATGATGTGGACTAACTCCTGATACTGGATTAACTCCTGATACAGAACTACCTCATGATACTGGACTAATTCCTGATACTGGATTAACTCCTGATACAGAACTAACTCCTGATCCAGAACTAAGTCCTGATACAGAAATAACTCCTGATGCCAGACTAACTCCTGTTAATGGACTACCTGCTGTGACAGAACTAGCTCCTGATATACAACTAATCCTGATACATGATTAACTCCTGATACTGGACTAATTCCTGATGTAGAACTAACTCCAGATACTGGACCAACTGTTGCTCTGGACTATGTCCTGAAACAGAACTAACTCCTGATATAGAACTAATCCTGATTCATGATTAACTCCTGATACTGGACTAACTTCTGACACAGAACTAACTGCTGATACTGGACTAACTGCTGATACTGGACTAACTCCTGATGCAGATCTAACTGCTGAAACTGGACGAACTGCTAATACTGGACTTACTCCTGATGCAAAACTAAGTGCTGATACTGGACTAACTCCTGATACAGAAATAAATTCAGATACAGAACTAACTCCTGATACTGGACCTACTCCTGATGCTGGATGAACTCCAGATACAAACCTAACTACTGATACTGGACTCATTCCTGATGCTGGACTAATGCCTGATACTGGGCTAACTCCTGATACAGAACTAACTCCTAATACAGAACTACCTGCTGATACAGAAGTAACTCTGGATACAGAATTTACTCCTGACACTAGATTAATACCTGATACAAAACTACCTCCTGATACAGAACTATCTCCTGATAGAGAACTAACTCCTGATGCAGAAGTAATTCCTGATTCAGACTTAACTACTGATACAGAACTATCTCCTGATACTAGATTAACTCCTGATACAGAACTAGCTCCTGATAAGTAACTAACTCCTGATACCAGACTAACCCCTGATATTGGATGAATGCCTGATGTAGAACAAACTCCTGATACTGGACTAACTCCTGATACTGAACTATCTCCTGATACAGAACTAACTTCTGATATCAACTAATCCTGATACATGATTAACTGCTGATACTGGACCAACTCCTGGTACTGGATTAACTCCGGATACAGAACTAGCTCCAGATACAGAACTAACTCCTAATACAGGAATAACTCCTGATACTAGATTAACTCCGGATACAGAACTATCTCCTGATACGCAACTGAATCCTGATACCAGACTAATACCTGGTATTGGCCTAATTCCTGATGTAGAACTAATTCCTGATACTGGATTAACTCCTGTTACTGGACTACCTCCTGATACAGAACTAACTCCTGATATAGAACTAAACCTGATACATGATTAACTCCTGATACTGAACTCATTCCTGATGTAGAACTAACTCCAGATACTGGAATAATATTTGATACTGGATTAACTACTGATACAGAACTAAATCCTGATACTAGAATAATTCCTGAAACTGAACTACCTCCTGATGAGGAACTAACACCTGATACTGGACTAACTCCTGATACTGGACTAACTTCTGATGCAGAATTAACTCCTGATACTGGACTAACTCCAAACGCAGAGTTAATTCCTGACACTGGACTAATTCCTGATGCTGGACTATGTCCTGATACAGAACTAAATCCTGATACTGGATTAACACCTGATACAGAACTAACTCCTGATACTGGACTAAATCCTGATGTGGACGAACTCCTGGTACAGAACTAAATCCTGATACATGATCAACTCCTGATACTGGACTAAATCCTCATATAGAACGAACTCCAGATACTGGACTAAGTCCTGATACTGGAGAAACTCCTGCTTCTAGACTTAATCCTGATACAGAACTAACTCCTGATACTGGACTAACTCCTGATGCTGGACTAACTGCTGATACTGGACTAACACCTGGTACAGAACTAACTCCTGATCCTGGACAAACTCCTGAAACAGGACTAACTCCTGTTGCAGAGTTATCTCCTGATACTGGACTAACTCCTGATGCAAAGTTAACTCCTGATACTGGATTAACACCTGATGCTGGATTAAATCCTCATACAGAACTAGCTCCTGATACAGGATTAACTCCTGATAGTGGACTAACTCCTGGTAAAGAACTAAATCCTGATACATGATCAACTCCTGATACTGGACTAAATCCTCATAAAGAACGAACTCCAGATACTGGACTAAATCCTGCTACTGGAGAAACTCCTGCTTCTAGACTTAATCCTGATACAGAACTAACACCTGATACTGGAGTAACTCCTGATGCTGGACTAACATCTGATACTGGACCAACACCTGGTACAGAACTAACTCCTGATCCTGGACTGACTCCTGATACAGGACTAACTCCTGATACTGGACTAACTACTGATACAGAACTAACTCCTGATCCCAGACTAACTCCTAATACTGTATTAACTCGTGATAGAGAACTACCTCCTCATGCAGAACTACCTCCAGCTACAGAACTAACTCCTGATACAGATCTATCTCCTGATACAGAACTAAATCCTAATACCGGACTAACTCCTGATACAGTACTAACTCCCGATACTGACTAACTCCTGTTACTGGACTAACTCCTGATGCAGATCTAACTGCTGAAACTGGACTAACTGCTGATACTGGACTTACTCCTGATGCAGAACTAAGTGCTGATACTGGACTAACTCCTGATACAGAAATAAATTCAGATACAGAACTAACTCCTGATACTGGACCTACTCCTGATGCTGGATGAACTGCAGATACAAACCTAACTACTGATACTGGACTCATTCCTGATGCTGGACTACTGCCCGATACTGGGCTAACTCCTTATACAGAAATAACTCCTAATACAGAACTACCTGCTGATACAGAAGTAACTCTGGATACAGAATTTACTCCTGACACTAGATTAATACCTGATACAAAACTACCTCCTGATACAGAACTATCTCCTGATAGAGAACTAACTCCTGATACAGAAGTAATTCCTGATTCAGACTTAACTACTGATACAGAACTATCTCCTGATACTAGATTAACTCCTGATACAGAACAAGCTCCTGATAAGTAACTAACTCCTGATACCAGACTAACCCCTGATATTGGATGAATGCCTGATGTAGAACAAACTCCTGATACTGGACTAACTCCTGATACTGAACGATCTCCTGATGCAGAACTAACTTCTGATATCAACTAATCTTGATACATGATTAACTGCTGATACTGGACTAACTCCTGATACTGGACTAACTCCTGATACAGAACTAACTGCTGATACTTGACTAACTCCTGGTACTGGATATAACTCCGGATACAGAACTAGCTCCTGATGCAGAACTAACCCCTGATACTAGATTAACTCCTGATACAGAACTATCTCCTGATACGCAAATGACTCCTGATACCAGACTAATTCCTGATATTGGCCTAATTCCTGATGTAGAACTAATTCCTGATACTGGATTAACTCCTGTTACTGGACTACCTCCTGATACAGAACTAACTCCTGATACAGAACTAACTCCTGATACTGGACTAACTCCTGAAGCAGAGTTAACTCCTGATACAGGACTAACTCTTGATGCTGGATTAACTCCTGATACTGGACTAACTACTGATACAGAACTAACTCCTGATCCCAGACAAACTCATAATACTGTATTAACTCGTGATAGAGAACTACTTCCTCATGCAGAACTACCTCCAGCTACAGAACTAACACCTGATACCGATCTATCACCTGATACAGAACTAAATCCTAATACCGGACTAACTCCTGATACAGTACTAACTCCCGATACTGGACTAACTCCCGATACTGGACTAACTCCTGATACAGAACTTACTCCTGATACTGGACTAACTCCTGATGCTGGACTAACTGCTGATACTGGACTAAATCCTGGTACAGAACTAACTCCTGATCCTGGATAAACTCCTGTTACTGGACTAACTCCTGTTGCAGAGTTATCTCCTGATACTGGACTAACTCCTGATGCAGAGTTAACTCCTGATACTGGATGAACACCTGATGCTGGATTAAATCCTCATACAGAACTAGCTCCTGATACAGGATTAACTCCTGATACAGAACTAACTGCTGATACTGGACTAACTTCTGGTACTGGATTAACTCCGGATACAGAACTAGCTCCTGATACAGAACTAACTCCTGATACAGGAATAACTCCTGATACTAGATTAACTCCGGATACAGAACTATCTCCTGGTATGCAACTGACTCCTGATACCACACTAATTCCTGATGTAGAACTAATTCCTGATACTGGATTAACTCCTGTTACTGGACTACCTCCTGATACAGAAATAACTCCTGGTATAGAACTAAACCTGATACATGATTAACTCCTGATACTGAACTCATTCCTGATGTAGATACTGGAATAACTTTTGATACTGGACTAACTACTGATACAGAACTACATCCTGATACTAGATTAATTCCTGAAACTGAACTACCTCCTGATGAGGAACTAACTCCTGATACTGGACTAACTCCTGATACTGGACTAACTCCAAAAGCAGAGTAAAATCCTGACACTGGACTAATTCCTGATGCTGGATTAACTCCTGATACAGAACTAAATCCTGATACTGGATTAACACCTGATACAGAACTAACTCCTGATACTGGACTAAATCCGGATGTGGACTAACTCCTGATACTGGATTAACTCCTGATCCAGAACTAAGTCTTGATACGAAAATAACTCCTGATACCAGACTAACTCCTGTTAATGGACTACCTGCTGTTACAGAACTAGCTCCTGATATAGAACTAATCCTGATACATGACTAACTCCTGATACTGGACTAATTCCTGATGTAGAACTAACTCCAGATACTGGACCAACTGTTGCTCTGGACTATGTCCTGATACAGAACTAACTCCTGATATAGAACTAATCCTGATACATGATTAACTCCTGATATGGACTAACTCCTGACACAGAACTAACTGCTGAAACTGGACTAACTGCTGATACTGGACTTACTCCTGATGCAGAACTAAGTGCTGATACTGGACTAACCCCTGATACAGAAATAAATTCAGATACAGAACTAACTCCTGATACTGGACCTACTCCTGATGCTGGATGAAGTCCAGATACTGAACTATCTCCTGATGCAGAACTAACTTCTGATATCAACTAATCCTGATACATGATTAACTGCTGATACTGGACTAACTCCTGATACAGAACTAACTCCTGATACTGGACTAACTCCTGATACTGGACTAACTCCTGATACAGAACTAACTGCTGATACTTGACTAACTCCTGGTACTGGATATAACTCCGGATACAGAACTAGCTCCTGATGCAGAACTAAGCCCTGATACTAGATTAACTCCTGATACAGAACTATCTCCTGATATGCAACTGACTCCTGATACCAGACTAATACCTGATATTGGCCTAATTCCTGATGTAGATCTAATTCCTGATACTGGATTAAGTCCTGTTACTGGACTACCTCCTGATACAGAACTAACTCCTGGTATAGAACTAAACCTGATACATGATTAACTCCTGATAATGAACTCATTCCTGATGTAGAACTAACTCCAGATACTGGAATAAGTTTGATACTGGACTAACTACTGATACAGAACTAAATCCTGATACTAGATTAATTCCTGAAACTGAACTACCTCTTGATGAGGAACTAACTCCTGATACTGGACTAACTCCTGATACTGGACTAACTCCAAACGCAGAGTTAAATCCTGACACTGGACTAATTCCTGATGCTGGACTAACTCCTGATACAGAACTAAATCCTGATACTGGATTAACACCTGATACAGAACTAACTCCTGATACTGGACTAAATCCTGATGTGGACTAACTCCTGATACTGGATTAACTCCTGATACAGAACTACCTCATGATACTGGACTAACTCCTGATACTGGATTAACTCCTCATACAGAACTAACTCCTGATCCAGAACTAAGTCCTGATACAGAAATAACTCCTGATACCAGACTAACTCCTGTTATTGGACTACCTGCTGTTACAGAACTAGCTCCTGATATAGAACTAATCCTGATACATGATTAACTCCTGATACTGGACTAATTCCTGATGTAGAACTAACTCCAGCTACTGGAATAACTGCTGATACTGGACTAACTACTGATACTGAACTAAATCCTGATACTAGATTAATTCCTGAAACTGAACTACCTCCTGATGAGGAACTAACTCCTGATACTGGACTAACTCCTGATACTGGACTAACTTCTGATGCAGAGTTAACTCCTGATACTGGACTAACTCCAAACGCAGAGTTAAATCCTGACACTGGACTAATTCCTGATGCTGGACTAACTCCTGATACAGAACTAAATCCTGATACTGGATTAAATCCTGATACAGAACTAACTCCTGATACTGGACTAAATCCTGATGTGGAATAACTCCTGATACTGGATTAACTCCTGATACAGAACTACCTCATGACACTGGACTATTTCCTGATACTGGATTAACTCCTCGTACAGAACTAACTCCTGATCCAGAACTAAGTCCTGATACAGAAATAACTCCTGATACCAGACTAACTCCTGTTATTGGACTACCTGCTGTTACAGAACTAGCTCCTGATATAGAACTAATCCTGATACATGATTAACTCCTGATACTGGACTAATTCCTGATGTAGAATTAACTCCAGCTACTGGAATAACTGCTGATACTGGACTAACTACTGATACTGAACTAAATCCTGATACTAGATTAATTCCTGAAACTGAACTACCTCCTGATGAGGAACTAACTCCTGATACTGGACTAACTCCTGATACTGGACTAACTTCTGATGCAGAGTTAACTCCTGATACTGGACTAACTCCAAACGCAGAGTTAAATCCTGACACTGGACTAATTCCTGATGCTGGACTAACTCCTGATACAGAACTAAATCCTGATACTGGATTAACTCCTGATACAGAACTAACTCCTGATACTGGACTAAATCCTGATGTGGACTAACTCCTGATACTGGATTAACTCCTGATACAGAACTACCTCATGACACTGGACTATTTCCTGATACTGGATTAACTCCTGATACAGTACTAACTCCTGATCCAGAACTAAGTTCTGATACGGAAATAACTCCTGATACCAGACTAACTCCTGTTATTGGACTACCTGCTGTGACAGAACTAGCTCCTGATATAGAACTAATCCTGATACATGATTAACTCCTGATACTGGACTAATTCCTGATGTAGAGCTAACTCCAGATACTGGACCAACTGTTGCTCTGGACTATGTCCTGATACAGAACTAACTCCTGATATAGAACTAATCCTGATACGTGATTAACTCCTGATACTGGACTAACTCCTGACACAGAACTAACTGCTGATACTGGACTAACTGCTGATACTGGACTAACTCCTGACACAGAACTAACTGCTGAAACTGGACTAACTGCTGATACTGGACTTACTCCTGATGCTGAACTAAGTGCTGATACTGGACTAACTCCTGATACAGAAGTAAATTCAGATACAGAACTAACTCCTGATACTGGACCTACTCCTGATGCTGGATGAAGTCCAGATACAAAACTAACTACTGATACTGGACTCATTCCTGATGCTGGACTAATGCCTGATACTGGGCTAACTCCTGATACAGAACTAACTCCTAATAAAGAACTACCTGCTGATAGAGAAGAAACTCTGGATACAGAATTTACTCCTGACACTAGATTAATACCTGATACAAAACGAATTCCTGATACAGAACTATCTCCTGATAGAGAACTAAATCCTGATACAGAACTACTTCCTGATTCAGACTTAACTACTGATACAGAACTATCTTCTGATACTAGATTAACTCCTGATACAGAACTAGCTCCTGATAAGTAACTAACTCTTGATACCAGACTAACCCCTAATATTGGATGAATGCCTGATGTAGAACTAACTCCTGATACTGGACTAACTCCTGATACTGAACTATCTCCTGATGCAGAACTAACTTCTGATATCAACTAATCCTGATACATGATTAATTGCTGATACTGGACTAACTCCTGATACAGAACTAACTCCTGATACTGGACTAACTCCTGATACTGGACTAACTCCTGATACAGAACTAACTGCTGATACTTGACTAACTCCTGGAACTGGATATAACTCCGGATACAGAACTAGCTCCTGATGCAGAACTAACCCCTGATACTAGATTAACTCCTGATACAGAACTATCTCCTGATATGCAACTGACTCCTGATATCAGACTAATACCTGATATTGGCCGAATTCCTGATGTAGAACTAATTCCTGATACTGGATTAAATCCTGTTACTGGACTACCTCCTGATACAGAACTAACTCCTGGTATAGAACTAAACCTGATACATGATTAACTCCTGATACTGAACTCATTCCTGATGTAGAACTAACTCCAGATACTGGAATAACTTTTGATACTGGCCTAACTACTGATACAGAACTAAATCCTGATACTAGATTAATTCCTGAAACTGAACTACCTCCTGATGAGGAACTAACTCCTGATACTGGACTAACTCCTGATACTGGACTAACTTCTGATGCAGAGTTAACTCCTGATACTGGACTAACTCCAAACGCAGAGTTAAATCCTGACACTGGACTAATTCCTGATGCTGGACTAACTCCTGATACAGAACTAAATCCTGATACTGGATTAACTCCTGATACAGAACTAACTCCTGATACTGGACTAAATCCTGATGTGGACTAACTCCTGATACTGGATTAACTCCTGATACAGAACTACCTCATGACACTGGACTATTTCCTGATACTGGATTAACTCCTGATACAGTACTAACTCCTGATCCAGAACTAAGTTCTGATACGGAAATAACTCCTGATACCAGACTAACTCCTGTTATTGGACTACCTGCTGTTACAGAACTAGCTCCTGATATAGAACTAATCCTGATACATGATTAACTCCTGATACCGGACTAATTCCTGATGTAGAACTAACTCCAGATACTGGACCAACTGCTGCTCTGGACTATGTCCTGATACAGAACTAACTCCTGATATAGAACTAATCCTGATACATGATTAACTCCTGATACTGGACAAACTCCTGATACAGAACTAACTGCTGATACTGGACTAACTGCTGATACTGGACTAACTCCTGATACAGAACTAACTGCTGATATTGGACTAACTCCTGGTACAGAACTAAATCCTGATACATGATCAACTCCTGATACTGGACTAAATCCTCATATAGAACGAACTCCAGATACTGGACTAAATCCTGATACTGGAGAAACTCCTGCTTCTAGACTTAATCCTGATGCAGAACTGACACCTGATACTGGACTAACTCCTGATGCTGGACTAACTGCTGCTACTGGACTAACACCTGGGAAAGACCTAACTCCTGATCCTGGACTCACTCCTGAAACAGGACAAACTCCTGTTGAAGAGTTAACTCCTGATTCTGGATTAACTTCTGATACAGAACTACCTCATGATACTGGACGAATTCCTGATACTGGATTAACTCCTGATACAGAACTAAGTCATGATACGGAAATAACTCCTGATACCAGAATAACTCCTGTAATTGGACTACCTGCTGTTACAGAACTAGCTCCTGATATAGAACTTATCCTGATACATGATTAACTCCTGATACTGGACTAATTCCTGATGTAGAACTAACTCCAGATACTGGACCAACTGCTGCTCTGGACTATGTCCTGATACAGAACTTACTCCTCATATAGAACTAATCCTGATACATGATTAACTCCTGATACTGGACTAACTCCTGATGCTGGACTAACTGCTGATGCAGAGTTAACTCCTGATAATGGATTAACACCTCATGCTGGATTAAATCCTCATACAGAACTAACTCCTGATACAGGATTAACTCCTGATACAGAACTAACTCCTGATACAGAACTAACTCCTGATACTGGACTAGCTCCTGATACTGAACTATCTCCTGATGCAGAACTAACTTCTGATATCAACTAATCCTGATACATGATTAACTGCTGATACTGGACTAACTCCTGATACAGAACTAACTGCTGATACTGGACTAACTCCTGGTACTGGATTAACTCCGGATACAGAACTAGCTCCTGATACAGAACTAACTCCTGATACAGGAATAACTCCTGATACTAGATTAACTCCGGATACAGAACTATCTCCTGGTACGCAACTGACTCCTGATACCACACTAATTCCTGATGTAGAACTAATTCCTGATACTGGATTAACTCCTGTTACTGGACTACCTCCTGATACAGAAATAACTCCTGGTATAGAACTAAACCTGATACATGATTAACTCCTGATACTGAACTCATTCCTGATGTAGATACTGGAATAACTTTTGATACTGGACTAACTACTGATACAGAACTACATCCTGATACTAGATTAATTCCTGAAACTGAACTACCTCCTGATGAGGAACTAACTCCTGATACTGGACTCACTCCTGATACTGGACTAACTCCAAAAGCAGAGTAAAATCCTGACACTGGACTAATTCCTGATGCTGGATTAACTCCTGATACAGAACTAAATCCTGATACTGGATTAACACCTGATACAGAACTAACTCCTGATACTGGACTAAATCCGGATGTGGACTAACTCCTGATACTGGATTAACTCCTGATCCAGAACTAAGTCCTGATACGAAAATAACTCCTGATACCAGACTAACTCCTGTTAATGGACTACCTGCTGTTACAGAACTAGCTCCTGATATAGAACTAATCCTGATACATGATTAACTCCTGATACTGGACTAATTCCTGATGTAGAACTAACTCCAGATACTGGACCAACTGCTGCTCTGGACTATGTCCTGATACAGAACTTACTCCTCATATAGAACTAATCCTGATACATGATTAACTCCTGATATGGACTAACTCCTGACACAGAACTAACTGCTGAAACTGGACTAACTGCTGATACTGGACTTACTCCTGATGCAGAACTAAGTGCTGATACTGGACTAACCCCTGATACAGAAATAAATTCAGATACAGAACTAACTCCTGATACTGGACCTACTCCTGATGCTGGATGAAGTCCAGATACTGAACTATCTCCTGATGCAGAACTAACTTCTGATATCAACTAATCCTGATACATGATTAACTGCTGATACTGGATTAACTCCTGATACAGAACTACCTCATGACACTGGACTATTTCCTGATACTGGATTAACTCCTGATACAGTACTAACTCCTGATCCAGAACTAAGTTCTGATACGGAAATAACTCCTGATACCAGACTAACTCCTGTTATTGGACTACCTGCTGTGACAGAACTAGCTCCTGATATAGAACTAATCCTGATACATGATTAACTCCTGATACTGGACTAATTCCTGATGTAGAGCTAACTCCAGATACTGGACCAACTGTTGCTCTGGACTATGTCCTGATACAGAACTAACTCCTGATATAGAACTAATCCTGATACGTGATTAACTCCTGATACTGGACTAACTCCTGACACAGAACTAACTGCTGATACTGGACTAACTGCTGATACTGGACTAACTCCTGACACAGAACTAACTGCTGAAACTGGACTAACTGCTGATACTGGACTTACTCCTGATGCAGAACTAAGTGCTGATACTGGACTAACTCCTGATACAGAAGTAAATTCAGATACAGAACTAACTCCTGATACTGGACCTACTCCTGATGCTGGATGAAGTCCAGATACAAAACTAACTACTGATACTGGACTCATTCCTGATGCTGGACTAATGCCTGATACTGGGCTAACTCCTGATACAGAACTAACTCCTAATAAAGAACTACCTGCTGATAGAGAAGAAACTCTGGATACAGAATTTACTCCTGACACTAGATTAATACCTGATACAAAACGAATTCCTGATACAGAACTATCTCCTGATAGAGAACTAAATCCTGATACAGAACTACTTCCTGATTCAGACTTAACTACTGATACAGAACTATCTTCTGATACTAGATTAACTCCTGATACAGAACTAGCTCCTGATAAGTAACTAACTCTTGATACCAGACTAACCCCTAATATTGGATGAATGCCTGATGTAGAACTAACTCCTGATACTGGACTAACTCCTGATACTGAACTATCTCCTGATGCAGAACTAACTTCTGATATCAACTAATCCTGATACATGATTAATTGCTGATACTGGACTAACTCCTGATACAGAACTAACTCCTGATACTGGACTAACTCCTGATACTGGACTAACTCCTGATACAGAACTAACTGCTGATACTTGACTAACTCCTGGAACTGGATATAACTCCGGATACAGAACTAGCTCCTGATGCAGAACTAACCCCTGATACTAGATTAACTCCTGATACAGAACTATCTCCTGATATGCAACTGACTCCTGATATCAGACTAATACCTGATATTGGCCGAATTCCTGATGTAGAACTAATTCCTGATACTGGATTAAATCCTGTTACTGGACTACCTCCTGATACAGAACTAACTCCTGGTATAGAACTAAACCTGATACATGATTAACTCCTGATACTGAACTCATTCCTGATGTAGAACTAACTCCAGATACTGGAATAACTTTTGATACTGGCCTAACTACTGATACAGAACTAAATCCTGATACTAGATTAATTCCTGAAACTGAACTACCTCCTGATGAGGAACTAACTCCTGATACTGGACTAACTCCTGATACTGGACTAACTTCTGATGCAGAGTTAACTCCTGATACTGGACTAACTCCAAACGCAGAGTTAAATCCTGACACTGGACTAATTCCTGATGCTGGACTAACTCCTGATACAGAACTAAATCCTGATACTGGATTAACTCCTGATACAGAACTAACTCCTGATACTGGACTAAATCCTGATGTGGACTAACTCCTGATACTGGATTAACTCCTGATACAGAACTACCTCATGACACTGGACTATTTCCTGATACTGGATTAACTCCTGATACAGTACTAACTCCTGATCCAGAACTAAGTTCTGATACGGAAATAACTCCTGATACCAGACTAACTCCTGTTATTGGACTACCTGCTGTTACAGAACTAGCTCCTGATATAGAACTAATCCTGATACATGATTAACTCCTGATACTGGACTAATTCCTGATGTAGAACTAACTCCAGATACTGGACCAACTGCTGCTCTGGACTATGTCCTGATACAGAACTAACTCCTGATATAGAACTAATCCTGATACATGATTAACTCCTGATACTGGACAAACTCCTGATACAGAACTAACTGCTGATACTGGACTAACTGCTGATACTGGACTAACTCCTGATACAGAACTAACTGCTGATATTGGACTAACTCCTGGTACAGAACTAAATCCTGATACATGATCAACTCCTGATACTGGACTAAATCCTCATATAGAACGAACTCCAGATACTGGACTAAATCCTGATACTGGAGAAACTCCTGCTTCTAGACTTAATCCTGATGCAGAACTGACACCTGATACTGGACTAACTCCTGATGCTGGACTAACTGCTGCTACTGGACTAACACCTGGGAAAGACCTAACTCCTGATCCTGGACTCACTCCTGAAACAGGACAAACTCCTGTTGAAGAGTTAACTCCTGATTCTGGATTAACTTCTGATACAGAACTACCTCATGATACTGGACGAATTCCTGATACTGGATTAACTCCTGATACAGAACTAAGTCATGATACGGAAATAACTCCTGATACCAGAATAACTACTGTAATTGGACTACCTGCTGTTACAGAACTAGCTCCTGATATAGAACTTATCCTGATACATGATTAACTCCTGATACTGGACTAATTCCTGATGTAGAACTAACTCCAGATACTGGACCAACTGCTGCTCTGGACTATGTCCTGATACAGGACTTACTCCTCATATAGAACTAATCCTGATACATGATTAACTCCTGATACTGGACTAACTCCTGATGCTGGACTAACTGCTGATGCAGAGTTAACTCCTGATAATGGATTAACACCTCATGCTGGATTAAATCCTCATACAGAACTAACTCCTGATACAGGATTAACTCCTGATACAGAACTAACTCCTGATACAGAACTAACTCCTGATACTGGACTAGCTCCTGATACTGAACTATCTCCTGATGCAGAACTAACTTCTGATATCAACTAATCCTGATACATGATTAACTGCTGATACTGGACTAACTCCTGATACAGAACTAACTGCTGATACTGGACTAACTCCTGGTACTGGATTAACTCCGGATACAGAACTAGCTCCTGATACAGAACTAACTCCTGATACAGGAATAACTCCTGATACTAGATTAACTCCGGATACAGAACTATCTCCTGGTACGCAACTGACTCCTGATACCACACTAATTCCTGATGTAGAACTAATTCCTGATACTGGATTAACTCCTGTTACTGGACTACCTCCTGATACAGAAATAACTCCTGGTATAGAACTAAACCTGATACATGATTAACTCCTGATACTGAACTCATTCCTGATGTAGATACTGGAATAACTTTTGATACTGGACTAACTACTGATACAGAACTACATCCTGATACTAGATTAATTCCTGAAACTGAACTACCTCCTGATGAGGAACTAACTCCTGATACTGGACTAACTCCTGATACTGGACTAACTCCAAAAGCAGAGTAAAATCCTGACACTGGACTAATTCCTGATGCTGGATTAACTCCTGATACAGAACTAAATCCTGATACTGGATTAACACCTGATACAGAACTAACTCCTGATACTGGACTAAATCCGGATGTGGACTAACTCCTGATACTGGATTAACTCCTGCTCCAGAACTAAGTCCTGATACGAAAATAACTCCTGATACCAGACTAACTCCTGTTAATGGACTACCTGCTGTTACAGAACTAGCTCCTGATATAGAACTAATCCTGATACATGATTAACTCCTGATACTGGACTAATTCCTGATGTAGAACTAACTCCAGATACTGGACCAACTGTTGCTCTGGACTATGTCCTGATACAGAACTAACTCCTGATATAGAACTAATCCTGATACATGATTAACTCCTGATATGGACTAACTCCTGACACAGAACTAACTGCTGAAACTGGACTAACTGCTGATACTGGACTTACTCCTGATGCAGAACTAAGTGCTGATACTGGACTAACCCCTGATACAGAAATAAATTCAGATACAGAACTAACTCCTGATACTGGACCTACTCCTGATGCTGGATGAAGTCCAGATACTGAACTATCTCCTGATGCAGAACTAACTTCTGATATCAACTAATCCTGATACATGATTAACTGCTGATACTGGACTAACTCCTGATACAGAACTAACTCCTGATACTGGACTAACTCCTGATACTGGATTAACTCCTGATACAGAACTAACTGCTGATACTTGACTAACTCCTGGTACTGGATATAACTCCGGATACAGAACTAGCTCCTGATGCAGAACTAAGCCCTGATACTAGATTAACTCCTGATACAGAACTATCTCCTGATATGCAACTGACTCCTGATACCAGACTAATACCTGATATTGGCCTAATTCCTGATGTAGATCTAATTCCTGATACTGGATTAAGTCCTGTTACTGGACTACCTCCTGATACAGAACTAACTCCTGGTATAGAACTAAACCTGATACATGATTAACTCCTGATAATGAACTCATTCCTGATGTAGAACTAACTCCAGATACTGGAATAAGTTTGATACTGGACTAACTACTGATACAGAACTAAATCCTGATACTAGATTAATTCCTGAAACTGAACTACCTCTTGATGAGGAACTAACTCCTGATACTGGACTAACTCCTGATACTGGACTAACTCCAAACGCAGAGTTAAATCCTGACACTGGACTAATTCCTGATGCTGGACTAACTCCTGATACAGAACTAAATCCTGATACTGGTTTAACACCTGATACAGAACTAACTCCTGATACTGGACTAAATCCTGATGTGGACTAACTCCTGATACTGGATTAACTCCTGATACAGAACTACCTCATGATACTGGACTAACTCCTGATACTGGATTAACTCCTCATACAGAACTAACTCCTGATCCAGAACTAAGTCCTGATACAGAAATAACTCCTGATACCAGACTAACTCCTGTTATTGGACTACCTGCTGTTACAGAACTAGCTCCTGATATAGAACTAATCCTGATACATGATTAACTCCTGATACTGGACTAATTCCTGATGTAGAACTAACTCCAGCTACTGGAATAACTGCTGATACTGGACTAACTACTGATACTGAACTAAATCCTGATACTAGATTAATTCCTGAAACTGAACTACCTCCTGATGAGGAACTAACTCCTGATACTGGACTAACTCCTGATACTGGACTAACTTCTGATGCAGAGTTAACTCCTGATACTGGACTAACTCCAAACGCAGAGTTAAATCCTGACACTGGACTAATTCCTGATGCTGGACTAACTCCTGATACAGAACTAAATCCTGATACTGGATTAAATCCTGATACAGAACTAACTCCTGATACTGGACTAAATCCTGATGTGGAATAACTCCTGATACTGGATTAACTCCTGATACAGAACTACCTCATGACACTGGACTATTTCCTGATACTGGATTAACTCCTGATACAGTACTAACTCCTGATCCAGAACTAAGTTCTGATACGGAAATAACTCCTGATACCAGACTAACTCCTGTTATTGGACTACCTGCTGTGACAGAACTAGCTCCTGATATAGAACTAATCCTGATACATGATTAACTCCTGATACTGGACTAATTCCTGATGTAGAGCTAACTCCAGATACTGGACCAACTGTTGCTCTGGACTATGTCCTGATACAGAACTAACTCCTGATATAGAACTAATCCTGATACGTGATTAACTCCTGATACTGGACTAACTCCTGATGCTGGACTAACTGCTGATGCAGAGTTAACTCCTGATAATGGATTAACACCTCATGCTGGATTAAATCCTCATACAGAACTAACTCCTGATACAGGATTAACTCCTGATACAGAACTAACTCCTGATACAGAACTAACTCCTGATACTGGACTAGCTCCTGATACTGAACTATCTCCTGATGCAGAACTAACTTCTGATATCAACTAATCCTGATACATGATTAACTGCTGATACTGGACTAACTCCTGATACAGAACTAACTGCTGATACTGGACTAACTCCTGGTACTGGATTAACTCCGGATACAGAACTAGCTCCTGATACAGAACTAACTCCTGATACAGGAATAACTCCTGATACTAGATTAACTCCGGATACAGAACTATCTCCTGGTACGCAACTGACTCCTGATACCACACTAATTCCTGATGTAGAACTAATTCCTGATACTGGATTAACTCCTGTTACTGGACTACCTCCTGATACAGAAATAACTCCTGGTATAGAACTAAACCTGATACATGATTAACTCCTGATACTGAACTCATTCCTGATGTAGATACTGGAATAACTTTTGATACTGGACTAACTACTGATACAGAACTACATCCTGATACTAGATTAATTCCTGAAACTGAACTACCTCCTGATGAGGAACTAACTCCTGATACTGGACTAACTCCTGATACTGGACTAACTCCAAAAGCAGAGTAAAATCCTGACACTGGACTAATTCCTGATGCTGGATTAACTCCTGATACAGAACTAAATCCTGATACTGGATTAACACCTGATACAGAACTAACTCCTGATACTGGACTAAATCCGGATGTGGACTAACTCCTGATACTGGATTAACTCCTGCTCCAGAACTAAGTCCTGATACGAAAATAACTCCTGATACCAGACTAACTCCTGTTAATGGACTACCTGCTGTTACAGAACTAGCTCCTGATATAGAACTAATCCTGATACATGATTAACTCCTGATACTGGACTAATTCCTGATGTAGAACTAACTCCAGATACTGGACCAACTGTTGCTCTGGACTATGTCCTGATACAGAACTAACTCCTGATATAGAACTAATCCTGATACATGATTAACTCCTGATATGGACTAACTCCTGACACAGAACTAACTGCTGAAACTGGACTAACTGCTGATACTGGACTTACTCCTGATGCAGAACTAAGTGCTGATACTGGACTAACCCCTGATACAGAAATAAATTCAGATACAGAACTAACTCCTGATACTGGACCTACTCCTGATGCTGGATGAAGTCCAGATACTGAACTATCTCCTGATGCAGAACTAACTTCTGATATCAACTAATCCTGATACATGATTAACTGCTGATACTGGACTAACTCCTGATACAGAACTAACTCCTGATACTGGACTAACTCCTGATACTGGATTAACTCCTGATACAGAACTAACTGCTGATACTTGACTAACTCCTGGTACTGGATATAACTCCGGATACAGAACTAGCTCCTGATGCAGAACTAAGCCCTGATACTAGATTAACTCCTGATACAGAACTATCTCCTGATATGCAACTGACTCCTGATACCAGACTAATACCTGATATTGGCCTAATTCCTGATGTAGATCTAATTCCTGATACTGGATTAAGTCCTGTTACTGGACTACCTCCTGATACAGAACTAACTCCTGGTATAGAACTAAACCTGATACATGATTAACTCCTGATAATGAACTCATTCCTGATGTAGAACTAACTCCAGATACTGGAATAAGTTTGATACTGGACTAACTACTGATACAGAACTAAATCCTGATACTAGATTAATTCCTGAAACTGAACTACCTCTTGATGAGGAACTAACTCCTGATACTGGACTAACTCCTGATACTGGACTAACTCCAAACGCAGAGTTAAATCCTGACACTGGACTAATTCCTGATGCTGGACTAACTCCTGATACAGAACTAAATCCTGATACTGGTTTAACACCTGATACAGAACTAACTCCTGATACTGGACTAAATCCTGATGTGGACTAACTCCTGATACTGGATTAACTCCTGATACAGAACTACCTCATGATACTGGACTAACTCCTGATACTGGATTAACTCCTCATACAGAACTAACTCCTGATCCAGAACTAAGTCCTGATACAGAAATAACTCCTGATACCAGACTAACTCCTGTTATTGGACTACCTGCTGTTACAGAACTAGCTCCTGATATAGAACTAATCCTGATACATGATTAACTCCTGATACTGGACTAATTCCTGATGTAGAACTAACTCCAGCTACTGGAATAACTGCTGATACTGGACTAACTACTGATACTGAACTAAATCCTGATACTAGATTAATTCCTGAAACTGAACTACCTCCTGATGAGGAACTAACTCCTGATACTGGACTAACTCCTGATACTGGACTAACTTCTGATGCAGAGTTAACTCCTGATACTGGACTAACTCCAAACGCAGAGTTAAATCCTGACACTGGACTAATTCCTGATGCTGGACTAACTCCTGATACAGAACTAAATCCTGATACTGGATTAAATCCTGATACAGAACTAACTCCTGATACTGGACTAAATCCTGATGTGGAATAACTCCTGATACTGGATTAACTCCTGATACAGAACTACCTCATGACACTGGACTATTTCCTGATACTGGATTAACTCCTGATACAGTACTAACTCCTGATCCAGAACTAAGTTCTGATACGGAAATAACTCCTGATACCAGACTAACTCCTGTTATTGGACTACCTGCTGTGACAGAACTAGCTCCTGATATAGAACTAATCCTGATACATGATTAACTCCTGATACTGGACTAATTCCTGATGTAGAGCTAACTCCAGATACTGGACCAACTGTTGCTCTGGACTATGTCCTGATACAGAACTAACTCCTGATATAGAACTAATCCTGATACGTGATTAACTCCTGATACTGGACTAACTCCTGACACAGAACTAACTGCTGATACTGGACTAACTGCTGATACTGGACTAACTCCTGACACAGAACTAACTGCTGAAACTGGACTAACTGCTGATACTGGACTTACTCCTGATGCAGAACTAAGTGCTGATACTGGACTAACTCCTGATACAGAAGTAAATTCAGATACAGAACTAACTCCTGATACTGGACCTACTCCTGATGCTGGATGAAGTCCAGATACAAAACTAACTACTGATACTGGACTCATTCCTGATGCTGGACTAATGCCTGATACTGGGCTAACTCCTGATACAGAACTAACTCCTAATAAAGAACTACCTGCTGATAGAGAAGAAACTCTGGATACAGAATTTACTCCTGACACTAGATTAATACCTGATACAAAACGAATTCCTGATACAGAACTATCTCCTGATAGAGAACTAAATCCTGATACAGAACTACTTCCTGATTCAGACTTAACTACTGATACAGAACTATCTTCTGATACTAGATTAACTCCTGATACAGAACTAGCTCCTGATAAGTAACTAACTCTTGATACCAGACTAACCCCTAATATTGGATGAATGCCTGATGTAGAACTAACTCCTGATACTGGACTAACTCCTGATACTGAACTATCTCCTGATGCAGAACTAACTTCTGATATCAACTAATCCTGATACATGATTAATTGCTGATACTGGACTAACTCCTGATACAGAACTAACTCCTGATACTGGACTAACTCCTGATACTGGACTAACTCCTGATACAGAACTAACTGCTGATACTTGACTAACTCCTGGAACTGGATATAACTCCGGATACAGAACTAGCTCCTGATGCAGAACTAACCCCTGATACTAGATTAACTCCTGATACAGAACTATCTCCTGATATGCAACTGACTCCTGATATCAGACTAATACCTGATATTGGCCGAATTCCTGATGTAGAACTAATTCCTGATACTGGATTAAATCCTGTTACTGGACTACCTCCTGATACAGAACTAACTCCTGGTATAGAACTAAACCTGATACATGATTAACTCCTGATACTGAACTCATTCCTGATGTAGAACTAACTCCAGATACTGGAATAACTTTTGATACTGGCCTAACTACTGATACAGAACTAAATCCTGATACTAGATTAATTCCTGAAACTGAACTACCTCCTGATGAGGAACTAACTCCTGATACTGGACTAACTCCTGATACTGGACTAACTTCTGATGCAGAGTTAACTCCTGATACTGGACTAACTCCAAACGCAGAGTTAAATCCTGACACTGGACTAATTCCTGATGCTGGACTAACTCCTGATACAGAACTAAATCCTGATACTGGATTAACTCCTGATACAGAACTAACTCCTGATACTGGACTAAATCCTGATGTGGACTAACTCCTGATACTGGATTAACTCCTGATACAGAACTACCTCATGACACTGGACTATTTCCTGATACTGGATTAACTCCTGATACAGTACTAACTCCTGATCCAGAACTAAGTTCTGATACGGAAATAACTCATGATACCAGACTAACTCCTGTTATTGGACTACCTGCTGCGACAGAACTAGCTCCTGATATAGAACTAATCCTGATACATGATTAACTCCTGATACTGGACTAATTCCTGATGTAGAACTAACTCCAGATACTGGACCAACTGCTGCTCTGGACTATGTCCTGATACAGAACTAACTCCTGATATAGAACTAATCCTGATACATGATTAACTCCTGATACTGGACAAACTCCTGATACAGAACTAACTGCTGATACTGGACTAACTGCTGATACTGGACTAACTCCTGATACAGAACTAACTGCTGATATTGGACTAACTCCTGGTACAGAACTAAATCCTGATACATGATCAACTCCTGATACTGGACTAAATCCTCATATAGAACGAACTCCAGATACTGGACTAAATCCTGATACTGGAGAAACTCCTGCTTCTAGACTTAATCCTGATGCAGAACTGACACCTGATACTGGACTAACTCCTGATGCTGGACTAACTGCTGCTACTGGACTAACACCTGGGAAAGACCTAACTCCTGATCCTGGACTCACTCCTGAAACAGGACAAACTCCTGTTGAAGAGTTAACTCCTGATTCTGGATTAACTTCTGATACAGAACTACCTCATGATACTGGACGAATTCCTGATACTGGATTAACTCCTGATACAGAACTAAGTCATGATACGGAAATAACTCCTGATACCAGAATAACTACTGTAATTGGACTACCTGCTGTTACAGAACTAGCTCCTGATATAGAACTTATCCTGATACATGATTAACTCCTGATACTGGACTAATTCCTGATGTAGAACTAACTCCAGATACTGGACCAACTGCTGCTCTGGACTATGTCCTGATACAGAACTTACTCCTCATATAGAACTAATCCTGATACATGATTAACTCCTGATACTGGACTAACTCCTGATGCTGGACTAACTGCTGATGCAGAGTTAACTCCTGATAATGGATTAACACCTCATGCTGGATTAAATCCTCATACAGAACTAACTCCTGATACAGGATTAACTCCTGATACAGAACTAACTCCTGATACAGAACTAACTCCTGATACTGGACTAGCTCCTGATACTGAACTATCTCCTGATGCAGAACTAACTTCTGATATCAACTAATCCTGATACATGATTAACTGCTGATACTGGACTAACTCCTGATACAGAACTAACTGCTGATACTGGACTAACTCCTGGTACTGGATTAACTCCGGATACAGAACTAGCTCCTGATACAGAACTAACTCCTGATACAGGAATAACTCCTGATACTAGATTAACTTCGGATACAGAACTATCTCCTGGTACGCAACTGACTCCTGATACCACACTAATTCCTGATGTAGAACTAATTCCTGATACTGGATTAACTCCTGTTACTGGACTACCTCCTGATACAGAAATAACTCCTGGTATAGAACTAAACCTGATACATGATTAACTCCTGATACTGAACTCATTCCTGATGTAGATACTGGAATAACTTTTGATACTGGACTAACTACTGATACAGAACTACATCCTGATACTAGATTAATTCCTGAAACTGAACTACCTCCTGATGAGGAACTAACTCCTGATACTGGACTAACTCCTGATACTGGACTAACTCCAAAAGCAGAGTAAAATCCTGACACTGGACTAATTCCTGATGCTGGATTAACTCCTGATACAGAACTAAATCCTGATACTGGATTAACACCTGATACAGAACTAACTCCTGATACTGGACTAAATCCGGATGTGGACTAACTCCTGATACTGGATTAACTCCTGATCCAGAACTAAGTCCTGATACGAAAATAACTCCTGATACCAGACTAACTCCTGTTAATGGACTACCTGCTGTTACAGAACTAGCTCCTGATATAGAACTAATCCTGATACATGATTAACTCCTGATACTGGACTAATTCCTGATGTAGAACTAACTCCAGATACTGGACCAACTGTTGCTCTGGACTATGTCCTGATACAGAACTAACTCCTGATATAGAACTAATCCTGATACATGATTAACTCCTGATATGGACTAACTCCTGACACAGAACTAACTGCTGAAACTGGACTAACTGCTGATACTGGACTTACTCCTGATGCAGAACTAAGTGCTGATACTGGACTAACCCCTGATACAGAAATAAATTCAGATACAGAACTAACTCCTGATACTGGACCTACTCCTGATGCTGGATGAAGTCCAGATACTGAACTATCTCCTGATGCAGAACTAACTTCTGATATCAACTAATCCTGATACATGATTAACTGCTGATACTGGACTAACTCCTGATACAGAACTAACTCCTGATACTGGACTAACTCCTGATACTGGACTAACTCCTGATACAGAACTAACTGCTGATACTTGACTAACTCCTGGTACTGGATATAACTCCGGATACAGAACTAGCTCCTGATGCAGAACTAAGCCCTGATACTAGATTAACTCCTGATACAGAACTATCTCCTGATATGCAACTGACTCCTGATACCAGACTAATACCTGATATTGGCCTAATTCCTGATGTAGATCTAATTCCTGATACTGGATTAAGTCCTGTTACTGGACTACCTCCTGATACAGAACTAACTCCTGGTATAGAACTAAACCTGATACATGATTAACTCCTGATAATGAACTCATTCCTGATGTAGAACTAACTCCAGATACTGGAATAAGTTTGATACTGGACTAACTACTGATACAGAACTAAATCCTGATACTAGATTAATTCCTGAAACTGAACTACCTCTTGATGAGGAACTAACTCCTGATACTGGACTAACTCCTGATACTGGACTAACTCCAAACGCAGAGTTAAATCCTGACACTGGACTAATTCCTGATGCTGGACTAACTCCTGATACAGAACTAAATCCTGATACTGGTTTAACACCTGATACAGAACTAACTCCTGATACTGGACTAAATCCTGATGTGGACTAACTCCTGATACTGGATTAACTCCTGATACAGAACTACCTCATGATACTGGACTAACTCCTGATACTGGATGAACTCCTCATACAGAACTAACTCCTGATCCAGAACTAAGTCCTGATACAGAAATAACTCCTGATACCAGACTAACTCCTGTTATTGGACTACCTGCTGTTACAGAACTAGCTCCTGATATAGAACTAATCCTGATACATGATTAACTCCTGATACTGGACTAATTCCTGATGTAGAACTAACTCCAGCTACTGGAATAACTGCTGATACTGGACTAACTACTGATACTGAACTAAATCCTGATACTAGATTAATTCCTGAAACTGAACTACCTCCTGATGAGGAACTAACTCCTGATACTGGACTAACTCCTGATACTGGACTAACTTCTGATGCAGAGTTAACTCCTGATACTGGACTAACTCCAAACGCAGAGTTAAATCCTGACACTGGACTAATTCCTGATACTGGACTAACTCCTGATACAGAACTAACTGCTGATACTGGACTAACTCCTGGTACTGGATTAACTCCGGATACAGAACTAGCTCCTGATACAGAACTAACTCCTGATACAGGAATAACTCCTGATACTAGATTAACTCCGGATACAGAACTATCTCCTGGTACGCAACTGACTCCTGATACCACACTAATTCCTGATGTAGAACTAATTCCTGATACTGGATTAACTCCTGTTACTGGACTACCTCCTGATACAGAAATAACTCCTGGTATAGAACTAAACCTGATACATGATTAACTCCTGATACTGAACTCATTCCTGATGTAGATACTGGAATAACTTTTGATACTGGACTAACTACTGATACAGAACTACATCCTGATACTAGATTAATTCCTGAAACTGAACTACCTCCTGATGAGGAACTAACTCCTGATACTGGACTAACTCCTGATACTGGACTAACTCCAAAAGCAGAGTAAAATCCTGACACTGGACTAATTCCTGATGCTGGACTAACTCCTGATACAGAACTAAATCCTGATACTGGATTAACACCTGATACAGAACTAACTCCTGATACTGGACTAAATCCGGATGTGGACTAACTCCTGATACTGGATTAACTCCTGATCCAGAACTAAGTCCTGATACGAAAATAACTCCTGATACCAGACTAACTCCTGTTAATGGACTACCTGCTGTTACAGAACTAGCTCCTGATATAGAACTAATCCTGATACATGATTAACTCCTGATACTGGACTAATTCCTGATGTAGAACTAACTCCAGATACTGGACCAACTGTTGCTCTGGACTATGTCCTGATACAGAACTAACTCCTGATATAGAACTAATCCTGATACATGATTAACTCCTGATATGGACTAACTCCTGACACAGAACTAACTGCTGAAACTGGACTAACTGCTGATACTGGACTTACTCCTGATGCAGAACTAAGTGCTGATACTGGACTAACCCCTGATACAGAAATAAATTCAGATACAGAACTAACTCCTGATACTGGACCTACTCCTGATGCTGGATGAAGTCCAGATACTGAACTATCTCCTGATGCAGAACTAACTTCTGATATCAACTAATCCTGATACATGATTAACTGCTGATACTGGACTAACTCCTGATACAGAACTAACTCCTGATACTGGACTAACTCCTGATACTGGACTAACTCCTGATACAGAACTAACTGCTGATACTTGACTAACTCCTGGTACTGGATATAACTCCGGATACAGAACTAGCTCCTGATGCAGAACTAAGCCCTGATACTAGATTAACTCCTGATACAGAACTATCTCCTGATATGCAACTGACTCCTGATACCAGACTAATACCTGATATTGGCCTAATTCCTGATGTAGATCTAATTCCTGATACTGGATTAAGTCCTGTTACTGGACTACCTCCTGATACAGAACTAACTCCTGGTATAGAACTAAACCTGATACATGATTAACTCCTGATAATGAACTCATTCCTGATGTAGAACTAACTCCAGATACTGGAATAAGTTTGATACTGGACTAACTACTGATACAGAACTAAATCCTGATACTAGATTAATTCCTGAAACTGAACTACCTCTTGATGAGGAACTAACTCCTGATACTGGACTAACTCCTGATACTGGACTAACTCCAAACGCAGAGTTAAATCCTGACACTGGACTAATTCCTGATGCTGGACTAACTCCTGATACAGAACTAAATCCTGATACTGGTTTAACACCTGATACAGAACTAACTCCTGATACTGGACTAAATCCTGATGTGGACTAACTCCTGATACTGGATTAACTCCTGATACAGAACTACCTCATGATACTGGACTAACTCCTGATACTGGATTAACTCCTCATACAGAACTAACTCCTGATCCAGAACTAAGTCCTGATACAGAAATAACTCCTGATACCAGACTAACTCCTGTTATTGGACTACCTGCTGTTACAGAACTAGCTCCTGATATAGAACTAATCCTGATACATGATTAACTCCTGATACTGGACTAATTCCTGATGTAGAACTAACTCCAGCTACTGGAATAACTGCTGATACTGGACTAACTACTGATACTGAACTAAATCCTGATACTAGATTAATTCCTGAAACTGAACTACCTCCTGATGAGGAACTAACTCCTGATACTGGACTAACTCCTGATACTGGACTAACTTCTGATGCAGAGTTAACTCCTGATACTGGACTAACTCCAAACGCAGAGTTAAATCCTGACACTGGACTAATTCCTGATGCTGGACTAACTCCTGATACAGAACTAAATCCTGATACTGGATTAAATCCTGATACAGAACTAACTCCTGATACTGGACTAAATCCTGATGTGGAATAACTCCTGATACTGGATTAACTCCTGATACAGAACTACCTCATGACACTGGACTATTTCCTGATACTGGATTAACTCCTCGTACAGAACTAACTCCTGATCTAGAACTAAGTCCTGATACAGAAATAACTCCTGATACCAGACTAACTCCTGTTATTGGACTACCTGCTGTTACAGAACTAGCTCCTGATATAGAACTAATCCTGATACATGATTAACTCCTGATACTGGACTAATTCCTGATGTAGAATTAACTCCAGCTACTGGAATAACTGCTGATACTGGACTAACTACTGATACAGAACTAAATCCTGATACTAGATTAATTCCTGAAACTGAACTACCTCCTGATGAGGAACTAACTCCTGATACTGGACTAACTCCTGATACTGGACTAACTTCTGATGCAGAGTTAACTCCTGATACTGGACTAACTCCAAACGCAGAGTTAAATCCTGACACTGGACTAATTCCTGATGCTGGACTAACTCCTGATACAGAACTAAATCCTGATACTGGATTAACTCCTGATACAGAACTAACTCCTGATACTGGACTAAATCCTGATGTGGACTAACTCCTGATACTGGATTAACTCCTGATACAGAACTACCTCATGACACTGGACTATTTCCTGATACTGGATTAACTCCTGATACAGTACTAACTCCTGATCCAGAACTAAGTTCTGATACGGAAATAACTCCTGATACCAGACTAACTCCTGTTATTGGACTACCTGCTGTGACAGAACTAGCTCCTGATATAGAACTAATCCTGATACATGATTAACTCCTGATACTGGACTAATTCCTGATGTAGAACTAACTCCAGATACTGGACCAACTGCTGCTCTGGACTATGTCCTGATACAGAACTAACTCCTGATATAGAACTAATCCTGATACATGATTAACTCCTGATACTGGACAAACTCCTGATACAGAACTAACTGCTGATACTGGACTAACTGCTGATACTGGACTAACTCCTGATACAGAACTAACTGCTGATATTGGACTAACTCCTGGTACAGAACTAAATCCTGATACATGATCAACTCCTGATACTGGACTAAATCCTCATATAGAACGAACTCCAGATACTGGACTAAATCCTGATACTGGAGAAACTCCTGCTTCTAGACTTAATCCTGATGCAGAACTGACACCTGATACTGGACTAACTCCTGATGCTGGACTAACTGCTGCTACTGGACTAACACCTGGGAAAGACCTAACTCCTGATCCTGGACTCACTCCTGAAACAGGACAAACTCCTGTTGAAGAGTTAACTCCTGATTCTGGATTAACTTCTGATACAGAACTACCTCATGATACTGGACGAATTCCTGATACTGGATTAACTCCTGATACAGAACTAAGTCATGATACGGAAATAACTCCTGATACCAGAATAACTCCTGTAATTGGACTACCTGCTGTTACAGAACTAGCTCCTGATATAGAACTTATCCTGATACATGATTAACTCCTGATACTGGACTAATTCCTGATGTAGAACTAACTCCAGATACTGGACCAACTGCTGCTCTGGACTATGTCCTGATACAGAACTTACTCCTCATATAGAACTAATCCTGATACATGATTAACTCCTGATACTGGACTAACTCCTGATGCTGGACTAACTGCTGATGCAGAGTTAACTCCTGATAATGGATTAACACCTCATGCTGGATTAAATCCTCATACAGAACTAACTCCTGATACAGGATTAACTCCTGATACAGAACTAACTCCTGATACAGAACTAACTCCTGATACTGGACTAGCTCCTGATACTGAACTATCTCCTGATGCAGAACTAACTTCTGATATCAACTAATCCTGATACATGATTAACTGCTGATACTGGACTAACTCCTGATACAGAACTAACTGCTGATACTGGACTAACTCCTGGTACTGGATTAACTCCGGATACAGAACTAGCTCCTGATACAGAACTAACTCCTGATACAGGAATAACTCCTGATACTAGATTAACTCCGGATACAGAACTATCTCCTGGTACGCAACTGACTCCTGATACCACACTAATTCCTGATGTAGAACTAATTCCTGATACTGGATTAACTCCTGTTACTGGACTACCTCCTGATACAGAAATAACTCCTGGTATAGAACTAAACCTGATACATGATTAACTCCTGATACTGAACTCATTCCTGATGTAGATACTGGAATAACTTTTGATACTGGACTAACTACTGATACAGAACTACATCCTGATACTAGATTAATTCCTGAAACTGAACTACCTCCTGATGAGGAACTAACTCCTGATACTGGACTAACTCCTGATACTGGACTAACTCCAAAAGCAGAGTAAAATCCTGACACTGGACTAATTCCTGATGCTGGATTAACTCCTGATACAGAACTAAATCCTGATACTGGATTAACACCTGATACAGAACTAACTCCTGATACTGGACTAAATCCGGATGTGGACTAACTCCTGATACTGGATTAACTCCTGATCCAGAACTAAGTCCTGATACGAAAATAACTCCTGATACCAGACTAACTCCTGTTAATGGACTACCTGCTGTTACAGAACTAGCTCCTGATATAGAACTAATCCTGATACATGATTAACTCCTGATACTGGACTAATTCCTGATGTAGAACTAACTCCAGATACTGGACCAACTGTTGCTCTGGACTATGTCCTGATACAGAACTAACTCCTGATATAGAACTAATCCTGATACATGATTAACTCCTGATATGGACTAACTCCTGACACAGAACTAACTGCTGAAACTGGACTAACTGCTGATACTGGACTTACTCCTGATGCAGAACTAAGTGCTGATACTGGACTAACCCCTGATACAGAAATAAATTCAGATACAGAACTAACTCCTGATACTGGACCTACTCCTGATGCTGGATGAAGTCCAGATACTGAACTATCTCCTGATGCAGAACTAACTTCTGATATCAACTAATCCTGATACATGATTAACTGCTGATACTGGACTAACTCCTGATACAGAACTAACTCCTGATACTGGACTAACTCCTGATACTGGACTAACTCCTGATACAGAACTAACTGCTGATACTTGACTAACTCCTGGTACTGGATATAACTCCGGATACAGAACTAGCTCCTGATGCAGAACTAAGCCCTGATACTAGATTAACTCCTGATACAGAACTATCTCCTGATATGCAACTGACTCCTGATACCAGACTAATACCTGATATTGGCCTAATTCCTGATGTAGATCTAATTCCTGATACTGGATTAAGTCCTGTTACTGGACTACCTCCTGATACAGAACTAACTCCTGGTATAGAACTAAACCTGATACATGATTAACTCCTGATAATGAACTCATTCCTGATGTAGAACTAACTCCAGATACTGGAATAAGTTTGATACTGGACTAACTACTGATACAGAACTAAATCCTGATACTAGATTAATTCCTGAAACTGAACTACCTCTTGATGAGGAACTAACTCCTGATACTGGACTAACTCCTGATACTGGACTAACTCCAAACGCAGAGTTAAATCCTGACACTGGACTAATTCCTGATGCTGGACTAACTCCTGATACAGAACTAAATCCTGATACTGGTTTAACACCTGATACAGAACTAACTCCTGATACTGGACTAAATCCTGATGTGGACTAACTCCTGATACTGGATTAACTCCTGATACAGAACTACCTCATGATACTGGACTAACTCCTGATACTGGATTAACTCCTCATACAGAACTAACTCCTGATCCAGAACTAAGTCCTGATACAGAAATAACTCCTGATACCAGACTAACTCCTGTTATTGGACTACCTGCTGTTACAGAACTAGCTCCTGATATAGAACTAATCCTGATACATGATTAACTCCTGATACTGGACTAATTCCTGATGTAGAACTAACTCCAGCTACTGGAATAACTGCTGATACTGGACTAACTACTGATACTGAACTAAATCCTGATACTAGATTAATTCCTGAAACTGAACTACCTCCTGATGAGGAACTAACTCCTGATACTGGACTAACTCCTGATACTGGACTAACTTCTGATGCAGAGTTAACTCCTGATACTGGACTAACTCCAAACGCAGAGTTAAATCCTGACACTGGACTAATTCCTGATGCTGGACTAACTCCTGATACAGAACTAAATCCTGATACTGGATTAAATCCTGATACAGAACTAACTCCTGATACTGGACTAAATCCTGATGTGGAATAACTCCTGATACTGGATTAACTCCTGATACAGAACTACCTCATGACACTGGACTATTTCCTGATACTGGATTAACTCCTCGTACAGAACTAACTCCTGATCCAGAACTAAGTCCTGATACAGAAATAACTCCTGATACCAGACTAACTCCTGTTATTGGACTACCTGCTGTTACAGAACTAGCTCCTGATATAGAACTAATCCTGATACATGATTAACTCCTGATACTGGACTAATTCCTGATGTAGAATTAACTCCAGCTACTGGAATAACTGCTGATACTGGACTAACTACTGATACAGAACTAAATCCTGATACTAGATTAATTCCTGAAACTGAACTACCTCCTGATGAGGAACTAACTCCTGATACTGGACTAACTCCTGATACTGGACTAACTTCTGATGCAGAGTTAACTCCTGATACTGGACTAACTCCAAACGCAGAGTTAAATCCTGACACTGGACTAATTCCTGATGCTGGACTAACTCCTGATACAGAACTAAATCCTGATACTGGATTAACTCCTGATACAGAACTAACTCCTGATACTGGACTAAATCCTGATGTGGACTAACTCCTGATACTGGATTAACTCCTGATACAGAACTACCTCATGACACTGGACTATTTCCTGATACTGGATTAACTCCTGATACAGTACTAACTCCTGATCCAGAACTAAGTTCTGATACGGAAATAACTCCTGATACCAGACTAACTCCTGTTATTGGACTACCTGCTGTGACAGAACTAGCTCCTGATATAGAACTAATCCTGATACATGATTAACTCCTGATACTGGACTAATTCCTGATGTAGAACTAACTCCAGATACTGGACCAACTGCTGCTCTGGACTATGTCCTGATACAGAACTAACTCCTGATATAGAACTAATCCTGATACATGATTAACTCCTGATACTGGACAAACTCCTGATACAGAACTAACTGCTGATACTGGACTAACTGCTGATACTGGACTAACTCCTGATACAGAACTAACTGCTGATATTGGACTAACTCCTGGTACAGAACTAAATCCTGATACATGATCAACTCCTGATACTGGACTAAATCCTCATATAGAACGAACTCCAGATACTGGACTAAATCCTGATACTGGAGAAACTCCTGCTTCTAGACTTAATCCTGATGCAGAACTGACACCTGATACTGGACTAACTCCTGATGCTGGACTAACTGCTGCTACTGGACTAACACCTGGGAAAGACCTAACTCCTGATCCTGGACTCACTCCTGAAACAGGACAAACTCCTGTTGAAGAGTTAACTCCTGATTCTGGATTAACTTCTGATACAGAACTACCTCATGATACTGGACGAATTCCTGATACTGGATTAACTCCTGATACAGAACTAAGTCATGATACGGAAATAACTCCTGATACCAGAATAACTCCTGTAATTGGACTACCTGCTGTTACAGAACTAGCTCCTGATATAGAACTTATCCTGATACATGATTAACTCCTGATACTGGACTAATTCCTGATGTAGAACTAACTCCAGATACTGGACCAACTGCTGCTCTGGACTATGTCCTGATACAGAACTTACTCCTCATATAGAACTAATCCTGATACATGATTAACTCCTGATACTGGACTAACTCCTGATGCTGGACTAACTGCTGATGCAGAGTTAACTCCTGATAATGGATTAACACCTCATGCTGGATTAAATCCTCATACAGAACTAACTCCTGATACAGGATTAACTCCTGATACAGAACTAACTCCTGATACAGAACTAACTCCTAATACTGGACTAGCTCCTGATACTGAACTATCTCCTGATGCAGAACTAACTTCTGATATCAACTAATCCTGATACATGATTAACTGCTGATACTGGACTAACTCCTGATACAGAACTAACTGCTGATACTGGACTAACTCCTGGTACTGGATTAACTCCGGATACAGAACTAGCTCCTGATACAGAACTAACTCCTGATACAGGAATAACTCCTGATACTAGATTAACTCCGGATACAGAACTATCTCCTGGTACGCAACTGACTCCTGATACCACACTAATTCCTGATGTAGAACTAATTCCTGATACTGGATTAACTCCTGTTACTGGACTACCTCCTGATACAGAAATAACTCCTGGTATAGAACTAAACCTGATACATGATTAACTCCTGATACTGAACTCATTCCTGATGTAGATACTGGAATAACTTTTGATACTGGACTAACTACTGATACAGAACTACATCCTGATACTAGATTAATTCCTGAAACTGAACTACCTCCTGATGAGGAACTAACTCCTGATACTGGACTAACTCCTGATACTGGACTAACTCCAAAAGCAGAGTAAAATCCTGACACTGGACTAATTCCTGATGCTGGATTAACTCCTGATACAGAACTAAATCCTGATACTGGATTAACACCTGATACAGAACTAACTCCTGATACTGGACTAAATCCGGATGTGGACTAACTCCTGATACTGGATTAACTCCTGATCCAGAACTAAGTCCTGATACGAAAATAACTCCTGATACCAGACTAACTCCTGTTAATGGACTACCTGCTGTTACAGAACTAGCTCCTGATATAGAACTAATCCTGATACATGATTAACTCCTGATACTGGACTAATTCCTGATGTAGAACTAACTCCAGATACTGGACCAACTGTTGCTCTGGACTATGTCCTGATACAGAACTAACTCCTGATATAGAACTAATCCTGATACATGATTAACTCCTGATATGGACTAACTCCTGACACAGAACTAACTGCTGAAACTGGACTAACTGCTGATACTGGACTTACTCCTGATGCAGAACTAAGTGCTGATACTGGACTAACCCCTGATACAGAAATAAATTCAGATACAGAACTAACTCCTGATACTGGACCTACTCCTGATGCTGGATGAAGTCCAGATACTGAACTATCTCCTGATGCAGAACTAACTTCTGATATCAACTAATCCTGATACATGATTAACTCCTGATACTGGACTAATTCCTGATACTGGACTAACTCCTGATACAGAACTAACTGCTGATACTTGACTAACTCCTGGTACTGGATATAACTCCGGATACAGAACTAGCTCCTGATGCAGAACTAAGCCCTGATACTAGATTAACTCCTGATACAGAACTATCTCCTGATATGCAACTGACTCCTGATACCAGACTAATACCTGATATTGGCCTAATTCCTGATGTAGATCTAATTCCTGATACTGGATTAAGTCCTGTTACTGGACTACCTCCTGATACAGAACTAACTCCTGGTATAGAACTAAACCTGATACATGATTAACTCCTGATAATGAACTCATTCCTGATGTAGAACTAACTCCAGATACTGGAATAAGTTTGATACTGGACTAACTACTGATACAGAACTAAATCCTGATACTAGATTAATTCCTGAAACTGAACTACCTCTTGATGAGGAACTAACTCCTGATACTGGACTAACTCCTGATACTGGACTAACTCCAAACGCAGAGTTAAATCCTGACACTGGACTAATTCCTGATGCTGGACTAACTCCTGATACAGAACTAAATCCTGATACTGGTTTAACACCTGATACAGAACTAACTCCTGATACTGGACTAAATCCTGATGTGGACTAACTCCTGATACTGGATTAACTCCTGATACAGAACTACCTCATGATACTGGACTAACTCCTGATACTGGATGAACTCCTCATACAGAACTAACTCCTGATCCAGAACTAAGTCCTGATACAGAAATAACTCCTGATACCAGACTAACTCCTGTTATTGGACTACCTGCTGTTACAGAACTAGCTCCTGATATAGAACTAATCCTGATACATGATTAACTCCTGATACTGGACTAATTCCTGATGTAGAACTAACTCCAGCTACTGGAATAACTGCTGATACTGGACTAACTACTGATACTGAACTAAATCCTGATACTAGATTAATTCCTGAAACTGAACTACCTCCTGATGAGGAACTAACTCCTGATACTGGACTAACTCCTGATACTGGACTAACTTCTGATGCAGAGTTAACTCCTGATACTGGACTAACTCCAAACGCAGAGTTAAATCCTGACACTGGACTAATTCCTGATACTGGACTAACTCCTGATACAGAACTAACTGCTGATACTGGACTAACTCCTGGTACTGGATTAACTCCGGATACAGAACTAGCTCCTGATACAGAACTAACTCCTGATACAGGAATAACTCCTGATACTAGATTAACTCCGGATATAGAACTATCTCCTGGTACGCAACTGACTCCTGATACCACACTAATTCCTGATGTAGAACTAATTCCTGATACTGGATTAACTCCTGTTACTGGACTACCTCCTGATACAGAAATAACTCCTGGTATAGAACTAAACCTGATACATGATTAACTCCTGATACTGAACTCATTCCTGATGTAGATACTGGAATAACTTTTGATACTGGACTAACTACTGATACAGAACTACATCCTGATACTAGATTAATTCCTGAAACTGAACTACCTCCTGATGAGGAACTAACTCCTGATACTGGACTAACTCCTGATACTGGACTAACTCCAAAAGCAGAGTAAAATCCTGACACTGGACTAATTCCTGATGCTGGACTAACTCCTGATACAGAACTAAATCCTGATACTGGATTAACACCTGATACAGAACTAACTCCTGATACTGGACTAAATCCGGATGTGGACTAACTCCTGATACTGGATTAACTCCTGATCCAGAACTAAGTCCTGATACGAAAATAACTCCTGATACCAGACTAACTCCTGTTAATGGACTACCTGCTGTTACAGAACTAGCTCCTGATATAGAACTAATCCTGATACATGATTAACTCCTGATACTGGACTAATTCCTGATGTAGAACTAACTCCAGATACTGGACCAACTGTTGCTCTGGACTATGTCCTGATACAGAACTAACTCCTGATATAGAACTAATCCTGATACATGATTAACTCCTGATATGGACTAACTCCTGACACAGAACTAACTGCTGAAACTGGACTAACTGCTGATACTGGACTTACTCCTGATGCAGAACTAAGTGCTGATACTGGACTAACCCCTGATACAGAAATAAATTCAGATACAGAACTAACTCCTGATACTGGACCTACTCCTGATGCTGGATGAAGTCCAGATACTGAACTATCTCCTGATGCAGAACTAACTTCTGATATCAACTAATCCTGATACATGATTAACTGCTGATACTGGACTAACTCCTGATACAGAACTAACTCCTGATACTGGACTAACTCCTGATACTGGACTAACTCCTGATACAGAACTAACTGCTGATACTTGACTAACTCCTGGTACTGGATATAACTCCGGATACAGAACTAGCTCCTGATGCAGAACTAAGCCCTGATACTAGATTAACTCCTGATACAGAACTATCTCCTGATATGCAACTGACTCCTGATACCAGACTAATACCTGATATTGGCCTAATTCCTGATGTAGATCTAATTCCTGATACTGGATTAAGTCCTGTTACTGGACTACCTCCTGATACAGAACTAACTCCTGGTATAGAACTAAACCTGATACATGATTAACTCCTGATAATGAACTCATTCCTGATGTAGAACTAACTCCAGATACTGGAATAAGTTTGATACTGGACTAACTACTGATACAGAACTAAATCCTGATACTAGATTAATTCCTGAAACTGAACTACCTCTTGATGAGGAACTAACTCCTGATACTGGACTAACTCCTGATACTGGACTAACTCCAAACGCAGAGTTAAATCCTGACACTGGACTAATTCCTGATGCTGGACTAACTCCTGATACAGAACTAAATCCTGATACTGGTTTAACACCTGATACAGAACTAACTCCTGATACTGGACTAAATCCTGATGTGGACTAACTCCTGATACTGGATTAACTCCTGATACAGAACTACCTCATGATACTGGACTAACTCCTGATACTGGATTAACTCCTCATACAGAACTAACTCCTGATCCAGAACTAAGTCCTGATACAGAAATAACTCCTGATACCAGACTAACTCCTGTTATTGGACTACCTGCTGTTACAGAACTAGCTCCTGATATAGAACTAATCCTGATACATGATTAACTCCTGATACTGGACTAATTCCTGATGTAGAACTAACTCCAGCTACTGGAATAACTGCTGATACTGGACTAACTACTGATACTGAACTAAATCCTGATACTAGATTAATTCCTGAAACTGAACTACCTCCTGATGAGGAACTAACTCCTGATACTGGACTAACTCCTGATACTGGACTAACTTCTGATGCAGAGTTAACTCCTGATACTGGACTAACTCCAAACGCAGAGTTAAATCCTGACACTGGACTAATTCCTGATGCTGGACTAACTCCTGATACAGAACTAAATCCTGATACTGGATTAAATCCTGATACAGAACTAACTCCTGATACTGGACTAAATCCTGATGTGGAATAACTCCTGATACTGGATTAACTCCTGATACAGAACTACCTCATGATACTGGACTAACTCCTGATACTGGATTAACTCCTCGTACAGAACTAACTCCTGATCCAGAACTAAGTCCTGATACAGAAATAACTCCTGATACCAGACTAACTCCTGTTATTGGACTACCTGCTGTTACAGAACTAGCTCCTGATATAGAACTAATCCTGATACATGATTAACTCCTGATACTGGACTAATTCCTGATGTAGAATTAACTCCAGCTACTGGAATAACTGCTGATACTGGACTAACTACTGATACTGAACTAAATCCTGATACTAGATTAATTCCTGAAACTGAACTACCTCCTGATGAGGAACTAACTCCTGATACTGGACTAACTCCTGATACTGGACTAACTTCTGATGCAGAGTTAACTCCTGATACTGGACTAACTCCAAACGCAGAGTTAAATCCTGACACTGGACTAATTCCTGATGCTGGACTAACTCCTGATACAGAACTAAATCCTGATACTGGATTAACTCCTGATACAGAACTAACTCCTGATACTGGACTAAATCCTGATGTGGACTAACTCCTGATACTGGATTAACTCCTGATACAGAACTACCTCATGACACTGGACTATTTCCTGATACTGGATTAACTCCTGATACAGTACTAACTCCTGATCCAGAACTAAGTTCTGATACGGAAATAACTCCTGATACCAGACTAACTCCTGTTATTGGACTACCTGCTGTGACAGAACTAGCTCCTGATATAGAACTAATCCTGATACATGATTAACTCCTGATACTGGACTAATTCCTGATGTAGAGCTAACTCCAGATACTGGACCAACTGTTGCTCTGGACTATGTCCTGATACAGAACTAACTCCTGATATAGAACTAATCCTGATACGTGATTAACTCCTGATACTGGACTAACTCCTGACACAGAACTAACTGCTGATACTGGACTAACTGCTGATACTGGACTAACTCCTGACACAGAACTAACTGCTGAAACTGGACTAACTGCTGATACTGGACTTACTCCTTATGCAGAACTAAGTGCTGATACTGGACTAACTCCTGATACAGAAGTAAATTCAGATACAGAACTAACTCCTGATACTGGACCTACTCCTGATGCTGGATGAAGTCCAGATACAAAACTAACTACTGATACTGGACTCATTCCTGATGCTGGACTAATGCCTGATACTGGGCTAACTCCTGATACAGAACTAACTCCTAATAAAGAACTACCTGCTGATAGAGAAGAAACTCTGGATACAGAATTTACTCCTGACACTAGATTAATACCTGATACAAAACGAATTCCTGATACAGAACTATCTCCTGATAGAGAACTAAATCCTGATACAGAACTACTTCCTGATTCAGACTTAACTACTGATACAGAACTATCTTCTGATACTAGATTAACTCCTGATACAGAACTAGCTCCTGATAAGTAACTAACTCTTGATACCAGACTAACCCCTAATATTGGATGAATGCCTGATGTAGAACTAACTCCTGATACTGGACTAACTCCTGATACTGAACTATCTCCTGATGCAGAACTAACTTCTGATATCAACTAATCCTGATACATGATTAATTGCTGATACTGGACTAACTCCTGATACAGAACTAACTCCTGATACTGGACTAATTCCTGATACTGGACTAACTCCTGATACAGAACTAACTGCTGATACTTGACTAACTCCTGGAACTGGATATAACTCCGGATACAGAACTAGCTCCTGATGCAGAACTAACCCCTGATACTAGATTAACTCCTGATACAGAACTATCTCCTGATATGCAACTGACTCCTGATATCAGACTAATACCTGATATTGGCCGAATTCCTGATGTAGAACTAATTCCTGATACTGGATTAAATCCTGTTACTGGACTACCTCCTGATACAGAACTAACTCCTGGTACAGAACTAAACCTGATACATGATTAACTCCTGATACTGAACTCATTCCTGATGTAGAACTAACTCCAGATACTGGAATAACTTTTGATACTGGCCTAACTACTGATACAGAACTAAATCCTGATACTAGATTAATTCCTGAAACTGAACTACCTCCTGATGAGGAACTAACTCCTGATACTGGACTAACTCCTGATACTGGACTAACTTCTGATGCAGAGTTAACTCCTGATACTGGACTAACTCCAAACGCAGAGTTAAATCCTGACACTGGACTAATTCCTGATGCTGGACTAACTCCTGATACAGAACTAAATCCTGATACTGGATTAACTCCTGATACAGAACTAACTCCTGATACTGGACTAAATCCTGATGTGGACTAACTCCTGATACTGGATTAAATCCTGATACAGAACTACCTCATGACACTGGACTATTTCCTGATACTGGATTAACTCCTGATACAGTACTAACTCCTGATCCAGAACTAAGTTCTGATACGGAAATAACTCCTGATACCAGACTAACTCCTGTTATTGGACTACCTGCTGTTACAGAACTAGCTCCTGATATAGAACTAATCCTGATACATGATTAACTCCTGATACTGGACTAATTCCTGATGTAGAACTAACTCCAGATACTGGACCAACTGCTGCTCTGGACTATGTCCTGATACAGAACTAACTCCTGATATAGAACTAATCCTGATACATGATTAACTCCTGATACTGGACAAACTCCTGATACAGAACTAACTGCTGATACTGGACTAACTGCTGATACTGGACTAACTCCTGATACAGAACTAACTGCTGATATTGGACTAACTCCTGGTACAGAACTAAATCCTGATACATGATCAACTCCTGATACTGGACTAAATCCTCATATAGAACGAACTCCAGATACTGGACTAAATCCTGATACTGGAGAAACTCCTGCTTCTAGACTTAATCCTGATGCAGAACTGACACCTGATACTGGACTAACTCCTGATGCTGGACTAACTGCTGCTACTGGACTAACACCTGGGAAAGACCTAACTCCTGATCCTGGACTCACTCCTGAAACAGGACAAACTCCTGTTGAAGAGTTAACTCCTGATTCTGGATTAACTTCTGATACAGAACTACCTCATGATACTGGACGAATTCCTGATACTGGATTAACTCCTGATACAGAACTAAGTCATGATACGGAAATAACTCCTGATACCAGAATAACTCCTGTAATTGGACTACCTGCTGTTACAGAACTAGCTCCTGATATAGAACTTATCCTGATACATGATTAACTCCTGATACTGGACTAATTCCTGATGTAGAACTAACTCCAGATACTGGACCAACTGCTGCTCTGGACTATGTCCTGATACAGAACTTACTCCTCATATAGAACTAATCCTGATACATGATTAACTCCTGATACTGGACTAACTCCTGATGCTGGACTAACTGCTGATGCAGAGTTAACTCCTGATAATGGATTAACACCTCATGCTGGATTAAATCCTCATACAGAACTAACTCCTGATACAGGATTAACTCCTGATACAGAACTAACTCCTGATACAGAACTAACTCCTGATACTGGACTAGCTCCTGATACTGAACTATCTCCTGATGCAGAACTAACTTCTGATATCAACTAATCCTGATACATGATTAACTGCTGATACTGGACTAACTCCTGATACAGAACTAACTGCTGATACTGGACTAACTCCTGGTACTGGATTAACTCCGGATACAGAACTAGCTCCTGATACAGAACTAACTCCTGATACAGGAATAACTCCTGATACTAGATTAACTCCGGATACAGAACTATCTCCTGGTACGCAACTGACTCCTGATACCACACTAATTCCTGATGTAGAACTAATTCCTGATACTGGATTAACTCCTGTTACTGGACTACCTCCTGATACAGAAATAACTCCTGGTATAGAACTAAACCTGATACATGATTAACTCCTGATACTGAACTCATTCCTGATGTAGATACTGGAATAACTTTTGATACTGGACTAACTACTGATACAGAACTACATCCTGATACTAGATTAATTCCTGAAACTGAACTACCTCCTGATGAGGAACTAACTCCTGATACTGGACTAACTCCTGATACTGGACTAACTCCAAAAGCAGAGTAAAATCCTGACACTGGACTAATTCCTGATGCTGGATTAACTCCTGATACAGAACTAAATCCTGATACTGGATTAACACCTGATACAGAACTAACTCCTGATACTGGACTAAATCCGGATGTGGACTAACTCCTGATACTGGATTAACTCCTGATCCAGAACTAAGTCCTGATACGAAAATAACTCCTGATACCAGACTAACTCCTGTTAATGGACTACCTGCTGTTACAGAACTAGCTCCTGATATAGAACTAATCCTGATACATGATTAACTCCTGATACTGGACTAATTCCTGATGTAGAACTAACTCCAGATACTGGACCAACTGTTGCTCTGGACTATGTCCTGATACAGAACTAACTCCTGATATAGAACTAATCCTGATACATGATTAACTCCTGATATGGACTAACTCCTGACACAGAACTAACTGCTGAAACTGGACTAACTGCTGATACTGGACTTACTCCTGATGCAGAACTAAGTGCTGATACTGGACTAACCCCTGATACAGAAATAAATTCAGATACAGAACTAACTCCTGATACTGGACCTACTCCTGATGCTGGATGAAGTCCAGATACTGAACTATCTCCTGATGCAGAACTAACTTCTGATATCAACTAATCCTGATACATGATTAACTGCTGATACTGGATTAACTCCTGATACAGAACTACCTCATGACACTGGACTATTTCCTGATACTGGATTAACTCCTGATACAGTACTAACTCCTGATCCAGAACTAAGTTCTGATACGGAAATAACTCCTGATACCAGACTAACTCCTGTTATTGGACTACCTGCTGTGACAGAACTAGCTCCTGATATAGAACTAATCCTGATACATGATTAACTCCTGATACTGGACTAATTCCTGATGTAGAGCTAACTCCAGATACTGGACCAACTGTTGCTCTGGACTATGTCCTGATACAGAACTAACTCCTGATATAGAACTAATCCTGATACGTGATTAACTCCTGATACTGGACTAACTCCTGACACAGAACTAACTGCTGATACTGGACTAACTGCTGATACTGGACTAACTCCTGACACAGAACTAACTGCTGAAACTGGACTAACTGCTGATACTGGACTTACTCCTGATGCAGAACTAAGTGCTGATACTGGACTAACTCCTGATACAGAAGTAAATTCAGATACAGAACTAACTCCTGATACTGGACCTACTCCTGATGCTGGATGAAGTCCAGATACAAAACTAACTACTGATACTGGACTCATTCCTGATGCTGGACTAATGCCTGATACTGGGCTAACTCCTGATACAGAACTAACTCCTAATAAAGAACTACCTGCTGATAGAGAAGAAACTCTGGATACAGAATTTACTCCTGACACTAGATTAATACCTGATACAAAACGAATTCCTGATACAGAACTATCTCCTGATAGAGAACTAAATCCTGATACAGAACTACTTCCTGATTCAGACTTAACTACTGATACAGAACTATCTTCTGATACTAGATTAACTCCTGATACAGAACTAGCTCCTGATAAGTAACTAACTCTTGATACCAGACTAACCCCTAATATTGGATGAATGCCTGATGTAGAACTAACTCCTGATACTGGACTAACTCCTGATACTGAACTATCTCCTGATGCAGAACTAACTTCTGATATCAACTAATCCTGATACATGATTAATTGCTGATACTGGACTAACTCCTGATACAGAACTAACTCCTGATACTGGACTAATTCCTGATACTGGACTAACTCCTGATACAGAACTAACTGCTGATACTTGACTAACTCCTGGAACTGGATATAACTCCGGATACAGAACTAGCTCCTGATGCAGAACTAACCCCTGATACTAGATTAACTCCTGATACAGAACTATCTCCTGATATGCAACTGACTCCTGATATCAGACTAATACCTGATATTGGCCGAATTCCTGATGTAGAACTAATTCCTGATACTGGATTAAATCCTGTTACTGGACTACCTCCTGATACAGAACTAACTCCTGGTATAGAACTAAACCTGATACATGATTAACTCCTGATACTGAACTCATTCCTGATGTAGAACTAACTCCAGATACTGGAATAACTTTTGATACTGGCCTAACTACTGATACAGAACTAAATCCTGATACTAGATTAATTCCTGAAACTGAACTACCTCCTGATGAGGAACTAACTCCTGATACTGGACTAACTCCTGATACTGGACTAACTTCTGATGCAGAGTTAACTCCTGATACTGGACTAACTCCAAACGCAGAGTTAAATCCTGACACTGGACTAATTCCTGATGCTGGACTAACTCCTGATACAGAACTAAATCCTGATACTGGATTAACTCCTGATACAGAACTAACTCCTGATACTGGACTAAATCCTGATGTGGACTAACTCCTGATACTGGATTAACTCCTGATACAGAACTACCTCATGACACTGGACTATTTCCTGATACTGGATTAACTCCTGATACAGTACTAACTCCTGATCCAGAACTAAGTTCTGATACGGAAATAACTCCTGATACCAGACTAACTCCTGTTATTGGACTACCTGCTGTTACAGAACTAGCTCCTGATATAGAACTAATCCTGATACATGATTAACTCCTGATACTGGACTAATTCCTGATGTAGAACTAACTCCAGATACTGGACCAACTGCTGCTCTGGACTATGTCCTGATACAGAACTAACTCCTGATATAGAACTAATCCTGATACATGATTAACTCCTGATACTGGACAAACTCCTGATACAGAACTAACTGCTGATACTGGACTAACTGCTGATACTGGACTAACTCCTGATACAGAACTAACTGCTGATATTGGACTAACTCCTGGTACAGAACTAAATCCTGATACATGATCAACTCCTGATACTGGACTAAATCCTCATATAGAACGAACTCCAGATACTGGACTAAATCCTGATACTGGAGAAACTCCTGCTTCTAGACTTAATCCTGATGCAGAACTGACACCTGATACTGGACTAACTCCTGATGCTGGACTAACTGCTGCTACTGGACTAACACCTGGGAAAGACCTAACTCCTGATCCTGGACTCACTCCTGAAACAGGACAAACTCCTGTTGAAGAGTTAACTCCTGATTCTGGATTAACTTCTGATACAGAACTACCTCATGATACTGGACGAATTCCTGATACTGGATTAACTCCTGATACAGAACTAAGTCATGATACGGAAATAACTCCTGATACCAGAATAACTCCTGTAATTGGACTACCTGCTGTTACAGAACTAGCTCCTGATATAGAACTTATCCTGATACATGATTAACTCCTGATACTGGACTAATTCCTGATGTAGAACTAACTCCAGATACTGGACCAACTGCTGCTCTGGACTATGTCCTGATACAGAACTTACTCCTCATATAGAACTAATCCTGATACATGATTAACTCCTGATACTGGACTAACTCCTGATGCTGGACTAACTGCTGATGCAGAGTTAACTCCTGATAATGGATTAACACCTCATGCTGGATTAAATCCTCATACAGAACTAACTCCTGATACAGGATTAACTCCTGATACAGAACTAACTCCTGATACAGAACTAACTCCTGATACTGGACTAGCTCCTGATACTGAACTATCTCCTGATGCAGAACTAACTTCTGATATCAACTAATCCTGATACATGATTAACTGCTGATACTGGACTAACTCCTGATACAGAACTAACTGCTGATACTGGACTAACTCCTGGTACTGGATTAACTCCGGATACAGAACTAGCTCCTGATACAGAACTAACTCCTGATACAGGAATAACTCCTGATACTAGATTAACTCCGGATACAGAACTATCTCCTGGTACGCAACTGACTCCTGATACCACACTAATTCCTGATGTAGAACTAATTCCTGATACTGGATTAACTCCTGTTACTGGACTACCTCCTGATACAGAAATAACTCCTGGTATAGAACTAAACCTGATACATGATTAACTCCTGATACTGAACTCATTCCTGATGTAGATACTGGAATAACTTTTGATACTGGACTAACTACTGATACAGAACTACATCCTGATACTAGATTAATTCCTGAAACTGAACTACCTCCTGATGAGGAACTAACTCCTGATACTGGACTAACTCCTGATACTGGACTAACTCCAAAAGCAGAGTAAAATCCTGACACTGGACTAATTCCTGATGCTGGATTAACTCCTGATACAGAACTAAATCCTGATACTGGATTAACACCTGATACAGAACTAACTCCTGATACTGGACTAAATCCGGATGTGGACTAACTCCTGATACTGGATTAACTCCTGATCCAGAACTAAGTCCTGATACGAAAATAACTCCTGATACCAGACTAACTCCTGTTAATGGACTACCTGCTGTTACAGAACTAGCTCCTGATATAGAACTAATCCTGATACATGATTAACTCCTGATACTGGACTAATTCCTGATGTAGAACTAACTCCAGATACTGGACCAACTGTTGCTCTGGACTATGTCCTGATACAGAACTAACTCCTGATATAGAACTAATCCTGATACATGATTAACTCCTGATATGGACTAACTCCTGACACAGAACTAACTGCTGAAACTGGACTAACTGCTGATACTGGACTTACTCCTGATGCAGAACTAAGTGCTGATACTGGACTAACCCCTGATACAGAAATAAATTCAGATACAGAACTAACTCCTGATACTGGACCTACTCCTGATGCTGGATGAAGTCCAGATACTGAACTATCTCCTGATGCAGAACTAACTTCTGATATCAACTAATCCTGATACATGATTAACTGCTGATACTGGATTAACTCCTGATACAGAACTACCTCATGACACTGGACTATTTCCTGATACTGGATTAACTCCTGATACAGTACTAACTCCTGATCCAGAACTAAGTTCTGATACGGAAATAACTCCTGATACCAGACTAACTCCTGTTATTGGACTACCTGCTGTGACAGAACTAGCTCCTGATATAGAACTAATCCTGATACATGATTAACTCCTGATACTGGACTAATTCCTGATGTAGAGCTAACTCCAGATACTGGACCAACTGTTGCTCTGGACTATGTCCTGATACAGAACTAACTCCTGATATGGAACTAATCCTCATACGTGATTAACTCCTGATACTGGACTAACTCCTGACACAGAACTAACTGCTGATACTGGACTAACTGCTGATACTGGACTAACTCCTGACACAGAACTAACTGCTGAAACTGGACTAACTGCTGATACTGGACTTACTCCTGATGCTGAACTAAGTGCTGATACTGGACTAACTCCTGATACAGAAGTAAATTCAGATACAGAACTAACTCCTGATACTGGACCTACTCCTGATGCTGGATGAAGTCCAGATACAAAACTAACTACTGATACTGGACTCATTCCTGATGCTGGACTAATGCCTGATACTGGGCTAACTCCTGATACAGAACTAACTCCTAATAAAGAACTACCTGCTGATAGAGAAGAAACTCTGGATACAGAATTTACTCCTGACACTAGATTAATACCTGATACAAAACGAATTCCTGATACAGAACTATCTCCTGATAGAGAACTAAATCCTGATACAGAACTACTTCCTGATTCAGACTTAACTACTGATACAGAACTATCTTCTGATACTAGATTAACTCCTGATACAGAACTAGCTCCTGATAAGTAACTAACTCTTGATACCAGACTAACCCCTAATATTGGATGAATGCCTGATGTAGAACTAACTCCTGATACTGGACTAACTCCTGATACTGAACTATCTCCTGATGCAGAACTAACTTCTGATATCAACTAATCCTGATACATGATTAATTGCTGATACTGGACTAACTCCTGATACAGAACTAACTCCTGATACTGGACTAACTCCTGATACTGGACTAACTCCTGATACAGAACTAACTGCTGATACTTGACTAACTCCTGGAACTGGATATAACTCCGGATACAGAACTAGCTCCTGATGCAGAACTAACCCCTGATACTAGATTAACTCCTGATACAGAACTATCTCCTGATATGCAACTGACTCCTGATATCAGACTAATACCTGATATTGGCCGAATTCCTGATGTAGAACTAATTCCTGATACTGGATTAAATCCTGTTACTGGACTACCTCCTGATACAGAACTAACTCCTGGTATAGAACTAAACCTGATACATGATTAACTCCTGATACTGAACTCATTCCTGATGTAGAACTAACTCCAGATACTGGAATAACTTTTGATACTGGCCTAACTACTGATACAGAACTAAATCCTGATACTAGATTAATTCCTGAAACTGAACTACCTCCTGATGAGGAACTAACTCCTGATACTGGACTAACTCCTGATACTGGACTAACTTCTGATGCAGAGTTAACTCCTGATACTGGACTAACTCCAAACGCAGAGTTAAATCCTGACACTGGACTAATTCCTGATGCTGGACTAACTCCTGATACAGAACTAAATCCTGATACTGGATTAACTCCTGATACAGAACTAACTCCTGATACTGGACTAAATCCTGATGTGGACTAACTCCTGATACTGGATTAACTCCTGATACAGAACTACCTCATGACACTGGACTATTTCCTGATACTGGATTAACTCCTGATACAGTACTAACTCCTGATCCAGAACTAAGTTCTGATACGGAAATAACTCCTGATACCAGACTAACTCCTGTTATTGGACTACCTGCTGTTACAGAACTAGCTCCTGATATAGAACTAATCCTGATACATGATTAACTCCTGATACTGGACTAATTCCTGATGTAGAACTAACTCCAGATACTGGACCAACTGCTGCTCTGGACTATGTCCTGATACAGAACTAACTCCTGATATAGAACTAATCCTGATACATGATTAACTCCTGATACTGGACAAACTCCTGATACAGAACTAACTGCTGATACTGGACTAACTGCTGATACTGGACTAACTCCTGATACAGAACTAACTGCTGATATTGGACTAACTCCTGGTACAGAACTAAATCCTGATACATGATCAACTCCTGATACTGGACTAAATCCTCATATAGAACGAACTCCAGATACTGGACTAAATCCTGATACTGGAGAAACTCCTGCTTCTAGACTTAATCCTGATGCAGAACTGACACCTGATACTGGACTAACTCCTGATGCTGGACTAACTGCTGCTACTGGACTAACACCTGGGAAAGACCTAACTCCTGATCCTGGACTCACTCCTGAAACAGGACAAACTCCTGTTGAAGAGTTAACTCCTGATTCTGGATTAACTTCTGATACAGAACTACCTCATGATACTGGACGAATTCCTGATACTGGATTAACTCCTGATACAGAACTAAGTCATGATACGGAAATAACTCCTGATACCAGAATAACTCCTGTAATTGGACTACCTGCTGTTACAGAACTAGCTCCTGATATAGAACTTATCCTGATACATGATTAACTCCTGATACTGGACTAATTCCTGATGTAGAACTAACTCCAGATACTGGACCAACTGCTGCTCTGGACTATGTCCTGATACAGAACTTACTCCTCATATAGAACTAATCCTGATACATGATTAACTCCTGATACTGGACTAACTCCTGATGCTGGACTAACTGCTGATGCAGAGTTAACTCCTGATAATGGATTAACACCTCATGCTGGATTAAATCCTCATACAGAACTAACTCCTGATACAGGATTAACTCCTGATACAGAACTAACTCCTGATACAGAACTAACTCCTGATACTGGACTAGCTCCTGATACTGAACTATCTCCTGATGCAGAACTAACTTCTGATATCAACTAATCCTGATACATGATTAACTGCTGATACTGGACTAACTCCTGATACAGAACTAACTGCTGATACTGGACTAACTCCTGATACAGAACTAACTGCTGATACTTGACTAACTCCTAGTACTGGATTAATTCCGGATACAGAACTAGCTCCTGATACAGAACTAACCCCTGATACAGGAATAACTCCTGATACTAGATTAACTCCTGATACAGAACTATCTCCTGATACGCAAATGACTCCTGATACCAGACTAATTCCTGATATTGACCTAAATCCTGATGTAGAACTAATTCCTGATAATGGATTAACTCCTGTTACTGGACTACCTCCTGATAAAGAACTAACTCCTGATATAGAACTAAACCTGATACATGATTAAGTCCTGATACTGAACTCATTCCTGATGTAGAATTAACTCCAGCTACTGGAATAACTGCTGATACTGGACTAACTGCTGATACTGAAATAAATCCTGATACTAGATTAATTCCTGAAACTGAACTACATCCTGATGAGGAACTAACTCCTGATACTGGACTAACTCCTGATACTGGACTAAATTCTGATGCCGAGTTAACTCCTGATACTGGACTAACTCCAAACGCAGAGTTAAATCCTGACACTGGATTAACTCCTGATACAGAACTACCTCATGACACTGAACTAACTGCTGATATTGGACTAACTCCTGGTACAGAACTAAATCCTGATACATGATCAACTCCTGATACTGGACTAAATCCTCATATAGAACGAACTCCAGATACTGGACTAAATCCTGATACTGGAGAAACTCCTGCTTCTAGACTTAATCCTGATACAGAACTTACACCTGATACTGGACAAACTCCTGATGCTGGACTAACTGCTGGTACTGGACTAACACCTGGTAAAGAAGTAACTCCTGATCCTGCACTCACTCCTGAAACAGGACAAACTCCTGTTGAAGAGTTAACTCCTGATACTGGATTAACTTCTGATACAGAACTACCTCATGATACTGGACGAATTCCTGATACTGGATTAACTCCTGATACAGAACTAAGTCATGATACGGAAATAACTCCTGATACCAGACTAACTCCTGATACATGATTAACTCCTGATACTGGACTAATTCCTGATGTAGAACTAACTCCAGATACTGGACCAACTGTTGCTCTGGACTATGTCCTGATACAGAACTTACTCCTGATATAGAACTAATCCTGATACATGATTAACTCCTGATACTGGACTAACTCCTGATGCTGGACTAATTGCTGATACTGGACTTACTCCTGGTACAGAACGAACTCCTTATCCTGAACAAACTCCTGATACAGGACTAACTCCTGTTACAGAGTTATCTCCTGATACTGGACTAACTCCTGATGCAGAGTTAACTCCTGATACTGGATTAACACCACATGTTGGATTAAATCCTCATACAGAACTAACTCCTGATACAGGATTAACTCCTGATAGAGAACTAACTCCTGATACCGAACTAACTCCTGATACTGGACTAATTCCTGATACAGAACTAACTCCTGATGCTGGACTAACTCCTGATACTGGATTAACTCCTGATACAGAAATAGCTCCTGATACAGAACCAACTCCTGATACCAGATTAATTCTTGATACTGAATTAACTCCTGATATGGAACTAACTCCTGATGCTGGACTAATTCCTGATGTTGAACTAAGTCCCGTTTCACGCTGAGCGGGACTTAATTAGTCCACCAGTGAGAAATCATCTTCCAGAATCGATCATGGGAGTCGTCCCAACCAATGCACCAACCCTCGCTTAGCCCACCCAACAAGGGCTGAATACTGTACCTGATACTGGACTAACTCCTGATACTGGATTAACTCCTGATACAGAACATCTCCTGATACAGAACTAACTCCTGATACAGAACTAACTCCTGGTACAGAACTAAATCCTGATACTGGATTAACTCCTGATGCTGAGTTAACTACTGATACTGTATTAACTCCTGATACAGAACATCTCCTGATACAGAACTAGCTCCTGATACAGGATTAACTCCTGATACAGAACAAACTCCTGCTACTGGACTAACTCCTGATGCTGGATTAACTCCTGATACAGAACATATCCTGATACAGAACTAACTCCTGATACAGAACTAAATCCTGATACAAAACGAACTCTTGATACTGGATTAACTCCTGATGCAGAGTTAACTCCTGATACTGGACTAACTCCTGATGCAGAGTTAACTCCTAATACTGGGCTAACTCCTGATGCTGGACTAAGGCCTGACACTGGACTAACTCCTGATACAGAACTAGCTCCTGATACAGGATTATCTCCTGATACAGAACTAACTCCTGCTACTGGACTAACTCCTGATGCTGAACTAACTCCTGATACTGGACTAACTCCTGATACAGAACTAACTCCTGATGCTGGACTAACTCCTGATACTGGATTAACTCCTGATACAGAAATAGCTCCTGATACAAAACCAACTCCTGATACCAGATTAATTCTTGATACAGAACTACCTCCTGATACTGGACTAACTCCTGATGCAGAGTTAACTCCTGATACTGGATTAACACCTGATGCTGGATTAAATCCTCATACAGAACTAGCTCCTGATACAGGATTAACTCCTGATACAGAACTAACTCCTGATACTGGGATAACTCCTGATGCTGCACTAACTCCTGATACTGGACTAACTCCTGATACAGAAATAACTCCTGATGCTGGATTAACTCCTGATACAGAACTAGCTCCTGATACAGAACCAACTCCTGATACCAGATTAATTCTTGATACAGAACTACCTCCTGATACGGAACTAACTCCTGATGCTGGACTAATTCCTGATGTTGAACTAAGACCTGTTTCACGCTGAGCGGGACTTAAATAGTCCACCAGTGAGAAATCACCTTCCAGACTCGATCGCGGGCGTCTTCCCAACCACTGCTGCCAAACCTTGCTGAGCCCACCCAACAAGAGCTGAATACTGTACCTGATACTGGACTAACTCCTGATACTGGATTAACTCCTGATACAGACATCTCCTGATACAGAACTAACTCCTGATACAGAACTAAATCCTGATACAAAACTAACTCTTGATACTGGATTAACTCCTGATGCAGAGTTAACTCCTGATACTGGACTAACTCCTGATGCTGGACAAAGGCCTGACACTGGACTAACTCCTGATACAGAACTAACTCCTGATACAGGATTATCTCCTGATACAGAACTAACTCCTGCTACTGGACTAACTCCTGATGCTGGAATAACTCCTGATACTGGACTAACTCCTGATACAGAACTAACTCCTGATGCTGGACTAACTCCTGATACTGGATTAACTCCTGATACAGAAATAGCTCCTGATACAAAACCAACTCCTGATACCAGATTAATTCTTGATACAGAACTACCTCCTGATATGGAACTAACTCCTGATGCTGGACTAATTCCTGATGTTGAACTAAGTCCCGTTTCACGCTGAGCGGGACTTAATTAGTCCACCAGTGAGAAATCACCTTCCAGACTCGATCGTGAGCGTCTTCCCAACCACTGCCGCCAACCGCGGCTTAGCCCACCCAACAAGGGCTGAATAATGTACCTGATACTGGGCTAACACCTGATACTGGATTAACTCCTGATACAGAACATCTCCTGATACAGAACTAACTCCTGATACAGAACTAAATATTGATACAAAACTAACTCTTGATACTGGATTAACTCCTGATGCAGAGTTAACTCCTGATACTGGACTAACTCCTGATGCAGAGTTAACTCCTAATACTGGGCTAACTCCTGATGCTGGACTAAAGCCTGACACTGGACTAACTCCTGATACAGAACTAGCTCCTGATACAGGATTATCTCCTGATACAGAACTAACTCCTGCTACTGGACTAACTCCTGATGCTGAAATAACTCCTGATACTGGATTTACTCCTGATACAGAAATAGCTCCTGATACAAAACCAACTCCTGATACCAGATTAATTCTTGATACAGAACTACCTCCTGATACTGGACTAACTCCTGATGCAGAGTTAACTCCTGATACTGGATTAACACCTGATGCTGGATTAAATCCTCATACAGAACTAGCTCCTGATACAGGATTAACTCCTGATACAGAACTAACTCCTGATACTGGGATAACTCCTGATACAGGACTAACTCCTGATACTGGATTAACTCCTGATACAGAACTAGCTCCTGATACTGAACCAACTCCTGATACCAGATTAATTCTTGATACAGAACTACCTCCTGATACGGAACTAACTCCTGATGCTGGACTAATTCCTGATGTTGAACTAAGACCTGTTTCACGCTGAGCGGGACTTAATTAGTCCACCAGTGAGAAATCACCTTCCAGACTCGATTGCGGGCGTCTTCCCAACCACTGCCGCCAAACCCTGCTGAGCCCACCCAACAAGAGCTGAATACTGTACCTGATACTGGACTAACTCCTGATACTGGATTAACTCCTGATACAGAACATCTCCTGATACAGAACTAACTCCTGATACAGAACTAAATCCTGATACAAAAGTAACTCTTGATACTGGATTAACTCCTGATGCAGAGTTAACTCCTGATACTGGACTAACTCCTGATGCTGGACTAAGGCCTGACACTGGACTAACTCCTGATACAGAACTAACTCCTGATACAGGATTATCTCCTGATACAGAACTAACTCCTGCTACTGGACTAACTCCTGATGCTGGAATAACTCCTGATACTGGACTAACTCCTGATACAGAACTAACTCCTGATGCTGGACTAACTCCTGATACTGGATTAACTCCTGATACAGAAATAGCTCCTGATACAAAACCAACTCCTGATACCAGATTAATTCTTGATACAGAACTACCTCCTGATATGGAACTAACTCCTGATGCTGGACTAATTCCTGATGTTGAACTAAGTCCCGTTTCACGCTGAGCGGGACTTAATTAGTCCACCAGTGAGAAATCACCTTCCAGACTCGATCGTGAGCGTCTTCCCAACCACTGCCGCCAACCCCGGCTTAGCCCACCCAACAAGGGCTGAATACTGTACCTGATACTGGGCTAACTCCTGATACTGGATTAACTCCTGATACAGAACATCTCCTGATACAGAACTAACTCCTGATACAGAACTAAATCCTGATACAAAACTAACTCTTGATACTGGATTAACTCCTGATGCAGAGTTAACTCCTGATACTGGGCTAACTCCTGATGCTGGACTAAAGCCTGACACTGGACTAACTCCTGATACAGAACTAGCTCCTGATACAGGATTATCTCCTGATACAGAACTAACTCCTGCTACTGGACTAACTCCTGATGCTGAAATAACTCCTGATACTGGATTAACTCCTGATACAGAAATAGCTCCTGATACAAAATCAACTCCTGATACCAGATTAATTCTTGATACAGAACTACCTCCTGAAATGGAACTAACTCCTGATGCTGGACTAATTCCTGATGTTGAACTAAGTCCCGTTTCACGCTGAGCGGGACTTAATTTGTCCACCAGTGAGAAATCACCTTCCAGACTCGATCGTGGGCGTCTTCCCAACCACTGCCGCCAACCCCGGCTTAGCCCACCCAACAAGGGCAGAATACTGTACCTGATACTGGGCTAACTCCTGATACTGGATTAACTCCTGATACAGAACATCTCCTGATACAGAACTACCTCCTGATACGGAACTAAATCCTGATACAAAACTAACTCTTGATACTGGATTAACTCCTGATGCAGAGTTAACTCCTAATACTGGGCTAACTCCTGATGCTGGACTAAGGCCTGACACTGGACTAACTCCTGATACAGAACTAGCTCCTGATACAGGATTATCTCCTGATACAGAACTTACTCCTGCTACTGGACTAACTCCTGATGCTGGAATAACTCCTGATACTGGACTAACTCCTGATACAGAACTAACTCCTGATGCTGGACTAACTCCTGATACTGGATTAACTCCTGATACAGAAATAGCTCCTGATACAAAACCAACTCCTGATACCAGATTAATTCTTGATACAGAACTACCTCTTGATACTGGACTAACTCCTGATGCAGAGTTAACTCCTGATACTGGATTAACACCTGATGCTGGATTAAATCCTCATACAGAACTAGCTCCTGATATAGGATTAACTCCTGATACAGAACTAACTCCTGATACTGGGATAACTCCTGATGCTGGACTAACTCCTGATACTGGATTAACTCCTGATACAGAACTAACTCCTGATGCTGGATTAACTCCTGATACAGAACTAGCTGCTGATACAGAACCAACTCCTGATACCAGATTAATTCTTGATACAGAACTACCTCCTGATACGGAACTAACTCCTGATGCTGGACTAATTCCTGATGTTGAACTAAGACCTGTTTCACGCTGAGCGGGACTTAATTAGTCCACCAGTGAGAAATCACCTTCCAGACTCGATCGCGGGCGTCTTCCCAACCACTGCTGCCAAACCCTGCTGAGCCCACCCAACAAGAGCTGAATACTGTACCTGATACTGGACTAACTCCTGATACTGGATTAACTCCTGATACAGAACATCTCCTGATACAGAACTAACTCCTGATACAGAACTAAATCCTGATACAAAACTAACTCTTGATACTGGATTAACTCCTGATGCAGAGTTAACTCCTGATACTGGACTAACTCCTGATGCTGGACAAAGGCCTGACACTGGACTAACTCCTGATACAGAACTAACTCCTGATACAGGATTATCTCCGGATACAGAACTAACTCCTGCTACTGGACTAACTCCTGATGCTGGAATAACTCCTGATACTGGACTAACACCTGATACAGAACTAACTCCTGATGCTGGACTAACTCCTGATACTGGATTAACTCCTGATACAGAAATAGCTCCTGATACAAAACCAACTCCTGATACCAGATTAATTCTTGATACAGAACTACCTCCTGATATGGAACTAACTCCTGATGCTGGACTAATTCCTGATGTTGAACTAAGTCCCGTTTCACGCTGAGCGGGACTTAATTAGTCCACCAGTGAGAAATCACCTTCCAGACTCGATCGTGAGCGTCTTCCCAACCACTGCCGCCAACCCCGGCTTAGCCCACCCAACAAGGGCTGAATACTGTACCTGATACTGGGCTAACTCCTGATACTGGATTAACTCCTGATACAGAACATCTCCTGATACAGAACTAATTCCTGATACAGAACTAAATCCTGATACAAAACTAACTCTTGATACTGGATTAACTCCTGATGCAGAGTTGACTCCTGATACTGGACTAACTCCTGATGCAGAGTTAACTCCTAATACTGGGCTAACTCCTGATGCTGGACTAAAGCCTGACACTGGACTAACTCCTGATACAGAACTAGCTCCTGATACAGGATTATCTCCTGATACAGAACTAACTCCTGCTACTGGACTAACTCCTGATGCTGAAATAACTCCTGATACTGGACTAACTCCTGATGCAGAGTTAACTCCTGATACTGGATTAACACCTGATGCTGGATTAAATCCTCATACAGAACTAGCTCCTGATACAGGATTAACTCCTGATACAGAACTAACTCCTGATACTGGGATAACTCCTGATGCTGGACTAACTCCTGATACTGGATTAACTCCTGATACAGAACTAGCTCCTGACACTGAACCAACTCCTGATACCAGATTAATTCTTGATACAGAACTACCTCCTGATATGGAACTAACTCCTGATGCTGGACTAATTCCTGATGTTGAACTAAGACCTGTTTCACGCTGAGCGGGACTTAATTAGTCCACCAGTGAGAAATCACCTTCCAGACTCGATCGCGGGCGTCTTCCCAACCACTGCCGCCAAACCCTGCTGAGCCCACCCAACAAGAGCTGAATACTGTACCTGATAGTGGATTAACTCCTGATACTGGATTAACTCCTGATACAGAACATCTCCTGATACAGAACTAACTCCTGATACAGAACTAAATCCTGATACAAAAGTAACTCTTGATACTGGATTAACTCCTGATGCAGAGTTAACTCCTGATACTGGACTAACTCCTGATGCAGAGTTAACTCCTAATACTGGGCTAACTCCTGATGCCGGACGAAAGCCTGACACTGGACTAACTCCTGATACAGAACTAGCTCCTGATACAGGATTATCTCCTGATACAGAACTAACTCCTGATGCTGAAATAACTCCTGATATTGGATTAACTCCTGATACAGAAATAGCTCCTGATACAAAACCAACTCCTGATACCAGATTAATTCTTGATACAGAACTACCTCCTGATACTGGACTAACTCCTGATGCAGAGTTAACTCCTGATACTGGATTAACACCTGATGCTGGATTAAATCCTCATACAGAACTATCTCCTGATACAGAATTAACTCCTGATGCAGAACTAACTCCTGATACTGGGATAACTCCTGATGCTGGACTAACTCCTGATACTGGATTAACTCCTGATACAGAACTAACTCCTGAAACTGAACCAACTCCTGATACCAGATTAATTCTTGATACAGAACTACCTCCTGAAATGGAACTAACTCCTGATGCTGGACTAATTCCTGATGTTGAACTAAGTCCCGTTTCACGCTGAGCGGGACTTATCATTAGTCCACCATTGAGAAATCACCTTCCAGACTCGATCGCGGGCGTCTTCCCAACCACTGCCGCCAACCCCGGCTTAGCCCACCGAACAAGGGCTGAATACTGTACCTGATACTGGACTAACACCTGATACTGGATAACTCCTGACACAGAACATCTCCTGATACAGAACTAGCTCCTGATACAGGATTAACTCCTGATACTGAACTAACTCCTGCTACTGGACTAACTCATAATGCTGGATTAACTCCTGATACAGAACATCTCCTGATGCAGAGTTAACTCCTGATACTGGACTAACTCCTGATGCAGAGTTAACTCCTAATACTGGACTAACTCCTGATGCTGGACTAATGCCTGATACTGGAGTAAGTCCTGATACAGAACTAGCTCCTGATACAGGATTATCTCCTGATACAGAACTAACTCCTGCTACTGGACTAACTCCTGATGCTGGAATAACTCCTGATAGTGGACAAACTCCTGATACTGGACTAACTCCTATGCTGGACTAACTCCTGATACTGGATTAACTCCTGATACAGAACTAGCTCATGATACAGAACCAACTCCTGATATGCAGATTAATTCTTGATACAGAACTACTCCTGATACGGAACTAACTCCAGATGCTGGACTAATTCCTGATGTTGAACTAAGTCCCGTTTCACGATGAGCGGGATTTTATTAGTCCACCAGCGAGAAATCACCTTCCAGACTCGATCGCAGGCATCTTCCCAACCACTGCCGCCAAACCCCGCTGAGCCCACCCAACAAGGGCTGAATTCTGCACCTGATACTGGACTAACTCCTGACACTGGATTAACTCCTGATACAGAACATCTCCTGATACAGAACTAAATCCTGATACAAAACTAACTCTTGATACTGGACTAACTCCTGATGCAGAGTTAACTCCTGATACTGGACTAACTCCTGATGCAGAGTTAACTCCTATTACTGGACTAACTCCTGATGCTGGACTAATGCCTGATACTGGACTAACTCCTGTAACAGAACTAACTCCTGGTAATAGACTAACTCATAATACTAGATTAACTCCTGATACAGAACTACATCCTGAGACAGAGCTACCTCCTGATATAGAACTAACTCCTGATACAGAACTACCTGCTGATACAGAACTACCTACTGATACAGAATTAACTCCTTGTACAAATCTACCACCTGATACAGAACTACCTCCTGATATAGAACCGTGTCCTGATACAGAAGTAATTCATGATACAGAATTTACCCCTGATATTAGATTAATTCCTGATACAAAACTATTTCCTGATAGAGAACTATCGCCTGATAGAGAACTAACTCCTGATACTGGACTAACTCCTGATACAGCACTAACTGCTGATACTGGACTAACTGCTGATACTGGACAAACTCCTGATACAGATCTAACTACTGATGCAGAACTAACTGCTGATATTGGACTAACTCCTGGTACAGAACTAAATCCTGATACATGATTAACTCCTGATAATGGACTAACTCCTCATATAGAACTAACTCCTGATACTGGACTAAATCCTGATACTGGACAAACTCCTGCTACTTGACTTAATCCTGATACAGAACTAATTCCTGATACTGGACTAACTCCTGAAACTGCACTAACACCTGATACAGAACTAACTCCTGATGCTGGACTAACTGCTGATACTGGACTAACTCCTGGTACAGAACTAACTCCTGATCCTGGACAAACTCCTGATACTGGACTAACTCCTGATGCAGAGTTAACTCCTGATACTGGATTAACACCTGATGCTGGATTAAATCCTCATACAGAACTAGCTCCTGATACAGGATTAACTCCTGATACAGAACTAACTCCTGATACTGGGATAACTCCTGATGCTGGACTAACTCCTGATACTGGACTAACTCCTGATACAGAACTAACTCCTGATGTTGGACTAACTCCTGATACCAGATTAATTCTTGATACAGAACTACCTCCTGATTCGGAACTAACTCCTGATGCTGGACTAATTCCTGATGTTGAACTAAGACCTGTTTCACGCTGAGCGGGACTTAATTAGTCCACCAGTGAGAAATCACCTTCCAGACTCGATCGCGGGCGTCTTCCCAACCACTGCCGCCAAACCCCGCTGAGCCCACCCAACAAGAGCTGAATACTGTACCTGATACTGGACTAACTCCTGATACTGGATTAACTCCTGATACAGAACATCTCCTGATACAGAACAAACTCCTGATACAGAACTAAATCCTGATACAAAACTAACTCTTGATACTGGACTAACTCCTGATGCAGTGTTAACTCCTAATACTGGTCTAACTCCTGATGCTGGACAAATGCCTGATACTGGATTAACTCCTGATACAGAACTAACTCCTGATACCAGACTAACTTATAATACTGGATTAACTCCTGGTAGAGAACTACATCCTGAGACAGAGATACCTCCTGATACAGAACTAACTCCTGATACAGAACTAACTGCTGATACAGAATTAACTCCTGATACAAATCTACCACCTGATACAGAACTAACTCCTGATACATAACTACCTCCTGATACAGAACTAACTCCTGATACAGAAGTAATTCATGATACAGAATTTACCCCTGATATCAGGTTAATTCCTGATACAAAACTATTTCCTGATACAGAACTATCTCCTGATAGAGAACTAACTCCTGATACAGAACTAATACCTGATACTGGATTAACTACTAATACAGAACTAACTCCTGATACAGAACTAACTCCTGATACAGAACTAACTCCTGATACAAAACTAATTCCTGATACAGAACTAACTCCTGATACAGAACTATCTCCTGATACTAGATTAACTCCTAATACAGAACTAACTCCTGATAAGTAACTAACTCCTGATACCAGAATAACTCCTGATATTGGCCGAATTCCTGATGTAGAACTAACTCCTGATACTGGACTAACTCCTGATACTGGACTATCTCCTGATACACAACTAACTCCTGATATAGAACCAATCCTGATAAATGATTAACTCCTGTTACTGGACTAACTCCTGTTACTGGACTAACTCCTGATGCTGGACTAACTGCTGATACTGGACTAACTCCTGGTATAGAACTAACTCCTGATACCAGATACCTGATATAGAACTAATCCTGATACATGATTAAGTCCTGATACTGGACTAACTCCAGATACTGGATTAACTGCTGAAACTGGACTAAGTACTGATACAGAAATAAATCCTGATACAGACCTAACTCCTGAAAATGGATTAACTCCTGATACTGGACTAAATCCTGAAAGTGGAAAAACTCCTGATGCAGAGTGAAATAATATACATGATTAACTCCTGATCCAGAACTATCTTCTGATACTGGACTAAATCCTAATAAAGAACTAATTTCTGATACTGGACTAACTCCTTATGCAGAACTATCTTCAGACACTGGACAAACTCCTGATACTGGAGTGACTCCTGAGACACAACTAATTTCTGATACTGGACTAACTGCTGATATTGGACTAACTCCTGACACAGAACTAATTGCTGATACTGGACTAATTGCTGATACTGGACTAACTCCAAACGCAGAGTTAAATCCTGACACTGGACTAATTCCTGATGCTGGACTAACTCCTGATACAGAACTAAATCCTGATACTGGATTAAGACCTGATACAGAACTAACTCCTGATACTGGACTAAATCATGATGTGGACTAACTCCTGATACTGGATTAACTCCTGATACAGAACTACCTCATGATACTGGACTAATTCCTGATACTGGATTAACTCATGATACAGAACTAACTCCTGATCCAGAACTAAGTCCTGATACAGAAATAACTCCTGATACCAGACTAACTCCTGTTATTGGACTACCTGCTGTTACAGAACTAGCTCCTGATATAGAACTAATCCTGATACATGATTAACTCCTGATACTGGACTAATTCCTGATGTAGAACTAACTCCAGATACTGGACCAACTGTTGCTCTGGACTATGTCCTGAAACAGAACTAACTCCTGATATAGAACTAATCCTGATTCATGATTAACTCCTGATACTGGACTAACTTCTGACACAGAACTAACTGCTGATACTGGACTAACTGCTGATACTGGACTAACTCCTGATGCAGATCTAACTGCTGAAACTGGACGAACTGCCGATACTGGACTTACTCCTGATGCAGAACTAAGTGCTGATACTGGACTAACTCCTGATGCAGAAATAAATTCAGATACAGAACTAACTCCTGATACTGGACCTACTCCTGATGCTGGATGAACTCCAGATACAAACCTAACTACTGATACTGGACTCATTCCTGATGCTGGACTAATGCCTGATGCTGGGCTAACTCCTGATACAGAACTAATTCCTAATACAGAACTACCTGCTGATACAGAAGTAACTCTGGATACAGAATTTACTCCTGACACTAGATTAATACCTGATACAAAACTACCTCCTGATACAGAACTATCTCCTGATAGAGAACTAACTCCTGATACAGAAGTAATTCCTGATTCAGACTTAACTACTGATACAGAACTATCTCCTGATACTAGATTAACTCCTGATACAGAACAAGCTCCTGATAAGTAACTAACTCCTGATACCAGACTAACCCCTAATATTGGATGAATGCCTGATGTAGAACAAACTCCTGATACTGGACTAACTCCTGATACTGAACTATCTCCTGATGCAGAACTAACTTCTGATATCAACTAATCTTGATACATGATTAACTGCTGATACTGGACTAACTCCTGATACAGAACTAACTGCTGATACTGGACTAACTCCTGATACTGGACTAACTCCTGATACAGAACTAACTGCTAATACTTGATTAACTCCTGGTACTGGATATAACTCCGGATACAGAACTAGCTCCTGATGCAGAACTAACCCCTGATACTAGATTAACTCCTGATACAGAACTATCTCCTGATATGCAAATGACTCCTGATACCAGACTAATTCCTGATATTGGCCTAATTCCTGATGTAGAACTAATTCCTGATAATGGATTAACTCCTGTTACTGGACTACCTCCTGATACAGAACTAACTCCTGATATAGAACCAAACCTGATACATGATTAACTCCTGATACTGAACTCATTCTTGGTGTAGAACTAACTCCAGCTACTATAATAACTGCTAATACTGGACTAACTACTGATACTGAACAAAATCCTGATACTAGGTTAATTCCTGAAACTGAACTACCTCCTGATGAGGAACTAACTCCTGATACTGGACTAACTCCTGATACTGGACTAACTTCTGATGCAGAGTTAACTCCTGATACTGGACTAACTCCAAACGCAGAGTAAAATCCTGACACTGGACTAATTCCTGAAGCTGGACAAACTCCTGATACAGAACTAAATCCTGATACTGGATTAACTCCTGATACAGAACTAACTCCTGATACTGGACTAAATCCTGATGTGGACTAACTCCTGATACTGGACTAACTCCTGATGCAGACTTAACTCCTGATACAGGACTAACTCTTGATGCTGGATTAACGCCTGATACTGGACTAACTACTGATACAGAACTAACTCCTGATCCCGGACTAACTCCTAATACTGTATTAACACGTGATAGAGAACTACCTCCTCATGCAGAACTACCTCCAGCTACAGAACTAACACCTGATACCGATCTATCTCCTGATACAGAACTAAATCCTAATACCGGACTAACTCCTGATACAGTACTAACTCCCGATACTGGACTAACTCCCGATACTGGACTCACTCCAGATACAGAACTTACTCCTGATACTGGACTAACTTCTGATGCTGGACTAACTGCTGATACTGGACTAACTCCTGGTACAGAACTAACTCCTGATCCTGGATAAACTCCTGTTACTGGACTAACTCCTGATGCAGAGTTATCTCCTGATACTGGACTAACTCCTGATGCAGAGTTAACTCCTGATACTGGATGAACACCTGATGCTGGATTAAATCCTCATACAGAACTAGCTCCTGATACAGGATTAACTCCTGATACAGAACTAACTGCTGATACTGGACTAACTCCTGGTACTGGATTAACTCCGGATACAGAACTAGCTCCTGATACAGAACTAACTCCTGATACAGGAATAACTCCTGATACTAGATTAACTCCGGATACAGAACTATCTCCTGGTACGCAACTGACTCCTGATACCACACTAATTCCTGATGTAGAACTAATTCCTGATACTGGATTAACTCCTGTTACTGGACTACCTCCTGATACAGAACTAACTCCTGGTATAGAACTAAACCTGATACATGATTAACTCCTGATACTGAACTCATTCCTGATGTAGAACTATCTCCAGATACTGGAATAACTTTTGTTACTGGACTAACTACTGATACAGAACTACATCCTGATACTAGATTAATTCCTGAAACTGAACTACCTCCTGATGAGGAACTAACTCCTGATATTGGACTAACTCCTGATACTGGACTAACTCCAAACGCAGAGTTAAATCCTGACACTGGACTAATTCCTGATGCTGGACTAACTCCTGATACAGAACTAAATCCTGATACTGGATTAACTCCTGATACAGAACTAACTCCTGATACTGGACTAAATCATGATGTGGACTAACTCCTGATACTGGATTAACTCCTGATACAGAACTACCTCATGACACTGAACTAACTGCTGATATTGGACTAACTCCTGGTACAGAACTAAATCCTGATACATGATCAACTCCTGATACTGGACTAAATCCTCATATAGAACGAACTCCAGATACTGGACTAAATCCTGATACTGGAGAAACTCCTGCTTCTAGACTTAATCCTGATACAGAACTTACACCTGATACTGGACAAACTCCTGATGCTGGACTAACTGCTGGTACTGGACTAACACCTGGTAAAGAAGTAACTCCTGATCCTGGACTCACTCCTGAAACAGGACAAACTCCTGTTGAAGAGTTAACTCCTGATACTGGATTAACTTCTGATACAGAACTACCTCATGATACTGGACGAATTCCTGATACTGGATTAACACCTGATACAGAACTAAGTCATGATACGGAAATAACTCCAGATACCAGAATAACTCCTGTTATTGGACTACCTGCTGTTACAGAACTAGCTCCTGATATAGAACTAATCCTGATACATGATTAACTCCTGATACTGGACTAATTCCTGATGTAGAACTAACTCCAGATACTGGACCAACGGTTGCTCTGGACTATGTCCTGATACAGAACTTACTCCTGACATAGAACTAATCCTGATACATGATTAACTCCTGATACAGGACTAACTCCTGATGCTGGACTAATTGCTGATACTGGACTTACTCCTGGTACAGAACGAACTCCTTATCCTGGACAAACTCCTGATACAGGACTAACTCCTGTTCCAGAGTTATCTCCTGATACTGGACTAACTCCTGATGCAGAGTTAACTCCTGATACTGGATTAACACCTCATGCTGGATTAAATCCTCATACAGAACTAAATCCTGATACAGGATTAACTCCTGATACAGAACTAACTCCTGATACCGAACTAACTCCTGATACTGGACTAACTCCTGATACTGGATTAAGTCCTGATACAGAAATAGCTCCTGATACAGAACCAACTCCTGATACCAGATTAATTCTTGATACTGAACTAACTCCTGATATGGAACTAACTCCTGATGCTGGACTAATTCCTGATGTTGAACTAAGTCCCGTTTCACGCTGAGTGGGACTTAATTAGTCCACCAGTGAGAAATCACCTTCCAGAATCGATCGTGGGAGTCTTCCCAACCACTGCTGGCAACCCCCGCTTAGCCCACCCAACAAGGGCTGAATACTGTACCTGATACTGGACTAACTCCTGATACTGGATTAACTCCTGATACAGAACATCTCCTGATACAGAACTAACTCCTGATGCTGGATTAACTCCTGATACAGAACATATCCTGATACAGAACTAACTCCTGATACAGAACTAAATCCTGATACAAAACTAACTCTTGATACTGGATTAACTCCTGATGCAGAGTTAACTCCTGATACTGGACTAACTCCTGATGCAGAGTTAACTCCTGATACTGGATTAACACCTGATGCTGGATTAAATCCTCAAACAGAACTAACTCCTGATACAGGATTAACTCCTGATACAGAACTAACTCCTGATACCGAACTAACTCCTGATACTGGACTAATTCCTGATACAGAACTAACTCCTGATGCTGGACTAACTCCTGATACTGGATTAACTCCTGATACAGAAATAGCTCCTGATACAGAACCAACTCCTGATACCAGATTAATTCTTGATACTGAACTAGCTCCTGATATGGAACTAACTCCTGATGCTGGACTAAATCCTGATGTTGAACTAAGTCCCGTTTCACGCTGAGCGGGACTTAATTAGTCCACCAGTGAGAAATAAACTTCCAGAATCGATCGTGGGAGTCCTCCCAACCACTGCTGCCAACCCCCGCTTAGCCCACCCAACAAGGGCTGAATACTGTACGTAATACTGGACTAACTCCTGATACTGGATTAACTCCTGATACAGAACATCTCCTGATACAGAACTAACTCCTGATATAGAACTAACTCCTGATACAGAACTAAATCCTGATACTGGATTAACTCCTGATGCTGAGTTAACTCCTGATACTGTATTAACTCCTGATACAGAACATCTCCTGATACAGAACTAGCTCCTGATACAGGATTAACTCCTGATACAGAACAAACTCCAGCTACTGGACTAACTCCTGATGCTGGATTAACTCCTGATACAGAACATATCCTGACACAGAACTAACTCCTGATACAGAACTAAATCCTGATACAAAAATAACTCTTGATACTGGATTAACTCCTGATGCAGAGTTAACTCCTGATACTGGATTAACACCTCATGGTGGATTAAATCCTCATACAGAACTAACTCCTGACACAGGATTAACTCCTGATACAGAACTAACTCCTGATACCGAACTAACTCCTGATACTGGACTAATTCCTGATACAGAACTAACTCCTGATGCTGGACTAACTCCTGATACTGGATTAACTCCTGATACAGAAATAGCTCCTGATACAGAACCAACTCCTGATACCAGATTAATTCTTGATACTGAACTAACTCCTGATATGGAACTAACTCCTGATGCTGGACTAATTCCTGATGTTGAACTAAGTCCCGTTTCACGCTGAGCGGGACTTAATTAGTCCACCAGTGAGAAATCACCTTCCAGAATCGATCGCGGGAGTCTTCCCAACCATTGCTGCCAACCCCGGCTTAGCCCACCCAACAAGGGCTGAATACTGAACCTGATACTGGACTAACTCCTGATACTGGATTAACTCCTGATACAGAACATCTCCTGATACAGAACTAGCTCCTGATACAGGATTATCTCCTGATACAGAACTAACTCCTGCTACTGGACTAACTCCTGATGCTGGATTAACTCCTGATACAGAACATCTCCTGATACAGAACTAACTCCTGATATAGAACTAAATCCTGATACAAAACTAACTCTTGATACTGGATTAACTCCTGATGCAGAGTTAACTCCTGATACTGGACTAACTCCCTATGCTGGACTAAGGCCTGACACTGGACTAACTCCTGATACAGAACTAGCTCCTGATACAGGATTATCTCCTGATACAGAACTAACTCCTGCTACTGGACTAACTCCTGATGCTGGAATAACTCCTGATACTGGACTAACTCCTGATACAGAACTAACTCCTGATGCTGGACTAACTCCTGATACTGGATTAACTCCTGATACAGAAATAGCTCCTGATACAAAACCAACTCCTGATACCAGATTAATTCTTGATACAGAACTACCTCCTGATATGGAACTAACTCCTGATGCTGGACCAATTCCTGATGTTGAACTAAGACCTGTTTCACGCTGAGCGGGACTTAATTAGTCCACCAGTGAGAAATCACCTTCCAGACTCGATCGTGGGCGTCTTCCCAACCACTGCCGCCAACCCCGGCTTAGCCCACCCAACAAGGGCTGAATACTGTACCTGATACTGGACTAACTCCTGATACTGGATTAACTCCTGATACAGAACATCTCCTGATACAGAACTAACTCCTGATACAGAACGAAATCATGATACTGGATTAACTCCTGATGCCGAGTTAACTCCTGATACTGTATTAACTCCTGACACAGAACATCTCCTGATACAGAACTAGCTCCTGATACAGGATTAACTCCTGATACTGAACTAACTCCTGCTACTGGACTAACTCCTGATGCTGGATTAAATCCTGACACAGAACATCTCCTGATACAGAACTAACTCCTGATACAGAACTAAATCCTGATACAAAACTAACTCTTGATACTGGATTAACTCCTGATGCAGAGTTAACTCCTGATACTGGACTAACTCCTGATGCAGAGTTAACTCCTAATACTGGACTAACTCCTGATGCTGGACTAATGCCTGATACTGGAGTAACTCCTGATACAGAACTAGCTCCTGATACGGGATTATCTCCTGATACAGCACTAATTCCTGCTACTGGACTAACTCCTGATGCTGGAATAACTCCTGATAGTGGACAAACTCCTGATACTGGACTAACTCCTGATGCTGGACTAACCCCTGATACTGGATTAACTCCTGATACAGAACTAGCTCATGATACAGAACCAACTCCTGTTACCAGATTAATTCTTGATACAGAACTACTCCTGATACGGAACAAACTCCAGATGCTGGACTAATTCCTGATGTTGAACTAAGTCCCGTTTCACGATGAGCGGGATTTTATTAGTCCACCAGCGAGAAATCACCTTCCAGACTCGATCGCAGGCATCTTCCCAACCACTGCCGCCAAACCCCGCTGAGCCCACCCAACAAGGGCTGAATTCTGCACCTGATACTGGACTAACTCCTGACACTGGATTAACTCCTGATACAGAACATCTCCTGATACAGAACTAAATCCTGATACAAAACTAACTCTTGATACTGGACTAACTCCTGATGCAGAGTTAACTCCTGATACTGGACTAACTCCTGATGCAGAGTTAACTCCTATTACTGGACTAACTCCTGATGCTGGACTAATGCCTGATACTGGACTAACTCCTGTAACAGAACTAACTCCTGGTAATAGACTAACTCATAATACTAGATTAACTCCTGATACAGAACTACATCCTGAGACAGAGCTACCTCCTGATATAGAACTAACTCCTGATACAGAACTACCTCCTGATACAGAACTACCTACTCATACAGAATTAACTCCTTGTACAAATCTACCACCTGATACAGAACTACCTCCTGATATAGAACCATGTCCTGATACAGAAGTAATTCATGATACAGAATTTACCCCTGATATTAGATTAATTCCTGATACAAAACTATTTCCTGATAGAGAACTATCGCCTGATAGAGAACTAACTCCTGATACTGGACTAACTCCTGATACAGAACTAACTGCTGATACTGGACTAACTGCTGATACTGGACAAACTCCTGATACAGATCTAACTACTGATGCAGAACTAACTGCTGATATTGGACTAACTCCTGGTACAGAACTAAATCCTGATACATGATTAACTCCTGATAATGGACTAACTCCTCATATAGAACTAACTCCTGATACTGGACTAAATCCTGATGCTGGACAAACTCCTGCTACTTGACTTAATCCTGATACAGAACTAATTCCTGATACTGGACTAACTCCTGAAACTGACTAACACCTGATACGGAACTAACTCCTGATGCTGGACTAACTGCTGATACTGGACTAACTCCTGGTACAGAACTAACTCCTGATCCTGGACAAACTCCTGATACTGGACAAACCCCTGTTGCAGAGTTATCTCCTGATACGGGACTAACTCCTGATGCAGAGTTAACTCCTGATACTGGATTAACACCTGATGCTGGATTAAATCCTCATACAGAACTAGCTCCTGATACAGGATTAACTCCTGATACAGAACTAACTCCTGATACTGGGATAACTCCTGATGCTGGACTAACTCCTGATACTGGACTAACTCCTGATACAGAACTAACTCCTGATGCTGGACTAACTCCTGATACCAGATTAATTCTTGATACAGAACTACCTCCTGATTCGGAACTAACTCCTGATGCTGGACTAATTCCTGATGTTGAACTAAGACCTGTTTCACGCTGAGCGGGACTTAATTAGTCCACCAGTGAGAAATCACCTTCCAGACTCGATCGCGGGCGTCTTCCCAACCACTGCCGCCAAACCCCGCTGAGCCCACCCAACAAGAGCTGAATACTGTACCTGATACTGGACTAACTCCTGATACTGGATTAACTCCTGATACAGAACATCTCCTGATACAGAACTAACTCCTGATACAGAACTAAATCCTGATACAAAACTAACTCTTGATACTGCACTAACTCCTGATGCAGTGTTAACTCCTAATACTGGTCTAACTCCTGATGCTGGACAAATGCCTGATACTGGATTAACTCCTGATACAGAACTAACTCCTGATACCAGACTAACTCATAATACTGGATTAACTCCTGGTAGAGAACTACATCCTGAGACAGAGCGACCTCCTGATACAGAACTTACTTCTGATGCTGGACTAACTGCTGATACTGGACTAACTCCTGGTACAGAACTAACTCCTGATCCTGAACAAACTCCAGATACTGGACTAACCCCTGTTGCAGAGTTAACTCCTGATACTGGACTAACTCCTGATGCAGAGTTAACTCCTGATACTGGATTAACACCTGATGCTGGATTAAATCCTCATACAGAACTAGCTCCTGATACAGGATTAACTCCTGATACAGAACTAACTCCTGATACTGGATTAACTCCTGATACAGAACTAACTCCTGATACCAGACTAACTCATAATACTGGATTAACTCCTGGTAGAGAACTACATCCTGAGACAGAGCTACCTTTTGATACAGAACTAACTCCTGATGCTGGACTAACTGCTGATACTGGACTAACTCCTGGTACAGAACTAACTCCTGATCCTGGACAAACTCCTGATACTGGACTAACTCCTGTTGCAGAGTTATCTCCTGATACTTGACTAACTCCTGATGCAGAGTTAACTCCTGATACTGGATTAACACCTGATGCTGGATTAAATCCTCATACAGAACTAGCTCCTGATACAGGATTAACTCCTGATACAGAACTAACTCCTGATACTGGGATAACTCCTGATGCTGGACTAACTCCTGATACTGGATTAACTCCTGATACCAGATTAATTCTTGATACAGAACTACCTCCTGATGCTGGACTAACTGCTGATACTGGACTAACTCCTGGTACAGAACTAACTCCTGATCCTGGACAAACTCCTGATACTGGACTAACTCCTGTTGCAGAGTTATCTCCTGATACTTGACTAACTCCTGATGCAGAGTTAACTCCTGATACTGGATTAACACCTGATGCTGGATTAAATCCTCATACAGAACTAGCTCCTGATACAGGATTAACTCCTGATACAGAACTAACTCCTGATACTGGGATAACTCCTGATGCTGGACTAACTCCTGATACTGGATTAACTCCTGATACCAGATTAATTCTTGATACAGAACTACCTCCTGATACGGAACTAACTCCTGATGCTGGACTAATTCCTGATGCTGGACTAATGCCTGATACTGGAGTAACTCCTGATACAGAACTAGCTCCTGATACGGGATTATCTCCTGATACAGCACTAATTCCTGCTACTGGACTAACTCCTGATGCTGGAATAACTCCTGATAGTGGACAAACTCCTGATACTGGACTAACTCCTGATGCTGGACTAACCCCTGATACTGGATTAACTCCTGATACAGAACTAGCTCATGATACAGAACCAACTCCTGTTACCAGATTAATTCTTGATACAGAACTACTCCTGATACGGAACAAACTCCAGATGCTGGACTAATTCCTGATGTTGAACTAAGTCCCGTTTCACGATAAGCGGGATTTTATTAGTCCACCAGCGAGAAATCACCTTCCAGACTCGATCGCAGGCATCTTCCCAACCACTGCCGCCAAACCCCGCTGAGCCCACCCAACAAGGGCTGAATTCTGCACCTGATACTGGACTAACTCCTGACACTGGATTAACTCCTGATACAGAACATCTCCTGATACAGAACTAAATCCTGATACAAAACTAACTCTTGATACTGGACTAACTCCTGATGCAGAGTTAACTCCTGATACTGGACTAACTCCTGATGCAGAGTTAACTCCTATTACTGGACTAACTCCTGATGCTGGACTAATGCCTGATACTGGACTAACTCCTGTAACAGAACTAACTCCTGGTAATAGACTAACTCATAATACTAGATTAACTCCTGATACAGAACTACATCCTGAGACAGAGCTACCTCCTGATATAGAACTAACTCCTGATACAGAACTACCTCCTGATACAGAACTACCTACTCATACAGAATTAACTCCTTGTACAAATCTACCACCTGATACAGAACTACCTCCTGATATAGAACCATGTCCTGATACAGAAGTAATTCATGATACAGAATTTACCCCTGATATTAGATTAATTCCTGATACAAAACTATTTCCTGATAGAGAACTATCGCCTGATAGAGAACTAACTCCTGATACTGGACTAACTCCTGATACAGAACTAACTGCTGATACTGGACTAACTGCTGATACTGGACAAACTCCTGATACAGATCTAACTACTGATGCAGAACTAACTGCTGATATTGGACTAACTCCTGGTACAGAACTAAATCCTGATACATGATTAACTCCTGATAATGGACTAACTCCTCATATAGAACTAACTCCTGATACTGGACTAAATCCTGATGCTGGACAAACTCCTGCTACTTGACTTAATCCTGATACAGAACTAATTCCTGATACTGGACTAACTCCTGAAACTGACTAACACCTGATACGGAACTAACTCCTGATGCTGGACTAACTGCTGATACTGGACTAACTCCTGGTACAGAACTAACTCCTGATCCTGGACAAACTCCTGATACTGGACAAACCCCTGTTGCAGAGTTATCTCCTGATACGGGACTAACTCCTGATGCAGAGTTAACTCCTGATACTGGATTAACACCTGATGCTGGATTAAATCCTCATACAGAACTAGCTCCTGATACAGGATTAACTCCTGATACAGAACTAACTCCTGATACTGGGATAACTCCTGATGCTGGACTAACTCCTGATACTGGACTAACTCCTGATACAGAACTAACTCCTGATGCTGGACTAACTCCTGATACCAGATTAATTCTTGATACAGAACTACCTCCTGATTCGGAACTAACTCCTGATGCTGGACTAATTCCTGATGTTGAACTAAGACCTGTTTCACGCTGAGCGGGACTTAATTAGTCCACCAGTGAGAAATCACCTTCCAGACTCGATCGCGGGCGTCTTCCCAACCACTGCCGCCAAACCCCGCTGAGCCCACCCAACAAGAGCTGAATACTGTACCTGATACTGGACTAACTCCTGATACTGGATTAACTCCTGATACAGAACATCTCCTGATACAGAACTAACTCCTGATACAGAACTAAATCCTGATACAAAACTAACTCTTGATACTGCACTAACTCCTGATGCAGTGTTAACTCCTAATACTGGTCTAACTCCTGATGCTGGACAAATGCCTGATACTGGATTAACTCCTGATACAGAACTAACTCCTGATACCAGACTAACTCATAATACTGGATTAACTCCTGGTAGAGAACTACATCCTGAGACAGAGCGACCTCCTGATACAGAACTTACTTCTGATGCTGGACTAACTGCTGATACTGGACTAACTCCTGGTACAGAACTAACTCCTGATCCTGGACAAACTCCAGATACTGGACTAACCCCTGTTGCAGAGTTAACTCCTGATACTGGACTAACTCCTGATGCAGAGTTAACTCCTGATACTGGATTAACACCTGATGCTGGATTAAATCCTCATACAGAACTAGCTCCTGATACAGGATTAACTCCTGATACAGAACTAACTCCTGATACTGGATTAACTCCTGATACAGAACTAACTCCTGATACCAGACTAACTCATAATACTGGATTAACTCCTGGTAGAGAACTACATCCTGAGACAGAGCTACCTTTTGATACAGAACTAACTCCTGATGCTGGACTAACTGCTGATACTGGACTAACTCCTGGTACAGAACTAACTCCTGATCCTGGACAAACTCCTGATACTGGACTAACTCCTGTTGCAGAGTTATCTCCTGATACTTGACTAACTCCTGATGCAGAGTTAACTCCTGATACTGGATTAACACCTGATGCTGGATTAAATCCTCATACAGAACTAGCTCCTGATACAGGATTAACTCCTGATACAGAACTAACTCCTGATACTGGGATAACTCCTGATGCTGGACTAACTCCTGATACTGGATTAACTCCTGATACCAGATTAATTCTTGATACAGAACTACCTCCTGATGCTGGACTAACTGCTGATACTGGACTAACTCCTGGTACAGAACTAACTCCTGATCCTGGACAAACTCCTGATACTGGACTAACTCCTGTTGCAGAGTTATCTCCTGATACTTGACTAACTCCTGATGCAGAGTTAACTCCTGATACTGGATTAACACCTGATGCTGGATTAAATCCTCATACAGAACTAGCTCCTGATACAGGATTAACTCCTGATACAGAACTAACTCCTGATACTGGGATAACTCCTGATGCTGGACTAACTCCTGATACTGGATTAACTCCTGATACCAGATTAATTCTTGATACAGAACTACCTCCTGATACGGAACTAACTCCTGATGCTGGACTAATTCCTGATGTTGAACTAAGACCTGTTTCACGCTGAGCGGGACTTAATTAGTCCACCAGTGAGAAATCACCTTCCGGACTCGATCGCGGGCGTCTTCCCGACCACTGCCGCCAAACCCCGCTGAGCCCACCCAACAAGAGCTGAATACTGTACCTGATACTGGACTAACTCCTGATACTGGATTAACTCCTGATACAGAACATCTCCTGATACAGAACAAACTCCTGCTACAGAACTAAATCCTGATACAAAACTAACTCTTGATACTGGACTAACTCCTGATGCAGTGTTAACTCCTAATACTGGTCTAACTCCTGATGTTGGACAAATGCCTGATACTGGATTAACTCCTGATACAGAACTAACTCCTGATACCAGACTAACTCATAATACTGTATTAACTCCTGGTAGAGAACTACATCCTGAGACAGAGATACCTCCTGATACAGAACTAACTCCTGATACAGAACTAACTGCTGATACAGAATTAATTCCTGATACAAATCTACCACCTGGTACAGAACTAACTCCTGATACAGAACTACCTCCTGATACAGAACTAACTCCTGATACAGAAGTAATTCATGATACAGAATTTACCCCTGATATCAGGTTAATTCCTGATACAAAACTATTTCCTGATACAGAACTATCTCCTGATAGAGAACTAACTCCTGATACAGAACTAATACCTGATACTGGATTAACTACTAATACAGAACTAACTCCTGATACAGAACTAACTCCTGATACAAAACTAATTCCTGATACAGAACTAACTCCTGATACAGAACTATCTCCTGATACTAGATTAACTCCTAATACAGAACTAACTCCTGATAAGTAACTAACTCCTGATACCAGACTAACTCCTGATATTGGCCGAATTCCTGATGTAGAACTAACTCCTGATACTGGACTAACTCCTGATACTGGACTATCTCCTGATACACAACTAACTCCTGATATAGAACTAATCCTGATAAATGATTAACTCCTGTTACTGGACTAACTCCTGTTACTGGACTAACTCCTGATGCTGGACTAACTGCTAATACTGGACTAACTCCTGGTATAGAACTAACTCCTGATACCAGATACCTGATATAGAACTAATCCTGATACATGATTAAGTCCTGATACTGGACTAACTCCAGATACTGGATTAACTGCTGAAACTGGACTAAGTACTGATACAGAAATAAATCCTGATACAGACCTAACTCCTGAAAATGGATTAACTCCTGATACTGGACTAAATCCTGAAAGTGGAAAAACTCCTGATGCAGAGTGAAATAATATACATGATTAACTCCTGATCCAGAACTATCTTCTGATACTGGACTAAATCCTAATAAAGAACTAATTTCTGATACTGGACTAACTCCTTATGCAGAACTATCTTCAGATACTGGACAAACTCCTGATACTGGAGTGACTCCTGAGACACAACTAACTTCTGATACTGGACTAACTGCTGATATTGGACTAACTCCTGACACAGAACTAATTGCTGATACTGGACTAATTGCTGATACTGGACTAACTCCTGATACAGAAATAACTGCTGATAGTGGACTAACTCTTGATACTGAACTAAATCCTGATACATGATTACTCCTGATACTGGACTAAATCCTCATATAGAACTAACTCCAGATACTGGACTAAATCTTGATACTGGACTAACTCCTGATACTAGACTAACGCCTGATCCAGGATTAACTGCTGATACTGCACTAACTCCTGACACGGAACTAAATCCTGATACAGAACTAACTCCTGATACTGGACTAATTCCTGATGCTGGACTAACTCCTGATCCAGAACTAACTGCTGATACTGGACTAAATCCTAATAAAGAACTAATTTCTGATACTGGACTAACTCCTTATGCAGAACTATCTTCAGATACTGGACAAACTCCTGATACTGGAGTGACTCCTGAGACACAACTAACTTCTGATACTGGACTAACTGCTGATATTGGACTAACTCCTGACACAGAACTAATTGCTGATACTGGACTAATTGCTGATACTGGACTAACTCCTGATACAGAAATAACTGCTGATAGTGGACTAACTCTTGATACTGAACTAAATCCTGATACATGATTACTCCTGATACTGGACTAAATCCTCATATAGAACTAACTCCAGATACTGGACTAAATCTTGATACTGGACTAACTCCTGATACTAGACTAACGCCTGATCCAGGATTAACTGCTGATACTGCACTAACTCCTGACACGGAACTAAATCCTGATACAGAACTAACTCCTGATACTGGACTAATTCCTGATGCTGGACTAACTCCTGATACAGAACTAACTGCTGATACTGGACTAAATCCTCATACAGAACTAAATCTAGATACAGAACTAACTCCTGTTACTGGACTAACTCCTGATGCAAAGTTAACTCCTGATGTTGGACTAACTCCTGATGCTGGACTAACTCCTGATACTGGACTAACACCTGATACAGAACTAACTCATGATGCTGGACTAACTTCTGATACTGGATTAACTCCTGATACAGAACCAACTCCTGATCCCAGATTAATTCTTGATATAGAACTACCTCCTGATACGGAACTAACTCCTGATACTGAACTAAATCCTGATACAGAACTAACTCCTGATACTGGACTAACTCCTGATACTGGACTAACTCCTGATACATAACTAACTCCTGATACAAAATTAACTCCTGATACAGAACTAATTCCTGATACAGAACTAAATCCTGATACTGGACTAACACTTGATACTAGACTAACTACTGAAACAGAACTAACTCCTGATACTGGAAATACACCTGATACTGGACTAACTCCTTACACAGAACTAACTGCTGATCCAGGACTAACTGCTGATACTGGACCAACTCCTGATACAGCACAAACTGCTGATACTGGACTAACTCCTGATAAGGACCCAAATCCTGATGCAGAACTAAATCCTGGTAATGGAAGAACTCCTGATGCTGGACTAAATCCTGATACAGTACTAACTGCTGTTACTGGTCTAACTCCTGATACAGAGTTAGCTCTTAATACAGACCAAAATCCTGATGCAGAACTAACTCCTGATACTGGACTAACTATTGATGCTGGATGAACACCTGATACAGAACTAACTCCTGATACTGGACTAATTCCTGATGCAGAGTTAACTCCTGACACTGGACTAACTCCTGATACTGGACTAACTCCTAATGCTGGATTACCTCCTGATACAGAACTAACTCCTGATACAGAACTAACTCGTGATACAAAAATATCTCCTGATACTAGATTAACTCCTGATATAGAACTACCTCCTGATACAGAACTAACTAATGATACCAGACTAACTCCTGATATTGGAGAAATAACTGATACTGGACTAACTCCTGACACAGAACTAACTGCTGATACCGTACTAACTGCTGATACTGGACTAACTCCTGATATTGGATTAACTCCTTATACAGAACATCTCCTGATACAGAACTAAATCCTGAGACAAAACTAACTCCTTATACTGGATTAACTACTCATACAGAAGGAACTCCTGATCCTGGACTAATTCCTGATACTGGACTAACACCTGATACAGAACTAACTCCTGATACCGAATTTACACCTGAAACTAGGTTAATTCCTGATACAGAACTATCTCCTGTTACAGAACTATCTCCTGATACTAAATTAACTGCTGAAATTGGACTAATTCCTGATGTAGAACTAACTCCTGATACTGGATTAACTCCTGATACTGGACTACCTCCTGATACAGAACTAATTCCTGAGATAGAACCAATCCTGATACATGATTAACTCCTGATACTGGACTAAATCCTCATGTAGAATTAACTCCAGATACTGGACTAAATCATGATATCCGACTAACTCCTGATACTAGACTGACTACTAATACAGAACTAAATTCCGATACAGAATTAACTCCTGATACTGGACTAACTCATGATGCTGGACCAACTCCAGATACAAAACTAACTCCTGATACTGGACTAACTCCTGTTACTGGACAAACTCCTGATACAGAACTAAATTCTGATGCAGAACTAACTCCTGATACTGGACTAACTCCTGATAGTGGACTAAATCCTGAAGCAGAGTTTACCCCTGATAAGGGACTAACTCCTGATGCAGAGTTATCTCCTGATGCTGGACTAACTCCTCATACAGAAATAACTCCTGATACCAGACTAATTCCTGATATTGGACGAATACCTGATGTAGAACTAACTCCTGATACTGGACTAACTCCTGATACTGGACTACCTCCTGATACGGAACTAACTCCTGATATAGAACTAATCCTGATACATGATTAACTCCTGATAATGGACTAATTCTGATGTAGAACTAAGTCCAAATACTGGACTAACTCCTGAAACTGGACTAACACCTAATACTAGACTAACTCCTGATACAGAACTAACTTCTCATACAGGACGGAACCCTGATACTGGACTAACTCCTGATACAGAATTATCTCCTGATACTGGAAGAACTCCTGAAACTGGAATAACACCTGATACTAGACTAACTCCTGATACAGAACTAACTCCTGATGCTGGACTACCTCCTGATACTGGACTAACTCCTGAGACAGAACAAAATCCTGATACAGAACTATCTCCTGAAACTGGACCAGCTCCTGATGCTGAACTAACTCTTGATACAGAACTAGCTCCTGATATAGAACTAATCCTGAAACATGATTAACTGAGGATACTGGACTAATTCCTGATGTAGAAGTAACTCCAGATACTGGACTAAGTGTTGATACTGGACTAAGCCCTGATACTGGACTAACTCGTGATGCAGAGTTAACTCCTGATACTGGATTAACTCCTGATCCAGAACTATCTTCTGATACTGGACTAACTGCTGATGCTGGACTAACTCCTGATACTGAATTAACTTCTGATACAGAACTAAATCCTGATACTGGACAACTTCTGAAACAGAACTAACATCTCATACTGGACGGAACCCTGATACTGGACTAACTCCTGATACAGAATTAACTCCTGATACTCAACTAACTTCTGAAGCTGGATTAACTCCTGATACAGAACTACCTCCTGATACAGAACTAACTCCTGATACAGAACTAACTCCTGATACTGGACTAACTCCTGATACTGGACTACCTTCTGATACGGAACTAACTCCTGATATAGAACTAATCCTGATACATGATTAACTCCTGATAATGGACTAATTCCTGATGTAGAACTAAGTTCAGATACTGGACTAACAGCTGGAAATGGACTAACACCTAATACTAGACTAACTCCTGATACAGAACTAACTCCTGATACTGGACAACCTCTTGATACTGGACTAACTCCTGATACAGAACTAACTGTTCATACTCGACTAACTGCTGATACTGGAATAATTCCTCATACAAAACTAACTGCTGATACTGGACTAACTCCTGAGACAGAACAAAATCCTGATACAGAACTATCTCCTGAGACTGGACCAACTCCTGATGCAGGACTAACTCTTGATACAGAACTAGCTCCTGATATAGAACTAATCCTGATACATGATTAACTCATGATACTGGACTAATTCCTGATGTAGAAGTAACTCCAGATACTGGACTAAGTGCTGATACTGGACTAAGCCCTAATACTGGACTAACTCGTGATGCAGAGTTAACTCCTCATACTGGATTAACTCCTGATTCAGAACTATCTTCTGATACTGGACTAAATCCTAATACACAACTAATTTCTGAAACTATACTTACTCCTTATGCAGAACTAACTTCAGATACTGGACAAACTCCTGATACTGGAGTAACTCCTGAGACAGAACTAATTTCTGATACTGGACTAACTGCTGATGTTGCACTAACTCCTGATACTGGATTAACTCCTGATACAGAAATAATCCTGATACTGGACTAACTCCTGAAATAGAACTAACTTCTCATACAGGACGGAACCCTGATACTGGACTAACTCCTGATACAGAATTATCTCCTGATACTGGACGAGCTCCTGATGCTGGATTAACTCCTGATACAGAACTAACTGCTGATATAGAACTAATCCTGATACATGATTAACTCCTGATAATGGACTAATTCCTGATGTAGAACTAAGTCCAGATACTGGACTAACTCCTGAAACAGAACCGGATTAACTCCTGATACTGGATTAACTACTGATAGAGAACTACCTCCTGATACGGAACTAACTCCTGATACCAGACTAACTCCTGATGCTGGACTAATTCCTGATGTAGAACTAATTCCTGTTTCATGCTGAATGGGCCTTAATTAGTCCACTGGCGAGAAATCACCTTCCAGACTCGATCGCGGGCGACATCCAACCACCCCTGCCAACCCCCGCTGAGCCCACTCAACAAGGGCAGAATTCTGCACCTGATAGAGAACTAACTCCTGATACAAATCTACCTCCTGATACAGAACTAACTCCTGATACAGAATTTACACCTGAAACTAGGTTAATTCCTGATAGAGGACTATCTCCTGTTACAGAACTATCTCCTGATACTAGATTAACTGCTGATATTGGACTAATTCCTGATGTAGAACTAACTCCTGATACTGGATTAACTCCTGATCCAGAACTATCTTCTGATACTGGACTAAATCCTAATACACAACTAATTTCTGAATCTATACTTACTCCTTATGCAGAACTATCTTCAGATACTGGACAAACTCCTGATACTGGAGTGACTCCTGAGACACAACTAACTTCTGATACTGGACTAACTGCTGATGCTGGACTAACTCCTGATACTGGATTAACTTCTGATACAGAACTAAATCCTGATACAGAACTAAGTCCTGACACAGAACTAAATCCTGAAAATGGACTAACTCTTGATACTAGCCTAACTCCTGAAACAGAACTAATCCTGATACTGGACTAATTCCTGACACAGAACTAACTGCTGATCCAGGAATAACTGCTGATGCTGGACCAACTCCTGATACAGCACTAACTGGTGATATTGGAGTAACTCCTGATGCAGACCCAAATCCTGATGCAGAACTAACTCCTGATACTGGACTAACTCCTGATGCTGGACTAACTCCTGATACAAAACTAACTCCTGATACTGGACTAACTCCTGATGCTGGACTAACTGCTGATACTGGCTTAACTCCTGGTACAGAACTAACTCCCGATCCTGGACTGACTCCTGATACTGGACTAACTTCTGAAACTGGACTAACTCCTGATACAGAACTAACTGCTGATACTGGACTAACTCCTGATACTGGACTAACTCCTGATACAGAACTAACTCCTGATGCAGAACTAACTCCTGATACAGAACTAAATACTGATAAAGGACTAACTCTTGATACTAGACTAACTCCTGAAACAGAACTAATCCTGATACTGGACTAACTCCTGACACAGAATTAACTGCTGATCCTGGAATAACTGCTGATGCTGGATCAACTCCTGATACAGCACTAACTGGTGATACTGGACTAACTCCTGATGCAGACCCAAATCCTGATGCAGAACTAACTCCTGATACTGGACAAACTCCTGATGCTGGACTAACTCCTGATACAAAACTAACTCCTGATACTGGACAAACACCTGATACTGGACTTATTCCTGAAGCAGAGTTAACACCTGATACTGGACTAACTCCTGATGCAGAGTTAACTCCTGATGCTGGACTAACTCCAGATGCTGGACTAATTCCTGATGTAGAACTAACTCCTGTTTCACGCTGAGCGGGTCTTAATTAGTCCACCGGCGCGAAATCACCTTCCAGACTCGATCACAGGCGACTTCCCAACCATGCCCGCCAACCCCCGCTGACCCAACCCAACAAGGGCAGAATTCTGCCCCTGATAATAGACTACCTCCTGATACAGAACTATCTCCTGATACAGAACTAACTCCTGACACAGAACTAACACCTGATGCTAGATTAACTCCTGATACAGAACCATCTCCTGATACACAAGTAACTCCTGTTACACAAGTAACTCCTGATACAGAAGTAACTCCTGATACAGAACTAACTCCTGATACTGGACTAACTCCTGATACTGGACTACCTCCTGATACAGAACTAACTCCTGATATATAACTAATCCTGATACATGATTAACTCCTGATAATGGTCTAATTCCTGATGTACAACTAAGACCAGATACTGGACTAACTCCTGAAACTGGAATAACACCTGATACTAGACTAACTCCTGATACAGAACTAACTCCTGATACTGGACTACCTCCTGATACTGGACTAACTCCTGATACAGAACTAACTGCTCATACTCGACTAAATGCTGATACTGGACTAACTCCTCATACAGAACTAACTGCTGATACTGGACTAACTCCTGAGACAGAACGAAATCCTGATACAGAACTATCCTCTGAGACTGGACCAGCTCCTGATGCTGGATACAGAACTCTTGATACAAAACTAGCTCCTGATATACAACTAATCCTGATACATGATTAACTCATGATACTGGACTAATTCCTGATGTAGAAGTAACTCCAGAAACTGGACTAAGTGCTGATACTGGACTAAGCCCTGATACTGGACTAACTCCTGATGCAGAGTTAACTCCTGATACTGGATTAACTCCTGATCCAGAACTATCTTCTGATACTGGACTAAATCCTAATACACAACTAATTTCTGAAACTATACTTACTCCTTATGCAGAAATAACTTCAGATAGTGGATAAACTCCTCATACTGGAGTAACTCCTGAGACAGAACTAATTTCTGATACTGGACTAACTGCTGATGCTGGACTAACTCCTGATACTGGATTAACTCCTGATACAAAACTAAATGCTGATACTGGACTAACTGTTGAAATAGAACAAACTTTTCATATTGGACGGATCCCTGATACTGGAATAACTCATGAAACAGAATTAACTCCTGATACTCGACTAACTCCTGATGCTGGATTAACTACTGATACAGAACTAACTCCTGATACAGAACTAACTCCTGATACTGGACTAACTTCTGATACTGGACTAACTCCTGATACAGAACTAAATCCTGATAATGGACTAACTCTTGATACTAGACTATCTCCTGAAACAGAACTAATCCTGATACTTGTCTAACTCCTGACACAGAACTAACTGCTGATCCTGGAATAACTGCTGATCCTGGAATAACTGCTGATGCTGGACCAACTCCTGATACAGCACTAACTGGTGATACTGGACTAACTCCTGATACAAACCCAAATCCTAATGCAGAACTAACTCCTGATACTGGCCTAACTCCTGATGCTGGACTAATTCCTGGTACAAAACTAATTCCAGATACTGGACTAACTCTTGGTACAGAACTAACACCTGATCCTGGACTGACTCCTGATACTGGACTAACTCCTGATGCTGGACTAACTCCTGATACAAAACTAACTCCTGATACTGGACAAACTGCTGAAGCAGAGTTAACTCCTGATACTGGACTAACTCCTGGTGCTGGACTAACTCCTGATACAAAACTAACTCCTGATACTGGACAAACTGCTGAAGCAGAGTTAACTCCTGATACTGGACTAACTCCTGGTGCTGGATTAATTCCTGATGTAGAATCATCTCCTGTTTCATGCTGAATAGGCCTTAATTAGTCCACCGGCGAGAAATCACCTTCCAGACTCGATCGCAGGCGACTTCCCAACCACCCCCGCCAACCCCCGCTGAGCCCACCCAACAAGGGCAGAATACTGCCCCTGATACTGGAATTAACTCCTGATACTGGATTAACTCCTGATACAGAACCACCTCCTGATACAGAACTAACTCCTGATACAGGACTATCTCCTGATACAGAACTAATTCCTGACACAGAACTAACACCTGACGCTAGATTAACTCCTGATACAGAACCATCTCCTGATACAGAAGTAACGCCTGATACAGAACTAACTCCTGATACACAACCACCTCCTGATACAGAAGTAACTCCTGGTACAGAACTAACTCCTGATACTGGACTAACACCTGATACTGGACTACCTCCTGATACAGAACTAACTCCTGATATAGAAATAATCCTGATACATGATCAACTCCTGATAATGGACTAATTCCTGGTGTAGAACTAAGTCCAGATACTGGACTAAATCATGAAACTGGACTAACACCTGATACTAGACTAACTCCTGATACAGAACTAACTCCTGATACAGAACTAACTCCTGATACTGGACTAACTTCTGATACTGGACTAACTCCTGATACAGAACTAAATCCTGATAATGGACTAACTCTTGATACTAGACTATCTCCTGAAACAGAACTAATCCTGATACTTGTCTAACTCCTGACACAGAACTAACTGCTGATCCTGGAATAACTGCTGATCCTGGAATAACTGCTGATGCTGGACCAACTCCTGATACAGCACTAACTGGTGATACTGGACTAACTCCTGATACAAACCCAAATCCTAATGCAGAACTAACTCCTGATACTGGCCTAACTCCTGATGCTGGACTAATTCCTGGTACAAAACTAATTCCAGATACTGGACTAACTCTTGGTACAGAACTAACACCTGATCCTGGACTGACTCCTGATACTGGACTAACTCCTGATGCTGGACTAACTCCTGATACAAAACTAACTCCTGATACTGGACAAACTGCTGAAGCAGAGTTAACTCCTGATACTGGACTAACTCCTGGTGCTGGATTAATTCCTGATGTAGAATCATCTCCTGTTTCATGCTGAGTAGGCCTTAATTAGTCCACCGGCGAGAAATCACCTTCCAGACTCGATCGCAGGCGACTTCCCAACCACCCCCGCCAACCCCCGCTGAGCCCACCCAACAAGGGCAGAATACTGCCCCTGATACTGGAATTAACTCCTGATACTGGATTAACTCCTGATACAGAACCACCTCCTGATACAGAACTAACTCCTGATACAGGACTATCTCCTGATACAGAACTAATTCCTGACACAGAACTAACACCTGACGCTAGATTAACTCCTGATACAGAACCATCTCCTGATACAGAAGTAACGCCTGATACAGAACTAACTCCTGATACACAACCACCTCCTGATACAGAAGTAACTCCTGGTACAGAACTAACTCCTGATACTGGACTAACACCTGATACTGGACTACCTCCTGATACAGAACTAACTCCTGATATAGAAATAATCCTGATACATGATCAACTCCTGATAATGGACTAATTCCTGGTGTAGAACTAAGTCCAGATACTGGACTAAATCATGAAACTGGACTAACACCTGATACTAGACTAACTCCTGATACAGAACTAACCCCTGATACTGGACTACCTACTGATACTGGACTAACTCCTGATACAGAACTAACTGCTGAAACTGGACTAACGACTGATACAGAACTAAATCCTGATACAGAACTAACTGCTGATACTGGACTAACTCCTTACACAGAACTAACTCCTGATACTGGACTAACTCCAAATACTGGACTAATTCCTGATGCAGAGTTAACTCCTGATACTGGACTAACTCCTCATGCAGAGTTAACTCCTGATGCTGGACTAACTCCTGATATTGGACTAAATCCTGATAAAGAACGAACTCCCGATACTGGACTAACTCCTGATATTGGATTAACTCCTAATAGAGAACTACCTCCTGATACTGGACAAACTTCTGATACTGGACTAACTCCTGATACAGAACTAAATCCTGATAATGGATTAACTCTTGATACTAGACTATCTCCTGAAACAAAACTAATCCTGATACTTGTCTAACTCCTGACACAGAAGTAACTGCTGATCCTGGAATAACTGCTGATCCTGGAATAACTGCTGATGCTGGACCAATTCCTGATACAGCACTAACTGGTGATACTGGACTAACTCCTGATAAAGACCCAAATCCTGATGCAGAACTAACTCCTCATGCAGAGTTACCTCCTGATGCTGGACTAACTCCTGCTGCTGGACTAACTCCTGATATTGGAGTAAATTCTGGTAAAGAATGAACTCCTGATAATGGACTAACTCCTGATACTGGATTAACTCCTAAAAGAGGACTACCTCCTGATACAGAACTAATTCCTGATACCAGAATAACTCCTGATGCTGGACTAATTCCTGATGTAGAACTAACTCCTGTTTCACGCTGATCAGGCCTTAATTAGTCCACCGGCGAGAAATCACCATCCAGACTCGATCACGGGTGGACTAGATTAACTCCTGGTACTGGATTAACTCCTGATACAGAACTACCTCCTGATACGGAACTAACTCCTGATACAGATCTGCCTCCTCACACAGAACTAACTCCTGATACAGAACTAACTCCTGATACAAATCTAAATCATGATACAGAACTACCTCCTCACACAGAACTATCTCCTGATACTGGACTAACTCCTGATGTATAACTAACTCCAGATACTGGACTAACTGCTGATACTGGACTAACTGCTGATACTGGACTAACTGCTGATACAGAACTAACTGCTGATACTGGTCTAACTCCTCATATTGGACTAACTCCTTATACAGAACTAACGTCTAATGCAGAACTAATTCCTGATATTGGATTAATTCCTGATAGAGAACTAAGTCGTGACACTAGATTACCTCCTGATACAGAACTACCTACTGGTACAGAACTAACTCCTGATACAGAACTAACTCCTGATACAGAACTAATTCCTGATACCAGACTAACTCCTGATATTGGACTAATTCCTGATGTAGAGCCAACTCCTGATACTGGACTAACTCCTGATACTGGACTAACTGCTGATACTGGACTAACTCCTGATGCAGAGTTAACTCCTGATACTGGATTAACTCCTGATGCAGAACTATTTTCTGATACTGGACTAAATCCTAATTCACAACTAATTTCTGATACTAACCTAACTCCTTATGCAGAACTAACTTCAGATACTGGACAAACTCCTGATACTGGATTAACTCCTGATACAGAACTAAATCCTGATACTGGACGAACTCCTGAAGCAGAACTAGCTCCTGATACTCTACTAAACCCTGATCCTGGACTAACTCCTGATACAGAATTAACTCCTGATACTCGACTAACTCCTGATGCTAGATTAACTCCTGATACAGAACTACCTCCTGATACAGAACTAACTCCTGATACAAAACTAAATCCTGATACAGAACTAACTACTGATACACAGCCACCTCCTGAAATAGAAGTAACTCCTGATTCAGAACTACCTCCTGATACCAGACTAACTCCTGATATTGGACTAATTCCTGATGTAGAACTAATTCCTGATACTGGACTAACTCCGGATTTTGGACTAATTCCTGATGTAGAACTAACTTCTGACACTGGTCTAACCACTGATACTGGGCTACCTCCTGATACGGAACTAACTCCTGACACTGGATTAATTCCCGATACAGAACTAGCTCCTTATGCGGAAATAAATCCTGATATCAGACTAACTCCTGATGCTGGACTAATGCCTGATGTAGAACTAACTCCTGTTTCACACTGAGCAGGCCTTAATTAGTCCACTGGCGAGAAATCCCCCTTCAGAATCGATCGCGGGCAACTTCCCAACCACCCCCACCAATCCCCGCTGACCCAACCCAACAAGGGCATAATTGTGCCCCTGATACTGGACTAACTCCTGATACTGGATTAACTCCTTATACAGATCTACCTCCTCACACAGAACTACCTCCTGATAAAGAACTAAATCCTGATACAGAACTATCTCCTGATACTGGACTAACTCCTGTTGTAGAACTAACTCCTGTTACAGAACCAACTGCTGATACAGGACTAACTGCTGATACTGGACTAACTCCTGATATAGAACTAACCGCTGATACTGGTCTAACTCCTCATATTGGACTAACTCCTTATGCAGAACTAACATCTGATACAGAACTAACTCCTGATACTGGATTAATTCCTGATAGAGAACTATGTCCTGACACAAGATTACCTCCTGATACAGAACTACCTACTTGTACAGAACTATCTCCTGATACAGAACTAACTCATGATACTAGATTAACTCTTGATACAGAACTACCTCCTGATATGGAACTAACTCCTGATACTGGACTAACTCCTGATAAAGACCCAAATCCTGATGCAGAACTAACTCCTCATGCAGAGTTACCTCCTGATGCTGGACTAACTCCGGATGCTGGACTAACTCCTGATATTGGACTAAATTCTGGTAAAGAATGAACTCCTGATAATGGACTAACTCCTGATACTGGATTAACTCCTAATAAAAACTACCTCCTGATACAGAACTAACTCCTGATACCAGAATAACTCCTGATGCTGGACTAATTCCTGATGTAGAACTAACTCCTGTTTCACGCTGATCGGGCCTTAATTAGTCCACCGGCGAGAAATCACCATCCAGACTCGTTCGCGGGCGACTGCCCAACCACCCCCACCAACACCCGCTGAGCCCACCCAACAAGGGCAGAATTCTGCCCCTTATACTAGATTAACTCCTGATACTGGATTAACTCCTGATACAGAACTACCTCCTGATACGGAACTAACTCCTGATACAGAACTAACTCCTGATACAGAACTAATTCCTGATACCAGATTAACTCTTGATACAGAACTACCTCCTGATACGGAACTAACTCCTGATGCTGGACTAATTCCTGATGTTGAACTAAGACCTGTTTCACGCTGAGCGGGACTTAATTAGTCCACCAGTGAGAAATCACCTTCCAGACTCGATCGCGGGCGTCTTCCCAACCACTGCCGCCAAACCCCGCTGAGCCCACCCAACAAGAGCTGAATACTGTACCTGATACTGGACTAACTCCTGATACTGGATTAACTCCTGATACAGAACATCTCCTGATACAGAACTAACTCCTGATACAGAACTAAATCCTGATACAGAATTAACTCCTGATACCAGACTAACTCCTGATATTGGACTAATTCCTGATGTAGAGCCAACTCCTGATACTGGACTAACTCCTGATACTGGACTAACTGCTGATACTGGACTAACTCCTGATGCAGAACTATCTTCTGATACTGGACTAAATCCTAATACACAACTAATTTCTGATACTAACCTAACTCCTTATGCAGAACTAACTTCAGATACTGGACAAACTCCTGATACTGGATTAACTCCTGATACAGAACTAAATCCTGATACTGGACGAACTCCTGAAGAAGAACTAGCTCCTGATACTCTACTAAACCCTGATCCTGGACTAACTCCTGATACAGAATTAACTCCTGATACTCGACTAACTCCTGATGCTGGATTAACTCCTGATACAGAACTACCTCCTGATACAGAACTAACTCCTGATACAAAACTAAATCCTGATACAGAACTAACTCCTGATACCAGACTAACTCCTGATAATGGACTAATTCCTGATGTAGAACTAATTCCTGATACTGGACTAACTCCGGATTTTGGACTAATTCCTGATGTAGAACTAACTTCTGACACTGGTCTAACTACTGATACTGGGCTACCTCCTGATACGGAACTAACTCCTGACACTGGATTAATTCCCAATACAGAACTAGCTCCTTATGCGGAACTAAATCCTGATATCAGACTAACTCCTGATGCTGGACTAATGCCTGATGTAGAACTAACTCCTGTTTCACACTGAGCAGGCCTTAATTAGTCCACTGGCGAGAAATCCCCCTCCAGAATTGATCGCGGGCAACTTCCCAACCACCCCCACCAATCCCCGCTGACCCAACCCAACAAGGGCATAATTGTGCCTCTGATACTGGACTAACTCCTGATACTGGATTAACTCCTTATACAGATCTACCTCCTCACACAGAACTAACTCTTGATAAAGAACTAAATCCTGATTCAGAACTACCTCCTGATACTGGACTAAATCCTGTTGTAGAACTAACTCCTGTTACAGAACCAACTGCTGATACAGGACTAACTGCTGATACTGGACTAACTCCTGATATAGAACTAACTGCTGATACTGGTCTAATGCCTCATATTGGACTAACTCCTTATGCAGAACTAACATCTGATACAGAACTAACTCCTGATACTGGATTAATTCCTGATAGAGAACTAAGTCCTGACACTAGATTACCTCCTGATACAGAACTACCTACTTGTACAGAACTACCTCCTGATACAGAACTAACTCCTGATACAGAACTAACTCATGATACTAGATTAAATCTTGATACAGAACTACCTCCTGATACGGAACTAACTCCTGATACTGGACTAACTCCTGACGCAGAGTTAACTCCTGAAACTGGATTAACTCCTGATTCTGAACTATCTTCTGAGTCTGGACCAAATCCTAATACACAACTAATTTCTGATACTGGACTAACTCCTGATACTGGATTAACTCCTGATACAGAACTAAATCCTGATACTGGATGAACTCCTGAAACAGAACTAACTCCTGATACTGGACTAAACCCTGATACTGGACTAACTCCTGATACAGAATTAACTCCTGATACTCGACTAACTCCTGATGCTGGATTAACTCCTGATACAGAACTAAATCCTGATACTGGACTAACTCTTGATACTAGACTAACTCCTGAAACAAAACTAACTCCTGATACTGGACTAACTCCTGATACTGGCCTAACTGCTGATACTGGACTAATTCCTGACACAGAATCAACTGCTGATCCTGGACTAATTGCTGATACTGGACCAACTCCTGATGCTGGACTAAATCCTGATACAGAACTAACTCCTGATTCTGGACTAACAACTGATGCAGAGTTAACTCCTGATACAGACCTAAATCCTGATGCAGAGTTAACTCCTGATGCTGGTCTAACTCCTGATGCTGGACTAACTCCTGATACTGCACTAAATCCTGATAAAGAACGAACTCCTGATACTGGACTAACTCCTGATACTGGATTAACTCTTGATACAACACTACCTCCTGATACGGAACTAACTCCTGATGCTGGACTAACAACTGATGCAGAGTTAACTCCTGATACAGTCCTAAATCCTGACGATGAACGAACTCCTGATAATGGACTAACTCCTGATACTGGATTAACTCCTAATAGAGAACTACCTCCTGATACGGAACTAACTCCTGATACCAGAATAACTCCTGATGCTGGACTAATTCCTAATGTAGAACTAACTCCTGTTTCACGCTGATCGGGCCTTAATTAGTCCACCGGCGAGAAATCACCATCCAGACTCGTTCGCGGGCGACTACCCAACCACCCCCGCCAACACCCGCTGAGCCCACCCAACAAGGGCAGAATTCTGCCCCTTATACTAGATTAACTCCTGATACTGGATTAACTCCTGATACAGAACTACCTCCTGATACGGAACTAACTCCTGATACAGATCTGCCTCCTCACACAGAACTAACTCCTGATACAGAACTAACTCCTGATACAGAACTAAATCATGATACAGAACTACCTCCTGATACAGTACTATCTCCTGATACTGGACTAACTCCTGATGTATAACTAACTCCAGATACTGGACTAACTGCTGATACTGGACTAACTGCTGATACTGGACTAACTGCTGATACAGAACTATCTCCTGATACTGGACTAACTCCTGATGTATACCTAACTCCAGATACTGGACTAACTGCTGATACAGAACTAACTGCTGATACTGGTCTAAATCCTCATATTGGACTAACTCCTTATGCAGAACTAACGTCTAATGCAGAACTAATTCCTGATACTGGATTAATTCCTGATAGAGAACTAAGTCGTGACACTAGATTACCTCCTGATACAGAACTACCTACTGGTACAGAACTAACTCCTGATACAGAACTAACTCCTGATACAGAACTAATTCCTGATACTAGATTAACTCTTGATACAGAACTACCTCCTGATACGGAACTAACTCCTGATACCAGACTAACTCCTGATATTGGACTAATTTCTGATGTAGAGCTAACTCCTGATACTGGACTAACTCCTGATACTGGACTAACTGCTGATACAGGATTAACTCCTGATGCAGAGTTAACTCCTGAAACCTAACTCCTTATGCAGAACTAACTTCAGATACTGGACAATACTGGATTAACTCCTGATACAGAACTAAATCCTGATACTGGACGAACTTCTGAAGCAGAACTAGCTCCTGATACTCTACTAAACCCTGATCCTGGACTAACTCCTGATAAAGAATTAACTCCTGATACTCGACTAACTCCTGATACTGGATTAACTCCTGATACAGAACTACCTCCTGATACAGAACTAACTCCTGATACAAAACTAAATCCTGATACAGAACTAACTCCTGAAACTGGACTAACTCCTGATACAGAAGTAACTCATGAAACAGAATTAACTTCTGATACTGGACTAACTCCTGATACAGAACTAACTCCTGATATAGTACTAAATCCTGATACTGGACTAACTCTTGATACTAGACTAACTCCTGAAACAGAACTAACTCCTGATACTGGACTAACTCCTGATACTGGACTAACTCCTGATATTGGATTAATTCCTGACACAGAACTAACTGCTGATCCTGGACTAACTGCTGATACTGGACCAACTCTTGATGCAAAGTTAACTCCTGATACAGACCTAATACCTGATGCAGAGTTAACTCCTGATACTGGACTAACTCCTGATGCTGGACTAACTCCTGATACTGGACTAATTCCTGAAATAGAGCTAGTTCCTTTTTCACGCTGAGTGGGTCTTAATTAGTCCACCGGCGAGAAATAACCTTCCAGACTCGATCACACTCGATGCCTGATGTAGAACTAACTCCTGTTTCACACTGAGCAGGCCTTAATTAGTCCACGGGTGACTTCCCAACCACCCCCGCCAACCCCCTTTTAGCCCACCCAACAAGTGCAGAATTCTGACCCTCATACTAGACTAACTCCTGTTACTGGATTAACTCCTGATACAGAAACACCTCCTGATACAGAACTAACTACTGATACACAGCCACCTCCTGAAACAGAAGGAACTCCTGATTCAGAACTACCTCCTGATACCAGACTAACTCCTGATATTGGACTAATTCCTGATGTAGAACTAATTCCTGATAGTGGACTAACTCTGGATTTTGGACTAATTCCTGATGTAGAACTAACTTCTGACACTGGTCTAACTACTGATACTGGGCTACCTCCTGATACGGAACTAACTCCTGACACTAGATTAATTCCCAGTACAGAACTAGCTCCTTATGCGGAACTAAATCCTGATATCAGACTAACTCCTGATGCTGGACTGATGCCTGATGTAGAACTAACTCCTGTTTCACACTGAGCAGGTCTTAATTAGTCCACTGGCGAGAAATCCCCCTCCAGAATCGATCGCGGGTGCCTTCCCAACCACCCCCACCAATCCCCGCTGACCCAACCCAACAAGGGCATAATTATGCCCCTGATACTGGACTAACTTCTGATACTGGATTAACTCCTTATACAGATCTACCTCCTGATACAGAACAAACTCCTTATACAGATCTACCTCCTCACACAGAACTAACTCCTGATAAAGAACTAAATCCTGATTCAGAACTATCTCCTGATACTGGACTAAATCCTGTTGTAGAACTAACTCCTGTTACAGAACCAACTGCTGATACAGGACTAACTGCTGATACTGGACTAACTCCTGATATAGAACTAACAGCTGATACTGGACTAACTCCTCATATAGGACTAACTCCTTATGCAGAACTAACATCTGATACAGAACTAACTCCTGATACTGGATTAATTCCTGATAGAGAACTAAGTCCTGACACTAGATTACCTCCTGATACAGAACTACCTACCGGTACAGAACTATCTCCTGATACAGAACTAACTCCTGATACAGAACTAACTCATGATACTAGATTAACTCTTGATACAGAACTACCTCCTGATACGGAACTAACTCCTGATACTGGACTAACTCCTGACGCAGAGTTAACTCCTGAAACTGGATTAACTCCTGATCCAGAACTATCTTCTGAGACTGGACCAAATCCTAATACACAACTAATTTCTGATACTGGACTAACTCCTGATACTGGATTAACTCCTGATACAGAACTAAATCCTGATACTGGATGAACTCCTGAAACAAAACTAACTCCTGATACTGGACTAAACCCTGATACTGGACTAACTCTTGATACAGAATTAACTCCTGATACTCGACTAACTCCTGATGCTGGATTAACTCCTGATACAGAACTAAATCCTGATACTGGACTAACTCTTGATACTAGACTAACTCCTGAAACAGAACAAACTCCTGATACTGGACTAACTCCTGATACTGGCCTAACTGCTGATACTGAACTAATTCCTGACACAGAACCAACTGCTGATCCTGGACTAACTGCTGATACTGGACCAACTCCTGATGCTGGACTAAATCCTGATACAGAACTAACTCCTGATGCTGGACTAACAACTGATGCAGAGTTAACTCCTGACACAGACCTAAATCCTGATGCAGAGTTAACTCCTGATGCTGGTCTAACTCCTGATGCTGGTCTAACTCCTGATGCTGGACTAACTCCTGATACTGGACTAAATCCTGATAAAGAATGAACTCCTGATACTGGACTAACTCCTGATACTGGATTAACTCTTGATACAGCACTACCTCCTGATACGGAACTAACTCCTGATGCTGGACTAACAACTGATGCAGAGTTAACTCCTGATACTGACCTAAATCCTGATGCAGAGTTAACTCCTGATGCTGGACTAACTCCTGATGCTGGACTAACTCCTGATACTAGACTAAATCCTGATAAAGAACGAACTCCTGATACTGGAGTAACTCCTGATACTGGATTAACTCCTGATACAGAACTACCTCCTCATATGGAACTAACTCCTGATGCTAGACTAACTTCTGATGCTGGACTAATTCCAGATGTAGAACTAACACCTGTTTCACGCTGAACCAGTATTTAGTCCACCGGCGAGAAATCACCTTCCAGACTCGATCGCAGGCGACTTCCCAACCACCTCCACCATACCCCGCTGAGCCTGACCAACAAGGGCAGAATTCTGACCCTGATGCTAGACTAACTCCTGATACTGTATTAACTCCTGATACAGAAACACCTCCTGATACAGAAGTAACTCCTGATACAGAACTGACACCTGACGCTGGACTAACTCCTGATATTAGACTAACTCATGATACAGAACTAATTCCTGATACAGAACTAAATCCTGATGCTGGACTAACTCCTGACACATAACTAAGTCCTGATACTAGACTAACACCTGATACTGGACTAACTCCTGATACAGAACTAACTGCTGATCCTGGTCTAACTCATGAAACAGAACTAAATCCTGATACAGAACTAACTCCTGATACTGGATTAATTCCTGATACAGAACCACCTCCTGGTACAGAACTATCTCTTGATACAGAACTAACTCCTGATACTGAACTAACTCCTGATACTAGATTAACTCCTGATACAGAACGACCTCCTGATACGGAACTAACTCCTGATACTGGACTAACTCCTGATATTGGTCTAATTCCTGATGTAGAGCTAACTCCTGATACTGGACTAACTGCTGATACTAGACTAACTCCTGATACAGAACTAAATCCTGACATAGAACTAACTCCTGATATCGGACTAACTCCTGATACTGGACTAACTCCTGAGACTGGACTAACTCCTGATACTGGACTACCTCCTGATACAGAACTAACTCCTGATATAAAACTAATACTGATACATGATTAACTCCTGATACTGTAAAATTCCTGATGTAGAACTAACTCCTGATACTGGATTAACTCCTTATACAGAACATCTCCTGATACAGATCTACCTCCTGATACGGAACTAACTCCTGATACAGAACTAACTCCTGATACTGGATTAACTCCTGATTCAGCACTACCTCCTGATTACGAATCTGTTTCCTGATCAAGAACTAACTCCTGATACGGAACTAACTCCTGATACTAGATTAACTCCTGATTCAGCACTACCTTCTGATACAAAACTATATCCTGACACAGAACTAACTCCTGATACTGAACTAACTCCTGATACTAGATTAACTCCTGATACAGAACTACCTCCTGATTCGGAACTAACTCCTGATACCAGACTCATTCCTGATATTGGACTAATTCCTGATGTAGAGCTAACTCCTGATACTGGACTAACTCCTGATACAGAACTAACTGCTGATCCTGGTCTAACTCATGAAACAGAACTAAATCCTGATACAGAACTAACTCCTGATACAGAACTAACTCCTGATACAGAACTAACTCCTGACACAGAACTAACTCCTGATACTGGACTAACTCCTGATACTAGATTAACTCCTGATACTGGACTAATTCCTGATACAGAACTAATATCTGTTAATGGACTTAATTCACTTGAGAGGCCAGACTACATCCAGAGGTAGAGTGTGTTCCAGGTTGCTGAACAAGACTTGGTTCTGTGGCAAGGCTGTTCCTGGAGGCAGGGAGACCTCAGGGCAGGATGACCAATGAGGCAGGGAGGGACCATCAAGGGATAAGAGATGTTGACCTTACTCTGTGGTGTTTAGGGTTAGGTGACTGTCCTAGATATTATCATTTATGTCATTCAAAGATGTTTCTTTCCTGTTGTTTTGATGGACTCATTCTGCAGTGGTTTTGAGCCCTAACTGGGATTCAAACAATACAAGGGGCACTGAGGGAGAAAAATTCATGCAGTGTGTCCAGGAAAATTTTTTCAACTAATTAGTGACAAACCCAATGAGAGGAGATGCAATTCTAGACCCAGTCTTGGGGAACGAAGAAGGGCAAGTGGATGAAGTGACAGCTGGCGACCATATCGGGGACAGTGATCACAGTTCAGTTAGATTTAGCATTACCATGGAAAAGGACAGAGATAAGGCAGGAGTAAAAGTCTTGAACTGGGGGAAGGCAAATTTTGCAAAACAAGAAGGGACTTGGCTGAAGTGGACTGGACAGCACTGCTCGAGGATAAAACATTGGAAAACCAGTGGGAAGCACGAAAAAGCGAGATCCTAATTGTACAAAGTAGACATGTCCCCTACAAAAATAAGAGTGGTACTGCCAAATCTAGACCCCCCTGATTGTTTAGAGGAATACAGGGGAAGATCAAACTGAAAAAGAAAGCCTACGAAAGAAAGCACTGCAGACAGCCTAGTTGAATATAGGAAGTGCAGGGACAAAGTAAAAAAGAAAATAAGGAAATCAAACAGAGGGCATGAAAAAAGATTAGTAAGTAAAGTTAAAGATAACCCAAAGACGTTTCACCAATGCATTAATGCTAAAAGGTTAGTGAAGGAAAAAGTGGGACCTATCAGAGATGAAGATAGAAACTTGTGTGTAGATGCAGAGGCTGTGAGAAGAGTTTTGAATGAATATTTTGTCTCCGTTTACAAAGGAAAGGGTGGATGTAGATATAGTAGTCCAGGAGGAACAATTTGAGATATTGGATGGGATAGTCATAAAGAGAGAGGAAGTACTCGAAGGGTTGAAATCCTTGAAAGTTGATAAGTCACCAGGGCCAGATGGATTGTTTCCGAGGCTGCTGAAGGAAGTCAGGGAGGAGATAGCAGATGCTCTGAGGATGATTTTCCAATCTTCACTAGATACAGGGGAGGTACCAGAGGACTGGAGAAATGCAAACGTAGTTCCATTGTTTAAAAAGGGATCAAAGGAAATGCTGAACAATTATAGGCCAGTTAGTCTTACATCGGTGGTGAGCAAATTAGTAGAATCAATCCTGAGAGATAGGATTAACTGTCATGTGGAAAGGCATGGACTAGTCAGGGATGGTCAACATGGATTTGTTAAAGGAAAGTCTTGCCTCACAAATTTGATTGAATTCTTTGAGGAAGTGACAAGAAGGGTTGATGAAGGTAGTGTAGTGGATGTTGTGTACATGGATTTTAGCAAGGCATTTGACAAGGTCCCACTTGGCAAGTTGGTCAGGAAAGTAAAAGCCCATAGGATTCAGGGTAATGTGGCAAACTGGATAAATGGTTGGCTTTGTAACAGGAAACAAAGGATAATGGTCGATGGATGCCCTTGCGAATGGAAAGTTGTCTCAAGTCGTGTTCCATAGGGCTTGGTGTTGGGACCCTTGCTGTTTGTGTTATATATTAACGATTTGGACGTGAACTTGGGGGATGATTGGGAAATTTGCAGATGACACAAAGATTGGCCGAGTAGTGGATAGTGTAAAGGATAGCCATAATCTCCAAAACGATATAGATGGGTTGGTGGAGTGGGCGGTAAAGTGGCAGATGGATTTTGTGAGGTTATACATTTAGAAAGGTCAAACAGTTACAGGGATCACACAATAAATGGGAATATACTAAGAGGGGTAGATGAAGTGAGAGATCTTGGCCTACAAGTACACAGGTCCCTGAAGGCAGCAGTTCAAGTAGACAAGGTTGTAAAGAAGGCATATGGAATGCTCTCCTTCATTAGCAGAGGTATAGAATATAAAAGTAAGGATATAATGTTGGAATTGTTTAAAACACTGGTTAGGCCACAACTGGAGTACTGTTTGCAGTTCTGGTCACCACATTACAGGAAGAACATAATAGCTCTGGAGAGAGTGCAGCAGAGGTATAAAAGAATGTTGCCAGGGTTAGAAAAGGGTAGCTACGAGGAGAGATTGGATAGGTTGGGGTTATTTTCCCTGGAACAATGAAGGCTGAGAGGTGACTTGATTGAGGTGTACAAAATTATGAGGGGAATAGATATAATGGACAGGATAAAATTGTTTCCCTTGGTGGAGAATTCTAGAACCAGGGACATAGATTCAAGATAAGTGCAGAACATATAGGGGGGACATGAGGAAGAACTTTTTTACGCAGAGGGTAATGGGTGTCTGGAATTCGCTGCCCAAGTTGGTGGTGGAGGCAGAAACTCTAAACTCTTTTAAAAAGTAGCTGGATCAGCACCTTAAGTGCTGTAAGCTGCAGGACTATGGGCCAGGTGCAGGAAGGTGGGATTAGAAAGGGCACCTGGGTGTCCTCAGGCTGGCATGGACAAGATGGACCAAATGGCCTCCTTCTGTGCTGTAACTTTTCGATGGTTCTATCGTTTTAACTCCTCTCACTCTGAGATCCAGTTTTGAACCTAGAGCAGACTGACGACACAATGCATCTTCTCTGACTGTCAACTATTAGGGCCACATCTCAAGTACTTGTATGGCTTTTGCCACTCAGGTCCCAGCCAGAATCAGTTGATCTGTAGAAACGGCTGATTAATGGGACCAAATTATCCATCTTAGTCAGGTGACCCAGGAGGAAGGATGACTATGATGGGAAATGTCAGACTGGCACAGAGTGGAAGGGACAGTCTGTCTGAGACTGTGGGTGGCACAGACTAGGAGGGAAAGACTGTCTGAGACTGTGGTTGGCACAGAGCAGGAGGGACAGTGTGTCTGAGACTGTAGTTGACACAGAGCGGGAAGGACAATCTGTCTGAGACTGTGGTTGGCACAGAGCGGGAGGGACAGTCTGTCAGAGACTGTGGTTAGCACAGAGCGGGAGGGACAGTCTGTCTGAGACTGTGGTTAGCACAGAGCAGGAACGACATTCTGTCCAAGACTGTGGTTGGCACAGAGCAGGAGGGACAGTCTGTCTGAGACTGCGTTGGCACAGAATGGGATAGACAGTCTGTCTGAGACTGTGGTTGGCACAGAATGGGATAGACAGTCTGTCTGAGAATGTGGTTGGCACAGAGCGGGAGGGACAGTTTGTCTGAGACTGCAGTTGGCACAGGGTGGGAGGGACAGTCTGTCTAAAACTGTGGTTGGCAGGGAGCAGGAAGGACATTCTGTCCAAGTTTGTGGTTGGCACAGGAAGGAGGGACAGTCTGTCTCAAACTGTGGTTGGCACAGAATGACATAGACCATCTGTCTGAGACTGTAGTTGGCACAGAGTGGGAGGGACAGCCAGCTGAGACTGTGGTTGGCACAGAGTGGGAGGGACAGTCCGTCTGAGACCATAGTTGCCTCGGAGCAGGATGGACAGTCTGTCTGAGACTGTGGTTGGCACAGAGCAGGAAGGACAGTCCATCTGAGACTGTGGTTGGCACAGAGCAGGAGGGACCTTCTGTCTGAGACTCTGGTTGGCACAGTGCAGGAGGGACATTCAGTCCAAGACTGTGGTTGGCTCAGAGCAGGAGGGACAGTATGTGTGAGACTGTGGTTGGCACAGAATGGGATAGACAGTCTGTTTGAGACTATGGTTGGCACAGAATGGAATGAACAGTCTGTCTGAGAAAGTGGTTGGCACAGAGCGGGAGGGATAGTCTGACTGAGACAGTGGTTGGCACAGAATGGGATAGACAGTCTGTCTGAGACTGTGATTGGCACAGAATGGGATAGACAGTCTGTCTGAGACTGTAGTTGGCACAGAGCAGGAGGGACAGTTTGTCTGAGACTGTGGTGGGCACAGAGCGGGAGGGACAGTTTGTCTGAGACTGCAGTTGGCACAGGGTGGGAGGGACAGTCTGTCTAAAACTGTGGTTGGCAGAGAGCAGGAAGGACATTCTGTCCAAGTTTGTGGTTGGCACAGGAAGGAGGGACAGTCTGTCTCAAACTGTGGTTGGCACAGAATGACATAGACCATCTGTCTGAGACTGTAGTTGGCACAGAGTGGGAGGGACAGCCGGCTGAGACTGTGGTTGGCACAGAGTGGGAGGGACAGTCCGTCAGAAACTGTGGTTGGCACAGTGCAGGAGGTACAGTCTGACTGAGATTGTGGTTGGCACAGAGCAGAATGGACATTCTGTCCAAGAATGGTTGGCACAGAGCAGGAGGGACAATCTGTCTGAGACTGTGGATGGCACAGAATGGGATAGACAGTCTGTCTGAGAATGTGGTTGGCACAGAGCAGGAGGGACATTTCGTCTGAGACTGCAGTTGGCAGAGAGCGGGAGGGACAGTCTGAGACTGTGTTTGGCACAGAGTGGGAGGGACAGTTTGTCTGAGACTGTGGTTGGCATCGAATGGGAGGGACAGCCTGTTGGAAACTTTGGTTGGCACAGAGCAGGAAGGACATTCTGTCGAAGACTGGTTGGCACAGAGCAGGAGGGACAGTCTGTCTGAGACTGTGGTTGGGACAGAATGGGAGGGACAGTTTGTCTGAGACTGTGGTTGGCACAGAATGGGAAGAATAGTCTGTCTGAGACTGTGATTTGCACAGAGAGGGAGGGACAGTCCGTCTGAGACCATAGTTGCCTCGGAGCAGGATGGACAGTCTGTCTGAGACTGTGGTTGGCACAGAGCAGGAAGGACAGTCCATCTGAGACTGTGGTTGGCACAGAGCGGGAGGGACAATCTGTCTGAGACTTTGGCTGGCACAGAGCGGGAGGGAAAGTCTGTCTGAGACCGTAGTTGGCACAGAGTGGGAGGAACCGTCTGTCTGGGACTGTGGTTGGCACAGAATGGGATAGACAGTCTGTTTGAGACTGTGGTTGGCATAGAGCAGGAGGGACATTCTGTCCAAGACTGATCGACATAGAGGAGGAGGGACAGTCCGTTTGAGACTGTGGTTTGCACAGAGCGTGCGGGGCAGTCTGTCTCAGACTGTGGTTGGCACAGAATGGGATAGACAGTCTGTCTGGGACTGTGGTTGGCTCAGAGCAGGAGCGACTGTTTGTCTGAGACTGTAGTTGGCTCAGAGGGGGAGGGACAGTCTGTCTGAGACTGTGGTAGGCACAGCGCAGGAGGGACATTCTGACTGAGGTTGCAGGTGGCACAGAGCAGGAGGGACAGTTTATCTGAGAATGTAGTTGGCACAGAGCAGGAGGGACAATCTGTCTAAGACTGTGGTTGGAACAGATTGGAGGGGCAGTCTGTCTGAGACTTTGATGGGCAGAGAATGGAATGAACAGTCTGTCTGAGAATGTGGTTGGCATAGAGAAGGGGGGACAGACTGTTTGAGACTGTGGTTGGCACAGGATGGGATGAACGGTCTGTCTGAGACTGTGGTTGGCACTGAGCAGGAGGGTCCAGTCTGTCTGAGACTGTGGTTGGCAGAGAGCAGGAAGGAGATTCTGTCCAAGAATGTGGTTGGCACGTGTCAGGAGGGACAGTCTGTCTGAGACTGTGGTTGGCACAGAATGAAATAGACAGTCTGTCTGTGACTGTGTTTGGCACAGAACGGGAGGGACAGTTTGTCTGAGACTATAGTTGCACAGAGCAGGAAGGACAGTCTTTCTGAGACTGTGGTTGGCACACAGCGGGAGGGAAAGACCGTCAGAAACTATGGTTGGCAAAGAGCGGAAGACAGTCTGTCTGAGACTGTGGTTGGCACAGTGCAGGAGAGATAGTCTGACTGAGACTGTTGTTGACACAGAATGGGATAGACAGTCTGTTTGAGACTTTGGTTGGCGCAGATCGAGAAGGACAGTCCGTTGGAGACTGTAGTTGGCAGAGAGCAGGAGGAACATTCTGTCCAAGACTGGTTGGCTCAGAGCGGGAGGGACAGTCTGTCTAAGACTGTGGTTGGAACAGAGTGGGAGGGGCAGTCTGTCTGAGACTGTGGTTGGCACAGAATGGGATGAACAGTTTGTCTGAGAATGTGATTGGCACAGAGCAGGAGGTACAGTCTGCCTGAGACTGTGGTTGGCACAGAATGGGATAGACGGACTGTTTGAGACTGTGGTTGGCACAGAGCGGGAGGGGCAGTCTGTCTGAGACTGTTGTTGGCACAGAATGGGATGAACGGTCTGTCTGAGACTGTGGTTGGCTCAGAGCGGGAGGGGCAGTCTGACTCAGGTTGCAGTTGGCACAGAGCAGGAGGGACAGTTTATCTGAGACTGTAGTTGGCACAGAGCGGGAGGGAAGTCTGTCTAAGACTGTAGTTGGAACAGAGTGGGAGGGGCAGTCTGTCTGAGACTGTGGTTGGCACAGAATGGGATAGACAGTCTGTCTGGGACTGTGGTTGGCTCAGAGCGGGAGGGATATTCTGACTGAGGTTGCAGTTGGCACAGAGCAGGAGGGACAGTTTATCTGAGAATGTAGTTGGCACAGAGCAGGAGGGACAGTCTGTCTAAGACTGTGGTTGGAACAGATTGGGAGGGGCAGTCTGTCTGAGACTTTGGTGGGCACAGAATGGGATGAACAGTCTGTCTGAGAATGTGGTTGGCACAGAGAAGGGGGGACTTTTTGAGACTGTGGTTGGTTCAGAATGGGATGAACAGTCTGTCTGGGACTGTGGTTGGCACAGAGCGGGAGGGTCAGTCTGTCTGAGACTGTGGTTAGCAGAGAGCAGGAAGGACATTCTGTCCAAGAATGTGGTTGGCACAGTGCAGGAGGGACAGTCTGTCTGAGACTGTGGTTGGCACAGAATGACATAGAGAGTCTGTCTGTGACTGTGATTGGCACAGAACGGGAGGGACAGTTTGTCTGAGACTATAGTTGCACAGAGCGGGAAGGACATTCTTTCTGAGACTGTGGTTGGCACACAGCGGGAGGGAAAGACCATCAGAAACTATGGTTGGCACAGAGCAGGAGGGACAGTCTGTCTGAGACTGTGGTTGGCACAGTGCAGGAGAGACAGTCTGACTGAGACTGTGGTTGACACAGAATGGGATAGACAGTCTGTTTGAGACTTTGGTTGGTGCAGATCGGGAGGGACTGTCCGTCGGAGACTGTGTTTGGCACAGAGCAGGAGGGATATTCTGTCCAAGACTGGTTGGCACAGAGCAGGAGAGACAGTTCGTTTGAGACTGTGGATCGCACAGAGCATGAGGGGCAGTCTGTCTGAGACTGTGGTTGGCACAGAATGGGATAGACAGTCTGTCTGGGACTGTGGTTGGCTGAGAGCGGGAGGGACAGTCTGTCTAAGACTGTGGTTGGAACAGAGTGGGTGGGGCAGTCTGTCTGAGACTGTGGTTGGCAGAGAATGGGATGAACAGTTTGTCTGAGAATGTGATTGGCACAGAGCAGGAGGGACAGTCTGACTGAGACTGTGGTTGGCACAGAATGGGAAAGACAGACTGTTTGAGACTGTGGTTGGCACAGAATGGGATGAACAGTCCGTCTGAGAATGTGGTTGACAGAGAGCAGGAGCGCTAGTCTGACTGAGACTGTGGTTGGCACAGAATGGGATAGACAGTCTCTCTGAGACTGTGGTTGGCACCGAGCCAGAGCAAGAATCTGTCTGAGACTGTGGATGGCACAGAGCGGGAGGGACATTTTTTCTGAACTGTAGTTGGCACAGAGCAGAAGGGTCAGTCTGTCTGAGACTGTGGTTGGCACAGAGCAGGAAGGACATACTGTCCAAGACTGGTTGGCACATTGCTGGAGGGACTGTCTGTCTGAGACTCTTCTTGGCACAGAATGGGATAGACAGTTTGTCTGAGACTATGGTTGGCAAAGAGCGGGAGGGACTGTCAGTCTGAGACTGTAGTTGGCAAAGAGTGGGAGGGACAGTTTGTCTGAGACTGTGGTTGGCACAGAGCGGGAGGGGCAGTCTGTCTGAGACTGTGGTTGGCACAGAGCAGGAAGGGCATTCTCTCCAAGAATGTGGTTGGCACAGAGTAGGAGGGACAGTCTTTCTGAGACTGTGGTTGGCACAGAATGACATAGACAGTCTGTCTGAGACTGTGGTTGGCACAGAGCGGGAGGGACAGTTTGTCTGAGACTATAGTTGCACAGAGGAGGAGGGACAGTATTTCGGAGACTGTGGTTGGAACACAGCGGGAGGGAAAGACCGTCGGAAACTGTGGTTGGCTCAGAGCGGGAGGGACAATCTGTCTGAGACTGTGGTTGGCACAGAATGACATAGACAGTTTGTCTGAGACTGTGGTTGGCAAACAGCAGGAGGGTCAGTCTATCTGAGACTGTGGTTGGCACAGAGTGGGCGGGACAGTCTGTCTCAGGCTTTGGTTGGCACAGAGCGGGAGGGACAGTCTGTCTGAGACTGTGGTTGGCAGAGAACAGGAAGGACATTCTGTCCAAGAATGTGGTTGGCACAGAGCAGGAGGGACATTCTGTCTGAGACTGTGGTTGGCACAGAATGACGTAGACAGTCTGTCTGAGACTGTGGTTGGCACAGAACGGGAGGGACAGTCTGTCTGAGACTGTGGTTGGCACACAGCAGGAGGGTCAGTCTGTCTGAGACTGTGGCTGGCAGAGAGCAGGAAGGACATTCTGTCCAAGAATGTGGTTGGCACAGAGCAGGAGGGACAGTCTGTATGAGACTGTGGTTGGCACAGAATGACATAGACAGTCTGTCTGAGACTGTGGTTGGCACAGAACTGGAGGGACAGTTTGACTGAGACTACAGTTGCACAGAGCAGGAAGTACAGTCTTTCTGAGGCTCTGCTTGGCACACAGCGGGACGGAAAGACCATCAGAAACTGTGGTTAGCACAGAGCGGGAGGGGCAGTCTGTCTGAGACCGTGGTTGGTACAGAATGGGATGAACAGTCTGTTTGAGACTGTGGTTGGCGCAGAGCAAGAGAGACAGTCTGACTGAGACTGTGGTTGGCACAGAATGGGATAGACAGTCAGTTTGAGACTTTGGTTGGCACAGAGCGTGCGGGACAGTCCATCTGAGACTTTGGCTGGCACAGAGCGGGAGGGAAAGTCTGTCTGAGACCGTAGTTGGCACAGAGTGGGAGGAACCGTCTGTCTGGGACTGTGGTTGGCACAGAATGGGATAGACAGTCTGTTTGAGACTGTGGTTGGCATAGAGCAGGAGGGACATTCTGTCCAAGACTGATCGACATAGAGGAGGAGGGACAGTCTGTTTGAGACTGTGGTTTGCACAGAGCGTGCGGGGCAGTCTGTCTCAGACTGTGGTTGGCACAGAATGGGATAGACAGTCTGTCTGGGACTGTGGTTGGCTCAGAGCAGGAGCGACTGTTTGTCTGAGACTGTAGTTGGCTCAGAGGGGGAGGGACAGTCTGTCTGAGACTGTGGTAGGCACAGCGCAGGAGGGACATTCTGACTGAGGTTGCAGGTGGCACAGAGCAGGAGGGACAGTTTATCTGAGAATGTAGTTGGCACAGAGCAGGAGGGACAATCTGTCTAAGACTGTGGTTGGAACAGATTGGAGGGGCAGTCTGTCTGAGACTTTGATGGGCAGAGAATGGAATGAACAGTCTGTCTGAGAATGTGGTTGGCATAGAGAAGGGGGGACAGACTGTTTGAGACTGTGGTTGGCACAGGATGGGATGAACGGTCTGTCTGAGACTGTGGTTGGCACTGAGCAGGAGGGTCCAGTCTGTCTGAGACTGTGGTTGGCAGAGAGCAGGAAGGAGATTCTGTCCAAGAATGTGGTTGGCACATGTCAGGAGGGACAGTCTGTCTGAGACTGTGGTTGGCACAGAATGAAATAGACAGTCTGTCTGTGACTGTGTTTGGCACAGAACGGGAGGGACAGTTTGTCTGAGACTATAGTTGCACAGAGCGGGAAGGACAGTCTGTCTGAGACTGTGGTTGGCACACAGCGGGAGGGAAAGACCGTCAGAAACTATGGTTGGCAAAGAGCGGAAGACAGTCTGTCTGAGACTGTGGTTGGCACAGTGCAGGAGAGATAGTCTGACTGAGACTGTGGTTGACACAGAATGGGATAGACAGTCTGTTTGAGACTTTGGTTGGCGCAGATCGAGAGGGACAGTCCGTCGGAGACTGTAGTTGGCACAGAGCAGGAGGGACATTCTGTCCAAGACTGGTTGGCACAGAGCAGGAGGGACAGTTCGTTTGAGACTGTGGATCGCACAGAGCGTGAGGGGCGGTCTGTCTGAGACTGTGGTTGGCACAGAATGGGATAGACAGTCTGTCTGGGACTGTGGTTGGCTGAGAGCGGGAGGGACAGTTTGTCTGTGACTGTAGTTGGCTCAGAGTGGGAGGGACTGTCTGTCTAAGACTGTAGTTGGAACAGAGTGGGTGGGGCAGTCTGTCTGAGACTGTGGTTGGCACAGAATGGGATGAACAATTTGTCTGAGAATGTGATTGGCACAGAGCAGGACGGACAGTCTGACTGAGACTGTGGTTGGCACAGAATGGGATAGACAGACTGTTTGAGACTGTGGTTGGCACAGAGCGGGAGGGGCAGTCTGTCTGAGACGGTGGTTGGCACAGAATGGGATGAACGGTCTGTCTGAGACTGTGGTTGGCACAGAGCAGGAAGGACATTCTGTCCAAGAATGTGGTTGGCACAGAGTAGGAGGGACAGTCTTTCTGAGACTGTGGTTGGCACAGAATGACATAGACAGTCTGTCTGAGACTGTGGTTGGCACAGAGCGGGTGGGACAGTTTGTCTGAGTCTATAGTTGCACAGAGGGGGAGGGACAGTCTTTCTGAGACTGGTTGGCACACAGCGGGAGGGAAAGACCGTCGGAAACTGTGGTTGGCTCAGAGCGGGAGGGACAGTCTGTCAGAGACTGTGGTAGGCACAGAGCAGGAGGCACATTCTGACTGAGGTTGCAGTTGGCACAGAGCAGGAGGGACAGTCTGGCTAAGACTGTGGTTGGCACAGAATGACATAGACAGTCTGTCTGTGACTGTGATTGGCACAGAACGGGAGGGACAGTTTGTCTGAGACTATAGTTGCATAGAGCGGGAAGAACAGTCTTTCTGAGACTGGTCGGCACACAGCGGGAGGGAAAGACTGTCGGAAACTGTGGTTGGCACAGAACGGGCAAGGCAGTCTGTCTGAGACTGTGTTTGGTACAGTGCAGGAGAGACAGTCTGACTGAGACTGTGGTTGACACAGAATGGGATAGACAGTCTGTCTGGGACTGTGGTTGGCTCAGAGCGGGAGGGACTGTTTGTCTGCGACTGTAGTTGGCTCAAAGCGGGAGGGATAGTCTGACTGAGGTTGCAGTTGGCACAGAGCAGGAGGGACAGTTTATCTGAAACTTTAGTTGGCACAGAGCGGGAGGGACAGTCTGTCTAAGACTGTGGTTGGAACAGAGTTGGTTGGTGCAGATCGGGAGGGACAGTCCATCGGAGACTGTGGTTGGCACAGTGAAGGAGGGACATTCTGTCCAAGACTGGTTGGCACAGAGCAGGAGGGACAGTTCATTTGAGAGTGTTTTTCACACAGAGCGTGAGGGGCAGTCTGCCTGAGACTGTGGTTGGCACAGAATGGGATAGACAGTCTGTCTGGGACTGTGGTTGGCTCAGAGCGGGAGGGACTGTTTGTCTGCGACTGTAGTTGGCTCAAAGCGGGAGGGATAGTCTGACTGAGGTTGCAGTTGGCACAGAGCAGGAGGGACAGTTTATCTGAAACTTTAGTTGGCACAGAGCGGGAGGGACAGTCTGTCTGAGACTGTGGTGGACACAGAATGGGATGAACAGTCTGTCTGAGAATGTGGTTGGCACAGACAAGGAGAGACAGTCTGACTGAGACTGTGGTTGGCACAAAATGGAATAGACAGACTGTTTGAGACTGTGGTTGGCACAGAATGGGATGAACGGTCTGTCTGAGACTGTGGTTGGCACCAAGCCGGAGCGAGAATCTGTCTGAGACTATGGATGGCACAGAGCGGGAGGGACAGTTTTTCTGAGACTATAGTTGGCACAGAGCAGAAGGGACAGTCTGTCTGAGACTGTGTTTGGCACAGAGCAGGAAACACATTCTGTCGAAGACTGGTTGGCACATAGCTGGAGGGACTGTCTGTCTGAGACTGTGGTTTGCACAGAATGGGATAGACAGTTTGTCTGAGACTGTGGTTGGCAAAGACCGGGCGGGACAGTTTGTCTGAGACTATAGTTGACAAAGAGTGGGAGGGACAGTTTGTCTGAGACTGTGGTTGGCACAGAGCGGGAGGGACAGTCTGTCTGAGACTGTGGTTGGCACAGAAATACATAGACAGTCTGTCTGAGACTGTGGTTGGCACAGAGCGGGAGGGACAGTTTGTCTGAGACTATAGTTGCACAGAGGGGGAGGGACAGTCTTTCTGAGACTGTGGTTGGCACACAGTGGGAGGGAAAGACCGTCGGAAACTGTGGTTGGCTCAGAGTGGGATGGACAGTCTGTCTGAGACTGTGGTAGGCACAGAGCAGGAGGCATATTCTGACTGAGGTTGCAGTTGGCACAGAGCAGGAGGGACAGTCTGGCTGAGACCGTGGCTGGCGCGGAATAGGATAGACATCCTGTTTGAGACTGTGGCTGGCACAGAGCAGGAGGGACAGTCTGTCTGAGACTGTGGTTGGCACTGAGCGGGAGGGTCAGTCCGTCGGAAACTGTGGATGGCACCGTGCAGGAGGAACAGTCAGTCTGAGATTGCAGTTGGCAAAGAGCAGGAAGGACATCCTGTCCAAGACTGGTTGGCACAGAGCAGGAAGGACAGTCTGTATGAGACTGTCGTTGGCACAGATTGGTATAGACAGTCTGTCTGAGACTGTGGTTGGCACATGGCGGGTGGGACAGTTTGTCTGAGACTGTAGATGGCACAGAGCGGGCGGGACAGTCTGTCTAACACTGAGGTTGGCACAGAGCAGGAGGGACAATCTGTTTGAGACTGTGGTTCGCACAGAGCGTGCGGTGCAGTCTGTCTCAGACTGTGATTGGCACAGAATGGGATAGACAGTCTGACTGAGACTGTGGTTGCCAAAGAATGCGATAGACACTCTGTTTGAGACAGTGATTGGCACAGAGCGGGAGGGCCAGTCTGTCTGAGACTGTGGTTGGCACAGTATGGGATGAACAGTATCTCTGAAAGTGTAGTTGGCACACAGCGTGAGGGACACTCTGTCTGAGACTGTGGTTGGCACAGAGAGGGAGTGACAGTCTGTCTGAGACTGTGGTTGGCACAGAGCGGGAGGGACAGTCTGTCTGAGACTGTGGTTGGCACAGAGCAGGAGGGCCAGTCTGTATGAGATTGCGGTTTGCACAGAGCAGGAGGAACAGTCCGACTGAGACTGTCGTTGGCACAGAATGGGATAGACAGTCTGTTGGAGACTGTGAATGGCACAGAGCGTGAGAGACAGTCTGTCAGAGACTGTGGTTAGCACAGAGCCGGAGGGACAATCTGTCTGAGACTGTGGTTGGCACAGAGCGGGAGGGCCAGTCTGTCTGAGACTGTGGTTGGCACTGAGCAGGAGTGACAGTCCATCTGAGACTGTTGTTGGCACTGAGCGGGAGAGACAGTCTGTCTTAGACTGTGGTTGGCACAGAGCAGGAGGGACAATCTGTCTGAGACTGTGGTTGCCACGGAATGACAAAGACAGTCTGTCTGGGACTGTGGTTGGCACACAGCGGGAGGGTCAGTCTATCTGAGACTGTGGTTGGCACAGAGCGGGAGGGACAGTCTGTCTCAGGCTTTGGTTCGCAAAAAGCGTAAGGGACAGTCTGTCTGAGACTGTGGTTGGCAGAGAGCAAGAAGGACATTCTGTCCAAGAATGTGGTTGGCACAGAGCAGGAGGGACAGTCTGTCTGAGACTGTGGTTGGTACAGAATGACGTAGACAGTCTGTCTGAGACTGTAGTTGGCACAGAATGGGAGGGACAGTCTGTCTGAGACTGTGGTTGGCACACAGCAGGCAGGTCAGTCTGTCTGAGACTGTGGCTGGCAGAGAGCAGGAAGGACATTCTGTCCAAGAATGTGGTTGGCACAGAGCAGGAGGGAAAGTCTGTATGAGACTGTGGTTGGCACAGAATGACATAGACAGTCTGTCTGAGACTGTGGTTGGCACAGAACTGGAGGGACAGTTTGTCTGAGACTACAGTTGCACAGAGCGGGAAGGACAGTCTTTCTGAGACTGTGTTTGGCACACATCGATAGGGAAAGACTGTCGGAAACTGTGGTTGGCACAGAGCGGGCGAGACAGTCTGTCTGAGACTGTGGTTGGCACAGTGCAGGAGAGACAGTCTGACTGAGACAGTGGTTGACACAGAATGGGATAGACAGTCTGTTTGAGATTTTGGTTGGCGCAGATCAGGAGGGACAGTCCATCGGAGACTGTGGTTGGCACAGAGCAGGAGGGACATTCTGTCCAAGATGGTCAACACAGAGCAGGAGGGACTGTCCGTTTGAGACTGTGGTTCACACAGAGCATGCGGGGCAGTCTGTCTCAGACTGTGGTTGGCACAGAATGGGATAGACAGTCTGACTGGGACTGTGGTTGGCTCATAGCGGGAGGGACTGTTTGTCTGAGACTGTAGTTGGCTCAGAGCGGGAGGGACAGTCTGTCTGAGACTGTGGTAGGCACAGAGCAGGAGGGACATTCTGACTGAGGTTGCAGTTGGCACAGAGCAGGAGGGACAGTCTGACTGCGACTGTGGCTGGCACGGAATGGGATAGACACTCTGTTTGAGACTGTAGCTGGCACAGAGCGGGAAGGACAGTGTGTCTGAGACTGTGGTTGGCACAGAGCGGGAGGGACAGTCTGTCTGAGACTATGGTTGGCACAGAATGACATAGACCATCTGTCAGAGAGTGTGGATGGCACAGAGCGAAAGTGACAGTTTGACTGAGACTGTAGTTGGCACAGAGCGGGAGGGATAGTCTGTCTGAGACTGTGGTTGGCACGGAGCGGGAGGCTCAGTCCGTTGGAAACTGTGGTTGGCACTGGGTGGGAGGGACAGTCCGTCTGAGACTGCAATTGGCACAGAGCAGGAAGGACATTCTGTCCAAGACTGGTTGGCACAGAGCAGGAGGGACAGTCTGTCTGAGAATGTGGTTGGCACAGAATGGTAGAGAAAGTCTTTCTGAGACTGTAGTTGGCACAGAGCGGGAGGGACCGTCTGAATAACACCTTGGGTTGGCACAGAGCAGGAGGGACCATCTGACTGAGAATGAGGTTGGCACAGAGCGGGAGGGACAGTCTGTCTGAAACTGTGGTTGGCACAGAGCGGGAGGGACAGTCTTTCTGAGACTGTTGTTGGCATACAGCAGGAAGGACATTCTGTCCAAGACTTTGGGTGCAACATAGCAGGTGGGACAGTCTGTCTGAGACTGTCGTTGGCACAGAATGGGTTAGACAGTCTGTCTGAGACTGTGGTCGGCACAGAGTGGGAAGGACAGTCTGACTGAGACTGTGGTTGGCACAGAATGGGTTAGACAGTCTGTCTGAGACTGTGGTTGGCACAGAGCAGGAGCGATAGTCTGTCTGAGATTGTGGTTGGCACAGAGCAGGAAGGACATTTTGGCCAAGACTGTGGTTGGCACAGACCATGAGGGACAGTCTGACTGAGACTGTGGTTGCCAAAGAATGCGATAGACACTCTGTTTGAGACAGTGATTGGCACAGAGTGGGAGGGCCAGTCTGTCTGAGACTGTGGTTGGCACAGTATGGGATGAACAGTATCTCTGAAAGTGTAGTTGGCACACAGCGTGAGGGACACTCTGTCTGAGACTGTGGTTGGCACAGAGCGGGAGGGACAGTCTGTCTGAGACTGTGGTTGGCACAGAGCAGGAGGGACAGTCTGTCTGAGATTGCGGTTTGCACAGAGCAGGAGGAACAGTCCGACTGAGACTGTTGTTGGCACAGAATAGGATAGACAGTCTGTTGGAGACTGTGAATGGCACAGAGCGTGAGAGACAGTCTGTCAGAGACTGTGGTTAGCACGGAGGCGGAGGGACAATCTGTCTGAGACTGTGGTTGGCACAGAGCGGGAGGGCCAGTCTGTCTGAGACTGTGGTTGGCACTGAGCAGGAGTGACAGTCCATCTGAGACTGTTGTTGGCACTGAGCGGGAGGGACAGTCTGTCTTAGACTGTGGTTGGCACAGAGCGGGAGGGACAATTTGTCTGAGACTGTGGTTGGCACAGAGCGGGAGGGAAAGTCCGTCTTAGACTGTGGTTGGCACACAGCGGGAAAGACAGTCTGTCTGAGACTGTTGTTGGCACACAGCAGGAAGGCCATTCTGTCCAAGACGTTGGCTGGGACATAGCAGGAGGTTCAGTCTGTCTGAGACTGTGGATGGCACAGAATGGGATAGACAGTCTATCTGAGACTGTGGTTGGCACAGAGCGGGAGTGACAGTTTGTCTGAGATTGTAGTTGGCACATAGCGGGAGGGACAGTCTGACCGAGACTCTGGTTGGCACAGAGCAGGAGTGATAGTCTTACTGAGACTGTGGTTGCCACCGAATGGGATAGGCAGTCTTTTTGAGACTTTAGTTGGCACAGAGTGGGAAGGACCATCCGTCTGAGACTGTGGCTGGCACAGAGCGGGAGGGTAAGTCTGTCTGAGACATTCGTTAGCACAGAGTGGGAGGGACCGTCAGTCTTAGGTGGTGGTTGGCACAAATGGGATAGGCAGTTTGTTTGAGACTTTGGTTGGCACAGAGCAGGAGGGAAAGGCTGTCAGAGACTGTAGTTGGCACAGAGTGGGAGGGACCGTCTGTCTGAGACTGTGGTTGGCACAGGGCAGGAGGGACTGCCTGACTGAGACAGTGGTTAGCACAGATTGGGATAGACAGTCTGTTTGAGACTGTGGTTGGCACAGAGCGGGAGAGACAGTCCATCTGAGACTGTGGTTGGCACAGAGCAGGAGGGACAGTTTGACTGAGACTGTGGTTGGCACAGAGCAGGAGGGACAGTCTGACTGAGACTGTGGTTGGCACAGAATGGGACAGACAGTCCGTTTGAGACTGTGGTTGGCACAGAGCGGGAGTGAGAGTCCGTCTGAGACAGTGGTTGGCAAAGATTGGGATAGAGAGTCCGTCTGAGACTGTGGTTGGCACAGAGCGGGAGGGACATTCCGTCAGAAACGGTGGTTGGCACAGAGCGGGAGGGACATCCTGTCTGAGACTGTGGTTGGCACAGAGCAGGAGGGACCGTCTGTCTGAGACTGTGGTTGGCACAGAATGGGATAGAAAGTCTGTTTGAGATTGTGGTTATCACAGAGCGGGAGGGACAGTCTGTCTGAGACTGTGGCTGGCACAGTGCGGGAGGGGAAGTCTGTCTGAGACCCTAGTTGGCACAGAGTGGGAGGGACAGTCTGACTGAACATGTGGTTGGCACAGAGCGGGAGGGACAGTCTCTCTGAGACAGTGGTTGGCACAGAATATGATGAAAGGTCTGTCTGAGATCGTGGTTGGCACAGAGCAGGATGAACAGTCTGACTGCGACTGTGGTGGGTGCAAAATTGGATGAAAAGTCTGTCTGAGACTGTGGTTGGCAAAGAGCGGGAGGGACAGTCTCTCTGAGATCGTGGTTGGCAGAGGGCAGGAGGGACAGTCTGACTGAGAATGCGGTTGGCACAGAATGGGATAGACAGTGCGTTTGAGACTGTGGTTGGCACAGTGCTGGAGGGACAGTCCGTCTGAGACTGTGGTTGGCACTGAGCGAGAGTGACAGTACATCTGAGACTGTGGTTGGCACAGAGCTGGAGGGGTAGACTGTCTGAGACTGTGGTTGGCACAGAGCGGGAGGGTCTGTCCGTCTGAGACTGTCGTTAGCATAGAGCGGGAGGGACAGTCTGATGAGACTGTGGTTGGCACAGAGCAGGAGGGATATTCCGTCTGAGACTGTGGTAGGCACAGAGCGGTAGCGACAATCTGTCTGAGACTGTGGTTGGCACCGAATGGGATAGACAGTCTGTTTGAGACTGTGGTTGGCACAGAGTGGGAGGGACAGTCCGTCTGAGACTGTGCCTGGCATAGAGCGGGAGGGAAAGTCTGTCTGAGACCGTAGTTGGCACAGAGTGGGAGGGACCGTCTGTCTGGGACTGTGGTTGGCACAGAGCGGGAGGGACAGTCTGTCTGAGACTGTGGTTGGCACAGAATAGGATGAAAAGTCTGTCTGAGACTGTGGTTGGCACAGAGCAGGAGGGACATTCTGTCTGAGATCATGGTTAGCACAGAGCAGGAGTGACAGTCTGACTGTGACTGTGGTTGGCACAGAATGGGATAGAAAGTCTGTTTGAGATTGTGGTTATCACAGAGCGGGAGGGACAGTCCATCTGAGACTGTGGCTGGCACAGTGCGGGAGGGACAGTCCGTCTGAGACCGTAGTAGGCACAGAGTGGGAGGGACAGTCTGTCTGAGATTGTGGTTAGCACAGAGCAGGAGGGACAGTCTGACTGCGATTGTGGTTGGCGCAGAGCAGGAAGGAAGGTCTGTCTGAGACTGTGGTTGGCACTAAGCAGGATTGGCACTGAAAGTGGGATAGACAGTCCGTCTGAGACCGTAGTAGGCACAGAGTGGGAGGGACAATCTGTCTGAGATTGTGGTTCTCAGAGAGCGGGTGGGACAGTCTGTCTGAGACCGTAGTTGGCACAGAGTGGGAGGGACCGTCTGCCTCAGACGGTGGTTGGCACAGAATGGGAGGAAAAGTCTGTCTGAGACTGTGGTTGGAACAGAGCGGGTGGGACAGTATGTCGGAGACTGTGGTTGGCACAGTGCAGGAGGGACACTCCGACTGAGACTGTGGTTGGCACAGAATGGGATAGACAGTCCGTTTGAGACTGTGGTTGGCACAGAGCGGGAGGGTCTGTCCGTCTGAGACTGTGGTTGGCACAGAGCAGGAGTGACAGTCCGTCTAAGACAATAGTTGGCACAGAGCGGGAGGGGCAGTCTGTCTGAGACTGTGGTTGGCACAGAGCGGGAGGGACATTCCGTCGGAAATTGTGGTTGGCACAGAGCGGGAGGGACATCCTGGTTGAGACTGTGGTTGGCACAGTGCAGGAGGGACAGTTTGACTGAGACTGGTTGGCACAGAGCAGGAAGGACAGTCTGACTGAGACTGTGGTTGGCACAGAATGGGACAGACAGTCCGTTTGAGACTGTGGTTGGCACAGAGCGGGAGTGAGAGTCCGTCTGAGACAGTGGTTGGCAAAGATTGGGATAGAGAGTCCGTCTGAGACTGTGATTGGCACAGAGCGGGAGGGACATTCCGTCTGAGACTGTGGTTGGCACTGAGCGAGAGTGACAGTACATCTGAGACTGTGGTTGGCACAGAACTGGAGGGGTAGACTGTCTGAGACTGTGGTTGGCACAGAGCGGGAGGATCTGTCCGTCTGAGACTGTCGTTAGCACAGAGCGGGACGGACAGTCTGATGAGACTGTGGTTGGCACAGAGCAGGAGGGAAATTCCATCTGAGACTGTGGTAGGCACAGAGCGGTAGCGACAATCTGTCTGAGACTGTGGTTGGCACCGAATGGGATAGACAGTCTGTTTGAGACTGTGGTTGGCACAGAGTGGGAGGGACAGTCCGTCTGAGACTGTGGCTGGCATAGAGCGGGAGGGAAAGTCTGTCTGAGACCGAAGTTGGCACAGAGTGGGAGGGACTGTCTGTCTGGGACTGTGGCTGGCACAGAGCGGGAGGGACAGTCTGTCTGAGACTGTGGTTGGCACAGAATAGGATGAAAAGTCTGTCTGAGACTGTGGTTGGCACAGAGCAGGAGGGACATTCTGTCTGAGATCGTGGTTAGCACAGAGCAGGAGTGACAGTCTGACTGCGACTGTGGTTGGCACAGAATGGGATAGAAAGTCTGTTTGAGATTGTGGTTATCACAGAGCGGGAGGGACAGTCCATCTGAGACTGTGGCTGGCACAGTGCGGGAGGGACAGTCCGTCTGAGACCGTAGTAGGCACAGAGTGGGAGGGACAGTCTGTCTGAGATTGTGGTTAGCACAGAGCAGGAGGGACAGTCTGACTGCGATTGTGGTTGGCGCAGAGCAGGAGCGAAGGTCTGTCTGAGACTGTGGTTGGCACTAAGCAGGATTGGCACTGAAAGTGGGATAGACAGTCCGTCTGAGACCATACTAGGCACAGAGTGGGAGGGACAATCTGTCTGAGATTGTGGTTCGCAGAGAGCGGGTGGGACAGTCTGTCTGAGACTGTAGTTGGCACAGAGCTGGAGGGAAGGTCTGTCTGAGACTGTGGTTGGCACTAAGCGGGAGGGACAGTCTGTCTGAGACTGTTGTTGGCACAGAGTGGGAGAGACAGTCTGTCTGAGATTGTGGTTGGCACAGATGGGGAGGGACAGTCTGACTGAGACTCTGGTTGGCACAGAGCAGGAGTGATAGTCTTACTGAGACTGTGGTTGGCACAGAATGGGATAGGATGTCTGTTTGAGACTTTAGTTGTCACAGAGCGGGAGGGACAGTCCGTCTGAGACTATGGTTGGCGGAGAGTGGGAGGGACATTCCGTCTGAGACTGTGGTTGGCACAGAGCAGGTGGAACAGTCTGACTGAGACTGTGGTTGGCACAGAGCAGGAGACACAGTACGTCTGAGACTCTGGTTGGCACAGAGCGGGAGGGACAATCAGTCTGAGACTGTGGTTGGCACAGAGCAGAAGGGACAGTCTGAATGAGACTGTGGTTGGCATAGAATGGGTTAGACACTCTGTTTGAGACAGTGGTTGGCACAGAGTGGGAAGGACAGTCTGTCTGAGACTCTGGTTGGCACAGAGAGGGAGGGACAGTCTGTCTGAGACTGTGGTAGGCACAGAGCGGGAGGGACAGTCTGTCTGAGACTGTGGTTGGCACAGAGAGGGAGGGACAGTCTGTCTGAGACTGTGGTTGGCACAGAGCGGAATGGGCACTCTGTCTGAGACTGTGGTTGGCACAGAATGGGATAGACAGTCCGTTTGAGACTGTGGTTGGCACAGAGCGGGAGGGTCTGTCCGTCTGAGACTGTGGTTGGCACAGAGCAGGAGTGACAGTCCGTCTGAGACAATAATTGGCACAGAGCGGGAGGGGCAGTCAGTCTGAGACTGTGGTTGGCACAGAGCGGGAGGGACATTCCATCAGAAATTGTGGTTGGCACAGAGCGGGAGGGACATCCTGTTTGAGACTGTGGTTGGTACAGTGCAGGAGGGACAGTTTGACTGAGACTGTGGTTGGCACAGAGCAGGAGGGACAGTCTGACTGAGACTGTGGTTGGCACAGAATGGGACAGACAGTCCGTTTGAGACTGTGGTTGGCACAGAGCGGGAGTGAGAGTCCATCTGAGACAGTGGTTGGCAAAGATTGGGATAGAGAGTCCGTCTGAGACTGTGGTTGGCACAGAGCGGGAGGGACATTCCGTCAGAAACGGTGGTTGGCACATAGCAGGAGGGACAGTCCGTCTGAGACTGTGGCTGGCACAGTGCGGGAGTGGAAGTCTGTCTGAGACCCTAGTTGGCACAGAGTGGGAGGGACAGTCTGACTGAACATGTGGTTGGCACAGAGCGGGACGGACAGTCTCTCTGAGACAGTGGTTGGCACAGAATATGATGAAAGGTCTGTCTGAGATCGTGGTTGGCACAGAGCAGGATGAACAGTCTGACTGCGACTGTGGTGGGTGCAAAATGGGATGAAAAGTCTGTCTGAGACTGTGGTTGGCAAAGAGCGGGAGGGACAGTCTCTCTGAGATCGTGGTTGGCAGAGGGCAGGAGGGACAGTCTGACTGAGAATGTGGTTGGCACAGAATGGGATAGACAGTGCGTTTGAGACTGTGGTTGGCACAGTGCTGGAGGGACAGTCCGTCTGAGACTGTGGTTGGCACTGAGCGAGAGTGACAGTACATCTGAGACTGTGGTTGGCACAGAGCTGGAGGGGTAGACTGTCTGAGACTGTGGTTGGCACAGAGCATGAGGGTCTGTCCGTCTGAGACTGTCGTTAGCATAGAGCAGGAGGGACAGTCTGATGAGACTGTGGTTGGCACAGAGCAGGAGGGATATTCCGTCTGAGACTGTGGTAGGCACAGAGCGGTAGCGACAATCTGTCTGAGACTGTGGTTGGCACAGAATGGGATAGACAGTCTGTTTGAGACTGTGGTTGGCACAGAGTGGGAGGGACAGTCCGTCTGAGACTGTGGCTGGCATAGAGCGGGAGGGAAAGTCTGTCTGAGACCGTAGTTGGCACAGAGTGGGAGGGACCGTCTGTCTGGGACTGTGGTTGGCACAGAGCGGGAGGGACAGTCTGTCTGAGACTGTGGTTGGCACAGAATAGGATGAAAAGTCTGTCTGAGACTGTGGTTGGCACAGAGCAGGAGGGACATTCTGTCTGAGATCGTGGTTAGCACAGAGCAGGAGTGACAGTCTGACTGCGACTGTGGTTGGCACAGAATGGGATAGAAAGTCTGTTTGAGATTGTGGTTATCACAGAGCGGGAGGGACAATCCATCTGAGACTGTGGCTGGCACAGTGCGGGAGGGACAGTCCGTCTGAGACCGTAGTAGGCACAGAGTGGGAGGGACAGTCTGTCTGAGATTGTGGTTAGCACAGAGCAGGAGGGACAGTCTGACTGCGATTGTGGTTGGCGCAGAGCAGGAGCGAAGGTCTGTCTGAGACTGTGGTTGGCACTAAGCAGGATTGGCACTGAAAGTGGGATAGACAGTCCGTCTGAGACCGTAGTAGGCACAGAGTGGGAGGGACAATCTGTCTGAGATTGTGGTTCGCAGAGAGCGGGTGGGACAGTCTGTCTGAGACTGTAGTTGGCACAGAGCAGGAGGGAAGGTCTGTCTGAGACTGTGGTTGGCACTAAGCGGGAGGGACAGTCTGTCTGAGATTGTGGTTGGCTCAGATGGGGTGGGACAGTCTGACTGAGACTCTGGTTGGCACAGAGCAGGAGTGATAGTCTTACTGAGACTGTGGTTGGCACAGAATGGGATAGGATGTCTCTTTGAGACTTTAGTTGTCACAGAGCGGGAGGGACAGTCCGTCTGAGACTATGGTTGGCGGAGAGTGGGAGGGACATTCCGTCTGAGACTGTGGTTGGCACAGAGCAGGTGGAACAGTCTGACTGAGACTGTGGTTGGCACAGAGCAGGAGACACAGTACGTCTGAGACTCTGGTTGGCACAGAGCGGGAGGGACAATCAGTCTGAGACTGTGGTTGGCACAGAGCAGAAGGGACAGTCTGAATGAGACAGTGGTTGGCATAGAATGGGTTAGACAGTCCATTTGAGACTGTGGTTGGCACAGAGCGGGAGAGACAGTCTGTGTGAAATTGTGGTTGGCACAGGGCAGGAGGGCCAGTCCGACTGAGACTGTGGTTGGCACAGAATGGGATAGACAGTCCGTTTGAGACTGTGGTTGGCACAGAGCGGGAGGGTCTGTCCGTCTGAGACTGTGGTTGGCACAGAGCAGGAGGGACATTCCGTCAGAAACGGTGGTTGGCACAGAGCAGGAGTGTGAGTCCGTCTGAGACAGTGGTTGGCAAATATTGGGATAGAGAATCCGTCTGAGACTGTGGTTGGCACAGAGAGGGAGGGACAGTCTGTCTGAGACTGTGGTAGGCCCAGAGCGGGAGGGACAGTCTGTCTGAGACTGTGGTTGGCACAGAGAGGGAGGGATAGTCTGTCTGAGACTGTGGTTGGCACAGAGCGGGTAGGACAGTCCGTCTGAGACTGTGGTTGCCACAATGCGGTAGGGACAGTCTGTCTGAGATCGCGGTTGGCACAGAGCAGGAGGAACAATCCGACTGAGACTGCCGTTGGCACAGAATGGGATAGACAGTCTGTTGGAGACTGTGATTGGCACAGAGCGTGAGATACAGTCTGTCAGAGACTGTGGTTAGCACAGAGCCGGAGGGACAATCTGTCTGAGACTGTGGTTGGCACAGAGCAGGTGGGACAGTCTGTCTGAGACTGTGGTTGGCACACAGCGGGAAAGACAGTCTGTCTGAGACTGTTGTTGGCACACAGCAGGAAGGCCATTCTGTCCAAGACGTTGGCTGGGACATAGCAGGAGGTTCAGTCTGTCTGAGACTGTGGATGGCACAGAATGGGATAGAAAGTCTGTCTGAGATTGTGGTTGGCACAGAGCAGGAGGTTCAGTCTGTCTGAGACTGTGGATGGCACATAGCGGGAGGGACAGTCTGTCTGAGACCGTAGTTGGCACAGAGTGGGAGGGACCGTCTGCCTCAGACGGTGGTTGGCACAGAATGGGATGAAAAGTCTGTCTGAGACTGTGGTTGGAACAGAGCGGGTGGGACAGTATGTCTGAGACTGTGGTTGGCACAGTGCAGGAGGGACAGTCTGACTGAGACAGTGGTTGGCACAGAATGGGATAGACAGTCCATTTGAGACTGTGGTTGGCACAGAGCGGGAGAGACAGTCTGTGTGAAATTGTGGTTGGCACAGGGCAGGAGGGCCAGTCCTACTGAGACTGTGGTTGGCACAGAATGGGATAGACAGTCCGTTTGAGACTGTGGTTGGCACAGAGCGGGAGGGTCTGTCCGCTGAGACTGTGGTTGGCACAAAGCAGGAGTGACACTCCGTCTGAGACAATAGTTGGCACAGAGCGGGAGGGGCAGTCTGTCTGAGACTGTGGTTGGCACAGAGCGGGAGGAACATTCCGTCGGAAATTGTGGTTGGCACAGAGCAGGTTGGACATCCTGTTTGAGACTGTGGTTGGCACAGTGCAGGAGGGACAGTTTGACTGAGACTGTGGTTGGCACAGAGCAGGAGGGACAGTCTGACTGAGACTGTGGTTGGCACAGAATGGGACAGACAGTCCGTTTGTGACTGTGGTTGGCACAGAGCGGGAGTGAGAGTCCGTCTGAGACAGCGGTTGGCAAAGATTGGGATAGAGAGTCCGTCTGAGACTGTGGTTGGCACAGAGCGGGAGGGACATTCCGTCAGAAATGGTGGTTGGCACAGAGCGGGAGGGACAGTCCGTCTGAGACTGTGGCTGGCACAGTGCAGGAGGGGACGTCTGTCTGAGACCGTAGTTGGCACAGAGTGGGAGGGACAGTCTGACTGAACATGTGGTTGGCACAGAGCGGGAGGGACAGTCTCTCTGAGACAGTGGTTGGCACAGAATATGATGAAAGGTCTGTCTGAGATCGTGGTTGGCACAGAGCAGGATGAACAGTCTGACTGCGACTGTGGTGGGTGCAAAATGGGATGAAAAGTCTGTCTGAGACTGTGGTTGGCAAAGAGCGGGAGGGACAGTCTCTCTGAGATCGTGGTTGGCAGAGGGCAGGAAGGACAGTCTGACTGAGAATGTGGTTGGCACGGAATGGGATAGACAGTACGTTTGAGACTGTGGTTGGCACAGTGCTGGAAGGACAGTCCGTCTGAGACTGTGGTTGGCACTGAGCGAGAGTGACAGTACATCTGAGACTGTGGTTGGCACAGAGCTGGAGGGGTAGACTGTCTGAGACTGTGGTTGGCACAGAGCGGGAGGGTCTGTCCGTCTGAGACTGTCGTTAGCACAGAGCGGGAGGGACAGTCTGATGAGACTGTGGTTGGCACAGAGCAGGAGGGATATTCCGTCTGAGACTGTGGTAGGCACAGAGCGGTAGCGACAATCTGTCTGAGACTGTGGTTGGCACAGAATGGGATAGATAGTCTGTTTGAGACTGTGGTTGGCACAGAGTGGGAGGGACAGTCCGTCTGAGACTGTGGCTGGCATAGAGCGGGAGGGAAAGTCTGTCTGAGACCGTAGTTGGCACAGAGTGGGAGGGACCGTCTGTCTGGGACTGTGGTTGGCACAGAGCGGGAGGGACAGTCTGTCTGAGACTGTGGTTGGCACAGAATAGGATGAAAAGTCTGTCTGAGACTGTGGTTGGCACAGAGCAGGAGGGACATTCTGTCTGAGATCGTGGTTAGCACAGAGCAGGAGTGACAGTCTGACTGCGACTGTGGTTGGCACAGAATGGGATAGAAAGTCTGTTTGAGATTGTGGTTATCACAGAGCGGGAGGGACAGTCCATCTGAGACTGTGGCTGGCACAGTGCGGGAGGGACAGTCCGTCTGAGACCGTAGTAGGCACAGAGTGGGAGGGACAGTCTGTCTGAGATTGTGGTTAGCACAGAGCAGGAGGGACAGTCTGACTGCGATTGTGGTTGGCGCAGAGCAGGAGGGAAGGTCTGTCTGAGACTGTGGTTGGCACTAAGCAGGATTGGCACTGAAAGTGGGATAGACAGTCCGTCTGAGACCGTAGTAGGCACAGAGTGGGAGGGACAATCTGTCTGAGATTGTGGTTCGCAGAGAGCGGATGGGACAGTCTGTCTGAGACTGTAGTTGGCACAGAGCAGGAGGGAAGGTCTGTCTGAGACTGTGGTTGGCACTAAGAGGGAGGGAGAGTCTGTCTGAGACTGTTGTTGGCACAGAGTGGGAGGGACAGTCTGTCTGAGATTGTGGTTGGCACAGATGGGGAGGGACAGTCTGACTGAGACTCTGGTTGGCACAGAGCAGGAGTGATAGTCTTACTGAGACTGTGGTTGGCACAGAATGGGATAGGATGTCTCTTTGAGACTTTAGTTGTCACAGAGCGGGAGGGACAGTCCGTCTGAGACTATGGTTGGCGGAGAGTGGGAGGGACATTCCGTCTGAAACTGTGGTTGGCACAGAGCAGGTGGAACAGTCTGACTGAGACTGTGGTTGGCACAGAGCAGGAGACACAGTACGTCTGAGACTCTGGTTGGCACAGAGCGGGAGGGACAATCAGTCTGAGACTGTGGTTGGCACAGAGCTGAAGGGACAGTCTGAATGAGACTGTGATTGGCATAGAATGGGTTAGACACTCTGTTTGAGACAGTGGTTGGCACAGAGTGGGAAGGACAGTCTGTCTGAGACTGTGGTTGGCACAGAGAGGGAGGGACAGTCTGTCTGAGACTGTGGTTGGCACAGAGCGGGAGGGACAGTCTGTCTGAGACTGTGGTTGGCACAGAGCAGGTGGGACAGTCTGTCTGAGACTGTGGTTGGCACACAGCGGGAAAGACAGTCTGTCTGAGACTGTTGTTGGCACACAGCAGGAAGGCCATTCTGTCCAAGACGTTGGCTGGGACATAGCAGGAGGTTCAGTCTGTCTGAGACTGTGGATGGCACAGAATGGGATAGAAAGTCTGTCTGAGATTGTGGTTGGCACAGAGCAGGAGGTTCAGTCTGTCTGAGACTGTGGATGGCACATAGCGGGAGGGACAGTCTGTCTGAGACCGTAGTTGGCACAGAGTGGGAGGGACCGTCTGCCTCAGACGGTGGTTGGCACAGAATGGGATGAAAAGTCTGTCTGAGACTGTGGTTGGAACAGAGCGGGTGGGACAGTATGTCTGAGACTGTGGTTGGCACAGTGCAGGAGGGACAGTCTGACTGAGACAGTGGTTGGCACAGAATGGGATAGACAGTCCATTTGAGACTGTGGTTGGCACAGAGCGGGAGAGACAGTCTGTGTGAAATTGTGGTTGGCACAGGGCAGGAGGGCCAGTCCGACTGAGACTGTGGTTGGCACAGAATGGGATAGACAGTCCGTTTGAGACTGTGGTTGGCACAGAGCGGGAGGGTCTGTCCGCTGAGACTGTGGTTGGCACAAAGCAGGAGTGACACTCCGTCTGAGACAATAGTTGGCACAGAGCGGGAGGGGCAGTCTGTCTGAGACTGTGGTTGGCACAGAGCGGGAGGAACATTCCGTCGGAAATTGTGGTTGGCACAGAGCAGGTTGGACATCCTGTTTGAGACTGTGGTTGGCACAGTGCAGGAGGGACAGTTTGACTGAGACTGTGGTTGGCACAGAGCAGGAGGGACAGTCTGACTGAGACTGTGGTTGGCACAGAATGGGACAGACAGTCCGTTTGTGACTGTGGTTGGCACAGAGCGGGAGTGAGAGTCCGTCTGAGACAGCGGTTGGCAAAGATTGGGATAGAGAGTCCGTCTGAGACTGTGGTTGGCACAGAGCGGGAGGGACATTCCGTCAGAAATGGTGGTTGGCACAGAGCGGGAGGGACAGTCCGTCTGAGACTGTGGCTGGCACAGTGCAGGAGGGGACGTCTGTCTGAGACCGTAGTTGGCACAGAGTGGGAGGGACAGTCTGACTGAACATGTGGTTGGCACAGAGCGGGAGGGACAGTCTCTCTGAGACAGTGGTTGGCACAGAATATGATGAAATGTCTGTCTGAGATCGTGGTTGGCACAGAGCAGGATGAACAGTCTGACTGCGACTGTGGTGGGTGCAAAATGGGATGAAAAGTCTGTCTGAGACTGTGGTTGGCAAAGAGCGGGAGGGACAGTCTCTCTGAGATCGTGGTTGGCAGAGGGCAGGAGGGACAGTCTGACTGAGAATGTGGTTGGCACGGAATGGGATAGACAGTACGTTTGAGACTGTGGTTGGCACAGTGCTGGAGGGACAGTCCGTCTGAGACTGTGGTTGGCACTGAGCGAGAGTGACAGTACATCTGAGACTGTGGTTGGCACAGAGCTGGAGGGGTAGACTGTCTGAGACTGTGGTTGGCACAGAGCGGGAGGGTCTGTCCGTCTGAGACTGTCGTTAGCATAGAGCGGGAGGGACAGTCTGATGAGACTGTGGTTGGCACAGAGCAGGAGGGATATTCCGTCTGAGACTGTGGTAGGCACAGAGCGGTAGCGACAATCTGTCTGAGACTGTGGTTGGCACAGAATGGGATAGATAGTCTGTTTGAGACTGTGGTTGGCACAGAGTGGGAGGGACAGTCCGTCTGAGACTGTGGCTGGCATAGAGCGGGAGGGAAAGTCTGTCTGAGACCGTAGTTGGCACAGAGTGGGAGGGACCGTCTGTCTGGGACTGTGGTTGGCACAGAGCGGGAGGGACAGTCTGTCTGAGACTGTGGTTGGCACAGAATAGGATGAAAAGTCTGTCTGAGACTGTGGTTGGCACAGAGCAGGAGGGACATTCTGTCTGAGATCGTGGTTAGCACAGAGCAGGAGTGACAGTCTGACTGCGACTGTGGTTGGCACAGAATGGGATAGAAAGTCTGTTTGAGATTGTGGTTATCACAGAGCGGGAGGGACAGTCCATCTGAGACTGTGGCTGGCACAGTGCGGGAGGGACAGTCCGTCTGAGACCGTAGTAGGCACAGAGTGGGAGGGACAGTCTGTCTGAGATTGTGGTTAGCACAGAGCAGGAGGGACAGTCTGACTGCGATTGTGGTTGGCGCAGAGCAGGAGGGAAGGTCTGTCTGAGACTGTGGTTGGCACTAAGCAGGATTGGCACTGAAAGTGGGATAGACAGTCCGTCTGAGACCGTAGTAGGCACAGAGTGGGAGGGACAATCTGTCTGAGATTGTGGTTCGCAGAGAGCGGATGGGACAGTCTGTCTGAGACTGTAGTTGGCACAGAGCAGGAGGGAAGGTCTGTCTGAGACTGTGGTTGGCACTAAGAGGGAGGGAGAGTCTGTCTGAGACTGTTGTTGGCACAGAGTGGGAGGGACAGTCTGTCTGAGATTGTGGTTGGCACAGATGGGGAGGGACAGTCTGACTGAGACTCTGGTTGGCACAGAGCAGGAGTGATAGTCTTACTGAGACTGTGGTTGGCACAGAATGGGATAGGATGTCTCTTTGAGACTTTAGTTGTCACAGAGCGGGAGGGACAGTCCGTCTGAGACTATGGTTGGCGGAGAGTGGGAGGGACATTCCGTCTGAGACTGTGGTTGGCACAGAGCAGGTGGAACAGTCTGACTGAGACTGTGGTTGGCACAGAGCAGGAGACACAGTACGTCTGAGACTCTGGTTGGCACAGAGCGGGAGGGACAATCAGTCTGAGACTGTGGTTGGCACAGAGCAGAAGGGACAGTCTGAATGAGACAGTGGTTGGCATAGAATGGGTTAGACAGTCCATTTGAGACTGTGGTTGGCACAGAGCGGGAGAGACAGTCTGTGTGAAATTGTGGTTGGCACAGGGCAGGAGGGCCAGTCCGACTGAGACTGTGGTTGGCACAGAATGGGATAGACAGTCCGTTTGAGACTGTGGTTGGCACAGAGCGGGAGGGTCTGTCCGTCTGAGACTGTGGTTGGCACAGAGCAGGAGGGACATTCCGTCAGAAACGGTGGTTGGCACAGAGCAGGAGTGTGAGTCCGTCTGAGACAGTGGTTGGCAAATATTGGGATAGAGAATCCGTCTGAGACTGTGGTTGGCACAGAGAGGGAGGGACAGTCTGTCTGAGACTGTGGTAGGCCCAGAGCGGGAGGGACAGTCTGTCTGAGACTGTGGTTGGCACAGAGAGGGAGGGATAGTCTGTCTGAGACTGTGGTTGGCACAGAGCGGGTAGGACAGTCCGTCTGAGACTGTGGTTGCCACAATGCGGTAGGGACAGTCTGTCTGAGATCGCGGTTGGCACAGAGCAGGAGGAACAATCCGACTGAGACTGCCGTTGGCACAGAATGGGATAGACAGTCTGTTGGAGACTGTGATTGGCACAGAGCGTGAGATACAGTCTGTCAGAGACTGTGGTTAGCACAGAGCCGGAGGGACAATCTGTCTGAGACTGTGGTTGGCACAGAGCAGGTGGGACAGTCTGTCTGAGACTGTGGTTGGCACACAGCGGGAAAGACAGTCTGTCTGAGACTGTTGTTGGCACACAGCAGGAAGGCCATTCTGTCCAAGACGTTGGCTGGGACATAGCAGGAGGTTCAGTCTGTCTGAGACTGTGGATGGCACAGAATGGGATAGAAAGTCTGTCTGAGATTGTGGTTGGCACAGAGCAGGAGGTTCAGTCTGTCTGAGACTGTGGATGGCACATAGCGGGAGGGACAGTCTGTCTGAGACCGTAGTTGGCACAGAGTGGGAGGGACCGTCTGCCTCAGACGGTGGTTGGCACAGAATGGGATGAAAAGTCTGTCTGAGACTGTGGTTGGAACAGAGCGGGTGGGACAGTATGTCTGAGACTGTGGTTGGCACAGTGCAGGAGGGACAGTCTGACTGAGACAGTGGTTGGCACAGAATGGGATAGACAGTCCATTTGAGACTGTGGTTGGCACAGAGCGGGAGAGACAGTCTGTGTGAAATTGTGGTTGGCACAGGGCAGGAGGGCCAGTCCTACTGAGACTGTGGTTGGCACAGAATGGGATAGACAGTCCGTTTGAGACTGTGGTTGGCACAGAGCGGGAGGGTCTGTCCGCTGAGACTGTGGTTGGCACAAAGCAGGAGTGACACTCCGTCTGAGACAATAGTTGGCACAGAGCGGGAGGGGCAGTCTGTCTGAGACTGTGGTTGGCACAGAGCGGGAGGAACATTCCGTCGGAAATTGTGGTTGGCACAGAGCAGGTTGGACATCCTGTTTGAGACTGTGGTTGGCACAGTGCAGGAGGGACAGTTTGACTGAGACTGTGGTTGGCACAGAGCAGGAGGGACAGTCTGACTGAGACTGTGGTTGGCACAGAATGGGACAGACAGTCCGTTTGTGACTGTGGTTGGCACAGAGCGGGAGTGAGAGTCCGTCTGAGACAGCGGTTGGCAAAGATTGGGATAGAGAGTCCGTCTGAGACTGTGGTTGGCACAGAGTGGGAGGGACATTCCGTCAGAAATGGTGGTTGGCACAGAGCGGGAGGGACAGTCCGTCTGAGACTGTGGCTGGCACAGTGCAGGAGGGGACGTCTGTCTGAGACCGTAGTTGGCACAGAGTGGGAGGGACAGTCTGACTGAACATGTGGTTGGCACAGAGCGGGAGGGACAGTCTCTCTGAGACAGTGGTTGGCACAGAATATGATGAAAGGTCTGTCTGAGATCGTGGTTGGCACAGAGCAGGATGAACAGTCTGACTGCGACTGTGGTGGGTGCAAAATGGGATGAAAAGTCTGTCTGAGACTGTGGTTGGCAAAGAGCGGGAGGGACAGTCTCTCTGAGATCGTGGTTGGCAGAGGGCAGGAAGGACAGTCTGACTGAGAATGTGGTTGGCACGGAATGGGATAGACAGTACGTTTGAGACTGTGGTTGGCACAGTGCTGGAAGGACAGTCCGTCTGAGACTGTGGTTGGCACTGAGCGAGAGTGACAGTACATCTGAGACTGTGGTTGGCACAGAGCTGGAGGGGTAGACTGTCTGAGACTGTGGTTGGCACAGAGCGGGAGGGTCTGTCCGTCTGAGACTGTCGTTAGCACAGAGCGGGAGGGACAGTCTGATGAGTCTGTGGTTGGCACAGAGCAGGAGGGATATTCCGTCTGAGACTGTGGTAGGCACAGAGCGGTAGCGACAATCTGTCTGAGACTGTGGTTGGCACAGAATGGGATAGATAGTCTGTTTGAGACTGTGGTTGGCACAGAGTGGGAGGGACAGTCCGTCTGAGACTGTGGCTGGCATAGAGCGGGAGGGAAAGTCTGTCTGAGACCGTAGTTGGCACAGAGTGGGAGGGACCGTCTGTCTGGGACTGTGGTTGGCACAGAGCGGGAGGGACAGTCTGTCTGAGACTGTGGTTGGCACAGAATAGGATGAAAAGTCTGTCTGAGACTGTGGTTGGCACAGAGCAGGAGGGACATTCTGTCTGAGATCGTGGTTAGCACAGAGCAGGAGTGACAGTCTGACTGCGACTGTGGTTGGCACAGAATGGGATAGAAAGTCTGTTTGAGATTGTGGTTATCACAGAGCGGGAGGGACAGTCCATCTGAGACTGTGGCTGGCACAGTGCGGGAGGGACAGTCCGTCTGAGACCGTAGTAGGCACAGAGTGGGAGGGACAGTCTGTCTGAGATTGTGGTTAGCACAGAGCAGGAGGGACAGTCTGACTGCGATTGTGGTTGGCGCAGAGCAGGAGGGAAGGTCTGTCTGAGACTGTGGTTGGCACTAAGCAGGATTGGCACTGAAAGTGGGATAGACAGTCCGTCTGAGACCGTAGTAGGCACAGAGTGGGAGGGACAATCTGTCTGAGATTGTGGTTCGCAGAGAGCGGATGGGACAGTCTGTCTGAGACTGTAGTTGGCACAGAGCAGGAGGGAAGGTCTGTCTGAGACTGTGGTTGGCACTAAGAGGGAGGGAGAGTCTGTCTGAGACTGTTGTTGGCACAGAGTGGGAGGGACAGTCTGTCTGAGATTGTGGTTGGCACAGATGGGGAGGGACAGTCTGACTGAGACTCTGGTTGGCACAGAGCAGGAGTGATAGTCTTACTGAGACTGTGGTTGGCACAGAATGGGATAGGATGTCTCTTTGAGACTTTAGTTGTCACAGAGCGGGAGGGACAGTCCGTCTGAGACTATGGTTGGCGGAGAGTGGGAGGGACATTCCGTCTGAAACTGTGGTTGGCACAGAGCAGGTGGAACAGTCTGACTGAGACTGTGGTTGGCACAGAGCAGGAGACACAGTACGTCTGAGACTCTGGTTGGCACAGAGCGGGAGGGACAATCAGTCTGAGACTGTGGTTGGCACAGAGCTGAAGGGACAGTCTGAATGAGACTGTGGTTGGCATAGAATGGGTTAGACACTCTGTTTGAGACAGTGGTTGGCACAGAGTGGGAAGGACAGTCTGTCTGAGACTGTGGTTGGCACAGAGAGGGAGGGACAGTCTGTCTGAGACTGTGGTTGGCACAGAGCGGGAGGGACAGTCTGTCTGAGACTGTGGTTGGCACAGAGCAGGTGGGACAGTCTGTCTGAGACTGTGGTTGGCACACAGCGGGAAAGACAGTCTGTCTGAGACTGTTGTTGGCACACAGCAGGAAGGCCATTCTGTCCAAGACGTTGGCTGGGACATAGCAGGAGGTTCAGTCTGTCTGAGACTGTGGATGGCACAGAATGGGATAGAAAGTCTGTCTGAGATTGTGGTTGGCACAGAGCAGGAGGTTCAGTCTGTCTGAGACTGTGGATGGCACATAGCGGGAGGGACAGTCTGTCTGAGACCGTAGTTGGCACAGAGTGGGAGGGACCGTCTGCCTCAGACGGTGGTTGGCACAGAATGGGATGAAAAGTCTGTCTGAGACTGTGGTTGGAACAGAGCGGGTGGGACAGTATGTCTGAGACTGTGGTTGGCACAGTGCAGGAGGGACAGTCTGACTGAGACAGTGGTTGGCACAGAATGGGATAGACAGTCCATTTGAGACTGTGGTTGGCACAGAGCGGGAGAGACAGTCTGTGTGAAATTGTGGTTGGCACAGGGCAGGAGGGCCAGTCCGACTGAGACTGTGGTTGGCACAGAATGGGATAGACAGTCCGTTTGAGACTGTGGTTGGCACAGAGCGGGAGGGTCTGTCCGCTGAGACTGTGGTTGGCACAAAGCAGGAGTGACACTCCGTCTGAGACAATAGTTGGCACAGAGCGGGAGGGGCAGTCTGTCTGAGACTGTGGTTGGCACAGAGCGGGAGGAACATTCCGTCGGAAATTGTGGTTGGCACAGAGCAGGTTGGACATCCTGTTTGAGACTGTGGTTGGCACAGTGCAGGAGGGACAGTTTGACTGAGACTGTGGTTGGCACAGAGCAGGAGGGACAGTCTGACTGAGACTGTGGTTGGCACAGAATGGGACAGACAGTCCGTTTGTGACTGTGGTTGGCACAGAGCGGGAGTGAGAGTCCGTCTGAGACAGCGGTTGGCAAAGATTGGGATAGAGAGTCCGTCTGAGACTGTGGTTGGCACAGAGCGGGAGGGACATTCCGTCAGAAATGGTGGTTGGCACAGAGCGGGAGGGACAGTCCGTCTGAGACTGTGGCTGGCACAGTGCAGGAGGGGACGTCTGTCTGAGACCGTAGTTGGCACAGAGTGGGAGGGACAGTCTGACTGAACATGTGGTTGGCACAGAGCGGGAGGGACAGTCTCTCTGAGACAGTGGTTGGCACAGAATATGATGAAATGTCTGTCTGAGATCGTGGTTGGCACAGAGCAGGATGAACAGTCTGACTGCGACTGTGGTGGGTGCAAAATGGGATGAAAAGTCTGTCTGAGACTGTGGTTGGCAAAGAGCGGGAGGGACAGTCTCTCTGAGATCGTGGTTGGCAGAGGGCAGGAGGGACAGTCTGACTGAGAATGTGGTTGGCACGGAATGGGATAGACAGTACGTTTGAGACTGTGGTTGGCACAGTGCTGGAGGGACAGTCCGTCTGAGACTGTGGTTGGCACTGAGCGAGAGTGACAGTACATCTGAGACTGTGGTTGGCACAGAGCTGGAGGGGTAGACTGTCTGAGACTGTGGTTGGCACAGAGCGGGAGGGTCTGTCCGTCTGAGACTGTCGTTAGCATAGAGCGGGAGGGACAGTCTGATGAGACTGTGGTTGGCACAGAGCAGGAGGGATATTCCGTCTGAGACTGTGGTAGGCACAGAGCGGTAGCGACAATCTGTCTGAGACTGTGGTTGGCACAGAATGGGATAGATAGTCTGTTTGAGACTGTGGTTGGCACAGAGTGGGAGGGACAGTCCGTCTGAGACTGTGGCTGGCATAGAGCGGGAGGGAAAGTCTGTCTGAGACCGTAGTTGGCACAGAGTGGGAGGGACCGTCTGTCTGGGACTGTGGTTGGCACAGAGCGGGAGGGACAGTCTGTCTGAGACTGTGGTTGGCACAGAATAGGATGAAAAGTCTGTCTGAGACTGTGGTTGGCACAGAGCAGGAGGGACATTCTGTCTGAGATCGTGGTTAGCACAGAGCAGGAGTGACAGTCTGACTGCGACTGTGGTTGGCACAGAATGGGATAGAAAGTCTGTTTGAGATTGTGGTTATCACAGAGCGGGAGGGACAGTCCATCTGAGACTGTGGCTGGCACAGTGCGGGAGGGACAGTCCGTCTGAGACCGTAGTAGGCACAGAGTGGGAGGGACAGTCTGTCTGAGATTGTGGTTAGCACAGAGCAGGAGGGACAGTCTGACTGCGATTGTGGTTGGCGCAGAGCAGGAGGGAAGGTCTGTCTGAGACTGTGGTTGGCACTAAGCAGGATTGGCACTGAAAGTGGGATAGACAGTCCGTCTGAGACCGTAGTAGGCACAGAGTGGGAGGGACAATCTGTCTGAGATTGTGGTTCGCAGAGAGCGGATGGGACAGTCTGTCTGAGACTGTAGTTGGCACAGAGCAGGAGGGAAGGTCTGTCTGAGACTGTGGTTGGCACTAAGAGGGAGGGAGAGTCTGTCTGAGACTGTTGTTGGCACAGAGTGGGAGGGACAGTCTGTCTGAGATTGTGGTTGGCACAGATGGGGAGGGACAGTCTGACTGAGACTCTGGTTGGCACAGAGCAGGAGTGATAGTCTTACTGAGACTGTGGTTGGCACAGAATGGGATAGGATGTCTCTTTGAGACTTTAGTTGTCACAGAGCGGGAGGGACAGTCCGTCTGAGACTATGGTTGGCGGAGAGTGGGAGGGACATTCCGTCTGAAACTGTGGTTGGCACAGAGCAGGTGGAACAGTCTGACTGAGACTGTGGTTGGCACAGAGCAGGAGACACAGTACGTCTGAGACTCTGGTTGGCACAGAGCGGGAGGGACAATCAGTCTGAGACTGTGGTTGGCACAGAGCTGAAGGGACAGTCTGAATGAGACTGTGGTTGGCATAGAATGGGTTAGACACTCTGTTTGAGACAGTGGTTGGCACAGAGTGGGAAGGACAGTCTGTCTGAGACTGTGGTTGGCACAGAGAGGGAGGGACAGTCTGTCTGAGACTGTGGTTGGCACAGAGCGGGAGGGACAGTCTGTCTGAGACTGTGGTTGGCACAGAGAGGGAGGGACAGTCTGTCTGAGACTGTGGTTGGCACAGAGCGGAATGGGCACTCTGTCTGAGACTGTGGTTGCAACAATGCGGTAGGGACAGTCTGTCTGAGATTGCGGTTGGCACAGAGCAGGAGGAACAATCCGACTGAGACTGTCGTTGGCACAGAATGGGATAGACAGTCTGTTGGAGACTGTGATTGGCACAGAGCGTGAGATACAGTCTGTCATAGACTGTGGTTAGCACAGAGCCGGAGGGACAATCTGTCTGAGACTGTGGTTGGCACAGAGCGGGTAGGACAGTCCATCTGAGACTGTGGTTGCCACAATGTGTTAGGGACAGTCTGTCTGAGATTGCGGTTGGCACAGAGCAGGAGGAACAATCCGACTGAGACTGTCGTTGGCACAGAATGGGATAGACAGTCTGCTGGAGACTGTGATTGGCACAGAGCATGAGATACAATCTGTCAGAGACTGTGGTTAGCACAGAGCCGGAGGGACAATCTGTCTGAGACTGTGGTTGGCACAGAGCGGGTGGGACAGTCTGTCTGAGACTGTGGTTGGCACTGAGCAGGAGGGACAGTCCATCTGAGACTGTGGTTGGCACTGAGCGGGAGGGACAGTCTGTCTTAGACTGTGGTTGGCACAGAGCGGGAGGGACAATCTGTCTGAGACTGTGTTTGGCACAGAGCGGGAGGGAAAGTCCGTCTTCGACTGTGGTTGGCACACAGCGGGAAAGACAGTCTGTCTGCGACTGTTGTTGGCACACAGCAGGAAGGCCATTCTGTCCAAGACGTTGGCTGGGACATAGCAGGAGGTTCAGTCTGTCTGAGACTGTGGATGGCACAGAATGGGATAGAAAGTCTGTCTGAGACTGTGGTTGGCACAGAGCAGGAGGGACAGTCTGTCTGAGACTGTAGTTGGCACATAGCGGGAGGGACAGTCTGTCTGAGACCGTAGTTGGCACAGAGTGGGAGGGACAGTCTGTCTGAGACCGTAGTTGGCACAGAGTGGGAGGGACCGTCTGCCTCAGACGGTGGTTGGCACAGAATGGGATGAAAAGTCTGTCTGAGACTGTGGTTGGAACAGAGCGCGTGGGACAGTATGTCTGAGACTGTGGTTGGCACAGTGCAGGAGGGACAGTCTGACTGAGACAGTGGTTGGCACAGAATGGGATAGACAGTCCATTTGAGACTGTGGTTGGCACAGAGCGGGAGAGACAGTCTGTGTGAAATTGTGGTTGGCACAGGGCAGGAGGGCCAGTCCGACTGAGACTGTGGTTGGCACAGAATGGGATAGACAGTCCGTTTGAGACTGTGGTTGGCACAGAGCGGAATGGGCACTATGTCTGAAACTGTGGTTGCCACAATGCGGTAGGGACAGTCTGTCTGAGATTGCGGTTGGCACAGAGCAGGAGGAACAATCCGACTGAGACTGTCGTTGGCACAGAATGGGATAGACAGTCTGTTGGAGACTGTGATTGGCACAGAGCGTGAGATACAGTCTGTCAGAGACTGTGGTTAGCACAGAGCCGGAGGGACAATCTGTCTGAGACTGTGGTTGGCACAGAGCGGGTAGGACAGTCCATCTGAGACTGTGGTTGCCACAATGCGGTAGGGACAGTCTGTCTGAGATTGCTGTTGGCACAGAGCAGGAGGACAAATCCGACTGAGACTGTCGTTGGCACAGAATGGGATAGACAGTCTGTTGGAGACTGTGATTGGCACAGAGCGTGAGATACTGTCTGTCAGAGACTGTGGTTAGCACAGAGCCGGAGGGACAATCTGTCTGAGACTGTGGTTGGCACAGAGTGGGTGGGACAGTCTGTCTGAGACTGTGGTTGGCACTGAGCAGGAGGGACAGTCCATCTGAGACTATGGTTGGCACTGAGCGGGAGGGACAGTCTGTCTTAGACTGTGGTTGGCACAGAGTGGGAGGGACAATCTGTCTGAGACTGTGTTTGGCACAGAGCGGGAGGGAAAGTCCGTCTTCAACTGTGGTTGGCACACAGCGGGAAAGACAGTCTGTCTGAGACTGTTGTTGGCACACAGCAGGAAGGGCATTCTGTCCAAGACGTTGGCTGGGACATAGCAGGAGGTTCAGTCTGTCTGAGACTGTGGATGGCACAGAATGGGATAGAAAGTCTGTCTGAGACTGTGGTTGGCACAGAGTGGGAGGGACAATCTGTCTGAGACTGTGGTTGGCACAGAGCGGGAGGAACATTCCGTCGGAAATTGTGGTTGGCACAGAGCAGGTTGGACATCCTGTTTGAGACTGTGGTTGGCACAGTGCAGGAGGGACAGTTTGACTGAGACTGTGGTTGGCACAGAGCAGGAGGGACAGTCTGACTGAGACTGTGGTTGGCACAGAATGGGACAGACAGTCCGTTTGTGACTGTGGTTGGCACAGAGCGGGAGTGAGAGTCCGTCTGAGACAGCGGTTGGCAAAGATTGGGATAGAGAGTCCGTCTGAGACTGTGGTTGGCACAGAGCGGGAGGGACATTCCGTCAGAAATGGTGGTTGGCACAGAGCGGGAGGGACAGTCCGTCTGAGACTGTGGCTGGCACAGTGCAGGAGGGGACGTCTGTCTGAGACCGTAGTTGGCACAGAGTGGGAGGGACAGTCTGACTGAACATGTGGTTGGCACAGAGCGGGAGGGACAGTCTCTCTGAGACAGTGGTTGGCACAGAATATGATGAAAGGTCTGTCTGAGATCGTGGTTGGCACAGAGCAGGATGAACAGTCTGACTGCGACTGTGGTGGGTGCAAAATGGGATGAAAAGTCTGTCTGAGACTGTGGTTGGCAAAGAGCGGGAGGGACAGTCTCTCTGAGATCGTGGTTGGCAGAGGGCAGGAGGGACAGTCTGACTGAGAATGTGGTTGGCACGGAATGGGATAGACAGTACGTTTGAGACTGTGGTTGGCACAGTGCTGGAGGGACAGTCCGTCTGAGACTGTGGTTGGCACTGAGCGAGAGTGACAGTACATCTGAGACTGTGGTTGGCACAGAGCTGGAGGGGTAGACTGTCTGAGACTGTGGTTGGCACAGAGCGGGAGGGTCTGTCCGTCTGAGACTGTCGTTAGCACAGAGCGGGAGGGACAGTCTGATGAGACTGTGGTTGGCACAGAGCAGGAGGGATATTCCGTCTGAGACTGTGGTAGGCACAGAGCGGTAGCGACAATCTGTCTGAGACTGTGGTTGGCACAGAATGGGATAGATAGTCTGTTTGAGACTGTGGTTGGCACAGAGTGGGAGGGACAGTCCGTCTGAGACTGTGGCTGGCATAGAGCGGGAGGGAAAGTCTGTCTGAGACCGTAGTTGGCACAGAGTGGGAGGGACCGTCTGTCTGGGACTGTGGTTGGCACAGAGCGGGAGGGACAGTCTGTCTGAGACTGTGGTTGGCACAGAATAGGATGAAAAGTCTGTCTGAGACTGTGGTTGGCACAGAGCAGGAGGGACATTCTGTCTGAGATCGTGGTTAGCACAGAGCAGGAGTGACAGTCTGACTGCGACTGTGGTTGGCACAGAATGGGATAGAAAGTCTGTTTGAGATTGTGGTTATCACAGAGCGGGAGGGACAGTCCATCTGAGACTGTGGCTGGCACAGTGCGGGAGGGACAGTCCGTCTGAGACCGTAGTAGGCACAGAGTGGGAGGGACAGTCTGTCTGAGATTGTGGTTAGCACAGAGCAGGAGGGACAGTCTGACTGCGATTGTGGTTGGCGCAGAGCAGGAGGGAAGGTCTGTCTGAGACTGTGGTTGGCACTAAGCAGGATTGGCACTGAAAGTGGGATAGACAGTCCGTCTGAGACCGTAGTAGGCACAGAGTGGGAGGGACAATCTGTCTGAGATTGTGGTTCGCAGAGAGCGGATGGGACAGTCTGTCTGAGACTGTAGTTGGCACAGAGCAGGAGGGAAGGTCTGTCTGAGACTGTGGTTGGCACTAAGAGGGAGGGAGAGTCTGTCTGAGACTGTTGTTGGCACAGAGTGGGAGGGACAGTCTGTCTGAGATTGTGGTTGGCACAGATGGGGAGGGACAGTCTGACTGAGACTCTGGTTGGCACAGAGCAGGAGTGATAGTCTTACTGAGACTGTGGTTGGCACAGAATGGGATAGGATGTCTCTTTGAGACTTTAGTTGTCACAGAGCGGGAGGGACAGTCCGTCTGAGACTATGGTTGGCGGAGAGTGGGAGGGACATTCCGTCTGAAACTGTGGTTGGCACAGAGCAGGTGGAACAGTCTGACTGAGACTGTGGTTGGCACAGAGCAGGAGACACAGTACGTCTGAGACTCTGGTTGGCACAGAGCGGGAGGGACAATCAGTCTGAGACTGTGGTTGGCACAGAGCTGAAGGGACAGTCTGAATGAGACTGTGGTTGGCATAGAATGGGTTAGACACTCTGTTTGAGACAGTGGTTGGCACAGAGTGGGAAGGACAGTCTGTCTGAGACTGTGGTTGGCACAGAGAGGGAGGGACAGTCTGTCTGAGACTGTGGTTGGCACAGAGCGGGAGGGACAGTCTGTCTGAGACTGTGGTTGGCACAGAGAGGGAGGGACAGTCTGTCTGAGACTGTGGTTGGCACAGAGCGGAATGGGCACTCTGTCTGAGACTGTGGTTGCAACAATGCGGTAGGGACAGTCTGTCTGAGATTGCGGTTGGCACAGAGCAGGAGGAACAATCCGACTGAGACTGTCGTTGGCACAGAATGGGATAGACAGTCTGTTGGAGACTGTGATTGGCACAGAGCGTGAGATACAGTCTGTCATAGACTGTGGTTAGCACAGAGCCGGAGGGACAATCTGTCTGAGACTGTGGTTGGCACAGAGCGGGTAGGACAGTCCATCTGAGACTGTGGTTGCCACAATGTGTTAGGGACAGTCTGTCTGAGATTGCGGTTGGCACAGAGCAGGAGGAACAATCCGACTGAGACTGTCGTTGGCACAGAATGGGATAGACAGTCTGCTGGAGACTGTGATTGGCACAGAGCATGAGATACAATCTGTCAGAGACTGTGGTTAGCACAGAGCCGGAGGGACAATCTGTCTGAGACTGTGGTTGGCACAGAGCGGGTGGGACAGTCTGTCTGAGACTGTGGTTGGCACTGAGCAGGAGGGACAGTCCATCTGAGACTGTGGTTGGCACTGAGCGGGAGGGACAGTCTGTCTTAGACTGTGGTTGGCACAGAGCGGGAGGGACAATCTGTCTGAGACTGTGTTTGGCACAGAGCGGGAGGGAAAGTCCGTCTTCGACTGTGGTTGGCACACAGCGGGAAAGACAGTCTGTCTGCGACTGTTGTTGGCACACAGCAGGAAGGCCATTCTGTCCAAGACGTTGGCTGGGACATAGCAGGAGGTTCAGTCTGTCTGAGACTGTGGATGGCACAGAATGGGATAGAAAGTCTGTCTGAGACTGTGGTTGGCACAGAGCAGGAGGGACAGTCTGTCTGAGACTGTAGTTGGCACATAGCGGGAGGGACAGTCTGTCTGAGACCGTAGTTGGCACAGAGTGGGAGGGACAGTCTGTCTGAGACCGTAGTTGGCACAGAGTGGGAGGGACCGTCTGCCTCAGACGGTGGTTGGCACAGAATGGGATGAAAAGTCTGTCTGAGACTGTGGTTGGAACAGAGCGCGTGGGACAGTATGTCTGAGACTGTGGTTGGCACAGTGCAGGAGGGACAGTCTGACTGAGACAGTGGTTGGCACAGAATGGGATAGACAGTCCATTTGAGACTGTGGTTGGCACAGAGCGGGAGAGACAGTCTGTGTGAAATTGTGGTTGGCACAGGGCAGGAGGGCCAGTCCGACTGAGACTGTGGTTGGCACAGAATGGGATAGACAGTCCGTTTGAGACTGTGGTTGGCACAGAGCGGAATGGGCACTATGTCTGAAACTGTGGTTGCCACAATGCGGTAGGGACAGTCTGTCTGAGATTGCGGTTGGCACAGAGCAGGAGGAACAATCCGACTGAGACTGTCGTTGGCACAGAATGGGATAGACAGTCTGTTGGAGACTGTGATTGGCACAGAGCGTGAGATACAGTCTGTCAGAGACTGTGGTTAGCACAGAGCCGGAGGGACAATCTGTCTGAGACTGTGGTTGGCACAGAGCGGGTAGGACAGTCCATCTGAGACTGTGGTTGCCACAATGCGGTAGGGACAGTCTGTCTGAGATTGCTGTTGGCACAGAGCAGGAGGACAAATCCGACTGAGACTGTCGTTGGCACAGAATGGGATAGACAGTCTGTTGGAGACTGTGATTGGCACAGAGCGTGAGATACTGTCTGTCAGAGACTGTGGTTAGCACAGAGCCGGAGGGACAATCTGTCTGAGACTGTGGTTGGCACAGAGTGGGTGGGACAGTCTGTCTGAGACTGTGGTTGGCACTGAGCAGGAGGGACAGTCCATCTGAGACTATGGTTGGCACTGAGCGGGAGGGACAGTCTGTCTTAGACTGTGGTTGGCACAGAGTGGGAGGGACAATCTGTCTGAGACTGTGTTTGGCACAGAGCGGGAGGGAAAGTCCGTCTTCAACTGTGGTTGGCACACAGCGGGAAAGACAGTCTGTCTGAGACTGTTGTTGGCACACAGCAGGAAGGGCATTCTGTCCAAGACGTTGGCTGGGACATAGCAGGAGGTTCAGTCTGTCTGAGACTGTGGATGGCACAGAATGGGATAGAAAGTCTGTCTGAGACTGTGGTTGGCACAGAGCAGGAGTGACAGTCCGTCTGAGACAATAGTTGGCACAGAGTGGGAGTGGCAGTCTGTCTGAGACTGTGGTTGGCACAGAGCGGGAGGGACATTCCATCGGAAAGTGTGGTTGGCACAGAGCGGGCTGGACATCCTGTTTGAGACTGTGGTTGGCACAGTGCAGGAGGGACAGTTTGACTGAGACTCTGGTTGGCACAGAGCAGGAGGGACAGTCTGACTGCGACTGTGGTTGGCACAGAATGGGACAGACAGTCCGTTTGAGACTGTGGTTGGCACAGAGCGGGAGTGAGAGTCCTTCTGAGACAGTGGTTGGCAAAGATTGGGATAGAGAGTCCGTCTGAGACTGTGGTTGGCACAGAGCGGGAGGGACATTCCGTCAGAAACGGTGGTTGGCACAGAGCGGGAGTGAGAGTCCGTCTGAGACAGTGGTTGGCAAAGAGTGGGATAGAGAATCCGTCTGAGATTGTGGTTGGCACAGAGAGGGAGGGACAGTCTGTCTGAGACTGTGGTAGGCACAGAGCGGGAGGGACAGTCTGTCTGAGACTGTGTTTGGCACAGAGTGGGAGGGGCAGTCTATCTGAGACTGTGGTTGGCACAGAGCGGGAGTGAGAGTCCGTCTGAGACAGTGGTTGGCAAAGATTGGGATAGAGAGTCCGTCTGAGACTGTGGTTGGCACAGAGCGGGAGGGACATTCCGTCAGAAACGGTGGTTGGCACAGAGCGGGAGGGACAGTCCGTCTGAGACTGTGGCTGGCACAGTGTGGGAGGGGAAGTCTGTCTGTGACCCTAGTTGGCACAGAGTGGGAGGGACAGTCTGACTGAACATGTGGTTGGCACAGAGCGGGAGGGACAGTCTCTCTGAGACAGTGGTTGGCACAGAATATGATGAAAGGTCTGTCTGAGATCGTGGTTGGCACAGAGCAGGATGAACAGTCTGACTGCGACTGTGGTGGGTGCAAAATGGGATGAAAAGTCTGTCTGAGACTGTGGTTGGCAAAGAGCGGGAGGGACAGTCTCTCTGAGATCATGGTTGGCAGAGGGCAGGAAGGACAGTCTGACTGAGAATGCGGTTGGCACAGAATGGGATAGACAGTGTGTTTGAGACTGTGGTTGGCACAGTGCTGGAGGGACAGTCCATCTGAGACTTTGGTTGGCACTGAGCGAGAGTGACAGTACATCTGAGACTGTGGTTGGCACAGAGCTGGAGGGGTAGACTGTCTGAGACTGTGGTTGGCACAGAGCGGGAGGGTCTGTCCGTCTGAGACTGTCGTTAGCATAGAGCGGGAGGGACAGTCTGATGAGACTGTGGTTGGCACAGAGCAGGAGGGATATTCCGTCTGAGATCGCGGTTAGCACAGAGCAGGAGTGACAGTCTGACTGCGACTGTGGTTGGCACAGAATGGGATAGAAAGTCTGTTTGAGATTGTGGTTATCACAGAGCGGGAGGAACAGTCCATCTGAGACTGTGGCTGGCACAGTGTGGGAGGGGAAGTCTGTCTGAGACCCTAGTTGGCACAGAGTGGGAGGGACAGTCTGACTGAAAATGTGGTTGGCACAGAGCGGGAGGGACAGTCTCTCTGAGACAGTGGTTGGCACAGAATATGATGAAAGGTCTGTCTGAGATCGTTGTTGGCACAGAGCAGGATGAACAGTCTGACTGCGACTGTGGTGGGTGCAAAATGGGATGAAAAGTCTGTCTGAGACTGTGGTTGGCAAAGAGCGGGAGGGATAGTCTGTCTGAGACTGTGGTTGGCACAGAATAGGATGAAAAGTCTGTCTGAGACTGTGGTTGGCACAGAGCAGGAGGGACATTCTGTCTGATATCGTGTTTAGCACAGAGCAGGAGTGACAGTCTGACTGCGACTGTGGTTGGCACAGAATGGGATAGAAAGTCTGTTTGAGATTGTGGTTATCACAGAGCGGGAGGGACAGTCAATCTGAGACTGTGGCTGGCACAGTGCGGGAGGGACAGTCCGTCTGAGACCGTAGTAGGCACAGAGTGGGAGGGACAGTCTGTCTGAGATTGTGGTTAGCACAGAGCAGGAGGGACAGTCTGACTGCGATTGTGGTTGGCGCAGAGCAGGAGGGAAGGTCTGTCTGAGACTGTGGTTGGCACTAAGCAGGATTGGCACTGAAAGTGGGATAGACAGTCCGTCTGAGACCATAGTAGGCACAGAGTGGGAGGGACAATCTGTCTGAGATTGTGGTTCGCAGAGAGCGGGTGGGACAGTCTGTCTGAGACTGTAGTTGGCACAGAGCAGGAGGGAAGCTCTGTCTGAGACTGTGGTTGGCACTAAGCGGGAGGGACAGTCTGTCTGAGATTGTGGTTGGCTCAGATTGGGAGGGACAGTCTGACTGAGACTCTGGTTGGCACAGAGCAGGAGTGATAGTCTTACTGAGACTGTGGTTGGCACAGAATGGGATAGGATGTCTGTTTGAGACTTTAGTTGTCACAGAGCAGGTGGAACAGTCTGACTGAGACTGTGGTTGGCACAGAGCAGGAGACACAGTACGTCTGAGACTCTGGTTGGCACAGAGCGGGAGGGACAATCAGTCTGAGACTGTGGTTGGCACAGAGCAGAAGGGACAGTCTGAATGAGACTGTGGTTGGCATAGAATGGGTTAGACACTCTGTTTGAGACAGTGGTTGGCACAGAGTGGGAAGGACAGTCTGCCTGAGACTCTGGTTGGCACAGAGAGGGAGGGACAGTCTGTCTGAGACTGTGGTAGGCACAGAGCGGGAGGGACAGTCTGTCTGAGACTGTGGTTGGCACAGAGAGGGAGGGACAGTCTGTCTGAGACTGTGGTTGTCACAGAGCGGAATGGACACTCTGTCTGAGACTGTGATTGCCACAATGCGGTAGGGACAGTCTGTCTGAGATTGCGGTTGGCACAGAGCAGGAGGAACAATCCGACTGAGACTGTCGTTGGCACAGAATGGGATAGACAGTCTGTTGGAGACTGTGATTGGCACAGAGCGTGAGATACAGTCTGTCAGAGACTGTGGTTAGCACAGAGCCGGAGGGACAATCTGTCTGAGACTGTGGTTGGCACAGAGCGGGTAGGACAGTCCATCTGAGACTGTGGTTGCCACAATGCGGTAGGGACAGTCTGTCTGAGATTGCGGTTGGCACAGAGCAGGAGGAACAATCCGACTGAGACTGTCGTTGGCACAGAATGGGATAGACAGTCTGTTGGAGACTTTGATTGGCACAGAGCGTGAGATACAGTCTGTCAGAGACTGTGGTTAGCACAGAGCCGGAGGGACAATCTGCCTGAGACTGTGGTTGGCACAGAGCGGGTGGGACAGTCTGTCTGAGACTGTGGTTGGCACTGAGCAGGAGGGACAGTCCATCTGAGACTGTGGTTGGCACTGAGCGGGAGGGACAGTCTGTCTTAGACTGTGGTTGGCACAGAGCGGGAGGGACAATCTGTCTGAGACTGTGTTTGGCACAGAGCGGGAGGGAAAGTCCGTCTTCGACTGTGGTTGGCACACAGCGGGAAAGACAGTCTGTCTGAGACTGTTGTTGGCACACAGCAGGAAGGCCATTCTGTCCAAGACGTTGGCTGGGACATAGCAGGAGGTTCAGTCTGTCTAAGACTGTGGATGGCACAGAATGGGATAGAAAGTCTGTCTGAGACTGTGGTTGGCACAGAGCAGGAGTGACAGTCTGTCTGAGACTGTAGTTGGCACATAGCGGGAGGGACAGTCTGTCTGAGACCATAGTTGGCACAGAGCAGGAGGGACAGTCTGTCTGAGACCGTAGTTGGCACAGAGTGGGAGGGACCGTCTGCCTCAGACGGTGGTTGGCACAGAATGGGATGAAAAGTCTGTCTGAGACTGTGGTTGGAACAGAGCGGGTGGGACAGTATGTCTGAGACTGTGATTGGCACAATGCAGGAGGGACAGTCTGACTGAGACAGTGGTTGGCACAGAATGGGATAGACAGTCCATTTGAGACTGTGGTTGGCACAGAGCGGGAGAGACAGTCTGTGTGAAATTGTGGTTGGCACAGGGCAGGAGGGCCAGTCCGACTGAGACTGTGGTTGGCACAGAATGGGATAGACAGTCCGTTTGAGACTGTGGTTGGCACAGAGCGGGAGGGTCTGTCCGTCTGAGACTGTGGTTGGCACAGAGCAGGAGTGACAGTCCGTCTGAGACAATAGTTGGCACAGAGTGGGAGGGGCAGTCTGTCTGAGACTGTGGTTGGCACAGAGCGGGAGGGACATTCCGTCGGAAATTGTGGTTGGCACAGAGCGGGAGGGACATCCTGTTTGAGACTGTGTTTGGCACAGTGCAGGAGGGACAGTTTGACTGAGACTGTGGTTGGCACAGAGCAGGAGGGACAGTCTGACTGAGACTGTGGTTGGCACAGAATGGGATAGACAGTCCGTTTGAGACTGTGGTTGGCACAGAGCGGGAGTGAGAGTCCGTCTGAGACAGTGGTTGGCAAAGATTGGGATAGAGAGTCCGTCTGAGACTGTGGTTGGCACAGAGCGGGAGGGACATTCCGTCAGAAACGGTGGTTGGCACAGAACGGGAGTGAGAGTCCGTCTGAGACAGTGGTTGGCAAAGATTGGGATAGAGAATCCGTCTGAGACTGTGGTTGGCACAGAGAGGGAGGGACAGTCTGTCTGAGACAGTGGTAAGCACAGAGCGGGAGGGACAGTCTGTCTGAGACTGTGGTTGGCACAGAGAGGGAGGGACAGTCTGTCTGAGACTGTGGTTGGCACAGAGCGGAATGGACACTCTGTCTGAGACTGTGGTTGCCACAATGCGGTAGGGACAGTCTGTCTGAGATTGCGGTTGGCACAGAGCAGGAGGAACAATCCGACTGAGACAGTCGTTGGCACAGAATGGGATAGACAGTCTGTTGGAGACTTTGATTGGCACAGAGCGTGAGATACAGTCTGTGAGAGACTGTGGTTAGCACAGAGCCGGAGGGACAATCTGTCTGAGACTGTGGTTGGCACAGAGCGGGTAGGACAGTCCATCTGAGACTGTGGTTGCCACAATGCGGTAGGGACAGTCTTTCTGAGATTGCGGTTGGCACAGAGCAGGAGGAACAATCCGACTGAGACTGTCGTTGGCACAGAATGGGATAGACAGTCTGTTGGAGACTGTGATTGGCACAGAGCGTGAGATACAGTCTGTCAGAGACTGTGGTTAGCACAGAGCCGGAGGGACAATCTGTCTGAGACTGTGGTTGGCACAGAGCGGGTGGGACAGTCTGTCTGAGACTGTGGTTGGCAATGAGCAGGATGGACAGTCCATCTGAGACTGTGGTTGGCACTGAGCGGGAGGGACAGTCTGTCTTAGACTGTGGTTGGCACAGAGCGGGAGGGACAATCTGCCTGAGACTGTGTTTGGCACAGAGCGGGAGGGAAAGACCGTCTTCGACTGTGGTTGGCACACACTGGGAAAGACAGTCTGTCTGAGACTGTTGTTGGCACACAGAAGGAAGGCCATTCTGTCCAAGACGTTGGCTGGGACATAGCAGGAGGTTCAGTCTGTCTGAGACTGTGGATGGCACAGAATGGGATAGAAAGTCTGTCTGAGACTGTGGTTGGCACAGAGCGGGAGGGACATTCTGTCAGAAACGGTGGTTGGCACAGAGCGGGAGGGACAGTCCGTCTGAGACTGTGGCTGGCACAGTGCGGGAGGGGAAGTCTGTCTGAGACCCTAGTTGGCACAGAGTGGGAGTGACAGTCTGACTGAACATGTGGTTGGCACAGAGCGGGAGGGACAGTCTCTCTGAGACAGTGGTTGGCACAGAATATGATGAAAGGTCTGTCTGAGATCGTGGTTGGCACAGAACAGGATGAACAGTCTGACTGCGACTGTGGTGGGTGCAAAATGGGATGAAAGTCTGTCTGAGACTGTGGTTGGCAAAGAGCGGGAGGGACAGTCTCTCTGAGATCGTGGTTGGCAGAGGGCAGGAGGGACAGTCTGACTGAGAATGTGGTTGGCACAGAATGGGATAGACAGTGCGTTTGAGACTGTGGTTGGCACAGTGCTGGAGGGACAGTCCGTCTGAGACTGTGGTTGGCACTGAGTGAGAGTGACAGTACATCTGAGACTGTGGTTGGCACAGAGCTGGAGGGGTAGACTGTCTGAGACTGTGGTTGGCACAGAGCGGGAGGGTCTGTCCGTCTGAGACTGTCGTTAGCATAGAGCGGGAGGGACAGTCTGATGAGACTGTGGTTGGCACAGAGCAGGAGGGATATTCCGTCTGAGACTGTGGTAGGCACAGAGCGGTAGCGACAATCTGTCTGAGACTGTGGTTGGCACCGAATGGGATAGACAGTCTGTTTGAGACTGTGGTTGGCACAGACTGGGAATGACAGTCCTTCTGAGACTGTAGCTGGCATAGAGCGGGAGGGAAAGTCTGTCTGAGACCGTAGTTGGCACAGAGTGGGAGGGACCGTCTGTCTGGGACTGTGGTTGGTACAGAGCGGGAGGGACAGTCTGTCTGAGACTGTGGTTGGCACAGAATAGGATGAAAAGTCTGTCTGAGACTGTGGTTGGCACAGAGCAGGAGGGACATTCTGACTGAGATCGTGGTTAGCACAGAGCAGGAGTGACAGTCTGACTGCGACTGTGGTTGGCACAGAATGGGATAGAAAGTCTGTTTGAGATTGTGGTTATCACAGAGCGGGAGGGACAGTCCATCTGAGACTGTGGCTGGCACAGTGCGGGAGGGACAGTCTGTCTGAGACTGTGGTTGGCACAGAGAGGGAGGGACAGTCTGTCTGAGACTGTGGTTGGCACAGAGCGGAATGGACACTCTGTCTGAGACTGTGGTTGCCACAATGCGGTAGGGACAGTCTGTCTGAGATTGTGGTTGGCACAGAGCAGGAGGAACAATCCGACTGAGACTGTCGTTGGCACAGAATGGGATAGACAGTCTGTTGGAGACTGTGATTGGCACAGAGCGTGAGATACAGTCTGTCAGAGACTGTGGTTAGCACAGAGCCGGAGGGACAATCTGTCTGAGACTGTGGTTGGCACAGAGCGGGTGGGACAGTCTGTCTGAGACTGTGGTTGGCACAGAGCAGGAGGGACAGTCTGTCTGAGACTGTAGTTGGCACATAGCGGGAGGGACAGTCTGTCTGAGACTGTAGTTGGCACAGAGTGGGAGGGACCGTCTGCCTCAGACGTTGGTGGGCACAGAATGGGATGAAAAGTCTGTCTGAGACTGTGGTTGGAACAGAGCGGGTGGGACAGTATGTCTGAGACTGTGGTTGGCACAGTGCAGGAGGGACAGTCTGACTGAGACAGTGGTTGGCACAGAATGGGATAGACAGTCCATTTGAGACTGTGGTTGGCACAGAGCGGGAGAGACAGTCTGTGTGAAATTGTGGTTGGCACAGGGCAGGAGGGCCAGTCCGACTGAGACTGTGGTTGGCACAGAATGGGATAGACAGTCCGCTTGAGACTGTGGTTGGCACAGAGCGGGAGGGTCTGTCCGTCTGAGACTGTGGTTGGCACAGAGCAGGAGTGACAGTCCGTCTGAGACAATAGTTGGCACAGAGTGGGAGGGGCAGTCTGTCTGAGACTGTGGTTGGCACAGAGCGGGAGGGACATTCCGTCAGAAATTGTGGTTGGCACAGAGCAGGAGGGACATCCTGTTTGAGACTGTGGTTGGCACAGTGCAGGAGGGACAGTTTGACTGAGACTGTGGTTGGCACAGAGCGGGAGTGAGAGTCCGTCTGAGACAGTGGTTGGCAAAGATTGGGATAGAGAGTCCGTCTGAGACTGTGGTTGGCACAGAGCGGGAGGGACATTCCGTCAGAAACGGTGGTTGGCACAGAGCGGGAGGGACATCCTGTCTGAGACTGTGGTTGGCACAGAGCAGGAGGGACCGTCTGTCTGAGACTGTGGTTGGCAAAGAATGGGATAGAAAGTCTGTTTGAGATTGTGGTTATCACAGAGCGGGAGGGACAGTCCGTCTGAGACTGTGGCTGGCACAGTGCGGGAGGGGAAGTCTGTCTGAGACCGTAGTTGGCACAGAGAGGGATGGACAGTCTGACTGAACATGTAGTTGGCACAGAACGGGAGGGACAGTCTCTCTGAGACAGTGGTTGGCACAGAATATGATGAAAGGTCTGTCTGAGATCGTGGTTGGCACAGAGCAGGATGAACAGTCTGACTGCGACTGTGGTGGGTGCAAAATGGGATGAAAAGTCTGTCTGAGACTGTGGTTGGCAAAGAGCGGGAGGGACAGTCTCTCTGAGATCGTGGTTGGCAGAGGGCAGGAGGGACAGTCTGACTGAGAATGTGGTTGGCACAGAATGGGATAGACAGTGCGTTTGAGACTGTGGTTGGCACAGTGCTGGAGGGACAGTCCGTCTGAGACTGTGGTTGGCACTGAGCGAGAGTGACAGTACATCTGAGACTGTGGTTGGCACAGAGTTGGAGGGGTAGACTGTCTGAGACTGTGGTTGGCACAGAGCGGGAGGGTCTGTCCGTCTGAGACTGTCGTTAGTACAGAGCAGGAGGGACAGTCTGATGAGACTGTGGTTGGCACAGAGCAGGAGGGATATTCCGTCTGAGACTGTGGTAGGCACAGAGCGGTAGCGACAATCTGTCTGAGACTGTGGTTGGCACAGAATGGGATAGACAGTCTGTTTGAGACTGTGGTTGGCACAGAGTGGGAGGGACAGTCCGTCTGAGACTGTGCCTGGCATAGAGCGGGAGGGAAAGTCTGTCTGAGACCGTAGTTGGCACAGAGTGGGAGGGACCGTCTGTCTGAGTCTGTGGTTGGCACAGAGCGGGAGGGATAGTCTGTCTGAGACTGTGGTTGGCACAGAATAGGATGAAAAGTCTGTCTGAGACTGTGGTTGGCACAGAGCAGGAGGGACATTCTGTCTGAGATCGTGGTTAGCACAGAGCAGGAGTGACAGTCTGACTGCGACTGTGGTTGGCACAGAATGGGATAGAAAGTCTGTTTGAGATTGTGGTTATCACAGAGCAGGAGGGACAGTCCATCTGAGACTGTGGCTGGCACAGTGCGGGAGGGACAGTCCGTCTGAGACCGTAGTAGGCACAGAGTGGGAGGGACAGTCTGTCTGAGATTGTGGTTAGCACAGAGCAGGAGGGACAGTCAGACTGCGATTGTGGTTGGCGCAGAGCAGGAGGGAAGGTCTGTCTGAGACTGTGGTTGGCACTAAGCAGGATTGGCACTGAAAGTGGGATAGACAGTCCGTCTGAGACCATAGTAGGCACAGAGTGGGAGGGACAATCTGTCTGAGGTTGTGGTTCGCAGAGAGCGGGTGGGACAGTCTGTCTGAGACTGTAGTTGGCACAGAGCAGGAGGGAAGGTCTGTCTGAGACTGTGGTTGGCACTAAGAGGGAGGGACAGTCTGTCTGAGATTGTGGTTGGCTCAGATGGGGAGGGACAGTCTGACTGAGACTCTGGTTGGCACAGAGCAGGAGTGATAGTCTTACTGAGACTGTGGTTGGCACAGAATGGGATAGGATGTCTGTTTGAGACTTTAGTTGTCACAGAGCGGGAGGGACAGTCCGTCTGAGACTATGGTTGGCGGAGAGTGGGAGGGACATTCCGTCTGAGACTGTGGTTGGCACAGAATGGGATAAAAAGTCTCGTTGAGATTGTGGTTATCACAGAGCGGGAGGGACAGTCCATCTGAGACTGTGGCTGGCACAGTGCGGGAGGGACAGTCCGTCTGAGACCGTAGTAGGCACAGAGTGGGAGGGACAATCTGTCTGAGATTGTGGTTCGCAGAGAGCGGGTGGGACATTCTGTCTGAGACTGTTGTTGGCACAGAGCAGGAGGGAAGGTCTGTCTGAGACTGTGGTTGGCACTAAGAGGGAGGGACAGTCTGTCTGAGATTGTGGTTGGCTCAGATGGGGAGGGACAGTCAGACTGAGACTCTGGTTGGCACAGAGCAGGAGTGATAGTCTTACTGAGACTGTGGTTGGCACAGAATGGGATAGGATGTCTCTTTGAGACTTTAGTTGTCACAGAGCAGGAGGGACAGTCCGTCTGAGACTATGGTTGGCGTAGAGTGGGAGGGACATTCCGTCTGAGACTGTGGTTGGCACAGAGCAGGTGGAACAGTCTGACTGAGACTGTGGTTGGCACAGAGCAGGAGACACAGTACGTCTGAGACTCTGGTTGGCACAGAGCGGGAGGGACAATCAGTCTGAGACTGTGGTTGGCACAGAGCAGAAGGGACAGTCTGAATGAGACTGTGGTTGGCATAGAATGGGTTAGACACTCTGTTTGAGACAGTGGTTGGCACAGAGTGGGAAGGACAGTCTGTCTGAGACTCTGGTTGGCACAGAGAGGGAGGGACAGTCTGTCTGAGACTGTGGTTGGCACAGAGCGGGAGGGACAGTCTGTCTGAGACTGTGGTTGGCACAGAGAGGGAGGGACAGTCTGTCTGAGACTGTGGTTGGCACAGAGCAGAATGGACACTCTGTCTGAGACTGTGGTTGCCACAATGCGGTAAGGACAGTCTGTCTGAGATTGCGGTTGGCACAGAGCAGGAGGAACAATCCGACTGAGACTATCGTTGGCACAGAATGGGATAGACAGTCTGTTGGAAACTGTGATTGGCACAGAGCGTGAGATACAGTCTGTCAGAGACTGTGGTTAGCACAGAGCCAGATGGACAACCTGTCTGAGACTGTGGTTGGCACAGAGCGGGTGGTACAGTCTGTCTGAGACTGTGGTTGGCACTGAGCAGGAGGGACAGTCCATCTGAGACTGTGGTTGGCACTGAGCGGGAGGGACAGTCTGTCTTAGACTGTGGTTGGCACAGAGCGGGAGGGACAATCTGTCTGAGACTGTGTTTGGCACAGAGCGGGAGGGAAAGTCCGTCTTCGACTGTGGTTGGCACACAGCGGGAAAGACAGTCTGTCTGAGACTGTTGTTGGCACACAGCAGGAAGGCCATTCTGTCCAAGACGTTGGCTGGGACATAGCAGGAGGTTCAGTCGGTCTGAGACTGTGGATGGCACAGAATGGGATAGAAAGTCTGTCTGAGACTGTAGTTGGCACATAGCGGGAGGGACAGTCTGTCTGAGACCGTAGTTGGCACAGAGTGGGAGGGACCGTCTGCCTCAGACGGTGGTTGGCACAGAATGGGATGAAAAGTCTGTCTGAGACTGTGGTTGGAACAGAGCGGGTGGGACAGTATGTCTGAGACTGTGGTTGGCACAGTGCAGGAGGGACAGTCTGACTGAGACAGTGGTTGGCACAGAATGGGATAGACAGCCCATTTGAGACTGTGGTTGGCACAGAGCGGGAGAGACAGTCTGTGTGAAATTGTGGTTGGCACAGGGCAGGAGGGCCAGTCCGACTGAGACTGTGGTTGGCACAGAATGGGATAGACAGTCCGTTTGAGACTGTGGTTGGCACAGAGCGGGAGGGTCTGTCCGTCTGAGACTGTGGTTGGCACAGAGCAGGAGTGACAGTCCGTCTGAGACAATAGTTGGCACAGAGTGGGAGGGGCAGTCTGTCTGAGACTGTGGTTGGCACAGAGCGGGAGGGACATTCCGTCGGAAATTGTGGTTGGCACAGAGCAGGAGGGACATCCTGTTTGAGAATGTGGTTGGCACAGTGCAGGAGGGACAGTTTGACTGAGACTGTGGTTGGCACAGAGCGGGAGTGAGAGTCCGTCTGAGACAGTGGTTGGCAAAGATTGGGATAGAGAGTCCGTCTGAGACTGTGGTTGGCACAGAGCGGGAGGGACATTCCGTCAGAAACGGTGGTTGGCACAGAGCGGGAGGGACATCCTGTCTGAGACTGTGGTTGGCACAAAGCAGGAGGGACCGTCTGTCTGAGACTGTGGTTGGCACAGAATGGGATAGAAAGTCTGTTTGAGATTGTGGTTATCACAGAGCGGGAGGGACAGTCCATCTGAGACTGTGGCTGGCACAGTGCGGGAGGGACAGTCCGTCTGAGACTGTAGTAGGCACAGATTGGGAGGGACAGTCTGTCTGAGATTGTGGTTAGCACAGAGCAGGAGGGACAGTCTGACTGCGATTGTGGTTGGCGCAGAGCAGGAGGGAAGGTCTGTCTGAGACTGTGGTTGGCACTAAGCAGGATTGGCACTGAAAGTGGGATAGACAGTCCGTCTGAGACCATAGTAGGCACAGAGTGGGAGGGACAATCTGTCTGAGATTGTGGTTCGCAGAGAGCGGGTGGGACAGTCTGTCTGAGACTGTAGTTGGCACAGAGCAGGAGGGAAGGTCTGTCTGAGACTGTGGTTGGCACTAAGCGGGAGGGACAGTCTGTCTGAGATTGTGGTTGGCTCAGATGGGGAGGGACAGTCTGACTGAGACTCTGGTTGGCACAGAGCAGGAGTGATAGTCTTACTGAGACTGTGGTTGGCACAGAATGGGATAGGATGTCTGTTGAGACTTTAGTTGTCACAGAGCGGGAGGGACAGTCCGTCTGAGACTATGGTTGGCGGAGAGTGGGAGGGACATTCCGTCTGAGACTGTGGTTGGCACAGAGCAGGTGGAACAGTCTGACTGAGACTGTGGTTGGCACAGAGCAGGAGACACAGTACGTCTGAGACTCTGGTTGGCACAGAGTGGGAGGGACAATCAGTCTGAGACTGTGGTCGGCACAGAGCAGAAGGGACAGTCTGAATGAGACTGTGGTTGGCATAGAATGGGTTAGACACTCTGTTTGAGACAGTGGTTGGCACAGAGTGGGAAGGACAATCTGTCTGAGACTGTGGTTGGCACAGAGAGGGACGGACAGTCTGTCTGAGACTGTGGTTGGCACAGAGCGGGAGGGACAGTCTGTCTGAGACTGTGGTTGGCACAGAGAGGGAGGGACAGTCTGTCTGAGACTGTGATTGGCACAGAGCGGAATGGACAGTCTGTCTGAGATTGCGGTTGGCACAGAGCAGGAGGAACAATCCGACTGAGACTGTCGTTGGCACAGAATGGGATAGACAGTCTGTTGGAGACTGTGATTGGCACAGAGCGTGAGATACAGTCTGTCAGAGACTGTGGTTAGCACAGAGCCGGAGGGACAATCTGTCTGAGACTGTGCTTGGCACAGAGCGGGTAGGACAGTCCATCTGAGACTGTGGTTGCCACAATGCGGTAGGGACAGTCTGTCTGAGATTGCGGTTGGCACAGAGCAGGAGGAACAATCCAACTGAGACTGTCGTTGGCACAGAATGGGATAGAGAGTCTGTTGGAGACTGTGATTGGCACAGAGCGTGAGATACAGTCTGTCAGAGACTGTGGTTAGCACAGAGCCAGATGGACAACCTGTCTGAGACTGTGGTTGGCACAGAGCGGGTGGTACAGTCTGTCTGAGACTGTGGTTGGCACTGAGCAGGAGGGACAGTCCATCTGAGACTGTGGTTGGCACTGAGCGGGAGGGACAGTCTGTCTTAGACTGTGGTTGGCACAGAGCGGGAGGGACAATATGTCTGAGACTGTGTTTGGCACAGAGCGGGAGGGAAAGTCCGTCTTCGACTGTGGTTGGCACACAGCGGGAAAGACAGTCTGTCTGAGACTGTTATTGGCACACAGCAGGAAGGCCATTCTGTCCAAGACGTTGGCTGGGACATAGCAGGAGGTTCAGTCTGTCTGAGACTGTGGATGGCACAGAATGGGATAGAAAGTCTGTCTGAGACTGTGGTTGGCACAGAGCAGGAGGGACAGTCTGTCTGAGACTGTAGTTGACACATAGCGGGAGGGACAGTCTGTCTGAGACCGTAGTTGGCACAGAGTGGGAGGGACCGTCTGCCTCAGACGGTGGTTGGCACAGAATGGGATGAAAAGTCTGTCTGAGTCTGTGGTTGGCACAGAGCGGGAGAGACAGTCTGTGTGAAATTCTGGTTGGCACAGGGCAGGAGGGCCAGTCCGACTGAGACTGTGGTTGGCACAGAATGGGATAGAAAGTCCGTTTGAGACTGTGGTTGACACAGAGCGGGAGGGTCTGTCCGTCTGAGACTGTGGTTGGCACAGAGCAGGAGTGACAGTCCGTCTGAGACAATAGTTGGCACAGAGTGGGAGGGGCAGTCTGTCTGAGACTGTGGTTGGCACAGAGCGGGAGGGACATTCCGTCAGAAATTGTGGTTGGCACAGAGCAGGAGGGACATCCTGTTTGAGACTGTGGTTGGCACAGTGCAGGAGGGACAGTTTGACTGAGACTGTGGTTGGCACAGAGCGGGAGTGAGAGTCCGTCTGAGACAGTGGTTGACAAAGATTGGGATAGAGAGTCCGTCTGAGACTGTGGTTGGCACAGAGCGGGAGGGACATTCCGTCAGAAACGGTGGTTGGCACAGACCGGGAGGGACATCCTGTCTGAGACTGTGGTTGGCACAGAGCAGGAGGGACCGTCTGTCTGAGACTGTGGTTGGCACAGAATGGGATAGAAAGTCTGTTTGAGATTGTGGTTATCACAGAGCGGGAGGGACAGTCCGTCTGAGACTGTGGCTGGCACAGTGCGGGAGGGGAAGTCTGTCTGAGACCGTAGTTGGCACAGAGTGGGATGGACAGTCTGACTGAACATGTAGTTGGCACAGAGCGGGAGGGACAGTCTCTCTGAGACAGTGGTTGGCACAGAATATGATGAAAGGTCTGTCTGAGATCGTGGTTGGCACAGAGCAGGATGAACAGTCTGACTGCGACTGTGGTGGGTGCAAAATGGGATGAAAAGTCTGTCTGAGACTGTGGTTGGCAAAGAGCGGGAGGGACAGTCTCTCTGAGATCGTGGTTGGCAGAGGGCAGGAGGGACAGTCTGACTGAGAATGTGGTTGGCACAGAATGGGATAGACAGTGCGTTTGAGACTGTGGTTGGCACAGTGCTGGAGGGACAGTCCGTCTGAGACTGTGGTTGGCACTGAGCGAGAGTGACAGTACATCTGAGACTGTGGTTGGCACAGAGCTGGAGGGGTAGACTGTCTGAGACTGTGGTTGGCACAGAGCGGGAGGGTCTGTCCGTCTGAGACTGTCGTTAGCACAGAGCAGGAGGGACAGTCTGATGAGACTGTGGTTGGCACAGAGCAGGAGGGATATTCCGTCTGAGACTGTGGTAGGCACAGAGCGGGTAGCGACAATCTGTCTGAGACTGTGGTTGGCACAGAATGGGATAGACAGTCTGTTTGAGACTGTGGTTGGCACAGAGTGGGAGGGACAGTCCGTCTGAGACTGTGGCTGGCATAGAGCGGGAGGGAAAGTCTGTCTGAGACCGTAGTTGGCACAGAGTGGGAGGGACCGTCTGTCTGGGTCTGTGGTTGGCACAGAGCGGGAGGGATAGTCTGTCTGAGACTGTGGTTGGCACAGAATAGGATGAAAAGTCTGTCTGAGACTGTGGTTGGCACAGAGCAGGAGGGACATTCTGTCTGAGATCGTGGTTAGCACAGAGCAGGAGTGACAGTCTGACTGCGACTGTGGTTGGCACAGAATGGGATAGAAAGTCTGTTTGAGATTGTGGTTATCACAGAGCGGGAGGGACAGTCCATCTGAGACTGTGGCTGGCACAGTGCGGGAGGGACAGTCCGTCTGAGACCGTAGTAGGCACAGAGTGGGAGGGACAGTCTGTCTGAGATTGTGGTTAGCACAGAGCCGGAGGGACAATCTGTCTGAGACTGTGCTTGGCACAGAGCGGGTAGGACAGTCCATCTGAGACTGTGGTTGCCACAATGCGGTAGGGACAGTCTGTCTGAGATTGCGGTTGGCACAGAGCAGGAGGAACAATCCAACTGAGACTGTCGTTGGCACAGAATGGGATAGAGAGTCTGTTGGAGACTGTGATTGGCACAGAGCGTGAGATACAGTCTGTCAGAGACTGTGGTTAGCACAGAGCCAGATGGACAACCTGTCTGAGACTGTGGTTGGCACAGAGCGGGTGGTACAGTCTGTCTGAGACTGTGGTTGGCACTGAGCAGGAGGGACAGTCCATCTGAGACTGTGGTTGGCACTGAGCGGGAGGGACAGTCTGTCTTAGACTGTGGTTGGCATAGAGCGGGAGGGACAATATGTCTGAGACTGTGTTTGGCACAGAGCGGGAGGGAAAGTCCGTCTTCGACTGTGGTTGGCACACAGCGGGAAAGACAGTCTGTCTGAGACTGTTATTGGCACACAGCAGGAAGGCCATTCTGTCCAAGACGTTGGCTGGGACATAGCAGGAGGTTCAGTCTGTCTGAGACTGTGGATGGCACAGAATGGGATAGAAAGTCTGTCTGAGACTGTGGTTGGCACAGAGCAGGAGGGACAGTCTGTCTGAGACTGTAGTTGACACATAGCGGGAGGGACAGTCTGTCTGAGACCGTAGTTGGCACAGAGTGGGAGGGACCGTCTGCCTCAGACGGTGGTTGGCACAGAATGGGATGAAAAGTCTGTCTGAGTCTGTGGTTGGCACAGAGCGGGAGAGACAGTCTGTGTGAAATTGTGGTTGGCACAGGGCAGGAGGGCCAGTCCGACTGAGACTGTGGTTGGCACAGAATGGGATAGACAGTCCGTTTGAGACTGTGGTTGACACAGAGCGGGAGGGTCTGTCCGTCTGAGACTGTGGTTGGCACAGAGCAGGAGTGACAGTCCGTCTGAGACAATAGTTGGCACAGAGTGGGAGGGGCAGTCTGTCTGAGACTGTGGTTGGCACAGAGCGGGAGGGACATTCCGTCAGAAATTGTGGTTGGCACAGAGCAGGAGGGACATCCTGTTTGAGACTGTGGTTGGCACAGTGCAGGAGGGACAGTTTGACTGAGACTGTGGTTGGCACAGAGCGGGAGTGAGAGTCCGTCTGAGACAGTGGTTGACAAAGATTGGGATAGAGAGTCCGTCTGAGACTGTGGTTGGCACAGAGCGGGAGGGACATTCCGTCAGAAACGGTGGTTGGCACAGACCGGGAGGGACATCCTGTCTGAGACTGTGGTTGGCACAGAGCAGGAGGGACCGTCTGTCTGAGACTGTGGTTGGCACAGAATGGGATAGAAAGTCTGTTTGAGATTGTGGTTATCACAGAGCGGGAGGGACAGTCCGTCTGAGACTGTGGCTGGCACAGTGCGGGAGGGGAAGTCTGTCTGAGACCGTAGTTGGCACAGAGTGGGAGGGACAGTCTGACTGAACATGTAGTTGGCACAGAGCGGGAGGGACAGTCTCTCTGAGACAGTGGTTGGCACAGAATATGATGAAAGGTCTGTCTGAGATCGTGGTTGGCACAGAGCAGGATGAACAGTCTGACTGCGACTGTGGTGGGTGCAAAATGGGATGAAAAGTCTGTCTGAGACTGTGGTTGGCAAAGAGCGGGAGGGACAGTCTCTCTGAGATCGTGGTTGGCAGAGGGCAGGAGGGACAGTCTGACTGAGAATGTGGTTGGCACAGAATGGGATAGACAGTGCGTTTGAGACTGTGGTTGGCACAGTGCTGGAGGGACAGTCCGTCTGAGACTGTGGTTGGCACTGAGCGAGAGTGACAGTACATCTGAGACTGTGGTTGGCACAGAGCTGGAGGGGTAGACTGTCTGAGACTGTGGTTGGCACAGAGCGGGAGGGTCTGTCCGTCTGAGACTGTCGTTAGCACAGAGCAGGAGGGACAGTCTGATGAGACTGTGGTTGGCACAGAGCAGGAGGGATATTCCGTCTGAGACTGTGGTAGGCACAGAGCGGTAGCGACAATCTGTCTGAGACTGTGGTTGGCACAGAATGGGATAGACAGTCTGTTTGAGACTGTGGTTGGCACAGAGTGGGAGGGACAGTCCGTCTGAGACTGTGGCTGGCATAGAGCGGGAGGGAAAGTCTGTCTGAGACCGTAGTTGGCACAGAGTGGGAGGGACCGTCTGTCTGGGTCTGTGGTTGGCACAGAGCGGGAGGGATAGTCTGTCTGAGACTGTGGTTGGCACAGAATAGGATGAAAAGTCTGTCTGAGACTGTGGTTGGCACAGAGCAGGAGGGACATTCTGTCTGAGATCGTGGTTAGCACAGAGCAGGAGTGACAGTCTGACTGCGACTGTGGTTGGCACAGAATGGGATAGAAAGTCTGTTTGAGATTGTGGTTATCACAGAGCGGGAGGGACAGTCCATCTGAGACTGTGGCTGGCACAGTGCGGGAGGGACAGTCCGTCTGAGACCGTAGTAGGCACAGAGTGGGAGGGACAGTCTGTCTGAGATTGTGGTTAGCACAGAGCAGGAGGGACAGTCTGACTGCGATTGTGGTTGGCGCAGAGCAGGAGGGAAGGTCTGTCTGAGACTGTGGTTGGCACTAAGCAGGATTAGCACTGAAAGTGGGATAGACAGTCCGTCTGAGACCATAGTAGGCACAGAGTGGGAGGGACAATCTGTCTGAGATTGTGGTTCGCAGAGAGCGGGTGGGACAGTCTGTCTGAGACTGTAGTTGGCACAGAGCAGGAGGGAAGGTCTGTCTGAGACTGTGGTTGGCACTAAGCGGGAGGGACAGTCTGTCTGAGATTGTGGTTGGCTCAGATGGGGAGGGACAGTCTGACTGAGACTCTGGTTGGCACAGAGCAGGAGTGATAGTCTTACTGAGACTGTGGTTGGCACAGAATGGGATAGGATGTCTGTTTGAGACTTTAGTTGTCACAGAGCGGGAGGGACAGTCCGTCTGAGACTATGGTTGGCGGAGAGTGGGAGGGACATTCCGTCTGAGACTGTGGTTGGCACCGAATGGGATTAAAAAGTCTCATTGAGATTGTGGTTATCACAGAGCGGGAGGGACAGTCCATCTGAGACTGTGGCTGGCACAGTGCGGGAGGGACAGTCCATCTGAGACTGTACTAGGCACAGAGTGGGAGGGACAATCTGTCTGAGATTGTGGTTCGCAGAGAGCGGGTGGGACAGTCTGTCTGAGACTGTAGTTGGCACAGAGCAGGAGGGAAGGTCTGTCTGAGACTGTGGTTGGCACTAAGCGGGAGGGACAGTCTGTCTGAGATTGTGGTTGGCTCAGATGGGGAGGGACAGTCTGACTGAGACTCTGGTTGGCACAGAGCAGGAGTGATAGTCTTACTGAGACTGTGGTTGGCACAGAATGGGATAGGATGTCTCTTTGAGACTTTAGTTGTCACAGAGCGGGAGGGACAGTCCGTCTGAGACTATGGTTGGTGTAGAGTGGGAGGGACATTCCGTCTGAGACTGTGGTTGGCACAGAGCAGGTGGAACACTCTGACTGAGACTGTGGTTGGCACAGAGCAGGAGACACAGTACGTCTGAGACTCTGGTTGGCACAGAGCGGGAGGGGCAATCAGTCTTAGACTGTGGTTGGCACAGAGCAGAAGGGACAGTCTGAATGAGACTGTGGTTGGCATAGAATGGGTTAGACACTCTGTTTGAGACAGTGGTTGGCACAGAGTGGGAAGGACAGTCTGTCTGAGACTCTGGTTGGCACAGAGAGGGAGGGACAGTCTGTCTGAGACTGTGGTTGGCACAGAGCGGGAGGGACAGTCTGTCTGAGACTGTGGTTGGCACAGAGAGGGAGGGACAGTCTGTCTGAGACTGTGGTTGGCACAGAGCGGAATGGACACTCTGTCTGAGACTGTGGTTGCCACAATGCGGTAGGGACAGTCTGTCTGAGATTGCGGTTGGCACAGAGCAGGAGGAACAATCCGACTGAGACTGTTGTTGGCACAGAATGGGATAGACAGTCTGTTGGAGACTGTGATTGGCACAGGGCGTGAGAAACAGTCTGTCAGAGACTGTGGTTAGCACAGAGCCAGATGGACAACCTGTCTGAGACTGTGCTTGGCACAGAGCGGGTGGTACAGTCTGTCTGAGACTGTGGTTGGCACAGAGCGGGAGGGACAATCTGTCTGAGACTGTGTTTGGCACAGAGCGGGAGGGAAAGTCCGTCTTCGACTGTGGTTGGCACACAGCGGGAAAGACAGTCTGTCTGAGACTGTTATTGGCACACAGCAGGAAGGCCATTCTGTCCAAGACGTTGGCTGGGACATAGCAGGAGGTTCAGTCTGTCTGAGACTGTGGATGGCACAGAATGGGATAGAAAGTCTGTCTGAGACTGTGGTTGGCACAGAGCAGGAGGGACAGTCTGTCTGAGACTGTAGTTGACACATAGCGGGAGGGACAGTCTGTCTGAGACCGTAGTTGGCACAGAGTGGGAGGGACCGTCTGCCTCAGACGGTGGTTGGCACAGAATGGGATGAAAAGTCTGTCTGAGACTGTGGTTGGCACAGAGCGGGAGAGACAGTCTGTGTGAAATTGTGGTTGGCACAGGGCAGGAGGGCCAGTCCGACTGAGACTGTGGTTGGCACAGAATGGGATAGACAGTCCGTTTGAGACTGTGGTTGGCACAGAGCGGGAGGGTCTGTCCGTCTGAGACTGTGGTTGGCACAGAGCAGGAGTGACAGTCCGTCTGAGACAATAGTTGGCACAGAGTGGGAGGGGCAGTCTGTCTGAGACTGTGGTTGGCACAGAGCGGGAGGGACATTCCGTCGGAAATTGTGGTTGGCACAGAGCAGGAGGGACATCCTGTTTGAGACTGTGGTTGGCACAGTGCAGGAGGGACAGTTTGACTGAGACTGTGGTTGGCACAGAGCGGGAGTGAGAGTCCGTCTGAGACAGTGGTTGGCAAAGATTGGGATAGAGAGTCCGTCTCAGAGTGTGGTTGGCACAGAGCGGGAGGGACATTCCGTCAGAAACGGTGGTTGGCACAGAGCGGGAGGGACATCCTGTCTGAGACTGTGGTTGGCACAGAGCAGGAGGGACAGTCTGTCTGAGACTGTGGTTGGCACAGAATGGGATAGAAAGTCTGTTTGAGATTGTGGTTATCACAGAGCGGGAGGGACAGTCCGTCTGAGACTGTTGCTGGCACAGTGCGGGAGGGGAAGTCTGTCTGAGACCGTAGTTGGCACAGAGTGGGATGGACAGTCTGACTGAACATGTGGTTGGCACAGTGCGGGAGGGACAGTCTCTCTGAGACAGTGGTTGGCACAGAATATGATGAAAGGTCTGTCTGAGATCGTGGTTGGCACAGAACAGGATGAACAGTCTGACTGCGACTGTGGTGGGTGCAAAATGGGATGAAAAGTCTGTCTGAGACTGTGGTTGGCAAAGAGCGGGAGGGACAGTCTCTCTGAGATCGTGGTTGGCAGACGGCAGGAGGGACAGTCTGACTGAGAATGTGGTTGGCACAGAATGGGATATATAGTGCGTTTGAGACTGTGGTTGGCACAGTGCTGGAGGGACAGTCCGTCTGAGACTGTGGTTGGCACTGAGCGAGAGTGACAGTACATCTGAGACTGTGGTTGGCACAGAGCTGGAGGGGTAGACTGTCTGAGACTGTGGTTGGCACAGAGTGGGAGGGTCTGTCCGTCAGAGACTGTCGTTAGCACAGAGCAGGAGGGACAGTCTGATGAGACTGTGGTTGGCACAGAGCAGGAGGGATATTCCGTCTGAGACTGTGGTAGGCACAGAGCGGTAGCGACAATCTGTCTGAGACTGTGGTTGGCACAGAATGGGATAGACAGTCTGTTTGAGACTGTGGTTGGCACAGAGTGGGAGGGACAGTCCGTCTGAGACTGTGGCTGGCATAGAGCGGGAGGGAGAGCCTGTCTGAGACCGTAGTTGGCACAGAGTGGGAGGGACCGTCTGTCTGGGACTGTGGTTGGCACAGAATAGGATGAAAAGTCTGTCTGAGACTGTGGTTGGCACAGAGCAGGAGGGACATTCTGTCTGAGATCGTGGTTAGCACAGAGCAGGAGTGACAGTCTGACTGCGACTGTGGTTGGCACAGAATGGGATAGAAAGTCTGTTTGAGATTGTGGTTATCACAGAGCGGGAGGGACAGTCCATCTGAGACTGTGGCTGGCACAGTGCGGGAGGGACAGTCCGTCTGAGACCGTAGAAGGCACAGAGTGGGAGGGACAGTCTGTCTGAGATTGTGGTTAGCACAGAGCAGGAGGGACAGTCTGACTGCGATTGTGGTTGGCGCAGAGCAGGAGGGAAGGTCTGTCTGAGATGTGGTTGGCACTAAGCAGGATTAGCACTGAAAGTGGGATAGACAGTCCGTCTGAGACCATAGTAGGCACAGAGTGGGAGGGACAATCTGTCTGAGGTTGTGGTTCGCAGAGAGCGAGTGGGACAGTCTGTCTGAGACTGTAGTTGGCACAGAGCAGGAGGGAAGGTCTGTCTGAGACTGTGGTTGGCACTAAGCGGGAGGGACAGTCTGTCTGAGATTCTGGTTGGCTCAGATGGGGAGGGACAGTCTGACTGAGAGTCTGGTTGGCACAGAGCAGGAGTGATAGTCTTACTGAGACTGTGGTTGGCACAGAATGGGATAGGATGTCTGTTTGAGACTTTAGTTGTCACAGAGCGGGAGGGACAGTCCGTCTGAGACTATGGTTGGCGGAGAGTGGGAGGGACATTCCGTCTGAGACTGTGGTTGGCACAGAGCAGGTGGAACAGTCTGACTGAGACTGTGGTTGGCACAGTGCAGGAGGGACAGTCTGACTGAGACAGTGGTTGGCACAGAATGGGATAGACAGTCCATTTGAGACTGTGGTTGGCACAGAGCGGGAGAGACAGTCTGTCTGAGACTGTGGTTGGCACTGAGCAGGAGGGACAGTCCATCTGAGACTGTGGTTGGCACTGAGCGGGAGGGACAGTCTGTCTTAGACTGTGGTTGGCACAGAGCGGGAGGGACAATCTGTCTGAGACTGTGTTTGGCACAGATCGGGAGGGAAAGTCCGTCTTCGACTGTGGTTGGCACACAGCGGGAAAGACAGTCTGTCTGAGACTGTTGTTGGCACACAGCAGGAAGGCCATTCTGTCCAAGACGTTGGCTGGGACATAGCAGGAGGGTCAGTCTGTCTGAGACTGTGGATGGCACAGAATGGGATAGAAAGTCTGTCTGAGACTGTGGTTGGCACAGAGCAGGAGGGACAGTCTGTCTGAGACCGTAGTTGGCACAGAGTGGGAGGGACAGTCTGTCTGAGACCGTAGTTGGCACAGAGTGGGAGGGACCGTCTGCCTCAGACGGTGGTTGGCACAGAATGGGATGAAAAGTCTGTCTGAGACTGTGGTTGGAACAGAGCGGGTGGGACAGTATGTCTGAGACTGTGGTTGGCACAGTGCAGGAGGGACAGTCTGACTGAGACAGTGGTTGGCACAGAATGGGATAGACAGTCCATTTGAGACTGTGGTTGGCACAGAGCGGGAGAGACAGTCTGTGTGAAATTAAGGTTGGCACAGGGCAGGAGGGCCAGTCCGACTGAGACTGTGGTTGGCACAGAATGGGATAGACAGTCCGTTTGAGACTGTGGTTGGCACAGAGCATGAGTGACAGTCCGTCTGAGACTGTGGTTGTCACAGAGTGGGAGCGGCAGTCTGTCTGAGACTGTGGTTGGCACAGAGCGGGAGAGACATCCTGTTTAAGACTGTGGTTGGCACAGTGCAGGAGGGACAGTTTGACTGAGACTGTGGTTGGCACAGAGCAGGAGGGACAGTCTGACTGAGACTGTGGTTGGCACAGAATTGGACAGACAGTCCGTTTGAGACTGTGGTTGGCACAGAGCGGGAGTGAGAGTCCGTCTGAGACAGTGGTTGGCAAAGATTGGGATAGAGAGTCTGTCTGAGACTGTGGTTGGCACAGAGCGGGAGGGACATTCCGTCAGAAACGGTGGTTGGCACAGAGCGGGAGGGACATCCTGTCTGTGACTGTGGTTGGCACAGAGCAGGAGGGACCGTCTGTCTGAGACTGTGGTTGGCACAGAATGGGATAGAAAGTCTGTTTGAGATTGTGGTTATCACAGAGCGGGAGGGACAGTCCGTCTGAGACTGTGGCTGGCACAGTGCGGGAGGGGAAGTCTGTCTGAGACCGTAGTTGGCACAGAGTGGGAGGGACAGTTTGACTGAACATGTGGTTGGCACAGAGCGGGAGGGACAGTCTCTCTGAGACAGTGGTTGGCACAGAATATGATGAAAGGTCTGTCTGAGATCGTGGTTGGCACAGAGCAGGATGAACAGTCTGACTGCGACTGTGGTGGGTGCAAAATGGGATGAAAAGTCTGTCTGAGACTGTGGTTGGCAAAGAGCGGGAGGGACAGTCTCTCTGAGATCGTGGTTGGCAGACGGCAGGAGGGACAGTCTGACTGAGAATGTGGTTGGCACAGAATGGGATAGACAGTGCGTTTGAGACTGTGGTTGGCACAGTGCTGGAGGGACAGTCCGTCTGAGACTGTTGGTTTGCACTGAGCAAGAGTGACAGTACATCTGAGACTGTGGTTGGCACAGAGCTGGAGGGGTAGACTGTCTGAGACTGTGGTTGGCACAGAGCGGGATGGTCTGTCCGTCTGAGACTGTCGTTAGCACAGAGCGGGAGGGACAGTCTGATGAGACTGTGGTTGGCACAGAGCAGGAGGGATATTCCGTCTGAGACTGTGGTAGGCACAGAGCGGTAGCGACAATCTGTCTGAGACTGTGGTTGGCACAGAATGGGATAGACAGTCTGTTTGAGACTGTGGTTGGCACAAAGTGGGAGGGACAGTCCGTCTGAGACTGTGCCTGGCATAGAGCGGGAGGGAAAGTCTGTCTGAGACCGTAGTTGGCACAGAGTGGGAGGGACCGTCTGTCTGGGACTGTGGTTGCCACAGAGCGGGAGGGACAGTCTGTCTGAGACTGTGGTTGGCACAGAATAGGATGAAAAGTCTGTCTGAGACTGTGGTTGGCACAGAGCAGGAGGGACATTCTGTCTGAGATCGTGGTTAGCACAGAGCAGGAGTGACAGTCTGACTGCGACTGTGGTTGGCACAGAATGGGATAGAAAGTCTGTTTGAGATTGTGGTTATCACAGAGCGGGAGGGACAGTCCATCTGAGACTGTGGCTGGCACAGTGCGGGAGGGACAGTCCGTCTGAGACCGTAGTAGGCACAGAGTGGGAGGGACAGTCTGTCTGAGATTGTGGTTAGCACAGAGCAGGAGGGACAGTCTGACTGCGATTTTGGTTGGCGCAGAGCAGGAGGGAAGGTCTGTCTGAGACTGTGGTTGGCACTAAGCAGGATTGGCACTGAAAGTGGGATAGACAGTCCGTCTGAGACCGTAGTAGGCACAGAGTGGGAGGGACAATCTGTCTGAGATTGTGGTTCGCAGAGAGCGGGTGGGACAGTCTGTCTGAGACTGTAGTTGGCACAGAGTGGGAGGGACAGTCTGTCTGAGATTGTGGTTGGCTCAGATGGGGAGGGACAGTCTGACTGAGACTCTGGTTGGCACAGAGCAGGAGTGATAGTCTTACTGAGACTGTGGTTGGAACAGAATGGGATAGGATGTCTCTTTGAGACTTTAGTTGTCACAGAGCGGGAGGGACAGTCCGTCTGAGACTATGGTTGGCGGAGATTGGGAGCGACATTCCGTCTGAGACTGTGGTTGGCACAGAGCAGGTGGAACATTCTGACTGAGACTGTGGTTGGCACAGAGCAGGAGACACAGTACGTCTGAGACTCTGGTTGGCACAGAGCGGGAGGGACAATCAGTCTGAGACTGTGGTTGGCACAGAGCAGAAAGGACAGTCGGAATGAGACTGTGGTTGGCATAGAATGGGTTAGACACTCTGTTTGAGACAGTGGTTGGCACAGAGTGGGAAGGACAGTCTGTCTGTGACTCTGGTTGGCACAGAGAGGGAGGGACAGTCTGTCTGAGACTGTGGTAGGCACAGAGAGGGAGGGACAGTCTGTCTGAGACTGTGGTTGGCACAGAGAGGGAGGGACAGTCTGTCTGAGACTGTGGTTGGCACAGAGCGGAATGGACACTCTGTCTGAGACTGTGGTTGCCACAATGCGGTAGGGACAGTCTGTCTGAGATTGCGGTTGGCACAGAGCAGGTGGAACAATCCGACTGAGACTGTCGTTGGCACAGAATGGGATAGACAGTCTGTCAGAGACTGTGGTTAGCACAGAGCCGGAGGGACAATCTGTCTGAGACTGTGGTTGGCACAGAGCGGGTGGGACAGTCCATCTGAGACTGTGGTTGCCACAATGCGGTAGGGACAGTCTGTCTGAGATTGCGGTTGGCACAGAGCAGGAGGAACAATCCGACTGAGACTGTCGTTGGCACAGAATGGGATAGACAGTCTGTTGGAGACTGTGATTGGCACAGAGCATGAGATACAGTCTGTCAGAGACTGTGGTTAGCACAGAGCCGGAGGGACAATCTGTCTGAGACTGTGGTTGGCACAGAGCGGGTGGGACATCTGTCTGAGACTGTGGTTGGCACTGAGCAGGAGGGACAGTCCATCTGAGACTGTGTTTGGCACTGAGCGGGAGGGACAGTCTGTCTTAGACTGTGGTTGGCACAGAGCGGGAGGGACGATCTGTCTGAGACTGTGTTTGGCACAGAGCGGGAGGGAAAGTCCGTCTTCGACTGTGGTTGGCACACAGCGGGAAAGACAGTCTGTCTGAGACTGTTGTTGGCACACAGCAGGAAGGGCATTCTGTCCAAGACGTTGGCGGGGACATAGCAGGAGGTTCAGTCTGTCTGAGACTGTGGATGGCACAGAATGGGATAGAAAGTCTGTCTGAGACTGTGGTTGGCACAGAGCAGGAGTGACAGTCTGTCTGAGACTGTAGTTGGCACATAGCGGGAGGGACTGTCTGTCGGAGACCGTAGTTGGCACAGAGTGGGAGGGACCGTCTGCCTCAGACGGTGGTTGGCACAGAATGGGATGAAAAGTCTGTCTGAGACTGTGGTTGGAACAGAGCGGGTGGGACAGTCTGTCTGAGACTGTGGTTGGCACAGTGCAGGAGGGACAGTCTGACTGAGACAGTGGTTGGCACTGAATGGGATAGACAGTCCATTTGAGACTGTGGTTGGCACAGAGCGGGAGAGACAGTCTGTGTGAAATTGTGGTTGGCACAGGGCAGGAGCGCCAGTCCGACTGAGACTGTGGTTGGCACAGAATGGGATAGACAGTCCGTCTGAGACTGTGGTTGGCACAGAGCGGGAGGGTCTGTCCGTCTGAGACTGTGGTTGGCACAGAGCAGGAGTGACAGTCCGTCTGAGACAATAGTTGGCACAGAGCGGGAGGGGCAGTCTGTCTGAGACTGTTGTTGGCAGAGAGCGGGAGGGACATTCCGTCGGAAATTGTGGTTGGCACAGAGCGGGAGGGACATCCTGTTTGAGACTGTGGTTGGCACAGTGCAGGAGGGACCGTCTGTCTGAGACTGTGGTTGGCACAGAATGGGATAGAAAGTCTGTTTGAGATTGTGGTTATCACAGAGCAGGAGGGACAGTCCATCTGAGACTGTGGCTGGCACAGTGCGGGAGGGACAGTCCGTCTGAGACCGTAGTAGGCACAGAGTGGGAGGGACAGTCTGTCTGAGATCGTGGTTAGCTCAGAGCAGGAGGGACAGTCTGACTGCGACTGTGGTTAGCGCAGAGCAGGAGGGAAGGTCTGTCTGAGACTGTGGTTGGCACTAAGCGGGATTGGCACTGAAAGTGGGATAGACAGTCCCTCTGAGACTTTGGTTGGCACAGAGCGGAGGGACAGTCTGTCTGTGACTGTGGTTCGCAGAGAGCGGGTGGGACAGCCTGTCTGAGACTGTAGTTGGCACAGAGCAGGAGGGAAGGTCTGTCTGAGACTGTGGTTGGCACTAAGCAGGAGGGACAGTCTGTCTGGGACTGTTGTTGTCACAGAGTGGGAGGGACAGTCTGTCTGAGATTGTGGTTGGCTCAGATGGGGAGGGACAGTCTGACTGAGACTCTGGTTGGCACAGAGCAGGAGTGATAGTCTTACTGAGACTGTGGTTGTCACAGAATGGGATAGGCTGTCTGTTTGAGACTTTAGTTGTCACAGAGCGGGAGGGACAGTCCGTCTGAGACTATGGTTGGCGGAGAGTGGGAGGGACATTCCGTCTGAGACTGTCGTTGGCACAGAGCAGGTGGAACAGTCTGACTGAGACTGTGGTTGGCACAGAGCAGGAGACACAGTACCTCTGAGACTCTGGTTGGCACAGAGCGGGAGGGACAATCAGTCTGAGACTGTGGTTGGCACAGAGCAGAAGGGACAGTCTGAATGAGACTGTGGTTGGCATAGAATGGGTTAGACACTCTGTTTGAGACAGTGGTTGGCACAGATTGGGAAGGACAGTCTGTCTGAGACTGTGGTAGGCCCAGAGTGGGAGGGACAGTCTGTCTGAGACTGTGGTTGGCACAGAGTGGGAGGGACAATCTGTCTGAGACTGTGGTTGGCACAGAGCGGAATGGACACTCTGTCTGAGACTGTGGTTGCCACAATGCGGTAGGGACAGTCTGTCTGAGATTGCGGTTGGCACAGAGCAGGAGGAACAATCCGACTGAGACTGTCGTTGGCACAGAATGGGATAGACAGTCTGTTGGAGACTGTGATTGGCACAGAGCGTGAGATACAGTCTGTCAGAGACTGTGGTTAGCACAGAGCCAGAGGGACAATCTGTCTGAGACTGTGGTTGGCACTGAGCAGGAGGGACAGTCCATCTGAGACTGTGGTTGGCACTGAGCGGGAGATACAGTCTGTCTTAGACTGTGGTTGGCACAGAGCGGGACGGAAAGTCTGTCTTAGACTGTGGTTGGCACACAGCGGGAAAGACAGTCTGTCTGAGACTGTTGTTGGCATACAGCAGGAAGGCCATTCTGTCCATGACGTTGGCTGGGACATAGCAGGAGGTTCAGTCTGTCTGAGACTGTGGATGGCACAGAATGGGATAGAAAGTCTGTCTGAGACTGTGGGTGGCACAGACCAAGCGTGACAGTTTGTCTGAGACTGTAGTTGGCCCATAGCGGAAGGGACAGTCTGTCTGAGACCGTAGTTGGCACAGAGCCGGTGATAGTCTTACTGAGACAGTGGTTGGCACAGAATGGGATAGGCAGTCTGTTTGAGACTTTGGTTGGCACAGAGCGGGAGAGACAGTCTGTCTGAAATTGTGGTTGGCACAGGGCAGGAGGGCCAGTCCGACTGAGACTGTGGTTGGCACAGAATGGGATAGACAGTCCGTTTGGGACTGTGGTTGGCACAGAGCAGGAGGGTCTTTCCGTCTGAGACTGTGGTTGGCACAGAGCAGGAGTGACAGTCCGTCTGAGACTTTAGTTGGCACAGAGCGGGAGGGGCAGTCTGTCTGAGACTGTGGTTGGCACAGAGCGGGAGGGACATTCCGTCGGAAATTGTGGTTGGCACAGAGCGGGAGGGACATCCTGTTTGAGACTGTGGTTGGCACAGTGCAGGAGGGACCGTCTGTCTGAGATTGTGGTTGGCACAGAATGGGATAGAAAGTCTGTTTGAGATTGTGGTTATCACAGAGCGGGAGGGACAGTCCATCTGAGACTGTGGCTGGCACAGTGCGGGAGGGACAGTCCATCTGAGACCGTAGCAGGCACAGAGTGGGAGGGACAGTCTGTCTGAGATCGTGGTTAGCACAGAGCAGGAGGGACAGTCTGACTGCGACTGTGGTTGGTGCAGAGCACGAGGGAAGGTCTGTCTGAGACTGTGGTTGGCACAGAGCAGGAGGGACAGTCTGTCTTAGACTGTGGTTGGCACAGAGCGGAGGGATAATCTGTCTGAGACTGTGTTTGGCACAGAGCAGGAGGGAAAGTCCTTCTTAGACTGTGGTTGGCACAGAGCGGGAAAGACAGTCTGTCTGAGACTGTTGTTGGCACACAGCAGGAACGCCATTCTGTCCAAGACGTTGGCTGGGACATAGCAGGAGGTTCAGTCTGTCTGAGACTGTGGATGGCACAGAATGGGATAGAAAGTCTGGCTGAGACTGTGGTTGGCACAGAGCGGGAGTGACAGTTTGTCTGAGACTGTAGTTGGCACATAGCGGGAGGGACAGTCTGACTGAGACTCTGGTTGGCACAGAGCAGGTGTGATAGTCTTACTGAGACTGTGGTTGGCACAGAGCGGTAGCGTCAATCTGTCTGAGACTGTGGTTGGCACAGAACGGGATAGGCAGTCTGTTTGAGACTTTGGTTGGCACAGAGCGGGAGGGACAGTCCGTCTGAGACTGTGGCTGGCACAGAGCAGGAGGGAAAGTCTGTCTGAGACTGTGTTTGGCACAGAGTGGGAGGGACTGTCTGCCTCAGACGGTGGTTGGCACAGAATGGGATGAAAAGTCTGTCTGAGACTGTGGTTGGCACAGAGCGGAGGGATAATCTGTCTGAGACTGTGTTTGGCACAGAGCGGGAGGGAAAGTCCTTCTTAGACTGTGGTTGGCACACAGCGGGAAAGACAGTCTGTCTGAGACTGTTGTTGGCACACAGCAGGAACGCCATTCTGTCCAAGACGTTGGCCGGGACATAGCAGGAGGTTCAGTCTGTCTGAGACTGTGGATGGCACAGAATGGGATAGAAAGTCTGTCTGAGACTGTGGTTGGCACAGAGCGGGAGTGACAGTTTGTCTGAGACTGTAGTTGGCACATAGCGGGAGGGACAGTCTGACTGAGACTCTGGTTGGCACAGAGCAGGTGTGATAGTCTTACTGAGACTGTGGTTGGCACAGAGCGGTAGCGTCAATCTGTCTGAGACTGTGGTTGGCACAGAACGGGATAGGCAGTCTGTTTGAGACTTTGGTTGGCACAGAGCGGGAGGGACATCCGTCTGAGACTGTGGCTGGCACAGAGCAGGAGGGAAAGTCTGTCTGAGACTGTGTTTGGCACAGAGTGGGAGGGACTGTCTGCCTCAGACGGTGGTTGGCACAGAATGGGATGAAAAGTCTGTCTGAGACTGTGGTTGGAACAGAGCGGGTGGGACAGTCTTTCTGAGACTGTGGTTGGCACAGTGCAGGAGGGACAGTCTGACTGAGACAGTGGTTGGCACAGAATGGGATAGACAGTCCATTTGAGACTGTGGTTGGCACAGAATGGGGTAGACAGTCCGTTTGAGACTGTGGTTGGCACAGAGCGGGAGGGTCTGTCCATCTGAGACTGTGGTTGGCACAGAGCGGGAGTGACAGTCCATCTGAGAATACAGTTGGCACAGAGCGGGAGGGGCAGTCTGTCTGAGACTGTGGTTGGCACAGAGCGGGAGGGACATTCCGTCGGAAATTGTGGTTGGCACAGAGCGGGAGGGACAGTCTGTCTGAGACTGTGGCTGGCACAGTGCGGGAGGGACTGTCCGTCTGAGACCGTAGTAGGCACAGAGTGGGAGGGACAGTCTGTCTGAGATTGTGGTTAGCACAGAGCAGGAGGGACAGTATGACTGCGACTGTGGTTGGCGCAGAATGGGATGAAAAGTCTGTCTGAGACTGTGGTTGGCATAGAGCAGGATGGACAGTTAGTCTGAGATCGTGGTTGGCAGAGGGCAGGAGGGACAGTCTGACTGAGAATGTGGTTGGCCCAGAATGGGATAGACAGCCCGTTTGAGACTGTGGTTGGCACAGAGAGGGAGGGACAGTTTGTGTGAAATTGAGGTTGGCACAGGGCAGGAGGGACAGTCTGACTGAGACTGTGGTTGGCACAGAATGGGATAGACAGTCCGTTTCAGACTGTGGTTGGCACAGAGCCGTAGGGACATTCCTTCTGAGACTGTGTTTGGCACAGAGCGGGAGGGACAGCATGTCCGAGACTGTGGTTGGCACAGAGCGGGAGGGGCCATCTGTCTGAGACTTTTTTTGGCACAGAATGGGATAGACAGTCTGTCTGACACTGTGGTTGGCACAGAATGGGAGAGACAGTCCATCTGAGACTGTGGTTGGCACAGAGCGGTAGCGACAATCTGTCTGAGACTGTGGTTGGCACAGAATGGGATAGACAATCTGTCTGAGACTGTGGTTGGCACAGAGCAGGAGAGACAGTCTGTCTGAGACTGTGGTTGGCACAGAATGGGATAGACAGTCTGTCTGGGCCTATGGTTGGCTTAGAGTGGGAGGGACATTCCGTCTGAGACTGTAGATGGCTCAAGGCGGGATAGAAAGTCTGTCTGAGACTGTGGTTGGCACAGAGCAGGAGGGACATTCTGACTCAGGTTGCAGTTGGCACAGAGCGGGAGGGACAGTCTGTCTAAGACTGTGGTTGGAACAGAGTGGGAGGGGCAGTCATTCTGAGACTGTGGTTGGCACAGAATGGGATGAACAGTCTGACTGAGACTGTGGTTGGCACAGAGAAGGAGGGACAGTCTGACTGAGACTGTGGTTGGCATAGAATGGGATAGACAGACTGTTTGAGACTTTGGTTGGCCCAGAAAGGGATGAACAGTCTTTCTGAGACTGTGGTTAGCACAGAGTGGGAGGGGCAGTCTGTCTATGACTGTGGTTGGAACATAGTGGGAGGGGCAGTCTGTCTGAGACTGTGCCGGGCACAGAATGGGATGAGCAGTCTGTCTGAGAATGTGGTTGGTACAGAGCAGGAGGGATCATCTGACTGAGACTGTGGTTGGCACAGAATGTGATAGACAGTCTGTCGGTGACTGTGGATGGCACCGAGCGGGAGCGAGAATCTGTCTGAGACTGTGGATGGCACAGAGTGGGAGGGACAGTTTTTCTGAGACTGTAGTTGGCACAGAGCGGAAAGGACAGTTTGTCTGAGACTGTGGTTGGCACAGAATGCGATAGACAGTTTGTCTGACACTGTGGTCGGCAAAGAGCAGGAGGGACAGTTTGTCTGAGAATGTAGTTGGCAAAGAGTGGGAGGGACAGTCTGAGACTGTGGTTGGCACACAGCGGGAGGGGCAGTCTGTCTGAGACTTTGGTAGGCAGATAGCAGGAAGGACATTCTGTCCAAGAATGTGGTTGGCACAGAGCAGGAGGGACAGTCTATCTGAGACTGTGGTTGGAACAGAATGACATAGACAGTCTGTCTGAGACTGTGGTTGGCACAGAACGGGAGGGACAGTTTGTCTGAGACTATAGTTACACAGAGCGGGAAGGACAGTCTTTCTGAGACTGTGGTTGGCACACCGTGGGAGGGAAAGACCGTCGGAAACTGTGGTTGGCACAGAGCGGGAGAGACAGTATGTCTGAGACTGTGGTTGGCACAGAGCAGGAGAGACAGTCTGACTGAGACTATGGTTGACACAGAATGGAATAGATAGTCTGTTTGAGACTTTGGTTGGCACAGAGCGGGAGGGACATTCCGTCTGAGACAGTGGTTTGCACAGGGCAAGAGGGACTGTCTGTCTGAGACTGTAGTTGGCTCAGAGCGGGAGGGACAGTCTGTCTGAGACTGTGGTAGGCACAGAGCAGGAGGGACAGTCTGACCGAGTCAGTGGTTCACAAAGAATGGGTTAGACAGTCTGTTTGAGACCGTGGTTGGCACAGAGTGGGAGGGACTGTCCGTCTGAGACTCTGGTTGTCACAGAGCGGGAGGGGCAATCTGTCTGAGACTGAGGTTGGCACAGAGCAGGAAGGACAGTCTGTCTGAGACTGTGGTTGGCACAGAGTGGGAGGGACAGTCTGTCTGAGATTGTGGTTGGCACAGAGCAGGAAGGACATTTTGGCCAAGACTGTGGTTGGCACAGAGCATGAGGGACAGTCTGACTGAGACTGTGGTTGCCAACGAATGCGATAGACAGTCTGTTTGAGACTTTGGTTGGCTCAGAATGGTATGCACAGTCTGTCTGAGACTGTGGTTGGCACAGCGTGCAAGGGATAGTCTGACTGAGACTTTGCTTGGCACAGAATGGGATAGACAGACTCTTTGAGACTTTGGTTGGCACAGAGTGGGAGGGACATTCTGTCTGAGACTCTGGTTGGCACAGAGCAGGAGGGAAAGTCTGACTGAGACTGTGGTTGGCACAGAGCAGGAGACACATTTCGTCTGAGACTGTTGTTGGCACAGAGCGGGAGGGACAATCTGTCTGAGACTGTGGTTGGCACACAGCGGGAAAGACAGTCTGTCTGAGACTGTTGTTGGCACACAGCAGGAACGCCATTCTGTCCAAGACGTTGGCTGGGACATAGCAGGAGGTTCAGTCTGTCTGAGACTGTGGATGGCACAGAATGGGATAGAAAGTCTGTCTGAGACTGTGGTTGGCACAGAGCGGGAGTGACAGTTTGTCTGAGACTGTAGTTGGCACATAGCGGGAGGGACAGTCTGACTGAGACTCTGGTTGGCACAGAGCAGGAGTGATAGGCTTACTGAGACTGTGGTTGGCACAGAATGGGATAGGCAGTCTGGTTGAGACTTTGGTTGGCACAGAGCGGGAGGGACAGTCCGTCTGAGACTGTGGCTGGCACAGAGCAGGAGAGAAAGTCTGTCTGAGACCGTAGTTGGCACAGAGTGGGATGGACCGTCTCCCTCAGACAGTGGTTGGCACAGAATGGGATGAAAAGTCTGTCTGAGACTGTGGTTGGGACAGAGCGGGTGGGACAGTATGTCTGAGACTGTGGTTGGCACAGTGCAGGAGGGACAGTCTGACTGAGACAGTGGTTGGCACAGAATGGGATAGACAGTCCATTTGAGACTGTGGTTGGCGCAGAGCGGGAGAGACAGTCTGTGTGAAATTGTGGTTGGCACAGGGCAGGAGGGCCAGTCCGACTGAGACTGTGGTTGGCACAGAATGGGATAGACAGTCCGTTTGAGACTGTGGTTGGCACAGAGCGGGAGGGTCTGTCTGTCTGAGACTGTGGTTGGCACAGAGCGGGAGTGACAGTTCGTCTGAGACAATAGTTGGCACAGAGCGGGAGGGACAGTCTGTCTGAGACTGTGGTTGGCACAGAGCGGGAGGGACATTCCGTCGGAAATTGTAGTTGGCACAGAGGGGAGGGACATCCTGTCTGAGACTGTGGTTGGCACAGTGCAGGAGGGACCGTCTGTCTGAGGCTGTGGTTGGCACAGAATGGGATAGAAAGTCTGTTTGAGATAGTGGTTATCACAGAGCGGGAGGGACAGTCCATCTGAGACTGTGGCTGGCACAGTGCGGGAGGGACAGACCGTCTGAGACCGTAGTAGGCACAGAGTGGGAGGGACAGTCTGTCTGAGATTGTGGTTAGCACAGAACAGGAGGGACAGTATGACTGTGACTGTGGTTGGCGCAGAATGGGATGAAAAGTCTGTCTGAGACTGTGGTTGGCATAGAGCAGGAGGGACAGTTTGTCTGAGATCGTGGTTTGCAGAGGGCAGGAGGGACAGTCTGACTGAGAATGTGGTTGGCACAGAATGGGATAGACAGTCCGTTTGAGACTGTGGTTGGCACAGAGAGGGAGGGACAGTTTGTGTGAAATTGAGGTTGGCACAGGGCAGGAGGGACAGTCTGACTGAGACTGTGGTTGGCACAGAATGGGATAGACAGTCCGCTTCAGACTGTGGTTGGCACAGAGCCATAGGGACAGTCCATCTGAGACTTTGGTTGGCACAGAGCGGGAGGGACATTCCGTCTGAGACTGTGGTTAGCACAGAGGGGGAGGGTCAGCATGTCCGAGACTGTGGTTGACACAGAGCAGGAGGGGCCATCTGTCTGACACTGTTTTTGGCACAGAATGGGATAGACAGTCTGTCTGACACTGTGGTTGGCACAGAGTGGGAGAGACAGTCCATCTGAGACTGTGGTTGGCACAGAGCAGTAGCGACAATCTGTCTGAGACTGTGGTTGGCACAGAATGGGATAGACAGTCTGTCTGAGACTGTGGTTGGCACAGAGCAGGAGAGACAGTCTGTCTGAGACTGTGGTTGGCACAGAATGGGATAGACTGTCTGTCTGGGCCTATGGTTGGCTCAGAGCGGGAGGGGCTCAAGGCGGGATAGAAAGTCTGCCTGAGACTGTGGTTGGCACAGAGCAGGAGGGACATTCTGACTCAGGTTGTAGTTGGCACAGAGCGGGAGGGACAGTCTGTCTAAGACTGTGGTTGGAACAGAGTGGGAGGGGCAGTCTGTCTGAGACTGTGGTTGGCACAGAATGGGATGAACAGTCTGACTGAGACTGTGGTTGGCACAGAGAAGGAGGGACAGTCTGACTGAGACTGTGGTTGGCATAGAATGGGATAGACAGACTGTTTGAGACTTTGGTTGGCCCAGAAAGGGATGAACAGTCTTTCTGAGACTGTTGTTGGCACAGAGCCGGAGGGGCAGTCTGTCTATGACTGTGGTTGGAACAGAGTGGGAGGGGCAGCCTGTCTGAGACTGTGCCGGGCACAGAATGGGATGAACAGTCTGTCTGAGAATGTGGTTGGTACAGAGCAGGAGGGATCGTCTGACTGAGACTGTGGTTGGCACAGAATGGGATAGACAGTCTGTCGGTGACTGTGGATGGCACCGAGCGGGAGCGAGAATCTGTCTGAGACTGTGGATGGCACAGAGTGGAAAGGACAGTTTGTCTGAGACTGTGGTTGGAACAGAATGACATAGACAGTCTGTCTGAGACTGTGGTTGGCACAGAACGGGAGGGACAGTTTGTCTGTGACTATAGTTACACAGAGCGGGAAGGACAGTCTTTCTGAGACTGTGGTTGGCACACAGTGGGAGGGAAAGACCGTCGGAAACTGTGGTTGGCACAGAGCAGGAGAGACAGTATGTCTGAGACTGTGGTTGGCACAGAGCAGGAGAGACAGTCTGACTGAGACTATGGTTGACACAGAATGGGATAGATAGTCTGTTTGAGACTTTCATTGGCACAGAGCGGGTGGGACATTCCGTCTGAGACTGTGGTTGGCACAGAGCAAGAGGGACTGTCTGTCTGAGACTGTAGTTGGCTCAGAGCGGGAGGAACAGTCTGTCTGAGACTGTGGTAGGCACAGAGCAGGAGGGACAGTCTGACCGAGTCAGTGGTTCACAAAGAATGGGTTAGACAGTCTGTTTGAGACCGTGGTTGGCACAGAGCGGGAGGGACAGTCCGTCTGAGACTCTGGTTGTCACAGAGCGGGAGGGACAATCTGTCTGAGACTGAGGTTGGCACAGAGCGGGAAGGACAGTCTGTCTGAGACTGTGGTTGGCACAGAGTGGGAGGGACAGTCTGTCTGAGACTGTTATTGGCATACAGCAGGAAGGACATTCTGTCCAAGACTTTGATTGGCACATAGCAGGAGGGACAGTCTGTCTAAGACTGTCGTTGGCACAGAATGGGTTAGACAGTCTGTCTGAGACTGTGGTCAGCTCAGACCGGGAGCGATAGTCTGTCTGAGACTGTGGTTGGCACAGAGTGGGAGGGACAGTCTGTCTGAGATTGTGGTTGGCACAGAGCAGGAAGGACATTTTGGCCAAGACTGTGGTTGGCACAGAGCATGAGGGACAGTCTGACTGAGACTGTGGTTGCCAACGAATGCAATAGACAGTCTGTCTGAGACTGTGGTTGGCACAGCGTGCAAGGGATAGTCTGACTGAGACTTTGCTTGGCAGAGATCGGGATAGACAGACTCTTTGAGACTTTGGTTGGCACAGAGTGGGAGGGACATTCTGTCTGAGACTCTGGTTGGCACAGAGCAGGAGGGAAAGTCTGACTGAGACTGTGGTTGGCACAGAGCAGGAGACACATTCCGTCTGAGACTGTGGTTGGCACAGTGCGGGAGGGACAATCTGTCTGAGACTGCGTTGGCACAGAGCAGGAGGGACAGTCTGAATGAGACTGTGGTTGCCACAGAATGGGTTAGACACTCTGTTTGAGACTGTGGCTGGCACAGAGCGGGAGGGACAGTCTGACTGAGATTGTGGTTAGCACAGAGCAGGAGGGACAGTCTGACGGAGAATGTGGTTGGCACAGAATGGGATAGACAGTCCGTTTGAGACTTTGGATGGCACAGAGCGGGAGAGACAGTCCGTCTGAGACTGTGGCTGGCACAGAGCGGGAGGGACAATCTGACTGAGACTGTGGTTGGCACAGAACAGGAGGGACAGTCTGTCTGAGACTTTGGTTGGGACAGAGTGGGAGAGAGATTCCGTCTAAGAATGTGGTTGGCACAGAGCAGTAGCGACAATCTGTCTGACACAGTGGTTGGCACATAATGGGATAGACAGTCTGTTTGAGACTGTGGTTGGCACAGAGCAGGAGGGTCAGTGCATCTGAGACTGTGGTTGGCATAGAGCAGGAGAAAACGTCTGTCTGAGACCGTAGTTGGCACAGAGTGGGAGGAACCATCTGTCTGGGACTGTGGTTGGCACAGAGTGGGAGGGACAGCCTGACTGAGAATGTGGATGGCACAGAACAGGATGAAAAGTCTATCTGGGATGGTAGTTGGCACAGAGCAGGATGGACATTCTGTCTGAGATCCTGGTTAGCACAGAGCAGGAGTGACAGTCTGACTGCGACTGTGGTTGGCACAGAATGGGATGAAAAGTCTGCCTGAGACTGTGGTTGGCACAGAGACGGAGGGACAGTCCATCTGATATCGTGGTTGGCACAGGGCAGGAGGGACAGACTGACTGAGACAGTGGTTGGCACAGAATGGGATAGACAGTCCGTTTCAGACTGTGGTTGGCACAGAGCCGTAGGGACATTCCAGCTGAGACTTTGGTTGGCACAATGCGGGAGGGACAGATCGTCTGAGATTGTGGTTGGCACAGAGTGGGAGTGATAGTCCCTCTGAGACTTTGGTTGGCACAGAGCGGGAGGGACAGTCTGACTGCGACTGTGGTTAGCACACAATGGGCTGAAAAGTCTGCCTGAGACTGTGGTTGGCACAGAGATGGAGGGACAGTCCATCTGAGACTTTGGTTGGCACAATGCGGGAGGGACAGACCGTCTGAGATTGTGGTTGGCACAGAGTGGGAGTGATAGTCCCTCTGAGACTTTGGTTGGCACAGGGCAGGAGGGACAGTCTGACTGAGACTGTGGTTGGCACAGAATGGGATAGACAGTCCGTTACAGACTGTGGTTGGCACAGAGCAGGAGTGACAGTCTGTCTGAGACTGTGGTTGGCACAGAGCGGGAGGGACAGTCTGTCTGAGACTGTGGTGGGCACAGAGCGGGAGGGACAGTCTGTCTGAGATTGTGGTTGGCACAGAGTGGGAGGGACAGTCTGTCTCAGACTGTAGTTTGCACAGAGCGGGAGGGACAGTCTGTCTGAGACTGTGGTTGGCTCAGATGGGGAGGGGCAGTCTGTCTGAGACTTTAGTTGTCACAGAGCAGGAGGGACAGTCCGTCTGAGACTGTGGTTGGCACAGAGCAGGAGGGACAGTCTGACTGAGACAGTGGTTGGCACAGAGCAGGAGACACATTCTGTCTGAGACTGTGGTTGGCACAGAGCGGCAGGGACAAAGTGTCTGTGACTTTGGTTGGCACAGAGCGGGAGGGACATTCTGTCTGAGAATTTAGTTGGCACCGAGTGGGAGGGACAGTCTGTCTGAGACTGTGGTTGGCACAGAGTGGGAGGAACAGTCTGTCTCAGACTGTAGCTGGCACAGAGTGGGAGGGACAGTCTGTCTGAGACTGTGGTTAGCTCAGATGGGGAGGGGCAGTCTGTCTGAAAATGTAGTTGTCACAGAGCGGGAGGGACAGTCTGACTGAGACTGTGGTTGCCAACGAATGCGATAGTCTGTCTGAGACTGTGGTTGGCACAGCGTGCAAGGGATAGTCTGACTGAGACTTTGCTTGGCACAGAACGGGATAGACAGACTCTTTGAGACTTTGGTTGGCACAGAGTGGGATGGACATTCTGTCTGAGACTCTGGTTGGCACAGAGCAGGAGGGAAAGTCTGACTGAGACTGTGGTTGGCACAGAGCAGGAGACACATTCTGTCTGAGACTGTGGTTGGCACAGAGCGGGAGGGACAAAGTGTCTGAGACTGCGTTGGCACAGAGCAGGAGGGACAGTCTGAATGAGACTGTGGTTGGCATAGAATGGGTTAGACACTCTGTTTGAGACTGTGGCTGGCACAGAGCGGGAGGGACAGTCTGACTGAAACTGTGGTTGGCACAGAGCAGGAGGGACAGTCTGACGGAGAATGTGGTTGGCACAGAATGGGATAGACAGTCCGTTTGAGAATTTGGTTGGCACAGAGCGGGAGAGACAGTCCGTCTGAGACTGTGGCTGGCACAGAGCGGGAGGGACAGTCTGACTGAGACTGTGGTTGGCACAGAGCAGGAAGGACAGTCTGTCTGAGACTTTGGTTGGCACAGAGTGGGAGAGACAGTCCGTCTAAGACTGTAGTTGGCACAGAGCGGTAGCGACAATCTGTCTGACACTGTGGTTGGCACAGAATGGGATAGACAGTCTGTTTGAGACTGTGGTTGGCACAGAGCAGGAGGGACAGTGCATCTGAGACTGTGGTTGGCATAGAGCAGGAGGGAAAGTCTGTCTGAGACCGTAGTTGGCACAGAGTGAGAGGAACCGTCTGTCTGGGACTGTGGTTGGCACAGAGCGGGAGGGACAGCCTGACTGAGACTGTGGAAGGCACAGAATAGGATGAAAAGTCTATCTGGGATGGTAGTTGGCACAGAGCAGGATGGACATTCTGTCTGAGATCCTGGTTAGCACAGAGCAGGAGTGACAGTCTGACTGCGACTGTGGTTGGCACAGAATGGGATGAAAAGTCTGCCTGAGACTGTGGTTGGCACAGAGACGGAGGGACAGTCCGTCTGATATTGTGGTTGGCACAGGGCAGGAGGGACAGTCTGACTGAGACAGTGGTTGGCACAGAATGGGATAGACAGTCCGTTTCAGACTGTGGTTGGCACAGAGCCGTAGGGACATTCCATCTGAGACTTTGGTTGGCACAATGCGGGAGGGACAGACCGTCTGAGATTGTGGTTGGCACAGAGTGGGAGTGATAGTCCCTCTGAGACTTTGGTTGGCACAGAGCGGGAGGGACAGTCTGACTGCGACTGTGGTTAGCACACAATGGGCTGAAAAGTCTGCCTGAGACTGTGGTTGGCACAGAGATGGAGGGACAGTCCATCTGAGACTTTGGTTGGCACAATGCGGGAGGGACAGACCGTCTGAGATTGTGGTTGGCACAGAGTGGGAGTGATAGTCCCTCTGAGACTTTGGTTGGCACAGGGCAGGAGGGACAGTCTGACTGAGACTGTGGTTGGCACAGAATGGGATAGACAGTCCGTTACAGACTGTGGTTGGCACAGAGCAGGAGTGACAGTCTGTCTGAGACTGTGGTTGGCACAGAGCGGGAGGGACAGTCTGTCTGAGACTGTGGTTGGCACAGAGCGGGAGGGACAGTCTGTCTGAGATTGTGGTTGGCACAGAGTGGGAGGGACAGTCTGTCTCAGACTGTAGTTTGCACAGAGCGGGAGGGACAGTCTGTCTGAGACTGTGGTTGGCTCAGATGGGGAGGGGCAGTCTGTCTGAGACTTTAGTTGTCACAGAGCAGGAGGGACAGTCCGTCTGAGACTGTGGTTGGCACAGAGCAGGAGGGACAGTCTGACTGAGACAGTGGTTGGCACAGAGCAGGAGACACATTCTGTCTGAGACTGTGGTTGGCACAGAGCGGCAGGGACAAAGTGTCTGTGACTTTGGTTGGCACAGAGCGGGAGGGACATTCTGTCTGAGAATTTAGTTGGCACCGAGTGGGAGGGACAGTCTGTCTGAGACTGTGGTTGGCACAGAGTGGGAGGAACAGTCTGTCTCAGACTGTAGCTGGCACAGAGTGGGAGGGACAGTCTGTCTGAGACTGTGGTTAGCTCAGATGGGGAGGGGCAGTCTGTCTGAAAATGTAGTTGTCACAGAGCGGGAGGGACAGTCTGACTGAGACTGTGGTTGCCAGCGAATGCGATAGACAGTCTGTCTGAGACTGTGGTTGGCACAGCGTGCAAGGGATAGTCTGACTGAGACTTTGCTTGGCACAGAACGGGATAGACAGACTCTTTGAGACTTTGGTTGGCACAGAGTGGGATGGACATTCTGTCTGAGACTCTGGTTGGCACAGAGCAGGAGGGAAAGTCTGACTGAGACTGTGGTTGGCACAGAGCAGGAGACACATTCTGTCTGAGACTGTGGTTGGCACAGAGCGGGAGGGACAAAGTGTCTGAGACTGCATTGGCACAGAGCAGGAGGGACAGTCTGAATGAGACTGTGGTTGGCATAGAATGGGTTAGACACTCTGTTTGAGACTGTGGCTGGCACAGAGCGGGAGGGACAGTCTGACTGAAACTGTGGTTGGCACAGAGCAGGAGGGACAGTCTGACGGAGAATGTGGTTGGCACAGAATGGGATAGACAGTCCGTTTGAGAATTTGGTTGGCACAGAGCGGGAGAGACAGTCCGTCTGAGACTGTGGCTGGCACAGAGCGGGAGGGACAGTCTGACTGAGACTGTGGTTGGCACAGAGCAGGAAGGACAGTCTGTCTGAGACTTTGGTTGGCACAGAGTGGGAGAGACAGTCCGTCTAAGACTGTAGTTGGCACAGAGCGGTAGCGACAATCTGTCTGACACTGTGGTTGGCACAGAATGGGATAGACAGTCTGTTTGAGACTGTGGTTGGCACAGAGCAGGAGGGACAGTGCATCTGAGACTGTGGTTGGCATAGAGCAGGAGGGAAAGTCTGTCTGAGACCGTAGTTGGCACAGAGTGAGAGGAACCGTCTGTCTGGGACTGTGGTTGGCACAGAGCGGGAGGGACAGCCTGACTGAGACTGTGGAAGGCACAGAATAGGATGAAAAGTCTATCTGGGATGGTAGTTGGCACAGAGCAGGATGGACATTCTGTCTGAGATCCTGGTTAGCACAGAGCAGGAGTGACAGTCTGACTGCGACTGTGGTTGGCACAGAATGGGATGAAAAGTCTGCCTGAGACTGTGGTTGGCACAGAGACGGAGGGACAGTCCGTCTGATATTGTGGTTGGCACAGGGCAGGAGGGACAGTCTGACTGAGACTGTGGTTGGCACAGAATGGGATAGACAGTCCGTTTCAGACTGTGGTTGGCACAGAGCCGTAGGGACATTCCATCTGAGACTTTGGTTGGCACAATGCGGGAGGGACAGATCGTCTGAGATTGTGGTTGGCACAGAGTGGGAGTGATAGTCCCTCTGAGACTTTGGTTGGCACAGAGCGGGAGGGACAATCTGACTGCGACTGTGGTTGGCACACAATGGGCTGAAAAGTCTGCCTGAGACTGTGGTTGGAACAGAGATGGAGGGACAGTCCATCTGAGACTTTGGTTGGCACAATGCGGGAGGGACAGACCGTCTGAGATTGTGGTTGGCACAGAGTGGGAGTGATAGTCCCTCTGAGACTTTGGTTGGCACAGGGCAGGAGGGACAGTCTGACTGAGACTGTGGTTGGCACAGAATGGGATAGACAGTCTGTTACAGACTGTGGTTGGCACAGAGCGGGAGTGTCAGTCTGTCTGAGACTTTGGTTGGCACAGAGCGGGAGGGACAGTCCGTCTAAGACTGTGGTTGGCACAGAGCGGTAGCGACAATCTGTCTGACACTGTGGTTGGCACAGAATGGGATAGACAGTCTGTTTGAGACTGTGGTTGGCACAGAGCAGGAGGAAAGTCTGATTGAGACCGTAGTTGGCACAGAGTGGGAGGAACAGTCTGTCTGGGACTGTGGTTGGCACAGAGCGGGAGGGACAGCCTGACTGAGACTGTGGATGGCACAGAATAGGATGAAAAGTCTATCTGAGATGGCAGTTGGCACACAGCAGGATGGACATTCTGTCTGAGATGCAGGTTAGCACAGAGCAGGAGTGACAGTGTGACTGCGACTGTGGTTGGCACAGAATGGGATGAAAAGTCTGCCTGAGACTGTGGTTGGCACAGAGACGGAGGGACAGTCCGTCTGAAATCGTGGTTCGCACAGGGCAGGAGGGACAGTCTGACTCAGACTGTGGTTGGCACAGAATGGGATAGACAGTCCGTTTCAGACTGTGGTTGGCACAGAGCAGGAGGGACATTCCAACTGAGACTTTGGTTGGCACAATGCGGGAGGGACAGACCGTCTGAGATTGTGGTTGGCACAGACTGGGAGTGATAGTCCCTCTGAGACTTTGGTTGGCACAGAGCGGGAGGGACAGTCTGACTGCGACTGTGGTTGGCACACAATGGGATGAAAAGTCTGCCTGAGACTGTGGTTGGCACAGAGATGGAGGGCCAGTCCATCTGAGATCGTGGTTGGCACAGAGCTGTAGGGACAGTGTGTCTGAGACTTTGGTTGGCACAGAGCGGGAGGGACAGTCCATCTGAGATGGTGGTTGGCACAGAGTGGGAGTGACTGTCCATCTGAGACTGTGGTTGGCACAGTGCATGAGGGACAGTCTGTCTGAGACTGTGGTTGGCACAGAGCGGGATGAAAAGTCTGCCTGAGACTGTGGTTGGCACAGAGAAGGAGGGACAGTCCATCTGAGATCGTGGTTGGCACAGGGCAGGAGGGACCGTCTGACTGAGACTGTGGTTGGCACAGAGCCGTAGGGACAGTCTGTCTGAGACTGTGGTTGGCACAGAGCGGGAGGGACAGTCTGTCTGAGATTGTGGTTGGCACAGAGTGGGAGGGACAGTCTGTCTCAGACTGTATTTGGCACAGAGCGGGAGGGACAGTCTTTCCGAGACTGTGGTTGGCTCAGATGGGGAGGGGCAGCCTGTCTGAGACTTTAGTTGTCACAGAGCGGGAGGGACAGTCCGTCTGAGACTGTGGTTGGCACAGAGCAGGAGGGACAGTCTGACTGAGACAGTGGTTGGCACAGAATGGGATAGACAGTCCGTTTGAGACTGTGGTTGTCACAGAGTGGGAGAGACAGTCCGTCTGAGACAGTGGCTGGCACAGAGCGGGAGGGACAGTCTGACTGAGTCTTTGGTTGGCGCAGAGCAGGAGGGACAGTCTGACTGAGACTGTGGTTGGCACAGAATGGGATAGACAGTCCGTTTGAGACTGTGGTTGGCTCAGAGCGGGAGGGTCTGTCTGTCTGAGACTGTGGTTGGCTCAGAGCGGGAATGACAGACCGTCTGAGACAGTGGTTGGCACAGAGCGGGAGTGGCAGTCTGTCTGAGACTGTGGTTGGCACAGAGCAGGAGGGACATCCTGTCTGAGACTGTGGTTGGCACAGAGCAGGAGGGACCGTCTATCTGAGACTGTGGTTGGCACAGAATGGGATAGAAAGTCTGTTTGAGATTGTGATTTTCACAGAGCAGGAGAGCCAGACCGTCTGAGACTGTGGCGGGCACAGTGCAGCAGGCGAAGTCTGTCTGAGACCGTAGTTGGCACAGAGTGGGACGGACAGTCTGACTGAAAGTTTGGTTGGCACAGAGCGGGAGGGACAGTCTGTCTGAGACTGTGCTTGGCGCAGAATAGGATGAAAGGTCTGTCTGAGACTGCGGTTGACACAGAGACGGAGGGACAGTCCATCTGAGATCGTGGTTGGCACATTGCAGGAGGGGCAGTCTGTCTGAGACTGTGTTTGGCGCAGAATAGGATGAAAGGTCTGTCTGAGACTTTGGTTGGCGCAGAGCGGGAGGGACAGTCCATCTGAGATTGTGGTTGGCACAGAGCGGGAGGCACTGTCCATCTGAGACTGTGGTTGGCACAGTGCGTGAGGGACAGTCTGTCTGAGACTGTGGTTGGCACAGAGCAGGAGGGACAGTCTGACTGAGACAGTGGTTGGCACAGAATGGGATAGAAAGTCCGTTTGAGACTATGGTTGTCACAGAGCGGGAGAGACAGTCCGTCTGAGACTGTGGCTGGCAAAGAGTGGGAGGGACAGTCTGACTGAGATTGTGTTTGGCGCAGAATAGGATGAAAGGTCTGTCTGAGACTGTGGTTGGCACAGAGCGGGAGGGACAGTCTGTCTGAGATCGTGGTTAGCACAGAGCAGGATGAACAGTCTGACTGCGACTGTGGTTGGCGCAGAATGGAATGAAAAGTCTGTCTGAGACTGTGGTTGGCAGAGAACGGGAGGGACAGTCTCTCTGAGATCGTGGTTGGCAGAGGGCAGGAGGGATAGTCTGACTGAGAATGTGGTTGGCACAGAATGGGATATACAGTGTGTTTGAGACAGTGGGTGGCACAGTACGGGAGGGGTAGTCTGTCTGAGATTGTGTTTGGCACAAAGCGGGAGAGACAGCCCGTCTGAGATTGTGGTTGGCACAAAGCGGGAGTGATAGTCCCTCTGAGACTTTGGTTGGCACAGAGCGGGAGGGACAGTCTGTCTGAGACTTTAGTTGGCACCGAGTGGGAGGGACAGTCTGTCTGAGACTTTGGTTGGCACAGAGTGGGAGGGACAGTCTGTCTCAGACTGTAGTTGGCACAGAGTGGGAGGGACAGTCTGTCTGAGACTGTGGTTAGCTCAGATGGGGAGGGGCAGTCTGTCTGAAAATGTAGTTGTCACAGAGCGGGAGGGACAGTCCGTCTGAGACTGTGGTTGGCACAGAGCAGGAGGGACCGTCTGTCTGAGACCGTGGTTGGCACTAGGCGGGAGGGACAGTCCATCAGAGACTGTGGTGGGCACTGAGCGGGAGGAACCGTCTGCCTCAGACTGTGGTTGGCACAGAGCAGGATGGACAATCTGTCTGAGTCTGTGGTTGGCACAGAGCGGGAGGAAAAGTCCGTCTGAGACTATGGTTGGCACTGAACGGGAGGGACAGTCTGTCTGAGACTGTGGTTGGCACAGAGCAGGAGGGACAATCTGTCTCAGACTGTGGTTGGCACAGAGCAGGAGGGAAAGTCCGTCTTAGACTGTGGTTGGCACACACCAGGAGTGACAGTCAGTCTGAGACTGTTGTTGGCACACAGCAGGAAGGCCATTCTGTCCAAGACATTGGCTGGCACATAGCAGGTGGCACAGTCTGTCTGAGACTGTGGTTGGCACATAATGGGATAGACAGTCTGACTGAGACTGTGGTTGGCACAGAGCAGGAGTGATAGTCTTACTGAGACTGTGGTTGGCACAGAATGGGATAGGCAGTCTGTTTGAGACTGTGGCTGGCACAGAGCGGGAGGAAAAGTCTGTCTGAGACCGTACTTGGCACAGAGTGGGAGGGACCGTCTGTCTGAGACTGTGGTTGGCACAGAATAGGAGGAAAAGACTATCTGAGACGGTTGTTGGCACGGAGTGGGAGGGACAGTCTGACTGAGACGGTGGTTGGCACAGAATGGGATGAATAGTCAGTCTGAGAGTCTGGTTGGAGCAGAGCGGGAGGGACAGTCTGTCTGAGATCATGGTTGGCACAGGGCAGGAGGGATAGTCTGACTGAGACAGTGGTTGGCACAAAATGGGATAGACAGTCCGTTTGAGACTGTGGTTGTCACAGAGCGGGAGAGACAGTCCGTCTGAGACTGTGGCTGGCACAGAGCAGGTGGGACAGTCTGACTGACACTGTGGTTGGCACAGAGCAGGAGGGACAGTCTGATTGAGACTGTGGTTGGCACAGAATGGGATAGACAGTCCGTTTGAGACTGTGGTTGGCTCCAAGCGGGAGGGTCTGTCTGTCTGAGACTGGGGTTGGCACAGAGCGGGAGTGACAGTCCGTCTGAGACAGTGGTTGGCACAGAGCGGAAGGGGCATGCCGTCTGAGACTGTGGTTGACACAGAGCGGGAGGAACAGCCTGTCTGAGACTGTGGTTGGCACAGAGCAGGAGGGACCATCTGTCTGAGACTGTTTTTGGCACAGAATGGGATAGACAGTCTGATGAGACTTTGGTTGGCACAGAGTGGGAGAGGCAGTCCGACTGAGACTGTGGTTGGCACAGAGCGGTAGCGTCAATCTGTCTGGGACTGTGGTTGGCACAGAATGGGATAGACAGTCTGTTTGAGACTGTGGTTGGCACAAAGCGGGAGGGACAGTCCATCTGAGACTGTGGCTGGCAGAGAGCGGGAGGGAAAGTCTGTCTGAGACCGTAGTTGGCACAGAGTGGGAGGAACCGTCTGTCTGGGACTGTGGTTGGCACAGAGCGGGAGGGACAGTCTGTCTGAGACTGTGGATGGCACAGAATAGGATGAAAAGTCTATCTGGGATGGTAGTTGGCACAGAGCAGGATGGACATTCTGTCTGAGATCCTGGTTAGCACAGAGCAGGAGTGACAGTCTGACTGCGACTGTGGTTGGCACAGAATGGGATGAAAAGTCTGCCTGAGACTGTGGTTGGCACAGAGACGGAGGGACAGTCCGTCTGATATTGTGGTTGGCACAGGGCAGGAGGGACAGTCTGACTGAGACTGTGGTTGGCACAGAATGGGATAGACAGTCCGTTTCAGACTGTGGTTGGCACAGAGCCGTAGGGACATTCCATCTGAGACTTTGGTTGGCACAATGCGGGAGGGACAGACCGTCTGAGATTGTGGTTGGCACAGAGTGGGAGTGATAGTCCCTCTGAGACTTTGGTTGGCACAGAGCGGGAGGGACAGTCTGACTGCGACTGTGGTTAGCACACAATGGGCTGAAAAGTCTGCCTGAGACTGTGGTTGGCACAGAGATAGAGGGACAGTCCATCTGAGACTTTGGTTGGCACAATGCGGGAGGGACAGACCGTCTGAGATTGTGGTTGGCACAGAGTGGGAGTGATAGTCCCTCTGAGACTTTGGTTGGCACAGGGCAGGAGGGACAGTCTGACTGAGACTGTGGTTGGCACAGAATGGGATAGACAGTCCGTTACAGACTGTGGTTGGCACAGAGCAGGAGTGACAGTCTGTCTGAGACTGTGGTTGGCACAGAGCGGGAGGGACAGTCTGTCTGAGACTGTGGTTGGCACAGAGCGGGAGGGACAGTCTGTCTGAGATTGTGGTTGGCACAGAGTGGGAGGGACAGTCTGTCTCAGACTGTAGTTTGCACAGAGCGGGAGGGACAGTCTGTCTGAGACTGTGGTTGGCTCAGATGGGGAGGGGCAGTCTGTCTGAGACTTTAGTTGTCACAGAGCAGGAGGGACAGTCCGTCTGAGACTGTGGTTGGCACAGAGCAGGAGGGACAGTCTGACTGAGACAGTGGTTGGCACAGAGCAGGAGACACATTCTGTCTGAGACTGTGGTTGGCACAGAGCGGCAGGGACAAAGTGTCTGAGACTTTGGTTGGCACAGAGTGGGAGGGACATTCTGTCTGAGAATTTAGTTGGCACCGAGTGGGAGGGACAGTCTGTCTGAGACTGTGGTTGGCACAGAGTGGGAGGAACAGTCTGTCTCAGACTGTAGCTGGCACAGAGTGGGAGGGACAGTCTGTCTGAGACTGTGGTTAGCTCAGATGGGGAGGGGCAGTCTGTCTGAAAATGTAGTTGTCACAGAGCGGGAGGGACAGTCTGACTGAGACTGTGGTTGCCAACGAATGCGATAGACAGTCTGTCTGAGACTGTGGTTGGCACAGCGTGCAAGGGATAGTCTGACTGAGACTTTGCTTGGCACAGAACGGGATAGACAGACTCTTTGAGACTTTGGTTGGCACAGAGTGGGATGGACATTCTGTCTGAGACTCTGGTTGGCACAGAGCAGGAGGGAAAGTCTGACTGAGACTGTGGTTGGCACAGAGCAGGAGACACATTCTGTCTGAGACTGTGGTTGGCACAGAGCGGGAGGGACAAAGTGTCTGAAACTGCGTTGGCACAGAGCAGGAGGGACAGTCTGAATGAGACTGTGGTTGGCATAGAATGGGTTAGACACTCTGTTTGAGACTGTGGCTGGCACAGAGCGGGAGGGACAGTCTGACTGAAACTGTGGTTGGCACAGAGCAGGAGGGACAGTCTGACGGAGAATGTGGTTGGCACAGAATGGGATAGACAGTCCGTTTGAGAATTTGGTTGGCACAGAGCGGGAGAGACAGTCCGTCTGAGACTGTGGCTGGCACAGAGCGGGAGGGACAGTCTGACTGAGACTGTGGTTGGCACAGAGCAGGAAGGACAGTCTGTCTGAGACTTTGGTTGGCACAGAGTGGGAGAGACAGTCCGTCTAAGACTGTAGTTGGCACAGAGCGGTAGCGACAATCTGTCTGACACTGTGGTTGGCACAGAATGGGATAGACAGTCTGTTTGAGACTGTGGTTGGCACAGAGCAGGAGGGACAGTGCATCTGAGACTGTGGTTGGCATAGAGCAGGAGGGAAAGTCTGTCTGAGACCGTAGTTGGCACAGAGTGAGAGGAACCGTCTGTCTGGGACTGTGGTTGGCACAGAGCGGGAGGGACAGCCTGACTGAGACTGTGGAAGGCACAGAATAGGATGAAAAGTCTATCTGGGATGGTAGTTGGCACAGAGCAGGATGGACATTCTGTCTGAGATCCTGGTTAGCACAGAGCAGGAGTGACAGTCTGACTGCGACTGTGGTTGGCACAGAATGGGATGAAAAGTCTGCCTGAGACTGTGGTTGGCACAGAGACGGAGGGACAGTCCGTCTGATATTGTGGTTGGCACAGGGCAGGAGGGACAGTCTGACTGAGACTGTGGTTGGCACAGAATGGGATAGACAGTCCGTTTCAGACTGTGGTTGGCACAGAGCCGTAGGGACATTCCATCTGAGACTTTGGTTGGCACAATGCGGGAGGGACAGATCGTCTGAGATTGTGGTTGGCACAGAGTGGGAGTGATAGTCCCTCTGAGACTTTGGTTGGCACAGAGCGGGAGGGACAATCTGACTGCGACTGTGGTTGGCACACAATGGGCTGAAAAGTCTGCCTGAGACTGTGGTTGGAACAGAGATGGAGGGACAGTCCATCTGAGACTTTGGTTGGCACAATGCGGGAGGGACAGACCGTCTGAGATTGTGGTTGGCACAGAGTGGGAGTGATAGTCCCTCTGAGACTTTGGTTGGCACAGGGCAGGAGGGACAGTCTGACTGAGACTGTGGTTGGCACAGAATGGGATAGACAGTCTGTTACAGACTGTGGTTGGCACAGAGCGGGAGTGTCAGTCTGTCTGAGACTTTGGTTGGCACAGAGCGGGAGGGACAGTCCGTCTAAGACTGTGGTTGGCACAGAGCGGTAGCGACAATCTGTCTGACACTGTGGTTGGCACAGAATGGGATAGACAGTCTGTTTGAGACTGTGGTTGGCACAGAGCAGGAGGAAAGTCTGATTGAGACCGTAGTTGGCACAGAGTGGGAGGAACAGTCTGTCTGGGACTGTGGTTGGCACAGAGCGGGAGGGACAGCCTGACTGAGACTGTGGATGGCACAGAATAGGATGAAAAGTCTATCTGAGATGGCAGTTGGCACACAGCAGGATGGACATTCTGTCTGAGATGCAGGTTAGCACAGAACAGGAGTGACAGTGTGACTGCGACTGTGGTTGGCACAGAATGGGATGAAAAGTCTGCCTGAGACTGTGGTTGGCACAGAGACGGAGGGACAGTCCGTCTGAAATCGTGGTTCGCACAGGGCAGGAGGGACAGTCTGACTCAGACTGTGGTTGGCACAGAATGGGATAGACAGTCCGTTTCAGACTGTGGTTGGCACAGAGCAGGAGGGACATTCCAACTGAGACTTTGGTTGGCACAATGCGGGAGGGACAGACCGTCTGAGATTGTGGTTGGCACAGACTGGGAGTGATAGTCCCTCTGAGACTTTGGTTGGCACAGAGCGGGAGGGACAGTCTGACTGCGACTGTGGTTGGCACACAATGGGATGAAAAGTCTGCCTGAGACTGTGGTTGGCACAGAGATGGAGGGCCAGTCCATCTGAGATCGTGGTTGGCACAGAGCTGTAGGGACAGTGTGTCTGAGACTTTGGTTGGCACAGAGCGGGAGGGACAGTCCATCTGAGATGGTGGTTGGCACAGAGTGGGAGTGACTGTCCATCTGAGACTGTGGTTGGCACAGTGCATGAGGGACAGTCTGTCTGAGACTGTGGTTGGCACAGAGCGGGATGAAAAGTCTGCCTGAGACTGTGGTTGGCACAGAGAAGGAGGGACAGTCCATCTGAGATCGTGGTTGGCACAGGGCAGGAGGGACCGTCTGACTGAGACTGTGGTTGGCACAGAGCCGTAGGGACAGTCTGTCTGAGACTGTGGTTGGCACAGAGCGGGAGGGACAGTCTGTCTGAGATTGTGGTTGGCACAGAGTGGGAGGGACAGTCTGTCTCAGACTGTATTTGGCACAGAGCGGGAGGGACAGTCTTTCCGAGACTGTGGTTGGCTCAGATGGGGAGGGGCAGCCTGTCTGAGACTTTAGTTGTCACAGAGCGGGAGGGACAGTCCGTCTGAGACTGTGGTTGGCACAGAGCAGGAGGGACAGTCTGACTGAGACAGTGGTTGGCACAGAATGGGATAGACAGTCCGTTTGAGACTGTGGTTGTCACAGAGTGGGAGAGACAGTCCGTCTGAGACAGTGGCTGGCACAGAGCGGGAGGGACAGTCTGACTGAGTCTTTGGTTGGCGCAGAGCAGGAGGGACAGTCTGACTGAGACTGTGGTTGGCACAGAATGGGATAGACAGTCCGTTTGAGACTGTGGTTGGCTCAGAGCGGGAGGGTCTGTCTGTCTGAGACTGTGGTTGGCTCAGAGCGGGAATGACAGACCGTCTGAGACAGTGGTTGGCACAGAGCGGGAGTGGCAGTCTGTCTGAGACTGTGGTTGGCACAGAGCAGGAGGGACATCCTGTCTGAGACTGTGGTTGGCACAGAGCAGGAGGGACCATCTATCTGAGACTGTGGTTGGCACAGAATGGGATAGAAAGTCTGTTTGAGATTGTGATTTTCACAGAGCAGGAGAGCCAGACCGTCTGAGACTGTGGCGGGCACAGTGCAGCAGGCGAAGTCTGTCTGAGACCGTAGTTGGCACAGAGTGGGACGGACAGTCTGACTGAAAGTTTGGTTGGCACAGAGCGGGAGGGACAGTCTGTCTGAGACTGTGCTTGGCGCAGAATAGGATGAAAGGTCTGTCTGAGACTGCGGTTGGCACAGAGACGGAGGGACAGTCCATCTGAGATCGTGGTTGGCACATTGCAGGAGGGACAGTCTGTCTGAGACTGTGTTTGGCGCAGAATAGGATGAAAGGTCTGTCTGAGACTTTGGTTGGCGCAGAGCGGGAGGGACAGTCCATCTGAGATTGTGGTTGGCACAGAGCGGGAGGGACTGTCCATCTGAGACTGTGGTTGGCACAGTGCGTGAGGGACAGTCTGTCTGAGACTGTGGTTGGCACAGAGCAGGAGGGACAGTCTGACTGAGACAGTGGTTGGCACAGAATGGGATAGAAAGTCCGTTTGAGACTATGGTTGTCACAGAGCGGGAGAGACAGTCCGTCTGAGACTGTGGCTGGCAAAGAGTGGGAGGGACAGTCTGACTGAGATTGTGTTTGGCGCAGAATAGGATGAAAGGTCTGTCTGAGACTGTGGTTGGCACAGAGCGGGAGGGACAGTCTGTCTGAGATCGTGGTTAGCACAGAGCAGGATGAACAGTCTGACTGCGACTGTGGTTGGCGCAGAATGGAATGAAAAGTCTGTCTGAGACTGTGGTTGGCCGAGAACGGGAGGGACAGTCTCTCTGAGATCGTGGTTGGCAGAGGGCAGGAGGGATAGTCTGACTGAGAATGTGGTTGGCACAGAATGGGATATACAGTGTGTTTGAGACAGTGGGTGGCACAGTACGGGAGGGGTAGTCTGTCTGAGATTGTGTTTGGCACAAAGCGGGAGAGACAGCCCGTCTGAGATTGTGGTTGGCACAAAGCGGGAGTGATAGTCCCTCTGAGACTTTGGTTGGCACAGAGCGGGAGGGACAGTCTGTCTGAGACTTTAGTTGGCACCGAGTGGGAGGGACAGTCTGTCTGAGACTTTGGTTGGCACAGAGTGGGAGGGACAGTCTGTCTCAGACTGTAGTTGGCACAGAGTGGGAGGGACAGTCTGTCTGAGACTGTGGTTAGCTCAGATGGGGAGGGGCAGTCTGTCTGAAAATGTAGTTGTCACAGAGCGGGAGGGACAGTCCGTCTGAGACTGTGGTTGGCACAGAGCAGGAGGGACCGTCTGTCTGAGACCGTGGTTGGCACTAGGCGGGAGGGACAGTCCATCAGAGACTGTGGTGGGCACTGAGCGGGAGGAACCGTCTGCCTCAGACTGTGGTTGGCACAGAGCAGGATGGACAATCTGTCTGAGTCTGTGGTTGGCACAGAGCGGGAGGAAAAGTCCGTCTGAGACTATGGTTGGCACTGAACGGGAGGGACAGTCTGTCTGAGACTGTGGTTGGCACAGAGCAGGAGGGACAATCTGTCTCAGACTGTGGTTGGCACAGAGCAGGAGGGAAAGTCCGTCTTAGACTGTGGTTGGCACACACCAGGAGTGACAGTCAGTCTGAGACTGTTGTTGGCACACAGCAGGAAGGCCATTCTGTCCAAGACATTGGCTGGCACATAGCAGGTGGCACAGTCTGTCTGAGACTGTGGTTGGCACATAATGGGATAGACAGTCTGACTGAGACTGTGGTTGGCACAGAGCAGGAGTGATAGTCTTACTGAGACTGTGGTTGGCACAGAATGGGATAGGCAGTCTGTTTGAGACTGTGGCTGGCACAGAGCGGGAGGAAAAGTCTGTCTGAGACCGTACTTGGCACAGAGTGGGAGGGACCGTCTGTCTGAGACTGTGGTTGGCACAGAATAGGAGGAAAAGACTATCTGAGACGGTTGTTGGCACGGAGTGGGAGGGACAGTCTGACTGAGACGGTGGTTGGCACAGAATGGGATGAATAGTCAGTCTGAGAGTCTGGTTGGAGCAGAGCGGGAGGGACAGTCTGTCTGAGATCATGGTTGGCACAGGGCAGGAGGGATAGTCTGACTGAGACAGTGGTTGGCACAAAATGGGATAGACAGTCCGTTTGAGACTGTGGTTGTCACAGAGCGGGAGAGACAGTCCGTCTGAGACTGTGGCTGGCACAGAGCAGGTGGGACAGTCTGACTGACACTGTGGTTGGCACAGAGCAGGAGGGACAGTCTGATTGAGACTGTGGTTGGCACAGAATGGGATAGACAGTCCGTTTGAGACTGTGGTTGGCTCCAAGCGGGAGGGTCTGTCTGTCTGAGACTGGGGTTGGCACAGAGCGGGAGTGACAGTCCGTCTGAGACAGTGGTTGGCACAGAGCGGAAGGGGCATGCCGTCTGAGACTGTGGTTGACACAGAGCGGGAGGAACAGCCTGTCTGAGACTGTGGTTGGCACAGAGCAGGAGGGACCATCTGTCTGAGACTGTTTTTGGCACAGAATGGGATAGACAGTCTGATGAGACTTTGGTTGGCACAGAGTGGGAGAGGCAGTCCGACTGAGACTGTGGTTGGCACAGAGCGGTAGCGTCAATCTGTCTGGGACTGTGGTTGGCACAGAATGGGATAGACAGTCTGTTTGAGACTGTGGTTGGCACAAAGCGGGAGGGACAGTCCATCTGAGACTGTGGCTGGCAGAGAGCGGGAGGGAAAGTCTGTCTGAGACCGTAGTTGGCACAGAGTGGGAGGAACCGTCTGTCTGGGACTGTGGTTGGCACAGAGCGGGAGGGACAGTCTGTCTGAGACTGTGGATGGCACAGAATAGGATGAAAAGTCTATCTGAGATGGTGGTTGGCACAGAGTAGGAGGGACGTTCTGTCTGAGATCGTGGTTAGCACAGAGCAGGAGTGACAGTCTGACTGCGACTGTGGTTGGGACAGAATGGGATGAAAAGTCTGGCTGAGACTGTGGTTGGCACAGAGATGGAGGGACAGTCCGTCTGAGATCGTGGTTGGCACCGGGCAGGAGGGACAATCTGACTGAGACTGTGGTTGGCACAGAATGGGATAGCCAGTCCGTTTCAGACTGTTGTTGGCATAGAGCCGTAGGGACAGTCCGAATGAGACTGTCTATGGCACAGAATGGGATAGACATTCTGTTGGAGACTGTGGTTAGCACAGAGCCGGAGGGACAATCTGTCTGAGACCGTGGTTGGCACTAGGCGGGAGGTACAGTCCATCTGAGACTGTGTTTGGCACTGAGCGGGAGGAACCATCTGCCTCAGACTGTGGTTGGCACAGAGCAAGAGGGACAATCTGTCTGAGACTGTAGTTGGCACAGAGCAGGAGGGAAAGTCTGTCTTAGACTGTGGTTGGCACAGAGCAGGAGGGACAATCTGTCTGAGACTGTGGTTGGCACAGAGCAGGAGGGAAAGTCCATCTTAGACTGTGGTTGGCACACAGCGGGAGAGACAGTCTGTCTGAGACTGTTGTTGGGACACAGCAGGAAGGCCATTCTGTCCAAGACTTTGGCTGGTACATAGAAGGAGGGACAGTCTGTCTGAGACTGTGGTTGGCACAGAATGTAATAGACAGTCTGTCTGAGACTGTGGTTGGCACAGAGCGGGAGTGACAGTTTGTCTGAGACTGTAGTTGGCACATAGCGGGAGGGACAGACTGACTGAGACTGTAGTTGGCACAGAGTGGGAGGGACCATCTCTCTAAGACTGTGGTTGGCACAGAATAGGAGGAAAACACTGTTTGAGAAGGTTGCTGGCACAGAGTGGGAGGGACAGTCTGACTGAGACGGTGGTTGGCACAGAATGGGAAGAAAAGTCTGTCTGAGAGTCTGGTTGGCACAGAGCGGTAGAGACAGTCTGTGTGAAATTGTGGCTGGCACAGAGCAGGAGGGACAGTCTGACTGAGACTGTGGTTGGCACAGAATGGGATAGACAGTCCGTTTGAGACTGTGGTTGGCACAGAACGGGAGAGACAGTCTGTCTGAGACTGTGGTTGGCACAGAGCGGGAGGAACATCCTGTCTGAGAATTTGGTTGACACAAAGCAGGTGGGACCGTCTGTCTGAGACTGTGGTTGGCACAGAATGGGATAGAAAGTCTGTTTGAGATTGTGGTTATCACAGAGCGGGAGGGCCAGACCGTCTGAGACTGTGGCTGGCACAGTGCAGGAGGCGAAGTCTGTCTGAGACCGTAGTTAGCACAGAGCGGGAGGGGCAGTCTGTCTGAGACTGTGGTTGGCGCAGAATAGGATGAAAGGTCTGTCTGAGGCTGTGGTTGGCACAGAGCGGGAGGGACAGTCTGTCTGAGATCGTGGTTAGCACAGAGCAGGATGAACAGTCTGACTGCGACTGTGGTTGGCGCAGAATGGGATGAAAAGTCTGTCTGAGACTGTGGTTGGCATAGAGCGGGAGGGACAGTCTCTCTGAGATCGTGGTTGGCAGAGGGCAGGAGGAACAGTCTGACTGAGAATGTGGTTAGCACAGAATGGGATATACAGTGCGTTTGAGACTGTGGTTGGCACAGTGCGGGAGGGGTAGTCTGTCTGAGACTGTGGTTGGCACAGAGTGGGTGGGTCTGTCCGTCTGAGACTGTCGTTAGCACAGAGTGGGAGGGACAGTCTGATGAGACTGTGGTTGGCACAGAGCGGGAGGGACAGTCTGTCTGAGATCATGGTTAGCACAGAGCAGGATGAACAGTCTGACTGTGACTGTGGTTGGCACAGAATGGGATAGAAAGTCTGTTTGAGATTGTGGTTATCACAGAGCGGGAGGGCCAGACCGTCTGAGACTGTGGCTGGCACAGTGCAGGAGGCGAAGTCTGTCTGAGACCGTAGTTAGCACAGAGTTGGAGGGACTGTCTGATGAGACTGTGGTTGGCACAGAGCAAAAGGGACATTCTGTCTGAAACTGTGGTTGGCACAGAGCGGGAGGGACAGCCTGTCCAAGACTGTGGTTGTCACAGAGCAGGAGGGACCATCTGTCTGAGACTGTTTTTGCCACAGAATGGGATAGACAGTCTGTCTGAGACTTTGGTTGGCACAGAGTGGGAGAGACAGTCCATCTAAGACTGTGGTTGGCACAGAGCGGTAGCGACAATCTGTCTGACACTGTGGTTGGCACAGAATGGGATAGACAGTCTGTTTGAGACTGTGGTTGACACAGAGCAGGAGGAAAGTCTGATTGAGACCGTAGTTGGCACAGAGTGGGAGGGACAGCCTGACTGAGACTGTGGATGGCACAGAATAGGATGAAAAGTCTATCTGAGATGGCAGTTGGCACACAGCAGGATGGACAGTCCGTCTGAGATCGTGGTTGGCACAGGGCAGGAGGGACAGTCTGACTGAGACTGTGGTTGGCACAGAATGGGATAGACAGTCCGTTTCAGACTGTGGTTGGCACAGAGCAGGAGGGACATTCCAACTGAGACTTTGGTTGGCACAATGCGGGAGGGACAGACCGTCTGAGATTGTGGTTGGCACAGACTGGGAGTGATAGTCCCTCTGAGACTTTGGTTGGCACAGAGCGGGAGGGACAGTCTGACTGCGACTGTGGTTGGCACACAATGGGATGAAAAGTCTGCCTGAGCCTGTGGTTGGCACAGAGATGGAGGGACAGTCCATCTGAGATAGTGGTTGGCACAGAGCTGTAGGGACAGTGTGTCTGAGACTTTGGTTGGCACAGAGCGGGAGGGACAGTCTGTCTGAGATGGTAGTTGGCACAGAGTGGGTGTGACTGTCCATCTAAGACTGTGGTTGGCACAGTGCATGAGGGACAGTCTGTCTGAGACTGTGGTTGGCACAGAGCGGGATGAAAAGTCTGCCTGAGACTGTGCTTGGCACAGAGAAGGAGGGACAGTCCATCTGAGATCGTGGTTGGCACAGGGCAGGAGGGACCGTCTGACTGAGACTGTGGTTGGCACAGAGCCGTAGGGACAGTCTGTCTGAGACTGTGGTTGGCACAGAGCGGGAGGGACAGTCTGTCTGAGATTGTGGTTGGCACAGAGTGGGAGGGACAGTCTGTCTCAGACTGTAGTTGGCACAGAGCGGGAGGGACAGTCTGTCCGAGACTGTGGTTGGCTCAGATGGGGAGGGGCAGCCTGTCTGAGACTTTAGTTGTCACAGAGCGGGAGGGACAGTCTGACTGAGTCTTTGGTTGGCGCAGAGCAGGAGGGACAGTCTGACTGAGACTGTGGTTGGCACAGAATGGGATAGACAGTCCGTTTGAGACTGTGGTTGGCTCAGAGCGGGAGGGTCTGTCTGTCTGAGACTGTGGTTGGCTCAGAGCAGGAATGACAGACCGTCTGAGACAGTGGTTGGCACAGAGCGGGAGTGGCAGTCTGTCTGAGACTGTGGTTGGCACAGAGCAGGAGGGACATCCTGTCTGAGACTGTGGTTGGCACAGAGCAGGAGGGACCGTCTGTCTGAGACTGTGGTTGGCACAGAATGGGATAGACAGTCTGTCTGAGACTGTGGTTGGCACAGAGCGGGAGTGACAGTTTGTCTGAGACTATAGTTGGCACATAGCGGGGAGGGACAGACTGACTGAGACTGTAGTTGGCACAGAGTTGGAGGGACCATCTCTCTGAGACTGTGGTTGGCACAGAATACGAGGAAAACACTGTTTGAGAAGGTTGTTGGCACAGAGTGGGAGGGACAGTCTGACTGAGACGGTGGTTGGCACAGAATGTGAAGAAAAGTCTGTCTGAGAGTCTGGTTGGCACAGAGCGGTAGAGACAGTCTGTGTGAAATTGTGGCTGGCACAGAGCAGGAGGGACAGTCTGACTGAGACTGTGGTTGGCACAGAATGGGATAGACTGTCCGTTTGAGACTGTGGTTGGCACAGAACGGGAGAAACAGTCTGTCTGAGACTGTGGTTGGCACAGAGCGGGAGGAACATCCTGTCTGAGAATTTGGTTGACACAAAGCAGGTGGGACCGTCTGTCTGAGACTGTGGTTGGCACAGAATGGGATAGAAAGTCTGTTTGAGATTGTGGTTATCACAGAGCGGGAGGGCCAGACCGTCTGAGACTGTGGCTGGCACAGTGCAGGAGGCGAAGTCTGTCTGAGACCGTAGTTGGCGCAGAATAGGATGAAAGGTCTGTCTGAGGCTGTGGTTGGCACAGAGCGGGAGGGACAGTCTGTCTGAGATCGTGGTTAGCACAGAGCAGGATGAACAGTCTGACTGCGACTGTGGTTGGCGCAGAATGGGATGAAAAGTCTGTCTGAGACTGTGGTTGGCATAAAGCGGGAAGGACAGTCTCTCTGAGATCGTGGTTGGCAGAGGGCAGGAGGAACAGTCTGACTGAGAATGTGGTTAGCACAGAATGGGATATACAGTGCGTTTGAGACTGTGGTTGGCACAGTGCGGGAGGGGTAGTCTGTCTGAGACTGTGGTTGGCTAAGAGTGGGTGGGTCTGTCCGTCTGAGACTGTCGTTAGCACAGAGTTGGAGGGACAGTCTGATGAGACTGTGGTTGGCACAGAGCGAAAGGGACATTCTGTCTGAGACTGTGGTTGGCACAGAGCGGGAGGGACAGCCTGTCCAAGACTGTGGTTGTCACAGAGCAGGAGGGACCATCTGTCTGAGACTGTTTTTGCCACAGAATGGGATAGACAGTCTGTCTGAGACTTTGGTTGGCACAGAGTGGGAGAGACAGTCCATCTAAGACTGTGGTTGGCACAGAGCGGTAGCGACAATCTGTCTGACACTGTGGTTGGCACAGAATGGGATAGACAGTCTGTTTGAGACTGTGGTTGACACAGAGCAGGAGGAAAGTCTGATTGAGACCGTAGTTGGCACAGAGTGGGAGGAACAGTCTGTCTGGGACTGTGGTTGGCACAGAGCGGGAGGGACAGCCTGACTGAGACTGTGGATGGCACAGAATAGGATGAAAAGTCTATCTGAGATGGCAGATGGCACACAGCAGAATGGACATTCTGTCTGAGATCCTGGTTAGCACAGAGCAGGAGTGACAGTGTGTCTGCGACTGTGGTTGGCACAGAATGGGATGAAAAGTCTGCCTGAGACTGTGGTTGGCACAGAGACGGAGGGACAGTCCGTCTGAGATCGTGGTTGGCACAGGGCAGGAGGGACAGTCTGACTGAGACTGTGGTTGGCACAGAATGGGATAGACAGTCCGTTTCAGACTGTGGTTGGCACAGAGCAGGAGGGACATTTCAACTGAGACTTTGGTTGGCACAATGCGGGAGGGACAGACCGTCTGAGATTGTGGTTGGCACAGACTGGGAGTGATAGTCCCTCTGAGACTTTGGTTGGCACAGAGCGGGAGGGACAGTCTGACTGCGACTGTGGTTGGCACACAATGGGATGAAAAGTCTGCCTGAGACTGTGGTTGGCACAGAGATGGAGGGCCAGTCCATCTGAGATCGTGGTTGGCACAGAGCTGTAGGGACAGTGTGTCTGAGACTTTGGTTGGCACAGAGCGGGAGGGACAGTCCATCTGAGATGGTGGTTGGCACAGAGTGGGAGTGACTGTCCATCTGAGACTGTGGTTGGCACAGTGCATGAGGGACAGTCTGTCTGAGACTGTGGTTGGCACAGAGCGGGATGAAAAGTCTGCCTGAGACTGTGGTTGGCACAGAGACGGAGGGACAGTCCATCTGAGATCGTGGTTGGCACAGGGCAGGAGGGACCGTCTGACTGAGACTGTGGTTGGCACAGAGCCGTAGGGACAGTCTGTCTGAGACTGTGGTTGGCACAGAGCGGGAGGGACAGTCTGTCTGAGATTGTGGTTGGCACAGAGTGGGAGGGACAGTCTGTCTCAGACTGTAGTTGGCACAGAGCGGGAGGGACAGTCTGTCCGAGACTGTGGTTGGCTCAGATGGGGAGGGGCAGCCTGTCTGAGACTTTAGTTGTCACAGAGCGGGAGGGACAGTCCGTCTGAGACTGTGGTTGGCACAGAGCAGTGAGGGACAGTCTGACTGAGACAGTGGTTGGCACAGAATGGGATAGATAGTCCGTTTGAGACTGTGGTTGTCACAGAGTGGGAGAGACAGTCCGTCTGAGACTGTGGCTGGCACAGAGCGGGAGGGGCAGTCTGACAGAGTCTTTGGTTGGCGCAGAGCAGGAGGGACAGTCTGACTGAGACTGTGGTTGGCACGGAATGGGATAGATAGTCCGTTTGAGACTGTGGTTGGCTCAGAGTGGGAGGGTCTGTCTGTCTGAGACTGTGGTTGGCTCAGAGCGGGAATGACAGACCGTCTGAGACAGTGGTTGGCACAGAGCGGGAGTGGCAGTCTGTCTGGGACTGTGGTTGGCACAGAGCAGGAGGGACATCCTGTCTGAGACTGTGGTTGGCACAGAGCAGGAGGGACCGTCTGTCTGAGACTGTGGTTGGCACAGAATGGGAAAGAAAGTCTGTTTGAGATTGTGGTTTTCACAGAGCAGGAGGGCCAGACCGTCTGAGACTGTGGCGGGCACAGTGCAGCAGGCGAAGTCTGTCTCAGACCGTAGTTGGCACAGAGTGGGATGGACAGTCTGACTGAAAGTTTGGTTGGCACAGAGCGGGAGGGACAGTCTGTCTGAGACTGTGTTTGGCGCAGAATAGGATGAAAGGTCTGTCTGAGACTGTGGTTGGCACAGAGACGGAGGGACAGTCCATCTGAGATCGTGGTTGGCACAGTGCAGGAGGGACAGTCTGACTGAGACTGTGTTTGGCACAGAATGGGATAGACAGTCCGTTTCAGACTGTGGTTGGCACAGAGCCATAGGGACAGTCTGTCTGAGATTGTGGTTGGCACAGAGTGGGAGGGACCGTCCATCTGAGACTGTGGTTGGCACAGTGCGTGAGGGACAGTCTGTCTGAGACTGTGGTTGGCACAGAGCAGGAGGGACAGTCTGACTGAGACAGTGGTTGGCACAGAATGGGATAGAAAGTCCGTTTGAGACTATGGTTGTCACAGAGCGGGAGAGTCAGTCTGTCTGAGACTGTGGCTGGCAAAGAGTGGGAGGGACAGTCTGACTGAGAATTTGGTTGGCACAGAGCAGGAGGGACAGTCTGACTGAGACTGTGGTTGGCACAGAATGGGATAGACAGACCGTCTGAGACAGTGGTTGGCACAGAGCGGGAGGGGCAGTCTCTCTGAGACTGTGGATGGCACAGAGCAGGAGGGACATTCCGTCAGAGACTGTGGTTGGAACAGAGCGGGAGGGACATCCTGTCTGAGACTGTTGTTCGCACAGAGCAGGAGGGACCATCTGTCTGAGACCATAGTTGGCACAGAGTGGGACGGACAGTCTGACTGAAAGTTTGGTTGGCACAGAGCCGTTGGGACAGTCCATCTGAGACTTTGGTTGGCACAAAGCGGGAGGGACAGTCCATCTGAGATTGTGGTTGCCACAGAGCGGCAGTGATAGTCCCTCTGAGACTGTGGTTTGCACAGAATGGGATAGAAAGTCTGTTTGAGATTGTGGTTATCACAGAGTGGGAGGGCCAGACCATCTGAGACTGTGGCTGGCACAGTGCAGGAGGCGAAGTCTGTCTGAGACCGTAGTTGGCAGGGGGTGAGAGGGACAGTCTGACTGAATTGTGGTTGGCACAGAGCGGGAGGGACAGTCTGTCAGAGACCGTGGTTGGCGCAGAATAGGATGAAAGGAATGTCTGAGGCTGTGGTTGGCACAGAGCGGGAGGGACAGTCTGTCTGAGATCATGGTTAGCACAGAGCAGGATGAACATTCTGACTGCGACTGTGGTTGGCACAGAATGGGATGAAAAGTTGGTCAGAGACTGTGGTTGGCATAGAGCGGGAGGGACAGTCTCTCTGAGATCCTGGTTGGCAGAGGGCAGGAGGGACAGTCTGACTGAGAATGTGGTTGGCACAGAATGGGATATACAGTGCGTTTGAGACTGTGGTTGGCACAGTGCGGGAGGGGCAGTCTGTCTGAGACTGTGGTTGGCAAAGAGCAGGAGGGACGGTCTGACTGAGACAGTGGTTGGCACAGAATGGGATAGACTGTCCGTTTGAGACTGTGGTTGTCACAGAGTGGGTGAGACAGTCCGTCTGAGACTGTGGCTGGCACAGAGCGGGAGGGACAGTCTGACTGAGACTTTGGTTGGCACAGAGCAGGAGGGACAGTCTGACTGAGCCTGTGGTTGGCACAGAATGGGATAGACAGTCCGTTTGAGACTGTGGTTGGCTCAGAGCGGGAGGGTCTGTCTGTCTGAGACTGTGGTTGGCTCAGAGCGGGAGTGACAGACCGTCTGAGACAGTGGTTGGCTCAGAGTGGGAGGGGCAGTCTGTCTGAGACTGTGGTTGGCACAGAGCGGGAGGGACATCCTGAATGAGACTGTGGTTGGCACAGAGCAGGAGAATGGGATATACAGTGTGTCTGAGACTGTGGTTGGCACAGAATGGGATAGAAAGTCTGTTTGAGATTGTGGTTATCACAGAGCGGGAGGGCCAGACCGTCTGAGACTATGCCTGGCACAGTGCAGCAGGCGAAGTCTGTCTGAGACCGTAGTTGGCACAGAGTGGGACGGACAGTCTGACTGAAAGTTTGGTTGGCACAGAGCGGGAGGGACAGTCTGTCTGAGACTGTGTTTGGCGCAGAATAGGATGAAAGGTCTGTCTGAGACTGTGGTTGGCACAGAGACGGAGGGACAGTCCATCTGAGATCGTGGTTGGCACAGTGCAGGAGGGACAGTCTGACTGAGACTGTGTTTGGCACAGAATGGGATAGACAGTCCGTTTCAGACTGTGGTTGGCACAGAGCCATAGGGACAGTCTGTCTGAGACTTTGGTTGGCGCAGAGCGGGAGGGACTGTCCATCTGAGATTGTGGTTGGCACAGAGCGGGAGGGACTGTCCATCTGAGACTGTGGTTGGCACAGTGCGTGAGGGACAGTCTGTCTGAGACTGTGGTTGTCACAGAGCAGGAGGGACAGTCTGACTGAGACAGTGGTTGGCACAGAATGGGATAGAAAGTCCGTTTGAGACTATGGTTGTCACAGAGCGGGAGAGTCAGTCTGTCTGAGACTGTGGCTGGCAAAGAGTGGGAGGGACAGTCTGACTGAGACTTTGGTTGGCACAGAATGGGATAGATAGTCCGTTTGAGACTGTCGTTGGCTCAGAGCGGGAGGGTCTGTCTGTCTGAGACTGTGGTTGGCTCAGAGCGGGAATGACAGACCGTCTGAGACAGTGGTTGGCACAGAGCGGGAGTGGCAGTCTGTCTGAGACTGTGGTTGGCACAGAGCAGGAGGGACATCCTGTCTGAGACTGTGGTTGGCACAGAGCAGGAGGGACCGTCTGTCTGAGACTGTGGTTGGCACAGAATGGGATAGAATGTCTGTTTGAGATTGTGGTTTTCACAGAGCAGGAGGGCCAGACCGTCTGAGACTGTGGCGGGCACAGTGCAGCAGGCGAAGTCTGTCTCAGACCGTAGTTGGCACAGAGTGGGATGGACAGTCTGACTGAAAGTTTGGTTGGCACAGAGCGGGAGGGACAGTCTGTCTGAGACTGTGTTTGGCGCAGAATAGGATGAAAGGTCTGTCTGAGACTGTGGTTGGCACAGAGACGGAGGGACAGTCCATCTGAGATCGTGGTTGGCACAGTGCAGGAGGGACAGTCTGACTGAGACTGTGTTTGGCACAGAATGGGATAGACAGTCCGTTTCAGACTGTGGTTGGCACAGAGCCATAGGGACAGTCTGTCTGAGACTTTGGTTGGCGCAGAGCGGGAGGGACAGTCCATCTGAGATTGTGGTTGGCACAGAGCGGGAGGGACCGTCCATCTGAGACTGTGGTTGGCACAGTGCGTGAGGGACAGTCTGTCTGAGACTGTGGTTGTCACAGAGCAGGAGGGACAGTCTGACTGAGACAGTGGTTGGCACAGAATGGGATAGAAAGTCCGTTTGAGACTTTGGTTGTCACAGAGCGGGAGAGTCAGTCTGTCTGAGACTGTGGCTGGCAAAGAGTGGGAGGGACAGTCTGACTGAGAATTTGGTTGGCACAGAGCAGGAGGGACAGTCTGACTGAGACTGTGGTTGGCACAGAATGGGATAAACAGACCGTCTGAGACAGTGGTTGGCACAGAGCGGGAGGGGCAGTCTGTCTGAGACTGTGGATGGCACAGAGCAGGAGGGACATTCCGTCAGAGACTGTGGTTGGCACAGAGCAGGAGGGACATCCTGTCTGAGACTGTTGTTCGCACAGAGCAGGAGGGACCATCTGTCTGAGACCATAGTTGGCACAGAGTGGGACGGACAGTCTGACTGAAAGTTTGGTTGGCACAGAGCCGTTGGGACAGTCCATCTGAGACTTTGGTTGGCACAAAGCGGGAGGGACAGTCAATCTGAGATTGTGGTTGGCACAGAGCGGCAGTGATAGTCCCTCTGAGACTGTGGTTGGCACAGAATGGGATAGAAAGTCTGTTTGAGATTGTGGTTATCACAGAGTGGGAGGGCCAGACCATCTGAGACTGTGGCTGGCACAGTGCAGGAGGCGAAGTCTGTCTGAGACCGTAGTTGGCAGGGGGTGAGAGGGACAGTCTGACTGAATTGTGGTTGGCACAGAGCGGGAGGGACAGTCTGTCAGAGACCGTGGTTGGCGCAGAATAGGATGAAAGGACTGTCTGAGGCTGTGGTTGGCACAGAGCGGGAGGGACAGTCTGTCTGAGATCATGGTTAGCACAGAGCACGATGAACATTCTGACTGCGACTGTGGTTGGCACAGAATGGGATGAAAAGTTGGTCAGAGACTGTGGTTGGCATAGAGCGGGAGCGACAGTCTCTCTGAGATCCTGGTTGGCAGAGGGCAGGAGGGACAGTCTGACTGAGAATGTGGTTGGCACAGAATGGGATATACAGTGCGTTTGAGACTGTGGTTGGCACAGTGTGGGAGGGGCAGTCTGTCTGAGACTGTGGTTGGCAAAGAGCAGGAGGGACGGTCTGACTGAGACAGTGGTTGGCACAGAATGGAATAGACAGTCCGTTTGAGACTGTGGTTGTCACAGAGTGGGTGAGACAGTCCGTCTGAGACTGTGGCTGGCACAGAGCAGGAGGGACAGTCTGACTGAGACTTTGGTTGGCACAGAGCAGGAGGGACAGTCTGACTGAGACTGTGGTTGGCACAGAATGGGATAGACAGTCCGTTTGAGACTGTGGTTGGCTCAGAGCGGGAGGGTCTGTCTGTCTGAGACTGTGGTTGGCTCAGAGCGGGAGTGACAGACCGTCTGAGACAGTGGTTGGCTCAGAGTGGGAGGGGCAGTCTGTCTGAGACTGTGGTTGGCACAGAGCGGGAGCGACATCCTGACTGAGACTGTGGTTGGCACAGAGCAGGAGAATGGGATATACAGTGTGTCTGAGACTGTGGTTGGCACAGAATGGGATAGAAAGTCTGTTTGAGATTGTGGTTATCACAGAGCGGGAGGGCCAGACCGTCTGAGACTATGCCTGGCACAGTGCAGCAGGCGAAGTCTGTCTGAGACCGTAGTTGGCACAGAGTGGGACGGACAGTCTGACTGAAAGTTTGGTTGGCACAGAGCGGGAGGGACAGTCTGTCTGAGACTGTGTTTGGCGCAGAATAGGATGAAAGGTCTGTCTGAGACTGTGGTTGGCACAGAGACGGAGGGACAGTCCATCTGAGATCGTGGTTGGCACAGTGCAGGAGGGACAGTCTGACTGAGACTGTGTTTGGCACAGAATGGGATAGACAGTCCGTTTCAGACTGTGGTTGGCACAGAGCCATAGGGACAGTCTGTCTGAGACTTTGGTTGGCGCAGAGCGGGAGGGACTGTCCATCTGAGATTGTGGTTGGCACAGAGCGGGAGGGACTGTCCATCTGAGACTGTGGTTGGCACAGTGCGTGAGGGACAGTCTGTCTGAGACTGTGGTTGTCACAGAGCAGGAGGGACAGTCTGACTGAGACAGTGGTTGGCACAGAATGGGATAGAAAGTCCGTTTGAGACTATGGTTGTCACAGAGCGGGAGAGTCAGTCTGTCTGAGACTGTGGCTGGCAAAGAGTGGGAGGGACAGTCTGACTGAGACTTTGGTTGGCACAGAATGGGATAGACAGTCCGTTTGAGACTGTGGTTGGCTCAGAGCGGGAGGGTCTGTCTGTCTGAGACTGTGGTTGGCTCAGAGCGGGAATGACAGACCGTCTGAGACAGTGGTTGGCACAGAGCGGGAGTGGCAGTCTGTCTGAGACTGTGGTTGGCACAGAGCAGGAGGGACATCCTGTCTGAGACTGTGGTTGGCACAGAGCAGGAGGGACCGTCTGTCTGAGACTGTGGTTGGCACAGAATGGGATAGAAAGTCTGTTTGAGATTGTGGTTTTCACAGAGCAGGAGGGCCAGACTGTCTGAGACTGTGGCGGGCACAGTGCAGCAGGCGAAGTCTGTCTCAGACCGTAGTTGGCACAGAGTGGGATGGACAGTCTGACTGAAAGTTTGGTTGGCACAGAGCGGGAGGGACAGTCTGTCTGAGACTGTGTTTGGCGCAGAATAGGATGAAAGGTCTGTCTGAGACTGTGGTTGGCACAGAGACGGAGGGACAGTCCATCTGAGATCGTGGTTGGCACAGTGCAGGAGGGACAGTCTGACTGAGACTGTGTTTGGCACAGAATGGGATAGACAGTCCGTTTCAGACTGTGGTTGGCACAGAGCCATAGGGACAGTCTGTCTGAGACTTTGGTTGGCGCAGAGCGGGAGGGACAGTCCATCTGAGATTGTGGTTGGCACAGAGCGGGAGGGACCGTCCATCTGAGACTGTGGTTGGCACAGTGCGTGAGGGACAGTCTGTCTGAGACTGTGGTTGTCACAGAGCAGGAGGGACAGTCTGACTGAGACAGTGGTTGGCACAGAATGGGATAGAAAGTCCGTTTGAGACTTTGGTTGTCACAGAGCGGGAGAGTCAGTCTGTCTGAGACTGTGGCTGGCAAAGAGTGGGAGGGACAGTCTGACTGAGAATTTGGTTGGCACAGAGCAGGAGGGACAGTCTGACTGAGACTGTGGTTGGCACAGAATGGGATAGACAGACCGTCTGAGACAGTGGTTGGCACAGAGCGGGAGGGGCAGTCTGTCTGAGACTGTGGATGGCACAGAGCAGGAGGGACATTCCGTCAGAGACTGTGGTTGGCACAGAGCAGGAGGGACATCCTGTCTGAGACTGTTGTTCGCACAGAGCAGGAGGGACCATCTGTCTGAGACCATAGTTGGCACAGAGTGGGACGGACAGTCTGACTGAAAGTTTGGTTGGCACAGAGCCATTGGGACAGTCCATCTGAGACTTTGGTTGGCACAAAGCGGGAGGGACAGTCCGTCTGAGATTGTGGTTGGCACAGTGCAGGAGGGACAGTCTGACTGAGACTGTGTTTGGCACAGAATGGGATAGACAGTCCGTTTCAGACTGTGGTTGGCACAGAGCCATAGGGACAGTCTGTCTGAGACTTTGGTTGGCGCAGAGCGGGAGGGACTGTCCATCTGAGATTGTGGTTGGCACAGAGCGGGAGAGACTGTCCATCTGAGACTGTGGTTGGCACAGTGCGTGAGGGACAGTCTGTCTGAGACTGTGGTTGTCACAGAGCAGGAGGGACAGTCTGACTGAGACAGTGGTTGGCACAGAATGGGATAGAAAGTCCGTTTGAGACTATGGTTGTCACAGAGCGGGAGAGTCAGTCTGTCTGAGACTGTGGCTGGCAAAGAGTGGGAGGGACAGTCTGACTGAGACTTTGGTTGGCACAGAATGGGATAGACAGTCCGTTTGAGACTGTGGTTGACTCAGAGCGGGAGGGTCTGTCTGTCTGAGACTGTGGTTGGCTCAGAGCGGGAATGACAGACCGTCTGAGACAGTGGTTGGCACAGAGCAGGAGTGGCAGTCTGTCTGAGACTGTGGTTGGCACAGAGCAGGAGGGACATCCTGTCTGAGACTGTGGTTGGCACAGAGCAGGAGGGACCGTCTGTCTGAGACTGTGGTTGGCACAGAATGGGATAGAAAGTCTGTTTGAGATTGTGGTTTTCACAGAGCAGGAGGGCCAGACCGTCTGAGACTGTGGCGGGCACAGTGCAGCAGGCGAAGTCTGTCTCAGACCGTAGTTGGCACAGAGTGGGATGGACAGTCTGACTGAAAGTTTGGTTGGCACAGAGCGGGAGGGACAGTCTGTCTGAGACTGTGTTTGGCGCAGAATAGGATGAAAGGTCTGTCTGAGACTGTGGTTGGCACAGAGACGGAGGGACAGTCCATCTGAGATCGTGGTTGGCACAGTGCAGGAGGGACAGTCTGACTGAGACTGTGTTTGGCACAGAATGGGATAGACAGTCCGTTTCAGACTGTGGTTGGCACAGAGCCTTAGGGACAGTCTGTCTGAGACTTTGGTTGGCGCAGAGCGGGAGGGACAGTCCATCTGAGATTGTGGTTGGCACAGAGCGGGAGGGACCGTCCATCTGAGACTGTGGTTGGCACAGTGCGTGAGGGACAGTCTGTCTGAGACTGTGGTTGGCACAGAGCAGGAGGGACAGTCTGACTGAGACAGTGGTTGGCACAGAATGGGATAGAAAGTCCGTATGAGACTATGGTTGTCACAGAGCGGGAGAGTCAGTCTGTCTGAGACTGTGGCTGGCAAAGAGTGGGAGGGACAGTCTGACTGAGAATTTGGTTGGCACAGAGCAGGAGGGACAGTCTGACTGAGACTGTGGTTGGCACAGAATGGGATAGACAGACCGTCTGAGACAGTGGTTGGCACAGAGCGGGAGGGGCAGTCTGTCTGAGACTGTGGATGGCACAGAGCAGGAGGGACATTCCGTCAGAGACTGTGGTTGGCACAGAGCAGGAGGGACATCCTGTCTGAGACTGTTGTTCGCACAGAGCAGGAGGGACCATCTGTCTGAGACCATAGTTGGCACAGAGTGGGACGGACAGTCTGACTGAAAGTTTGGTTGGCACAGAGCCGTTGGGACAGTCCATCTGAGACTTTGGTTGGCGCAAAGCGGGAGGGACAGTCAATCTGAGATTGTGGTTGGCACAGAGCGGCAGTGATAGTCCCTCTGAGACTGTGGTTGGCACAGAATGGGATAGAAAGTCTGTTTGAGATTGTGGTTATCACAGAGTGGGAGGGCCAGACCATCTGAGACTGTGGCTGGCACAGTGCAGGAGGCGAAGTCTGTCTGAGACCGTAGTTGGCAGGGGGTGAGAGGGACAGTCTGACTGAATTGTGGTTGGCACAGAGCGGGAGGGACAGTCTGTCAGAGACCGTGGTTGGCGCAGAATAGGATGAAAGGACTGTCTGAGGCTGTGGTTGGCACAGAGCGGGAGGGACAGTCTGTCTGAGATCATGGTTAGCACAGAGCAGGATGAACATTCTGACTGCGACTGTGGTTGGCGCAGAATGGGATGAAAAGTTGGTCAGAGACTGTGGTTGGCATAGAGCGGGAGGGACAGTCTCTCTGAGATCCTGGTTGGCAGAGGGCAGGAGGGACAGTCTGACTGAGAATGTGGTTGGCACAGAATGGGATATACAGTGCGTTTGAGACTGTGGTTGGCACAGTGCGGGAGGGGCAGTCTGTCTGAGACTGTGGTTGGCAAAGAGCAGGAGGGACGGTCTGACTGAGACAGTGGTTGGCACAGAATGGGATAGACAGTCCGTTTGAGACTGTGGTTGTCACAGAGTGGGTGAGACAGTCCGTCTGAGACTGTGGCTGGCACAGAGCAGGAGGGACAGTCTGACTGAGACTTTGGTTGGCACAGAGCAGGAGGGACAGTCTGACTGAGACTGTGGTTGGCACAGAATGGGATAGACAGTCCGTTTGAGACTGTGGTTGGCTCAGAGCGGGAGGGTCTGTCTGTCTGAGACTGTGGTTGGCTCAGAGCGGGAGTGACAGACCGTCTGAGACAGTGGTTGGCTCAGAGTGGGAGGGGCAGTCTGTCTGAGACAGTGGTTGGCACAGAGCGGGAGCGACATCCTGACTGAGACTGTGGTTGGCACAGAGCAGGAGAATGGGATATACAGTGTGTCTGAGACTGTGGTTGGCACAGAATGGGATAGAAAGTCTGTTTGAGATTGTGGTTATCACAGAGCGGGAGGGCCAGACCGTCTGAGACTATGCCTGGCACAGTGCAGCAGGCGAAGTCTGTCTGAGACCGTAGTTGGCACAGAGTGGGACGGACAGTCTGACTGAAAGTTTGGTTGGCACAGAGCGGGAGGGACAGTCTGTCTGAGACTGTGTTTGGCGCAGAATAGGATGAAAGGTCTGTCTGAGACTGTGGTTGGCACAGAGACGGAGGGACAGTCCATCTGAGATCGTGGTTGGCACAGTGCAGGAGGGACAGTCTGACTGAGACTGTGTTTGGCACAGAATGGGATAGACAGTCCGTTTCAGACTGTGGTTGGCACAGAGCCATAGGGACAGTCTGTCTGAGACTTTGGTTGGCGCAGAGCGGGAGGGACTGTCCATCTGAGATTGTGGTTGGCACAGAGCGGGAGGGACTGTCCATCTGAGACTGTGGTTGGCACAGTGCGTGAGGGACAGTCTGTCTGAGACTGTGGTTGTCACAGAGCAGGAGGGACAGTCTGACTGAGACAGTGGTTGGCACAGAATGGGATAGAAAGTCCGTTTGAGACTATGGTTGTCACAGAGCGGGAGAGTCAGTCTGTCTGAGACTGTGGCTGGCAAAGAGTGGGAGGGACAGTCTGACTGAGACTTTGGTTGGCACAGAATGGGATAGACAGTCCGTTTGAGACTGTGGTTGGCTCAGAGCGGGAGGGTCTGTCTGTCTGAGACTGTGGTTGGCTCAGAGCGGGAATGACAGACCGTCTGAGACTGTGGTTGGCACAGAGCGGGAGTGGCAGTCTGTCTGAGACTGTGGTTGGCACAGAATGGGATAGAAAGTCTGTTTGAGATTGTGGTTTTCACAGAGCAGGAGGGCCAGACCGGCTGAGACTGTGGCGGGCACAGTGCAGCAGGCGAAGTCTGTCTCAGACCGTAGTTGGCACAGAGTGGGATGGACAGTCTGACTGAAAGTTTGGTTGGCACAGAGCGGGAGGGACAGTCTGTCTGAGACTGTGTTTGGCGCAGAATAGGATGAAAGGTCTGTCTGAGACTGTGGTTGGCACAGAGACGGAGGGACAGTCCATCTGAGATCGTGGTTGGCACAGTGCAGGAGGGACAGTCTGACTGAGACTGTGTTTGGCACAGAATGGGATAGACAGTCCGTTTCAGACTGTGGTTGGCACAGAGCCATAGGGACAGTCTGTCTGAGATTGTGGTTGGCACAGAGTGGGAGGGACCGTCCATCTGAGACTGTGGTTGGCACAGAGCGGGAGGGACCGTCCATCTGAGACTGTGGTTGGCACAGTGCGTGAGGGACAGTCTGTCTGAGACTGTGGTTGGCACAGAGCAGGAGGGACAGTCTGACTGAGACAGTGGTTGGCACAGAATGGGATAGAAAGTCCGTTTGAGACTATGGTTGTCACAGAGCGGGAGAGTCAGTCTGTCTGAGACTGTGGCTGGCAAAGAGTGGGAGGGACAGTCTGACTGAGAATTTGGTTGGCACAGAGCAGGAGGGACAGTCTGACTGAGACTGTGGTTGGCACAGAATGGGATAGACAGACCGTCTGAGACAGTGGTTGGCACAGAGCGGGAGGGGCAGTCTGTCTGAGACTGTGGATGGCACAGAGCAGGAGGGACATTCCGTCAGAGACTGTGGTTGGCACAGAGCAGGAGGGACATCCTGTCTGAGACTGTTGTTCGCACAGAGCAGGAGGGACCATCTGTCTGAGACCATAGTTGGCACAGAGTGAGACGGACAGTCTGACTGAAAGTTTGGTTGGCACAGAGCCGTTGGGACAGTCCATCTGAGACTTTGGTTGGCACAAAGCGGGAGGGACAGTCAATCTGAGATTGTGGTTGGCACAGAGCGGCAGTGATAGTCCCTCTGAGACTGTGGTTGGCACAGAATGGGATAGAAAGTCTGTTTGAGATTGTGGTTATCACAGAGTGGGAGGGCCAGACCATCTGAGACTGTGGCTGGCACAGTGCAGGAGGCGAAGTCTGTCTGAGACCGTAGTTGGCAGGGGGTGAGAGGGACAGTCTGACTGAATTGTGGTTGGCACAGAGCGGGAGGGACAGTCTGTCAGAGACCGTGGTTGGCGCAGAATAGGATGAAAGGACTGTCTGAGGCTGTGGTTGGCACAGAGCGGGAGGGACAGTCTGTCTGAGATCATGGTTAGCACAGAGCAGGATGAACATTCTGACTGCGACTGTGGTTGGCGCAGAATGGGATGAAAAGTTGGTCAGAGACTGTGGTTGGCATAGAGCGGGAGGGACAGTCTCTCTGAGATCCTGGTTGGCAGAGGGCAGGAGGGACAGTCTGACTGAGAATGTGGTTGGCACAGAATGGGATATACAGTGCGTTTGAGACTGTGGTTGGCACAGTGCGGGAGGGGCAGTCTGTCTGAGACTGTGGTTGGCAAAGAGCAGGAGGGACGGTCTGACTGAGACAGTGGTTGGCACAGAATGGGATAGACAGTCCGTTTGAGACTGTGGTTGTCACAGAGTGGGTGAGACAGTCCGTCTGAGACTGTGGCTGGCACAGAGCAGGAGGGACAGTCTGTCTGAGACTTTGGTTGGCACAGAGCAGGAGGGACAGTCTGACTGAGACTGTGGTTGGCACAGAATGGGATAGACAGTCCGTTTGAGACTGTGGTTGGCTCAGAGCGGGAGGGTCTGTCTGTCTGAGACTGTGGTTGGCTCAGAGCGGGAGTGACAGACCGTCTGAGACAGTGGTTGGCTCAGAGTGGGAGGGGCAGTCTGTCTGAGACTGTGGTTGGCACAGAGCGGGAGCGACATCCTGACTGAGACTGTGGTTGGCACAGAGCAGGAGAATGGGATATACAGTGTGTCTGAGACTGTGGTTGGCACAGAATGGGATAGAAAGTCTGTTTGAGATTGTGGTTATCACAGAGCGGGAGGGCCAGACCGTCTGAGACTATGCCTGGCACAGTGCAGCAGGCGAAGTCTGTCTGAGACCGTAGTTGGCACAGAGTGGGACGGACAGTCTGACTGAAAGTTTGGTTGGCACAGAGCGGGAGGGACAGTCTGTCTGAGACTGTGTTTGGCGCAGAATAGGATGAAAGGTCTGTCTGAGACTGTGGTTGGCACAGAGACGGAGGGACAGTCCATCTGAGATCGTGGTTGGCACAGTGCAGGAGGGACAGTCTGACTGAGACTGTGTTTGGCACAGAATGGGATAGACAGTCCGTTTCAGACTGTGGTTGGCACAGAGCCATAGGGACAGTCTGTCTGAGACTTTGGTTGGCGCAGAGCGGGAGGGACTGTCCATCTGAGATTGTGGTTGGCACAGAGCGGGAGGGACTGTCCATCTGAGACTGTGGTTGGCACAGTGCGTGAGGGACAGTCTGTCTGAGACTGTGGTTGTCACAGAGCAGGAGGGACAGTCTGACTGAGACTGTGTTTGGCACAGAATGGGATAGACAGTCCGTTTCAGACTGTGGTTGGCACAGAGCCATAGGGACAGTCTGTCTGAGACTTTGGTTGGCGCAGAGCGGGAGGGACTGTCCATCTGAGATTGTGGTTGGCACAGAGCGGGAGAGACTGTCCATCTGAGACTGTGGTTGGCACAGTGCGTGAGGGACAGTCTGTCTGAGACTGTGGTTGTCACAGAGCAGGAGGGACAGTCTGACTGAGACAGTGGTTGGCACAGAATGGGATAGAAAGTCCGTTTGAGACTATGGTTGTCACAGAGCGGGAGAGTCAGTCTGTCTGAGACTGTGGCTGGCAAAGAGTGGGAGGGACAGTCTGACTGAGACTTTGGTTGGCACAGAATGGGATAGACAGTCCGTTTGAGACTGTGGTTGGCTCAGAGCGGGAGGGTCTGTCTGTCTGAGACTGTGGTTGGCTCAGAGCGGGAATGACAGACCGTCTGAGACAGTGGTTGGCACAGAGCGGGAGTGGCAGTCTGTCTGAGACTGTGGTTGGCACAGAGCAGGAGGGACATCCTGTCTGAGACTGTGGTTGGCACAGAGCAGGAGGGACCGTCTGTCTGAGACTGTGGTTGGCACAGAATGGGATAGAAAGTCTGTTTGAGATTGTGGTTTTCACAGAGCAGGAGGGCCAGACCGTCTGAGACTGTGGCGGGCACAGTGCAGCAGGCGAAGTCTGTCTCAGACCGTAGTTGGCACAGAGTGGGATGGACAGTCTGACTGAAAGTTTGGTTGGCACAGAGCGGGAGGGACAGTCTGTCTGAGACTGTGTTTGGCGCAGAATAGGATGAAAGGTCTGTCTGAGACTGTGGTTGGCACAGAGACGGAGGGACAGTCCATCTGAGATCGTGGTTGGCACAGTGCAGGAGGGACAGTCTGACTGAGACTGTGTTTGGCACAGAATGGGATAGACAGTCCGTTTCAGACTGTGGTTGGCACAGAGCCATAGGGACAGTCTGTCTGAGACTTTGGTTGGCGCAGAGCGGGAGGGACAGTCCATCTGAGATTGTGGTTGGCACAGAGCGGGAGGGACCGTCCATCTGAGACTGTGGTTGGCACAGTGCGTGAGGGACAGTCTGTCTGAGACTGTGGTTGGCACAGAGCAGGAGGGACAGTCTGACTGAGACAGTGGTTGGCACAGAATGGGATAGAAAGTCCGTTTGAGACTATGGTTGTCACAGAGCGGGAGAGTCAGTCTGTCTGAGACTGTGGCTGGCAAAGAGTGGGAGGGACAGTCTGACTGAGAATTTGGTTGGCACAGAGCAGGAGGGACAGTCTGACTGAGACTGTGGTTGGCACAGAATGGGATAGACAGACCGTCTGAGACAGTGGTTGGCACAGAGCGGGAGGGGCAGTCTGTCTGAGACTGTGGATGGCACAGAGCAGGAGGGACATTCCGTCAGAGACTGTGGTTGGCACAGAGCAGGAGGGACATCCTGTCTGAGACTGTTGTTCGCACAGAGCAGGAGGGACCATCTGTCTGAGACCATAGTTGGCACAGAGTGGGACGGACAGTCTGACTGAAAGTTTGGTTGGCACAGAGCCGTTGGGACAGTCCATCTGAGACTTTGGTTGGCACAAAGCGGGAGGGACAGTCAATCTGAGATTGTGGTTGGCACAGAGCGGCAGTGATAGTCCCTCTGAGGCTGTGGTTGGCACAGAATGGGATAGAAAGTCTGTTTGAGATTGTGGTTATCACAGAGTGGGAGGGCCAGACCATCTGAGACTGTGGCTGGCACAGTGCAGGAGGCGAAGTCTGTCTGAGACCGTAGTTGGCAGAGGGTGAGAGGGACAGTCTGACTGAATTGTGGTTGGCACAGAGCGGGAGGGACAGTCTGTCAGAGACCGTGGTTGGCGCAGAATAGGATGAAAGGACTGTCTGAGGCTGTGGTTGGCACAGAGCGGGAGGGACAGTCTGTCTGAGATCATGGTTAGCACAGAGCAGGATGAACATTCTGACTGCGACTGTGGTTGGCGCAGAATGGGATGAAAAGTTGGTCAGAGACTGTGGTTGGCATAGAGCGGGAGGGACAGTCTCTCTGAGATCCTGGTTGGCAGAGGGCAGGAGGGACAGTCTGACTGAGAATGTGGTTGGCACAGAATGGGATATACAGTGCGTTTGAGACTGTGGTTGGCACAGTGCGGGAGGGGCAGTCTGTCTGAGACTGTGGTTGGCAAAGAGCAGGAGGGACGGTCTGACTGAGACAGTGGTTGGCACAGAATGGGATAGACAGTCCGTTTGAGACTGTGGTTGTCACAGAGTGGGTGAGACAGTCCGTCTGAGACTGTGGCTGGCACAGAGCAGGAGGGACAGTCTGACTGAGACTTTGGTTGGCACAGAGCAGGAGGGACAGTCTGACTGAGACTGTGGTTGGCACAGAATGGGATAGACAGTCCGTTTGAGACTGTGGTTGGCTCAGAGCGGGAGGGTCTGTCTGTCTGAGACTGTGGTTGGCTCAGAGCGGGAGTGACAGACCGTCTGAGACAGTGGTTGGCTCAGAGTGGGAGGGGCAGTCTGTCTGAGACTGTGGTTGGCACAGAGCGGGAGCGACATCCTGACTGAGACTGTGGTTGGCACAGAGCAGGAGAATGGGATATACAGTGTGTCTGAGACTGTGGTTGGCACAGAATGGGATAGAAAGTCTGTTTGAGATTGTGGTTATCACAGAGCGGGAGGGCCAGACCGTCTGAGACTATGCCTGGCACAGTGCAGCAGGTGAAGTCTGTCTGAGACCGTAGTTGGCACAGAGTGGGACGGACAGTCTGACTGAAAGTTTGGTTGGCACAGAGTGCGAGGGACAGTCTGTCTGAGACTGTGTTTGGCGCAGAATAGGATGAAAGGTCTGTCTGAGACTGTGGTTGGCACAGAGACGGAGGGACAGTCCATCTGAGATCGTGGTTGGCACAGTGCAGGAGGGACAGTCTGACTGAGACTGTGTTTGGCACAGAATGGGATAGACAGTCCGTTTCAGACTGTGGTTGGCACAGAGCCATAGGGACAGTCTGTCTGAGACTTTGGTTGGCGCAGAGCGGGAGGGACTGTCCATCTGAGATTGTGGTTGGCACAGAGCGGGAGGGACTGTCCATCTGAGACTGTGGTTGGCACAGTGCGTGAGGGACAGTCTGTCTGAGACTGTGGTTGTCACAGAGCAGGAGGGACAGTCTGACTGAGACAGTGGTTGGCACAGAATGGGATAGAAAGTCCGTTTGAGACTATGGTTGTCACAGAGCGGGAGAGTCAGTCTGTCTGAGACTGTGGCTGGCAAAGAGTGGGAGGGACAGTCTGACTGAGACTTTGGTTGGCACAGAATGGGATAGACAGTCCGTTTGAGACTGTGGTTGGCTCAGAGCGGGAGGGTCTGTCTGTCTGAGACTGTGGTTGGCTCAGAGCGGGAATGACAGACCGTCTGAGACAGTGGTTGGCACAGAGTGGGAGTGGCAGTCTGTCTGAGACTGTGGTTGGCACAGAGCAGGAGGGACATCCTGTCTGAGACTGTGGTTGGCACAGAGCAGGAGGGACCGTCTGTCTGAGACTGTGGTTGGCACAGAATGGGATAGAAAGTCTGTTTGAGATTGTGGTTTTCACAGAGCAGGAGGGCCAGACCGGCTGAGACTGTGGCGGGCACAGTGCAGCAGGCGAAGTCTGTCTCAGACCGTAGTTGGCACAGAGTGGGATGGACAGTCTGACTGAAAGTTTGGTTGGCACAGAGCGGGAGGGACAGTCTGTCTGAGACTGTGTTTGGCGCAGAATAGGATGAAAGGTCTGTCTGAGACTGTGGTTGGCACAGAGACGGAGGGACAGTCCATCTGAGATCGTGGTTGGCACAGTGCAGGAGGGACAGTCTGACTGAGACTGTGTTTGGCACAGAATGGGATAGACAGTCCGTTTCAGACTGTGGTTGGCACAGAGCCATAGGGACAGTCTGTCTGAGACTTTGGTAGGCGCAGAGCGGGAGGGACAGTCCATCTGAGATTGTGGTTGGCACAGAGCGGGAGGGACCGTCCATCTGAGACTGTGGTTGGCACAGTGCGTGAGGGACAGTCTGTCTGAGACTGTGGTTGGCACAGAGCAGGAGGGACAGTCTGACTGAGACAGTGGTTGGCACAGAATGGGATAGAAAGTCCGTTTGAGACTATGGTTGTCACAGAGCGGGAGAGTCAGTCTGTCTGAGACTGTGGCTGGCAAAGAGTGGGAGGGACAGTCTGTCTGAGATCGTGGTTAGCACAGAGCAGGATGAACAGTCTGACTGCGACTGTGGTTGGAGCAGAATGGGATGAAAAGTCTGTCTGAGACTGTGGTTGGCATAGAGCGGGAGGGACAGTCTCTCTGAGATCGTGGTTGGCAGAGGGCAGGAGGGACAGTCTGACTGAGAATGTGGTTGGCACAGAATGGGATATACAGTGTGTTTGAGACAGTGGTTGGCACAGTGCGGGACGGGTAGTCTGTCTAAGACTGTGTTTGGCACAAAGCGGGAGAGACAGCCCGTCTGAGATTGTGGTTGGCACAGAGCGGGAGTGATAGTCCCTCTGAGACTTTGGTTGGCACAGAGCGGGAGGGACAGTCTGACTGCGACTGTGGTTGGCACAGAATGGGATGAAAAGTCTGCCTGAGACTGTGGTTGGCACAGAGACGGAGGGACAGTCCATCTGAGATCGTGGTTGGCACAGGGCAGGAGGGACCGTCTGACTGAGACTGTGGTTGGCACAGAGCCGTAGGGACAGTCTGTCTGAGACTGTGGTTGGCACAGAGCGGGAGGGACAGTCTGTCTGAGATTGTGGTTGGCACAGAGTGGGAGGGACAGTCTGTCTCAGACTGTAGTTGGCACAGAGTGGGAGGGACAGTTTGTCCGAGACTGTGGTTGGCTCAGAGCGGGAGGGGCAGCCTGTCTGAGACTTTAGTTGTCACAGAGCAGGAGGGACAGTCCGTCTGAGACTGTGGTTGGCACAGAGCAGGAGGGAATGTCTGACTGAGACAGTGGTTGGCACAGAATGGGATAGACAGTCCGTTTGAGACTGTGGTTGTCACAGAGTGGGAGAGACAGTCCGTCTGAGACTGTGGCTGGCACAGAGCGGGAGGGACAGTCTGACTGAGTCTTTGGTTGGCGCAGAGCAGGAGGGACAGTCTGACTGAGACTGTGGTTGGCACAGAAATGGATAGACAGTCCGTTTGAGACTGTGGTTGGCTCAGAGCAGGAGGGTCTGTCTGTCTGAGACCGTAGTTGGCACAGAGTGGGACGGACAGTCTGTCTGAGACTGTGTTTGGCGCAGAATAGGATGAAAGGTCTGTCTGAGACTGTGGTTGGCACAGAGACGGAGGGACAGTCCATCTGAGATCGTGGTTGGCACAGTGCAGGAGGGACAGTCTGACTGAGACTGTGTTTGGCACAGAATGGGATAGACAGTCCGTTTCAGACTGTGGTTGGCACAGAGCCATAGGGACAGTCTGTCTGAGACTTTGGTTGGCGCAGAGCGGGAGGGACAGTCCATCTGAGATTGTGGTTGGCACAGAGCGGGTGGGACTTTCCATCTGAGACTTTAGTTGTCACAGAGCAGGAGGGACAGTCCGTCTGAGACTGTGGTTGGCACAGAGCAGGAGGGACAGTCTGACTGAGACAGTGGTTGGCACAGAATGGGATAGACAGTCCGTTTGAGACTGTGGTTGTCACAGAGTGGGAGAGACAGTCCGTCTGAGACTGTGGCTGGCACAGAGCGGGAGGGACAGTCTGACTGAGTCTTTGGTTGGCGCAGAGCAGGAGGGACAGTCTGACTGAGACTGTGGTTGGCACAGAAATGGATAGACAGTCCGTTTGAGACTGTGGTTGGCTCAGAGCAGGAGGGTCTGTCTGTCTGAGACCGTAGTTGGCACAGAGTGGGACGGACAGTCTGTCTGAGACTGTGTTTGGCGCAGAATAGGATGAAAGGTCTGTCTGAGACTGTGGTTGGCACAGAGACGGAGGGACAGTCCATCTGAGATCGTGGTTGGCACAGTGCAGGAGGGACAGTCTGACTGAGACTGTGTTTGGCACAGAATGGGATAGACAGTCCGTTTCAGACTGTGGTTGGCACAGAGCCATAGGGACAGTCTGTCTGAGACTTTGGTTGGCGCAGAGCGGGAGGGACAGTCCATCTGAGATTGTGGTTGGCACAGAGCGGGTGGGACTTTCCATCTGAGACTGTGGTTGGCACAGTGCGTGAGGGACAATCTGTCTGAGACTGTGGTTGGCACAGAGCAGGAGGGACAGTCTGACTGAGACAGTGGTTGGCACAGAATGGGATAGAAAGTCCGTTTGAGACTATGGTTGTCACAGAGCGGGAGAGACAGTCCGTCTGAGACTGTGGCTGGCAAAGAGTGGGAGGGACAGTCTGACTGAGACTTTGGTTGGCACAGAGCAGGAGGGACAGTCTGACTGAGACTGTGGTTGGCACAGAATGGGATAGACAGACCGTCTGAGACAGTGGTTGGCACAGAGCGGGAGGGGCAGTCTGTCTGAGACTGTGGATGGCACAGAGCGGGAGGGACATTCCTTCAGAGACTGTGGTTGGCACAGAGCAGGAGGGACATCCTGTCTGAGACTGTTGTTCGCACAGAGCAGGAGGGACCATCTGTCTGAGACCGTAGTTGGCACAGAGTGGGACGGACAGTCTGACTGAAAGTTTGGTTGGCACAGAGCCGTAGGGACAGTCCATCTGAGACTTTGGTTGGCACAAAGCGGGAGGGACAGTCCGTCTGAGATTGTGGTTGGCACAGAGTGGCAGTGATAGTCCCTCTGAGACTGTGGTTGGCACAGAATGGGATAGAAAGTCTGTTTGAGATTGTGGTTATCACAAAGTGGGAGGGCCAGACCATCTGAGACTGTGGCTGGCACAGTGCAGGAGGCGAAGTCTGTCTGAGACCGTAGTTGGCACGGGGTGAGAGGGACAGTCTGACTGAAAGTGTGGTTGGCACAGAGCGGGAGGGACAGTCTGTCAGAGACCGTGGTTGGCGCAGAATAGGATGAAAGGACTGTCTGAGGCTGTGGTTGGCACAGAGCGGGAGGGACAGTCTGTCTGAGATCAAGGTTAGCACAGAGCAGGATGAACATTCTGACTGCGACTGTGGTTGGCGCAGAATGGGATGAAAAGTCGGTCAGAGACTGTGGTTGGCATAGAGCGGGAGGGACAGTCTCTCTGAGATCCTGGTTGGCAGAGGGCAGGAGGGGCAGTCTGACTGAGAATTTGGTTGGCACAGAATGGGATAGACAGTCCGTTTCAGACTGTGGTTGGCACAGAGCGGGAGGGACAGTCTGACTGAGACTGTGGTTGGCACAGAATGGGATAGACAGTCCGTTTGAGACTGTGGTTGGCTCAGAGCAGGAGGGTCTGTCTGTCTGAGACTGTGGTTGGCTCAGAGCAGGAGTGACAGACCGTCTGAGACAGTGGTTGGCTCAGAGCGGGAGGGGCAGTCTGTCTGAGACTGCGGTTGGCACAGAGCGGGAGGGACATCCTGACTGAGACTGTGGTTTGCACAGAGCAGGAGAATGGGATATACAGTGAATCTGAGACTGTGGTTGGCACAGAATGGGATAGACAGTCCGTTTGAGACTGTGGTTGTCACAGAGTGGGAGAGACAGTCCGTCTGAGACTGTGGCTGGCACAGAGACCGAGGGACAGTCTGACTGAGTCTTTGGTTGGCGCAGAGCAGGAGGGACAGTATGACTGAGACTGTGGTTGGCACAGAGACGGAGGGACAGTCCATCTGAGATCGTGGTTGGCACAGGGCAGGAGGGACCGTCTGACTGAGACTGTGGTTGGCACAGAGCCGTAGGGACAGTCTGTCTGAGACTGTGGTTGGCACAGAGCGGGAGGGACAGTCTGTCTGAGATTGTGGTTGGCACAGAGTGGGAGGGACAGTCTGTCTCAGACTGTAGTTGGCACAGAGTGGGAGGGACAGTTTGTCCGAGACTGTGGTTGGCTCAGAGCGGGAGGGGCAGCCTGTCTGAGACTTTAGTTGTCACAGAGCAGGAGGGACAGTCCGTCTGAGACTGTGGTTGGCACAGAGCAGGAGGGACAGTCTGACTGAGACAGTGGTTGGCACAGAATGGGATAGACAGTCCGTTTGAGACTGTGGTTGTCACAGAGTGGGAGAGACAGTCCGTCTGAGACTGTGGCTGGCACAGAGCGGGAGGGACAGTCTGGCTGAGTCTTTGGTTGGCGCAGAGCAGGAGGGACAGTCTGACTGAGACTGTGGTTGGCACAGAAATGGATAGACAGTCTGTTTGAGACTGTGGTTGGCTCAGAGCAGGAGGGTCTGTCTGTCTGAGACCGTAGTTGGCACAGAGTGGGACGGACAGTCTGTCTGAGACTGTGTTTGGCGCAGAATAGGATGAAAGGTCTGTCTGAGACTGTGGTTGGCACAGAGACGGAGGGACAGTCCATCTGAGATCGTGGTTGGCACAGTGCAGGAGGGACAGTCTGACTGAGACTGTGTTTGGCACAGAATGGGATAGACAGTCCGTTTCAGACTGTGGTTGGCACAGAGCCATAGGGACAGTCTGTCTGAGACTTTGGTTGGCGCAGAGCGGGAGGGACAGTCCATCTGAGATTGTGGTTGGCACAGAGCGGGTGGGACTTTCCATCTGAGACTGTGGTTGGCACAGTGCGTGAGGGACAATCTGTCTGAGACTGTGGTTGGCACAGAGCAGGAGGGACAGTCTGACTGAGACAGTGGTTGGCACAGAATGGGATAGAAAGTCCGTTTGAGACTATGGTTGTCACAGAGCGGGAGAGACAGTCCGTCTGAGACTGTGGCTGGCAAAGAGTGGGAGGGACAGTCTGACTGAGACTTTGGTTGGCACAGAGCAGGAGGGACAGTCTGACTGAGACTGTGGTTGGCACAGAATGGGATAGACAGACCGTCTGAGACAGTGGTTGGCACAGAGCGGGAGGGGCAGTCTGTCTGAGACTGTGGATGGCACAGAGCGGGAGGGACATTCCTTCAGAGACTGTGGTTGGCACAGAGCAGGAGGGACATCCTGTCTGAGACTGTTGTTCGCACAGAGCAGGAGGGACCATCTGTCTGAGACCGTAGTTGGCACAGAGTGGGACGGACAGTCTGACTGAAAGTTTGGTTGGCACAGAGCCGTAGGGACAGTCCATCTGAGACTTTGGTTGGCACAAAGCGGGAGGGACAGTCCGTCTGAGATTGTGGTTGGCACAGAGTGGCAGTGATAGTCCCTCTGAGACTGTGGTTGGCACAGAATGGGATAGAAAGTCTGTTTGAGATTGTGGTTATCACAAAGTGGGAGGGCCAGACCATCTGAGACTGTGGCTGGCACAGTGCAGGAGGCGAAGTCTGTCTGAGACCGTAGTTGGCACGGGGTGAGAGGGACAGTCTGACTGAAAGTGTGGTTGGCACAGAGCGGGAGGGACAGTCTGTCAGAGACCGTGGTTGGCGCAGAATAGGATGAAAGGACTGTCTGAGGCTGTGGTTGGCACAGAGCGGGAGGGACAGTCTGTCTGAGATCAAGGTTAGCACAGAGCAGGATGAACATTCTGACTGCGACTGTGGTTGGCGCAGAATGGGATGAAAAGTCGGTCAGAGACTGTGGTTGGCATAGAGCGGGAGGGACAGTCTCTCTGAGATCCTGGTTGGCAGAGGGCAGGAGGGGCAGTCTGACTGAGAATTTGGTTGGCACAGAATGGGATAGACAGTCCGTTTCAGACTGTGGTTGGCACAGAGCGGGAGGGACAGTCTGACTGAGACTGTGGTTGGCACAGAATGGGATAGACAGTCCGTTTGAGACTGTGGTTGGCTCAGAGCAGGAGGGTCTGTCTGTCTGAGACTGTGGTTGGCTCAGAGCAGGAGTGACAGACCGTCTGAGACAGTGGTTGGCTCAGAGCGGGAGGGGCAGTCTGTCTGAGACTGCGGTTGGCACAGAGCGGGAGGGACATCCTGACTGAGACTGTGGTTTGCACAGAGCAGGAGAATGGGATATACAGTGAATCTGAGACTGTGGTTGGCACAGAATGGGATAGACAGTCCGTTTGAGACTGTGGTTGTCACAGAGTGGGAGAGACAGTCCGTCTGAGACTGTGGCTGGCACAGAGACCGAGGGACAGTCTGACTGAGTCTTTGGTTGGCGCAGAGCAGGAGGGACAGTCTGACTGAGACTGTGGTTGGCACAGAATGGGATAGACAGTCCGTTTGAGACTGTGGTTGGCTCAGAGCGGGAGGGTCTGTCTGTCTGAGACTGTGGTTGGCTCAGAGCGGGAATGACAGACCGTCTGAGACAGTGGTTGGCACAGAGCGGGAGTGGCAGTCTGTCTGAGACTGTGGTTGCCACAGAGCAGGAGGGACATCCTGTCTGAGACTGTGGTTGGCACAGAGCAGGAGGGACCGTCTGTCTGAGACTGTGGTTGGCACAGAATGGGATAGAAAGTCTGTTTGAGATTGTGGTTTTCACAGAGCAGGAGGGCCAGACCGTCTGAGACTGTGGCAGGCACAGTGCAGCAGGCGAAGTCTGTCTGAGGCCGTAGTTGGCACAGAGTGGGACGGACAGTCTGACTGAAAGTTTGGTTGGCACAGAGCGGGAGGGACAGTCTGTCTGAGACTGTGTTTGGCGCAGAATAGGATGAAAGGTCTGTCTGAGACTGTGGTTGGCACAGAGCCATAGGGACAGTCTGTCTGAGACTTTGGTTGGCGCAGAGCGGGAGGGACAGTCCATCTGAGATTGTGGTTGGCACAAAGCGGGAGGGACTGTCCATCTGAGACTGTGGTTGGCACAGTGCGTGAGGGACAGTCTGCCTGAGACTGTGGTTGGCACAGAGCAGGAGGGACAGTCTGACTGAGACAGTGGTTGGCACAGAATGGGATAGAAAGTCCGTTTGAGACTATGGTTGTCACAGAGCGGGAGAGACAGTCCGTCTGAGACTGTGGCTGGCAAAGAGTGGGAGGGACAGTCTGACCGAGACTTTGGTTGGCACAGAGCAGGAGAGACAGTCTGACTGAGACTGTGGTTGGCACAGAATGGGATAGACAGACCGTCTGAGACAGTGGTTGGCACAGAGCGGGAGGGTCTGTCTGTCTGAGACTGTGGTTGGCTCAGAGCGGGAATGACAGACCGTCTGAGACAGTGGTTGGCACAGAGCGGGAGTGGCAGTCTGTCTGAGACTGTGGTTGGCACAGAGCAGGAGGGACATCCTGTCTGAGACTGTGGTTGGCAAAGAGCAGGAGGGACCGTCTGTCTGAGACTGTGGTTGGCACAGAATGGGATAGAAAGTCTGTTTGAGATTGTGGTTTTCAGAGAGCGGGAGGGCCAGACCGTCTGAGACTGTGGCGGGCACAGTGCAGCAGGCGAAGTCTGTCTCAGACCGTAGTTGGCACAGAGTGGGACGGACAGTCTGACTGAAAGTTTGGTTGGCACAGAGCGGGAGGGACAGTCTGTCTGAGACTGTGTTTGGCGCAGAATAGGATGAAAGGTCTGTCTGAGACTGTGGTTGGCACAGAGACGGAGGGACAGTCCATCTGAGATCGTGGTTGGCACAGTGCAGGAGGGACAGTCTGACTGAGACTGTGTTTGGCACAGAATGGGATAGACAGTCCGTTTCAGACTGTGGTTGGCACAGAGCCATAGGGACAGTCTGTCTGAGACTTTGGTTGGCGCAGAGCGGGAGGGACAGTCCATCTGAGATTGTGGTTGGCACAGAGCGGGTGGGACTGTCCATCTGAGACTGTGGTTGGCACAGTGCGTGAGGGACAATCTGTCTGAGACTGTGGTTGGCACAGAGCAGGAGGGACAGTCTGACTGAGACAGTGGTTGGCACAGAATGGGATAGAAAGTCCGTTTGAGACTATGGTTGTCACAGAGCGGGAGAGACAGTCCGTCTGAGACTGTGGCTGGCAAAGAGTGGGAGGGACATTCTGACTGAGACTTTGGTTGGCACAGAGCAGGAGGGACAGTCTGACTGAGACTGTGGTTGGCACAGAATGGGATAGACAGACCGTCTGAGACAGTGGTTGGCACAGAGCGGGAGGGGCAGTCTGTCTGAGACTGTGGATGGCACAGAGCAGGAGGGACATTCCGTCAGAGACTGTGGTTGGCACAGAGCGGGAGGGACATCCTGTCTGAGACTGTTGTTCGCACAGAGCAGGAGGGACCATCTGTCTGAGACCGTAGTTGGCACAGAGTGGGACGGTCAGTCTGACTGAAAGTTTGGTTGGCACAGAGCCGTTGGGACAGTCCATCTGAGACTTTGGTTGGCACAAAGCGGGAGGGACAGTCCGTCTGAGATTGTGGTTGGCACAGAGCGGCAGTGATAGTCCCTCTGAGACTGTGGTTGGCACAGAATGGGATAGAAAGTCTGTTTGAGATTGTGGTTATCACAGAGTGGGAGGGCCAGACCATCTGAGACTGTGGCTGGCACAGTGCAGGAGGCGAAGTCTGTCTGAGTCCGTAGTTGGCAGGGGGTGAGAGGGACAGTCTGACTGAAAGTGTGGTTGGCACAGAGCGGGAGGGACAGTCTGTCAGAGACCGTGGTTGGCGCAGAATAGGATGAAAGGACTGTCTGAGGCTGTGGTTGGCACAGAGCGGGAGGGACAGTCTTTCTGAGATCATGGTTAGCACAGAGCAGGATGAACATTCTGACTGCGACTGTGGTTGGCGCAGAATGGGATGAAAAGTCGGTCAGAGACTGTGGTTGGCATAAAGTGGGAGGGAAAGTCTCTCTGAGATCCTGGTTGGCAGAGGGCAGGAGGGGCAGTCTGACTGAGAATTTGGTTGGCACAGAATGGGATAGACAGTCCGTTTCAGACTGTGGTTGGCACAGAGCGGGAGGGACAGTCTGACTGAGACTGTGGTTGGCACAGAATGGGATAGACAGTCCGTTTGAGACTGTGGTTGGCTCAGAGCAGGAGGGTCTGTCTGTCTGAGACTGTGGTTGGCTCAGAGCAGGAGTGACAGACCGTCTGAGACAGTGGTTGGCTCAGAGCGGGAGGGGCAGTCTGTCTGAGACTGCGGTTGGCACAGAGCGGGAGGGACATCCTGACTGAGACTGTGGTTTGCACAGAGCAGGAGAATGGGATATACAGTGAATCTGAGACTGTGGTTGGCACAGAATGGGATAGACAGTCCGTTTGAGACTGTGGTTGTCACAGAGTGGGAGAGACAGTCCGTCTGAGACTGTGGCTGGCACAGAGACCGAGGGACAGTCTGACTGAGTCTTTGGTTGGCGCAGAGCAGGAGGGACAGTCTGACTGAGACTTTGGTTGGCACAGAATGGGATAGACAGTCCGTTTGAGACTGTGGTTGGCTCAGAGCGGGAGGGTCTGTCTGTCTGAGACTGTGGTTGGCTCAGAGCGGGAATGACAGACCGTCTGAGACAGTGGTTGGCACAGAGCGGGAGGGGCAGTCTGTCTGAGACTGTGGTTGGCACAGAGCAGGAGGGACATCCTGTCTGAGACTGTGGTTGGCACAGAGCAGGAGGGACCGTCTGTCTGAGACTGTGGTTGGCACAGAATGGGATAGAAAGTCTGTTTGAGATTGTGGTTTTCACAGAGCAGGAGGGCCAGACCGTCTGAGACTGTGGCGGGGACAGTGCAGCAGGTGAAGTCTGTCTCAGACCGTAGTTGGCACAGAGTGGGACGGACAGTCTGACTGAAAGTTTGGTTGGCACAGAGCGGGAGGGACAGTCTGTCTGAGACTGTGTTTGGCGCAGAATAGGATGAAAGGTCTGTCTGAGACTGTGGTTGGCAAAGAGACGGAGGGACAGTCTGACTGAGATCGTGGTTGGCACAGTGCAGGAGGGACAGTCTGACTGAGACTGTGTTTGGCACAGAATGGGATAGACAGTCCGTTTCAGACTGTGGTTGGCACAGAGCCATAGGGACAGTCTGTCTGAGACTTTGGTTGGCGCAGAGCGGGAGGGACAGTCCATCTGAGATTGTGGTTGGCACAGAGCGGGAGGGACTGTCCATCTGAGACTGTGGTTGGCACAGTGCGTGAGGGACAGTCTGTCTGAGACTGTGGTTGGCACAGAGCAGGAGGGACAGTCTGACTGAGACAGTGGTTGGCACAGAATGGGATAGAAAGTCCGTTTGAGACTATGGTTGTCACAGAGCGGGAGAGACAGTCCGTCTGAGACTGTGGCTGGCAAAGAGTGGGAGGGACAGTCTGACCGAGACTTTGGTTGGCACAGAGCAGGAGGGACAGTCTGACTGAGACTGTGGTTGGCACAGAATGGGATAGACAGACCGTCTGAGACAGTGGTTGGCACAGAGCGGGAGGGTCTGTCTGTCTGAGACTGTGGTTGGCTCAGAGCGGGAATGACAGACCGTCTGAGACAGTGGTTGCCACAGAGCAGGAGTGGCAGTCTGTCTGAGACTGTGGTTGGCACAGAGCAGGAGGGACATCCTGTCTGAGACTGTGGTTGGCACAGAGCAGGAGGGACCGTCTGTCTGAGACTGTGGTTGGCACAGAATGGGATAGAAAGTCTGTTTGAGATTCTGGTTTTCACAGAGCAGGGGGGCCAGACCGTCTGAGACTGTGGCGGGCACAGTGCAGCAGGCGAAGTCTGTCTGAGACCGTAGTTGGCACAGAGTGGGACGGACAGTCTGACTGAAAGTTTGGTTGGCACAGAGCGGGAGGGACAGTCTGTCTGAGACTGTGTTTGGCACAGAATAGGATGAAAGGTCTGTCTGAGACTGTGGTTGGCACAGAGACGGAGGGATAGGCCATCTGAGATCGTGGTTGGCACAGTGCAGGAGGGACAGTCTGACTGAGACTGTGTTTGGCACAGAATGGGATAGACAGTCCGTTTCAGACTGTGGTTGGCACAGAGCCATAGGGACAGTCTGTCTGAGACTTTGGTTGGCGCAGAGCGGGAGGGACAGTCCATCTGAGATTGTGGTTGGCACAGAGCGGGTGGGACTGTCCATCTGAGACTGTGGTTGGCACAGTGCGTGAGGGACAGTCTGTCTGAGACTGTGGTTGGCACAGAGCAGGAGGGACAGTCTGACTGAGACAGTGGTTGGCACAGAATGGGATAGAAAGTCCGTTTGAGACTATGGTCGTCACAGAGCGGGAGAGACAGTCCGTCTGAGGCTGTGGCTGGCAAAGAGTGGGAGGGACAGTCTGACTGAGATTGTGTTTGGTGCAGAATAGGATGAAAGGTCTGTCTGAGACTGTGGTTGGCACAGAGCGGGAGGGACAGTCTGTCTGAGATCATGGTTAGCACAGAGCAGGATGAACAGTCTGACTTCGACTGTGGTTGGAGCAGAATGCGATGAAAAGTCTGTCTGAGACTGTGGTTGGCATAGAGCGGGAGGGACAGTCTCTCTGAGATCGTGGTTGGCAAAGGGCAGGAGGGACAGTCTGACTGAGAATGTAGTTGGCACAGAATGGCATATACAGTGTGTTTGAGACAGTGGTTGGCACAGTGAGGGACGGGTAGTCTGTCTAAGACTGTCTTTGGCACAAAGCGGGAGAGACAGCCCGTCTGAGATTGTGGTTGGCACAGAGCGGGAGTGATAGTCCCTCTGAGACTTTGGTTGGCACAGAGCGGGAGGGACAGTCTGACTGCGACTGTGGTTGGCACAGAATGGGATGAAAAGTCTGCCTGAGACTGTGGTTGGCACAGAGACGGAGGGACAGTCCATCTGAGATCGTGGTTGGCACAGGGCAGGAGGGACCGTCTGACTGAGACTGTGGTTGGCACAGAGCCGTAGGGACAGTCTGTCTGAGACTGTGGTTGGCACAGAGCGGGAGGGACAGTCTGTCTGAGATTGTGGTTGGCACAGAGTGGGAGGGACAGTCTGTCTCAGACTGTAGTTGGCACAGAGCGGGAGGGACAGTCTGTCCGAGACTGTGGTTGGCTCAGATGGGGAGGGGCAGCCTGTCTGAGACTTTAGTTGTCACAGAGCGGGAGGAACAGTCTGTCTGAGACTGTGGTTGGCACAGAGCAGGAGGGACAGTCTGACTGAGACAGTGGTTGGCATAGAATGGGATAGAAAGTCCGTTTGAGACTATGGTTGTCACAGAGCGGGAGAGACAGTCCGTCTGAGACTGTGGCTGGCAAAGAGTGGGAGGGACAGTCTGACTGAGTCTTTGGTTGGCACAGAGCAGGAGGGACAGTCTGACTGAGACTGTGGTTGGCACAGAATGGGATAGACAGACCGTCTGAGACAGTGGTTGGCACAGAGCGGGTGGGTCTGTCCTTCTGAGATTTTGGTTGACACAGAGCGGGTGGGTCTGTCCGTCTGAGACTGTCGTTAGCACAGAGCGGGAGGGACTGTCCATCTGAGACTGTGGTTGGCACAGTGCGTGAGGGACAGTCTTACTGAGACTGTGGTTGGCACAGAGCGGGAGGGACAGTCTGTCTGAGACTGTTGTTGGCACAGAGTGGGAGGGACAGTCTGTCTGAGATTGTGGTTGGCACAGAGTGGGAGGGACAGTCATTCTCAGACCGTAGTTGGCACAGAGCGGGAGGGACAGTCTGTCTGAGACTGTGGTTGGCTCAGATGGGGAGGGGCAGTCTGTCTGAGACTGTGGTTGGCACAGAGCAGGAGGGACAGTCTGACTGAGACAGTGGTTGGCACAGAATGCGGTAGAAAGTCCGTTTGAGACTTTGGTTGTCAAAGAGCAGGAGAGACAGTCCGTCTGAGACTGTGGCTGGCACAGAGCGGGAGGGACAGTCTGACTGAGACTTTGGTTGACACAGAGCAGGAGGGACAGTCTGACTGAGACTGTGGTTGTCACAGAATGGGATAGACAGTCCGTTTGAGACTGTGGTTGGCTCAGAGCGGGACGGTCTGTCTGTCTGGACTGTGGTTGGCTCAAAGCGGTAGTGACAGACCGTCTGAGACAGTGGTTGGCACAGAGCGGGAGGGGCAGTCTGTCTGAGACTGTGGTTGGCACAGAGCGGGAGGGACATCCTGTCTGAGACTGTGGTTGGCACAGAGCAGGAGGGACCGTCTGTCTGAGACTGTGGTGGGCACAGAATGGGATAGATTGTCTGTTTGAGATTGTGGTTATCACAGAGCGGGTGGGCCAGACCGTCTGAGACTGTGGCTGGCACAGTGCAGGAGGTGAAGTCTGTCTGAGACCATAGTTGGCACAGAGTGGGACGGACAGTCTGACTGAATGTTTGGTTGGCACAGAGCATGAGAGACAGTCTGTCAGAGACTGTGGTTGGCGCAGAATTGGATGAAAGGTCTGTCTGACACTTTGGTTGGCACAGAGCGGGAGGGACAGTCTGTCTGAGATCGTGGTTAGCGCAGAGCAGGATGAACAGTCTGACTGCGGCTGTGGTTGGCACAGAATGGGATGAAAAGTCTGTCAGAGACTGTGGTTGGCATAGAGCGGGAGGGACAGTCTCTCTGAGATCGTGGTTGGCACAGGGCAGGAGGGACAGTCTGACTGAGAATGTGGTTGGCACAGAGTGGGATATACAGTGTGTTTGAGACTGTGGTTGGCACAGTGCGGGAGGGGTAGTCTGTCTGAGACTGTGGTTGGCACAGAGCGGGTGGGTCTGTCCGTCTGAGACTCTTGTTAGCACAGAGCGGGATGGACAGTCTGATGAGACTGTGGTTGTTACAGAGCGGGAGGGACATTCCGTCTGAGACTGTGGTTGGCACAGAGCGGGAGGGACAGCCTGTCCGAGACTGTGGTTGGCACAGAGCAGGAGGGACCATCTGTCTGAGACCGTAGTTGGCACAGAGTGGGACGGACAGTCTGACTGAAAGTTTGGTCGGCACAGAGCGGAGGGACAGTCTGTCTGAGACTGTGGTTGGCGCAGAGTAGGATGAAAGGTCTGTCTGAGACTGTGGTTGGCACAGAGCGGGAGGGACAGTCTGACTGTGACTGTGGTTGGCACAGAATGGGATAGAAATTCCGTTTCACACTGTGGTTGGCACAGAGCCGTTGGGACAGTCTGTCTGAGACTTTGGTTGGCACAGAGCGGGACGGACAGCCTGTCCGAGACTGTGGTTGGCACAGAGCAGGAGGGACCATCTGTCTGAGACTGTTTTTGGCACAGAATGGGATAGACAGTCTGTCTGAGACTTTGGTTGGCACAGAGTGGGAGAGACAGTCCATCTAAGACTGTGGTTGGCACAGAGCGGTAGCGACAATCTGTCTGACACTGTGGTTGGCACAGAATGGGATAAACAGTCTGTTTGAGACTGTGGTTGGCACAGAGCGGGAGGGACAGTCCATCTGAGACTGTTGGTTGGCATAGAGCAGGAGGGAAAGTCTGTCTGAGACCGTAGTTGGCACAGAGTGGGAGGAACCGTCTGTCTGGGACTGTCGTTGGCACAGAGCGGGAGGGACAGTCTGTTTGAGACTGTGGATGGCACAGAATAGGATGATAAGTCTATCTGAGATGGTAGTTGGCACAGAGCAGGAGGGACTTTCTGTCTGAGATCGTGATTAGCACAGAGCAGGAGTGACAGTCTGACTGCGACTGTGGTTGGCACAGAATGGGGGGAAAAGTCTGCCTGAGACTGTGGTTGGCACAGAGACGGAGGGACAGTCCGTCTGAGATCATGGTTGGCACCGGGCAGGAGGGACAGTCTGACTGAGACTGTGGTTGGCACAGAATGGGATGAAAAGTCTGCCTGAGACTGTGGTTGGCACAGAGACGGAGGGACAGTCCGTCTGAGATCGTGGTAGGCACAGGGCAGGAGGGACAGTCTGACTGAGACTGTGGTTGGCACAGAATGGGACAGAAAGTCAGTTTCAGACTGTGGTTGGCACAGAGCCGTAGGGACAGTCTGTCTTAGACGTTGGTTGGCTCAGAGCAGGAGGGACAGTCCATCTGAGATTTTGGTTAGCACAGAGCGGGTGGGTCTGTCCATCTGAGACTGTCGTTAGCACAGAGCGGGAGGGACTGTCCATCTGAGACTGTGGTTGGGACAGTGCGTGAGGGACAGTCTTACTGAGACTGTGGTTGGCACAGAGATGGAGGGACAGTCTGTCTGAGACTGTGGTTGGCACACAGTGGGAGGGACAGTCCATCTGAGATTGTGGTTGGCACAGAGCGGGAGGGACTGTCCATCTGAGACTGTGGTTGGCACAGAGCGGGAGGGACATCCTGTCTGAGACTGTGGTTGGCACAGAGCAGGAGGGACCGTCTGTCTGAGACTGTGGTGGGCACAGAATGGGATAGAATGTCTGTTTGAGATTGTGGTTATCACAGAGCGGGTGGGCCAGACCGTCTGAAACTGTGGCTGGCACAGTGCAGGAGGTGAAGTCTGTCTGAGACCGTAGTTGGCACAGAGTGGGACGGACAGTCTGACTGAATGTTTGGTTGGCTCAGAGCGTGAGAGACAGTCTGTCTGAGACTGTGGTTGGCGCAGAATTGGATGAAAGGTCTGTCTGACACTTTGGTTGGCACAGAGCGGGAGGGACAGTCTGTCTGAGATCGTGGTTAGCGCAGAGCAGGATGAACAGTCTGACTGCGACTGTGGTTGGCGCAGAATGGGATGAAAAGTCTGTCAGAGACTGTGGTTGGCATAGAGCGGGAGGGACAGTCTCTCTGAGATCGTGGTTGGCACAGGGCAGGAGGGACAGTCTGACTGAGAATGTGGTTGGCACAGAGTGGGATATACAGTGTGTTTGAGACTGTGGTTGGCACATTGCGGGAGGGGTAGTCTGTCTGAGACTGTGGTTGGCACAGTGTGGGTGGGTCTGTCCGTCTGAGACTGTCGTTAGCACAGAGTGGGAGGGACAGTCTGATGAGACTGTGGTTGGCACAGAGCGGGAGGGACATTCCGTCTGAGACTGTGGTTGGCACAGAGCGGGAGGGACAGCCTGTCCGATACTGTGGTTGGCACAGAGCAGGAGGGACCATCTGTCTGAGACCGTAGTTGGCACAGAGTGGGATGGACAGTCTGACTGAAAGTTTGGTTGGCACAGAGCGGGAGGGACAGTCTGTCTGAGACTGTGGTTGGCGCAGAGTAGGATGAAAGGTCTGTCTGAGACTGTGGTTGGCACAGAGCAAGAGGGACAGTCTGACTGTGACTGTGGTTGGCACAGAATGGGATAGAAATTCCGTTTCACACTGTGGTTGGCACAGAGCCGTTGGGACAGTCTGTCTGAGACTTTGGTTGGCACAGAGCGGGAGGGAAAGTCCAGCTGAGATTGTGGTTGGCACAGAGCGGGAAGGACATTGCGTCAGAGACTGGTTGGCACAGAGCGGGAGGGACATCCTCTCTGAGACAGTGGTTTGCACAGAGCAGGAGGGACCGTCTGTCTGAGACCGTAGTTGGCACAGAGTGGGACGGACAGTCTGACTGAAAGTTTGGTTGGCACAGAGCGGGAGGGACAGTCTGTCTGAGACTGTGGTTGGCGCAGAGTAGTATGAAAGGTCTGTCTGAGCCTGTGGTTGGCACAGAGCGGGAGGGACAGTCTGTCTGAGATCGTGGTTAGCACAGAGCCGGAGGAACAGTCTGACTGCGACTGTGGTTGGAGTAGAATGGGATGAAAAGTCTGTCTGAGACTGTGGTTGGCATAGAGCGGGAGGGACAGTCTGTCTGAGATCGTGGTTAGCACAGAGCAGGATGAACAGTCTGACTGCGACTGTGGTTGGAGTAGACTGGGATGAAAAGTCTGTCAGAGACTGTGGTTGGCATAGAGCGGGAGGGACAGTCTGTCTGAGATCGTGGTTAGCACAGAGCAGGATGAACAGTCTGACTGCGACTGTGGTTGGTGCAGAATGGGATGAAAAGTCTGTCAGAGACTGTGGCTGGCATAGAGCAGGAGGGACAGTCTCTCTGATATCGTGGTTGGCAGAGGGCAGGAGGGACAGTGTGACTGAGAATGTGGTTGGCACAGATTGTGATATACAGTGCGTTTGAGACTGTGGTTGGCACAGTGCGGGAGGGGTAGTCTGTCTGAGACTGTGGTTGGCACAGAGCGGGTGGGTCTGTCCGTCTGAGACTGTCGTTAGCACAGAGCGGGAGGGACAGTCGGATGAGACTGTGGTTCTTACAGAGCGGGAGGGACATTCCGTCTGAGACTGTGGTTGGCACAGAGCAGGACGGACAGCCTGTCCGAGACTGTGGTTGGCACAGAGCAGGAGGGACAGTCTGACTGAGACTGTGGTTGGCACAGAATGGGATAGACAGACCGTCTGAGACAGTGGTTGGCACAGAGCGGGAGGGTCTGTCTGTCTGAGACTGTGGTTGGCTCAGAGCGGGAATGACAGACCGTCTGAGACAGTGGTTGGCACAGAGCAGGAGTGGCAGTCTGTCTGAGACTGTGGTTGGCACAGAGCAGGAGGGACATCCTGTCTGAGACTGTGGTTGGCACAGAGCAGGAGGGACCGTCTGTCTGAGACTGTGGTTGGCACAGAATGGGATAGAAAGTCTGTTTGAGATTGTGGTTTTCACAGAGCAGGGGGGCCAGACCGTCTGAGACTGTGGCGGGCACAGTGCAGCAGGCGAAGTCTGTCTGAGACCGTAGTTGGCACAGAGTGGGACGGACAGTCTGACTGAAAGTTTGGTTGGCACAGAGCGGGAGGGACAGTCTGTCTGAGACTGTGTTTGGCGCAGAATAGGATGAAAGGTCTGTCTGAGACTGTGGTTGGCACAGAGACGGAGGGATAGTCCATCTGAGATCGTGGTTGGCACAGTGCAGGAGGGACAGTCTGACTGAGACTGTGTTTGGCACAGAATGGGATAGACAGTCCGTTTCAGACTGTGGTTGGCACAGAGCCATAGGGACAGTCTGTCTGAGACTTTGGTTGGCGCAGAGCGGGAGGGACAGTCCATCTGAGATTGTGGTTGGCACAGAGCGGGTGGGACTGTCCATCTGAGACTGTGGTTGGCACAGTGCGTGAGGGACAGTCTGTCTGAGACTGTGGTTGGCACAGAGCAGGAGGGACAGTCTGACTGAGACAGTGGTTGGCACAGAATGGGATAGAAAGTCCGTTTGAGACTATGGTCGTCACAGAGCGGGAGAGACAGTCCGTCTGAGGCTGTGGCTGGCAAAGAGTGGGAGGGACAGTCTGACTGAGATTGTGTTTGGTGCAGAATAGGATGAAAGGTCTGTCTGAGACTGTGGTTGGCACAGAGCGGGAGGGACAGTCTGTCTGAGATCATGGTTAGCACAGAGCAGGATGAACAGTCTGACTGCGACTGTGGTTGGAGCAGAATGCGATGAAAAGTCTGTCTGAGACTGTGGTTGGCATAGAGCGGGAGGGACAGTCTCTCTGAGATCGTGGTTGGCAGAGGGCAGGAGGGACAGTTTGACTGAGAATGTGGTTGGCACAGAATGGCATATACAGTGTGTTTGAGACAGTGGTTGGCACAGTGAGGGACGGGTAGTCTGTCTAAGACTGTCTTTGGCACAAAGCGGGAGAGACAGCCCGTCTGAGATTGTGGTTGGCACAGAGCGGGAGTGATAGTCCCTCTGAGACTTTGGTTGGCACAGAGCGGGAGGGACAGTCTGACTGCGACTGTGGTTGGCACAGAATGGGATGAAAAGTCTGCCTGAGACTGTGGTTGGCACAGAGACGGAGGGACAGTCCATCTGAGATCGTGGTTGGCACAGGGCAGGAGGGACCGTCTGACTGAGACTGTGGTTGGCACAGAGCCGTAGGGACAGTCTGTCTGAGACTGTGGTTGGCACAGAGCGGGAGGGACAGTCTGTCTGAGATTGTGGTTGGCACAGAGTGGGAGGGACAGTCTGTCTCAGACTGTAGTTGGCACAGAGCGGGAGGGACAGTCTGTCCGAGACTGTGGTTGGCACAGAGCGGGAGGGACAGCCTGTCCGATACTGTGGTTGGCACAGAGCAGGAGGGACCATCTGTCTGAGACCGTAGTTGGCACAGAGTGGGATGGACAGTCTGACTGAAAGTTTGGTTGGCACAGAGCGGGAGGGACAGTCTGTCTGAGACTGTGGTTGGCGCAGAGTAGGATGAAAGGTCTGTCTGAGACTGTGGTTGGCACAGAGCAAGAGGGACAGTCTGACTGTGACTGTGGTTGGCACAGAATGGGATAGAAATTCCGTTTCACACTGTGGTTGGCACAGAGCCGTTGGGACAGTCTGTCTGAGACTTTGGTTGGCACAGAGCGGGAGGGAAAGTCCAGCTGAGATTGTGGTTGGCACAGAGCGGGAAGGACATTGCGTCAGAGACTGGTTGGCACAGAGCGGGAGGGACATCCTCTCTGAGACAGTGGTTTGCACAGAGCAGGAGGGACCGTCTGTCTGAGACCGTAGTTGGCACAGAGCGGGAGGGACAGTCTGACTGCGACTGTGGTTGGCACAGAATGGGATGAAAAGTCTGCCTGAGACTGTGGTTGGCACAGAGACGGAGGGACAGTCCATCTGAGATCGTGGTTGGCACAGGGCAGGAGGGACCGTCTGACTGAGACTGTGGTTGGCACAGAGCCGTAGGGACAGTCTGTCTGAGACTGTGGTTGGCACAGAGCGGGAGGGACAGTCTGTCTGAGATTGTGGTTGGCACAGAGTGGGAGGGACAGTCTGTCTCAGACTGTAGTTGGCACAGAGCGGGAGGGACAGTCTGTCCGAGACTGTGGTTGGCTCAGATGGGGAGGGGCAGCCTGTCTGAGACTTTAGTTGTCACAGAGCGGGAGGGACAGTCTGTCTGAGACTGTGGTTGGCACAGAGCAGGAGGGACAGTCTGACTGAGACAGTGGTTGGCACAAAATGGGATAGAAAGTCCGTTTGAGACTATGGTTGTCACAGAGCGGGAGAGACAGTCCGTCTGAGACTGTGGCTGGCAAAGAGTGGGAGGGACAGTCTGACTGAGTCTTTGGTTGGCACAGAGCAGGAGGGACAGTCTGACTGAGACTGTGGTTGGCACAGAATGGGATAGACAGACCGTCTGAGACAGTGGTTGGCACAGAGCGGGTGGGTCTGTCCGTCTGAGATTTTGGTTGACACAGAGCGGGTGCGTCTGTCCGTCTGAGACTGTCGTTAGCACAGAGCCGGAGGGACTGTCCATCTGAGACTGTGGTTGGCACAGTGCGTGAGGGACAGTCTTACTGAGACTGTGGTTGGCACAGAGCGGGAGGGACAGTCTGTCTGAGACTGTTGTTGGCACAGAGTGGGAGGGACAGTCTGTCTGAGATTGTGGTTGGCACAGAGTGGGAGGGACAGTCATTCTCAGACCGTAGTTGGCACAGAGCGGGAGGGACAGTCTGTCTGAGACTGTGGTTGGCTCAGATGGGGAGGGGCAGTCTGTCTGAGACTGTGGTTGGCACAGAGCAGGAGGGACAGTCTGACTCAGACAGTGGTTGGCACAGAATGCGGTAGAAAGTCCGTTTGAGACTTTGGTTGTCAAAGAGCAGGAGAGACAGTCCGTCTGAGACTGTGGCTGGCACAGAGCGGGAGGGACAGTCTGACTGAGACTTTGGTTGACACAGAGCAGGAGGGACAGTCTGACTGAGACTGTGGTTGTCACAGAATGGGATAGACAGTCCGTTTGAGACTGTGGTTGGCTCAGAGCGGGACGGTCTGTCTGTCTGGACTGTGGTTGGCTCAAAGCGGTAGTGACAGACCGTCTGAGACAGTGGTTGGCACAGAGCGGGAGGGGCAGTCTGTCTGAGACTGTGGTTGGCACAGAGCGGGAGGGACATCCTGTCTGAGACTGTGGTTGGCACAGAGCAGGAGGGACCGTCTGTCTGAGACTGTGGTGGGCACAGAATGGGATAGATTGTCTGTTTGAGATTGTGGTTATCACAGAGCGGGTGGGCCAGACCGTCTGAGACTGTGGCTGGCACAGTGCAGGAGGTGAAGTCTGTCTGAGACCATAGTTGGCACAGAGTGGGACGGACAGTCTGACTGAATGTTTGGTTGGCACAGAGCGTGAGAGACAGTCTGTCAGAGACTGTGGTTGGCGCAGAATTGGATGAAAGGTCTGTCTGACACTTTGGTTGGCACAGAGCGGGAGGGACAGTCTGTCTGAGATCGTGGTTAGCGCAGAGCAGGATGAACAGTCTGACTGCGGCTGTGGTTGGCGCAGAATGGGATGAAAAGTCTGTCAGAGACTGTGGTTGGCATAGAGCGGGAGGGACAGTCTCTCTGAGATCGTGGTTGGCACAGGGCAGGAGGGACAGTCTGACTGAGAATGTGGTTGGCACAGAGTGGGATATACAGTGTGTTTGAGACTGTGGTTGGCACAGTGCGGGAGGGGTAGTCTGTCTGAGACTGTGGTTGGCACAGAGCGGGTGGGTCTGTCCGTCTGAGACTCTTGTTAGCACAGAGCGGGATGGACAGTCTGATGAGACTGTGGTTGTTACAGAGCGGGAGGGACATTCCGTCTGAGACTGTGGTTGGCACAGAGCGGGAGGGACAGCCTGTCCGAGACTGTGGTTGGCACAGAGCAGGAGGGACCATCTGTCTGAGACCGTAGTTGGCACAGAGTGGGACGGACAGTCTGACTGAAAGTTTGGTCGGCACAGAGCAGGAGGGACAGTCTGTCTGAGACTGTGGTTGGCGCAGAGTAGGATGAAAGGTCTGTCTGAGACTGTGGTTGGCACAGAGCGGGAGGGACAGTCTGACTGTGACTGTGGTTGGCACAGAATGGGATAGAAATTCCGTTTCACACTGTGGTTGGCACAGAGCCGTTGGGACAGTCTGTCTGAGACTTTGGTTGGCACAGAGCGGGACGGACAGCCTGTCCGAGACTGTGGTTGGCACAGAGCAGGAGGGACCATCTGTCTGAGACTGTTTTTGGCACAGAATGGGATAGACAGTCTGTCTGAGACTTTGGTTGGCACAGAGTGGGAGAGACAGTCCATCTAAGACTGTGGTTGGCACAGAGCGGTAGCGACAATCTGTCTGACACTGTGGTTGGCACAGAATGGGATAAACAGTCTGTTTGAGACTGTGGTTGGCACAGAGCGGGAGGGACAGTCCATCTGAGACTGTTGGTTGGCATAGAGCAGGAGGGAAAGTCTGTCTGAGACCGTAGTTGGCACAGAGTGGGAGGAACCGTCTGTCTGGGACTGTCGTTGGCACAGAGCGGGAGGGACAGTCTGTTTGAGACTGTGGATGGCACAGAATAGGATGATAAGTCTATCTGAGATGGTAGTTGGCACAGAGCAGGAGGGACTTTCTGTCTGAGATCGTGATTAGCACAGAGCAGGAGTGACAGTCTGACTGCGACTGTGGTTGGCACAGAATGGGGGGAAAAGTCTGCCTGAGACTGTGGTTGGCACAGAGACGGAGGGACAGTCCGTCTGAGATCATGGTTGGCACCGGGCAGGAGGGACAGTCTGACTGAGACTGTGGTTGGCACAGAATGGGATGAAAAGTCTGCCTGAGACTGTGGTTGGCACAGAGACGGAGGGACAGTCCGTCTGAGATCGTGGTAGGCACAGGGCAGGAGGGACAGTCTGACTGAGACTGTGGTTGGCACAGAATGGGACAGAAAGTCAGTTTCAGACTGTGGTTGGCACAGAGCCGTAGGGACAGTCTGTCTGAGACGTTGGTTGGCTCAGAGCAGGAGGGACAGTCCATCTGAGATTTTGGTTAGCACAGAGCGGGTGGGTCTGTCCGTCTGAGACTGTCGTTAGCACAGAGCGGGAGGGACTGTCCATCTGAGACTGTGGTTGGGACAGTGCGTGAGGGACAGTCTTACTGAGACTGTGGTTGGCACAGAGCGGGAGGGACAGTCTGTCTGAGACTGTGGTTGGCACAGAGTGGGAGGGACAGTCAATCTGAGATTGTGGTTGGCACAGAGCGGAAGGGACTGTCCATCTGAGACTGTGGTTGGCACAGAGCGGGAGGGACATCCTGTCTGAGACTGTGGTTGGCACAGAGCAGGAGGGACCGTCTGTCTGAGACTGTGGTGGGCACAGAATGGGATAGAATGTCTGTTTGAGATTGTGGTTATCACAGAGCGGCTGGGCCAGACCGTCTGAGACTGTGGCTGGCACAGTGCAGGAGGTGAAGTCTGTCTGAGACCGTAGTTGGCACAGAGTGGGACGGACAGTCTGACTGAATGTTTGGTTGGCTCAGAGCGTGAGAGACAGTCTGTCTGAGACTGTGGTTGGCGCAGAATTGGATGAAAGGTCTGTCTGACACTTTGGTTGGCACAGAGCGGGAGGGACAGTCTGTCTGAGATCGTGGTTAGCGCAGAGCGGGATGAACAGTCTGACTGCGACTGTGGTTGGCGCAGAATGGGATGAAAAGTCTGTCAGAGACTGTGGTTGGCATAGAGCGGGAGGGACAGTCTCTCTGAGATCGTGGTTGGCACAGGGCAGGAGGGACAGTCTGACTGAGAATGTGGTTGGCACAGAGTGGGATATACAGTGTGTTTGAGACTGTGGTTGGCACATTGCGGGAGGGGTAGTCTGTCTGAGACTGTGGTTGGCACAGAGTGGGTGGGTCTGTCCGTCTGAGACTGTCGTTAGCACAGAGTGGGAGGGACAGTCTGATGAGACTGTGGTTGGCACAGAGCGGGAGGGACATTCCGTCTGAGACTGTGGTTGGCACAGAGCGGGAGGGACAGCCTGTCCGATACTGTGGTTGGCACAGAGCAGGAGGGACCATCTGTCTGAGACCGTCGTTGGCACAGAGTGGGATGGACAGTCTGACTGAAAGTTTGGTTGGCACAGAGCGGGAGGGACAGTCTGTCTGAGACTGTGGTTGGCGCAGAGTAGGATGAAAGGTCTGTCTGAGACTGTGGTTGGCACAGAGCAGGAGGGACAGTCTGACTGTGACTGTGGTTGGCACAGAATGGGATAGAAATTCCATTTCACACTGTGGTTGGCACAGAGCCGTTGGGACAGTCTGTCTGAGACTTTGGTTGGCACAGAGCGGGAGGGAAAGTCCAGCTGAGACTGTGGTTGGCACAGAGCGGGAAGGACATTCCGTCAGAGACTGTATGGCACAGAGCGGAAGGGACAGTCCATCTGAGACTGTGGTTGGCATAGAGCAGGAGGGGAAGTCTGTCTGGGACTGTCGTTGGCACAGAGCGGGAAGGACATTCTGACTGAGACTGTGGTTTGCACAGAATAGGATGTCAAGTCTATCTGAGATGGTAGTTGGCACAGAGCAGGAGGGACATTCTGTCTGAGATCGTGGTTAGCACAGAGCAGGAGTGACAGTCTGACTGCGACTGTGGTTGGCACAGAATGAGATGAAAAGTCTGCCCGAGACTGTGGTTGGCACAGAGACGGAGGGACAGTCCGTCTGAGATCGTGGTTGGCACAGGGCAGGAGGGACAGTCTGACTGAGACTGTGGTTGGCACAGAATGGGATAGACAGTCCGTTTCAGACTGTGGTTGGCACAGAGCCGTAGGGACATTCCATCTGAGACTTTGGTTGGCACAATGCGGGAGGGACAGACCGTCTGAGATTGTGGTTGGCACAGAGTGGGAGTGATAGTCCCTCTGAGACTTTGGTTGGCACAGAGCGGGAGGGACAGTCTGACTGCGACTGTGGTTGGCACAGAATGGGATAGAAAGTCCGTTTCAGACTGTGGTTGGCACAGAGCCGTAGGGACAGTCTGTCTGAGACTTTGGTTGGCAGAGAGTGGGAGGGACAGTCCATCTGAGATGGTGGTTGGCACAGAGTGGGAGGGACTGTCCATCTGAGACTGTGGTTGGCACAGAGCGGGAGGGACATCCTGTCTGAGACTGTGGTTGGCACAGAGCAGGAGGGACCGTCTGTCTGAGACTATGGTGGGCACAGAATGGGATAGAATGTCTGTTTGAGATTGTGGTTATCACAGAGCGGGCGGGCCAGACCGTCTGAGACTGTGGCTGGCACAGTGCAGGAGGCGAAGTCTATCTGAGACCGTAGTTGGCACAGAGTGGGACGGACAGTCTGACTGAAATTTGGTTGGCACAGAGCGGGAGCGACAGTCTGTCTGAGACTGTGGTTGGTGCAGAATAGGATGAAACGTCTGTCTGACACTTTGGTTGGCACAGAGCGGGAGGGACAGTCTGTCTGAGATTGTGGTTAGTGCAGAGCAGGATGAACAGTCTGACTGCGACTGTGGTTGGCGCAGAATGTGATGAAAAGTCTGTCTAAGACTGTGGTTGGCACAGAGCGGGTGGGTCTGTCCATCTGAGACTGTCGTTAGCACAGAGCAGGAGGGACAGTCTGATGAGACTGTGGTTGGCACAGAGCGGGAGGGACATTCCGTCTGAGACTGTGGTTGGCACAGAGCGGGAGGGACAGCCTGTCCGAGACTGTGGTTGGCACAGAGCAGGAGGGACCATCTGTCTGAGACCGTAGTTGGCACAGAGTTGGACGAACAGTCTGACTGAAAGTTTGGTTGGCACAGAGCGGGAGGGACATTCTGTCTGAGACTGTGGTTGGCGCAGAGTAGGATGAAAGGTCTGTCTGAGACTGTTCTTGGCACAGAGCGGGAGGGACAGTCTGACTGTGACTGTGGTTGGCACAGAATGGGATAGAAAGTCCGTTTCAGACTGTGGTTGGCACAGAGCCGTAGGGACAGACTGTCTGAGACTTTGGTTGGCACAGAGCGGGAGGGAAAGTCCAGCTGAGACTGTGGTTGGCACAGAGCGGGAAGGACATTCCGTCAGAGACTGTATGGCACAGAGCGGAAGGGACAGTCCATCTGAGACTGTGGTTGGCATAGAGCAGGAGGGGAAGTCTGTCTGGGACTGTCGTTGGCACAGAGCGGGAAGGACATTCTGACTGAGACTGTGGTTTGCACAGAATAGGATGTCAAGTCTATCTGAGATGGTAGTTGGCACAGAGCAGGAGGGACATTCTGTCTGAGATCGTGGTTAGCACAGAGCAGGAGTGACAGTCTGACTGCGACTGTGGTTGGCACAGAATGAGATGAAAAGTCTGCCTGAGACTGTGGTTGGCACAGAGACGGAGGGACAGTCCGTCTGAGATCGTGGTTGGCACAGGGCAGGAGGGACAGTCTGACTGAGACTGTGGTTGGCACAGAATGGGATAGACAGTCCGTTTCAGACTGTGGTTGGCACAGAGCCGTAGGGACATTCCATCTGAGACTTTGGTTGGCACAATGCGGGAGGGACAGACCGTCTGAGATTGTGGTTGGCACAGAGTGGGAGTGATAGTCCCTCTGAGACTTTGGTTGGCACAGAGCGGGAGGGACAGTCTGACTGCGACTGTGGTTGGCACAAAATGGGATAGAAAGTCCGTTTCAGACTGTGGTTGGCACAGAGCCGTAGGGACAGTCTGTCTGAGACTTTGGTTGGCAGAGAGTGGGAGGGACAGTCCATCTGAGATGGTGGTTGGCACAGAGTGGGAGGGACTGTCCATCTGAGACTGTGGTTGGCACAGAGCGGGAGGGACATCCTGTCTGAGACTGTTGTTGGCACAGAGCAGGAGGGACCGTCTGTCTGAGACTATGGTGGGCACAGAATGGGATAGAATGCCTGTTTGAGATTGTGGTTATCACAGAGCGGGCGGGCCAGACCATCTGAGACTGTGGCTGGCACAGTGCAGGAGGCGAAGTCTATCTGAGACCGTAGTTGGCACAGAGTGGGACGGACAGTCTGACTGAAAGTTTGGTTGGCACAGAGCGGGAGCGACAGTCTGTCTGAGACTGTGGTTGGTGCAGAATAGGATGAAACGTCTGTCTGACACTTTGGTTGGCACAGAGCGAGAGGGACAGTCTGTCTGAGATTGTGGTTAGTGCAGAGCAGGATGAACAGTCTGACTGCGACTGTGGTTGGCGCAGAATGTGATGAAAAGTCTGTCTAAGACTGTGGTTGGCACAGAGCGGGTGGGTCTGTCCATCTGAGACTGTCGTTAGCACAGAGCAGGAGGGACAGTCTGATGAGACTGTGGTTGGCACAGAGCGGGAGGGACATTCCGTCTGAGACTGTGGTTGGCACAGAGCGGGAGGGACAGCCTGTCCGAGACTGTGGTTGGCACAGAGCAGGAGGGACCATCTGTCTGAGACCGTAGTTGGCACAGAGTTGGACGAACAGTCTGACTGAAAGTTTGGTTGGCACAGAGCGGGAGGGACATTCTGTCTGAGACAGTGGTTGGCGCAGAGTAGGATGAAAGGTCTGTCTGAGACTGTTCTTGGCACAGAGCGGGAGGGACAGTCTGACTGTGACTGTGGTTGGCACAGAATGGGATAGAAAGTCCGTTTCAGACTGTGGTTGGCACAGAGCCGTAGGGACAGTCTGTCTGAGACTTTGGTTGGCACAGAGCGGGAGGGAAAGTCCAGCTGAGACTGTGGTTGGCACAGAGCGGGAAGGACATTCCGTCAGAAACTGTATGGCACAGAGCGGAAGGGACAGTCCATCTGAGACTGTGGTTGGCATAGAGCAGGAGGGGAAGTCTGTCTGGGACTGTCGTTGGCACAGAGCGGGAAGGACATTCTGACTGAGACTGTGGTTTGCACAGAATAGGATGTCAAGTCTATCTGAGATGGTAGTTGGCACAGAGCAGGAGGGACATTCTGTCTGAGATCGTGGTTAGCACAGAGCAGGAGTGACAGTCTGACTGCGACTGTGGTTGGCACAGAATGAGATGAAAAGTCTGCCTGAGACTGTGGTTGGCACAGAGACGGAGGGACAGTCCGTCTGAGATCGTGGTTGGCACAGGGCAGGAGGGACAGTCTGACTGAGACTGTGGTTGGCACAGAATGGGATAGACAGTCCGTTTCAGACTGTGGTTGGCACAGAGCCGTAGGGACATTCCATCTGAGACTTTGGTTGGCACAATGCGGGAGGGACAGACCGTCTGAGATTGTGGTTGGCACAGAGTGGGAGTGATAGTCCCTCTGAGACTTTGGTTGGCACAGAGCGGTTTGGACAGTCTGACTGCGACTGTGGTTGGCACAGAATGGGATAGAAAGTCCGTTTCAGACTGTGGTTGGCACAGAGCCGTAGGGACAGTCTGTCTGAGACTTTGGTTGGCAGAGAGTGGGAGGGACAGTCCATCTGAGATGGTGGTTGGCACAGAGTGGGAGGGACTGTCCATCTGAGACTGTGGTTGGCACAGAGCGGGAGGGACATCCTGTCTGAGACTGTGGTTGGCACAGAGCAGGAGGGACCGTCTGTCTGAGACTATGGTGGGCACAGAATGGGATAGAATGTCTGTTTGAGATTGTGGTTATCACAGAGCGGGCGGGCCAGACCGTCTGAGACTGTGGCTGGCACAGTGCAGGAGGCGAAGTCTATCTGAGACCGTAGTTGGCACAGAGTGGGACGGACAGTCTGACTGAAATTTGGTTGGCACAGAGCGGGAGCGACAGTCTGTCTGAGACTGTGGTTGGTGCAGAATAGGATGAAACGTCTGTCTGACACTTTGGTTGGCACAGAGCGGGAGGGACAGTCTGTCTGAGATTGTGGTTAGTGCAGAGCAGGATGAACAGTCTGACTGCGACTGTGGTTGGCGCAGAATGTGATGAAAAGTCTGTCTAAGACTGTGGTTGGCACAGAGCGGGTGGGTCTGTCCATCTGAGACTGTCGTTAGCACAGAGCAGGAGGGACAGTCTGATGAGACTGTGGTTGGCACAGAGCGGGAGGGACATTCCGTCTGAGACTGTGGTTGGCACAGAGCGGGAGGGACAGCCTGTCCGAGACTGTGGTTGGCACAGAGCAGGAGGGACCATCTGTCTGAGACCGTAGTTGGCACAGAGTTGGACGAACAGTCTGACTGAAAGTTTGGTTGGCACAGAGCGGGAGGGACATTCTGTCTGAGACTGTGGTTGGCGCAGAGTAGGATGAAAGGTCTGTCTGAGACTGTTCTTGGCACAGAGCGGGAGGGACAGTCTGACTGTGACTGTGGTTGGCACAGAATGGGATAGAAAGTCCGTTTCAGACTGTGGTTGGCACAGAGCCGTTGGGACAGACTGTTTGAGACTTTGGTTGGCACAGAGCGGGAGGGAAAGTCCAGCTGAGACTGTGGTTGGCACAGAGCGGGAAGGACATTCCGTCAGAGACTGTATGGCACAGAGCGGAAGGGACAGTCCATCTGAGACTGTGGTTGGCATAGAGCAGGAGGGGAAGTCTGTCTGGGACTGTCGTTGGCACAGAGCGGGAAGGACATTCTGACTGACACTGTGGTTTGCACAGAATAGGATGTCAAGTCTATCTGAGATGGTAGTTGGCACAGAGCAGGAGGGACATTCTGTCTGAGATCGTGGTTAGCACAGAGCAGGAGTGACAGTCTGACTGCGACTGTGGTTGGCACAGAATGAGATGAAAAGTCTGCCTGAGACTGTGGTTGGCACAGAGACGGAGGGACAGTCCGTCTGAGATCGTGGTTGGCACAGGGCAGGAGGGACAGTCTGACTGAGACTGTGGTGGGCACAGAATGGGATAGACAGTCCGTTTCAGACTGTGGTTGGCACAGAGCCGTAGGGACATTCCATCTGAGACTTTGGTTGGCACAATGCGGGAGGGACAGACCGTCTGAGATTGTGGTTGGCACAGAGTGGGAGTGATAGTCCCTCTGAGACTTTGGTTGGCACAGAGCGGGAGGGACAGTCTGACTGCGACTGTGGTTGGCACAGAATGGGATAGAAAGTCCGTTTCAGACTGTGGTTGGCACAGAGCCGTAGGGACAGTCTGTCTGAGACTTTGGTTGGCAGAGAGTGGGAGGGACAGTCCATCTGAGATGGTGGTTGGCACAGAGTGGGAGGGACTGTCCATCTGAGACTGTGGTTGGCACAGAGCGGGAGGGACATCCTGTCTGAGACTGTGGTTGGCACAGAGCAGGAGGGACCGTCTGTCTGAGACTATGGTGGGCACAGAATGGGATAGAATGTCTGTTTGAGATTGTGGTTATCACAGAGCGGGCGGGCCAGACCGTCTGAGACTGTGGCTGGCACAGTGCAGGAGGCGAAGTCTATCTGAGACCGTAGTTGGCACAGAGTGGGACGGACAGTCTGACTGAAATTTGGTTGGCACAGAGCGGGAGCGACAGTCTGTCTGAGACTGTGGTTGGTGCAGAATAGGATGAAACGTCTGTCTGACACTTTGGTTGGCACAGAGCGGGAGGGACAGTCTGTCTGAGATTGTGGTTAGTGCAGAGCAGGATGAACAGTCTGACTGCGACTGTGGTTGGCGCAGAATGTGATGAAAAGTCTGTCTAAGACTGTGGTTGGCACAGAGCGGGTGGGTCTGTCCATCTGAGACTGTCGTTAGCACAGAGCAGGAGGGACAGTCTGATGAGACTGTGGTTGGCACAGAGCGGGAGGGACATTCCGTCTGAGACTGTGGTTGGCACAGAGCGGGAGGGACAGCCTGTCCGAGACTGTGGTTGGCACAGAGCAGGAGGGACCATCTGTCTGAGACCGTAGTTGGCACAGAGTTGGACGAACAGTCTGACTGAAAGTTTGGTTGGCACAGAGCGGGAGGGACATTCTGTCTGAGACTGTGGTTGGCGCAGAGTAGGATGAAAGGTCTGTCTGAGACTGTTCTTGGCACAGAGCGGGAGGGACAGTCTGACTGTGACTGTGGTTGGCACAGAATGGGATAGAAAGTCCGTTTCAGACTGTGGTTGGCACAGAGCCGTAGGGACAGACTGTCTGAGACTTTGGTTGGCACAGAGCGGGAGGGAAAGTCCAGCTGAGACTGTGGTTGGCACAGAGCGGGAAGGACATTCCGTCAGAGACTGTATGGCACAGAGCGGGAGGGACAGTCCATCTGAGACTGTGGTTGGCATAGAGCAGGAGGGGAAGTCTGTCTGGGACTGTCGTTGGCACAGAGCGGGAAGGACATTCTGACTGAGACTGTGGTTTGCACAGAATAGGATGTCAAGTCTATCTGAGATGGTAGTTGGCACAGAGCAGGAGGGACATTCTGTCTGAGATCGTGGTTAGCACAGAGCAGGAGTGACAGTCTGACTGCGACTGTGGTTGGCACAGAATGAGATGAAAAGTCTGCCTGAGACTGTGGTTGGCACAGAGACGGAGGGACAGTCCGTCTGAGATCGTGGTTGGCACAGGGCAGGAGGGACAGTCTGACTGAGACTGTGGTTGGCACAGAATGGGATAGACAGTCCGTTTCAGACTGTGGTTGGCACAGAGCCGTAGGGACATTCCATCTGAGACTTTGGTTGGCACAATGCGGGAGGGACAGACCGTCTGAGATTGTGGTTGGCACAGAGTGGGAGTGATAGTCCCTCTGAGACTTTGGTTGGCACAGAGCGGGAGGGACAGTCTGACTGCGACTGTGGTTGGCACAGAATGGGATAGAAAGTCCGTTTCAGACTGTGGTTGGCACAGAGCCGTAGGGACAGTCTGTCTGAGACTTTGGTTGGCAGAGAGTGGGAGGGACAGTCCATCTGAGATGGTGGTTGGCACAGAGTGGGAGGGACTGTCCATCTGAGACTGTGGTTGGCACAGAGCGGGAGGGACATCCTGTCTGAGACTGTGGTTGGCACAGAGCAGGAGGGACCGTCTGTCTGAGACTATGGTGGGCACAGAATGGGATAGAATGTCTGTTTGAGATTGTGGTTATCACAGAGCGGGCGGGCCAGACCGTCTGAGACTGTGGCTGGCACAGTGCAGGAGGCGAAGTCTGTCTGAGACCGTAGTTGGCACAGAGTGGGACGGACAGTCTGACTGAAAGTTTGGTTGGCACAGAGCGGGAGCGACAGTCTGCCTGAGACTGTGGTTGGTGCAGAATAGGATGAAAGGTCTGTCTGACACTTTGGTTGGCACAGAGCGGGAGGGACAGTCTGTCTGAGATTTTGGTTAGTGCAGAGCAGGATGAACAGTCTGACTGTGACTGTGGTTGGCGCAGAATGTGATGAAAAGTCTGTCTAAGACTGTGCTTGGCACAGAGCGGGTGGGTCTGTCCATCTGAGACTGTCGTTAGCACAGAGCAGGAGGGACAGTCTGATGAGAGTGTGGTTGGCACAGAGTGGGAGGGACATTCCGTCTGAGACTGTGGTTGGCACAGAGCGGGAGGGACAGCCTGTCCGAGACTGTGGTTGGCACAGAGCAGGAGGGACCATCTGTCTGAGACCGTAGTTGGCACAGAGTTGGACGAACAGTCTGACTGAAAGTTTGGTTGGCACAGAGCGGGAGGGACATTCTGTCTGAGACTGTGGTTGGCGCAGAGTAGGATGAAAGGTCTGTCTGAGACTGTTCTTGGCACAGAGCGGGAGGGACAGTCTGACTGTGACTGTGGTTGGCACAGAATGGGATAGAAAGTCCGTTTCAGACTGTGGTTGGCACAGAGCCGTAGGGACAGACTGTCTGAGACTTTGGTTGGCACAGAGCGGGAGGGAAAGTCCAGCTGAGACTGTGGTTGGCACAGAGCGGGAAGGACATTCCGTCAGAGACTGTATGGCACAGAGCGGAAGGGACAGTCCATCTGAGACTGTGGTTGGCATAGAGCAGGAGGGGAAGTCTGTCTGGGACTGTCATTGGCACAGAGCGGGAAGGACATTCTGACTGAGACTGTGGTTTGCACAGAATAGGATGTCAAGTCTATCTGAGATGGTAGTTGGCACAGAGCAGGAGGGACATTCTGTCTGAGATCGTGGTTAGCACAGAGCAGGAGTGACAGTCTGACTGCGACTGTGGTTGGCACAGAGTGGGAGGAACCATCTGTCTGGGACTGTTGTTGGCACAGAATGGGATGAAAAGTCTGCCTGAGACTGTGGTTGGCACAGAGACGGAGGGACAGTCCGTCTGAGATCGTGGTTGGCACAGGGCAGGAGGGACAGTCTGACTGAGACTGTGGTTGGCACAGAATGGGATAGACAGTCCGTTTCAGACTGTGGTTGGCACCGAGCCGTAGGGACATTCCATCTGAGACTTTGGTTGGCACAATGCGGGAGGGACAGACCGTCTGAGATTGTGGTTGGCACAGAGTGGGAGTGATAGTCCCTCTGAGACTTTGGTTGGCACAGAGCGGGAGGGACAGTCTGACTGCGACTGTGGTTGGCACAGAATGGGATAGAAAGTCCGTTTCAGACTGTGGTTGGCACAGAGCCGTAGGGACAGTCTGTCTGAGACTTTGGTTGGCAGAGAGTGGGAGGGACAGTCCATCTGAGATGGTGGTTGGCACAGAGTGGGAGGGACTGTCCATCTGAGACAGTGGATGGCACAGTGCGTGAGGGTCAGTCTGTCTGAGACTGTGGTTGGCACAGAGTGGGAGCGAAAGTCTGTCTGAGACTGTCGTTGGCACAGAGCCGGAGGGACAGTCTGTCTGAGATTGTGGTTGGCACAGAGCAGGAGGGACAGTCATTCTCAGACTGTAGTTGGCACAGAGCGGGAGGGATGTCTGTCAGAGACTGTGGTTGGCTCAGATGGGGAGGAGCAGTCTGTCTGAGACTGTGGTTGGCACATAGCAGGAGGGACAGTCTGACTGAGACAGTGGTTGGCACAGAATGGGATAGACAGTCTGTTTGAGACTGTGGTTGTCACAGAGCAGGAGAGACAGTCCATCTGAGACTGTGGCTGGCACAGAGCGGGAGGGACAGTCTGACTGAGACTTTGGTTGGCACAGAGCAGGAGGGACAGTCTGACTGAAACTGTGGTTGGCACAGAGCGGGAGTGACAGATCATCTGAGACAGTGGTTGGCACAGAGCGGGAGGGGCAGTCTGTCTGAGATTGTGGTTGGCACAGAGCAGGAGAGATATCCTGGCTGAGACTGTGGTTGGCACAGAGCAGGAGGGACCGTCTGTCTGAGACTGTGGTTGGCATAGAGCAGGAGGGACAGTCTCTCTGTAATCGTGGTTGGCAGCGGGCAGGAGGCACAGTCTGACTGAGAATGTGCTTGGCACAGATTGGGATATACAGTGCGTTTGAGACTGTGGTTGGCACAGTGCGGGCGGGGTAGTCTGTCTGAGACTGTGGTTGGCACAGACCGGGTGGGTCTGTCCGTCTGAGACTGTCATTAGCACAGAGCGGGAGGGACAGTCTGATGAGACTGTGGTTGGCACAGAGCGGGAGGGACATTCCGTCTGAGACTGTGGTTGGCACAGAGCGGGAGGGACAGCCTGTCCGAGACTGTGGTTGGCACAGAGCAGGAGGGACCATCTGTCTGAGACTGTTTTTGGCACAGAATGGGATAGACAGTCTGTCTGAGACTTTGGTTGGCAGAGAGTGGGAGAGACAGTCCGTCTAAGACTGTGGTTGGCAAAGAGCAGTAGCGACAATCTGTCTGACACTGTGGTTGGCACAGAATGGGATAGACAGTCTGTTTGAGACTGTGGATGGCACAGAATAGGATGAAAAGGCTATCTGAGATGGTAGTTGGCACAGAGCAAGAGGGACTTTCTGGCTGAGATCCTGGTTAGCACAGAGCAGGAGTGACAGTCTGACTGCGACTGTGCTTGGCACAGAATGGGATGAAAAGTGTGCCTGAGACTGTGGTTGGCACAGAGACCGAGGGACAGTCCATCTGAGATTGTGGTTGGCACAGAGCGGTACGGACTGTCCATCTGAGACTGTGGTTGGCACAGTGCGGGAGGGACAGTCTGTCTGAGACTGTGGTTGGCACAGAGTGGGAGGGACAGTCTGTCTGAGACTGTGGTTGGCTCAGATGGGGAGGGGCCGTCTGTCTGAGACTGTGGTTGGCACAGAGCAGGAGGGACAGTCTGACTGAGACAGTGGTTGGCACAGAATGGGATAGACAGTCCGTTTGAGACTTTGGTTGTCACAGAGCAGGAGAGAAAGTCCGTCTGAGACTGTGGCTGGCACAGAGCGGGAGGGACAGTCTGACTGAGACTGTGGTTGGCACAGAATGGGATAGACAGTCCGTTTGAGACTGTGGTGGCTCAGAGCGGGAGTGACAGACCGTCTGAGACTTTGGTTGGCACAGAGCAGGAGGGACAGTCCATATGAGAATTTGGTTGGCACAGAGCGGGTGGGTCTGTCCGTCTGAGACTGTCGTTAGCACAGAGCGGGAGGGACAGTCTGATGAGACTGTGGTTGGCACAGAGCGGGAGGGACATTCCGTCTGAGACTGTGGTTGGCACAGAGTGGGAGGAACTGTCTGTCTGAGACTGTGGTTGGCACAGAGTGGGAGGGACAGTCTGTCTGAGACTGTGGATGGCACAGAATACGATGAAAAGTCTATCTGAGATGGTTGTTGGCACCGAGCAGGAGGGACATTCTGTCTGAGATCATGGTTAGCACAGAGCAGGAGTGACAGTCTGACTGCGACTGTGGTTGGCACAGAATGGGATGGAAAGTCTGCCTGAGACTGTGGTTGGCACAGAGACCGAGGGACAGTCCGTCTGAGATCATGGTTGGCACAGTGCAGGAGGGACAGTCTGACTGAGAATGTGGTTGGCACAGAATGGGATAGACAGTCCGTTCCAGACTGTGGTTGGCACATATCCGTAGGCACAGTCCATCTGAGACTTTGGTTGGCACAAAGCGGGAGGGACAGTCCGTCTGAGATTGTGGTTGGCACAGTGCGGGAGGGACAGTCTGTCTGAAATCGTGGTTAAAACAGAGCAGGAGGAACAGTCTGACTGTGACTGTGGTTGGAGCAGAATGGGATGAAAAGTCTGTCTGAGACTGTGGTTGGCATAGAGCGGGAGGGACAGTCTCTCTGAGATCGTGGTTGGCAGAGGGCAGGAGGGACAGTCTGACTGAGAATGTGGTTGGCACAGAATGGGATATACAGTGTGTTTGAGACAGTGGTTGGCACAGTGCGGGAGGGGTAGTCTGTCTGAGACTGTGTTTGGCAGAAAGCGGGAGAGACAGCCCATCTGAGATTGTGGTTGGCACAGAGCGGGAGGGACCATCTGTCTGAGACTGTTTTTGGCACAGAATGGGATAGACAGTCTGTCTGAGACTTTGGTTGGCAGAGAGTGGGAGAGACAGTCTGTCTAAGACTGTGGTTGGCAAAGAGCAGTAGCGACAATCTGTCTGACACTGTGGTTGGCACAGAATGGGATAGACAGTCTGTTTGAGACTGTGGATGGCACAGAATAGGATGAAAAGGCTATCTGAGATGGTAGTTGGCACAGAGCAAGAGGGACTTTCTGGCTGAGATCCTGGTTAGCACAGAGCAGGAGTGACAGTCTGACTGCGACTGTGCTTGGCACAGAATGGGATGAAAAGTGTGCCTGAGACTGTGGTTGGCACAGAGACCGAGGGACAGTCCATCTGAGATTGTGGTTGGCACAGAGCGGTACGGACTGTCCATCTGAGACTGTGGTTGGCACAGTGCGTGAGGGACAGTCTTACTGAGACTGTGGTTGGCACAGAGCGGGAGGGACAGTCTGTCTGAGACTGTGGTTGGCACAGAGTGGGAGGGACAGTCTATCTGAGATTGTGGTTGGCACAGAGTGGGATGGACAGTCATTCGCAGACTGTAGTTGGCACAGAGCGGGAGGGACAGTCTGTCTGAGACTGTGGTTGGCTCAGATGGGGAGGGGCCGTCTGTCTGAGACTGTGGTTGGCACAGAGCAGGAGGGACAGTCTGACTGAGACAGTGGTTGGCACAGAATGGGATAGACAGTCCGTTTGAGACTTTGGTTGTCACAGAGCAGGAGAGAAAGTCCGTCTGAGACTGTGGCTGGCACAGAGCGGGAGGGACAGTCTGACTGAGACTGTGGTTGGCACAGAATGGGATAGACAGTCCGTTTGAGACTGTGGTTGGCTCAGAGCGGGAGTGACAGACCGTCTGAGACTTTGGTTGGCACAGAGCAGGAGGGACAGTCCATCTGAGAATTTGGTTGGCACAGAGCGGGTGGGTCTGTCCGTCTGAGACTGTCGTTAGCACAGAGCGGGAGGGACAGTCTGATGAGACTGTGGTTGGCACAGAGCGGGAGGGACATTCCGTCTGAGACTGTGGTTGGCACAGAGCGGGAGGAACTGTCTGTCTGAGACTGTGGTTGGCACAGAGTGGGAGGGACAGTCTGTCTGAGACTGTGGATGGCACAGAATACGATGAAAAGTCTATCTGAGATGGTGGTTGGCACCGAGCAGGAGGGACATTCTGTCTGAGATCATGGTTAGCACAGAGCAGGAGTGACAGTCTGACTGCGACTGTGGTTGGCACAGAATGGGATGGAAAGTCTGCCTGAGACTGTGGTTGGCACAGAGACCGAGGGACAGTCCGTCTGAGATCGTGGTTGGCACAGTGCAGGAGGGACAGTCTGACTGAGAATGTGGTTGGCACAGAATGGGATAGACAGTCCGTTCCAGACTGTGGTTGGCACATATCCGTAGGCACAGTCCATCTGAGACTTTGGTTGGCACAAAGCGGGAGGGACAGTCCGTCTGAGATTGTGGTTGGCACAGTGCGGGAGGGACAGTCTGTCTGAAATCGTGGTTAAAACAGAGCAGGAGGAACAGTCTGACTGTGACTGTGGTTGGAGCAGAATGGGATGAAAAGTCTGTCTGAGACTGTGGTTGGCATAGAGCGGGAGGGACAGTCTCTCTGAGATCGTGGTTGGCAGAGGGCAGGAGGGACAGTCTGACTGAGAATGTGGTTGGCACAGAATGGGATATACAGTGTGTTTGAGACAGTGGTTGGCACAGTGCGGGAGGGGTAGTCTGTCTGAGACTGTGTTTGGCACAAAGCAGGAGAGACAGCCCGTCTGAGATTGTGGTTGGCACAGAGCGGGAGTGATAGTCCCTCTGAGACTTTAGTTGGCACAGAGCGGGAGGGACAGTCTGACTGCGACTGTGGTTGGCACAGAATGGGATGAAAAGTCTGCCTGAGACTGTGGTTGGCACAGAGACGGAGGGACAGTCCATCTGAGATCGTGGTCGGCACAGGGCAGGAGGGACATTCTACTGAGACTGTGGTTGGCACAGAATGAGATAGACAGTCTGTTTCAGACTGTGGTTGGCACAGAGCCGTAGGGACAGTCTGTCTGAGACTTTGGTTGGCACAGAGCAGGAGGGACAGTCCATCTGAGATTTTGGATGGCACAGAGCGGGTGGGTCTGTCCGTCTGAGACTGTCGTTAGCACAGAGCGGGAGGGAGAGTCTGATGAGACTGTGGTTGGCACAGAGCAGGAGGGACATTCCATCGGAGACTGTGGTTGGCACAGAGTGAGAGGAACAGTCTGTCTGAGACTGTAGTTGGCACAGAGCAGGAGGGACAGTCTGACTGCGACTGTGGTTGGCACAGAATGGGATGAAAAGTCTGCCTGAGACTGTGGTTGGCACAGAGACCGAGGGACAGTCCGTCTGAGATCGTGGTTGGCACAGTGCAGGAGGGACAGTCTGACTGAGACTGTGGTTGGCACAGAATGGGATAGACAGTCCGTTCCAGACTGTGGTTGGCACAGAGCCGTAGGGACAGTCCATCTGAGACTTTGGTTGGCACAAAGCGGAAGGGACAGTCCGTCTGAGATTGTGGTTGGCACAGAGCGGGAGTGATAGTCCCTCTGAGACTGTGGTTGGCACAGAATGGGATAGAAAGTCTGTTTGAGATTGTGGTTATCACAGAGCGGGAGGGCCAGACCGTCTGAGACTGTGGCTGGCACAGTGCAGGAGGCAAAGTCTGTCTGAGACCGCTGTTGGCAGAGAGTGAGAGGGACAGTCTGACTGAAAGTGTGGTTGGCACCCTGTGGGAGGGACAGTCTGTCGGAGACTGTGGCTGGCGCAGAATAGGATGAAAGGTCGTCTGAGGCTGTGGTTGGCACAGAGCGGGAGGGACAGTCTGTCTGAGATCGTGGTTAGCACAGAGCAGGATGAACAGTCTGACTGCGACTGTGGTTGGCGCAGAATGGGATGAAAAGTCTGTCTGAGAATGTGGTTGGCATAGAGCGGGAGGGACAGTCTCTCTGAGATCGTGGTTGGCAGGGGGCAGGAGGGACAGTCTGTCTGAGAATGTGGTTGGCACAGAATGGGATATACAGTGCATTTGAGACTGTGGTTGGCACAGTGCGGGAGGGGTAGTCTTTCTGAGACTGTGGTTGGCACAGTGCGGGTGGGTCTGTCCGTCTGAGACTGTCGTTAGCACAGAGCGGGAGGGACAGCCTGTCCGAGACTGTGGTTGGCGCAGAGCAGGAGGGACCATCTGTCTGAGACTGTTTTTGGCACAGAGTGGGAGAGACAGTCCCTCTAAGACTGTGGTTGGCACAGAGCGGTAGCGACAATCTGTCTGACACTGTGGTTGGCACAGAATGGGATAGACAGTCTGTTTGAGACTGTGGTTGTAACAGAGCGGGAAGGACAGTCCATCTAAGACTGTGGTTGACATAGAGCAGGAGGGGAAGTCTGTCTGGGACTGTCGTTGGCACAGAGCGGGAAGGACATTCTGACTGAGACTGTGGTTGGCACAGAATAGGATGTCAAGTCTATTTGAGATGGTAGTTGGCACAGAGCAGGAGGGACATTCTGTCTGAGATCGTGGTTAGCACAGAGCAGGAGTGACAGTCTGACTGCGACTGTGGTTGGCGCAGAATGGGATGAAAAGTCTGTCAGAGACTGTGGTTGGCATAGAGCGGGAGGGACAGTCTGTCTGAGATCGTGGTTGGCAGAGGGCAGGAGGGACAGTCTGACTGAGAATGTGGTTGGCACAGATTGTGATATACAGTGCGTTTGAGACTGTGGTTGGCACAGTGCCGGAGGGTAGTCTGTCTGAGGCTGTGGTTGGCACAGAGCTGGTGGGTCTGTCCGTCTGAGACTGTCGTTAGCACAGAGCGGGAGGGACTGTCTGATGAGACTGTGGTTGGCACAGAGCGAGAGGGACATTCCGTCTGAGACTGTGGTTGGCACAGAGCGGGAGTGATAGTCCCTCTGAGACTGTGGTTGGTACAGAATGGGATAGAAAGTCTGTTTGAGATTGTGGTTATCACAGAGCGGGAGCGCCAGACCGTCTGAGACTGTGGCTGGCACAGTGCAGGAGGCGAAGCCTGTCTGAGACCGCTGTTGGCAGAGAGTGAGAGGGACAGTCTGAGTGAAAGTGTGGTTGGCACACAGCGGGAGGGACAGTCTGTCGGCGACTGTGGTTGGCGCAGAATAGGATGAAAGGTCGTCTGAGGCTGTGGTTGGCACAGAGCGGGAAGGACAGTCTGTCTGAGATCGTGGTTAGCACAGAGCAGGATGAACAGTCTGACTGCGACAGTCGTTGGCGCAGAATTGGATGAAAAGTCTGTCTGAGAATATGGTTGGCATAGAGCGGGAGGGGCAGTCTCTCTGAGATCGTGGTTGGCAGGGGGCAGGAGGGACAGTCTGACTGAGAATGTGGTTGGCACAGAATGGGATATACAGTGCATTTGAGACTGTGGTTGGCACAGTGCGGGAGGGGTAGTCTTTCTGAGACTGTGGTTGGCACAGAGCGGGTGGGTCTGTCTGTCTGAGACTGTCGTTAGCACAGAGCGGGAGGGACAGTCTGATGAGACTGTGGTTGGCACAGAGCGGGAGGGACATTCCATCTGAGACTGTGGTTGGCACAGAGTGGGAGGGACAGCCTGTCCGAGACTGTGGTTGGCACAGAGCAGGAGGGACCATCTGTTTGAGACTGTTTTTGGCACAGAATGGGATAGACAGTCTGTCTGAGACTTTGGGGGCACAGAGTTGGAGAGACAGTCCGTCTAAGACTGTGGTTGGCACAGAGCGATAGCGACAATCTGTCTGACATTGTGGTTGGCACAGAATGGGATAGACAGTCTGTTTGAGACTGTGGTTGGCACAGAGCGGGAGGGACAGTCCATCTGAGACTGTGGTTGGCATAGAGCAGGAGGGGAAGTATGTCTGGGACTGTCGTTGGCACAGAGTGGGAGGAACCGTCTGTCTGGGACTGTTGTTGGCACAGAATGGGATGAAAAGTCTGCCTGAGACTGTGGTTGTCACAGAGACGGAGGGACAGTCCGTCTGAGATCGTGGTTGGCACCAGGCAGGAGGGACAGTCTGACTGAGACTGTGGTTGGCACAGAATGGGATAGAAAGTCCATTTCAGACTGTGGTTGGCACAGAGCCGGAGGGACAGTCTGTCTGAGACTTTGGTTGGCATAGAGCGGGAGGGACAGTCCATCTGAGATTGTGGTTGGCACCAGGCAGGACGGACAGTCTGACTAAGACTGTGGTTGGCACAGAATGGGATAGAAAGTCCGTTTCAGACTGTGGTTGGCACAGAGCGGGAGGAACCGTCTGTCTGAGACTGCGGTTGGCACAGAGCGGGAGGGACAGTCTGTTTGAGACTGTGGATGGCACAGAATGGGATGAAAAGTCTGCCTGAGACTGTGGTTGGCACAGAGACGGAGGGACAGTCCGTCTGAGATTGTGGTTGGCACCGGGCAGGAGGGACAGTCTGACTGAGACTGTGGTTGGCACAGAATGGGATAGAAAGTCCATTTCAGACTGTGGTTGGCACAGAACCGTAGGGACAGTCTGTCTGAGACTTTGGTTGGCACAGAGCGGGATGGACAGTCCATCTGAGATTGTGTCTGGCACAGAGCGGGAGGGACTGTCCATCTGAGACTATGGTTGGCACAGTGCATGAGGGACAGTCTTACTGAGACTGTGGTTGGCACAGAGCGGGAGGGACAGTCTGTCTGAGACCGTGGTTGGCACAGAGCCGGAGGGACAGTCTGTCTGAGATTGTGGTTGGCACAGAGTGGGAGGGACAGTCATTCTCAGACTGTAGTTGGCACAGAGCGGGAGGGACAGTCTGTCTGAGACTGTGGTTGGCTCAGATGGGGAGGGGCCGTCTGTCTGAGACTGTGTTTGGCACAGAGCAGGAGGGACAGTCTGACTGAGACAGTGGTTGGCACAGAATGGGATAGACAGTCCGTTTGAGACTTTGGTTGTCATAGAGCAGGAGAGACAGTCCGTCTGAGACTGTGGCTGGCACAGAGTGGGAGGGACAGTCTGACTGAGACTTTGGTTGGCACAGAGCAGGAGGGACAGTCTGACTGAGACTGTGGTTCGCACAGAATGGGATAGACAGTCCGTTTGAGACTGTGGTAGGCTCAGAGCGGGAGTGAAAGACCGTCTGAGACAGTGGTTGGCACAGAGTGGGAGGGGCAGACTGTCTGAGACTCTGGTTGGCACAGAGCGGGAGGGACATCCTGTCTGAGACTGTGGTTGGCACAGAGCAGGAGGGACAGTCTGTCTGAGACTATGGTTGGCACAGAATGGGATAGAATATCTGTTTGAGATTGTGGTTATCACAGAGCGTGCAGGCCACACCGTCTGAGACTGTGGCTGGCACAGTGCAGGAGGGAAGTCTGTCTGAGACCGTAGCTGGCACAGAGTGGGACGGACAGTCTGACTGAAAGTTTGGTTGGCACAGAGCGGGAGGGACAGTCTGTCTGAGACTGTGGATGGCGCAGATAGGATGAAAGGTCTGCCTGAGACTTTGGTTGGCACAGAGCGGGAGGGACAGTCTGTCTGAGATCGTGGTTAGCACAGAGCAGGATGAACAGTCTGACTGTGACTGTGGCTGGCGCAGAATGGGATGAAAAGTCTGTTGGAGACGGCGGTTGGCACAGAGCGGGAGGGACAGTCCATCTGAGACTGTTGGTTGCCATAGAGCAGGAGGGAAAGTCTGTCTGAGACCGTAGTTGGCACAGAGTGGGAGGAACCGTCTGTCTGGGACTGTCGTTGGCACAGAGTGGGAGGGACAGTCTGTTTGAGACTGTGGATGGCACAGAATAGGATGAAAAGTCTATCTGAGATGGTAGTTGGCACAGAGCAGGAGGGACTTTCTGTCTGAGATCGTGGTTGGCACAAAGCAGGAGTGACAGTCTGACTGCGACTGTGGTTGGCACAGAATGGGATGAAAAGTCTGCCTGAGACTGTGGTTGGCACAGAGACGGAGGGACAGTCCGTCTGAGATCGTGGTTGGCACAGGGCAGGAGGGACAGTCTGACTGAGACTGTGGTTGGCACAGATGGGGATAGAAAGTCCGCTTCAGACTGGTTGGCACAGAGCCGTAGGGACAGTCTGTCTGAGGCATTGGTTGGCACAGAGCGGGATGGACAGTCCATCTGAGATTGTGGTTGACACAGAGCGGGAGGGACTGTCCATCTGAGACTGTGGTTGGCACAGTGCGTGAGGAACAGTCTTACTGAGACTGTGGTTGGCATAGAGCGGGAGGGACAGTCTGTCTGAGATTGTGGTTGGCACAGAGTGGGAGGGACAGTCATTCTCAGACTGTAGTTGGCACAGAGCGGGAGGGACAGTCTGTCTGAGACTTTGGTTGGCTCAGATGGGGAGGGGCAGTCTGTCTGAGACTGTGGTTGGCACAGAGCAGGAGCGACAGTCTGACTGAGACAGTGGTTGGCACAGATTGGGATAGACAGTCCGTTTGAGACTTTGGTTGTCACAGAGCAGGAGAGACAGTCCGTCTGAGACTGTGGCTGGCACAGAGCGGGATGGACAGTCTGACTGAGACTTTGGTTGGCACAGAGCAGGAGGGACAGTCTGACTGAAACTGTGGTTGGCACAGAATGGGATAGACAGTCCGTTTGAGACTGTGGTTGGCTCAGAGTGGGAGGGTCTGTCTGTCTGAGACAGTGGTTGGCTCAGAGCGGTAGTGACAGACCGTCTGAGACAGTGGTTGGCACAGAGCGGGAGGGACATCCTGTCTGAGACTGTAGTTGGCACATATCAGGAGGGACCGTCTGTCTGAGACTGTGGTTGGCACAGAATGGGATAGAATGTCTGTTTGAGATTGTGGTTATCACAGAGCGGGTGGTCCAGACCGTCTGAGACTGTGGCTGGCACAGTGCAGGAGGCGAAGTCTGTCTGAGACCATAGTTGGCACAGAGTGGGACGGACAGTCTGATTGAAAGTTTGGTTGGCACAGAGCGGGAGACTCAGTCTGTCTGAGACTGTGGTTGGCGCAGAATAGGATGAAAGATCTGTCTGACACTTTGGTTGGCACAGAGCGGGAGGGACAGTCTGTCTGAGATCGTGGTTAGTGCAGAGCAGGATGAACAGTCTGACTGCGACTGTGGTTGGCGCAGAATGGGATGAAAAGTCTGTCAGAGACTGTGGTTCGCATAGAGCGGGAGGGACAGTCTCTCTGAGATTGTGGTTGGCAGAGGGCAGGAGTGACAGTCTGACTGAGAATGTGGTTGGCACAGATTGGGATATACAGTGCGTTTGAGACTGTGGTTGGCACAGTGCGGGAGGGGTAGTCTGTCTGAGACTGTGGTTGGCACAGAGCGGGTGGGTCTGTCCGTCTGAGACTGTCATTAGCACAGAGTGGGAGGGACAGTCTGATGTGACTGTGGTTGGCACAGAGCAGGAGGGACATTCCATCTGAGACTGTTGTTGGCACAGAGCGGGAGGGACAGCCTGTCCGAGACTGTGGTTGGCACAGAGCAGGAGGGACCATTTGTCTGAGACCGTAGTTGGCACAGAGTGGGACGGACAGTCTGACTGAAAGTTTGGTTGGCACAGAGCGGGAGGGACAGTCTGTCTGAGACTGTGGTTGGCGCAGAGTAGGATGAAAGATCTGTCTGAGACTGTGGTTGGCACAGAGCGGGAGGGACAGTCTGACTGTGACTGTGGTTGGCACAGAATGCAATAGAAAGTCCGTTTCAGACTGTGGTTGGCACAGAGCCGTAGGGACAGTCTGTCTGAGACTTTGGTCGGCACAGATCGGGAGGGACATTCCGTCAGAGACTTTGGTTGGCACAGAGCGGGAGGGACATCTTCTCTGAGACTATGGTTCGCACAGAGCAGGAGGGACCGTCTGTCTGAGACCGTAGTTGGCACAGAGTGGGACGGACAGTCTGACTGAAAGTTTGGTTGGCACAGAGCGGGAGGGACAGTCTGTCTGAGACTGTGGTTGGCACAGAGTGGGAGGGACAGTCTGTCTGAGATCGTGGTTAGCACAGAGCAGGATGAACATTCTGACTGCGACTGTGGTTGGAGCAGAATGGGATGAAAAGTCTATCTGAGACTGTGGTTGGCATAGAGCGGGAGGGACAGTCTCTCTGAGATCGTGGTTGGCAGAGGGCAGGAGGGACAGTCTGACTGAGAATGTGGTTGGCACAGAATGGGATATACAGTGTGTTTGAGACAGTGGTTGGCACAGAGCGGGAGGGGTAGTCTGTCTGAGACTGTGTTTGGCACAAAGCGGGAGAGACAGCCCGTCTGAGATTGTGGTTGGCACAGAGCAGGAGTGATAGTCCCTCTGAGACTTTGGTTGGCACAGAGCGGGAGGGACAGTCTGACTGCGACTGTGGTTGGCACAGAATGGGATGAAAAGTCTGCCTGAGACTGTGGTTGGCACAGAGACGGAGGGACAGTCCATCTGAGGTCGTGGTTGGCACAGGGCAGGAGGGACAGTCTGACTGAGACTGTGGTTGGCACAGAATGTGATAGACAGTCTGTTTCAGACTGTGGTTGGCACAGAGCCGTAGGGAAAGTCTGTCTGAGACTTTGGTTGGCACAGAGCAGGAGGGACAGTCCTTCTGAGATTTTGGTTGGCACAGAGCGGGTGGGTCTGTCCGTCTGAGACTGTCGTTAGCACAGAGTGGGAGGGACAGTCTGATGAGACTGTGGTTGGCACAGAGCGGGAGGGACATTCCGTCTGAGACTGTGGTTGGCACAGAGCGGGAGGAACCATCTGTCTGAGACTGTGGTTGGCACAGAGTAGGCGGGACAGTCTGTCTGAGACGGTGGATGGCACAGAATACGATGAAAAGTCTATCTGAGATGGTGGTTGGCACCGAGCAGGAGTGACAGTCTGACTGCGACGGTGGTTGGCACAGAATGGGATGAAAAGTCTACCTGAGTCTGTGGTTGGCACAGAGTCCGAGGGACAGTCCGTCTGAGATCGTGGTTGGCACAGTGCAGGAGGGACAGTCTGACTGAGACTGTGGTTGGCACAGAAGGGGATAGAAAGTCCGTTTCAGACTGGTTGGCACAGAGCCATAGGGACAGTCTGTCTGAGACATTGGTTGGCACAGAGCGGGAGGGACAGTCCATCTGAGATTGTGGTTGGCACAGAGCGGGAGGGACTGTCCATCTGAGACTGTGGTTGGCACAGTGCGTGAGGGACAGTCTTACTGAGACTGCGGTTGGCATAGAGCGGGAGGGACAGTTTGTCTGAGACTGTGGTTGGCACAGAGCGGAGGGACAGTCTGTCTGAGATTGTGGTTGGCACAGAGTGGGAGGGACAGTCATTCTCAGACTGTAGTTGGCACGGAGCGGGAGGGACAGTCTGTCTGAGACTGTGGTTGGCTCAGATGGGGAGGGGCAGTCTGTCTGAGACTGTGGTTGGCACAGAGCAGGAGGGACAGTCTGACTGAGACAGTGGTTGGCACAGAATGGGATAGACAGTCCGTTTGAGACTGTGGTTGTCACAGAGCAGGAGAGACAGTCCGTCTGAGACTGTGGCTGGCACAGAGCGGGAGGGGCAGTCTGTCTGAGACTGTCGTTGGCACAGAGCAGGAGGGACCGTCTGTCTGAGACTGTGGTGTGCACAGAATGGGATAGAATGTCTGTTTGAGATTGTGGTTATCACAGAGCGGGTGGGCCAGACCGTCTGAGACTGTGGCTGGCACAGTGCAGGAGGCGAAGTCTGTCTGAGACCGTAGTTGGCACACAGTGGGACGGACAGTCTGACTGAAAGTTTGGTTGGCACAGAGCGTGAGAGACAGTCTGTCGGAGACTGTGGTTGGCGCAGAATAGGATGAAAGGTCTGTCTGACACTTTGGTTGGCACAGAGCGGGAGGGACAGTCTGTCTGAGATCGTGGTTAGTGCAGAGCAGGATGAACAGTCTGACTGCGACTGTGGTTGGCGCAGAATGGGATGAAAAGTCTGTCAGAGACTGTGGTTGGCATAGAGCGGGAGGGACAGTCTCTCTGAGATCGTGGTTGACAGAGGGCAGGAGGGACAGTCTGACTGAGAATGTGGTTGGCACTGATTGGGATATACAGTGCGTTTGAGACTGTGGTTGGCACAGTGCGGGAGGGGTAGTCTGTCTGAGAGTGTGGTTGGCACAGCGGGTGGGTCTGTCTGTCTGAGACTGTCGTTAGCACAGAGTGGGAGGGACAGTCTGATGAGACTGTGGTTGGCACAGAGCAGGAGGGACATTCCGTCTGAGACTGTGGTTGGCACAGAGCGGGAGGGACAGCCTGTCCGAGACTATGGTTGGCACAGAGCAGGAGGGACCATCTGTCTGAGACCGTAGTTGGCACAGAGTGGGACGGACAGTCTGACTGAAAGTTTGGTTGGCACAGAGCGGGAGGGACAGTCTGTCTGAGATTGTGGTTGGCGCAGAGTAGGATGAAAGATCTGTCTAGACTGTGGTTGGCACAGAGCAGTTTGGACAGTCTGACTGTGACTGTGGTTGGCACAGAATGGGATAGAAAGTCCGTTTCAGACTGTGGTTGGCACAGAGCCGTAGGGACAGTCTGTCTGAGACTTTGGTTGGCACAGAGCGGGAGGGAAAGTCCAGGTGAGATTGTGGTTAGCACAGACGGGAGGGACATTCCATCAGAGACTGTGGTTGGCACAGAGCGGGAGGGACATCTTCGCTGAGACTATGGTTCACACAGAGAAGGAGGGACCGTCTGTCTGAGACCGTAGTTGGCACAGAGTGGGACGGACAGTCTGACTGAAAGTTTGGTTGGCACAGAGCGGGAGGGACAGTCTGTCTGAGACTGTGGTTGGCACAGAGCGGGAGGGACAGTCTGTCTGAGATCGTGGTTAGCACAGAGCAGGATGAACAGTCTGACTGAGAATGTGGTTGGCACAGAATGGGATATACAGTGTGTTTCAAACAGTGTTGGCACAATGCGGGAGGGGTAGTCTGTCTGAGACTGTGTTTGGCACAAAGCGGGAGAGACAGCCCATCTGAGATTGTGGTTGGCACAGAGCAGGAGTGATAGTCCCTCTGAGACTTTGGTTGGCACAGAGCGGGAGGGACAGTCTGACTGCGACTGTGGTTGGCACAGAATGGGATGAAAAGTCTGCCTGAGACTGTGGTTGGCACAGAGACGGAGGGACAGTCCATCTGAGATCGTGGCTGGCACAGGGCAGGAGGGACAGTCTGACTGAGACTGTGGTTGGCACAGAATGTGATAGACAGTCTGTTTCAGACTGTGGTTGGCTCAGAGCCGTAGGGACAGTCTGTCTGAGACTTTGGTTGGCACAGAGCAGGAGGGACAGTCCATCTGAGATTTTGGTTGGCACAGAGCGGGAGAAACCGTCTGTCTGAGACTGTGGTTGGCACAGAGTGGGAGGGACAGTCTGTCTGAGACTGTGGATGGCACAGAATAGGATGAAAAGTCTATCTGAGACGGTGGTTGGCACCGAGCAGGAGGGACATTCTGTCTGAGATCGTGGTTAGCACAGAGCAGGAGTGACAGTCTGACTGCGACTGTGGTTGGCACAGAATGGGATGAAAAGTCTGCCTGAGACTGTGGTTGGCACAGAGTCCGAGGGACAGTCCGTCTGAGATCGTGGTTGGCACAGGGCAGGAGGGACAGTCTGACTGAGACTGTGGTTGGCACAGAAGGGGATAGAAAGTCCGCTTCAGACTGGTTGGCACAGAGCCATAGGGACAGTCTGTCTGAGGCATTGGTTGGCACAGAGTGGGATGGGCAGTCTGTCTGAGACTGTGGTTGGCACAGAGCAGGAGCGACAGTCTGACTGAGACAGTGGTTGGCACAGATTGGGATAGACAGTCCGTTTGAGACTTTGGTTGTCACAGAGCAGGAGAGACAGTCCGTCTGAGACTGTGGCTGGCACAGAGCGGGGAGGGACAGTCTGACTGAGACTTTGGTTGGCACAGAGCAGGAGGGGTAGTCTTTCTGAGACTGTGGTTGGCACAGAGCGGGTGGGTCTGTCCATCTGAGACTGTCGTTAGCACAGAGCGGGAGGGACAGTCTGATGAGACTGTGGTTGGCAAAGAGCGGAAAGGACATTCCATCTGAGACTGTGGTTGGCACAGAGCAGGAGGGACCGTCTGTCTGAGACTGTGGTTGGCACAGAATGGGATAGAATGTCTGTTTGAGATTGTGGTTATCACAGAGCGGGTGGGCCAGACCGTCTGATACTGTGGCTGGCACAGTGCAGAAGGCGAAGTCTGTCTGAGACCGCAGTTGGCACAGAGTGGGACGGACAGTCTGACTGAAAGTTTGGTTGGCACAGAGCGTGAGGGACAGTCTGTCTGAGACTGTGGTTGGCGCAGAATTGGATGAAATTTCTGTCTGACACTTTTGTTGGCACAGAGCAGGAGGGACAGTCTGTCTGAGATCGTAGTTAGCACAGAGCAGGATGAACAGTCTGACTGCGACTGTGGTTGGCACAGATGGGGTTAGAAAGTCCGCTTCAGACTGGTTGGCACAGAGCCGTAGGGACAGTCTGTCTGAGGCATTGGTTGGCACAGAGCGGGATGGACAGTCCATCTGAGATTGTGGTTGGCACAGAGCGGGAGGGACTGTCCATCTGAGACTGTGGTTGGCACAGTGCGTGAGGAACAGTCTTACTGAGACTGTGGTTGGCATAGAGCGGGAGGGACAGTTTGTCTGAGACTGTGGTTGGCACAGAGCGGGAGGGACAGTCTGTCTGAGATTGTGGTTGGCACAGAGTGGGAGGGACAGTCTGTCTGAGACTGTGGTTGGCTCAGATGGGGAGGGGCAGTCTGTCTGAGACTGTGGTTGGCACAGAGCAGGAGCGACAGTCTGACTGAGACAGTGGTTGGCACAGATTGGGATAGACAGTCCGTTTGAGACTTTGGTTTTCACAGAGCAGGAGAGACAGTCCGTCTGAGACTGTGGCTGGCACAGAGCGGGGAGGGACAGTCTGACTGAGACTTTGGTTGGCACAGAGCAGGAGGGACAGTCTGACTGAGATTGTGGTTGGCACAGAGTGGGAGGGACAGTCGTTCTCAGACTGTAGTTGGCACAGAGCGGGAGGGACAGTCTGTCTGAGACTGTGGTTGGCTCAGATGAGGAGGGGCAGTCTGTCTGAGACTGTGGTTGGCACAGAGCAGGAGGGACAGTCTGACTGAGACAGTGGTTGGCACAGAATGGGATAGACAGTCCGTTTGAGACTGTGGTTGTCACAGAGCAGGAGAGACAGTCCGTCTGAGACTGTGGCTGGCACAGAGCGGGAGGGGCAGTCTGTCTGAGACTGTGGTTGGCACAGAGCGGGAGGGACATCCTGTCTGAGACTGTGGTTGGCACAGAGCAGGAGGGACCGTCTGTCTGAGACTGTAGTGGGCACAGAATGGGATAGAATGTCTGTTTGAGATTGTGGTTATCACAGAGCGGGTGGGCCAGTCCGTCTGAGACTGTGGCTGGCACAGTGCAGGAGGCGAAGTTTGTCTGAGACCGTAGTTGGCACAGAGTGGGACGGACAGTCTGACTGAAAGTTTGGTTGGCACAGAGCGGGAGAGACAGTCTGTCGGAGACTGTGGTTGGCGCAGAATAGGATGAAAGGTCTGTCTGACACTTTGGTTGGCACAGAGCGGGAGGGACAGTCTGTCTGAGATCGTGGTTAGCACAGAGCAGGATGAACAGTCTGACTGCGACTGTGGTTGGCATAGAATGGGATGAGAAGTCTGTCTGAGAATGTGGTTGGCATAGAGCGGGAGGGACAGTCTCTCTGAGATCGTGGTTGGCACAGGGCAGGAGGGACACTCTGACTGAGAATGTGGTTAGCACTGAATGGGATATACAGAGCGTTTGAGACTGTGGTTGGCACAGTGCAGGAGGGGTAGTCTTTCTGAGACTGTGGTTGGCACAGAGCGGGTGGGTCTGTCCATCTGAGACTGTCGTTAGCACAGAGCGGGAGGGACAGTCTGATGAGACTGTGGTTGGCAAAGAGCGGAAAGGACATTCCATCTGAGACTGTGGTTGGCACAGAGCAGGAGGGACCGTCTGTCTGAGACTGTGGTTGGCACAGAATGGGATAGAATGTCTGTTTGAGATTGTGGTTATCACAGAGCGGGTGGGCCAGACCGTCTGATACTGTGGCTGGCACAGTGCAGAAGGCGAAGTCTGTCTGAGACCGCAGTTGGCACAGAGTGGGACGGACAGTCTGACTGAAAGTTTGGTTGGCACAGAGCGTGAGGGACAGTCTGTCTGAGACTGTGGTTGGCGCAGAATTGGATGAAATTTCTGTCTGACACTTTTGTTGGCACAGAGCAGGAGGGACAGTCTGTCTGAGATCGTAGTTAGCACAGAGCAGGATGAACAGTCTGACTGCGACTGTGGTTGGCACAGATGGGGTTAGAAAGTCCGCTTCAGACTGGTTGGCACAGAGCCGTAGGGACAGTCTGTCTGAGGCATTGGTTGGCACAGAGCGGGATGGACAGTCCATCTGAGATTGTGGTTGACACAGAGCGGGAGGGACTGTCCATCTGAGACTATGGTTGGCACAGTGCGTGAGGAACAGTCTTACTGAGACTGTGGTTGGCATAGAGCGGGAGGGACAGTTTGTCTGAGACTATGGTTGGCACAGAGCGGGAGGGACAGTCTGTCTGAGATTGTGGTTGGCACAGAGTGGGAGGGACAGTCATTCTCAGACTGTAGTTGGCACAGAGCGGGAGGGACAGTCTGTCTGAGACTTTGGTTGGCTCAGATGGGGAGGGGCAGTCTGTCTGAGACTGTGGTTGGCACAGAGCAGGAGCGACAGTCTGACTGAGACAGTGGTTGGCACAGATTGGGATAGACAGTCCGTTTGAGACTTTGGTTGTCACAGAGCAGGAGAGACAGTCCGTCTGAGACTGTGGCTGGCACAGAGCGGGAGGGACAGTCTGACTGAGACTTTGGTTGGCACAGAGCAGGAGGGACAGTCTGACTGAAACTGTGGTTGGCACAGAATGGGATAGACAGTCCGTTTGAGACTGTGGTTGGCTCAGAGTGGGAGGGTCTGTCTGTCTGAGACTGTGGTTGGCTCAGAGCGGTAGTGACAGACCGTCTGAGACAGTGGTTGGCACAGAGCGGGAGGGACATCCTGTCTGAGACTGTAGTTGGCACATATCAGGAGGGACCGTCTGTCTGAGACTGTGGTTGGCACATAATGGGATAGAATGTCTGTTTGAGATTGTGGTTATCACAGAGCGGGTGGTCCAGACCGTCTGAGACTGTGGCTGGCACAGTGCAGGAGGCGAAGTCTGTCTGAGACCATAGTTGGCACAGAGTGGGACGGACAGTCTGATTGAAAGTTTGGTTGGCACAGAGCGGGAGAGACAGTCTGTCTGAGACTGTGGTTGGCGCAGAATAGGATGAAAGATCTGTCTGACACTTTGGTTGGCACAGAGCGGGAGGGACAGTCTGTCTGAGATCGTGGTTAGTGCAGAGCAGGATGAACAGTCTGACTGCGACTGTGGTTGGCGCAGAATGGGATGAAAAGTCTGTCAGAGACTGTGGTTCGCATAGAGCGGGAGGGACAGTCTCTCTGAGATTGTGGTTGGCAGAGGGCAGGAGTGACAGTCTGACTGAGAATGTGGTTGGCACAGATTGGGATATACAGTGCGTTTGAGACTGTGGTTGGCACAGTGCGGGAGGGGTAGTCTGTCTGAGACTGTGGTTGGCACAGAGCGGGTCGGTCTGTCCGTCTGAGACTGTCGTTAGCACAGAGTGGGAGGGACAGTCTGATGAGACTGTGGTTGGCACAGAGCAGGAGGGACATTCCATCTGAGACTGTTGTTGGCACAGAGCGGGAGGGACAGCCTGACCAAGACTGTGGTTGGCACAGAGCAGGAGGGACCATTTGTCTGAGACCGTAGTTGGCACAGAGTGGGACGGACAGTCTGACTGAAAGTTTGGTTGGCACAGAGCGGAAGGGACAGTCTGTCTGAGACTGTGGTTGGCGCAGAGTAGGATGAAAGATCTGTCTGAGACTGTGGTTGGCACAGAGCGGGAGGGACAGTCTGACTGTGACTGTGGTTGGCACAGAATGGGATAGAAAGTCCGTTTCAGACTGTGGTTGGCACAGAGCGGGAGGGACAGTCTGTCTGAGACTTTGGTTGGCACAGATCGGGAGGGACATTCCGTCAGAGACTTTGGTTGGCACAGAGCGGGAGGGACATCTTCTCTGAGACTATGGTTCGCACAGAGCAGGAGGGACCGTCTGTCTGAGACCGTAGTTGGCACAGAATGGGACGGACAGTCTGACTGAAAGTTTGGTTGGCACAGAGCGGGAGGGACAGTCTGTCTGAGACTGTGGTTGGCACAGAGTGGGAGGGACAGTCTGTCTGAGATCGTGGTTAGCACAGAGCAGGATGAACATTCTGACTGCGACTGTGGTTGGAGCAGAATGGGATGAAAAGTCTATCTGAGACTGTGGTTGGCATAGAGCGGGAGGGACAGTCTCTCTGAGATCGTGGTTGGCAGAGGGCAGGAGGGACAGTCTGACTGAGAATGTGGTTGGCACAGAATGGGATATACAGTGTGTTTGAGACAGTGGTTGGCACAGAGCGGGAGGGGTAGTCTGTCTGAGACTGTGTTTGGCACAAAGCGGGAGAGACAGCCCGTCTGAGATTGTGGTTGGCACAGAGCAGGAGTGATAGTCCCTCTGAGACTTTGGTTGGCACAGAGCGGGAGGGACAGTCTGACTGCGACTGTGGTTGGCACAGAATGGGATGAAAAGTCTGCCTGAGACTGTGGTTGGCACAGAGACGGAGGGACAGTCCATCTGAGGTCGTGGTTGGCACAGGGCAGGAGGGACAGTCTGACTGAGACTGTGGTTGGCACAGAATGTGATAGACAGTCTGTTTCAGACTGTGGTTGGCACAGAGCCGTAGGGACAGTCTGTCTGAGACTTTGGTTGGCACAGAGCAGGAGGGACAGTCCTTCTGAGATTTTGGTTGGCACAGAGCGGGTGGGTCTGTCCGTCTGAGACTGTCGTTAGCACAGAGTGGGAGGGAAAGTCTGATGAGACTGTGGTTGGCACAGAGCGGGAGGGACATTCCGTCTGAGACTGTGGTTGGCACAGAGCGGGAGGAACCATCTGTCTGAGACTGTGGTTGGCACAGAGTAGGCGGGACCGTCTGTCTGAGACTGTGGATGGCACAGAATACGATGAAAAGTCTATCTGAGATGGTGGTTGGCACCGAGCAGGAGTGACAGTCTGACTGCGACGGTGGTTGGCACAGAATGGGATGAAAAGTCTGCCTGAGTCTGTGGTTGGCACAGAGTCCGAGGGACAGTCCGTCTGAGATCGTGGTTGGCACAGTGCAGGAGGGACAGTCTGACTGAGACTGTGGTTGGCACAGAAGGGGATAGAAAGTCCGTTTCAGACTGGTTGGCACAGAGCCGTAGGGACAGTCTGTCTGAGACATTGGTTGGCACAGAGCGGGAGGGACAGTCCATCTGAGATTGTGGTTGGCACAGAGCGGGAGGGACTGTCCATCTGAGACTGTGGTTGGCACAGTGCGTGAGGGACAGTCTTACTGAGACTGCGGTTGGCATAGAGCGGGAGGGACAGTTTGTCTGAGACTGTGGTTGGCACAGAGCGGAGGGACAGTCTGTCTGAGATTGTGGTTGGCACAGAGTGGGAGGGACAGTCATTCTCAGACTGTAGTTGGCACAGAGCGGGAGGGACAGTCTGTCTGAGACTGTGGTTGGCTCAGATGGGGAGGGGCAGTCTGTCTGAGACTGTGGTTGGCACAGAGCAGGAGGGACAGTCTGACTGAGACAGTGGTTGGCACAGAATGGGATAGACAGTCCGTTTGAGACTGTGGTTGTCACAGAGCAGGAGAGACAGTCCGTCTGAGACTGTGGCTGGCACAGAGCGGGAGGGGCAGTCTGTCTGAGACTGTCGTTGGCACAGAGCAGGAGGGACCGTCTGTCTGAGACTGTGGTGTGCACAGAATGGGATAGAATGTCTGTTTGAGATTGTGGTTATCACAGAGCGGGTGGGCCAGACCGTCTGAGACTGTGGCTGGCACAGTGCAGGAGGCGAAGTCTGTCTGAGACCGTAGTTGGCACACAGTGGGACGGACAGTCTGACTGAAAGTTTGGTTGGCACAGAGCGTGAGAGACAGTCTGTCGGAGACTGTGGTTGGCGCAGAATAGGATGAAAGGTCTGTCTGACACTTTGGTTGGCACAGAGCGGGAGGGACAGTCTGTCTGAGATCGTGGTTAGTGCAGAGCAGGATGAACAGTCTGACTGCGACTGTGGTTGGCGCAGAATGGGATGAAAAGTCTGTCAGAGACTGTGGTTGGCATAGAGCGGGAGGGACAGTCTCTCTGAGATCGTGGTTGACAGAGGGCAGGAGGGACAGTCTGACTGAGAATGTGGTTGGCACTGATTGGGATATACAGTGCGTTTGAGACTGTGGTTGGCACAGTGCGGGAGGGGTAGTCTGTCTGAGAGTGTGGTTGGCACACAGTGGGACGGACAGTCTGACTGAAAGTTTGGTTGGCACAGAGCGTGAGAGACAGTCTGTCGGAGACTGTGGTTGGCGCAGAATAGGATGAAAGGTCTGTCTGACACTTTGGTTGGCACAGAGCGGGAGGGACAGTCTGTCTGAGATCGTGGTTAGTGCAGAGCAGGATGAACAGTCTGACTGCGACTGTGGTTGGCGCAGAATGGGATGAAAAGTCTGTCAGAGACTGTGGTTGGCATAGAGCGGGAGGGACAGTCTCTCTGAGATCGTGGTTGACAGAGGGCAGGAGGGACAGTCTGACTGAGAATGTGGTTGGCACTGATTGGGATATACAGTGCGTTTGAGACTGTGGTTGGCACAGTGCGGGAGGGGTAGTCTGTCTGAGACTGTGGTTGGCACAGCGGGTGGGTCTGTCTGTCTGAGACTGTCGTTAGCACAGAGTGGGAGGGACAGTCTGATGAGACTGTGGTTGGCACAGAGCAGGAGGGACATTCCGTCTGAGACTGTGGTTGGCACAGAGCGGGAGGGACAGCCTGTCCGAGACTGTGGTTGGCACAGAGCAGGAGGGACCATCTGTCTGAGACCGTAGTTGGCACAGAGTGGGACGGACAGTCTGACTGAAAGTTTGGTTGGCACAGAGCGGGAGGGACAGTCTGTCTGAGATTGTGGTTGGCGCAGAGTAGGATGAAAGATCTGTCTGAGACTGTGGTTGGCACAGAGCGGTTTGGACAGTCTGACTGTGACTGTGGTTGGCACAGAATGGGATAGAAAGTCCGTTTCAGACTGTGGTTGGCACAGAGCCGTAGGGACAGTCTGTCTGAGACTTTGGTTGGCACAGAGCGGGAGGGAAATTCCAGGTGAGATTGTGGTTAGCACAGACGGGAGGGACATTCCATCAGAGACTGTGGTTGGCACAGAGCGGGAGGGACATCTTCGCTGAGACTATGGTTCACACAGAGAAGGAGGGACCGTCTGTCTGAGACCGTAGTTGGCACAGAGTGGGACGGACAGTCTGACTGAAAGTTTGGTTGGCACAGAGCGGGAGGGACAGTCTGTCTGAGACTGTGGTTGGCACAGAGCGGGAGGGACAGTCTGTCTGAGATCGTGGTTAGCACAGAGCAGGATGAACAGTCTGAGTGAGAATGTGGTTGGCACAGAATGGGATATACAGTGTGTTTCAAACAGTGTTGGCACAATGCGGGAGGGGTAGTCTGTCTGAGACTGTGTTTGGCACAAAGCGGGAGAGACAGCCCATCTGAGATTGTGGTTGGCACAGAGCAGGAGTGATAGTCCCTCTGAGACTTTGGTTGGCACAGAGCGGGAGGGACAGTCTGACTGCGACTGTGGTTGGCACAGAATGGGATGAAAAGTCTGCCTGAGACTGTGGTTGGCACAGAGACGGAGGGACAGTCCATCTGAGATCGTGGCTGGCACAGGGCAGGAGGGACAGTCTGACTGAGACTGTGGTTGGCACAGAATGTGATAGACAGTCTGTTTCAGACTGTGGTTGGCTCAGAGCCGTAGGGACAGTCTGTCTGAGACTTTGGTTGGCACAGAGCAGGAGGGACAGTCCATCTGAGATTTTGGTTGGCACAGAGCGGGAGAAACCGTCTGTCTGAGACTGTGGTTGGCACAGAGTGGGAGGGACAGTCTGTCTGAGACTGTGGATGGCACAGAATAGGATGAAAAGTCTATCTGAGACGGTGGTTGGCACCGAGCAGGAGGGACATTCTGTCTGAGATCGTGGTTAGCACAGAGCAGGAGTGACAGTCTGACTGCGACTGTGGTTGGCACAGAATGGGATGAAAAGTCTGCCTGAGACTGTGGTTGGCACAGAGTCCGAGGGACAGTCCGTCTGAGATCGTGGTTGGCACAGGGCAGGAGGGACAGTCTGACTGAGACTGTGGTTGGCACAGAAGGGGATAGAAAGTCCGCTTCAGACTGGTTGGCACAGAGCCATAGGGACAGTCTGTCTGAGGCATTGGTTGGCACAGAGCGGGAGGGACAGTCCATCTGAGATTGTGGTTGGCACAGAGCGGGAGGGACTGTCCATCTGAGACTGTGGTTGGCACAGTGCGTGAGGAACAGTCTTACTGAGACTGTGGTTGGCATAGAGCGGGAGGGACAGTTTGTCTGAGACTGTGGTTGGCACAGAGCGGGAGGGACAGTCTGTCTGAGATTGTGGTTGGCACAGAGTGGGAGGGACGGTCATTCTCAGACTGTAGTTGGCACAGAGCGGGAGGGACAGTCTGTCTGAGACTGTGGTTGGCTCAGATGGGGAGGGGCAGTCTGTCTGAGACTGTGGTTGGCACAGAGCAGGAGCGACAGTCTGACTGAGACAGTGGTTGGCACAGATTGGGATAGACAATCCGTTTGAGACTTTGGTTGTCACAGAGCAGGAGAGACAGTCCGTCTGAGACTGTGGCTGGCACAGAGCGGGGAGGGACAGTCTGACTGAGACTTTGGTTGGCACAGAGCAGGAGGGACAGTCTGACTGAAACTGTGGTTGGCACAGAATGGGATAGACAGTCCGTTTGAGACTGTGGTTGGCTCAGAGTGGGAGGGTCTGTCTGTCTGAGACTGTGGTTGGCTCAGAGCGGTAGTGACAGACCGTCTGAGACAGTGGTTGGCACAGAGCGGGAGGGGCAGTCTGTCTGAGACTGTGGTTGGCACAGAGCGGGAGGGACATCCTGTCTGAGACTGTAGTTGGCACATATCAGGAGGGACCGTCTGTCTGAGACTGTGGTGGGCACATAATGGGATAGAATGTCTGTTTGAGATTGTGGTTATCACAGAGCGGGTGGGCCAGACCGTCTGAGACTGTGGCTGGCACAGTGCAGGAGGCGAAGTCTGTCTGAGACCATAGTTGGCACAGAGTGGGACGGACAGTCTGACTGAAAGTTTGGTTGGCACAGAGCGGGAGAGACAGTCTGTCTGAGACTGTGGTTGGCGCAGAATAGGATGAAAGGTCTGTCTGACACTTTGGTTGGCACAGAGCAGGAGGGACAGTCTGTCTGAGATCGTGGTTAGTGCAGAGCAGGATGAACAGTCTGACTGCGACTGTGGTTGGCGCAGAATGGGATGAAAAGTCTGTCAGAGACTGTGGTTCGCATAGAGCGGGAGGGACAGTCTCTCTGAGATCGTGGTTGGCAGAGGGCAGGAGTGACAGTCTGACTGAGAAAGTGGTTGGCACAGATTGGGATATACAGTGCATTTGAGACTGTGGTTGGCACAGTGCGGGAGGGGTAGTCTGTCTGAGACTGTGGTTGGCACAGAGCAGGTGGGTCTGTCCGTCTGAGACTGTCGTTAGCACAGAGTGGGAGGGACAGTCTGATGAGATTGTGGTTGGCACAGAGCAGGAGGGACATTCCATCTGAGACTGTCGTTGGCACAGAGCGGGAGGGACAGCCTGTCCGAGACTGTGGTTGGCACAGAGCAGGAGGGACCATCTGTCTGAGACCGTAGTTGGCACAGAGTGGGACAGACAGTCTGACAGAAAGTTTGGTTGGCACAGAGCGGAAGGGACAGTCTGTCTGAGACTGTGGTTGGCGCAGAGTAGGATGAAAGATCTGTCTGAGACTGTGGTTGGCACAGAGCGGGAGGGACAGTCTGACTGTGACTGTGGTTGGCACAGAATGGGATAGAAAGTCCGTTTCAGACTGTGGTTGGCACAGAGCCGTAGGGACAGTCTGTCTGAGACTTTGGTTGGCACAGATCGGGAGGGACATTCCGTCAGAGACTTTGGTTGGCACAGAGCGGGAGGGACATCTTCTCTGAGACTATGGTTCGCACAGAGCAGGAGGGACCGTCTGTCTGAGACCGTAGTTGGCACAGAGTGGGACGGACAGTCTGCCTGAGACTGTGGTTGGCACAGAGCGGGAGGGACAGTCTGTCTGAGATCGTGGTTAGCACAGAGCAGGATGAACATTCTGACTGCGACTGTGGTTGGAGCAGAATGGGATGAAAAGTCTATCTGAGACTGTCGTTGGCATAGAGCGGGAGGGACAGTCTCTCTGAGATCGTGGTTGGCAGAGGGCAGGAGGGACAGTCTGACTGAGAATGTGGTTGGCACAGAATGGGATATCGAGTGTGTTTGAGACAGTGGTTGGCACAGAGAGGGAGGGGTAGTCTGTCTGAGACTGTGTTTGGCACAAAGCGGGAGAGACAGCCCATCTGAGATTGTGGTTGGCACAGAGCGGGAGGGACAGTCTGACTGCGACTGTGGTTGGCACAGAATGGGATGAAAAGTCTGCCTGAGACTGTGGTTGGCACACAGACGGAGGGACAGTCCATCTGAGATCGTGGTTGGCACAGGGCAGGAGGGACAGTCTGACTGAGACTGTGGTTGGCACAGAATGTGATAGACAGTCTGTTTCAGACTTTGGTTGGCACAGAGCAGGTGGGACAGTCCGTCTGAGACTGTGGTTAGCGCAGAGCGGGAGGGACAGTCTGATGAGACTGTGGTTGGCACAGAGCGGGAGGGACATTCCGTCTGAGACTGTGGTTGGCACAGAGTAGGAGGGACAGTCTGTCTGAGACTGTGGATGGCACAGAATACGATGAAAAGTCTATCTGAGATCGTGGTTGGCACCGAGCAGGAGTGACAGTCTGACTGCGACGGTGGTTGGCACAGAATGGGATGAAATGTCTGCCTGAGTCTGTGGTTGGCACAGAGTCCGAGGGACAGTCCGTCTGAGATTGTGTTTGGCACAGTGCAGGAGGGACAGTCTGACTGAGACTGTGGTTGGCACAGAAGGGGATAGAAAGTCCGTTTCAGACTGGTTGGCACAGAGCCGTAGGGACAGTCTGTCTGAGACATTAGTTGGCAGAGAGCGGGAGGGACAGTCCATTTGAGATTGTGGCTGGCACAGAGCGGGAGGGACTGTCCATCTGAGACTGTGCTTGGCACAGTGCGTGAGGGACAGTCTTACTGAGACTGCGGTTGGCATAGAGCGGGAGGGACAGTTTGTCTGAGACTGTGGTTGGCACAGAGCGGAGGGACAGTCTGTCTGAGATTGTGGTTGGCACAGAGTGGGAGGGACAGTCATTCTCAGACTGTAGTTGGCACAGAGCGGGAGGGACAGTCCATCTGAGATTGTCGTTGGCACAGAGCAGGAGTGATAGTCCCTCTGAGACTTTGGTTGGCACAGAGCGGGAGGGACAGTCTGACTGCGACTGTGGTTGGCACAGAATGGGATGAAAAGTCTGCCTGAGACTGTGGTTGGCACAGAGACGGAGGGACAGTCCATCTGAGATCGTGGCTGGCACAGAGCAGGAGGGACAGTCTGACTGAGACTGTGGTTGGCACAGAATGGGATAGACAGTCCGTTTGAGACTGTGGTTGTCACAGAGCAGGAGAGACAGTCCGTCTGAGACTGTGGCTGGCACAGAGCGGGAGGGGCAGTCTGTCTGAGACTGTGGTTGGCACAGAGCGGGAGGGACATCCTGTCTGAGACTGTGGTTGGCACAGAGCAGGAGGGACCGTCTGTCTGAGACTGTGGTGGGCACAGAATGGGATAGAATGTCTGTTTGAGATTGTGGTTATCACAGAGCGGGTGGGCCAGACCGTCTGAGACTGTGGCTGGCACAGTGCAGGAGGCGAAGTCTGTCTGAGACCGTAGTTGGCGCACAGTGGGACGGACAGTCTGACTGAAAGTTTGGTTGGCACAGAGCGTGAGAGACAGTCTGTCGGAGACTGTGGTTGGCGCAGAATAGGATGAAAGGTCTGTCTGACACTTTGGTTGGCACAGAGCAGGAGGGACAGTCTGTCTGAGATCGTGGTTAGTGCAGAGCAGTATGAACAGTCTGACTGCGACTGTGGTTGGCGCAGAATGGGATGAAAACTCTGCAGAGACTGTGGTTGGAATAGAGCGGGAGGGACAGTCTCTCTGAGATCGTGGTTGACAGAGGGCAGGAGGGACAGTCTGACTGAGAATGTGGTTGGCACTGATTGGGATATACAGTGCGTTTGAGACTGTGGTTGGCACAGTGCGGGAGGGGTAGTCTGTCTGAGACTGTGGTTGGCACAGCGGGTGGGTCTGTCTGTCTGAGACTGTCGTTAGCACAGAGTGGGAGGGACAGTCTGATGAGACTGTGGTTGGCACAGAGCAGGAGGGACATTCCATCTGAGACTGTGGTTGGCACAGAGCGGGAGGGACAGCCAGTCCGAGACTGTGGTTGGCACAGAGCAGGAGGGACCATCTGTCTGAGACCGTAGTTGGCACAGAGTGGGACAGACAGTCTGACTGAAAGTTTGGTTGGCACAGAGCGGGAGGGACAGTCTGTCTGAGACTGTGGTTGGCACAGAGCGGTTTGGACAGTCTGACTGTGACTGTGGTTGGCACAGAATGGGATAGAAAGTCCGTTTCAGACTGTGGTTGGCACAGAGCCGTAGGGACAGTCTGTCTGAGACTTTGGTTGGCACAGAGCGGGAGGGAAAGTCCAGGTGAGATTGTGGTTAGCACAGACGGGAGGGACATTCCATCAGAGACTGTGGTTGGCACAGAGCGGGAGGGACATCTTCGCTGAGACTATGGTTCACACAGAGAAGGAGGGACCGTCTGTCTGAGACCGTAGTTGGCACAGCGTGGGACGGATAGTCTAACTGAAAGTTTGGTTGGCACAGAGCGGGAGGGACAGTCTGTCTGAGACTGTGGTTGGCACAGAGCGGGAGGGACAGTCTGTCTGAGATCGTGGTTAGCACAGAGCAGGATGAACAGTCTGACTGCGACTGTGGTTGGAGCAGAATGGGATGAAAAGTCTATCTGAGACTGTGGTTGGCATAGAGCGGGAGGGACAGTCTCTGTGTGATCGTGGTTGGCAGAGGGCAGGAGGGACAGTCTGACTGAGAATGTGGTTGGCACAGAATGGGATATACAGTGTGTTTCAAACAGTGGTTGGCACAATGCGGGAGGGGTAGTCTGTCTGAGACTGTGTTTGGCACAAAGCGGGAGAGACAGCCCATCTGAGATTGTCGTTGGCACAGAGCAGGAGTGATAGTCCCTCTGAGACTTTGGTTGGCACAGAGCGGGAGGGACAGTCTGACTGCGACTGTGGTTGGCACAGAATGGGATGAAAAGTCTGCCTGAGACTGTGGTTGGCACAGAGACGGAGGGACAGTCCATCTGAGATCGTGGCTGGCACAGGGCAGGAGGGACAGTCTGACTGAGACTGTGGTTGGCACAGAATGTGATAGACAGTCTGTTTCAGACTGTGGTTGGCACAGAGCCGTAGGGACAGTCTGTCTGAGACTTTGGTTGGCACAGAGCAGGAGGGACAGTCCATCTGAGATTTTGGTTGGCACAGAGCGGGAGGAACCGTCTGTCTGAGACTGTGGTTGGCACAGGGTGGGAGGGACAGTCTGTCTGAGACTGTGGATGGCACAGAATAGGATGAAAAGTCTACCTGAGACGGTGGTTGGCACCGAGCAGGAGGGACATTCTGTCTGAGATCGTGGTTAGCACAGAGCAGGAGTGACAGTCTCACTGCGACTGTGGTTGGCACAGAATGGGATGAAAAGTCTGCCTGAGACTGTGGTTGGCACAGAGTCCGAGGGACAGTCCGTCTGAGATCGTGGTTGGCACAGTGCAGGAGGGACAGTCTGACTGAGACTGTGGTTGGCACAGAAGGGGATAGAAAGTCCGCTTCAGACTGGTTGGCACAGAGCCGTAGGGACAGTCTGTCTGAGGCATTGGTTGGCACAGAGCGGGAGGGACAGTCCATCTGAGATTGTGGTTGGCACAGAGCGGGAGGGACTGTCCATCTGAGACTGTGGTTGGCACAGTGCGTGAGGGACAGTCTTACTGAGACTACGGTTGGCATAGAGCGGGAGGGACAGTTTGTCTGAGACTGTGGTTGGCACAGATGAGGAGGGGCAGTCTGTCTGAGACTGTGGTTGGCACAGAGCAGGAGGGACAGTCTGACTGAGACTGTGGTTGGCACAGCATGGGATAGACAGTCCGTTTGAGACTGTGGTTGTCACAGAGCAGGAGAGACAGTCCGTCTGAGACTGTGGTTGGCACAGAGCGGGAGGGACTGTCCATCTGAGACTGTGGTTGGCACAGTGCGTGAGGGACAGTCTTACTGAGACTACGGTTGGCATAGAGCGGGAGGGACAGTTTGTCTGAGACTGTGGTTGGCACAGAGCGGAGGGACAGTCTGTCTGAGATTGTGGTTGGCACAGAGTGGGAGGGACAGTCATTCTCAGACTGTAGTTGGCACAGAGCGGGAGGGACAGTCTGTCTGAGACTGTGGTTGGCTCAGATGAGGAGGGGCAGTCTGTCTGAGACTGTGGTTGGCACAGAGCAGGAGGGACAGTCTGACTGAGACTGTGGTTGGCACAGCATGGGATAGACAGTCCGTTTGAGACTGTGGTTGTCACAGAGCAGGAGAGACAGTCCGTCTGAGACTGTGGCTGGCACAGAGCGGGAGGGGCAGTCTGTCTGAGACTGTGGTTGGCACAGAGCGGGAGGGACATCCTGTCTGAGACTGTGGTTGGCACAGAGCAGGAGGGACCTTCTGTCTGAGACTGTGGTGGGCACAGAATGGGATAGAATGTCTGTTTGAGATTGTGGTTATCACAGAGCGGGTGGGCCAGACCGTCTGAGACTGTGGCTGGCACAGTGCAGGAGGCGAAGTCTATCTGAGACCGTAGTTGGCACACAGTGGGACGGACAGTCTGACTGAAAGTTTGGTTGGCACAGAGCGGGAGAGACAGTCTGTCGGAGACTGTGGTTGGCGCAGAATAGGATGAAAGGTCTGTCTGACACTTTGGTTGGCACAGAGCGGGAGGGACAGTCTGTCTGAGATCGTGGTTAGCACAGAGCAGGATGAACAGTCTGACTGCGACTGTGGTTGGCATAGAATGGGATGAGAAGTCTGTCTGAGAATGTGGTTGGCATAGAGCAGGAGGGACAGTCTCTCTGAGATCGTGGTTGGCAGAGGGCAGGAGGGACACTCTGACTGAGAATGTGGTTAGCACTGAATGGGATATACAGTGCGTTTGAGACTGTGGTTGGCACAGTGCAGGAGGGGTAGTCTTTCTGAGACTGTGGTTGGCACAGAGCGGGTGGGTCTCTCCGTCTGAGACTGTCGTTAGCACAGAGCGGGAGGGACAGTCTGATGAGACTGTGGTTGGCAAAGAGCGGAAAGGACATTGCATCTGAGACTGTGGTTGGCACAGAGCAGGAGGGACTGTCTGTCTGAGACTGTGGTTGGCACAGAATGGGATAGAATGTCTGTTTGAGATTGTGGTTATCACAGAGCGGGTGGGCCAGACCGTCTGATACTGTGGCTGGCACAGTGCAGAAGGCGAAGTCTGTCTGAGACCGCAGTTGGCACAGAGTGGGACGGACAGTCTGACTGAAAGTTTGGTTGGCACAGAGCGTGAGGGACAGTCTGTCTGAGACTGTGGTTGGCGCAGAATTGGATGAAATTTCTGTCTGACACTTTTGTTGGCACAGAGCAGGATGGACAGTCTGTCTGAGATCGTAGTTAGCACAGAGCAGGATGAACAGTCTGACTGCGACTGTGGTTGGCGCAGAATGGGATGAAAAGTCTGTCAGAGACTGTGGTTGGCATAGAGCGGGAGGCACAGTCTCTCTGAGATCGTGGTTGGCAGAGGGCAGGAGCGACAGTCTGTCTGAGAATGTGGTTGGCACAGATTGGGATATACAGTGCATTTGAGACTGTGGTTGGCACAGTGCGGGATGGGTAGTCTGTCTGAGACTGTGGTTGGCACAGAGCGGGTGGGTCTGTCCGTCTGAGACTGTCGTTAGCACAGAGCGGGAGGGACAGTCTGATGAGACTGTGGTTGGCACAGAGCGGGAGCGACATTCCGTCTGAGACTGTGCTTGGCCCAGTGCGGGAGGGACTGTCCATCTGAGACTGTTGTTGGCACAGAGCAGAATGGCACAGAATAGGATGAAAAGTCTATCTGAGACGGTGTTTGGCACTGAGCAGGAGGAACATTCTGTCTGAGATCGTGGTTAGCACAGAGACAGAGGGACAGTCCGTCTGAGATCGTGGTTGGCACAGTGCAGGACGGACAGTCTGACTGAGACTGTGGTTGGCACAGAATGGGATAGACAGTCCGTTCCAGACTGTGGTTGGCACAGAGCCGTAGGGACAGTCCATCTGAGACTTTGGTGGGCACAAAGCGGGAGGGACTGTCCATCTGAGATTGTGGTTGGCACATAACGGGAGTGATAGTCCCTCTGAGACTGTGGTTGGCACAGAATGGGATAGAATATCTGTTTGAGATTGTGGTTATCACAGAGCGGGAGGGCCAGACCGTCTGAGACTGTGGCTGGTGCACTGCAGGAGGCGAAGTCTGTCTGAGACCGTAGTTGGCAGAGAGTGAGAGGGACAGTCTGACTGAAAGTGTGGTTGGCACAGAGCGGGAGGGAGAGTCTGTCGGAGACTGTGGATGGCGCAGAATAGGATGAAAGGTGTTCTGAGGCTGTGGTTGGCACAGAGCGGGAGGGACAGTCTGTCTGAGATCGTGGTTAGCACAGAGCAGGATGAACAGTCTGACTGCGACTGTGGTTGGCACAGAATGGGATGAGAAGTCTGTCTGAGAATGTGGTTGGCATAGAGCGGGAGGGACAGTCTCTCTGAGATCGTGGTTGGCAGAGGGCAGGAGGGACACTCTGACTGGGAATGTGGTTAGCACAGAATGGGATATACAGTGCGTTTGAGACTGTGGTTGGCACAGTGCGGGAGGGGTAGTCTTTCTGAGACTGTGGTTGGCACAGAGAGGGTGGGTCTGTCCGTCTGAGAATGTCGTTAGCACAGAGCGGGAGGGACAGTCTGATGAGACTGTGGTTGGCACAGAGCGGGAAGGACATTCCATCTGAGACTGTGGTTGGCACAGAGCGGGAGGGACAGCCTGTCCGAGACTGTGGTTGGCACAGAGCAGGAGGGACCATCTGTCTGAGACAGTTTTTGGCACAGAATGGGATAGAAAGTCTGTCTGAGACTTTGGTTGGCACAGAGTGGGAGCGACAGTCCGTCTAAGACTGTGGTTGGCACAGAGCTGTAGCGACAATCTGTCTGACACTGTGGTTGGCACAGAATGGGATAGACAGTGCGTTTGAGACTGTGGTTGGCACAGTGCGGGATGGGTAGTCTGTCTGAGACTGTGGTTGGCACAGAGCGGGTGGGTCTGTCCGTCTGAGACTGTCGTTAGCACAGAGCGGGAGGGACAGTCTGATGAGACTGTGGTTGGCACAGTGTGGGAGGGACTGTCCATCTGAGACTGTGGTTGGCACAGAGCAGGATGGCACAGAATAGGATGAAAAGTCTATCTGAGACGGTGGTTGGCACTGAGCAGGAGGAGCATTCTGACTGAGATCGTGGTTAGCACAGAGCAGGAGTGACAGTCTGACTGCGACTGTGGTTGGCACAGAATGGGATGAAAAGTCTGCCTGAGATTGTGGTTGGCACAGAGACAGAGGGACAGTCCGTCTGATATCGTGGTTGGCACAGTGCAGGAGGGACAGTCTGACTGAGACTGTGGTTGGCACAGAATGGGATAGACAGTCCGTTTCAGTCTGTGGTTGGCACAGAGCCATAGGGACAGTCCATCTGAGACTTTGGTGGGCACAAAGCGGGAGGGACTGTCCATCTGAGATTGTGGTTGGCACAGAGCGGGAGTGATCGTCCCTCTGAGACTGTGGTTGGCACAGAATGGGATAGAATGTCTGTTTGAGATTGTGGTTATCACAGAGCGGGAGGGCCAGACCGTCTGAGACTGTGGCTGGCGCACTGCAGGAGGCGAAGTCTGTCTGAGACCGTAGTTGGCAGAGAGTGAGAGGGACAGTCTGACTGAAAGTGTGGTTGGCACAGAGCTGCAGGGAGAGTCTGTCGGAGACTGTGGATGGCGCAGAATAGGATGAAAGGTATTCTGAGGCTGTGGTTGGCACAGAGCGGGAGGGACACTCTGTCTGAGATCGTGGTTAGCACAGAGCAGGATGAACAGTCCGACTGTGACTGTGGTTGGCACAGAATGGGATGAGAAGTCTGTCTGAGAATGTGGTTGGCTTAGAGCGGGAGGGACAGTCTCTCTGAGATCCTGGTTGGCAGAGGGCAGGAGGGACACTCTGACTGGGAATGTGGTTAGCACAGAATGGGATATACAGTGCGTTTGAGACTGTGGTTGGCACAGTGCGGGAGGGGTAGTCTTTCTGAGACTGTGGTTGGCACAGAGCGGGTGGGTCTGTCCGTCTGAGACTGTCATTAGCACAGAGCGGGAGGGACAGTCTGATGAGACTGTGGTTGGACAGAGCGGGAAGGACATTCCATCTGAGACTGTGGTTGGCACAGAGCGGGAGGGACAGACTGTCCGAGACTGTGGTTGGCACAGAGCAGGAGGGACCATCTGTCTGAGACAGTTTTTGGCACAGAATGGGATAGAAAGACTGTCTGAGACTTTGGTTGGCACAGAGTGGGAGCGACAGTCCGTCTAAGACTGTGGTTGGCACAGAGCTGTAGCGACAATCTGTCTGACACTGTGGTTAGCACAGAATGGGATAGACAGTCTGTTTGAGACTGTGGTTGGCACAGAGCGGGAGGGACAGTCCATCTGAGACCGTAGTTGGCACAGAGTGGGAGGAACAGTCTGTCTGGGACTGTTGTTGGCACAGAGCGGGAAGGACCGTCTGACTGAGACGGTGTTTGGCACAGAATAGGATGAAAAGTCTATCTGAGATGGTAGTTGGCACAGAGCAGGAGGGACATTCTGTCTGAGATCGTGGTTGGACAGAGCAGGAGTGACAGTCTGACTGCGAATGTGGTTGGCACAGAATGGGATGAAAAGTCCGCCTGAGACTGTGGTTGGCACAGAGACGGAGGGACAGTCCGTCTGAGATCGTGGTTGGCACGGGGCATGAGGGACAGTCTGGCTGAGACTGTGGTTGGCACAGAATGGGATAGACAGTCCGTTTCAGACTGTGGTTGGCACAGAACGGGAGGAACAGTCCGACTGAGACTGTCTATGGCAAAGAATGGGATAGACAGTCTGTTGGAGACTGTGATTGGCACAGAGGGGGAGAGACAGTTGGTCAGAGACTGTGGTTAGCACAGAGCCAGAGGGACAATCTGTCTGAGACTGTGGTTGGCACTGAGTGGGAGGGACAGTCCATCTGAGACTGTGGCTGGCACAGAGCAGGAGGGACAATCTGTCTGAGACTGTGGTTGGCACCGAGCGGGAGGGAAAGTCCGTCTTAGACTGTGATTGGCACACAGTGGGACAGACAGTCTGTCTGAGAATGTTGTTGGCACACAGCAGGAAGGCCATTCTGTCCAAAACTTTGTCTGGCACATAGCAGCAGGGTCAGTCTGTCTGAGACTGTGGATGGCACAGAATGTAATAGACCGTCTGTCTGAGACTGTGTTTGGCACTTAATGGGATGAAAAGTCTGTCTGAGACTGTGTTTGGCATAGAGCGGGAGGGACAGTCTGTCTGAGATCGTGGTTGGCAGAGGCCAGGAGGGACAGTCTGACTGAGAATGTGGTTCGCACAGAATGGGATAGACAGTCCGTTTGAGACTGTGGTTGGCACAGAGCAGGAGGGACAGTCTGTATGAAATTGTGGTTGGCACAGGGCAGGAGGGACAGCCTGACTGAGACTGTGGTTGGCACAGAATGGGATAGACAGTGCGTTTAAGACAGTGGTTGGCACAGGGCCGGAGGGGCATTCTGTCTGACACTGTGGTTGTCACGGAGTGGAAGGGACAGTCCGTCTGAGACTGTGGTTGGCACAGAGCGTGAGGGACAGTCTGTCTGAGACTGTGGTTGGAACAGAGCGGGAGTGGCCATCTGTCTGAGACTGTGGTTGGCATAGAATAGGATAGACAGTCTGTCTGAGACTGTGCTTGGCACAGAGTGGGAGGGACAGTCGGTCTGATACTGTGGTTGGCACAGAGTGTGAGAGACCATCTGTCTGAGACTGTGGTTGGCACGGAGTGGGAGGTACAGTGCGTCTGAGACTATGGTTTGTGCAGACCATGAGGGACCGTCTGTCTGAGACTGTGGTTGGCACAGAATGGGATAGACAGTCTGTCCGACACTGTGGTTGGCACAGAAAGGGCTAGACAGTCTGTTTGAGACTGTGGTTGGCAGAGAGCTGGAGGGACAGTCTATCCGAGACTGTGGTTGGCACAGAATGGGATAGAGAGTCTGTTGGAGACTGTGATTGGCACAGAGCGGGTGAGACAGTCTCTCTGATACTTTGGTTGGCACAGAGCAGGAGGGACAGTCTGTCTGAGACAGTACTTGCACAGAGCGGGAGGAACAGTCTGTCTGATATTGCAGTTGGCACAGAGCAGGAGGGACAGTCTGACTGAGACTGTTGTTGGCACAGAGTGGGAGAGACAGTCCGTCTGAGACTGTGGTTGGCACAGAGCGGTAGCGTCAATCTGTCTGAGACTGTGGTTGGCACAGAATGGGATAGACAGTCTTTTTCAGACTGTGGTTGGCACAGAGCGGGAGGGACAGTCCATCTGAGACTGTGGCTGGGATAGAGAAGGAGGGAAAGTTGTCTGAGACGGTGGTTGGCACAGAGCAGGAGGGACATTCTGTCTGAGATCGTGGTTAGCACAGAGCAGGAGTGACAGTCTGTCTGAGACTGTGGATGGCCAGAATGGGATGAAAAGTCTGCCTGAGACTGTGGTTGACACAGAGAAGGAGGGATAGTCCGTCTCAGATCTTGGTTGGCACAGGGCAGGAGGGACAGTCTGACTGAGACTGTGGTCGGCACAGAATGGGATAGACAGTCCGTTTCAGACTGTAGTTGGCACAGAGCCGTAGGGACAGTCCGACTGAGACTGTCTATGGCACAGAATGGTACAGACAGTCTGTTGGAGACTGTGATTGGCACAGAATGGAATAGACAGTCTGTCTGAGACTGTGGTTAGCACAGAGCGGGAACGACAGTTTGTCTGAGACTGTAGTTGGCACAGAGCGGGTGGGACAGTCTGACTGAGACTCTGGTTGGCACAGAGCAGGAGTGATAGTCTTACTGAGACTGTGGTTGGCACAGAATGGGATAGGCAGTCTGTTTGAGACTTTGGTTGGCACAGAGCAGGAGGGAAAGTCCGTCTGAGACTGTGGCTGGCACAGAATAGGATGAAAGGTCTGTCTGAGACTGTGTTTAGCACAGATTAGGAGGGACCGTCTATCTGAGACTGTGGCTGGCACAGAATAGGATGAAAGGTCTGTCTGAGACTGTGGTTGGCACAGAGTGGGAGGGACCGTCTGTCTGAGATCGTGGTTAGCACAGAGCAGGATGAACAGTCTGACTGCGACTGTGGTTGGCGCAGAATGGGATGAAAAGTCCGTCTGAGACTGTGGTAGGCATAGAGTGTGAGGGACAGTCTCTCTGTGATTGTGGTTGGCAGAGGGTAGGAGGGACAGTCTGACTGAGAATGTGTTGGCACAGAATGGGATATACAGTGCGTCTGAGACTGTGGTTGGCACAGTGCAGGAGGGGTAGTCTGTCTGAGACTGTGGTTGGCACAGAGTGGGAGGGACCGTCTGTCTGAGATCGTGGTTAGCACAGAGCAGGATGAACATTCTGACTGCGACTGTGGTTGGCGCAGAATGGGATATACAGTGCGTCTGAGACTGTGGTTGGCACAGTGCAGGAGGCGTAGTCTGTCTGAGACTGTGGTTGGCACAGAGCGGGTGGGTCTGTCCATCTGAGACTGTCGTTAGCACAGAGCGAGAGGGACAGTCTGATGAGACTGTGGTTGGCACAGAGTGGGAGGGACATTCCATCTGAGACTGTGGTTGGCACAGAGCAGGAGGGACAGTCTGATGAGACTGTTGTTGGCACAGAACAGGAGGGACCATCTGTCTGAGACTGTTTTTGGCACAGAATGGGACAGACAGTCTGTCTGAGACTTTGGTTGGCACAGAGTGGGAGAGACAGTCCATCTGAGACTGTGGTTGGCACAAAGCGGTAGCGACAATCTGTCTGAGACTGTGGTTGGCTCAGAATGGGATAGACAGTCTGTTTGAGACTGTGGTTAGCACAGAGCGCGAGGGACAGTCTGTCTGAGACTGTACTTGGCACAGAGCAGGAGGGACAGTCTTTCTGAGATTGCAGTTGGCACAGAGCAGGAGGGACAGTCTGACTGAGACTGTGTTTGGCACAGAATGGGATAGACAGTCTGTTGGAGACTGTGATTGGCACAGAGCGGGAGGGACAGTCCGTCTGAGACTCTGGTTAGCACAGAGCGGGAGGGCCATTCTGTCTGAGACTATGGTTGGCACAGAGCAGGAGTGACAGTCTGTCTGAGACTGTGGTTGGCACAGAGCGGGAGGGACAGTCCGTCTGAGATTGTGGTTGTCACAGAGCGAGAGGGACAGTCTGTCTGAGACTGTTGTTGGCACACAGCAGGAAGGACATTCTGTCCAAGACTTTGGCTGGCACATAGCAGGAGGGACAGTCTGCCAGAGACTGTGGTTGGCACAGAATGGGATAGACAGTCTGTCTGAGACTGTCGTTAGCACAGAGCGGGAGGGACAGTCTGATGAGACTGCTTTTGGCACAGAGCGGGAGGGACATTCCGTCTGAGACTGTGGTTGGCACAGAGCAGGAGGGACAGCCTGTCTGAGACTATGGTTGGCACAGAGCAGGAGGGACCATCTGTCTGAGACTGTTCTTGGCAACAGAATGGGACAGACAGTCTGTCTGAGACTGTGGTTGGCACAGAGCGGTAGCGTCAATCTGTCTGAGACTGTGGTTGGCACAGAATGGGATAGACAGTCTGTTTGAGAATGTGGTTGGCACAGAGCGGGAGGGACAGTCCATCTGAGACTGTGGCTTGCATACAGCGGGAGTGAAAGTTGTCTGAGACGGTGGTTGGCACAGAGCAGGAGGGACATTCTGTCTGAGACTGTGGATGGCACAGAATGGGATGAAAAGTCTGCCTGAGACTGTGGTTGGCACAGAGAAGGAGGGACAGTCCATCTGAGATTGTGGTTGGCACAGGGCAGGAGGGACAGTCTGACTGAGACTGTGGTTGGCACAGAATGGGATAGACAGTCCGTTTCAGACTGTGGTTGGCACAGAGCCGTAGGGACTGTCCGACTGAGACTGTCTATGGCACAGAATGGGATAGACAGTCTGTTGGAGACAGTGATTGGCACAGAGCGGGAGAGACAGTCTGTCAGAGACTGTGGTTAGCACAGAGCAGGAGGGACAATCTGTCAGAGACTGTGGTTGGCACTAGGCGGGAGGGACAGTCCATCTGAGACTGTGGTTGGCACTGAGCGGGAGGGACACTCTGTCTGAGACTGTGGTTGGCACAGAATAGGATGAAACGTCTGTCTGAGACTGTGGTTGGCACAGAGCGGTAGCGTCATTCTGTCTGAGACTGTGGTTGGCACACAATGGGATAGACAGTCTGTTTGAGACTGTGGTTGGCACAGAGCGGGAGGGACAGTTCATCTGAGACTGTGGCTGGCATAGAGCGGGAGGGAAAGTTGTCTGAGTCGATGGTTGGCACAGAGCAGGAGGTACATCCTGTCTGAGATCGTGGTTAGCACAGAGCAGGAGTGACAGTCTGTCTGAGACTGTGGATGGCACAGAATGGGATAGACAGTCTGTTGGAGACTGTGATTGGCACAGAGCGGGAGAGACAGTCTGTCAGAGACTGTGGTTAGCACAGAGCCGCAGGGACAACCTGTCTGAGACTGTGGTTGGAACTAGGTGGGAGGGACAGTCCATCTGAGACTGTGGTTGGCACTGAGCGGGAGGAACCATCTGCCTCAGACTGTGGTTGGCACAGAGCGGGAGGGACAGTCTGTCTGAGACTCTGGTTAGCACAGAGCGGGAGGGACATTCTGTCTGAAACTTTGGTTGGCACAGAGTCGGAGGGACAATCTGTCTGAGACTGTTTTTGGCACAGAATGGGATAGACAGTCTGTCTGAGACTTTGGTTGGCACAGAGTGGGAGAGACAGTCCATCTGAGACTGTGGATGGCACAGAGTGGTAGCGACAAACTGTCTGAGACTGTGATTGGCACAGAATGGGATAGACAGTCTGTATGAGACTGTGGTTGGCACAGAGCAGGAGGGACAGTCCATCTGAGACTGTGGCAGGCATAGAGTGGGAGGGAAAGTCTGAGACCGTAGTTGGCACAGAGTGGGAGGAACCGTCTGTCTGGGACTGTGGTTGGCACAGGTTGGGAGGGATAGTCTGACTGAGACTGTGGTGGCACAGAATGGGATAGAGAGTCCGTTTCAGACTGTGGTTGGCACAGAGCCGTAGGGACAGTCCGACTGAGACTGTCTATGGCACAGAATGGGATAGAAAGTCTGTTGGAGACTGTGATTGGCACAGAGTGGGAGAGACAGTCTGTCAGAGACTGTGGTTAGCACAGAGCCGGAGGGACAATCTGTCTGAGACTGTGGTTGGCACTAGGTGGGAGGGACAGTCCATCTGAGACCGTGGTTGGCACTGAGCAGGAGGAACCGTCTGCCTCAGACTGTGGTTGGCACAGAGCAGGAGGGACAATCTGTCTGAGACTGTGGTTGGCACTGAGCGGGAGGGAAAGTCTGTCTTAGACTGTGGTTGGCACTGAGCGGGAGGGACAGTCTGTCTTAGACTGTGGTTGGCACAGAGCAGGAGGGACAATCTGTCTGAGACTGTGGTTGGCACAGAGCAGGAGGGAAAGTCCGTCTTAGACTGTGGTTGGCACACAGCGGGAGAGACAGTCTGTCTGAGACTGTTGTTGGCACACAGCAGGAAGGCCATTCTGTCCAAGACTTTGGCTGGCACATAGCAGGAGGGACATCCTGTCTGAGACTGTGGTTGGCACAGAATGGGATAGACAGACTGTCTGAGACTGTGGTTGGCACAGAGCGGGAGTGACAGTTTTTCTGAGACTGTAGTTGGCACATAGCGGGAGGGACAGTCTGCCTGAGACTTTGGTTGGCAGAAAATGGGATACGCAGTCTCTTTGAGACTTTGGTTGTCACAGAGCAGGAGGGAAAGTCCGTCTCAGACTCTGGCTCGCACAGAGCAGGAGGGACCATCTGTCTGAGACTGTTTTTGGCAACAGAATGGGACAGACAGTCTGTCTGAGACTGTGGTTGGCACAGAGCGGTAGCGTCAATCTGTCTGAGACTGTGGTTGGCACAGAATGGGATAGACAGTCTGTTTGAGAATGTGGTTGGCACAGAGCGGGAGGGACAGTCCATCTGAGATTGTGGCTGGCATACAGCGGGAGTGAAAGTTGTCTGAGACGGTGGTTGGCACAGAGCAGGAGGGACATTCTGTCTGAGATCGTGGTTAGCACAGCGCAGGAATGACAGTCTGTCTGAGACTGTGGATGGCACAGAATGGGATGAAAAGTCTGCCTGAGACTGTGGTTGGCACAGAGAAGGAGGGACAGTCCATCTGAGATTGTGGTTGGCACAGGGCAGGAGGGACAGTCTGACTGAGACTGTGGTTGGCACAGAATGGGATAGACAGTCCGTTTCAGACTGTGGTTGGCACAGAGCCGTAGGGACTGTTCGACTGAGACTGTCTATGGCACAGAATGGGATAGACAGTCTGTTGGAGACAGTGATTGGCACAGAGCGGGAGAGACAGTCTGTCAGAGACTGTGGTTAGCACAGAGCCGGAGGGACAATCTGTCAGAGACTGTGGTTGGCACTAGGCGGGAGGGACAGTCCATCTGAGACTGTGGTTGGCACTGAGCGGGAGGGACACTCTGTCTGAGACTGTGGTTGACACAGAGCGGGAGGGAAAGTCTGATGAGACAGTGGTTGGCACAGAGCAGGAGGGACATTCCGTCTGAGACTGTGGTTGGCACAGAATGGGATACACAGTCTGTTTGAGAATGTGGTTGGCACAGAGCGGGAGGGACAGTCCATCTGAGATTGTGGCTGGCATACAGCGGGAGTGAAAGTTGTCTGAGACGGTGGTTGGCACAGAGCAGGAGGGACATTCTGTCTGAGATCGTGGTTAGCACAGAGCAGGAGTGACAGTCTGTCTGAGACTGTGGATGGCACAGAATGGGATGAAAAGTCTGCCTGAGACTGTGGTTGGCACAGAGAAGGAGGGACAGTCCATCTGAGATTGTGGTTGGCACAGGGCAGGAGGGACAGTCTGACTGAGACTGTGGTTGGCACAGAATGGGATAGACAGTCCGTTTCAGACTGTGGTTGGCACAGAGCCGTAGGGACTGTCCGACTGAGACTGTCTATGGCACAGAATGGGATAGACAGTCTGTTGGAGACAGTGATTGGCACAGAGCGGGAGAGACAGTCTGTCAGAGACTGTGGTTAGCACAGAGCCGGAGGGACAATCTGTCAGAGACTGTGGTTGGCACTAGGCGGGAGGGACAGTCCATCTGAGACTGTGGTTGGCACTGAGCGGGAGGGACACTCTGTCTGAGACTGTGGTTGGCACAGAGCGGGAGGGAAAGTCTGATGAGACAGTGGTTGGCACAGAGCAGGAGGGACATTCCGTCTGAGACTGTGGTTGGCACAGAGCGGGAGGGACAGCCTGTCCGAGACTATGGTTGGCACAGAGCAGGAGGGACCTTCTATCTGAGACTGTTTTTGGCACGGAATGTGATAGACAGTCTGTCTGAGACTTTGGTTGGCACAGAATGGGATAGACAGTCTGTCTGAGACTTTGGTTGGCACAGAATAGGATGAAACGTCTGTCTGAGACTGTGGTTGGCACAGAGCGGTAGCGTCATTCTGTCTGAGACTGTGGTTGGCACACAATGGGATAGACAGTCTGTTTGAGACTGTGGTTGGCGCAGAGCGGGAGGGACAGTTCATCTGAGACTGTGGCTGGCATAGAGCGGGAGGGAAAGTTGTCTGAGTCGATGGTTGGCACAGAGCAGGAGGTACCTGTCTGAGATCGTGGTTAGCACAGAGCAGGAGTGACAGTCTGTCTGAGACTGTGGATGGCACAGAATGGGATAGACAGTCTGTTGGAGACTGTGATTGGCACAGAGCGGGAGAGACAGTCTGTCAGAGACTGTGGTTAGCACAGAGCCGCAGGGACAACCTGTCTGAGACTGTGGTTGGAACTAGGTGGGAGGGACAGTCCATCTGAGACTGTGGTTGGCACTGAGCGGGAGGAACCATCTGCCTCAGACTGTGGTTGGCACAGAGCGGGAGGGACAGTCTGTCTGAGACTCTGGTTAGCACAGAGCGGGAGGGACATTCTGTCTGAAACTATGGTTGGCACAGAGTCGGAGGGACAATCTGTCTGAGACTGTTTTTGGCACAGAATGGGATAGACAGTCTGTCTGAGACTTTGGTTGGCACAGAATGGGATAGACAGTCTGTTGGAGACTGTGATTGGCACAGAGCGGGAGAGACAGTCTGTCAGAGACTGTGGTTAGCACAGAGCCGCAGGGACAACCTGTCTGAGACTGTGGTTGGAACTAGGTGGGAGGGACAGTCCATCTGAGACTGTGGTTGGCACTGAGCGGGAGGAACCATCTGCCTCAGACTGTGGTTAGCACAGAGCGGGAGGGACATTCTGTCTGAAACTATGGTTGGCACAGAGTCGGAGGGACAATCTGTCTGAGACTGTTTTTGGCACAGAATGGGATAGACAGTCTGTCTGAGACTTTGGTTGGCACAGAGTGGTAGCGACAAACTGTCTGAGACTGTGATTGGCACAGAACGGGATAGACAGTCTGTATGAGACTGTGGTTGGCACAGAGCGGGAGGGACAGTCCATCTGAGACTGTGGCAGGCATAGAGCGGGAGGGAAAGTCTGAGACCGTAGTTGGCACAGAGTGGGAGGAACCGTCTGTCTGGGACTGTGGTTGGCACAGGTTGGGAGGGATAGTCTGACTGAGACTGTGGTGGCACAGAATGGGATAGAGAGTCCGTTTCAGACTGTGGTTGGCACAGAGCCGTAGGGACAGTCCGACTGAGACTGTCTATGGCACAGAATGGGATAGACAGTCTGTTGGAGACTGTGATTGGCACAGAGTGGGAGAGACAGTCTGTCAGAGACTGTGGTTAGCACAGAGCCGGAGGGACAATCTGTCTGAGACTGTAGTTGGCACTAGGTGGGAGGGACAGTCCTTCTGAGACTGTGGTTGGCACTGAGCAGGAGGAACCGTCTGCCTCAGACTGTGGTTGGCACAGAGCAGGAGGGACAATCTGTCTGAGACTGTGGTTGGCACTGAGCGGGAGGGAAAGTCCGTCTTAGACTGTGGTTGGCACTGAGCGGGAGGGACAGTCTGTCTTAGACTGTGGTTGGCACAGAGCAGGAGGGACAATCTGTCTGAGACTGTGGTTGGCACAGAGCAGGAGGGAAAGTCCGTCTTAGACTGTGGTTGGCACACAGCGGGAGAGACAGTCTGTCTGAGACTGTTGTTGGCACACAGCAGGAAGGCCATTCTGTCCAAGACTTTGGCTGGCACATAGCAGGAGGGACATCCTGTCTGAGACTGTGGTTGGCACAGAATGGGATAGACAGACTGTCTGAGACTGTGGTTGGCACAGAGCGGGAGTGACAGTTTTTCTGAGACTGTAGTTGGCACATAGCGGGAGGGACAGTCTGCCTGAGACTTTGGTTGGCAGAAAATGGGATACGCAGTCTCTTTGAGACTTTGGTTGTCACAGAGCAGGAGGGAAAGTCCGTCTCAGACTCTGGCTCGCACAGAGCAGGAGGGACCATATGTCTGAGACTGTTTTTGGCAACAGAATGGGACAGACAGTCTGTCTGAGACTGTGGTTGGCACAGAGCGGTAGCGTCAATCTGTCTGAGACTGTGGTTGGCACAGAATGGGATAGACAGTCTGTTTGAGAATGTGGTTGGCACAGAGCGGGAGGGACAGTCCATCTGAGATTGTGGCTGGCATACAGCGGGAGTGAAAGTTGTCTGAGACGGTGGTTGGCACAGAGCAGGAGGGACATTCTGTCTGAGATCGTGGTTAGCACAGCGCAGGAGTGACAGTCTGTCTGAGACTGTGGATGGCACAGAATGGGATGAAAAGTCTGCCTGAGACTGTGGTTGGCACAGAGAAGGAGGGACAGTCCATCTGAGATTGTGGTTGGCACAGGGCAGGAGGGACAGTCTGACTGAGACTGTGGTTGGCACAGAATGGGATAGACAGTCCGTTTCAGACTGTGGTTGGCACAGAGCCGTAGGGACTGTTCGACTGAGACTGTCTATGGCACAGAATGGGATAGACAGTCTGTTGGAGACAGTGATTGGCACAGAGCGGGAGAGACAGTCTGTCAGAGACTGTGGTTAGCACAGAGCCGGAGGGACAATCTGTCAGAGACTGTGGTTGGCACTAGGCGGGAGGGACAGTCCATCTGAGACTGTGGTTGGCACTGAGCGGGAGGGACACTCTGTCTGAGACTGTGGTTGACACAGAGCGGGAGGGAAAGTCTGATGAGACAGTGGTTGGCACAGAGCAGGAGGGACATTCCGTCTGAGACTGTGGTTGGCACAGAATGGGATACACAGTCTGTTTGAGAATGTGGTTGGCACAGAGCGGGAGGGACAGTCCATCTGAGATTGTGGCTGGCATACAGCGGGAGTGAAAGTTGTCTGAGACGGTGGTTGGCACAGAGCAGGAGGGACATTCTGTCTGAGATCGTGGTTAGCACAGAGCAGGAGTGACAGTCTGTCTGAGACTGTGGATGGCACAGAATGGGATGAAAAGTCTGCCTGAGACTGTGGTTGGCACAGAGAAGGAGGGACAGTCCATCTGAGATTGTGGTTGGCACAGGGCAGGAGGGACAGTCTGACTGAGACTGTGGTTGGCACAGAATGGGATAGACAGTCCGTTTCAGACTGTGGTTGGCACAGAGCCGTAGGGACTGTCCGACTGAGACTGTCTATGGCACAGAATGGGATAGACAGTCTGTTGGAGACAGTGATTGGCACAGAGCGGGAGAGACAGTCTGTCAGAGACTGTGGTTAGCACAGAGCCGGAGGGACAATCTGTCAGAGACTGTGGTTGGCACTAGGCGGGAGGGACAGTCCATCTGAGACTGTGGTTGGCACTGAGCGGGAGGGACACTCTGTCTGAGACTGTGGTTGGCACAGAGCGGGAGGGAAAGTCTGATGAGACAGTGGTTGGCACAGAGCAGGAGGGACATTCCGTCTGAGACTGTGGTTGGCACAGAGCGGGAGGGACAGCCTGTCCGAGACTATGGTTGGCACAGAGCAGGAGGGACCTTCTATCTGAGACTGTTTTTGGCACGGAATGTGATAGACAGTCTGTCTGAGACTTTGGTTGGCACAGAATGGGATAGACAGTCTGTCTGAGACTTTGGTTGGCACAGAATAGGATGAAACGTCTGTCTGAGACTGTGGTTGGCACAGAGCGGTAGCGTCATTCTGTCTGAGACTGTGGTTGGCACACAATGGGATAGACAGTCTGTTTGAGACTGTGGTTGGCGCAGAGCGGGAGGGACAGTTCATCTGAGACTGTGGCTGGCATAGAGCGGGAGGGAAAGTTGTCTGAGTCGATGGTTGGCACAGAGCAGGAGGTACATCCTGTCTGAGATCGTGGTTAGCACAGAGCAGGAGTGACAGTCTGTCTGAGACTGTGGATGGCACAGAATGGGATAGACAGTCTGTTGGAGACTGTGATTGGCACAGAGCGGGAGAGACAGTCTGTCAGAGACTGTGGTTAGCACAGAGCCGCAGGGACAACCTGTCTGAGACTGTGGTTGGAACTAGGTGGGAGGGACAGTCCATCTGAGACTGTGGTTGGCACTGAGCGGGAGGAACCATCTGCCTCAGACTGTGGTTGGCACAGAGCGGGAGGGACAGTCTGTCTGAGACTCTGGTTAGCACAGAGCGGGAGGGACATTCTGTCTGAAACTATGGTTGGCACAGAGTCGGAGGGACAATCTGTCTGAGACTGTTTTTGGCACAGAATGGGATAGACAGTCTGTCTGAGACTTTGGTTGGCACAGAATGGGATAGACAGTCTGTTGGAGACTGTGATTGGCACAGAGCGGGAGAGACAGTCTGTCAGAGACTGTGGTTAGCACAGAGCCGCAGGGACAACCTGTCTGAGACTGTGGTTGGAACTAGGTGGGAGGGACAGTCCATCTGAGACTGTGGTTGGCACTGAGCGGGAGGAACCATCTGCCTCAGACTGTGGTTAGCACAGAGCGGGAGGGACATTCTGTCTGAAACTATGGTTGGCACAGAGTCGGAGGGACAATCTGTCTGAGACTGTTTTTGGCACAGAATGGGATAGACAGTCTGTCTGAGACTTTGGTTGGCACAGAGTGGGAGAGACAGTCCATCTGAGACTGTGGATGGCACAGAGTGGTAGCGACAAACTGTCTGAGACTGTGATTGGCACAGAACGGGATAGACAGTCTGTATGAGACTGTGGTTGGCACAGAGCGGGAGGGACAGTCCATCTGAGACTGTGGCAGGCATAGAGCGGGAGGGAAAGTCTGAGACCGTAGTTGGCACAGAGTGGGAGGAACCGTCTGTCTGGGACTGTGGTTGGCACAGGTTGGGAGGGATAGTCTGACTGAGACTGTGGTGGCACAGAATGGGATAGAGAGTCCGTTTCAGACTGTGGTTGGCACAGAGCCGTAGGGACAGTCCGACTGAGACTGTCTATGGCACAGAATGGGATAGACAGTCTGTTGGAGACTGTGATTGGCACAGAGTGGGAGAGACAGTCTGTCAGAGACTGTGGTTAGCACAGAGCCGGAGGGACAATCTGTCTGAGACTGTAGTTGGCACTAGGTGGGAGGGACAGTCCATCTGAGACTGTGGTTGGCACTGAGCAGGAGGAACCGTCTGCCTCAGACTGTGGTTGGCACAGAGCAGGAGGGACAATCTGTCTGAGACTGTGGTTGGCACTGAGCGGGAGGGAAAGTCCGTCTTAGACTGTGGTTGGCACTGAGCGGGAGGGACAGTCTGTCTTAGACTGTGGTTGGCACAGAGCAGGAGGGACAATCTGTCTGAGACTGTGGTTGGCACAGAGCAGGAGGGAAAGTCCGTCTTAGACTGTGGTTGGCACACAGCGGGAGAGACAGTCTGTCTGAGACTGTTGTTGGCACACAGCAGGAAGGCCATTCTGTCCAAGACTTTGGCTGGCACATAGCAGGAGGGACATCCTGTCTGAGACTGTGGTTGGCACAGAATGGGATAGACAGACTGTCTGAGACTGTGGTTGGCACAGAGCAGGAGTGACAGTTTTTCTGAGACTGTAGTTGGCACATAGCGGGAGGGACAGTCTGCCTGAGACTTTGGTTGACAGAAAATGGGATACGCAGTCTCTTTGAGACTTTGGTTGTCACAGAGCAGGAGGGAAAGTCCGTCTCAGACTCTGGCTCGCACAGAGCGGGAGGGACAGTCTGTCTGAGACTGTGTTTGGCACAGAATAAGATGAAAGGTCTGTCTGAGACTGTGGTTGGCACAGAGCGGTAGGGACAGTCTGTCTGAGATCGTGTTTAGCACAGAGCAGGATGAACAGTCTGATTGTGACTGTAGTTGGTGCAGAATTGGGATGAAAAGTCTGTCTGAGTCTCTGGTTGGCATAGAGCGGGAGGGACAGTGTCCCGGAGATCGTGGTTGGCAGAGGGCAGGAGGGACAGTCTGACTGAGAAAGTGGTTGGCACAGAATGGGATATACAGCGCGTTTGAGACTGTGGTTGGCACAGTGCGGGAGGGGTAGTCTGTCTGAGACTGTGGTTGGCACAGAGCGGGTGGGTCTGTCCGTCTGACACTGTCATTAACACAGAGCGGGATGGACAGTCTGATGAGACGGTGGTTGGCACAGAGCGGGATGGACATTCCGTCTGAGACTGTGATTGGCACAGAGCGGGAGGAACCGTCTGTCTGGGACTGTGGTTGGCACAGAGCGGTAGGGACATTCCGTCTGAGAGTGTGGTTGGCACAGAGCGGGAAGAACTGTCTGTCTGGGACTGTGGTTGGCACAGAGCGGGAGGGACAGTCTGTCTGAAATCATGGTTAGAACAGAGCAGGAGTGAGAGTCTGACTGCGACTGTGGTTGGCACAGAATGGGATGAAAAGTCTGCCTGAGACTGTGGTTGGCACAGAGACGGAGGGACAGTCCGTCTGAGTTTGTGGTTGGCAAAGTGCAGGAGGGACAGTCTGACTGACACTGTGGTTGGCAAGAATGGGATAGACAGTCCGTTTCAGACTATGGTTGGCACAGAGCCTGAGGGACAGTCCATCTGAGACTTTGGTTGGCAGAAAGCGGGAGGGACAGTCCGTCTGAGATTGTGGTTGGCACAGAGCGGGAGTGATAGTCCCTCTGAAACTTTGGTTGGCACAGAGAGGGAGGGACAGTCTGACTGCGACTGTGGTTGGCACAGAATGGGATGAAAAGTCTGCCTGAGACTGTGGTTGGCATAGAGACAGAGAGACAGTCCGTCTGAAGTCGTGGTTAGCACAGGGCAGGAGGGACAGTCTGACTGAGACTGGTTGGCACAGAATGGGATAGACAGTCCGTTTCACACTGTGGTTGGCACAGTGCGGGAGGGACAGTCCATCTAAGACTGTGGTTGGCACAGAGCGGGAGTGACAGTCCCTCTGAGACTTTGGTTGGCACAGAGTGGGAGTGACAGTCTGTCTGAGATTGTGCTTGGCACAGTGTGTGCGGGACAGACTGTCTGAGACTATGGTTCACAGAGAGTCAATGGGACAGTCTGTCTGAGACTGTGGTTGGCACAAAGCGGGAGGGACAGTCTGTCTAAGACTTTGGTTGGCACAGAGTGGGAGGGACAGTCTGTCTGAGACTGTGGTTGGCACAGAGTGGAAGGGACAGTCTGTCTCAGACTGTAGTTGGCACAGAGCAGGAGGGACAGTCTGTCTGAGACTGTGGTTGGCTCAGATGGGGTGGGGCAGTCTGTCTGAGACTTTAGTTGTCACAGAGCGGGAGGGACAGTCCGTCTGAGACTGTGGTTGGCGCAGAGCAGGAGGGACAGTCTGACTGAGACTGTGGTTGGCACAGAGTGGGAGACAAAGTCCGTCTGAGACTGTGGTTGGCTCTGAGTGGGAGGGACAATCTGTCCGAGACTGTGGTTGGCACAGAGGAGGAGGAACAGAGTGACTGAGACTGTGGTTGGCATAGAATGGGTTAGACAGTATGTTTGAGACAGTGGTTGGCACAGAGTGGGAGGGACAGTCTGTCTGAGACTGTGGTTGGCACAGTATGGGATGAACAGTATCTCTGAGACTGTGATTGGCACAGAGCGGCAGGGACACTCTGTCTGAGACTGTGGTTGGCACAGGGCGGGAGAGACAGTCTGTCTGAGACTGTGGTTGGCACTGAGCGGGAGGGACAGTCCATCTGAGACTGTGGTTGGCACAGAGCAGGAGGGACAATCTGTCGGAGACTGTGGTTGGCACCTAGCGGGAGGGAAAGTCCGTCTTAGACTGTGGTTGGCACACAGTGGGAGAGAGTGTCTGTCTGAGACTGTTGTTGGCACACAGCAGGAAGGCCATTCTGTCCAAAACTTTGTCTGGCACATTGCAGCAGGGACAGCCTGTCTGAGACTGTGTTTGGCATAGAGCGGGAGGGACAGTCTGTCTGAGATCGTGGTTGGCAGAGGCCAGGAGGGACAGTCTGACTGAGAATGTGGTTCGCACAGAATGGGATAGACAGTCCGTTTGAGACTGTGGTTGGCACAGAGCGGGAGGGACAGTCTGTGTGAATTTGTGGTTGGCACAGGGCAGGAGGGACAGTCTGACTGAGACTGTGGTTGGCACAGAATGGGATAGACAGTGTGTTTAAGACAGTGGGTGGCACAGGGCCGGAGGGGCATTCTGTCTGACACTGTGGTTGTCACGGAGTGGAAGGGACAGTCCGTCTGAGACTGTGGTTGGCACAGAGCATGAGGGACAGTCTGTCTGAGACTGTGGTTGGAACAGAGCGGGAGTGGCCATCTGTCTGAGACTGTGGTTGGCATAGAATAGGATAGACAGTCTGTCTGAGACTGTGCTTGGCACAGAGTGGGAAGAACAGTCTGTCTGACACTGTGGTTGGCACAGAGCGGGAGGGACCATCTGTCTGAGACTGTGGTTGGCACGGAGTGGGAGATTCAGTCCGTCTAAGACTATGGTTTGTGCAGAGCATGAGGGACAGTCTGTCTGAGACTGTGGTTCGCAGACAGCGGGAGGGACAGTCTGTCTGTGATTGCAGTTGGCACAGAGCAGGAGGGAACGTCTGTCTGAGACTGTGGTTGGCACAGAATGGGATAGACATTCTGTCCGACACTGTGGTTGGCATAGAAAGGGTTAGACAGTCTGTCTGAGACTGTGGTTGGAACTAGGCGGCAGGGACAGTCCATCTGAGACTGTGGTTGGCACTGAGCGGGAGGAACCGTCTGCCTCAGACTGTGGTTGGCACAGAGCGGGTGGGACAATCTGTCTGAGACTGTGGTTGGCACAGAGCGGGAGGGAAAGTCCGTCTTAGACTGTGGTTGGCACTGAGCGGGAGGGACAGTCTATCTTCGACTGTGGTTGGCACAGAGCAGGAGGGACAATCTGTCTGAGACTGTGGTTGGCACAGAGCAGGAGGGAAAGTTCGTCTTAGACTGTGATTGGTACACAGCGGGAGAGACAGTCTGTCTGAGACTGTTGTTGGCACACAGCAGCAAGGCCATTATGTCCAAGACTTTGGCTGGTACATAGCAGGAGGGACAGTCTGTCTGAGACTGTGGTTGACACAGAATGGGATAGACAGTCTGTCTGAGACTGTGGTTGGCACAGAGCGGGAGTGAAAGTTTGTCTGAGACTGTAGTTGGCACATAGCGGGAGGGACAGTCTGACTGAGACTCTGGTTGGCACAGAGCAGGATTGATAGTCTTACTGAGACTGTGATTGCCACACAATGGGATAGGCAGTCTGTTTGAGACTTTGGTTGGCACAGAGCAGGAGGGAAAGTCTGTCTGAGACTGTGGTTGGCACAGAGTGGGAGGGACCGTCTGTCTGAGACTGTGGCTGGCACAGAATAGGATGAAAGGTCTGTCTGAGACTGTGGTTGGCACAGAGTGGGAGGGACCATCTGTCTGAGATCGTAGTTAGCACAGAGCAGGATGAACAGTCTGACTGCGACTGTGGTTGGCGCAGAATGGGATGAAAAGTCCGTCTGAGACTGTGGTAGGCATAGAGCGGGAGGGACAGTTTCTCTGAGATCGTGGTTGGCAGAGGACAGGAGGGACAGTCTGACTGAGAATGTGGTTGGCACAGAATGGGATATACAGTGTGTCTGAGACTGTGATTGGCACAGTGCGGGAGGGGTAGTCTGTCTGAGACTGTGGTTGGCACAGAGCGGGTGGGTCTGTCCATCTGAGACTGTCGTTAGCACAGAGCGGGAGGGACAGTCTGATGAGACTGTGGTTGGCACAGAGCGGGAGGGACATTCCATCTGAGACTGTGGTTGGCACAGAGCGGGAGGGACAGTCTGATGAGACTGTGGATGGCACAGAGCGGGAGGGACAGTCTGTCTGAGACTGTGGTTGGCACAGAGCGGGAGGGACAGCCTGTCCGAGACTTTGGTTGGCACAGAACAGGAGGGACCATCTGTCTGAGACTGTTTTTGGCACAGAATGGGACAGACAGTCTGTCTGAGACTTTGGTTGGCACAGAGTGGGAGAGACAGTCCATCTGAGACTGTGGTTGGCACAAAGCGGTAGCGACAATCTGTCTGAGACTGTGGTTGGCTCAGAATGGGATAGACAGTCTGTTTGAGACTGTGGTTAGCACAGAGCGTGAGGGACAGTCTGTCTGAGACATTACTTGGCACAGAGCAGGAGGTTAAGTCTTTCTGAGATTGCAGTTGGCACAGAGAAGGAGGGACAGTCTGACTGAGACTGTGTTTGGCACAGAATGGGATAGACAGTCTGTTGGAGACTGTGATTGGCACGGAGTGGGAGGGACAGTCCGTCTGAGACTCTGGTTAGCACAGAGCGGGAGGGACATTCTGTCTGAGACTATGGTTGGCACAGAGCAGGAGGGACAATCTGTCTGAGACTGTGGTTGGCACAGAGCGGGAGGGACAGTCTGCCTGAAACTGTGTTTGGCACAGAATGGGATAGACAGTCTGTCTGAGACTGTTGTTAGCACAGAGCGGGAGGGACAGTCTGATGAGACTGTGGTTGGCACAGAGCAGGAGGGACATTCCGTCTGAGACTGTGGTTGGCACAAAGCGGGAGGGACATGCCGTCTGAGATTGTGATTGGCACAGAGCAGGAGTGACAGTCGCTCTGAGACTGTGGTTGGCTCAGAATCGTATAAACAGTCCGCTTCAGACTGTGGTTGGCACAGAGCTGTAGGGACAGTCCATCTGAGACTGTGGTTGGCACAGTGCGTGAGGGACAGTCTGTCTGAGACTATGGTTCGGAGAGAGCCGGTGGGACAGTCTGTCTGAGACTGTGGTTGGCACAGAGTGGGAGAGACAGTCTGTCTCAGACTGTAGTTGGCACAGAGTGGGAGGGACAGTCTGTCTGAGACTGTGGTTGGCTCAGATGGGGAGGGGCATTCTGTCTGAGACTTTAGTTGTCACAGAGCGGGAGGGACGGTCTGTCTGAGACTATGGTTGTCGCAGAGCGGGAGGGACAGTCTGACTGAGAATGTGGTTGGCACAGAGTGGGAGACACAGTCCGTCTGAGACTGTGGTTGGCACTGAGTGGGAGGGACAATCTGTCTGAGACTGTGGTTGGCACAGAGGTGGAGGGACAGTCTGACTGAGACTGCGGTTGGTATAGAATGGGTTAGACAGTCTGTTTGAGACAGTGGTTGGCACAGAGTGGGAAGGACAGTCTGTCTGAGACTGTGGTTGACACAGAGAGGGAGGGACAATCTGTCTGAGACTTTGGTTGGCACAGAGCGGGAGGGACAGTCTGTCTGAGACTGTGGTTGGCACAGAGCGGGAGGAACAGTCCGACTGAGACTGTCTATGGCACAGAATGGGATAGACAGTCTGTTGGGGACTGTGATTGGCACAGAGCAGGAGTGACAGTCTGTCAGAGACTTTGGTCAGCACAGAGCCGGAGGGACAATCTGTCTGAGACTGTGGTTGGCGCTGAGCGGGAGGGACAGTCCATCTGAGACAGTGGTTGGCACTGAGCGGGAGTGACAGTCTGCCTTAGACTGTGGTTGGCACAGAGCAGGAGGGACAATCTGTCTGAGACTGTGGTTGGCACCGAGCGGGAGGGAAAGTGCATCTTAGACTGTGGTTGGCACACAATGGGAGAGGCAGTCTGTCTGAGACTGTTGTTGGCACACAGCAGGAAGGTCATTCTGTCCAAGACTTTGTCCGGCACATAGCAGCAGGGACAGTCTGTCTGAGACTGTGGATGGCACAGAATGTAATAGACCATCTGTCTGAGACTGTGGTTGGCACAGAGCAGGAGTGACAGTTTGTCTGAGACGGTAGTTGGCACATAGCGGGAGGGACAGTCTGACTGAGACTGGTTGGCACAGAGCAGGAGTGATAATCTTACTGAGACTGTGGTTGGCACAGAATGACATAGGCAGTCTGTTTGAGACTTTGGCTGGCACAGAGCGGGAGGGGCAGTCCATCTGAGACTGTGGCTGGCACAGAGCACGAGGGAAAGTCTGTCTGAGACCACGGTTTGCAGAGAGCGGGAGGGACATTCCGTCGGAGACTGTGGTTCGCACAGAGCGGGAGGGACATCCTGCCTGAGACTGTGGTTGGCACAGAGCGGGAGTGACCATCTGTCTGAGACTGGTTGGCATAGAATGGGATAGACAGTCTGTCTGAGACTGTGCTTGGCACAGAGTGGGAGGGACCGTCTCTCTGAGACTGTGGTTGGCACGGAGTGGGAGTTACAGTCCGTCTGAGACTATGGTTTGCGCAGAGCATGAGGGACAGTCTGTCTGAGACTGTGGTTCGCAGACAGCGGGATGGACAGTCTGTCTGTGATTGCAGTTGGCACAGAGCAGGAGGCACCGTCTGTCTGAGACTGTGGTTGGCACAGAATGGGATAGACAGTCTGTCCGACACTGTGGTTGGCATAGAAAGGGTTAGACAATCTGTTTGAGACTGTGGTTGGCAGAGAGCAGGAGGGACAGTCTGTGTGAGACTGTGGTTGGCACAGAATGGGATACACAGTCTGTTGGAGACTGTGATTGGCACAGAGCGGGTGGGACAGTCTCTCTGATACTGTGATTGGCACAGAGCAGGAGGGACAGTCTGTCTGAGACTGTACTTGGCACAGAGTGGGAGGGACAGTCTGTCTGAAATTGCGGTTGTCACAGAGCTGGAGGGACACTCTGACTGAGACTGTTGTTGGCACACAGCAGGAAGGACATTCTGTCCAAGACTTTGGCTGGCACATAGCAGGAGGGACAGTCTGCCTGAGACTGTGGTTGGTACAGAATGGGATAGACAGTCTGTCTGAGACTGGTTGGCACAGAGTGGGAGGGATAGTCCGTCTGAGACTGTGGTTGGCACACAGCAGGAGGGACGATCTTTCTGAGACTGTGGTTGGCACAGAGCTGGAGGGACAGTCTGACTAACACTGTGGTTGGCAACGAATTGGTTAGACAGTCTGTTTGAGACTGTGCTTGGCACAGAGCGGTGGGGCAGTCTGTCTGAGACTGTGGTTGGCACAGAATGCGATCAACAGTCTGTCTCAGACTGTAGTTGGCACAGAGCAGGAGGGACAGTCTGTCTGAGACTGTGGTTGGCTCAGAATGGGAGGGGCAGTCTGTCTCAGACTTTAGTTGTCACAGAGCGGAAGGGACAGTCCGTCTGAGACTGTGGTTGGCACAGAGCAGGAGGGACAGTCTGACTGAGACTGTGGTTGGCACAGAGTGGGAGACACAGTCCGTCTGAGACTGTGGTTGGCACTGAGTGGGAGGGACAATCTGTCTGAGACTGTGGTTGGCAGAGAGGATGAGGGACAGTCTGACTTAGACTGTGGTTGGCATAGAATGGGTTAGACAGTCTGTTTGAGACAGTGGTTGGCACAGAGTGGGAGGGACAGTCTGTCTGAGACTGTGGTTGGCACAGTATGGGATGAACAGTATCTCTGAGACTGTAGATGGCACAGAGCGGCAGGGAGACTCTGTCTGAGACTGTGGTTGGCACAGAAAAGGACGGACAGTCTGTCTGAGACTGTGGTTGGCACAGAACGGGAGGAACAGTCCGACTGAGACTGTCTATGGCAAAGAATGGGATAGACAGTCTGTTGGAGACTGTGATTGGCACAGAGGGGGAGAGACAGTTGGTCAGAGACTGTGGTTAGCACAGAGCCGGAGGGACAATCTGTCTGAGACTGTGGTTGGCACTGAGTGGGAGGAACAGTCCATCTGAGACTGTGGCTGGCACAGAGCAGGAGGGACAATCTGTCTGAGACTGTGGTTGGCACCGAGCGGGAGGGAAAGTCCGTCTTAGACTGTGATTGGCACACAGTGGGACAGACAGTCTGTCTGAGAATGTTGTTGGCACACAGCAGGAAGGCCATTCTGTCCAAAACTTTGTCTGGCACATAGCAGCAGGGTCAGTCTGTCTGAGACTGTGGATGGCACAGAATGTAATAGACCGTCTGTCTGAGACTGTGTTTGGCACTGAATGGGATGAAAAGTCTGTCTGAGACTGTGTTTGGCATAGAGCGGGAGGGAAAGTCTGTCTGAGATCGTGGTTGGCAGAGGCCAGGAGGGACAGTCTGACTGAGAATGTGGTTCACACAGAATGGGATAGACAGTCCGTTTGAGACTGTGGTTGGCACAGAGCGGGAGGGACAGTCTGTATGAAATTGTGGTTGGCACAGGGCAGGAGGGACAGCCTGACTGAGACTGTGGTTGGCACAGAATGGGATAGACAGTGCGTTTATGACAGTGGGTGGCACAGGGCCGGAGGGGCATTCTGTCTGACACTGTGGTTGTCACGGAGTGGAAGGGACAGTCCGTCTGAGACTGTGGTTGGCACAGAGCGTGAGGGACAGTCTGTCTGAGACTGTGGTTGGAACAGAGCGGGAGTGGCCATCTGTCTGAGACTGTGGTTGGCATAGAATAGGATAGACAGTCTGTCTGAGACTGTGCTTGGCACAGAGTGGGAGGGACAGTCGGTCTGATACTGTGGTTGGCACAGAGTGTGAGGGACCATCTGTCTGAGACTGTGGTTGGCACGGAGTGGGAGGTACAGTGCGTCTGAGACTATGGTTTGTGCAGACCATGAGGGACCGTCTGTCTGAGACTGTGGTTGGCACAGAATGGGATAGACAGTCTGTCCGACACTGTGGTTGGCACAGAAAGGGCTAGACAGTCTGTTTGAGACTGTGGTTGGCAGAGAGCTGGAGGGACAGTCTATCCGAGACTGTGGTTGGCACAGAATGGGATAGAGAGTCTGTTGGAGACTGTGATTGGCACAGAGCGGGTGAGACAGTCTCTCTGATACTTTGGTTGGCACAGAGCAGGAGGGACAGTCTGTCTGAGACAGTACTTGGCACAGAGCGGGAGGAACAGTCTGTCTGATATTGCAGTTGGCACAGAGCAGGAGGGACAGTCTGACTGAGACTGTTGTTGGCACAGAGTGGGAGAGACAGTCCGTCTGAGACTGTGGTTGGCACAGAGCGGTAGCGTCAATCTGTCTGAGACTGTGGTTGGCACAGAATGGGATAGACAGTCTTTTTCAGACTGTGGTTGGCACAGAGCGGGAGGGACAGTCCATCTGAGACTGTGGCTGGGATAGAGAAGGAGGGAAAGTTGTCTGAGACGGTGGTTGGCACAGAGCAGGAGGGACATTCTGTCTGAGATCGTGGTTAGCACAGAGCAGGAGTGACAGTCTGTCTGAGACTGTGGATGGCCAGAATGGGATGAAAAGTCTGCCTGAGACTGTGGTTGACACAGAGAAGGAGGGATAGTCCGTCTCAGATCTTGGTTGGCACAGGGCAGGAGGGACAGTCTGACTGAGACTGTGGTCGGCACAGAATGGGATAGACAGTCCGTTTCAGACTGTAGTTGGCACAGAGCCGTAGGGACAGTCTTACTGAGACTGTCTATGGCACAGAATGGGACAGACAGTCTGTTGGAGACTGTGATTGGCACAGAGCGGGAGAGACAGTCTGTCAGAGACTGTGGTTAGCACAGAGCCTCAGGGACAATCTCTCTGAGACCGTGGTTGGAACAAGGCAGGAGGGACAGTCCATCTGAGACTGTGGTTGGCACTGAGCGGGAGGGACAATCTGTCTGAGACTGTGGTTGGCGCAGAGCGGGAGGGAAAGTCCGTCTTAGACTGTGGTTGGCACTGAGCGGGAGGGACAGTCTGTCTTCGACTGTGGTTGGCACAGAGCAGGAGGGACAGTCTGTCTGAGACAGTACTTGGCACAGAGCGGGAGGAACAGTCTGTCTGATATTGCAGTTGGCACAGAGCAGGAGGGACAGTCTGACTGAGACTGTTGTTGGCACAGAGTGGGAGAGACAGTCCGTCTGAGACTGTGGTTGGCACAGAGCGGTAGCGTCAATCTGTCTGAGACTGTGGTTGGCACAGAATGGGATAGACAGTCTTTTTCAGACTGTGGTTGGCACAGAGCGGGAGGGACAGTCCATCTGAGACTGTGGCTGGGATAGAGAAGGAGGGAAAGTTGTCTGAGACGGTGGTTGGCACAGAGCAGGAGGGACATTCTGTCTGAGATCGTGGTTAGCACAGAGCAGGAGTGACAGTCTGTCTGAGACTGTGGATGGCCAGAATGGGATGAAAAGTCTGCCTGAGACTGTGGTTGACACAGAGAAGGAGGGATAGTCCGTCTCAGATCTTGGTTGGCACAGGGCAGGAGGGACAGTCTGACTGAGACTGTGGTTGGCACAGAATGGGATAGACAGTCCGTTTCAGACTGTAGTTGGCACAGAGCCGTAGGGACAGTCCGACTGAGACTGTCTATGGCACAGAATGGGACAGACAGTCTGTTGGAGACTGTGATTGGCACAGAGCGGGAGAGACAGACTGTCAGAGACTGTGGTTAGCACAGAGCCTCAGGGACAATCTCTCTGAGACCGTGGTTGGAACAAGGCGGGAGGGACAATCCATCTGAGACTGTGGTTGGCACTGAGCGGGAGGGACAATCTGTCTGAGACTGTGGTTGGCGCAGAGCGGGAGGGAAAGTCCGTCTTAGACTGTGGTTGGCACTGAGCGGGAGGGACAGTCTGTCTTCGACTGTGGTTGGCACAGAGCAGGAGGGACATTCTGTCTGAGACTGTGGTTGGCACAGAGCAGGAGGGAAAGTCCGCCTTAGACTGTGGTTGGCACACAGTGGGAGAGACAGTCTGTCTGAGACTGTTGTTGGCACACAGCAGCAAGGCCATTCTGTCCAAGACTTTGGCTGGTACATAGCAGGAGGGACAGTCTGTCTGAGACTGTGGTTGGCACAGAATGGAATAGACAGTCTGTCTGAGACTGTGGTTGGCACAGAGCGGGAACGACAGTTTGTCTGAGACTGTAGTTGGCACAGAGCGGGTGGGACAGTCTGACTGAGACTCTGGTTGGCACAGAGCAGGAGTGATAGTCTTACTGAGACTGTGGTTGGCACAGAATGGGATAGGCAGTCTGTTTGAGACTTTGGTTGGCACAGAGCAGGAGGGAAAGTCCGTCTGAGACTGTGGCTGGCATAGAATAGGATGGAAGGTCTGTCTGAGACTGTGGTGAGCACAGAGTAGGAGGGACCGTCTATCTGAGACTGTGGCTGGCACAGAATAGGATGAAAGGTCTGTCTGAGACTGTGGTTGGCACAGAGTGGGAGGGACCGTCTGTCTGAGATCGTGGTTAGCACAGAGCAGGATAAACTGTCTGACTGCGACTGTGGTTGGCGCAGAATGGGATGAAAAGTCCGTCTGAGACTGTGGTAGGCATAGAGCGGGAGGGACAGTCTCTCTGAGATCGTGGTTGGCAGAGGGCAGGAGGGACAGTCTGACTGAGAATGTGGTTGGCACAGAATGGGATATACAGTGCGTCTGAGACTGTGGTTGGCACAGTGCAGGAGGGGTAGTCTGTCTGAGACTGTGGTTGGCACAGAGTGGGAGGGACCGTCTGTCTGAGATCGTGGTTAGCACAGAGCAGGATGAACATTCTGACTGCGACTGTGGGTGGCGCAGAATGGGATATACAGTGCGTCTGAGACTGTGGTTGGCACAGTGCAGGAGGGGTAGTCTGTCTGAGACTGTGGTTGGCACAGAATGGGATAGACAGTGTGTTTAAGACAGTGGGTGGCACAGGGCCGGAGGGGCATTCTGTCTGACACTGTGGTTGTCACGGAGTGGAAGGGACAGTCCGTCTGAGACTGTGGTTGGCACAGAGCCTGAGGGACAGTCCATCTGAGACTTTGGTTGGCAGAAAGCGGGAGGGACAGTCCGTCTGAGATTGTGGTTGGCACAGAGCGGGAGTGATAGTCCCTCTGAAACTTTGGTTGGCACAGAGAGGGAGGGACAGTCTGACTGCGACTGTGGTTGGCACAGAATGGGATGAAAAGTCTGCCTGAGACTGTGGTTGGCATAGAGACAGAGAGACAGTCCGTCTGAAGTCGTGGTTAGCACAGGGCAGGAGGGACAGTCTGACTGAGACTGGTTGGCACAGAATGGGATAGACAGTCCGTTTCACACTGTGGTTGGCACAGTGCGGGAGGGACAGTCCATCTAAGACTGTGGTTGGCACAGAGCGGGAGTGACAGTCCCTCTGAGACTTTGGTTGGCACAGAGTGGGAGTGACAGTCTGTCTGAGATTGTGCTTGGCACAGTGTGTGCGGGACAGACTGTCTGAGACTCTGGTTCACAGAGATGCAATGGGACAGTCTGTCTGAGACTGTGGTTGGCACAAAGCGGGAGGGACAGTCTGTCTGAGACTTTGGTTGGCACAGAGTGGGAGGGACAGTCTGTCTGAGACTGTGGTTGGCACAGAGTGGAAGGGACAGTCTGTCTCAGACTGTAGTTGGCACAGAGCAGGAGGGACAGTCTGTCTGAGACTGTGGTTGGCTCAGATGGGGTGGGGCAGTCTGTCTGAAACTTTAGTTGTCACAGAGCGGGAGGGACAGCCCGTCTGAGACTGTGGTTGGCGCAGAGCAGGAGGGACAGTCTGACTGAGACTGTGGTTGGCACAGAGTGGGAGACAATGTCCGTCTGAGACTGTGGTTGGCTCTGAGTGGGAGGGACAATCTGTCCGAGACTGTGGTTGGCACAGAGGAGGAGGAACAGAGTGACTGAGACTGTGGTTGGCATAGAATGGGTTAGACAGTATGTTTGAGACAGTGGTTGGCACAGAGTGGGAGGGACAGTCTGTCTGAGACTGTGGTTGGCACAGTATGGGATGAACAGTATCTCTGAGACTGTGATTGGCACAGAGCGGCAGGGACACTCTGTCTGAGACTGTGGTTGGCACAGGGCGGGAGAGACAGTCTGTCTGAGACTGTGGTTGGCACTGAGCGGGAGGGACAGTCCATCTGAGACTGTGGTTGGCACAGAGCAGGAGGGACAATCTGTCGGAGACTGGTTGGCACCGAGCGGGAGGGAAAGTCCGTCTTAGACTGTGGTTGGCACACAGTGGGAGAGACAGTCTGTCTGAGACTGTTGTTGGCACACAGCAGGAAGGCCATTCTGTCCAAAACTTTGTCTGGCACATTGCAGCAGGGACAGTCTGTCTGAGACTGTGTTTGGCATAGAGCGGGAGGGACAGTCTGTCTGAGATCGTGGTTGGCAGAGGCCAGGAGGGACAGTCTGACTGAGAATGTGGTTCGCACAGAATGGGATAGACAGTCCGCTTGAGACTGTGGTTGGCACAGAGCGGGAGGGACAGTCTGTGTGAATTTGTGGTTGGCAAAGGGCAGGAGGGACAGTCTGACTGAGACTGTGGTTGGCACAGAATGGGATAGACAGTGTGTTTAAGACAGTGGGTGGCACAGGGCCGGAGGGGCATTCTGTCTGACACTGTGGTTGTCACGGAGTGGAAGGGACAGTCCGTCTGAGACTGTGGTTGGCACAGAGCGTGAGGGACAGTCTGTCTGAGACTGTGGTTGGAACAGAGCGGGAGTGGCCATCTGTCTGAGACTGTGGTTGGCATAGAATAGGATAGACAGTCTGTCTGAGACTGTGCTTGGCACAGAGTGGGAAGAACAGTCTGTCTGACACTGTGGTTGGCACAGAGCGGGAGGGACCATCTGTCTGAGACTGTGGTTGGCACGGAGTGGGAGATTCAGTCCGTCTAAGACTATGGTTTGTGCAGAGCATGAGGGACAGTCTGTCTGAGACTGTGGTTCGCAGACAGCGGGAGGGACAGTCTGTCTGTGATTGCAGTTGGCACAGAGCAGGAGGGAACGTCTGTCTGAGACTGTGGTTGGCACAGAATGGGATAGACATTCTGTCCGACACTGTGGTTGGCATAGAAAGGGTTAGACAGTCTGTCTGAGACTGTGGTTGGAACTAGGCGGCAGGGACAGTCCATCTGAGACTGTGGTTGGCACTGAGCGGGAGGAACCGTCTGCCTCAGACTGTGGTTGGCACAGAGCGGGTGGGACAATCTGTCTGAGACTGTGGTTGGCACAGAGCGGAAGGGAAAGTCCGTCTTAGACTGTGGTTGGCACTGAGCGGGAGGGACAGTCTATCTTCGACTGTGGTTGGCACAGAGCAGGAGGGACAATCTGTCTGAGACTGTGGTTGGCACAGAGCAGGAGGGAAAGTTCGTCTTAGACTGTGATTGGTACACAGCGGGAGAGACAGTCTGTCTGAGACTGTTGTTGGCACACAGCAGCAAGGCCATTCTGTCCAAGACTTTGGCTGGTACATAGCAGGAGGGACAGTCTGTCTGAGACTGTGGTTGACACAGAATGGGATAGACAGTCTGTCTGAGACTGTGGTTGGCACAGAGCGGGAGTGAAAGTTTGTCTGAGACTGTAGTTGGCACATAGCGGGAGGGACAGTCTGACTGAGACTCTGGTTGGCACAGAGCAGGATTGATAGTCTTACTGAGACTGTGATTGCCACACAATGGGATAGGCAGTCTGTTTGAGACTTTGGTTGGCACAGAGCAGGAGGGAAAGTCTGTCTGAGACTGTGGTTGGCACAGAGTGGGAGGGACCGTCTGTCTGAGACTGTGGCTGGCACAGAATAGGATGAAAGGTCTGTCTGAGACTGTGGTTGGCACAGAGTGGGAGGGACCATCTGTCTGAGATCGTAGTTAGCACAGAGCAGGATGAACAGTCTGACTGCGACTGTGGTTGGCGCAGAATGGGATGAAAAGTCCGTCTGAGACTGTGGTAGGCATAGAGCGGGAGGGACAGTTTCTCTGAGATCGTGGTTGGCAGAGGACAGGAGGGACAGTCTGACTGAGAATGTGGTTGGCACAGAATGGGATATACAGTGCGTCTGAGACTGTGATTGGCACAGTGCAGGAGGGGTAGTCTGTCTGAGACTGTGGTTGGCACAGAGCGGGTGGGTCTGTCCATCTGAGACTGTCGTTAGCACAGAGCGAGAGGGACAGCCTGATGAGACTGTGGTTGGCACAGAGTGGGAGGGACATTCCGTCTGAGACTGTGGTTGGCACAGAGCAGGAGGGACAGTCTGATGAGACTGTTGTTGGCACAGAACAGGAGGGACCATCTGTCTGAGACTGTTTTTGGCACAGAATGGGACAGACAGTCTGTCTGAGACTTTGGTTGGCACAGAGTGGGAGAGACAGTCCATCTGAGACTGTGGTTGGCACAAAGCGGTAGCGACAATCTGTCTGAGACTGTGGTTGGCTCAGAATGGGATAGACAGTCTGTTTGAGACTGTGGTTAGCACAGAGCGCGAGGGACAGTCTGTCTGAGACTGTACTTGGCACAGAGCAGGAGGGACAGTCTTTCTGAGATTGCAGTTGGCACAGAGCAGGAGGGACAGTCTGACTGAGACTGTGTTTGGCACAGAATGGGATAGACAGTCTGTTGGAGACTGTGATTGGCACAGAGCGGGAGGGACAGTCCGTCTGAGACTCTGGTTAGCACAGAGCGGGAGGGACATTCTGTCTGAGACTATGGTTGGCACAGAGCAGGAGGGACAATCTGTCTGAGACTGTGGTTGGCACAGAGCGGGAGGGACAGTCCGTCTGAGATTGTGGTTGTCACAGAGCGAGAGGGACAGTCTGTCTGAGACTGTTGTTGGCACACAGCAGGAAGGACATTCTGTCCAAGACTTTGACTGGCACATAGCAGGAGGGACAGTCTGCCAGAGACTGTGGTTGGCACAGAATGGGATAGACAGTCTGTCTGAGACTGTCGTTAGCACAGAGCGGGAGGGACAGTCTGATGAGACTGCTTTTGGCACAGAGCGGGAGGGACATTCCGTCTGAGACTGTGGTTGGCACAGAGCAGGAGGGACAGCCTGTCTGAGACTATGGTTGGCACAGAGCAGGAGGGACCATCTGTCTGAGACTGTTTTTGGCAACAGAATGGGACAGACAGTCTGTCTGAGACTGTGGTTGGCACAGAGCGGTAGCGTCAATCTGTCTGAGACTGTGGTTGGCACAGAATGGGATAGACAGTCTGTTTGAGAATGTGGTTGGCACAGAGCGGGAGGGACAGTCCTTCTGAGACTGTGGCTGGCATACAGTGGGAGTGAAAGTTGTCTGAGACGGTGGTTGGCACAGAGCAGGAGGGACATTCTGTCTGAGATCGTGGTTAGCACAGAGCAGGAGTGACAGTCTGTCTGAGACTGTGGATGGCACAGAATGGGATGAAAAGTCTTCCTGAGACTGTGGTTGGCACAGAGAAGGAGGGACAGTCCATCTGAGATTGTGGTTGGCACAGGGCAGGAGGGACAGTCTGACTGAGACTGTGGTTGGCACAGAATGGGATAGACAGTCCGTTTCAGACTGTGGTTGGCACAGAGCCGTAGGGACTGTCCGACTGAGACTGTCTATGGCACAGAATGGGATAGACAGTCTGTTGGAGACAGTGATTGGCACAGAGCGGGAGAGACAGTCTGTCAGAGACTGTGGTTAGCATAGAGCCGGAGGGACAATCTGTCAGAGACTGTGGTTGGCACTAGGTGGGAGGGACAGTCCATCTGAGACTGTGGTTGGCACTGAGCGAGAGTGACACTCTGTCTGAGACTGTGGTTAGCACAGAGCGGGAGGGAAAGTCTGATGAGACAGTGGTTGGCACAGAGCGGGAGGGACAGCCTGTCCGAGACTATGGTTGGCACAGAGCAGGAGGGACCTTCTTTCTGAGACTGTTTTTGGCACGGAATGTGATAGACAGTCTGTCTGAGACTTTGGTTGGCACAGAATGGGATAGACAGTCTGTCTGAGACTTTGGTTGGCACAGAATAGGATGAAACGTCTGTCTGAGATTGTGGTTGGCACAGAGCGGTAGCGTCATTCTGTCTGAGACTGTGGTTGGCACACAATGGGATAGACAGTCTGTTTGAGACTGTGGTTGGCACAGAGCAGGAGGGACAGTTCATCTGAGACTGTGGCTGGCATAGAGCGGGAGGGAAAGTTGTCTGAGTCGATGGTTGGCACAGAGCAGGAGGTACATCCTGTCTGAGATCGTGGTTAGCACAGAGCAGGAGTGACAGTCTGCCTGAGACTGTGGATGGCACAGAATGGTATAGACAGTCTGTTGGAGACTGTGATTGGCACAGAGCAGGAGAGACAGTCTGTCAGAGACTGTGGTTAGCACAGAGCCGCAGGGACAACCTGTCTGAGACTGTGGTTGGAACTAGGTGGGAGGGACAGTCCATCTGAGACTGTGGTTGGCACAGAGCGGGAGGAACCGTCTGCCTCAGACTGTGGTTGGCACAGAGCGGGAGGGACAGTCTGTCTGAGACTCTGGTTAGCACAGAGCGGGAGGGACATTCTGTCTGAAACTATGGTTGGCACAGAGCCGGAGGGACAATCTGTCTGAGACTGTGGTTGGCACAGAGCGGGAGGGACAGTCCGTCTGAGATTGTGGTTGGCACAGAATGGCATATACAGTGCGTCTGAGACTGTGGTTGGCACAGTGCAGGAGGGGTAGTCTGTCTGAGACTGTGGTTGGCACAGAGCGGTTGGGTCTGTCCATCTGAGACTGTCGTTAGCACAGAGCGGGAGGGATATGTCTGATGAGACTGTGGTTGGCACAGAGCGGGAGGGACATTCTGTCTGAGACTGTGGTTGGCACAGAGTGGGAGGAACAGTCTGATGAGACTGTGGTTGGCACAGAGCGGGAGGGACATTCCGTCTGAGACTGTGGTTGGCACAGAATGGGATAGACAGTCTGTTGGAGACTGTGGTTAGCACAGAGCGGGAGTGAAAGTTTGTCTGAGACTGTAGTTGGCACATAGCGGGAGGGACAGTCTGACTGAGACTCTGGTTGGCACAGAGCAGGATTGATAGTCTTACTGAGACTGTGATTGCCACACAATGGGATAGGCAGTCTGTTTGAGACTTTGGTTGGCACAGAGCAGGAGGGACAGTCTGTCTGAGACTGTGGTTGACACAGAATGGGATAGACAGTCTGTCTGAGACTGTGGTTGGCACAGAGCGGGAGTGAAAGTTTGTCTGAGACTGTAGTTGGCACATAGCGGGAGGGACAGTCTGACTGAGACTCTGGTTGGCACAGAGCAGGATTGATAGTCTTACTGAGACTGTGATTGCCACACAATGGGATAGGCAGTCTGTTTGAGACTTTGGTTGGCACAGAGCAGGAGGGAAAGTCTGTCTGAGACTGTGGTTGGCACAGAGTGGGAGGGACCGTCTGTCTGAGACTGTGGCTGGCACAGAATAGGATGAAAGGTCTGTCTGAGACTGTGGTTGGCACAGAGTGGGAGGGACCATCTGTCTGAGATCGTAGTTAGCACAGAGCAGGATGAACAGTCTGACTGCGACTGTGGTTGGCGCAGAATGGGATGAAAAGTCCGTCTGAGACTGTGGTAGGCATAGAGCGGGAGGGACAGTTTCTCTGAGATCGTGGTTGGCAGAGGACAGGAGGGACAGTCTGACTGAGAATGTGGTTGGCACAGAATGGGATATACAGTGCGTCTGAGACTGTGATTGGCACAGTGCAGGAGGGGTAGTCTGTCTGAGACTGTGGTTGGCACAGAGCGGGTGGGTCTGTCCATCTGAGACTGTCGTTAGCACAGAGCGAGAGGGACAGCCTGATGAGACTGTGGTTGGCACAGAGTGGGAGGGACATTCCGTCTGAGACTGTGGTTGGCACAGAGCAGGAGGGACAGTTTGATGAGACTGTTGTTGGCACAGAACAGGAGGGACCATCTGTCTGAGACTGTTTTTGGCACAGAATGGGACAGACAGTCTGTCTGAGACTTTGGTTGGCACAGAGTGGGAGAGACAGTCCATCTGAGACTGTGGTTGGCACAAAGCGGTAGCGACAATCTGTCTGAGACTGTGGTTGGCTCAGAATGGGATAGACAGTCTGTTTGAGACTGTGGTTAGCACAGAGCGCGAGGGACAGTCTGTCTGAGACTGTACTTGGCACAGAGCAGGAGGGACAGTCTTTCTGAGATTGCAGTTGGCACAGAGCAGGAGGGACAGTCTGACTGAGACTGTGTTTGGCACAGAATGGGATAGACAGTCTGTTGGAGACTGTGATTGGCACAGAGCGGGAGGGACAGTCCGTCTGAGACTCTGGTTAGCACAGAGCGGGAGGGACATTCTGTCTGAGACTATGGTTGGCACAGAGCAGGAGGGACAATCTGTCTGAGACTGTGGTTGGCACAGAGCGGGAGGGACAGTCCGTCTGAGATTGTGGTTGTCACAGAGCGAGAGGGACAGTCTGTCTGAGACTGTTGTTGGCACACAGCAGGAAGGACATTCTGTCCAAGACTTTGACTGGCACATAGCAGGAGGGACAGTCTGCCAGAGACTGTGGTTGGCACAGAATGGGATAGACAGTCTGTCTGAGACTGTCGTTAGCACAGAGCGGGAGGGACAGTCTGATGAGACTGCTTTTGGCACAGAGCGGGAGGGACATTCCGTCTGAGACTGTGGTTGGCACAGAGCAGGAGGGACAGCCTGTCTGAGACTATGGTTGGCACAGAGCAGGAGGGACCATCTGTCTGAGACTGTTTTTGGCAACAGAATGGGACAGACAGTCTGTCTGAGACTGTGGTTGGCACAGAGCGGTAGCGTCAATCTGTCTGAGACTGTGGTTGGCACAGAATGGGATAGACAGTCTGTTTGAGAATGTGGTTGGCACAGAGCGGGAGGGACAGTCCTTCTGAGACTGTGGCTGGCATACAGTGGGAGTGAAAGTTGTCTGAGACGGTGGTTGGCACAGAGCAGGAGGGACATTCTGTCTGAGATCGTGGTTAGCACAGAGCAGGAGTGACAGTCTGTCTGAGACTGTGGATGGCACAGAATGGGATGAAAAGTCTTCCTGAGACTGTGGTTGGCACAGAGAAGGAGGGACAGTCCATCTGAGATTGTGGTTGGCACAGGGCAGGAGGGACAGTCTGACTGAGACTGTGGTTGGCACAGAATGGGATAGACAGTCCGTTTCAGACTGTGGTTGGCACAGAGCCGTAGGGACTGTCCGACTGAGACTGTCTATGGCACAGAATGGGATAGACAGTCTGTTGGAGACAGTGATTGGCACAGAGCGGGAGAGACAGTCTGTCAGAGACTGTGGTTAGCATAGAGCCGGAGGGACAATCTGTCAGAGACTGTGGTTGGCACTAGGCGGGAGGGACAGTCCATCTGAGACTGTGGTTGGCACTGAGCGAGAGTGACACTCTGTCTGAGACTGTGGTTAGCACAGAGCGGGAGGGAAAGTCTGATGAGACAGTGGTTGGCACAGAGCGGGAGGGACAGCCTGTCCGAGACTATGGTTGGCACAGAGCAGGAGGGACCTTCTTTCTGAGACTGTTTTTGGCACGGAATGTGATAGACAGTCTGTCTGAGACTTTGGTTGGCACAGAATGGGATAGACAGTCTGTCTGAGACTTTGGTTGGCACAGAATAGGATGAAACGTCTGTCTGAGATTGTGGTTGGCACAGAGCGGTAGCGTCATTCTGTCTGAGACTGTGGTTGGCACACAATGGGATAGACAGTCTGTTTGAGACTGTGGTTGGCACAGAGCGGGAGGGACAGTTCATCTGAGACTGTGGCTGGCATAGAGCGGGAGGGAAAGTTGTCTGAGTCGATGGTTGGCACAGAGCAGGAGGTACATCCTGTCTGAGATCGTGGTTAGCACAGAGCAGGAGTGACAGTCTGCCTGAGACTGTGGATGGCACAGAATGGTATAGACAGTCTGTTGGAGACTGTGATTGGCACAGAGCAGGAGAGACAGTCTGTCAGAGACTGTGGTTAGCACAGAGCCGCAGGGACAACCTGTCTGAGACTGTGGTTGGAACTATGTGGGAGGGACAGTCCATCTGAGACTGTGGTTGGCACAGAGCGGGAGGAACCGTCTGCCTCAGACTGTGGTTGGCACAGAGCGGGAGGGACAGTCTGTCTGAGACTCTGGTTAGCACAGAGCGGGAGGGACATTCTGTCTGAAACTATGGTTGGCACAGAGCCGGAGGGACAATCTGTCTGAGACTGTGGTTGGCACAGAGCGGGAGGGACAGTCCGTCTGAGATTGTGGTTGGCACAGAATGGCATATACAGTGCGTCTGAGACTGTGGTTGGCACAGTGCAGGAGGGGTAGTCTGTCTGAGACTGTGGTTGGCACAGAGCGGTTGGGTCTGTCCATCTGAGACTGTCGTTAGCACAGAGCGGGAGGGATATGTCTGATGAGACTGTGGTTGGCACAGAGCGGGAGGGACATTCTGTCTGAGACTGTGGTTGGCACAGAGTGGGAGGAACAGTCTGATGAGACTGTGGTTGGCACAGAGCGGGAGGGACATTCCGTCTGAGACTGTGGTTGGCACAGAATGGGATAGACAGTCTGTCAGAGACTGTGGTTAGCACAGAGCCGCAGGGACAACCTGTCTGAGACTGTGGTTGGAACTAGGTGGGAGGGACAGTCCATCTGAGACTGTGGTTGGCACTGAGCGGGAGGAACCGTCTGCCTCAGACTGTGGTTGGCACAGAGCGGGAGGGACAGTCTGTCTGAGACTCTGGTTAGCACAGAGCGGGAGGGACATTCTGTCTGAAACTATGGTTGGCACAGAGCCGGAGGGACAATCTGTCTGAGACTGTGGTTGGCACAGAGCGGGAGGGACAGTCCGTCTGAGATTGTGGTTGGCATAGAATGGCATATACAGTGCGTCTGAGACTGTGGTTGGCACAATGCAGGAGGGGTAGTCTGTCTGAGACTGTGGTTGGCACAGAGCGGTTGGGTCTGTCCATCTGAGACTGTCGTTAGCACAGAGCGGGAGGGATATGTCTGATGAGACTGTGGTTGGCACAGAGCGGGAGGGACATTCCGTCTGAGACTGTGGTTGGCACAGAGTGGGAGGAACAGTCTGATGAGACTGTGGTTGGCACAGAGCGGGAGGGACATTCCGTCTGAGACTGTGGTTGGCACAGAATGGGATAGACAGTCTGTTGGAGACTGTGGTTAGCACAGAGCGGGAGAGACAGCCTGTCAGAGACTGTGGTTAGCACAGAGCCGCAGGGACAACCTGTCTGAGACTGTGGTTGGAACTAGGTGGGAGGGACAGTCCATCTGAGACTGTGGTTGGCACAGAGCGGGAGGGACAGCCTGTCCGAGACTTTGGTTGGCACAGAGAAGGAGGGACCATCTGTCTGAGACTGTTTTTGGCACAGAATGGGACAGACTGTCTGTCTGAGACTTTGGTTGGCACAGAGTGGGAGAGAGAGTCCATCTGAGACTGTGGTTGGCACAAAGCGGGAGCGACAATCTGACTGAGACTGTGGTTGGCTCAGAATGGGATAGACAGTCTGTTTGAGACTGTGGTTAGCACAGAGCGGGAGGGACAGTCAGTCTGAGACTGTACTTGGCACAGAGCAGGAGGGACAGTCTGTCTGAGATTGCAGTTGGCACAGAGCAGGAGGGACATTCTGACTGAGACTGTGTTTGGCACAGAATGGGATAGACAGTCTGTTGGAGACTGTGATTGGCACAGAGCGGGAGGGACAGTCCGTCTGAGACTCTGGTTAGCACAGAGTGGGAGGGACATTCTGTCTGAGACTATGGTTGGCACAGAGCAGGAGGGACAATCTGTCTGAGACTGTGGTTGGCCCAGAGCGGGAGGGACAGTCCGTCTGAGACTTTGGTTGTCACAGAGCGGGAGGGACAGTCTGTCTGAGAGTGTAGTTGGCACACAGCAGGAAGGACATTCTGTCCAAGACTTTGGCTGGCACCTAGCAGGAGGGACAGTATGCCTGAGACTGTGGTTGGCACAGATTGGGATAGACAGTTTGTCTGAGACTGTCATTAGCACAGAGCAGGAGGGACAGTCTGATGAGACTGTGGTTGGCACAGAGCAGGAGGGACATTCCGTCCGAGACTGTGGTTGGCACTAGGCGGGAGGGACAGCCTGTCCGAGACTATGGTTGGCACAGAGCAGGAGGGACAATCTGACTGAGACTGTTTTTGCCACAGAATGGGATAGACAGTCTGTCTGAGACTTTGGTTGGCACAGAATGGGATAGACAGTCTGTCTGAGACTTTGGTTGGCACAGAATAGGATGAAAGGTTTGGCTGAGACTGTGGTTGGCACAGAGCGGTAGCATCAATCTGTCTGAGACTGTGGTTGGCACAGAATGGGATAGACAGTCTGTTTGAGACTGTGGTTGGCACAGAGCGGGAGGGACAGTCCATCTGAGACTGTCGCTGGCATAGAGCGGGAGGGAAAATTGTCTGAGTCGGTGGTTGGCACAGAGCAGGAGGTACATCCTGTCTGAGATCGTGGTTAGCACAGAGCAGGAGTGACAGTCTGTCTGAGACTGTGGATGGCACAGAATGGGATGAAAAGTCTGCCTGAGACTGTGGTTGGCACAGAGAAGGAGGGACAGTCCGTCTGAGATCGTGGTTGGGACAGGGCAGGAGGGACAGTCTTACTGAGACTGTCTATGGCACAGAATGGGATAGACAGTCTGTTGGAGACTGTGATTGGCACAGAGCGGGAGAGACAGTCTGTCAGAGACTGTGGTTAGCACAGCGCCGCAGGGACAATATCTCTGAGACTGCGGTTTGAACTAGATGGGAGGATCAGTCCATCTCAGACTGTGGTTGGCATTGAGCGGGAGGAACCGTCTGCCTCAGACTGTGGTTGGCACAGAGCGGGAGGGACAATCTGTCTGAGACTGTGGTTGGCACAGAGCGGGAGGGAAAGTCCGTCTTAGACTGTGGTTGGCACTGAGCGGGAGGGACAGTCTGTCTTAGACTGTGGTTGGCACAGAGCAGGAGGGACAATCTGTCTGAGACTGTGGTTGGCACAGAGCAGGAGGGAAAGTCCGTCTTAGACTGTGTTTGGCACACAGCGGGAGAGACAGTCTGTCTGAGACTGTGGTTGGCACAGAGCGGTTGGGTCTGTCCATCTGAGACTGTCGTTAGCACAGAGCGGGAGGGATATGTCTGATGAGACTGTGGTTGGCACAGAGCGGGAGGGACATTCTGTCTGAGACTGTGGTTGGCACAGAGTGGGAGGAACAGTCTGATGAGACTGTGGTTGGCACAGAGCGGGAGGGACATTCCGTCTGAGACTGTGGTTGGCACAGAATGGGATAGACAGTCTGTCAGAGACTGTGGTTAGCACAGAGCCGCAGGGACAACCTGTCTGAGACTGTGGTTGGAACTAGGTGGGAGGGACAGTCCATCTGAGACTGTGGTTGGCACTGAGCGGGAGGAACCGTCTGCCTCAGACTGTGGTTGGCACAGAGCGGGAGGGACAGTCTGTCTGAGACTCTGGTTAGCACAGAGCGGGAGGGACATTCTGTCTGAAACTATGGTTGGCACAGAGCCGGAGGGACAATCTGTCTGAGACTGTGGTTGGCACAGAGCGGGAGGGACAGTCCGTCTGAGATTGTGGTTGGCATAGAATGGCATATACAGTGCGTCTGAGACTGTGGTTGGCACAATGCAGGAGGGGTAGTCTGTCTGAGACTGTGGTTGGCACAGAGCGGTTGGGTCTGTCCATCTGAGACTGTCGTTAGCACAGAGCGGGAGGGATATGTCTGATGAGACTGTGGTTGGCACAGAGCGGGAGGGACATTCCGTCTGAGACTGTGGTTGGCACAGAGTGGGAGGAACAGTCTGATGAGACTGTGGTTGGCACAGAGCGGGAGGGACATTCCGTCTGAGACTGTGGTTGGCACAGAATGGGATAGACAGTCTGTTGGAGACTGTGGTTAGCACAGAGCGGGAGAGACAGCCTGTCAGAGACTGTGGTTAGCACAGAGCCGCAGGGACAACCTGTCTGAGACTGTGGTTGGAACTAGGTGGGAGGGACAGTCCATCTGAGACTGTGGTTGGCACAGAGCGGGAGGGACAGCCTGTCCGAGACTTTGGTTGGCACAGAGAAGGAGGGACCATCTGTCTGAGACTGTTTTTGGCACAGAATGGGACAGACTGTCTGTCTGAGACTTTGGTTGGCACAGAGTGGGAGAGAGAGTCCATCTGAGACTGTGGTTGGCACAAAGCGGGAGCGACAATCTGACTGAGACTGTGGTTGGCTCAGAATGGGATAGACAGTCTGTTTGAGACTGTGGTTAGCACAGAGCGGGAGGGACAGTCAGTCTGAGACTGTACTTGGCACAGAGCAGGAGGGACAGTCTGTCTGAGATTGCAGTTGGCACAGAGCAGGAGGGACATTCTGACTGAGACTGTGTTTGGCACAGAATGGGATAGACAGTCTGTTGGAGACTGTGATTGGCACAGAGCGGGAGGGACAGTCCGTCTGAGACTCTGGTTAGCACAGAGTGGGAGGGACATTCTGTCTGAGACTATGGTTGGCACAGAGCAGGAGGGACAATCTGTCTGAGACTGTGGTTGGCACAGAGCGGGAGGGACAGTCCGTCTGAGACTTTGGTTGTCACAGAGCGGGAGGGACAGTCTGTCTGAGAGTGTAGTTGGCACACAGCAGGAAGGACATTCTGTCCAAGACTTTGGCTGGCACCTAGCAGGAGGGACAGTATGCCTGAGACTGTGGTTGGCACAGATTGGGATAGACAGTTTGTCTGAGACTGTCATTAGCACAGAGCAGGAGGGACAGTCTGATGAGACTGTGGTTGGCACAGAGCAGGAGGGACATTCCGTCCGAGACTGTGGTTGGCACTAGGCGGGAGGGACAGCCTGTCCGAGACTATGGTTGGCACAGAGCAGGAGGGACAATCTGACTGAGACTGTTTTTGCCACAGAATGGGATAGACAGTCTGTCTGAGACTTTGGTTGGCACAGAATGGGATAGACAGTCTGTCTGAGACTTTGGTTGGCACAGAATAGGATGAAAGGTTTGGCTGAGACTGTGGTTGGCACAGAGCGGTAGCATCAATCTGTCTGAGACTGTGGTTGGCACAGAATGGGATAGACAGTCTGTTTGAGACTGTGGTTGGCACAGAGCGGGAGGGACAGTCCATCTGAGACTGTCGCTGGCATAGAGCGGGAGGGAAAATTGTCTGAGTCGGTGGTTGGCACAGAGCAGGAGGTACATCCTGTCTGAGATCGTGGTTAGCACAGAGCAGGAGTGACAGTCTGTCTGAGACTGTGGATGGCACAGAATGGGATGAAAAGTCTGCCTGAGACTGTGGTTGGCACAGAGAAGGAGGGACAGTCCGTCTGAGATCGTGGTTGGGACAGGGCAGGAGGGACAGTCTTACTGAGACTGTCTATGGCACAGAATGGGATAGACAGTCTGTTGGAGACTGTGATTGGCACAGAGCGGGAGAGACAGTCTGTCAGAGACTGTGGTTAGCACAGCGCCGCAGGGACAATATCTCTGAGACTGCGGTTTGAACTAGATGGGAGGATCAGTCCATCTCAGACTGTGGTTGGCATTGAGCGGGAGGAACCGTCTGCCTCAGACTGTGGTTGGCACAGAGCGGGAGGGACAATCTGTCTGAGACTGTGGTTGGCACAGAGCGGGAGGGAAAGTCCGTCTTAGACTGTGGTTGGCACTGAGCGGGAGGGACAGTCTGTCTTAGACTGTGGTTGGCACAGAGCAGGAGGGACAATCTGTCTGAGACTGTGGTTGGCACAGAGCAGGAGGGAAAGTCCGTCTTAGACTGTGTTTGGCACACAGCGGGAGAGACAGTCTGTCTGAGACTGTGGTTGGCACAGAGCGGTTGGGTCTGTCCATCTGAGACTGTCGTTAGCACAGAGCGGGAGGGATATGTCTGATGAGACTGTGGTTGGCACAGAGCGGGAGGGACATTCTGTCTGAGACTGTGGTTGGCACAGAGTGGGAGGAACAGTCTGATGAGACTGTGGTTGGCACAGAGCGGGAGGGACATTCCGTCTGAGACTGTGGTTGGCACAGAATGGGATAGACAGTCTGTCAGAGACTGTGGTTAGCACAGAGCCGCAGGGACAACCTGTCTGAGACTGTGGTTGGAACTAGGTGGGAGGGACAGTCCATCTGAGACTGTGGTTGGCACTGAGCGGGAGGAACCGTCTGCCTCAGACTGTGGTTGGCACAGAGCGGGAGGGACAGTCTGTCTGAGACTCTGGTTAGCACAGAGCGGGAGGGACATTCTGTCTGAAACTATGGTTGGCACAGAGCCGGAGGGACAATCTGTCTGAGACTGTGGTTGGCACAGAGCGGGAGGGACAGTCCGTCTGAGATTGTGGTTGGCATAGAATGGCATATACAGTGCGTCTGAGACTGTGGTTGGCACAATGCAGGAGGGGTAGTCTGTCTGAGACTGTGGTTGGCACAGAGCGGTTGGGTCTGTCCATCTGAGACTGTCGTTAGCACAGAGCGGGAGGGATATGTCTGATGAGACTGTGGTTGGCACAGAGCGGGAGGGACATTCCGTCTGAGACTGTGGTTGGCACAGAGTGGGAGGAACAGTCTGATGAGACTGTGGTTGGCACAGAGCGGGAGGGACATTCCGTCTGAGACTGTGGTTGGCACAGAATGGGATAGACAGTCTGTTGGAGACTGTGGTTAGCACAGAGCGGGAGAGACAGCCTGTCAGAGACTGTGGTTAGCACAGAGCCGCAGGGACAACCTGTCTGAGACTGTGGTTGGAACTAGGTGGGAGGGACAGTCCATCTGAGACTGTGGTTGGCACAGAGCGGGAGGGACAGCCTGTCCGAGACTTTGGGTGGCACAGAGAAGGAGGGACCATCTGTCTGAGACTGTTTTTGGCACAGAATGGGACAGACTGTCTGTCTGAGACTTTGGTTGGCACAGAGTGGGAGAGAGAGTCCATCTGAGACTGTGGTTGGCACAAAGCGGGAGCGACAATCTGACTGAGACTGTGGTTGGCTCAGAATGGGATAGACAGTCTGTTTGAGACTGTGGTTAGCACAGAGCGGGAGGGACAGTCAGTCTGAGACTGTACTTGGCACAGAGCAGGAGGGACAGTCTGTCTGAGATTGCAGTTGGCACAGAGCAGGAGGGACATTCTGACTGAGACTGTGTTTGGCACAGAATGGGATAGACAGTCTGTTGGAGACTGTGATTGGCACAGAGCGGGAGGGACAGTCCGTCTGAGACTCTGGTTAGCACAGAGTGGGAGGGACATTCTGTCTGAGACTATGGTTGGCACAGAGCAGGAGGGACAATCTGTCTGAGACTGTGGTTGGCACAGAGCGGGAGGGACAGTCCGTCTGAGACTTTGGTTGTCACAGAGCGGGAGGGACAGTCTGTCTGAGAGTGTAGTTGGCACACAGCAGGAAGGACATTCTGTCCAAGACTTTGGCTGGCACCTAGCAGGAGGGACAGTATGCCTGAGACTGTGGTTGGCACAGATTGGGATAGACAGTTTGTCTGAGACTGTCATTAGCACAGAGCAGGAGGGACAGTCTGATGAGACTGTGGTTGGCACAGAGCAGGAGGGACATTCCGTCCGAGACTGTGGTTGGCACTAGGCGGGAGGGACAGCCTGTCCGAGACTATGGTTGGCACAGAGCAGGAGGGACAATCTGACTGAGACTGTTTTTGCCACAGAATGGGATAGACAGTCTGTCTGAGACTTTGGTTGGCACAGAATGGGATAGACAGTCTGTCTGAGACTTTGGTTGGCACAGAATAGGATGAAAGGTTTGGCTGAGACTGTGGTTGGCACAGAGCGGTAGCATCAATCTGTCTGAGACTGTGGTTGGCACAGAATGGGATAGACAGTCTGTTTGAGACTGTGGTTGGCACAGAGCGGGAGGGACAGTCCATCTGAGACTGTCGCTGGCATAGAGCGGGAGGGAAAATTGTCTGAGTCGGTGGTTGGCACAGAGCAGGAGGTACATCCTGTCTGAGATCGTGGTTAGCACAGAGCAGGAGTGACAGTCTGTCTGAGACTGTGGATGGCACAGAATGGGATGAAAAGTCTGCCTGAGACTGTGGTTGGCACAGAGAAGGAGGGACAGTCCGTCTGAGATCGTGGTTGGGACAGGGCAGGAGGGACAGTCTTACTGAGACTGTCTATGGCACAGAATGGGATAGACAGTCTGTTGGAGACTGTGATTGGCACAGAGCGGGAGAGACAGTCTGTCAGAGACTGTGGTTAGCACAGCGCCGCAGGGACAATATCTCTGAGACTGCGGTTTGAACTAGATGGGAGGATCAGTCCATCTCAGACTGTGGTTGGCATTGAGCGGGAGGAACCGTCTGCCTCAGACTGTGGTTGGCACAGAGCGGGAGGGACAATCTGTCTGAGACTGTGGTTGGCACAGAGCGGGAGGGAAAGTCCGTCTTAGACTGTGGTTGGCACTGAGCGGGAGGGACAGTCTGTCTTAGACTGTGGTTGGCACAGAGCAGGAGGGACAATCTGTCTGAGACTGTGGTTGGCACAGAGCAGGAGGGAAAGTCCGTCTTAGACTGTGTTTGGCACACAGCGGGAGAGACAGTCTGTCTGAGACTGTGGTTGGCACAGAGCGGTTGGGTCTGTCCATCTGAGACTGTCGTTAGCACAGAGCGGGAGGGATATGTCTGATGAGACTGTGGTTGGCACAGAGCGGGAGGGACATTCTGTCTGAGACTGTGGTTGGCACAGAGTGGGAGGAACAGTCTGATGAGACTGTGGTTGGCACAGAGCGGGAGGGACATTCCGTCTGAGACTGTGGTTGGCACAGAATGGGATAGACAGTCTGTCAGAGACTGTGGTTAGCACAGAGCCGCAGGGACAACCTGTCTGAGACTGTGGTTGGAACTAGGTGGGAGGGACAGTCCATCTGAGACTGTGGTTGGCACAGAGCGGGAGGAACCGTCTGCCTCAGACTGTGGTTGGCACAGAGCGGGAGGGACAGTCTGTCTGAGACTCTGGTTAGCACAGAGCGGGAGGGACATTCTGTCTGAAACTATGGTTGGCACAGAGCCGGAGGGACAATCTGTCTGAGACTGTGGTTGGCACAGAGCGGGAGGGACAGTCCGTCTGAGATTGTGGTTGGCATAGAATGGCATATACAGTGCGTCTGAGACTGTGGTTGGCACAATGCAGGAGGGGTAGTCTGTCTGAGACTGTGGTTGGCACAGAGCGGTTGGGTCTGTCCATCTGAGACTGTCGTTAGCACAGAGCGGGAGGGATATGTCTGATGAGACTGTGGTTGGCACAGAGCGGGAGGGACATTCCGTCTGAGACTGTGGTTGGCACAGAGTGGGAGGAACAGTCTGATGAGACTGTGGTTGGCACAGAGCGGGAGGGACATTCCGTCTGAGACTGTGGTTGGCACAGAATGGGATAGACAGTCTGTTGGAGACTGTGGTTAGCACAGAGCGGGAGAGACAGCCTGTCAGAGACTGTGGTTAGCACAGAGCCGCAGGGACAACCTGTCTGAGACTGTGGTTGGAACTAGGTGGGAGGGACAGTCCATCTGAGACTGTGGTTGGCACAGAGCGGGAGGGACAGCCTGTCCGAGACTTTGGGTGGCACAGAGAAGGAGGGACCATCTGTCTGAGACTGTTTTTGGCACAGAATGGGACAGACTGTCTGTCTGAGACTTTGGTTGGCACAGAGTGGGAGAGAGAGTCCATCTGAGACTGTGGTTGGCACAAAGCGGGAGCGACAATCTGACTGAGACTGTGGTTGGCTCAGAATGGGATAGACAGTCTGTTTGAGACTGTGGTTAGCACAGAGCGGGAGGGACAGTCAGTCTGAGACTGTACTTGGCACAGAGCAGGAGGGACAGTCTGTCTGAGATTGCAGTTGGCACAGAGCAGGAGGGACATTCTGACTGAGACTGTGTTTGGCACAGAATGGGATAGACAGTCTGTTGGAGACTGTGATTGGCACAGAGCGGGAGGGACAGTCCGTCTGAGACTCTGGTTAGCACAGAGTGGGAGGGACATTCTGTCTGAGACTATGGTTGGCACAGAGCAGGAGGGACAATCTGTCTGAGACTGTGGTTGGCACAGAGCGGGAGGGACAGTCCGTCTGAGACTTTGGTTGTCACAGAGCGGGAGGGACAGTCTGTCTGAGAGTGTAGTTGGCACACAGCAGGAAGGACATTCTGTCCAAGACTTTGGCTGGCACCTAGCAGGAGGGACAGTATGCCTGAGACTGTGGTTGGCACAGATTGGGATAGACAGTTTGTCTGAGACTGTCATTAGCACAGAGCAGGAGGGACAGTCTGATGAGACTGTGGTTGGCACAGAGCAGGAGGGACATTCCGTCCGAGACTGTGGTTGGCACTAGGCGGGAGGGACAGCCTGTCCGAGACTATGGTTGGCACAGAGCAGGAGGGACAATCTGACTGAGACTGTTTTTGCCACAGAATGGGATAGACAGTCTGTCTGAGACTTTGGTTGGCACAGAATGGGATAGACAGTCTGTCTGAGACTTTGGTTGGCACAGAATAGGATGAAAGGTTTGGCTGAGACTGTGGTTGGCACAGAGCGGTAGCATCAATCTGTCTGAGACTGTGGTTGGCACAGAATGGGATAGACAGTCTGTTTGAGACTGTGGTTGGCACAGAGCGGGAGGGACAGTCCATCTGAGACTGTCGCTGGCATAGAGCGGGAGGGAAAATTGTCTGAGTCGGTGGTTGGCACAGAGCAGGAGGTACATCCTGTCTGAGATCGTGGTTAGCACAGAGCAGGAGTGACAGTCTGTCTGAGACTGTGGATGGCACAGAATGGGATGAAAAGTCTGCCTGAGACTGTGGTTGGCACAGAGAAGGAGGGACAGTCCGTCTGAGATCGTGGTTGGGACAGGGCAGGAGGGACAGTCTTACTGAGACTGTCTATGGCACAGAATGGGATAGACAGTCTGTTGGAGACTGTGATTGGCACAGAGCGGGAGAGACAGTCTGTCAGAGACTGTGGTTAGCACAGCGCCGCAGGGACAATATCTCTGAGACTGCGGTTTGAACTAGATGGGAGGATCAGTCCATCTCAGACTGTGGTTGGCATTGAGCGGGAGGAACCGTCTGCCTCAGACTGTGGTTGGCACAGAGCGGGAGGGACAATCTGTCTGAGACTGTGGTTGGCACAGAGCGGGAGGGAAAGTCCGTCTTAGACTGTGGTTGGCACTGAGCGGGAGGGACAGTCTGTCTTAGACTGTGGTTGGCACAGAGCAGGAGGGACAATCTGTCTGAGACTGTGGTTGGCACAGAGCAGGAGGGAAAGTCCGTCTTAGACTGTGTTTGGCACACAGCGGGAGAGACAGTCTGTCTGAGACTGTTGTTGGCACACAGCTGCAAGGCCATTCTGTCCAAGACTTTGGCTGGCACATAACAGGAGGGTCAGTCTGTCTGAGACTGTGGTTGGCACAGAATGGGACAGACATTCTGTCTGAGACTGTGGTTGGCACAGAGCGGGAGTGACAGTCTGTCTAAGATTGTGGTTGGCACAGTGCGTGAGGGACAGACTGTCTGAGACTATGGTTCGCAGAGAGCCGATGGGACAGTCTGTCTGAGACTGTGGTTGGCATAGAGCGGGAGGGACAGTCTGTCTGAGACTTTGGTTGGCACCGAGTGGGAGGGACAGTCTGTCTGAGACTGTGGTTGGCACAGAGTGGACGGGACAGTCTGTCTCAGACTGTAGTTGGCACAGAGCAGGAGGGACAGACTGTCTGAGACTGTGGTTGGCTCAGATGGGGAGGGGCAGACTGTCTGAGACTTTAGTTGACACAGAGCGGGAGGGACTGTCCGTCTGAGACTGTGGTTGGCACAGATCAGGAGGGACAGTCTGACTGAGACTGTGGTTGGCACAGAGTGGGAGACACAGTCCATCTGAGACTGTGGTTGGCACTGAGTGGGAGGGACAATCTGTCCGAGACTGTGGTTGGCACAGAGGAGGAGGGACATTCTGACTGAGACTGTGGTTGGCACGGAGTGGGAGGTACAGTCCGTCTGAGACTATGGTTTGCGCAGAGCATGAGGGACAGTCTGTCTGAGACTGTGGTTCGGAGACAGCGGGAGGGACAGTCTGTCTGTGATTGCAGTTGGCACAGAGCAGGAGGGACCGTCTGTCTGAGACTGTGGTTGGCACAGAAAGGGATAGACATTCTGTCCGACACTGTGGTTGTAATAGAAAGGGTTAGACAGTCTGTCTGAGATTGTGGTTGGAACTAGGCGGGAGGGACAGTCCATCTGAGACTGTGGTTGGCACTGAGCGGGATGAACCGTCTGCCTCAGACTGTGGTTGGCACAGAGCGGGAGGGACAATCTGTCTGAGACTGTGGTTAGCACAGAGCGGGAGGGATAGTCCGTCTTAGACTGTGGTTGGCACTGAGCGGGAGGGACAGTCTGTCTGAGACTGTGGTTGGCACAGAGCGGGAGGGACAGTCTGATGAGACTGTGGTAGGCACAGAGCGTGAGGGACATTCCGTCTGAGACTGTGGTTGGCACAGAGCGGGAGGGACAGTCTGATGAGACTGTGGTTGGCACAGAGCGGGACGGACATTTCGTCTGAGACTGTGGTTGGCACAGAGCGGGAGGGACAGCCTGTCCGAGACTTTGGTTGGCACAGAACAGGAGGGACCATCTGTCTGAGACTGTTTTTGGCACAGAATGGGACAGACAGTCTGTCTGAGACTTTGGTTAGCACAGAGCGTGAGGGACAGTCTGTCTGAGACTGTACTTGGCACAGAGCAGGAGGGACAGTCTTTCTGAGATTGCAGTTGGCACAGAGCAGGAGGGACAGTCTGACTGAGACTGTGTTTGGCACAGAATGGGATAGACAGTCTGTTGGAGACTGTGATTGGCACAGAGCGGGAGGGACAGTCCGTCTGAGACTCTGGTTAGCACAGAGCGGGAGGGACATTCTGTCTGAGACTATGGTTGGCACAGAGCAGGAGGGACAATCTGTCTGAGACTGTGGTTGGCACAGAGCGGGAGGGACAGTCCGTCTGAGATTGTGGTTGTCACAGAGCGGGAGGGACAGTCTGTCTGAGACTGTTGTTGGCACACAGCAGGAAGTACATTCTGTCCAATACTTTGGCTGGCACATAGCAGGAGGGACAGTCTGCCAGAGACTGTGGTTGGCACAGAATGGGATAGACAGTCTGTCTGAGACTGTTGTTAGCACAGAGCGGGAGGGACAGTCTGATGAGACTGTTTTTGGCACAGAGCGGGAGGGACATTCCGTCTGAGACTGTGGTTGGCACAGAGCAAGAAGGACAGGCTTTCCGAGACTATAGTTGGCACAGTGCAGAAGGGACCATCTGTCTGAGACTGTTTTTGGCACAGAATGTGTTAGACAGTCTGTCTGAGACTTTGGTTGGCACAGAGTGGGAGAGACAGTCCGTCTGAGACTGTGGTTGGCACAGAGCGGTAGTGTCAATCTGTCTGAGACTGTGGTTGGCACAGAATGGGATAGACAGTCTGTTTGAGAATGTGGTTGGCACAGAGCGGGAGGGACAGTCCATCTGAGACTGTGGCAGGCATAGAGCGGGAGGGAAAGTTGTCTGAGACGATGGTTGGCACAGAGCAGGAGGGACATTCTGTCTGAGATCGTGGTTAGCACAGAGCAGGAGTGACAGTCTGTCTGAGACTGTGGATGGCACAGAATGGGATGAAAAGTCTGCCTGAGACTGTGGTTGGCACAGAGAAGGAGGGACAGTCCATCTGAGATTGTAGTTGGCACAGGGCAGGAGGGACAGTATGACTGAAACTGTGGTTGGCACAGAATGGGATAGACAGTCCGTTTCAGACTATGGTTGGCACAGAGCCGTAGGGACTGTCCGACTGAGACAGTCTATGGCACAGAATGGGATAGACAGTCTGTTGGAGACTGTGATTGGCACAGAGCGGGAGAGACAGTCTGTCAGAGACTGTGGTTAGCACAGAGCCGCAGGGACAATCTCTCTGAGACTGTGGTTGGAACTAGATGGGAGGATCAGTCCATCTGAGACTGTGGTTGGCACTGAGCGGGAGGAACCGTCTGCCTCAGACTGTGGTTGGCACAGAGCGGGAGGGACAATCTGTCTGAGACTGTGGTTGGCACAGAGCGGAAGGGAAAGTCCGTCTTAGACTGTGGTTGGCACTGAGCGGGAGGGACAGTCTGTCTTAGACTGTGGTTGGCACAGAGCAGGAGGGACAATCTGTCTGAGACTGTGGTTGGCACAGAGCAGGAGGGAAAGTCCGTCTTAGACTGTGTTTGGCACACAGCGGGAGAGACAGTCTGTCTGAGACTGTTGTTGGCACACAGCAGCAAGGCCATTCTGTCCAAGACTTTGGCTGGCAAATAGCAGGAGGGTCAGTCTGTCTGAGATTGTAGTTGGCACAGAATGGGATAGACATTCTGTCTGAGACTGTGGTTGGCACAGAGCGGGAGTGACAGTCTGTCTGAGATTGTGGTTGGCACAGTGCGTGAGGGACAGACTGTCTGAGACTATGGTTCGCAGAGAGCCGATAGGACAGTCTGTCTGAGACTGTGGTTGGCACAGAGCGGGAGGGACAGTCTGTCTGAGACTTTGGTTGGCACCGAGTGGGAGGGACAGTCTGTCTGAGACTGTGGTTGGCACAGAGTGGAAGGGACAGTCTGTCTCAGACTGTAGTTGGCACAGAGCAGGAGGGACAGACTTTCTGAGACTGTGGTTGGCTCAGATGGGGAGGGGCAGACTGTCTGAGACTTTAGTTGACACAAAGCGGGAGGGACTGTCCGTCTGAGACTGTGGTTCGCACAGAGCAGTAGGGACAGTCTGACTGAGACTGTGGTTGGCACAGAGTGGGAGACACAGTCCATCTGAGACTGTGGTTTGCACTGAGTGGGAGGGACAATCTGTCCGAGACTGTGGTTGGCACAGAGGAGGAGGGACATTCCATCTGAGACTGTGGTTGGCACAGAGCGGGAGGGACAGCCTGTCCGAGACTTTGGTTGGCACAGAACAGGGGGGACCATCTGTCTGAGACTGTTTTTGGCACAGAATGGGACAGACAGTCTGTCTGAGACTTTGGTTGGCACAGAGTGGGAGAGACAGTCCATCTGAGACTGTGGTTGGCACAAAGTGGTAGCGACAATATGTCTGAGACTGTGGTTGGCACAGAATGGGATAGACAGTCCGTTTCAGACTGTGGTTGGCACAGAGCCGTAGGGACTGTCCGACTGAGACTGTCTATGGCACAGAATGGGATAGACAGTCTGTTGGAGACAGTGATTGGCACAGAGCGGGAGAGACAGTCTGTCAGAGACTGTGGTTAGCACAGAGCCGGAGGGACAATCTGTCTGAGACTGTGGTTGGCACAGAGCGGGAGGGACAGTCTGATGAGACTGTGGTTGGCACAGAGCAGGAGGGACATTCCGTCTGAGACTGTGGTTGGCACAGAGCGGGAGGGACAGCCTGTCCGAGACTTTGGTTGGCACAGAATGGGATAGACAGTCTGTCTGAGACTTTGGTTGGCACAGAATAGGATGAAAGTTCTGTCTGGGACTGTGGTTGGCACAGAGCGGTAGCGTCAATCTGTCTGAGACTGTGGTTGGCACAGAATGGGATAGACAGTCTGTTTGAGACTGTGGTTGGCACAGAGCGGGAGGGACTGTCCATCTGAGACTGTGGCTGGCATAGAGCGGGAGGGAAAGTTGTCTGAGTCGGTGGTTGGCACAGAGCAGGAGGTACATCCTGTCTGAGATCGTGGTTAGCACAGAGCAGGAGTGACAGTCTGTCTGAGACTGTGGATGGCACAGAATGGGATGAAAAGTCTGCCTGAGACTGTGGTTGGCACAGAGAAGGAGGGACAGTCCGTCTGAGATCGTGGTTGGCACAGGGCAGGAGGGACAGTCTTACTGAGACTGTCTATGGCACAGAATGTGATAGACATTCTGTCCGACACTGTGGTAGTCATAGAAAGGGTTAGACAGTCTGTCTGAGTCTGTGGTTGGAACTAGGCGGGAGGGACAGTCCATCTGAGACTGTGGTTGGCACTGAGCGGGATGAACCGTCTGCCTCAGACTGTGGTTGGCACAGAGCGGGAGGGACAGTCTGCCTGAGACTGTGGTTGGCACAGAGCAGGAGGGAAAGTCCGTCTTAGACTGTGGTTGGCACTGAGCGGGAGGGACAGTCTGTCTTAGACTGTGGTTGGCACAGAGTGGGAGGGACAGTCTGATGAGACTGTGGTTGCACAGAGCATGAGGGACATTCCGTCTGAGACTGTGGTTGGCACAGAGCGGGAGGGACAGTCTGATGAGACTGTGGTTGGCACAGAGCAGGAGGGACATTCCGTCTGAGACTGTGGTTGGCACAGAGCGGGAGGGACAGCCTGTCCAAAACTTTGGTTGGCACAGAACAGGAGGGATCATCTGTCTGAGACTGTTTTTGGCACAGAATGGGACAGACAGTCTGTCTGAGACTTTGGTTGGCACAGAGTGGGAGAGACAGACCATCTGAGACTGTGGTTGGCACAAAGCGGTAGCGACAATCTGTCTGAGACTGTGGTTGGCACAGAATGGGATAGACAGTCCGTTTCAGACTGTGGTTAGCACAGAGCCGGAGGGACAATCTGTCTGAGACTGTGGTTGGCACTAGGCGGGAGGGACAGTCCATCTGAGACTGTGGTTGGCACTGAGCAGGAGGGACAATCTGTCTGAGACTGTGGTTGGCACAGAGCGGGAGGGAAAGTCTGATGAGACTGTGGTTGGCACAGAATGGGATAGACAGTCTGTCGGAGACTTTGGTTGGCAGAGAATAGGATGAAACGTCTGTCTGGGACTGTGGTTGGCACAGAGCGGTAGCGTCAATCTGTCTGAGACTGTGGTTGGCACAGAATGGGATAGACAGTCTGTTGGAGACTGTGATTGGCACAGAGCTGGAGAGACAGTCTGTCAGAGACTGTGGTTAGCACAGAGCCGCAGGGACAATCTCTCTGAGACTGTGGTTGGAACTAGACGGGAGGATCAGTCCATCTGAGACTGTGGTTGGCACTGAGCGGGAGGAACCGTCTGCCTCAGACTGTGGTTGGCACAGAGCGGGAGGGACAATCTGTCTGAGACTGTGGTTGGCACAGAGCGGAAGGGAAAGTCCGTCTTAGACTGTGGTTGGCACTGAGTGGGAGGGACAATCTGTCTGAGACTGTGGTTGGCACAGAGCAGGAGGGAAAGTCCATCTTAGACTGTGTTTGGCATACAGCGGGAGAGACAGTCTGTCTGAGACTGTGGTTGGCACAGAATGGGATAGACATTCTGTCTGAGACTGTGGTTGGCACAGAGCGGGAGTGACAGTCTGTCTGAGATTGTGGTTGGCACAGTGCGTGAGGGACAGACTGTCTGAGACTATGGTTCACAGAGAGCCGATGGGACAGTCTGTCTGAGACTGTGGTTGGCACAGAGCGGGAGGGACAGTCTGTCTGAGACTTTTGTTGGCACTGAGTGGGAGGGCAGTCTGTCTGAGACTGTGGTTGGCACAGAGTGGAAGGGACAGTCTGTCGCAGACTGTAGTTGGCACAGAGCAGGAGGGACAGACTTTCTGAGACTGTGGTTCGCTCAGATGGGGAGGGGCAGACTGTCTGAGACTTTAGTTGACACAAAGCGGGAGGGACTGTCCGTCTGAGACTGTGGTTGGCACAGAGCAGGAGGGACAGTCTGACTGAGACTGTGGTTGGCACAGAGTGGGAGACACAGTCCGTCTGAGACTGTGGTTGGCACTGAGTGGGAGGGACAATCTGTCCGAGACTGTGGTTGGCACAGAGGAGGAGGGACATTCTGACTGAGACTGTGGTTGGCACGGAGTGGGAGGTACAGTCCGTCTGAGACTATGGTTTGCGCAGAGCATGAGGGACAGTCTGTCTGAGACTGTGGTTCGCAGACAGCGGGAGGGACAGTCTGTCTGTGATTGCAGTTGGCACAGAGCAGGAGGGACCGTCTGTCTGAGACTGTGGTTGGCACAGAATGGGATAGACATTCTGTCCGACACTGTGGTAGGCATAGAAAGGGTTAGACAGTCTGTCTGAGACTGTGGTTGGTACTAGGCGGGAGGGACAGTCCATCTGAGACTGTGGTTGGCACTGAGTGGGATGAACCGTCTGCCTCAGACTGTGGTTGGCACAGAGCGGGAGGGAAAGTCTGATGAGACAGTGGTTGGCACAGAATGGGATAGACAGTCTGTCTGAGACTTTGGTTGGCACAGAATAGGATGAAAGGTCTGTCTGGGACTGTGGTTGGCACAGAGCGGTAGCGTCAATCTGTCTGAGACTGTGTTTGGCACAGAATGGGATAGACAGTCTGTTTGAGAATGTGGTTGGCACAGAGCGGGAGGGACAGTCCATCTGAGACTGTGGCAGGCATAGAGCGGGAGGGAAAGTTGTCTGAGTCGGTGGTTGGCACAGAGCAGGAGGTACATCCTGTCTGAGATCGTGGTTAGCACAGAGCAGGAGTGACAGTATGTCTGAGACTGTGGATGGCACAGAATGGGATGAAAAGTCTGCCTGAGACTGTGGTTGGCACAGAGAAGGAGGGACAGTCTGTCTGAGATCGTGGTTGGCACAGGGCAGGAGGTACAGTCTTACTGAGACTGTCTATGGCACAGAATGGCATAGACAGTCTGTTGGAGACTGTGATTGGCACAGAGCGGGAGAGACAGTCTGTCAGAGACTGTGGTTAGCACAGAGCCGCAGGGACAATCTCTCTGAGACTGTGGTTGGAACTAGACGGGAGGATCATTCCATCTGAGACTGTGGTTGGCTCTGAGCGGGAGGAACCGTCTGCCTCAGACTGTGGTTGGCACAGAGCGGGAGGGACAATCTGTCTGAGACTGTGGTTGGCACAGAGCGGAAGGGAAAGTCCGTCTTAGACTGTGTTTGGCACTGAGCGGGAGGGACAGTCTGTCTTAGACTGTGGTTGGCACAGAGCAGGAGGGACAAGCTGTCTGAGACTGTGGTTGGCACAGAGCAGGAGGGAAAGTCCGTCTTAGACTGTGTTTGGCACACAGTGGGAGAGACAGTCTGTCTGAGACTGTTGTTGGCACACAGCAGCAAGGCCATTCTGTCCAAGACTTTGGCTGGCAAATAGCAGGAGGGTCAGTCTGTCTGAGACTGTGGTTGGCACAGAATGGGATAGACATTCTGTCTGAGACTGTGGTTGGCACAGAGCGGGAGTGACAGTCTGTCTAAGATTGTGGTTGGCACAGTGCGTGAGGGACAGACTGTCTGAGACTATGGTTCGCAGAGAGCCGATGGGACAGTCTGTCTGAGACTGTGGTTGGCACAGAGCGGGAGGGACAGTCTGTCTGAGACTTTGGTTGGCACCGAGTGGGAGGGACAGTCTGTCTGAGACTGTGGTTGGCACAGAGTGGAAGGGACAGTCTGTCTCAGACTGTAGTTGGCACAGAGCAGGAGGGACAGACTGTCTGAGACTGTGGTTGGCTCAGATGGGGAGGGGCAGACTGTCTGAGACTTTAGTTGACACAAAGCGGGAGGGACTGTCCGTCTGAGACTGTGGTTGGCACAGAGCAGGAGGGACAGTCTGACTGAGACTGTGGTTGGCACAGAGTGGGAGACACAGTCCGTCTGAGACTGTGGTTTGCACTGAGTGGGAGGGACAATCTGTCCGAGACTGTGGTTGGCACAGAGGAGGAGGGACATTCTGACTGAGACTGTGGTTGGCACGGAGTGGGAGGTACAGTCCGTCTGAGACTATGGTTTGCGCAGAGCATGAGGGACAGTCTGTCTGAGACTGTGGTTCGCAGACAGCGGGAGGGACAGTCTGTCTGTGATTGCAGTTGGCACAGAGCAGGAGGGCCCGTCTGTCTGAGACTGTGGTTGGCACAGAATGGGATAGACATTATGTCCGACACTGTGGTAGGCATAGGAAGGGTTAGACAGTCTGTCTGAGACTGTGGTTGGTACTAGGCGGGAGGGACAGTGCATCTGAGACTGTGGTTGGCACTGAGCGGGATGAACCGTCTGCCTCAGACTGTGGTTGGCACAGAGCGGGAGGGACAATCTGTCTGAGAGTGTGGTTGGCACAGAGCGGGAGGGAAAGTCCGTCTTAGACTGTGGTTGGCACTGAGCGGGAGGGACAGTCTGTCTAAGACTGTGGTTGGCACAGAGCGGGAGGGACAGTCCGTCTGAGACTGTGGTTGGCACAGAGCAGGAGGGACAGTCTGACTGAGACTGTGGTTGGCACAGAGTGGGAGACACAGTCCATCTGAGACTGTGGTTGGCACTGAGTGTGATGGACAATCTGTCTGAGACTGTGGTTGGCACAGAGCAGGAGGGACAGACTTTCTGAGACTGTGGTTCGCTCAGATGGGGAGGGGCAGACTGTCTGAGACTTTAGTTGACACAAAGCGGGAGGGACTGTCCGTCTGAGACTGTGGTTGGCACAGAGCAGGAGGGACAGTCTGACTGAGACTGTGGTTGGCACAGAGTGGGAGACACAGTCCGTCTGAGACTGTGGTTGGCACTGAGTGGGAGGGACAATCTGTCCGAGACTGTGGTTGGCACAGAGGAGGAGGGACATTCTGACTGAGACTGTGGTTGGCACGGAGTGGGAGGTACAGTCCGTCTGAGACTATGGTTTGCGCAGAGCATGAGGGACAGTCTGTCTGAGACTGTGGTTCGCAGACAGCGGGAGGGACAGTCTGTCTGTGATTGCAGTTGGCACAGAGCAGGAGGGACCGTCTGTCTGAGACTGTGGTTGGCACAGAATGGGATAGACATTCTGTCCGACACTGTGGTAGGCATAGAAAGGGTTAGACAGTCTGTCTGAGACTGTGGTTGGTACTAGGCGGGAGGGACAGTCCATCTGAGACTGTGGTTGGCACTGAGTGGGATGAACCATCTGCCTCAGACTGTGGTTGGCACAGAGCGGGAGGGAAAGTCTGATGAGACAGTGGTTGGCACAGAATGGGATAGACAGTCTGTCTGAGACTTTGGTTGGCACAGAATAGGATGAAAGGTCTGTCTGGGACTGTGGTTGGCACAGAGCGGTAGCGTCAATCTGTCTGAGACTGTGTTTGGCACAGAATGGGATAGACAGTCTGTTTGAGAATGTGGTTGGCACAGAGCGGGAGGGACAGTCCATCTGAGACTGTGGCAGGCATAGAGCGGGAGGGAAAGTTGTCTGAGTCGGTGGTTGGCACAGAGCAGGAGGTACATCCTGTCTGAGATCGTGGTTAGCACAGAGCAGGAGTGACAGTATGTCTGAGACTGTGGATGGCACAGAATGGGATGAAAAGTCTGCCTGAGACTGTGGTTGGCACAGAGAAGGAGGGACAGTCTGTCTGAGATCGTGGTTGGCACAGGGCAGGAGGTACAGTCTTACTGAGACTGTCTATGGCACAGAATGGCATAGACAGTCTGTTGGAGACTGTGATTGGCACAGAGCGGGAGAGACAGTCTGTCAGAGACTGTGGTTAGCACAGAGCCGCAGGGACAATCTCTCTGAGACTGTGGTTGGAACTAGACGGGAGGATCATTCCATCTGAGACTGTGGTTGGCACTGAGCGGGAGGAACCGTCTGCCTCAGACTGTGGTTGGCACAGAGCGGGAGGGACAATCTGTCTGAGACTGTGGTTGGCACAGAGCGGAAGGGAAAGTCCGTCTTAGACTGTGTTTGGCACTGAGCGGGAGGGACAGTCTGCCTTCGACTGTGGTTGGCACAGAGCAGGAGGGACAAGCTGTCTGAGACTGTGGTTGGCACAGAGCAGGAGGGAAAGTCCGTCTTAGACTGTGTTTGGCACACAGTGGGAGAGACAGTCTGTCTGAGACTGTTGTTGGCACACAGCAGCAAGGCCATTCTGTCCAAGACTTTGGCTGGCAAATAGCAGGAGGGTCAGTCTGTCTGAGACTGTGGTTGGCACAGAATGGGATAGACATTCTGTCTGAGACTGTGGTTGGCACAGAGCGGGAGTGACAGTCTGTCTAAGATTGTGGTTGGCACAGTGCGTGAGGGACAGACTGTCTGAGACTATGGTTCGCAGAGAGCCGATGGGACAGTCTGTCTGAGACTGTGGTTGGCACAGAGCGGGAGGGACAGTCTGTCTGAGACTTTGGTTGGCACCGAGTGGGAGGGACAGTCTGTCTGAGACTGTGGTTGGCACAGAGTGGAAGGGACAGTCTGTCTCAGACTGTAGTTGGCACAGAGCAGGAGGGACAGACTGTCTGAGACTGTGGTTGGCTCAGATGGGGAGGGGCAGACTGTCTGAGACTTTAGTTGACACAAAGCGGGAGGGACTGTCCGTCTGAGACTGTGGTTGGCACAGAGCAGGAGGGACAGTCTGACTGAGACTGTGGTTGGCACAGAGTGGGAGACACAGTCCGTCTGAGACTGTGGTTTGCACTGAGTGGGAGGGACAATCTGTCCGAGACTGTGGTTGGCACAGAGGAGGAGGGACATTCTGACTGAGACTGTGGTTGGCACGGAGTGGGAGGTACAGTCCGTCTGAGACTATGGTTTGCGCAGAGCATGAGGGACAGTCTGTCTGAGACTGTGGTTCGCAGACAGCGGGAGGGACAGTCTGTCTGTGATTGCAGTTGGCACAGAGCAGGAGGGCCCGTCTGTCTGAGACTGTGGTTGGCACAGAATGGGATAGACATTATGTCCGACACTGTGGTAGGCATAGGAAGGGTTAGACAGTCTGTCTGAGACTGTGGTTGGTACTAGGCGGGAGGGACAGTGCATCTGAGACTGTGGTTGGCACTGAGCGGGATGAACCGTCTGCCTCAGACTGTGGTTGGCACAGAGCGGGAGGGACAATCTGTCTGAGAGTGTGGTTGGCACAGAGCGGGAGGGAAAGTCCGTCTTAGACTGTGGTTGGCACTGAGCGGGAGGGACAGTCTGTCTAAGACTGTGGTTGGCACAGAGCGGGAGGGACAGTCCGTCTGAGACTGTGGTTGGCACAGAGCAGGAGGGACAGTCTGACTGAGACTGTGGTTGGCACAGAGTGGGAGACACAGTCCATCTGAGACTGTGGTTGGCACTGAGTGTGATGGACAATCTGTCTGAGACTGTGGTTGGCACAGAGGAGGAGGGACAGTCCGTCTAAGATCGTGGTTGGCACAGGGCAGGAGGGACAGGCTGACTGAGACTGTGGTTGGCACAGAATGGGATAGATAGTCCGTTTCAGACTGTGGTTGGCACAGTGCCGTAGGGACTGTCCGACTGAGACTGTCTATGGCACAGAATGGGATAGACAGTCTGTTGGAGACAGTGATTGGCACAGAGCGGGAGAGACAGTCTGTCAGAGACTGTGGTTAGCACAGAGCCGGAGGGACAATCTGTCTGAGACTGTGGTTGGCACTAGGCGGGAGGGACAGTCCATCTGAGACTGTGGTTGGCACTGAGCAGGAGGGACAATCTGTCTGAGACTGTGGTTGGCACAGAGCGGGAGGGAAAGTCTGCTGAGACTGTGGTTGGCACAGAATGGGATAGACAGTCTGTCTGAGACTTTGGTTGGCACAGAATAGGATGAAAGGTCTGTCTGGGACTGTGGTTGGCACAGAGCAGGAGTGAAAGTCTGTCTGAGACTGTGGATGGCACAGAATGGGATGAAAAGTCTGCCTGAGAATGTGGTTGGCACAGAGAAGGAGGGACAGTCCGTCTGAGATCGTGGTTGGCACAGAGCAGGAGGGTCAGTCTGTCTGAGACTGTGGTTGGCACAGAATGGGATAGACATTCTGTCCGACACTGTGGTTGTAATAGAAAGGGTTAGACAGTCTGTCTGAGACTGTGGTTGGAACTAGGCGGGAGGGACAGTCCATCTGAGACTGTGGTTGGCACTGAGCGGGATGAACCGTCTGCCTCAGACTGTGGTTGGCACAGAGCGGGAGGGACAATCTGTCTGAGACTGTGGTTGGCACAGAGCAGGAGGGATAGTCCGTCTTAGACTGTGGTTGGCACAGAGCGTGAGGGACATTCCGTCTGAGACTGTGGTTGGCACTGAGCGGGAGGGACAGTCTGTCTTAGACTGTGGTTGGCACAGAGCGGGAGGGACAGTCTGATGAGACTGTGGTTGGCACAGAGCAGGAGGAACATTCCGTCTGAGACTATGGTTGGCACAGAGCGGGAGGGACAGCCTGTCCGAGACTTTGGTTGGCACAGAACAGGAGGGACCATCTGTCTGAGACTGTTTTTGGCACAGAATGGGACAGACAGTCTGTCTGAGACTTTGGTTGGCACAGAGTGGGAGAGACAGTCCATCTGAGACTGTGGTTGGCACAAAGCGGTAGCGACAATCTGTCTGAGACTGTGGTTGGCACAGAATGGGATAGACAGTCCATTTCAGACTGTGGTTGGCACAGAGCCGTAGGGACTGTCCGACTGAGACTGTCTATGGCACAGAATGGGATAGACAGTCTGTTGGAGACAGTGATTGGCACAGAGCGGGAGAGACAGTCTGTCAGAGACTGTGGTTAGCACAGAGCCGGAGGGACAATCTGTCTGAGACTGTGGTTGGCACTAGGCGGGAGGGACAGTCCATCTGAGACTGTGGTTGGCACTGAGCAGGAGGGACAATCTGTCTGAGACTGTGGTTGGCACAGAGCGGGAGGGAAATTCTGATGAGACTGTGGTTGGCAAAGAATGGGATAGACAGTCTGTCTGAGACTGGTTGGCACAGAATAGGATGAAAGGTCTGTCTGGGACTGTGGTTGGCACAGAGCGGTAGCGTCAATCTGTCTGAGACTGTGGTTGGCACAGAATGGGATAGACAGTCTGTTTGAGACTGTGGTTGGCACAGAGCGGGAGGGACAGTCCATCTGAGACTGTGGCTGGCATAGAGCGGGAGGGAAAGTTGTCTGAGTCGGTGGTTGGCACAGAGCAGGAAGTACATCCTGTCTGAGATCGTGGTTAGCACAGAGCAGGAGTGACAGTCTGTCTGAGACTGTGGATGGCACAGAATGGGAAGAAAAGTCTGCCTCAGACTGTGGTTGGCACAGAGAAGGAGGGACAGTCCGTCTGAGATCGTGGTTGGCACAGGGCAGGAGGGACAGTCTTACTGAGACTGTCTATGGCACAGAATGGGATAGACATTCTGTCTGACACTGTGGTAGTCATAGAAAGGGTTAGACAGTCTGTCTGAGTCTGTGGTTGGAACTAGGCGGGAGGGACAGTCCATCTGAGACTGTGGTTGGCACTGAGCGGGATGAACCGTCTGCCTCAGACTGTGGTTGGCACAGAGCGGGAGGGACAATCTGTCTGAGACTGTGGTTGGCACAGAGCGGGAGGGAAAGTCCGTCTTAGACTGTGGTTGGCACTGAGCGGGAGGGACAGTCTGTCTTAGACTGTGGTTGGCACAGAGCGGGAGGGACAGTCTGATGAGACTGTGGTTGGCACAGAGCAGGAGGGACATTCCGTCTGAGACTGTGGTTGGCACAGAGCGGGAGGGACAGCCTGTCCGAGACTTTGGTTGGCACAGAACAGGAGGGACCATCTGTCTGAGACTGTGTTTGGCACAGAATGGGACAGACAGTCTGTCTGAGACTTTGGTTGGCACAGAGTGGGAGAGACAGTCCATCTGAGACTGTGGTTGGCACAAAGCGGTAGCGACAATCTGTCTGAGACTGTGGTTGGCACAGAATGGGATAGACAGTCCGTTTCAGACTGTGGTTGGCACAGAGCCGTAGGGACTGTCCGACTGAGACTGTCTATGGCACAGAATGGGATAGACAGTCTGTTGGAGACAGTGATTGGCACAGAGCGGGAGAGACAGTCTGTCAGAGACTGTGGTTAGCACAGAGCCGGAGGGACAATCTGTCTGAGACTGTGGTTGGCACTAGGCGGGAGGGACAGTCCATCTGAGACTGTGGTTGGCACTGAGCAGGAGGGACAATCTGTCTGAGACTGTGGTTGGCACAGAGCGGGAGGGAAAGTCTGCTGAGACTGTGGTTGGCGCAGAATGGGATAGAAAGTCTGTCTGAGACTTTGGTTGGCACAGAATAGGATGAAAGGTCTGTCTGGGACTGTGGTTGGCACAGAGCCGTAGCGTCAATCTGTCTGAGACTGTGGTTGGCACAGAATGGGATAGACAGTCTGATGAGACTGTGGTTGGCACAGAGCGGGAGGGACAGTCCATCTGAGACTGTGGCTGGCATAGAGCAGGAGGGAAAGTTGTCTGAGTCGGTGGTTGGCACAGAGCAGGAGGTACATCCTGTCTGAGATCGTGGTTAGCACAGAGCAGGAGTGACAGTCTGTCTGAGACTGTGGATGGCACAGAATAGGATGAAAAGTCTGCCTGAGACTGTGGGTGGCACAGAGAAGGAGGGACAGTCCGTCTGAGATCGTGGTTGCACAGGGAAGGAGGGACAGTCTTACTGAGACTGTCTATGGCACAGAATGGCATAGACAGTCTGTTGGAGACTGTGATTGGCACAGAGCGGGAGAGACAGTCTGTCAGAGACTGTGGTTAGCACAGCGCCGCAGGGACAATCTCTCTGAGACTGTGATTGGAACTAGACGGGAGGATCAGTCCATCTGAGACTGTGGTTGGCACTGAGCGGGAGGAACCGTCTGCCTCAGACTGTGGTTGGCACAGAGCGGGAGGGACAATCTGTCTGAGACTGTGGTTGGCACAGAGCGGAAGGGAAAGTCCGTCTTAGACTGTGGTTGGCACTGAGCGGGAGGGACAGTCTGTCTTAGACTGTGGTTGGCACAGAGCAGGAGGGACAATCTGTCTGAGACTGTGGTTGGCACAGAGCAGGAGGGAAAGTCCGTCTTAGACTGTGTTTGGCACACAGCGGGAGAGACAGTCTGTCTGAGACTGTTGTTGGCACACAGCAGCAAGGCCATTCTGTCCAAGACTTTGGCTGGCAAATAGCAGGAGGGTCAGTCTGTCTGAGACTGTGGTTGGCACAGAATGGGATAGACATTCTGTCTGAGACTGTGGTTGGCACAGAGCGGGAGTGACAGTCTGTCTGAGATTGTGGTTGGCACAGTGCGTGAGGGACAGACTGTCTGAGACTATGGTTCGCAGAGAGCCGTTGGGACAGTCTGTCTGAGACTGTGGTTGGCACAGAGCGGGAGGGACAGTCTGTCTGAGACTTTGGTTGGCACCGAGTGGGAGGGACAGTCTGTCTGAGACTGTGGTTGGCACAGAGTGGAAGGGACAGTCTGTCTCAGACTGTAGTTGGCACAGAGCAGGAGGGACAGACTGTCTGAGACTGTGGTTGGCTCAGATGGGGAGGGGCAGACTGTCTGAGACTTTAGTTGACACAAAGCGGTAGGGACTGTCCGTCTGAGACTGTGGTTGGCACAGAGCAGGAGGGACAGTCTGACTGAGACTGTGGTTGGCACAGAGTGGGAGACACAGTCCGTCTGAGACTGTGGTTTGCACTGAGTGGGAGGGACAATCTGTCCGAGACTGTGGTTGGCACAGAGGAGGAGGGACATTCTGACTGAGACTGTGGTTGGCACGGAGTGGGAGGTACAGTCCGTCTGAGACTATGGTTTGCGCAGAGCATGAGGGACAGTCTGTCTCAGACTGTGGTTCGCAGACAGCGGGAGGGACAGTCTGTCTGTGATTGCAGTTGGCACAGAGCAGGAGGGACTGTCTGTCTGAGACTGTGGTTGGCACAGAATGGGATAGACATTCTGTCCGACACTGTGGTAGGCATAGAAAGGGTTAGACAGTCTGTCTGAGACTGTGGTTGGTACTAGGCGGGAGGGACAGTCCATCTGAGACTGTGGTTGGCACTGAGTGGGATGAACCGTCTGCCTCAGACTGTGGTTGGCACAGAGCGGGAGGGAAAGTCTGATGAGACAGTGGTTGGCACAGAGCAGGAGGGAAAGTCCGTCTTAGACTGTGGTTGGCACTGAGCGGGAGGGACAGTCTGTCGTAGACTGTGGTTGGCACTGAGCGGGAGGGAAAGTCTGATGAGACTGTGGTTGGCACAGAGCGTGAGGGACATTCCGTCTGAGACTGTGGTTGGCACAGAGCGGGAGGGACAGTCTGATGAGACTGTGGTTGGCACAGAGCAGGAGGGACATTCCGTCTGAGACTGTGGTTGGCACAGAGCGGGAGGGACAGCCTGTCCGAGACTTTGGTTGGCACAGAACAGGAGGGACCATCTGTCTGAGACTGTTTTTGGCACAGAATGGGACAGACAGTCTGTCTGAGACTTTGGTTGGCACAGAGTGGGAGAGACAGTCCATCTGAGACTGTGGTTGGCACAAAGCGGTAGCGACAATCTGTCTGAGACTGTGGTTGGCACAGAATGGGATAGACAGTCCGTTTCAGACTGTGGTTGGCACAGAGCCGTAGGGACTGTCCGACTGAGAATGTCTATGGCACAGAATGGGAGAGACAGTCTGTTGGAGACAGTGATTGGCACAGAGCGGGAGAGACAGTCTGTCAGAGACTGTGGTTAGCACAGAGCCGGAGGGACAATCTGTCTGAGACTGTGGTTGGCACTAGGCGGGAGGGACAGTCCATCTGAGACTGTGGTTGGCACTGAGCAGGAGGGACAATCTGTCTGAGACTGTGGTTGGCACAGAGCGGGAGGGAAAGTCTGATGAGACTGTGGTTGGCACAGAATGGGATAGACAGTCTGTCTGAGACTTTGGTTGGCACAGAATAGGATGAAAGGTCTGTCTGGGACTGTGGTTGGCACAGAGCGGTAGCGTCAATCTGTCTGAGACTGTGGTTGGCACAGAATGGGATAGACAGTCTGTTTGAGACTGTGGTTGGCACAGAGCGGGAGGGACAGTCCATCTGAGACTGTGGCTGGCATAGAGCGGGAGGGAACGTTGTCTGAGTCGGTGGTTGGCACAGAGCAGGAAGTACATCCTGTCTGAGATCGTGGTTAGCACAGAGCAGGAGTGACAGTCTGTCTGAGACTGTGGATGGCACAGAATGGGATGAAAAGTCTGCCTGAGACTGTGGTTGGCACAGAGAAGGAGGGACAGTCCGTCTGAGATCGTGGTTGGCACAGGGCAGGAGGGACAGTCTTACTGAGACTGTCTATGGCACAGAATGGGATAGACATTCTGTCTGACACTGTGGTAGTCATAGAAAGGGTTAGACAGTCTGTCGGAGTCTGTGGTTGGAACTAGGCGGGAGGGACAGTCCATCTGAGACTGTGGTTGGCACTGAGCGGGATGAACCTTCTGCCTCAGACTGTGGTTGGCACAGAGCGGGAGGGACAATCTGTCTGAGACTGTGGTTGGCACAGAGCAGGAGGGAAAGTCCGTCTTAGACTGTGGTTGGCACTGAGCGGGAGGGACAGTCTGTCTTAGACTGTGGTTGGCACAGAGCGGGAGGGACAGTCTGATGAGACTGTGGTTGGCACAGAGCATGAGGGACATTCCATCTGAGACTGTGGTTGGCACAGAGCGGGAGGGACAGTCTGATGAGACTGTGGTTGGCACAGAGCAGGAGGGACATTCCGTCTGAGACTGTGGTTGGCACAGAGCGGGAGGGACAGCCTGTCCGAGACTTTGGTTGGCACAGAACAGGAGGGACCATCTGTCTGAGACTGTTTTTGGCACAGAATGGGACAGAGAGTCTGTCTGAGACTTTGGTTGGCACAGAGTGGGAGAGACAGTCCATCTGAGACTGTGGTTGGCACAAAGCGGTAGCGACAATCTGTCTGAGACTGTGGTTGGCACAGAATGGGATAGACAGTCCGTTTCAGACTGTGGTTGGCACAGAGCCGTAGGGACTGTCCGACTGAGACTGTCTATGGCACAGAATGGGATAGACAGTCTATTGGAGACAGTGATTGGCACAGAGCGGGAGAGGCAGTCTGTCAGAGACTGTGGTTAGCACAGAGCTGGAGGGACAATCTGTCTGAGACTGTGGTTGGCACTAGGCGGGAGGGACAGTCCATCTGAGACTGTGGTTGGCACTGAGCAGGAGGGACAATCTGTCTGAGACTGTGGTTGGCACAGAGCGGGAGGGAAAATCTGAAGAGACTGTGGTTGGCACAGAATGGGATAGACAGTCTGTCTGAGACTTTGGTTGGCACAGAATAGGATGAAAGGTCTGTCTGGGACTGTGGTTGGCACAGAGCGGTAGCGTCAATCTGTCTGAGACTGTGTTTGGCACAGAATGGGATAGACAGTCTGTTTGAGACTGTGGTTGGCACAGAGCGGGAGGGACAGTCCATCTGAGACTGTGGCTGGCATAGAGCGGGAGGGAAAGTTGTCTGAGTCGGTGGTTGGCACAGAGCAGGAGGTACATCCTGTCTGAGATCGTGGTTAGCACAGAGCAGGAGTGACAGTCTGTCTGAGACTGTGGTTGGCACAGAGAAGGAGGGACAGTCCGTCTGAGATCGTGGTTGGCACAGGGCAGGAGGGACAGTCTTACTGAGACTGTCTGTGGCACAGAATGGCATAGACAGTCTGTTGGAGACTGTGATTGGCACAGAGCGGGAGAGACAGTCTGTCAGAGACTGTGGTTAGCACAGAGCCGCAGGGACAATCTCTCTGAGACTGTGGTTGGAACTAGATGGGAGGATCAGTCCATCTGAGACTGTGGTTGGCACTGAGCGGGAGGAACCGTCTGCCTCAGACTGTGGTTGGCACAGAGCGGGAGGGACAATCTGTCTGAGACTGGTTGGCACAGAGCGGAAGGGAAAGTCCGTCTTAGACTGTGGTTGGCACTGAGCGGGAGGGACAGTCTGTCTTAGACTGTGGTTGGCACAGAGCAGGAGGGACAATCTGTCTGAGACTGTGGTTGGCACAGAGCAGGAGGGAAAGTCCGTCTTAGACTGTGTTTGGCACACAGCGGGAGAGACAGTCTGTCTGAGACTGTTGTTGGCACACAGCAGCAAGGCCATTCTGTCCAAGACTTTGGCTGGCAAATAGCAGGAGGGTCAGTCTGTCTGAGACTGTGGTTGGCACAGAATGGGATAGACATTCTGTCTGAGACTGTGGTTGGCACAGAGCGGGAGTGACAGTCTGTCTAAGATTGTGGTTGGCACAGTGCGTGAGGGACAGACTGTCTGAGACTATGGTTCGCAGAGAGCCGATGGGACAGTCTGTCTGAGACTGTGGTTGGCACAGAGCGGGAGGGACAGTCTGTCTGAGACTTTGGTTGGAACCGAGTGGGAGGGACAGTCTGTCTGAGACGGTGGTTGGCACAGAGTGGAAGGGACAGTCTGTCTCAGACTGTAGTTGGCACAGAGCAGGAGGGACAGACTTTCTGAGACTGTGGTTGGCTCAGATGGGGAGGGGCAGACTGTCTGAGACTTTAGTTGACACAAAGCGGGAGGGACTGTCCGTCTGAGACTGTGGTTGGCAGAGAGCAGGAGGGACAGTCTGACTGAGACTGTGGTTGGCACAGAGTGGGAGACACAGTCCGTCTGAGACTGTGGTTTGCACTGAGTGGGAGGGACAATCTGTCCGAGACTGTGGTTGGCACAGAGGAGGAGGGACATTCTGACTGAGACTGTGGTTGGCACGGAGTGGGAGGTACAGTCCGTCTGAGACTATGGTTTGCGCAGAGCATGAGGGACAGTCTGTCTGAGACTGTGGTTCGCAGACAGCGGGAGGGACAGTCTGTCTGTGATTGCAGTTGGCACAGAGCAGGAGGGACCGTCTGTCTGAGACTGTGGTTGGCACAGAATGGGATAGACATTCTGTCCGACACTGTGGTAGGCATAGAAAGGGTTAGACAGTCTGTCTGAGACTGTGGTTGGTACTAGGCGGGAGGGACAGTGCATCTGAGACTGTGGTTGGCACTGAGCGGGATGAACCGTCTGCCTCAGACTGTGGTTGGCACAGAGCGTGAGGGAAAGTCTGATGAGACAGTGGTTGAAACAGAATGGGATAGACAGTCTGTCTGAGACTTTGGTTGGCACAGAATAGGATGAAAGGTCTGTCTGGGACTGTGGTTGGCACAGAGCGGTAGCGTCAATCTGTCTGAGACTGTGGTTGGCACAGAATGGGATAGACAGTCTGTTTGAGACTGTGGTTGGCACAGAGCGGGAGGGACAGTCCATCTGAGACTGTGGCTGGCATAGAGCAGGAGGGAAAGTTGTCTGAGTCGGTGGTTGGCACAGAGCAGGAGGTACATCCTGTCTGAGATCGTGGTTAGCACAGAGCAGGAGTGACAGTCTGTCTGAGACTGTGGATGGCACAGAATGGGATGAAAAGTCTGCCTGAGACTGTGGTTGGCACAGAGAAGGAGGGACAGTCCGTCTGAGATTGTGGTTGGCACAGGGCAGGAGGGACAGTCTTACGGAGACTGTCTATGGCACAGAATGGGATAGACAGTCTGTTGGAGACTGTGATTGGCACAGAGCGGGAGAGACAGTCTGTCAGAGACTGTGGTTAGCACAGAGCCGCAGGGACAATCTCTCTGAGACTGTGGTTGGAACTAGACGGGAGGATCAGTCCATCTGAGACTGTGGTTGGCACTGAGCGGGAGGAACCGTCTGCCTCAGACTGTGGTTGGCACAGAGTGGGAGGGACAATCTGTCTGAGACTGTGGTTGGCACAGAGCGGAAGGGAAAGTCCGTCTTAGACTGTGGTTGGCACTGAGCGGGAGGGACAGTCTGTCTTAGACTGTGGTTGGCACAGAGCAGGAGGGACAATCTGTCTGAGACTGTGGTTGGCACAGAGCAGGAGGGAAAGTCCGTCTTAGACTGTGTTTGGCACACAGCGGGAGAGACAGTCTGTCTGAGACTGTTGTTGGCACACAGCAGCAAGGCCATTCTGTCCAAGACTTTGGCTGGCAAATAGCAGGAGGGTCAGTCTGTCTGAGACTGTGGTTGGCACAGAATGGGATAGACATTCTGTCTGAGACTGTGGTTGGCACAGAGCGGGAGTGACAGTCTGTCTGAGATTGTGGTTGGCACAGTGCGTGAGGGACAGACTGTCTGAGACTATGGTTCGCAGAGAGCCGATGGCACAGTCTGTCTGAGACTGTGGTTGGCACAGAGCGGGAGGGACAGTCTGTCTTAGACTGTGGTTGGCACCGAGCGGGAGGGACAGTCTGATGAGACTGTGGTTGGCACAGAGCATGAGGGACATTCCGTCTGAGACTGTGGTTGGCACAGAGCGGGAGGGACAGTCTGTCTGAGACTGTGGATGGCACAGAATGGGATGAAAAGTCTGCCTGAGACTGTGGTTGGCAAAGAGAAGGAGGGACAGTCCATCTGAGATCGTGGTTGGCATAGGGCAGGAGGGACAGTCTTACTGAGACTGTCCATGGCACAGAATGGGATAGACAGTCTGTTGGAGACTGTGATTGGCACAGAGCGGGAGAGACAGTCTGTCAGAGACTGTGGTTAGCACAGAGCCGCAGGGACAATCTCTCTGAGACTGTGGTTGGAACTAGACGGGAGGATCAGTCCATCTGAGACTGTGGTTGGCACTGAGCGGGAGGAACCGTCTGCCTCAGACTGTGGTTGGCACAGAGCGGGAGGGACAATCTGTCTGAGACTGTGGTTGGCACAGAGCGGAAGGGAAAGTCCGTCTTAGACTGTGGTTGGCACTGAGTGGGAGGGACAGTCTGTCTTAGACTGTGGTTGGCACAGAGCAGGAGGGACAATCTGTCTGAGACTGTGGTTGGCACAGAGCAGGAGGGAATGTCCGTCTTAGACTGTGTTTGGCATACAGCGGGAGAGATAGTCTGTCTGAGACTGTGGTTGGCACAGAATGGGATAGACATTCTGTCTGAGACTGTGGTTGGCACAGAGTGGGAGTGACAGTCTGTCTGAGATTGTGGTTGGCACAGTGCGTGAGGGACAGACTGTCTGAGACTATGGTTCACAGAGAGCCGATGGGACAGTCTGTCTGAGACTGTGGTTGGCACAGAGCGGGAGGGACAGTCTGTCTGAGACTTTTGTTGGCACCGAGTGGGAGGGACAGTCTGTCTGAGACTGTGGTTGGCACAGAGTGGAAGGGACAGTCTGTCTCAGACTGTAGTTGGCACAGAGCAGGAGGGACAGACTTTCTGAGACTGTGGTTGGCTCAGATGGGGAGGGGCAGACTGTCTGAGACTTTGGTTGACACAAAGCGGGAGGGACTGTCCGTCTGAGACTGTGGTTGGCACAGAGCAGGAGGGACAGTCTGACTGAGACTGTGGTTGGCACAGAGTGGGAGACACAGTCCGTCTGAGACTGTGGTTTGCACTGAGTGGGAGGGACAATCTGTCCGAGACTGTGGTTGGCACAGAGGAGGAGGGACATTCTGACTGAGACTGTGGTTGGCACGGAGTGGGAGGTACAGTCCGTCTGAGACTATGGTTTGCGCAGAGCATGAGGGACAGTCTGTCTGAGACTGTGGTTCGCAGACAGCGGGAGGGACAGTCTGTCTGTGATTGCAGTTGGCACAGAGCAGGAGGGACCGTCTGTCTGAGACTGTGGTTGGCACAGAATGGGATAGACATTCTGTCCGACACTGTGGTAGGCATAGAAAGGGTTAGACAGTCTGTCTGAGACTGTGGTTGGTACTAGGCGGGAGGGACAGTCCATCTGAGACTGTGGTTGGCACTGAGTGGGATGAACCGTCTGCCTCAGACTGTGGTTGGCACAGAGCGGGAGGGAAAGTCTGATGAGACAGTGGTTGGCACAGAATGGGATAGACAGTCTGTCTGAGACTTTGGTTGGCACAGAATAGGATGAAAGGTCTGTCTGGGACTGTGGTTGGCACAGAGCGGTAGCGTCAATCTGTCTGAGACTGTGGTTGGCACAGAATGGGATAGACAGTCTGTTTGAGAATGTGGTTGGCACAGAGCGGGAGGGACAGTCCATCTGAGACTGTGGCTGGCATAGAGCAGGAGGGAAAGTTGTCTGAGTCGGTGGTTGGCACAGAGCAGGAGGTACATCCTGTCTGAGATCGTGGTTAGCACAGAGCAGGAGTGACAGTCTGTCTGAGACTGTGGATGGCACAGAATGGGATGAAAAGTCTGCCTGAGACTGTGGTTGGCACAGAGAAGGAGGGACAGTCCGTCTGAGATTGTGGTTGGCACAGGGCAGGAGGGACAGTCTTATGGAGACTGTCTATGGCACAGAATGGGATAGACAGTCTGTTGGAGACTGTGATTGGCACAGAGCGGGAGAGACAGTCTGTCAGAGACTGTGGTTAGCACAGAGCCGCAGGGACAGTCTGTCAGAGACTGTGGTTGGAACTAGACGGGAGGATCAGTCCATCTGAGACTGTGGTTGGCACTGAGCGGGAGGAACCGTCTGCCTCAGACTGTGGTTGGCACAGAGCGGGAGGGACAATCTGTCTGAGACTGTGGTTGGCACAGAGCGGAAGGGAAAGTCCGTCTTAGACTGTGGTTGGCACTGAGCGGGAGGGACAGTCTGTCTTAGACTGTGGTTGGCACAGAGCAGGAGGGACAATCTGTCTGAGACTGTGGTTGGCACAGAGCAGGAGGGAAAGTCCGTCTTAGACTGTGTTTGGCACACAGCGAGAGAGACAGTCTGTCTGAGACTGTTGTTGGCACACAGCAGCAAGGCCATTCTGTCCAAGACTTTGGCTGGCAAATAGCAGGAGGGTCAGTCTGTCTGAGACTGTGGTTGGCACAGAATGGGATAGACATTCTGTCTGAGACTGTGGTTGGCACAGAGCGGGAGTGACAGTCTGTCTGAGATTGTGGTTGGCACAGTGCGTGAGGGACAGACTGTCTGAGACTATGGTTCGCAGAGAGCCGATGGCGCAGTCTGTCTGAGACTGTGGTTGGCACAGAGCGGGAGGGACAGTCTGTCTTAGACTGTGGTTGGCACCGAGCGGGAGGGACAGTCTGATGAGACTGTGGTTGGCACAGAGCATGAGGGACATTCCGTCTGAGACTGTGGTTGGCACAGAGCGGGAGGGACAGTCTGTCTGAGACTGTGGATGGCACAGAATGGGATGAAAAGTCTGCCTGAGACTGTGGTTGGCACAGAGAAGGAGGGACAGTCCGTCTGAGATCGTGGTTGGCATAGGGCAGGAGGGACAGTCTTACTGAGACTGTCCATGGCACAGAATGGGATAGACAGTCTGTTGGAGACTGTGATTGGCACAGAGCGGGAGAGACAGTCTGTCAGAGACTGTGGTTAGCACAGAGCCGCAGGGACAATCTCTCTGAGACTGTGGTTGGAACTAGACGGGAGGATCAGTCCATCTGAGACTGTGGTTGGCACTGAGCGGGAGGAACCGTCTGCCTCAGACTATGGTTGGCACAGAGCGGGAGGGACAATCTGTCTGAGACTGTGGTTGGCACAGAGCGGAAGGGAAAGTCCGTCTTAGACTGTGGTTGGCACTGAGCGGGAGGGACAGTCTGTCTTAGACTGTGGTTGGCACAGAGCAAGAGGGACAATCTGTCTGAGACTGTGGTTGGCACAGAGCAGGAGGGAATGTCCGTCTTAGACTGTGTTTGGCATACAGCGGGAGAGACAGTCTGTCTGAGACTGTGGTTGGCACAGAATGGGATAGACATTCTGTCTGAGACTGTGGTTGGCACAGAGCGGGAGTGACAGTCTGTCTGAGATTGTGGTTGGCACAGTGCGTGAGGGACAGACTGTCTGAGACTATGGTTCACAGAGAGCCGATGGGACAGTCTGTCTGAGACTGTGGTTGGCACAGAGCGGGAGGGACAGTCTGTCTGAGACTTTTGTTGGCACCGAGTGGGAGGGACAGTCTGTCTGAGACTGTGGTTGGCACAGAGTGGGAGGGACAGTCTGTCTGAGACTTTTGTTGGCACCGAGTGGGAGGGACAGTCTGTCTTAGACTGTGGTTGGCACAGAGTGGAAGGGACAGTCTGTCTCAGACTGTAGTTGGCACAGAGCAGGAGGGACAGACTTTCTGAGACTGTGGTTGGCTCAGATGGGGAGGGGCAGACTGTCTGAGACTTTAGTTGACACAAAGCGGGAGGGACTGTCCGTCTGAGACTGTGGTTGGCAGAGAGCAGGAGGGACAGTCTGACTGAGACTGTGGTTGGCACAGAGTGGGAGACACAGTCCGTCTGAGACTGTGGTTTGCACTGAGTGGGAGGGACAATCTGTCCGAGACTGTGGTTGGCACAGAGGAGGAGGGACATTCTGACTGAGACTGTGGTTGGCACGGAGTGGGAGGTACAGTCCGTCTGAGACTATGGTTTGCGCAGAGCATGAGGGACAGTCTGTCTGAGACTGCGGTTCGCAGACAGCAGGAGGGACAGTCTGTCTGTGATTGCAGTTGGCACAGAGCAGGAGGGACCGTCTGTCTGAGACTGTGGTTGGCACAGAATGGGATAGACATTCTGTCCGACACTGTGGTAGGCATAGAAAGGGTTAGACAGTCTGTCTGAGACTGTGGTTGGTACTAGGCGGGAGGGACAGTCCATCTGAGACTGTGGTTGGCACTGAGTGGGATGAACCATCTGCCTCAGACTGTGGTTGGCACAGAGCGGGAGGGAAAGTCTGATGAGACAGTGGTTGGCACAGAATGGGATAGACAGTCTGTCTGAGACTTTGGTTGGCACAGAATAGGATGAAAGGTCTGTCTGGGACTGTGGTTGGCACAGAGCGGTAGCGTCAATCTGTCTGAGACTGTGGTTGGCACAGAATGGGATAGACAGTCTGTTTGAGAATGTGGTTGGCACAGAGCGGGAGGGACAGTCCATCTGACACTGTGGCTGGCATAGAGCAGGAGGGAAAGTTGTCTGAGTCGGTGGTTGGCACAGAGCAGGAGGTACATCCTGTCTGAGATCGTGGTTAGCACAGAGCAGGAGTGACAGTCTGTCTGAGACTGTGGATGGCACAGAATGGGATGAAAAGTCTGCCTGAGACTGTGGTTGGCACAGAGAAGGAGGGACAGTCCGTCTGAGATTGTGGTTGGCACAGGGCAGGAGGGACAGTCTTACGGAGACTGTCTATGGCACAGAATGGGATAGACAGTCTGTTGGAGACTGTGATTGGCACAGAGCGGGAGAGACAGTCTGTCAGAGACTGTGGTTAGCACAGAGCCGCAGGGACAATCTCTCTGAGACTGTGGTTGGAACTAGACGGGAGGATCAGTCCATCTGAGACTGTGGTTGGCACTGAGCGGGAGGAACCGTCTGCCTCAGACTGTGGTTGGCACAGAGCGGGAGGGACAATCTGTCTGAGACTGTGGTTGGCACAGAGCGGAAGGGAAAGTCCGTCTTAGACTGTGGTTGGCACTGAGCGGGAGGGACAGTCTGTCTTAGACTGTGGTTGGCACAGAGCAGGAGGGAAAGTCCGTCTTAGACTGTGTTTGGCACACAGCGGGAGAGACAGTCTGTCTGAGACTGTTGTTGGCACACAGCAGCAAGGCCATTCTGTCCAAGACTTTGGCTGGCAAATAGCAGGAGGGTCAGTCTGTCTGAGACTGTGGTTGGCACAGAATGGGATAGACATTCTGTCTGAGACTGTGGTTGGCACAGAGCGGGAGTGACAGTCTGTCTGAGATTGTGGTTGGCACAGTGCGTGAGGGACAGACTGTCTGAGACTATGGTTCACAGAGAGCCGATGGCAGAGTATGTCTGAGACTGTGGTTGGCACAGAGCGGGAGGGACAGTCTGTCTTAGACTGTGGTTGGCACAGAGCGGGAGGGACAGTCTGATGAGACTGTGGTTGGCACAGAGCATGAGGGACATTCCGTCTGAGACTGTGGTTGGCACAGAGCGGGAGGGACAGTCTGTCTGAGACTGTGGATGGCACAGAATGGGATGAAAAGTCTGCCTGAGACTGTGGTTGGCAAAGAGAAGGAGGGACAGTCCATCTGAGATCGTGGTTGGCATAGGGCAGGAGGGACAGTCTTACTGAGACTGTCCATGGCACAGAATGGGATAGACAGTCTGTTGGAGACTGTGATTGGCACAGAGCGGGAGAGACAGTCTGTCAGAGACTGTGGTTAGCACAGAGCCGCAGGGACAATCTCTCTGAGACTGTGGTTGGAACTAGACGGGAGGATCAGTCCATCTGAGACTGTGGTTGGCACTGAGCGGGAGGAACCGTCTGCCTCAGACTGTGGTTGGCACAGAGCGGGAGGGACAATCTGTCTGAGACTGTGGTTGGCACAGAGCGGAAGGGAAAGTCCGTCTTAGACTGTGGTTGGCACTGAGTGGGAGGGATAGTCTGTCTTAGACTGTGGTTGGCACAGAGCAGGAGGGACAATCTGTCTGAGACTGTGGTTGGCACAGAGCAGGAGGGAATGTCCGTCTTAGACTGTGTTTGGCATACAGCGGGAGAGACAGTCTGTCTGAGACTGTGGTTGGCACAGAATGGGATAGACATTCTGTCTGAGACTGTGGTTGGCACAGAAGGGAGTGACAGTCTGTCTGAGATTGTGGTTGGCACAGTGCGTGAGGGACAGACTGTCTGAGACTATGGTTCACAGAGAGCCGATGGGACAGTCTGTCTGAGACTGTGGTTGGCACAGAGCGGGAGGGACAGTCTGTCTGAGACTTTTGTTGGCACCGAGTGGGAGGGACAGTCTGTCTGAGACTGTGGTTGGCACAGAGTGGAAGGGACAGTCTGTCTCAGACTGTAGTTGGCACAGAGCAGGAGGGACAGACTTTCTGAGACTGTGGTTGGCTCAGATGGGGAGGGGCAGACTGTCTGAGACTTTGGTTGACACAAAGCGGGAGGGACTGTCCGTCTGAGACTGTGGTTGGCACAGAGCAGGAGGGACAGTCTGACTGAGACTGTGGTTGGCACAGAGTGGGAGACACAGTCCGTCTGAGACTGTGGTTTGCACTGAGTGGGAGGGACAATCTGTCCGAGACTGTGGTTGGCACAGAGGAGGAGGGACATTCTGACTGAGACTGTGGTTGGCACGGAGTGGGAGGTACAGTCCGTCTGAGACTATGGTTTGAGCAGAGCATGAGGGAAAGTCTGTCTGAGACTGTGGTTCGCAGACAGCGGGAGGGACAGTCTGTCTGTGATTGCAGTTGGCACAGAGCAGGAGGGACCGTCTGTCTGAGACTGTGGTTGGCACAGAATGGGATAGACATTCTGTCCGACACTGTGGTAGGCATAGAAAGGGTTAGACAGTCTGTCTGAGACTGTGGTTGGTACTAGGCGGGAGGGACAGTCCATCTGAGACTGTGGTTGGCACTGAGTGGGATGAACCGTCTGCCTCAGACTGTGGTTGGCACAGAGCGTGAGGGAAAGTCTGATGAGACAGTGGTTGGCACAGAATGGGATAGACAGTCTGTCTGAGACTTTGGTTGGCACAGAATAGGATGAAAGGTCTGTCTGGGACTGTGGTTGGCACAGAGCGGTAGCGTCAATCTGTCTGAGACTGTGGTTGGCACAGAATGGGATAGACAGTCTGTTTGAGAATGTGGTTGGCACAGAGCGGGAGGGACAGTCCATCTGAGACTGTGGCTGGCATAGAGCAGGAGGGAAAGTTGTCTGAGTCGGTGGTTGGCACAGAGCAGGAGGTACATCCTGTCTGAGATCGTGGTTAGCACAGAGCAGGAGTGACAGTCTGTCTGAGACTGTGGATGGCACAGAATGGGATGAAAAGTCTGCCTGAGACTGTGGTTGGCACAGAGAAGGAGGGACAGTCCGTCTGAGATTGTGGTTGGCACAGGGCAGGAGGGACAGTCTTACGGAGACTGTCTATGGCACAGAATGGGATAGACAGTCTGTTGGAGACTGTGATTGGCACAGAGCGGGAGAGACAGTCTGTCAGAGACTGTGGTTAGCACAGAGCCGCAGGGACAATCTCTCTGAGACTGTGGTTGGAACTAGACGGGAGGATCAGTCCATCTGAGACTGTGGTTGGCACTGAGCGGGAGGAACCGTCTGCCTCAGACTGTGGTTGGCACAGAGCGGGAGGGACAATCTGTCTGAGACTGTGGTTGGCACAGAGCGGAAGGGAAAGTCCGTCTTAGACTGTGGTTGGCACTGAGCGGGAGGGACAGTCTGTCTTAGACTGTGGTTGGCACAGAGCAGGAGGGACAATCTGTCTGAGACTGTGGTTGGCACAGAGCAGGAGGGAAAGTCCGTCTTAGACTGTGTTTGGCACACAGCGGGAGAGACAGTCTGTCTGAGACTGTTGTTGGCACACAGCAGCAAGGCCATTCTGTCCAAGACTTTGGCTGGCAAATAGCAGGAGGGTCAGTCTGTCTGAGACTGTGGTTGGCACAGAATGGGATAGACATTCTGTCTGAGACTGTGGTTGGCACAGAGCGGGAGTGACAGTCTGTCTGAGATTGTGGTTGGCACAGTGCGTGAGGGACAGACTGTCTGAGACTATGGTTCACAGAGAGCCGATGGCAGAGTATGTCTGAGACTGTGGTTGGCACAGAGCGGGAGGGACAGTCTGTCTTAGACTGTGGTTGGCACAGAGCGGGAGGGACAGTCTGATGAGACTGTGGTTGGCACAGAGCATGAGGGACATTCCGTCTGAGACTGTGGTTGGCACAGAGCGGGAGGGACAGTCTGTCTGAGACTGTGGATGGCACAGAATGGGATGAAAAGTCTGCCTGAGACTGTGGTTGGCAAAGAGAAGGAGGGACAGTCCATCTGAGATCGTGGTTGGCATAGGGCAGGAGGGACAGTCTTACTGAGACTGTCCATGGCACAGAATGGGATAGACAGTCTGTTGGAGACTGTGATTGGCACAGAGCGGGAGAGACAGTCTGTCAGAGACTGTGGTTAGCACAGAGCCGCAGGGACAATCTCTCTGAGACTGTGGTTGGAACTAGACGGGAGGATCAGTCCATCTGAGACTGTGGTTGGCACTGAGCGGGAGGAACCGTCTGCCTCAGACTGTGGTTGGCACAGAGCGGGAGGGACAATCTGTCTGAGACTGTGGTTGGCACAGAGCGGAAGGGAAAGTCCGTCTTAGACTGTGGTTGGCACTGAGTGGGAGGGACAGTCTGTCTTAGACTGTGGTTGGCACAGAGCAGGAGGGACAATCTGTCTGAGACTGTGGTTGGCACAGAGCAGGAGGGAATGTCCGTCTTAGACTGTGTTTGGCATACAGCGGGAGAGACAGTCTGTCTGAGACTGTGGTTGGCACAGAATGGGATAGACATTCTGTCTGAGACTGTGGTTGGCACAGAGCGGGAGTGACAGTCTGTCTGAGATTGTGGTTGGCACAGTGCGTGAGGGACAGACTGTCTGAGACTATGGTTCACAGAGAGCCGATGGGACAGTCTGTCTGAGACTGTGGTTGGCACAGAGCGGGAGGGACAGTCTGTCTGAGACTTTGGTTGGCACCGAGTGGGAGGGACAGTCTGTCTGAGACTGTGGTTGGCACAGAGTGGAAGGGACAGTCTGTCTCAGACTGTAGTTGGCACAGAGCAGGAGGGACAGACTTTCTGAGACTGTGGTTGGCTCAGATGGGGAGGGGCAGACTGTCTGAGACTTTGGTTGACACAAAGCGGGAGGGACTGTCCGTCTGAGACTGTGGTTGGCACAGAGCAGGAGGGACAGTCTGACTGAGACTGTGGTTGGCACAGAGTGGGAGACACAGTCCGTCTGAGACTGTGGTTTGCACTGAGTGGGAGGGACAATCTGTCCGAGACTGTGGTTGGCACAGAGGAGGAGGGACATTCTGACTGAGACTGTGGTTGGCACGGAGTGGGAGGTACAGTCCGTCTGAGACTATGGTTTGAGCAGAGCATGAGGGAAAGTCTGTCTGAGACTGTGGTTCGCAGACAGCGGGAGGGACAGTCTGTCTGTGATTGCAGTTGGCACAGAGCAGGAGGGACCGTCTGTCTGAGACTGTGGTTGGCACAGAATGGGATAGACATTCTGTCCGACACTGTGGTAGGCATAGAAAGGGTTAGACAGTCTGTCTGAGACTGTGGTTGGTACTAGGCGGGAGGGACAGTCCATCTGAGACTGTGGTTGGCACTGAGCGGGATGAACCGTCTGCCTCAGACTGTGGTTGGCACAGAGCGTGAGGGAAAGTCTGATGAGACAGTGGTTGGCACAGAATGGGATAGACAGTCTGTCTGAGACTTTGGTTGGCACAGAATAGGATGAAAGGTCTGTCTGGGACTGTGGTTGGCACAGAGCGGTAGCGTCAATCTGTCTGAGACTGTGGTTGGCACAGAATGGGATAGACAGTCTGTTTGAGAATGTGGTTGGCACAGAGCGGGAGGGACAGTCCATCTGAGACTGTGGCTGGCATAGAGCAGGAGGGAAAGTTGTCTGAGTCGGTGGTTGGCACAGAGCAGGAGGTACATCCTGTCTGAGATCGTGGTTAGCACAGAGCAGGAGTGACAGTCTGTCTGAGACTGTGGATGGCACAGAATGGGATGAAAAGTCTGCCTGAGACTGTGGTTGGCACAGAGAAGGAGGGACAGTCCGTCTGAGATTGTGGTTGGCACAGGGCAGGAGGGACAGTCTTACGGAGACTGTCTATGGCACAGAATGGGATAGACAGTCTGTTGGAGACTGTGATTGGCACAGAGCGGGAGAGACAGTCTGTCAGAGACTGTGGTTAGCACAGAGCCGCAGGGACAATCTCTCTGAGACTGTGGTTGGAACTAGACGGGAGGATCAGTCCATCTGAGACTGTGGTTGGCACTGAGCGGGAGGAACCGTCTGCCTCAGACTGTGGTTGGCACAGAGCGGGAGGGACAATCTGTCTGAGACTGTGGTTGGCACAGAGCGGAAGGGAAAGTCCGTCTTAGGCTGTGGTTGGCACTGAGCGGGAGGGACAGTCTGTCTTAGACTGTGGTTGGCACAGAGCAGGAGGGACAATCTGTCTGAGACTGTGGTTGGCACAGAGCAGGAGGGAAAGTCCGTCTTAGACTGTGTTTGGCACACAGCGGGAGAGACAGTCTGTCTGAGACTGTTGTTGGCACACAGCAGCAAGGCCATTCTGTCCAAGACTTTGGCTGGCAAATAGCAGGAGGGTCAGTCTGTCTGAGACTGTGGTTGGCACAGAATGGGATAGACATTCTGTCTGAGACTGTGGTTGGCACAGAGCGGGAGTGACAGTCTGTCTGAGATTGTGGTTGGCACAGTGCGTGAGGGACAGACTGTCTGAGACTATGGTTCCCAGAGAGCCGATGGGACAGTCTGTCTGAGACTGTGGTTGGCACAGAGCGGGAGGGACAGTCTGTCTGAGACTTTGGTTGGCACCGAGTGGGAGGGACAGTCTGTCTGAGACGGTGGTTGGCACAGAGTGGAAGGGACAGTCTGTCTCAGACTGTAGTTGGCACAGAGCAGGAGGGACAGACAGTCTGAGACTGTGGTTGGCTCAGATGGGGAGGGGCAGACTGTCTGAGACTTTAGTTGACACAAAGCGGGAGGGACAGTCCGTCTGAGACTGTGGTTGGCACAGAGCAGGAGGGACAGTCTGACTGAGACTGTGGTTGGCACAGAGTGGGAGACACAGTCCGTCTGAGACTATGGTTGGCACTGAGTGGGAGGGACAATCTGTCTGAGACTGTGGTTGGCACAGAGGAGGAGGGACATTCTGACTGAGACTGTGGTTGGCACGGAGTGGGTGGTACAGTCCGTCTGAGACTATGGTTTGCGCAGAGCATGAGGGACAGTCTGTCTGAGACTGTGGTTCACAGTCAGCGGGAGGGACAGTCTGTCTGTGATTGCAGTTGGCACAGAGCAGGAGGGACCGTCTGTCTGAGACTGTGGTTGGCACAGAATGGGATAGACATTCTGTCCGACACTGTGGTAGTCATAGAAAGGGTTAGACAGTCTGTCTGAGACTGTGGTTGGAACTAGGCGGGATGGACAGTCCATCTGAGACTGTGGTTGGCACTGAGCGGGATGAACCGTCTGCCTCAGACTGTGGTTGGCACAGAGCGGGAGGGACAATCTGTCTGAGACTGTGGTTGGCACAGAGCAGGAGGGATAGTCCGTCTTAGACTGTGGTTGGCACTGAGCGGGAGGGACAGTCTGTCTTAGACTGTGGTTGGCACAGAGCGGGAGGGAAAGTCTGATGAGACTGTGGTTGGCACAGAGCCTGAGGGACTTTCCGTCTGAGACTGTGGCTGGCACAGAGCGGGAGGGACAGTCTGATGAGACTGTTGTTGGCACAGAGCAGGAGGGACATTCCTTCTGAGACTGTGGTTGGCACAGAGCGGGAGGGACAGCCTGTCCGAGACTTTGGTTGGCACAGAACAGGAGGGACCATCTGTCTGAGACTGTTTTTGGCACAGAATGGGACAGACAGTCTGTCTGAGACTTTGGTTGGCACAGAGTGGGAGAGACAGTCCATCTGAGACTGTGGTTGGCACAAAGCGGTAGCGACAATCTGTCTGAGACTGTGGTTGGCACAGAATGGGATAGACAGTCCGTCTTAGACTGTGTTTGGCACACAGCGGGAGAGACAGTCTGTCTGAGACTGTTGTTGGCACACAGCAGCAAGGCCATTCTGTCCAAGACTTTGGCTGGCAAATAGCAGGAGGGTCAGTCTGTCTGAGACTGTGGTTGGCACAGAATGGGATAGACATTCTGTCTGAGACTGTGGTTGGCACAGAGCGGGAGTGACAGTCTGTCTGAGATTGTGGTTGGCACAGTGCGTGAGGGACAGACTGTCTGAGACTATGGTTCACAGAGAGCCGATGGCAGAGTATGTCTGAGACTGTGGTTGGCACAGAGCGGGAGGGACAGTCTGTCTTAGACTGTGGTTGGCACAGAGCGGGAGGGACAGTCTGATGAGACTGTGGTTGGCACAGAGCATGAGGGACATTCCGTCTGAGACTGTGGTTGGCACAGAGCGGGAGGGACAGTCTGTCTGAGACTGTGGATGGCACAGAATGGGATGAAAAGTCTGCCTGAGACTGTGGTTGGCAAAGAGAAGGAGGGACAGTCCATCTGAGATCGTGGTTGGCATAGGGCAGGAGGGACAGTCTTACTGAGACTGTCCATGGCACAGAATGGGATAGACAGTCTGTTGGAGACTGTGATTGGCACAGAGCGGGAGAGACAGTCTGTCAGAGACTGTGGTTAGCACAGAGCCGCAGGGACAATCTCTCTGAGACTGTGGTTGGAACTAGACGGGAGGATCAGTCCATCTGAGACTGTGGTTGGCACTGAGCGGGAGGAACCGTCTGCCTCAGACTGTGGTTGGCACAGAGCGGGAGGGACAATCTGTCTGAGACTGTGGTTGGCACAGAGCGGAAGGGAAAGTCCGTCTTAGACTGTGGTTGGCACTGAGTGGGAGGGACAGTCTGTCTTAGACTGTGGTTGGCACAGAGCAGGAGGGACAATCTGTCTGAGACTGTGGTTGGCACAGAGCAGGAGGGAATGTCCGTCTTAGACTGTGTTTGGCATACAGCGGGAGAGACAGTCTGTCTGAGACTGTGGTTGGCACAGAATGGGATAGACATTCTGTCTGAGACTGTGGTTGGCACAGAGCGGGAGTGACAGTCTGTCTGAGATTGTGGTTGGCACAGTGCGTGAGGGACAGACTGTCTGAGACTATGGTTCACAGAGAGCCGATGGGACAGTCTGTCTGAGACTGTGGTTGGCACAGAGCGGGAGGGACAGTCTGTCTGAGACTTTGGTTGGCACCGAGTGGGAGGGACAGTCTGTCTGAGACTGTGGTTGGCACAGAGTGGAAGGGACAGTCTGTCTCAGACTGTAGTTGGCACAGAGCAGGAGGGACAGACTTTCTGAGACTGTGGTTGGCTCAGATGGGGAGGGGCAGACTGTCTGAGACTTTGGTTGACACAAAGCGGGAGGGACTGTCCGTCTGAGACTGTGGTTGGCACAGAGCAGGAGGGACAGTCTGACTGAGACTGTGGTTGGCACAGAGTGGGAGACACAGTCCGTCTGAGACTGTGGTTTGCACTGAGTGGGAGGGACAATCTGTCCGAGACTGTGGTTGGCACAGAGGAGGAGGGACATTCTGACTGAGACTGTGGTTGGCACGGAGTGGGAGGTACAGTCCGTCTGAGACTATGGTTTGAGCAGAGCATGAGGGAAAGTCTGTCTGAGACTGTGGTTCGCAGACAGCGGGAGGGACAGTCTGTCTGTGATTGCAGTTGGCACAGAGCAGGAGGGACCGTCTGTCTGAGACTGTGGTTGGCACAGAATGGGATAGACATTCTGTCCGACACTGTGGTAGGCATAGAAAGGGTTAGACAGTCTGTCTGAGACTGTGGTTGGTACTAGGCGGGAGGGACAGTCCATCTGAGACTGTGGTTGGCACTGAGCGGGATGAACCGTCTGCCTCAGACTGTGGTTGGCACAGAGCGTGAGGGAAAGTCTGATGAGACAGTGGTTGGCACAGAATGGGATAGACAGTCTGTCTGAGACTTTGGTTGGCACAGAATAGGATGAAAGGTCTGTCTGGGACTGTGGTTGGCACAGAGCGGTAGCGTCAATCTGTCTGAGACTGTGGTTGGCACAGAATGGGATAGACAGTCTGTTTGAGAATGTGGTTGGCACAGAGCGGGAGGGACAGTCCATCTGAGACTGTGGCTGGCATAGAGCAGGAGGGAAAGTTGTCTGAGTCGGTGGTTGGCACAGAGCAGGAGGTACATCCTGTCTGAGATCGTGGTTAGCACAGAGCAGGAGTGACAGTCTGTCTGAGACTGTGGATGGCACAGAATGGGATGAAAAGTCTGCCTGAGACTGTGGTTGGCACAGAGAAGGAGGGACAGTCCGTCTGAGATTGTGGTTGGCACAGGGCAGGAGGGACAGTCTTACGGAGACTGTCTATGGCACAGAATGGGATAGACAGTCTGTTGGAGACTGTGATTGGCACAGAGCGGGAGAGACAGTCTGTCAGAGACTGTGGTTAGCACAGAGCCGCAGGGACAATCTCTCTGAGACTGTGGTTGGAACTAGACGGGAGGATCAGTCCATCTGAGACTGTGGTTGGCACTGAGCGGGAGGAACCGTCTGCCTCAGACTGTGGTTGGCACAGAGCGGGAGGGACAATCTGTCTGAGACTGTGGTTGGCACAGAGCGGAAGGGAAAGTCCGTCTTAGGCTGTGGTTGGCACTGAGCGGGAGGGACAGTCTGTCTTAGACTGTGGTTGGCACAGAGCAGGAGGGACAATCTGTCTGAGACTGTGGTTGGCACAGAGCAGGAGGGATAGTCCGTCTTAGACTGTGGTTGGCACTGAGCGGGAGGGACAGTCTGTCTTAGACTGTGGTTGGCACAGAGCGGGAGGGAAAGTCTGATGAGACTGTGGTTGGCACAGAGCCTGAGGGACTTTCCGTCTGAGACTGTGGCTGGCACAGAGCGGGAGGGACAGTCTGATGAGACTGTTGTTGGCACAGAGCAGGAGGGACATTCCTTCTGAGACTGTGGTTGGCACAGAGCGGGAGGGACAGCCTGTCCGAGACTTTGGTTGGCACAGAACAGGAGGGACCATCTGTCTGAGACTGTTTTTGGCACAGAATGGGACAGACAGTCTGTCTGAGACTTTGGTTGGCACAGAGTGGGAGAGACAGTCCATCTGAGACTGTGGTTGGCACAAAGCGGTAGCGACAATCTGTCTGAGACTGTGGTTGGCACAGAATGGGATAGACAGTCCGTCTTAGACTGTGTTTGGCACACAGCGGGAGAGACAGTCTGTCTGAGACTGTTGTTGGCACACAGCAGCAAGGCCATTCTGTCCAAGACTTTGGCTGGCAAATAGCAGGAGGGTCAGTCTGTCTGAGACTGTGGTTGGCACAGAATGGGATAGACATTCTGTCTGAGACTGTGGTTGGCACAGAGCGGGAGTGACAGTCTGTCTGAGATTGTGGTTGGCACAGTGCGTGAGGGACAGACTGTCTGAGACTATGGTTCACAGAGAGCCGATGGCAGAGTATGTCTGAGACTGTGGTTGGCACAGAGCGGGAGGGACAGTCTGTCTTAGACTGTGGTTGGCACAGAGCGGGAGGGACAGTCTGATGAGACTGTGGTTGGCACAGAGCATGAGGGACATTCCGTCTGAGACTGTGGTTGGCACAGAGCGGGAGGGACAGTCTGTCTGAGACTGTGGATGGCACAGAATGGGATGAAAAGTCTGCCTGAGACTGTGGTTGGCAAAGAGAAGGAGGGACAGTCCATCTGAGATCGTGGTTGGCATAGGGCAGGAGGGACAGTCTTACTGAGACTGTCCATGGCACAGAATGGGATAGACAGTCTGTTGGAGACTGTGATTGGCACAGAGCGGGAGAGACAGTCTGTCAGAGACTGTGGTTAGCACAGAGCCGCAGGGACAATCTCTCTGAGACTGTGGTTGGAACTAGACGGGAGGATCAGTCCATCTGAGACTGTGGTTGGCACTGAGCGGGAGGAACCGTCTGCCTCAGACTGTGGTTGGCACAGAGCGGGAGGGACAATCTGTCTGAGACTGTGGTTGGCACAGAGCGGAAGGGAAAGTCCGTCTTAGACTGTGGTTGGCACTGAGTGGGAGGGACAGTCTGTCTTAGACTGTGGTTGGCACAGAGCAGGAGGGACAATCTGTCTGAGACTGTGGTTGGCACAGAGCAGGAGGGAATGTCCGTCTTAGACTGTGTTTGGCATACAGCGGGAGAGACAGTCTGTCTGAGACTGTGGTTGGCACAGAATGGGATAGACATTCTGTCTGAGACTGTGGTTGGCACAGAGCGGGAGTGACAGTCTGTCTGAGATTGTGGTTGGCACAGTGCGTGAGGGACAGACTGTCTGAGACTATGGTTCACAGAGAGCCGATGGGACAGTCTGTCTGAGACTGTGGTTGGCACAGAGCGGGAGGGACAGTCTGTCTGAGACTTTGGTTGGCACCGAGTGGGAGGGACAGTCTGTCTGAGACTGTGGTTGGCACAGAGTGGAAGGGACAGTCTGTCTCAGACTGTAGTTGGCACAGAGCAGGAGGGACAGACTTTCTGAGACTGTGGTTGGCTCAGATGGGGAGGGGCAGACTGTCTGAGACTTTGGTTGACACAAAGCGGGAGGGACTGTCCGTCTGAGACTGTGGTTGGCACAGAGCAGGAGGGACAGTCTGACTGAGACTGTGGTTGGCACAGAGTGGGAGACACAGTCCGTCTGAGACTGTGGTTTGCACTGAGTGGGAGGGACAATCTGTCCGAGACTGTGGTTGGCACAGAGGAGGAGGGACATTCTGACTGAGACTGTGGTTGGCACGGAGTGGGAGGTACAGTCCGTCTGAGACTATGGTTTGAGCAGAGCATGAGGGAAAGTCTGTCTGAGACTGTGGTTCGCAGACAGCGGGAGGGACAGTCTGTCTGTGATTGCAGTTGGCACAGAGCAGGAGGGACCGTCTGTCTGAGACTGTGGTTGGCACAGAATGGGATAGACATTCTGTCCGACACTGTGGTAGGCATAGAAAGGGTTAGACAGTCTGTCTGAGACTGTGGTTGGTACTAGGCGGGAGGGACAGTCCATCTGAGACTGTGGTTGGCACTGAGCGGGATGAACCGTCTGCCTCAGACTGTGGTTGGCACAGAGCGTGAGGGAAAGTCTGATGAGACAGTGGTTGGCACAGAATGGGATAGACAGTCTGTCTGAGACTTTGGTTGGCACAGAATAGGATGAAAGGTCTGTCTGGGACTGTGGTTGGCACAGAGCGGTAGCGTCAATCTGTCTGAGACTGTGGTTGGCACAGAATGGGATAGACAGTCTGTTTGAGAATGTGGTTGGCACAGAGCGGGAGGGACAGTCCATCTGAGACTGTGGCTGGCATAGAGCAGGAGGGAAAGTTGTCTGAGTCGGTGGTTGGCACAGAGCAGGAGGTACATCCTGTCTGAGATCGTGGTTAGCACAGAGCAGGAGTGACAGTCTGTCTGAGACTGTGGATGGCACAGAATGGGATGAAAAGTCTGCCTGAGACTGTGGTTGGCACAGAGAAGGAGGGACAGTCCGTCTGAGATTGTGGTTGGCACAGGGCAGGAGGGACAGTCTTACGGAGACTGTCTATGGCACAGAATGGGATAGACAGTCTGTTGGAGACTGTGATTGGCACAGAGCGGGAGAGACAGTCTGTCAGAGACTGTGGTTAGCACAGAGCCGCAGGGACAATCTCTCTGAGACTGTGGTTGGAACTAGACGGGAGGATCAGTCCATCTGAGACTGTGGTTGGCACTGAGCGGGAGGAACCGTCTGCCTCAGACTGTGGTTGGCACAGAGCGGGAGGGACAATCTGTCTGAGACTGTGGTTGGCACAGAGCGGAAGGGAAAGTCCGTCTTAGGCTGTGGTTGGCACTGAGCGGGAGGGACAGTCTGTCTTAGACTGTGGTTGGCACAGAGCAGGAGGGACAATCTGTCTGAGACTGTGGTTGGCACAGAGCAGGAGGGAAAGTCCGTCTTAGACTGTGTTTGGCACACAGCGGGAGAGACAGTCTGTCTGAGACTGTTGTTGGCACACAGCAGCAAGGCCATTCTGTCCAAGACTTTGGCTGGCAAATAGCAGGAGGGTCAGTCTGTCTGAGACTGTGGTTGGCACAGAATGGGATAGACATTCTGTCTGAGACTGTGGTTGGCACAGAGCGGGAGTGACAGTCTGTCTGAGATTGTGGTTGGCACAGTGCGTGAGGGACAGACTGTCTGAGACTATGGTTCCCAGAGAGCCGATGGGACAGTCTGTCTGAGACTGTGGTTGGCACAGAGCGGGAGGGACAGTCTGTCTGAGACTTTGGTTGGCACCGAGTGGGAGGGACAGTCTGTCTGAGACGGTGGTTGGCACAGAGTGGAAGGGACAGTCTGTCTCAGACTGTAGTTGGCACAGAGCAGGAGGGACAGACAGTCTGAGACTGTGGTTGGCTCAGATGGGGAGGGGCAGACTGTCTGAGACTTTAGTTGACACAAAGCGGGAGGGACAGTCCGTCTGAGACTGTGGTTGGCACAGAGCAGGAGGGACAGTCTGACTGAGACTGTGGTTGGCACAGAGTGGGAGACACAGTCCGTCTGAGACTATGGTTGGCACTGAGTGGGAGGGACAATCTGTCTGAGACTGTGGTTGGCACAGAGGAGGAGGGACATTCTGACTGAGACTGTGGTTGGCACGGAGTGGGTGGTACAGTCCGTCTGAGACTATGGTTTGCGCAGAGCATGAGGGACAGTCTGTCTGAGACTGTGGTTCACAGTCAGCGGGAGGGACAGTCTGTCTGTGATTGCAGTTGGCACAGAGCAGGAGGGACCGTCTGTCTGAGACTGTGGTTGGCACAGAATGGGATAGACATTCTGTCCGACACTGTGGTAGTCATAGAAAGGGTTAGACAGTCTGTCTGAGACTGTGGTTGGAACTAGGCGGGATGGACAGTCCATCTGAGACTGTGGTTGGCACTGAGCGGGATGAACCGTCTGCCTCAGACTGTGGTTGGCACAGAGCGGGAGGGACAATCTGTCTGAGACTGTGGTTGGCACAGAGCAGGAGGGATAGTCCGTCTTAGACTGTGGTTGGCACTGAGCGGGAGGGACAGTCTGTCTTAGACTGTGGTTGGCACAGAGCGGGAGGGAAAGTCTGATGAGACTGTGGTTGGCACAGAGCCTGAGGGACTTTCCGTCTGAGACTGTGGCTGGCACAGAGCGGGAGGGACAGTCTGATGAGACTGTTGTTGGCACAGAGCAGGAGGGACATTCCTTCTGAGACTGTGGTTGGCACAGAGCGGGAGGGACAGCCTGTCCGAGACTTTGGTTGGCACAGAACAGGAGGGACCATCTGTCTGAGACTGTTTTTGGCACAGAATGGGACAGACAGTCTGTCTGAGACTTTGGTTGGCACAGAGTGGGAGAGACAGTCCATCTGAGACTGTGGTTGGCACAAAGCGGTAGCGACAATCTGTCTGAGACTGTGGTTGGCACAGAATGGGATAGACAGTCCGTTTCAGACTGTGGTTGGCACACAGCCGTAGGGACTGTCCGACTGAGACTGTCTATGGCACAGAATGGGATAGACAGTCTGTTGGAGACAGTGATTGGCACAGAGCGGGAGAGACAGTCTGTCAGAGACTGTGGTTAGCACAGAGCCGGAGGGACAATCTGTCTGAGACTGTGGTTGGCACTAGGCGGGAGGGACAGTCCATCTGAGACTGTGGTTGGCACTGAGCAGGAGGGACAATCTGTCTGAGACTGTGGTTGGCACAGAGCGGGAGGGAAAGTCTGATGAGACTGTCTATGGCACAGAATGGGATAGACAGTCTGTCTGAGACTTTGGTTGGCACAGAATAGGATGAAAGGTCTGTCTGGGACTGTGGTTGGCACAGAGCGGTAGCGTCAATCTGTCTGAGACTGTGGTTGGCACTGAATGGGATAGACAGTCTGTTTGAGACTGTGGTTGGCACAGAGCGGGAGGGACAGTCCATCTGAGACTGTGGCTGGCATAGAGCGGGAGGGAAAGTTGTCTGAGTCGGTGGTTGGCACAGAGCAGGAAGTACATCCTGTCTGAGATCGTGGTTAGCACAGAGCAGGAGTGACAGTCTGTCTGAGACTGTGGATGGCACAGAATGCGATGAAAAGTCTGCCTGAGACTGTGGTTGGCACAGAGAAGGAGGGACAGTCCGTCTGAGATCGTGGTTGGCACAGGGCAGGAGGGACAGTCTTACTGAGACTGTCTATGGCACAGAATGGGATAGACATTCTGTCCGACACTGTAGTAGTCATAGAAAGGGTTAGACAGTCTGTCTGAGTCTGTGGTTGGAACTAGGCGGGAGGGACAGTCCATCTGAGACTGTGGTTGGCACTGAGCGGGATGAACCGTCTGCCTCAGACTGTGGTTGGCACAGAGCGGGAGGGACAATCTGTCTGAGACTGTGGTTGGCACAGAGTGGGAGACACAGTCCGTCTGAGACTGTGGTTTGCACTGAGTGGGAGGGACAATCTGTCCGAGACTGTGGTTGGCACAGAGGAGGAGGGACATTCTGACTGACACTGTGGTTGGCACGGAGTGGGAGGTACAGTCCGTCTGAGACTATGGTTTGCGCAGAGCATGAGGGACAGTCTGTCTGAGACTGTGGTTTGCAGACAGCGGGAGGGACAGTCTGTCTGTGATTGCAGTTGGCACAGAGCAGGAGGGACCGTCTGTCTGAGACTGTGGTTGGCTCAGAATGGGATAGACATTCTGTCCGACACTGTGGTAGGCATAGAAAGGGTTAGACAGTCTGTCTGAGACTGTGGTTGGTACTAGGCAGGAGGGACAGTCCATCTGAGACTGTGGTTGGCACTGAGTGGGATGAACCGTCTGCCTCAGACTGTGGTTGGCACAGAGCGGGAGGGAAAGTCTGATGAGACAGTGGTTGGCACAGAATGGGATAGACAGTCTGTCTGAGACTTTGGTTGGCACAGAATAGGATGAAAGGTCTGTCTGGGACTGTGGTTGGCACAGAGCGGTAGCGTCAATCTGTCTGAGACTGTGTTTGGCACAGAATGGGATAGACAGTCTGTTTGAGAATGTGGTTGGCACAGAGCGGGAGGGACAGTCCATCTGAGACTGTGGCTGGCATAGAGCAGGAGGGAAAGTTGTCTGAGTCGGTGGTTGGCACAGAGCAGGAGGTACATCCTGTCTGAGATCGTGGTTAGCACAGAGCAGGAGTGACAGTCTGTCTGAGACTGTGGATGGCACAGAATGGGATGAAAAGTCTGCCTGAGACTGTGGTTGGCACAGAGAAGGAGGGACAGTCCGTCTGAGATTGTGGTTGGCACAGGGCAGGAGGGACAGTCTTACGGAGACTGTCTATGGCACAGAATGGGATAGACAGTCTGTTGGAGACTGTGATTGGCACAGAGCGGGAGAGTCAGTCTGTCAGAGACTGTGGTTAGCACAGAGCCGCAGGGACAATCTCTCTGAGACTGTGGTTGGAACTAGACGGGAGGATCAGTCCATCTGAGACTGTGGTTGGCACTGAGCGGGAGGAACCGTCTGCCTCAGACTGTGGTTGGCACAGAGCGGGAGGGACAATCTGTCTGAGACTGTGGTTGGCACAGAGCGGAAGGGAAAGTCCGTCTTAGACTGTGTTTGGCACTGAGCGGGAGGGACAGTCTGTCTTAGACTGTGGTTGGCACAGAGCAGGAGGGACAATCTGTCTGAGACTGTGGTTGGCACAGAGCAGGAGGGAAAGTCCGTCTTAGACTGTGTTTGGCACACAGCGGGAGAGACAGTCTGTCTGAGACTGTTGTTGGCACACAGCAGCAAGGCCATTCTGTCCAAGACTTTGGCTGGCAAATAGCAGGAGGGTCAGTCTGTCTGAGACTGTGGTTGGCACAGAATGGGATAGACATTCTGTCTGAGACTGTGGTTGGCACAGAGCGGGAGTGACAGTCTGTCTAAGATTGTGGTTGGCACAGTGCGTGAGGGACAGACTGTCTGAGACTATGGTTCACAGAGAGCCGATGGCACAGTCTGTCTGAGACTGTGGTTGGCACAGAGCGGGAGGGACAGTCTGTCTTAGACTGTGGTTGGCACAGAGCGGGAGGGACAGTCTGATGAGACTGTGGTTGGCACAGAGCATGAGGGACATTCCGTCTGAGACTGTGGTTGGCACAGAGCGGGAGGGACAGTCTGACTGAGACTGTGGTTGGCACAGAGCCGCAGGGACAATCTCTCTGAGACTGTGGTTGGAACTAGACGGGAGGATCAGTCCATCTGAGACTGTGGTTGGCACTGAGCGGGAGGAACCGTCTGCCTCAGACTGTGGTTGGCACAGAGCGGGAGGGACAATCTGTCTGAGACTGTGGTTGGCACAGAGCGGAAGGGAAAGTCCGTCTTAGACTGTGGTTGGCACTGAGTGGGAGGGACAGTCTGTCTTAGACTGTGGTTGGCACAGAGCAGGAGGGACAATCTGTCTGAGACTGTGGTTGGCACAGAGCAGGAGGGAATGTCCGTCTTAGACTGTGTTTGGCATACAGCGGGAGAGACAGTCTGTCTGAGACTGTGGTTGGCACAGAATGGGATAGACATTCTGTCTGAGACTGTGGTTGGCACAGAGCGGGAGTGACAGTCTGTCTGAGATTGTGGTTGGCACAGTGCGTGAGGGACAGACTGTCTGAGACTATGGTTCACAGAGAGCCGATGGGACAGTCTGTCTGAGACTGTGGTTGGCACAGAGCGGGAGGGACAGTCTGTCTGAGACTTTTGTTGGCACCGAGTGGGAGGGACAGTCTGTCTGAGACTGTGGTTGGCACAGAGTGGAAGGGACAGTCTGTCTCAGACTGTAGTTGGCACAGAGCAGGAGGGACAGACTTTCTGAGACTGTGGTTGGCTCAGATGGGGAGGGGCAGACTGTCTGAGACTTTGGTTGACACAAAGCGGGAGGGACTGTCCGTCTGAGACTGTGGTTGGCACAGAGCAGGAGGGACAGTCTGACTGAGACTGTGGTTGGCACAGAGTGGGAGACACAGTCCGTCTGAGACTGTGGTTTGCACTGAGTGGGAGGGACAATCTGTCCGAGACTGTGGTTGGCACAGAGGAGGAGGGACATTCTGACTGAGACTGTGGTTGGCACGGAGTGGGAGGTACAGTCCGTCTGAGACTATGGTTTGAGCAGAGCATGAGGGAAAGTCTGTCTGAGACTGTGGTTCGCAGACAGCGGGAGGGACAGTCTGTCTGTGATTGCAGTTGGCACAGAGCAGGAGGGACCGTCTGTCTGAGACTGTGGTTGGCACAGAATGGGATAGACATTCTGTCCGACACTGTGGTAGGCATAGAAAGGGTTAGACAGTCTGTCTGAGACTGTGGTTGGTACTAGGCGGGAGGGACAGTCCATCTGAGACTGTGGTTGGCACTGAGCGGGATGAACCGTCTGCCTCAGACTGTGGTTGGCACAGAGCGTGAGGGAAAGTCTGATGAGACAGTGGTTGGCACAGAATGGGATAGACAGTCTGTCTGAGACTTTGGTTGGCACAGAATAGGATGAAAGGTCTGTCTGGGACTGTGGTTGGCACAGAGCGGTAGCGTCAATCTGTCTGAGACTGTGGTTGGCACAGAATGGGATAGACAGTCTGTTTGAGAATGTGGTTGGCACAGAGCGGGAGGGACAGTCCATCTGAGACTGTGGCTGGCATAGAGCAGGAGGGAAAGTTGTCTGAGTCGGTGGTTGGCACAGAGCAGGAGGTACATCCTGTCTGAGATCGTGGTTAGCACAGAGCAGGAGTGACAGTCTGTCTGAGACTGTGGATGGCACAGAATGGGATGAAAAGTCTGCCTGAGACTGTGGTTGGCACAGAGAAGGAGGGACAGTCCGTCTGAGATTGTGGTTGGCACAGGGCAGGAGGGACAGTCTTACGGAGACTGTCTATGGCACAGAATGGGATAGACAGTCTGTTGGAGACTGTGATTGGCACAGAGCGGGAGAGACAGTCTGTCAGAGACTGTGGTTAGCACAGAGCCGCAGGGACAATCTCTCTGAGACTGTGGTTGGAACTAGACGGGAGGATCAGTCCATCTGAGACTGTGGTTGGCACTGAGCGGGAGGAACCGTCTGCCTCAGACTGTGGTTGGCACAGAGCGGGAGGGACAATCTGTCTGAGACTGTGGTTGGCACAGAGCGGAAGGGAAAGTCCGTCTTAGGCTGTGGTTGGCACTGAGCGGGAGGGACAGTCTGTCTTAGACTGTGGTTGGCACAGAGCAGGAGGGACAATCTGTCTGAGACTGTGGTTGGCACAGAGCAGGAGGGAAAGTCCGTCTTAGACTGTGTTTGGCACACAGCGGGAGAGACAGTCTGTCTGAGACTGTTGTTGGCACACAGCAGCAAGGCCATTCTGTCCAAGACTTTGGCTGGCAAATAGCAGGAGGGTCAGTCTGTCTGAGACTGTGGTTGGCACAGAATGGGATAGACATTCTGTCTGAGACTGTGGTTGGCACAGAGCGGGAGTGACAGTCTGTCTGAGATTGTGGTTGGCACAGTGCGTGAGGGACAGACTGTCTGAGACTATGGTTCCCAGAGAGCCGATGGGACAGTCTGTCTGAGACTGTGGTTGGCACAGAGCGGGAGGGACAGTCTGTCTGAGACTTTGGTTGGCACCGAGTGGGAGGGACAGTCTGTCTGAGACGGTGGTTGGCACAGAGTGGAAGGGACAGTCTGTCTCAGACTGTAGTTGGCACAGAGCAGGAGGGACAGACAGTCTGAGACTGTGGTTGGCTCAGATGGGGAGGGGCAGACTGTCTGAGACTTTAGTTGACACAAAGCGGGAGGGACAGTCCGTCTGAGACTGTGGTTGGCACAGAGCAGGAGGGACAGTCTGACTGAGACTGTGGTTGGCACAGAGTGGGAGACACAGTCCGTCTGAGACTATGGTTGGCACTGAGTGGGAGGGACAATCTGTCTGAGACTGTGGTTGGCACAGAGGAGGAGGGACATTCTGACTGAGACTGTGGTTGGCACGGAGTGGGTGGTACAGTCCGTTTGAGACTATGGTTTGCGCAGAGCATGAGGGACAGTCTGTCTGAGACTGTGGTTCACAGTCAGCGGGAGGGACAGTCTGTCTGTGATTGCAGTTGGCACAGAGCAGGAGGGACCGTCTGTCTGAGACTGTGGTTGGCACAGAATGGGATAGACATTCTGTCCGACACTGTGGTAGTCATAGAAAGGGTTAGACAGTCTGTCTGAGACTGTGGTTGGAACTAGGCGGGATGGACAGTCCATCTGAGACTGTGGTTGGCACTGAGCGGGATGAACCGTCTGCCTCAGACTGTGGTTGGCACAGAGCGGGAGGGACAATCTGTCTGAGACTGTGGTTGGCACAGAGCAGGAGGGATAGTCCGTCTTAGACTGTGGTTGGCACTGAGCGGGAGGGACAGTCTGTCTTAGACTGTGGTTGGCACAGAGCGGGAGGGAAAGTCTGATGAGACTGTGGTTGGCACAGAGCCTGAGGGACTTTCCGTCTGAGACTGTGGTTGGCACAGAGCGGGAGGGACAGTCTGATGAGACTGTGGTTGGCACAGAGCAGGAGGGACATTCCTTCTGAGACTGTGGTTGGCACAGAGCGGGAGGGACAGCCTGTCCGAGACTTTGGTTGGCACAGAACAGGAGGGACCATCTGTCTGAGACTGTTTTTGGCACAGAATGGGACAGACAGTCTGTCTGAGACTTTGGTTGGCACAGAGTGGGAGAGACAGTCCATCTGAGACTGTGGTTGGCACAAAGCGGTAGCGACAATCTGTCTGAGACTGTGGTTGGCACAGAATGGGATAGACAGTCCGTTTCAGACTGTGGTTGGCACACAGCCGTAGGGACTGTCCGACTGAGACTGTCTATGGCACAGAATGGGATAGACAGTCTGTTGGAGACAGTGATTGGCACAGAGCGGGAGAGACAGTCTGTCAGAGACTGTGGTTAGCACAGAGCCGGAGGGACAATCTGTCTGAGACTGTGGTTGGCACTAGGCGGGAGGGACAGTCCATCTGAGACTGTGGTTGGCACTGAGCAGGAGGGACAATCTGTCTGAGACTGTGGTTGGCACAGAGCGGGAGGGAAAGTCTGATGAGACTGTCTATGGCACAGAATGGGATAGACAGTCTGTCTGAGACTTTGGTTGGCACAGAATAGGATGAAAGGTCTGTCTGTGACTGTGGTTGGCACAGAGCGGTAGCGTCAATCTGTCTGAGACTGTGGTTGGCACTGAATGGGATAGACAGTCTGTTTGAGACTGTGGTTGGCACAGAGCGGGAGGGACAGTCCATCTGAGACTGTGGCTGGCATAGAGCGGGAGGGAAAGTTGTCTGAGTCGGTGGTTGGCACAGAGCAGGAAGTACATCCTGTCTGAGATCGTGGTTAGCACAGAGCAGGAGTGACAGTCTGTCTGAGACTGTGGATGGCACAGAATGCGATGAAAAGTCTGCCTGAGACTGTGGTTGGCACAGAGAAGGAGGGACAGTCCGTCTGAGATCGTGGTTGGCACAGGGCAGGAGGGACAGTCTTACTGAGACTGTCTATGGCACAGAATGGGATAGACATTCTGTCCGACACTGTAGTAGTCATAGAAAGGGTTAGACAGTCTGTCTGAGTCTGTGGTTGGAACTAGGCGGGAGGGACAGTCCATCTGAGACTGTGGTTGGCACTGAGCGGGATGAACCGTCTGCCTCAGACTGTGGTTGGCACAGAGCGGGAGGGACAATCTGTCTGAGACTGTGGTTGGCACAGAGTGGGAGACACAGTCCGTCTGAGACTGTGGTTTGCACTGAGTGGGAGGGACAATCTGTCCGAGACTGTGGTTGGCACAGAGGAGGAGGGACATTCTGACTGACACTGTGGTTGGCACGGAGTGGGAGGTACAGTCCGTCTGAGACTATGGTTTGCGCAGAGCATGAGGGACAGTCTGTCTGAGACTGTGGTTTGCAGACAGCGGGAGGGACAGTCTGTCTGTGATTGCAGTTGGCACAGAGCAGGAGGGACCGTCTGTCTGAGACTGTGGTTGGCACAGAATGGGATAGACATTCTGTCCGACACTGTGGTAGGCATAGAAAGGGTTAGACAGTCTGTCTGAGACTGTGGTTGGTACTAGGCAGGAGGGACAGTCCATCTGAGACTGTGGTTGGCACTGAGTGGGATGAACCGTCTGCCTCAGACTGTGGTTGGCACAGAGCGGGAGGGAAAGTCTGATGAGACAGTGGTTGGCACAGAATGGGATAGACAGTCTGTCTGAGACTTTGGTTGGCAGAGAATAGGATGAAAGGTCTGTCTGGGACTGTGGTTGGCACAGAGCGGTAGCGTCAATCTGTCTGAGACTGTGTTTGGCACAGAATGGGATAGACAGTCTGTTTGAGAATGTGGTTGGCACAGAGCGGGAGGGACAGTCCATCTGAGACTGTGGCTGGCATAGAGCAGGAGGGAAAGTTGTCTGAGTCGGTGGTTGGCACAGAGCAGGAGGTACATCCTGTCTGAGATCGTGGTTAGCACAGAGCAGGAGTGACAGTCTGTCTGAGACTGTGGATGGCACAGAATGGGATGAAAAGTCTGCCTGAGACTGTGGTTGGCACAGAGAAGGAGGGACAGTCCGTCTGAGATTGTGGTTGGCACAGGGCAGGAGGGACAGTCTTACGGAGACTGTCTATGGCACAGAATGGGATAGACAGTCTGTTGGAGACTGTGATTGGCACAGAGCGGGAGAGACAGTCTGTCAGAGACTGTGGTTAGCACAGAGCCGCAGGGACAATCTCTCTGAGACTGTGGTTGGAACTAGACGGGAGGATCAGTCCATCTGAGACTGTGGTTGGCACTGAGCGGGAGGAACCGTCTGCCTCAGACTGTGGTTGGCACAGAGCGGGAGGGACAATCTGTCTGAGACTGTGGTTGGCACAGAGCGGAAGGGAAAGTCCGTCTTAGACTGTGTTTGGCACTGAGCGGGAGGGACAGTCTGTCTTAGACTGTGGTTGGCACAGAGCAGGAGGGACAATCTGTCTGAGACTGTGGTTGGCACAGAGCAGGAGGGAAAGTCCGTCTTAGACTGTGTTTGGCACACAGCGGGAGAGACAGTCTGTCTGAGACTGTTGTTGGCACACAGCAGCAAGGCCATTCTGTCCAAGACTTTGGCTGGCAAATAGCAGGAGGGTCAGTCTGTCTGAGACTGTGGTTGGCACAGAATGGGATAGACATTCTGTCTGAGACTGTGGTTGGCACAGAGCGGGAGTGACAGTCTGTCTAAGATTGTGGTTGGCACAGTGCGTGAGGGACAGACTGTCTGAGACTATGGTTCACAGAGAGCCGATGGCACAGTCTGTCTGAGACTGTGGTTGGCACAGAGCGGGAGGGACAGTCTGTCTTAGACTGTGGTTGGCACAGAGCGGGAGGGACAGTCTGATGAGACTGTGGTTGGCACAGAGCATGAGGGACATTCCGTCTGAGACTGTGGTTGGCACAGAGCGGGAGGGACAGTCTGACTGAGACTGTGGTTGGCACAGAGTGGGAGACACAGTCCGTCTGAGACTGTGGTTTGCACTGAGTGGGAGGGACAATCTGTCCGAGACTGTGGTTGGCACAGAGGAGGAGGGACATTCTGACTGAGACTGTGGTTGGCACGGAGGGGGAGACACAGTCCGTCTGAGACTGTGGTTTGCACTGAGTGGGAGGGACAATCTGTCCGAGACTGTGGTTGGCACAGAGGAGGAGGGACATTCTGACTGAGACTGTGGTTGGCACGGAGTGGGAGGTACAGTCCGTCTGAGACTATGGTTTGCGCAGAGCATGAGGGACAGTCTGTCTGAGACTGTGGTTCGCAGACAGCGGGAGGGACAGTCTGTCTGTGATTGCAGTTGGCACAGAGCAGGAGGGACCGTCTGTCTGAGACTGTGGTTGGCACAGAATGGGATAGACATTCTGTCCGACACTGTGGTAGGCATAGAAAGGGTTAGACAGTCTGTCTGAGACTGTGGTTGGTACTAGGCGGGAGGGACAGTCCATCTGAGACTGTGGTTGGCACTGAGTGGGATGAACCGTCTGCCTCAGACTGTGGTTGGCACAGAGCGGGAGGGAAAGTCTGATGAGACAGTGGTTGGCACAGAATGGGATAGACAGTCTGTCTGAGACTTTGGTTGGCACAGAATAGGATGAAAGGTCTGTCTGGGACTGTGGTTGGCACAGAGCGGTAGCGTCAATCTGTCTGAGACTGTGGTTGGCACAGAATGGGATAGACAGTCTGTTTGAGAATGTGGTTGGCACAGAGCGGGAGGGACAGTCCATGTGAGACTGTGGCTGGCATAGAGCACGAGGGAAAGTTGTCTGAGTCGGTGGTTGGCACAGAGCAGGAGGTACATCCTGTCTGAGATCGTGGTTAGCACAGAGCAGGAGTGACAGTCTGTCTGAGACTGTGGATGGCACAGAATGGGATGAAAAGTCTGCCTGAGACTGTGGTTGGCACAGAGAAGGAGGGACAGTCCGTCTGAGATTGTGGTTGGCACAGGGCAGGAGGGACAGTCTTACGGAGACTGTCTATGGCACAGAATGGGATAGACAGTCTGTTGGAGACTGTGATTGGCACAGAGCGGGAGAGACAGTCTGTCAGAGACTGTGGTTAGCACAGAGCCGCAGGGACAATCTCTCTGAGACTGTGGTTGGAACTAGACGGGAGGATCAGTCCATCTGAGACTGTGGTTGGCACTGAGCGGGAGGAACCGTCTGCCTCAGACTGTGGTTGGCACAGAGCGGGAGGGACAATCTGTCTGAGACTGTGGTTGGCACAGAGCGGAAGGGAAAGTCCGTCTTAGACTGTGGTTGGCACTGAGCGGGAGGGACAGTCTGTCTTAGACTGTGGTTGGCACAGAGCAGGAGGGACAATCTGTCTGAGACTGTGGTTGGCACAGAGCAGGAGGGAAAGTCCGTCTTAGACTGTGTTTGGCACACAGCGGGAGAGACAGTCTGTCTGAGACTGTTGTTGGCACACAGCAGCAAGGCCATTCTGTCCAAGACTTTGGCTGGCAAATAGCAGGAGGGTCAGTCTGTCTGAGACTGTGGTTGGCACAGAATGGGATAGACATTCTGTCTGAGACTGTGGTTGGCACAGAGCGGGAGTGACAGTCTGTCTGAGATTGTGGTTGGCACAGTGCGTGAGGGACAGACTGTCTGAGACTATGGTTCGCAGAGAGCCGATGGCACAGTCTGTCTGAGACTGTGGTTGGCACAGAGCGGGAGGGACAGTCTGTCTTAGACTGTGGTTGGCACAGAGCGGGAGGGACAGTCTGATGATACTGTGGTTGGCACAGAGCATGAGGGACATTCCGTCTGAGACTGCGGTTGGCACAGAGCGGGAGGGACAGTCTGTCTGAGACTGTGGATGGCACAGAATGGGATGAAAAGTCTGCCTGAGACTGTGGTTGGCACAGAGAAGGAGGGACAGTCCGTCTGAGATCGTGGTTGGCATAGGGCAGGAGGGACAGTCTTACTGAGACTGTCCATGGCACAGAATGGGATAGACAGTCTGTTGGAGACTGTGATTGGCACAGAGCGGGAGAGACAGTCTGTCAGAGACTGTGGTTAGCACAGAGCCGCAGGGACAATCTCTCTGAGACTGTGGTTGGAACTAGACGGGAGGATCAGTCCATCTGAGACTGTGGTTGGCACTGAGCGGGAGGAACCGTCTGCCTCAGACTGTGGTTGGCACAGAGCGGGAGGGACAATCTGTCTGAGACTGTGGTTGGCACAGAGCGGAAGGGAAAGTCCGTCTTAGACTGTGGTTGGCACTGAGTGGGAGGGACAGTCTGTCTTAGACTGTGGTTGGCACAGAGCAAGAGGGACAATCTGTCTGAGACTGTGGTTGGCACAGAGCAGGAGGGAATGTCCGTCTTAGACTGTGTTTGGCATACAGCGGGAGAGACAGTCTGTCTGAGACTGTGGTTGGCACAGAATGGGATAGACATTCTGTCTGAGACTGTGGTTGGCACAGAGCGGGAGTGACAGTCTGTCTGAGATTGTGGTTGGCACAGTGCGTGAGGGACAGACTGTCTGAGACTATGGTTCACAGAGAGCCGATGGGACAGTCTGTCTGAGACTGTGGTTGGCACAGAGCGGGAGGGACAGTCTGTCTGAGACTTTTGTTGGCACCGAGTGGGAGGGACAGTCTGTCTGAGACTGTGGTTGGCACAGAGTGGAAGGGACAGTCTGTCTCAGACTGTAGTTGGCACAGAGCAGGAGGGACAGACTTTCTGAGACTGTGGTTGGCTCAGATGGGGAGGGGCAGACTGTCTGAGACTTTAGTTGACACAAAGCGGGAGGGACTGTCCGTCTGAGACTGTGGTTGGCAGAGAGCAGGAGGGACAGTCTGACTGAGACTGTGGTTGGCACAGAGTGGGAGACACAGTCCGTCTGAGACTGTGGTTTGCACTGAGTGGGAGGGACAATCTGTCCGAGACTGTGGTTGGCACAGAGGAGGAGGGACATTCTGACTGAGACTGTGGTTGGCACGGAGTGGGAGGTACAGTCCGTCTGAGACTATGGTTTGCGCAGAGCATGAGGGACAGTCTGTCTGAGACTGTGGTTCGCAGACAGCGCGAGGGACAGTCTGTCTGTGATTGCAGTTGGCACAGAGCAGGAGGGACCGTCTGTCTGAGACTGTGGTTGGCACAGAATGGGATAGACATTCTGTCCGACACTGTGGTAGGCATAGAAAGGGTTAGACAGTCTGTCTGAGACTGTGGTTGGTACTAGGCGGGAGGGACAGTCCATCTGAGACTGTGGTTGGCACTGAGTGGGATGAACCGTCTGCCTCAGACTGTGGTTGGCACAGAGCGGGAGGGAAAGTCTGATGAGACAGTGGTTGGCACAGAATGGGATAGACAGTCTGTCTGAGACTTTGGTTGGCACAGAATAGGATGAAAGGTCTGTCTGGGACTGTGGTTGGCACAGAGCGGTAGCGTCAATCTGTCTGAGACTGTGGTTGGCACAGAATGGGATAGACAGTCTGTTTGAGAATGTGGTTGGCACAGAGCGGGAGGGACAGTCCATGTGAGACTGTGGCTGGCATAGAGCAGGAGGGAAAGTTGTCTGAGTCGGTGGTTGGCACAGAGCAGGAGGTACATCCTGTCTGAGATCGTGGTTAGCACAGAGCAGGAGTGACAGTCTGTCTGAGACTGTGGATGGCACAGAATGGGATGAAAAGTCTGCCTGAGACTGTGGTTGGCACAGAGAAGGAGGGACAGTCCGTCTGAGATTGTGGTTGGCACAGGGCAGGAGGGACAGTCTTACGGAGACTGTCTATGGCACAGAATGGGATAGACAGTCTGTTGGAGACTGTGATTGGCACAGAGCGGGAGAGACAGTCTGTCAGAGACTGTGGTTAGCACAGAGCCGCAGGGACAATCTCTCTGAGACTGTGGTTGGAACTAGACGGGAGGATCAGTCCATCTGAGACTGTGGTTGGCACTGAGCGGGAGGAACCTTCTGCCTCAGACTGTGGTTGGCACAGAGCGGGAGGGACAATCTGTCTGAGACTGTGGTTGGCACAGAGCGGAAGGGAAAGTCCGTCTTAGACTGTGTTTGGCACTGAGCGGGAGGGACAGTCTGTCTTAGACTGTGGTTGGCACAGAGCAGGAGGGACAATCTGTCTGAGACTGTGGTTGGCACAGAGCAGGAGGGAAAGTCCGTCTTAGACTGTGTTTGGCACACAGCGGGAGAGACAGTCTGTCTGAGACTGTTGTTGGCACACAGCAGCAAGGCCATTCTGTCCAAGACTTTGGCTGGCAAGTAGCAGGAGGGTCAGTCTGTCTGAGACTGTGGTTGGCACAGAATGGGATAGACATTCTGTCTGAGACTGTGGTTGGCACAGAGCGGGAGTGACAGTCTGTCTGAGATTGTGGTTGGCACAGTGCGTGAGGGACAGACTGTCTGAGACTATGGTTCACAGAGAGCCGATGGGACAGTCTGTCTGAGACTGTGGTTGGCACAGAGCGGGAGGGACAGTCTGTCTGAGACTTTGGTTGGCACCGAGTGGGAGGGACAGTCTGTCTGAGACGGTGGTTGGCACAGAGTGGAAGGGACAGTCTGTCTCAGACTGTAGTTGGCACATAGCAGGAGGGACAGACAGTCTGAGACTGTGGTTGGCTCAGATGGGGAGGGGCAGACTGTCTGAGACTTTAGTTGACACAAAGCAGGAGGGACAGTCCGTCTGAGACTGTGGTTGGCACAGAGCAGGAGGGACAGTCTGACTGAGACTGTGGTTGGCACAGAGTGGGAGACACAGTCCGTCTGAGACTATGGTTGGCACTGAGTGGGAGGGACAATCTGTCCGAGACTGTGGTTGGCACAGAGGAGGAGGGACATTCTGACTGAGACTGTGGTTGGCACGGAGTGGGAGGTACAGTCCGTCTGAGACTATGGTTTGCGCAGAGCATGAGGGACAGTCTGTCTGAGACTGTGGTTCACAGACAGCGGGAGGGACAGTCTGTCTGTGATTGCAGTTGGCACAGAGCAGGAGGGACCGTCTGTCTGAGACTGTGGTTGGCACAGAATGGGATAGACATTCTGTCCGACACTGTGGTAGTCATAGAAAGGGTTAGACAGTCTGTCTGAGACTGTGGTTGGAACTAGGCGGGAGGGACAGTCCATCAGAGACTGTGGTTGGCACTGAGCGGGATGAACCGTCTGCCTCAGACTGTGGTTGGCACAGAGCGGGAGGGACAATCTGTCTGAGACTGTGGTTGGCACAGAGCCGGAGGGAAAGTCCGTCTTAGACTGTGGTTGGCACTGAGCGGGAGGGACAGTCTGTCTTAGACTGTGGTTGGCACAGAGCGGGAGGGAAAGTCTGATGAGACTGTGGTTGGCACAGAGCGTGAGGGACTTTCCGTCTGAGACTGTGGTTGGCACAGAGCGGGAGGGACAGTCTGATGAGACTGTGGTTGGCACAGAGCAGGAGGGACATTCCTTCTGAGACTGTGGTTGGCACAGAGCGGGAGGGACAGCCTGTCCGAGATTTTGGTTGGCACAGAACAGGAGGGACCATCTGTCTGAGACTGTTTTTGGCACAGAATGGGACAGACAGTCTGTCTGAGACTTTGGTTGGCACAGAGTGGGAGAGACAGTCCATCTGAGACTGTGGTTGGCACAAAGCGGTAGCGACAATCTGTCTGAGACTGTGGTTGGCACAGAATGGGATAGACAGTCCGTTTCAGACTGTGGTTGGCACACAGCCGTAGGGACTGTCCGACTGAGACTGTCTATGGCACAGAATGGGATAGACAGTCTGTTGGAGACAGTGATTGGCACAGAGCGGGAGAGACAGTCTGTCAGAGACTGTGGTTAGCACAGAGCCGGAGGGACAATCTGTCTGAGACTGTGGTTGGCACTAGGCAGGAGGGACAGTCCATCTGAGACTGTGGTTGGCACTGAGCAGGAGGGACAATCTGTCTGAGACTGTGGTTGGCACAGAGCGGGAGGGAAAGTCTGATGAGACTGTGGTTGGCACAGAGCGTGAGGGACTTTCCGTCTGAGACTGTGGTTGGCACAGAGCGGGAGGGACAGTCTGATGAGACTGTGGTTGGCACAGAGCAGGAGGGACATTCCTTCTGAGACTGTGGTTGGCACAGAGCGGGAGGGACAGCCTGTCCGAGACTTTGGTTGGCACAGAACAGGAGGGACCATCTGTCTGAGACTGTTTTTGGCACAGAATGGGAAAGACAGTCTGTCTGAGACTTTGGTTGGCACAGAGTGGGAGAGACAGTCCATCTGAGACTGTGGTTGGCACAAAGCGGTAGCGACAATCTGTCTGAGACTGTGGTTGGCACAGAATGGGATAGACAGTCCGTTTCAGACTGTGGTTGGCACACAGCCGTAGGGACTGTCCGACTGAGACTGTCTATGGCACAGAATGGGATAGACAGTCTGTTGGAGACAGTGATTGGCACAGAGCGGGAGAGACAGTCTGTCAGAGACTGTGGTTAGCACAGAGCTGGAGGGACAATCTGTCTGAGACTGTGGTTGGCACTAGGCAGGAGGGACAGTCCATCTGAGACTGTGGTTGGCACTGAGCAGGAGGGACAATCTGTCTGAGACTGTGGTTGGCACAGAGCGGGAGGGAAAGTCTGATGAGACTGTGGTTGGCACAGAATGGGATAGACAGTCTGTCTGAGACTTTGGTTGGCACAGAATAGGATGAAAGGTCTGTCTGGGACTGTGGTTGGCACAGAGCGGTAGCGTCAATCTGTCTGAGACTGTGGTTGGCACTGAATGGGATAGACAGTCTGTTTGAGACTGTGGTTGGCACAGAGCGGGAGGGACAGTCCATCTGAGACTGTGGCTGGCATAGAGCGGGAGGGAAAGTTGTCTGAGTCGGTGGTTGGCACAGAGCAGGAAGTACATCCTGTCTGAGATCGTGGTTAGCACAGAGCAGGAGTGACAGTCTGTCTGAGACTGTGGATGGCACAGAATGCGATGAAAAGTCTGCCTGAGACTGTGGTTGGCACAGAGAAGGAGGGACAGTCCGTCTGAGATCGTGGTTGGCACAGGGCAGGAGGGACTGTCTTACTGAGACTGTCTATGGCACAGAATGGGATAGACATTCTGTCCGACACTGTGGTAGTCATAGAAAGGGTTAGACAGTCTGTCTGAGTCTGTGGTTGGAACTAGGCGGGAGGGACAGTCCATCTGAGACTGTGGTTGGCACTGAGCGGGATGAACCGTCTGCCTCAGACTGTGGTTGGCACAGAGCGGGAGGGACAATCTGTCTGAGACTGTGGTTGGCACAGAGCAGGAGGGAAAGTCCGTCTTAGACTGTGGTTGGCACTGAGCGGGAGGGACAGTCTGTCTGAGACTGTGGTTGGCACAGAGCGGGAGGGACATTCCGTCTGAGACTGTGGTTGGCATAGAGCGGGAGGGACAGTCTGATGAGACTGTGGTTGGCACAGAGCAGGAGGGACATTCCGTCTGAGACTGTGGTTGGCACAGAGCGGGAGGGACAGCCTGTCCGAGACTTTGGTTGGCACAGAACAGGAGGGACCATCTGTCTGAGACTGTTTTTGGCACAGAATGGGACAGACAGTCTGTCTGAGACTTTGGTTGGCACAGAGTGTGAGAGACAGTCCATCTGAGACTGTGGTTGGCACAAAGCGGTAGCGACAATCTGTCTGAGACTGTGGTTGGCACAGAATGGGATAGACAGTCCGTTTCAGACTGTGGTTGGCACAGAGCCGTAGGGACTGTCTGACTGAGACTGTCTATGGCACAGAATGGGATAGACAGTCTGTTGGAGACAGTGATTGGCACAGAGCGGGAGAGACAGTCTGTCAGAGACTGTGGTTAGCACAGAGCCGGAGGGACAATCTGTCTGAGACTGTGGTTGGCACTAGGCGGGAGGGACAGTCCATCTGAGACTGTGGTTGGCACTGAGCAGGAGGGACAATCTGTCTGAGACTGTGGTTGGCACAGAGCGGGAGGGAAAGTCTGATGAGACTGTGGTTGGCACAGAATGGGATAGACAGTCTGTCTGAGACTTTGGTTGGCACAGAATAGGATGAAAGGTCTGTCTGGGACTGTGGTTGGCACAGAGCGGTAGCGTCAATCTGTCTGAGACTGTGGTTGGCACAGAATGGGATAGACAGTCTGTTTGAGACTGTGGTTGGCACAGAGCGGGAGGGACAGTCCATCTGAGACTGTGGCAGGCATAGAGCGGGAGGGAAAGTTGTCTGAGTCGGTGGTTGGCACAGAGCAGGAGGTACATCCTGTCTGAGATCGTGGTTAGCACAGAGCAGGAGTGACAGTATGTCTGAGACTGTGGATGGCACAGAATGGGATGAAAAGTCTGCCTGAGACTGTGGTTGGCACAGAGAAGGAGGGACAGTCCGTCTGAGATTGTGGGTGGCACAGGGCAGGAGGGACAGTCTTACGGAGACTGTCTATGGCACAGAATGGCATAGACAGTCTGTTGGAGACTGTGATTGGCACAGAGCGGGAGAGACAGTCTGTCAGAGACTGTGGTTAGCACAGAGCCGCAGGGACAATCTCTCTGAGACTGTGGTTGGAACTAGACGGGAGGATCAGTCCATCTGAGACTGTGGTTGGCACTGAGCGGGAGGAACCTTCTGCCTCAGACTGTGGTTGGCACAGAGCGGGAGGGACAATCTGTCTGAGACTGTGGTTGGCACAGAGCGGAAGGGAAAGTCCGTCTTAGACTGTGGTTGGCACTGAGCGGGAGGGACAGTCTGTCTTAGACTGTGGTTGGCACAGAGCAGGAGGGACAAGCTGTCTGAGACTGTGGTTGGCACAGAGCAGGAGGGAAAGTCCGTCTTAGACTGTGTTTGGCACACAGCGGGAGAGACAGTCTGTCTGAGACTGTTGTTGGCACACAGCAGCAAGGCCATTCTGTCCAAGACTTTGGCTGGCAAATAGCAGGAGGGTCAGTCTGTCTGAGACTGTGGTTGGCACAGAATGGGATAGACATTCTGTCTGAGACTGTGGTTGGCACAGAGCGGGAGTGACAGTCTGTCTGAGATTGTGGTTGGCACAGTGCGTGAGGGACAGACTGTCTGAGACTATGGTTCACAGAGAGCCGATGGGACAGTCTGTCTGAGACTGTGGTTGGCACAGAGCGGGAGGGACAGTCTGTCTGAGACTTTGGTTGGCACCGAGTGGGAGGGACAGTCTGTCTGAGACGGTGGTTGGCACAGAGTGGAAGGGACAGTCTGTCTCAGACTGTAGTTGGCACATAGCAGGAGGGACAGACAGTCTGAGACTGTGGTTGGCTCAGATGGGGAGGGGCAGACTGTCTGAGACTTTAGTTGACACAAAGCAGGAGGGACAGTCCGTCTGAGACTGTGGTTGGCACAGAGCAGGAGGGACAGTCTGACTGAGACTGTGGTTGGCACAGAGTGGGAGACACAGTCCGTCTGAGACTATGGTTGGCACTGAGTGGGAGGGACAATCTGTCCGAGACTGTGGTTGGCACAGAGGAGGAGGGACATTCTGACTGAGACTGTGGTTGGCACGGAGTGGGAGGTACAGTCCGTCTGAGACTATGGTTTGCGCAGAGCATGAGGGACAGTCTGTCTGAGACTGTGGTTCACAGACAGCGGGAGGGACAGTCTGTCTGTGATTGCAGTTGGCACAGAGCAGGAGGGACCGTCTGTCTGAGACTGTGGTTGGCACAGAATGGGATAGACATTCTGTCCGACACTGTGGTAGTCATAGAAAGGGTTAGACAGTCTGTCTGAGACTGTGGTTGGAACTAGGCGGGAGGGACAGTCCATCAGAGACTGTGGTTGGCACTGAGCGGGATGAACCGTCTGCCTCAGACTGTGGTTGGCACAGAGCGGGAGGGACAATCTGTCTGAGACTGTGGTTGGCACAGAGCCGGAGGGAAAGTCCGTCTTAGACTGTGGTTGGCACTGAGCGGGAGGGACAGTCTGTCTTAGACTGTGGTTGGCACAGAGCGGGAGGGAACGTCTGATGAGACTGTGGTTGGCACAGAGCGTGAGGGACTTTCCGTCTGAGACTGTGGTTGGCACAGAGCGGGAGGGACAGTCTGATGAGACTGTGGTTGGCACAGAGCAGGAGGGACATTCCTTCTGAGACTGTGGTTGGCACAGAGCGGGAGGGACAGCCTGTCCGAGACTTTGGTTGGCACAGAACAGGAGGGACCATCTGTCTGAGACTGTTTTTGGCACAGAATGGGACAGACAGTCTGTCTGAGACTTTGGTTGGCACAGAGTGGGAGAGACAGTCCATCTGAGACTGTGGTTGGCACAAAGCGGTAGCGACAATCTGTCTGAGACTGTGGTTGGCACAGAATGGGATAGACAGTCCGTTTCAGACTGTGGTTGGCACACAGCCGTAGGGACTGTCCGACTGAGACTGTCTATGGCACAGAATGGGATAGACAGTCTGTTGGAGACAGTGATTGGCACAGAGCGGGAGAGACAGTCTGTCAGAGACTGTGGTTAGCACAGAGCCGGAGGGACAATCTGTCTGAGACTGTGGTTGGCACTAGGCAGGAGGGACAGTCCATCTGAGACTGTGGTTGGCACTGAGCAGGAGGGACAATCTGTCTGAGACTGTGGTTGGCACAGAGCGGGAGGGAAAGTCTGATGAGACTGTGGTTGGCACAGAGCGTGAGGGACTTTCCGTCTGAGACTGTGGTTGGCACAGAGCGGGAGGGACAGTCTGATGAGACTGTGGTTGGCACAGAGCAGGAGGGACATTCCTTCTGAGACTGTGGTTGGCACAGAGCGGGAGGGACAGCCTGTCCGAGACTTTGGTTGGCACAGAACAGGAGGGACCATCTGTCTGAGACTGTTTTTGGCACAGAATGGGAAAGACAGTCTGTCTGAGACTTTGGTTGGCACAGAGTGGGAGAGACAGTCCATCTGAGACTGTGGTTGGCACAAAGCGGTAGCGACAATCTGTCTGAGACTGTGGTTGGCACAGAATGGGATAGACAGTCCGTTTCAGACTGTGGTTGGCACAGAGCCGTAGGGACTGTCCGACTGAGACTGTCTATGGCACAGAATGGGATAGACAGTCTGTTGGAGACAGTGATTGGCACAGAGCGGGAGAGACAGTCTGTCAGAGACTGTGGTTAGCACAGAGCTGGAGGGACAATCTGTCTGAGACTGTGGTTGGCACTAGGCAGGAGGGACAGTCCATCTGAGACTGTGGTTGGCACTGAGCAGGAGGGACAATCTGTCTGAGACTGTGGATGGCACAGAATGCGATGAAAAGTCTGCCTGAGACTGTGGTTGGCACAGAGAAGGAGGGACAGTCCGTCTGAGATCGTGGTTGGCACAGGGCAGGAGGGACTGTCTTACTGAGACTGTCTATGGCACAGAATGGGATAGACATTCTGTCCGACACTGTGGTAGTCATAGAAAGGGTTAGACAGTCTGTCTGAGTCTGTGGTTGGAACTAGGCGGGAGGGACAGTCCATCTGAGACTGTGGTTGGCACTGAGCGGGATGAACTGTCTGCCTCAGACTGTGGTTGGCACAGAGCGGGAGGGACAATCTGTCTGAGACTGTGGTTGGCACAGAGCAGGAGGGAAAGTCCGTCTTAGACTGTGGTTGGCACTGAGCGGGAGGGACAGTCTGTCTGAGACTGTGGTTGGCACAGAGCGGGAGGGACATTCCGTCTGAGACTGTGGTTGGCATAGAGCGGGAGGGACAGTCTGATGAGACTGTGGTTGGCACAGAGCAGGAGGGACATTCCGTCTGAGACTGTGGTTGGCACAGAGCGGGAGGGACAGCCTGTCCGAGACTTTGGTTGGCACAGAACAGGAGGGACCATCTGTCTGAGACTGTTTTTGGCACAGAATGGGACAGACAGTCTGTCTGAGACTTTGGTTGGCACAGAGTGGGAGAGACAGTCCATCTGAGACTGTGGTTGGCACAAAGCGGGTAGCGACAATCTGTCTGAGACTGTGGTTGGCACAGAATGGGATAGACAGTCCGTTTCAGACTGTGGTTGGCACAGAGCCGTAGGGACTGTCCGACTGAGACTGTCTATGGCACAGAATGGGATAGACAGTCTGTTGGAGACAGTGATTGGCACAGAGCGGGAGAGACAGTCTGTCAGAGACTGTGGTTAGCACAGAGCCGGAGGGACAATCTGTCTGAGACTGTGGTTGGCACTAGGTGGGAGGGACAGTCCATCTGAGACTGTGGTTGGCACTGAGCAGGAGGGACAATCTGTCTGAGACTGTGGTTGGCACAGAGCGGGAGGGAAAGTCTGATGAGACTGTGGTTGGCACAGAATGGGATAGACAGTCTGTCTGAGACTTTGGTTGGCACAGAATAGGATGAAAGGTCTGTCTGGGACTGTGGTTGGCACAGAGCGGTAGCGTCAATCTGTCTGAGACTGTGGTTGGCACAGAATGGGATAGACAGTCTGTTTGAGACTGTGGTTGGCACAGAGCGGGAGGGACAGTCCATCTGAGACTGTGGCAGGCATAGAGCGGGAGGGAAAGTTGTCTGAGTCGGTGGTTGGCACAGAGCAGGAGGTACATCCTGTCTGAGATCGTGGTTAGCACAGAGCAGGAGTGACAGTATGTCTGAGACTGTGGATGGCACAGAATGGGATGAAAAGTCTGCCTGAGACTGTGGTTGGCACAGAGAAGGAGGGACAGTCTGTCTGAGATCGTGGTTGGCACAGGGCAGGAGGTACAGTCTTACTGAGACTGTCTATGGCACAGAATGGCATAGACAGTCTGTTGGAGACTGTGATTGGCACAGAGCGGGAGAGACAGTCTGTCAGAGACTGTGGTTAGCACAGAGCCGCAGGGACAATCTCTCTGAGACTGTGGTTGGAACTAGACGGGAGGATCATTCCATCTGAGACTGTGGTTGGCACTGAGCGGGAGGAACCGTCTGCCTCAGACTGTGGTTGGCACAGAGCGGGAGGGACAATCTGTCTGAGACTGTGGTTGGCACAGAGCGGAAGGGAAAGTCCGTCTTAGACTGTGTTTGGCACTGAGCGGGAGGGACAGTCTGTCTTAGACTGTGGTTGGCACAGAGCAGGAGGGACAAGCTGTCTGAGACTGTGGTTGGCACAGAGCAGGAGGGAAAGTCCGTCTTAGACTGTGTTTGGCACACAGTGGGAGAGACAGTCTGTCTGAGACTGTTGTTGGCACACAGCAGCAAGGCCATTCTGTCCAAGACTTTGGCTGGCAAATAGCAGGAGGGTCAGTCTGTCTGAGACTGTGGTTGGCACAGAATGGGATAGACATTCTGTCTGAGACTGTGGTTGGCACAGAGCGGGAGTGACAGTCTGTCTAAGATTGTGGTTGGCACAGTGCGTGAGGGACAGACTGTCTGAGACTATGGTTCGCAGAGAGCCGATGGGACAGTCTGTCTGAGACTGTGGTTGGCACAGAGCGGGTGGGACAGTCTGTCTGAGACTTTGGTTGGCACCGAGAGGGAGGGACAGTCTGTCTGAGACTGTGGTTGGCACAGAGTGGAAGGGACAGTCTGTCTCAGACTGTAGTTGGCACAGAGCAGGAGGGACAGACTGTCTGAGACTGTGGTTGGCTCAGATGGGGAGGGTCAGACTGTCTGAGACTTTAGTTGACACAAAGCGGGAGGGACTGTCCGTCTGAGACTGTGGTTGGCACAGAGCAGGAGGGACAGTCTGACTGAGACTGTGGTTGGCACAGAGTGGGAGACACAGTCCGTCTGAGACTGTGGTTTGCACTGAGTGGGAGGGACAATCTGTCCGAGACTGTGGTTGGCACAGAGGAGGAGGGACATTCTGACTGAGACTGTGGTTGGCACGGAGTGGGAGGTACAGTCCGTCTGAGACTATGGTTTGCGCAGAGCATGAGGGACAGTCTGTCTGAGACTGTGGTTCGCAGACAGCGGGAGGGACAGTCTGTCTGTGATTGCAGTTGGCACAGAGCAGGAGGGACCGTCTGTCTGAGACTGTGGTTGGCACAGAATGGGATAGACATTCTGTCCGACACTGTGGTAGGCATAGGAAGGGTTAGACAGTCTGTCTGAGACTGTGGTTGGTACTAGGCGGGAGGGACAGTCCATCTGAGACTGTGGTTGGCACTGAGCGGGATGAACCGTCTGCCTCAGACTGTGGTTGGCACAGAGCGGGAGGGACAATCTGTCTGAGACTGTGGTTGGCACAGAGCGGGAGGGAAAGTCCGTCTTAGACTGTGGTTGGCACTGAGCGGGAGGGACAGTCTGTCTAAGACTGTGGTTGGCACAGAGCGGGAGGGACAGTCCGTCTGAGACTGTGGTTGGCACAGAGCAGGAGGGACAGTCTGACTGAGACTGTGGTTGGCACAGAGTGGGAGACACAGTCCATCTGAGACTGTGGTTGGCACTGAGTGTGAGGGACAATCTGTCTGAGACTGTGGTTGGCACAGAGGAGGAGGGACAGTCCGTCTAAGATCGTGGTTGGCACAGGGCAGGAGGGACAGGCTGACTGAGACTGTGGTTGGCACAGAATGGGATAGATAGTCCGTTTCAGACTGTGGTTGGCACAGTGCCGTAGGGACTGTCCGACTGAGACTGTCTATGGCACAGAATGGGATAGACAGTCTGTTGGAGACAGTGATTGGCACAGAGCAGAAGAGACAGTCTGTCAGAGACTGTGGTTAGCACAGAGCCGGAGGGACAATCTGTCTGAGACTGTGGTTGGCACTAGGCGGGAGGGACAGTCCATCTGAGACTGTGGTTGGCACTGAGCAGGAGGGACAATCTGTCTGAGACTGTGGTTGGCGCAGAGCGGGAGGGAAAGTCTGATGAGACTGTGGTTGGCACAGAATGGGATAGACAGTCTGTCTGAGACTTTGGTTGGCACAGAATAGGATGAAAGGTCTGTCTGGGACTGTGGTTGGCACAGAGCAGGAGTGAAAGTCTGTCTGAGACTGTGGATGGCACAGAATGGGATGAAAACTCTGCCTGAGACTGTGGTTGGCACAGAGAAGTAGGGACAGTCCGTCTGAGATCGTGGTTGGCACAGGGCAGGAGGGACAGTCTTACTGAGACTGTCTATGGCACAGAATGGGATAGACAGTCTGTTGGAGACGGTGATTGGCACAGAGCTGGAGAGACAGTCTGTCAGAGACTGTGGTTAGCACAGAGCCGCAGGTACAATCGCTCTGAGACTGTGGTTGGAACTAGACGGGAGGATCAGTCCATCTGAGACTGTGGTTGGCACTGAGCGGGAGGAACCGTCTGCCTCAGACTGTGGTTGGCACAGAGCGGGAGGGACAATCTGTCTGAGACTGTGGTTGGCACAGAGCAGAAGGGAAAGTCCGTCTTAGACTGTGGTTGGCACTGAGCGGGAGGGACAGTCTGTCTTAGACTGTGGTTGGCACAGAGCAGGAGGGACAATCTGTCTGAGACTGTGGTTGGCACAGAGCAGGAGGGAAAGTCCGTCTTAGACTGTGTTTGGCACACAGCGGGAGAGACAGTCTGTCTGAGACTGTTGTTGGCACACAGCAGCAAGGCCATTCTGTCCAAGACTTTGGCTGGCAAATAGCAGGGGGGTCAGTCTGTCTGAGACTGTGGTTGGCACAGAATGGGATAGACATTCTGTCTGAGACTGTAGTTGGCACAGAGCAGGAGGGACAGACTGTCTGAGACTGTGGTTGGCTCAGATGGGGAGGGGCAGACTGTCTGAGACTTTAGTTGACACAAAGCGGGAGGGACCGTCTGTCTGAGACTGTGGTTGGCACAGAATGGGATAGACATTCTGTCCGACACTGTGGTAGGCATAGAAAGGGTTAGACAGTCTGTCTGAGACTGTGGTTGGTACTAGGCGGGAGGGACAGTCCATCTGAGACTGTGGTTGGCACTGAGCGGGATGAACCGTCTGCCTCAGACTGTGGTTGGCACAGAGCGGGAGGGTCAATCTGTCTGAGTCTGTGGTTGGCACAGAGCGGGAGGGAAAGTCCGTCTTAGACTGTGGTTGGCACTGAGCGGGAGGGACAGTCTGTCTTAGACTGTGGTTGGCACAGAGCAGGAGGGACAGTCCGTCTGAGACTGTGGTTGGCACAGAGCAGGAGGGACAGTCTGACTGAGACTGTGGTTGGCACAGAGTGGGAGACACAGTCCATCTGAGACTGTGGTTGGCACAGAGGAGGAGGGACATTCTGAATGAGACTGTGGTTGGCACGGAGTGGGAGGTACAGTCCGTCTGAGACTATGGTTTGCGCAGAGCATGAGGGATAGTCTGTCTGAGACTGTGGTTCGCAGACAGCGGGAGGGACAGTCTGTCTGTGATTGCAGTTGGCACAGAGCAGGAGGGACCGTCTGTCTGAGACTGTGGTTGGCACAGAATGGGATAGACATTCTGTCCGACACTGTGGTTGGCATAGAAAGGGTTAGACAGTCTGTCTGAGATTGTGGTTCGAACTAGGCGGGAGGGACAGTCCATCTGAGACTGTGGTTGGCACTGAGCGGGATGAACCGTCTGCCTCAGACTGTGGTTGGCACAGAGCGGGAGGGACAATCTGTCTGAGACTGTGGTTGGCACAGAGCGGGAGGGAAAGTCCGTCTTAGACTGTGGTTGGCACTGAGCGGGAGGGACAATCTGTCTTAGGCTGTGGTTGGCACAGAGCGGGAGGGACAGACTGATGAGACTGTGGTTGGCACAGAGCGGGAGGGACATTCCGTCTGAGACTGTGGATGGCACAGAGAGGGTGGGACAGTCTGATGAGACTGTGGTTGGCACAGAGCAGGAGGGACATTCCGTCTGAGACTGTGGTTGGCACAGAGCGGGAGGGACAGCCTGTCCGAGACTTTGGTTGGCACAGAACAGGAGGGACCATCTGTCTGAGACTGTTTTTGGCACAGAATGGGACAGACAGTCTGTCTGAGACTTTGGTTGGCACAGAGTGGGAGAGACAGTCCATCTGAGACTGTGGTTGGCACAAAGCGGTAGTGACAATCTGTCTGAGACTGTGGTCGGCTCAGAATGGGATAGACAGTCTGTTTGAGACTGTGGTTAGCACAGAGCGGGAGGGACAGTCTGTCTGAGACTGTACTTGGCACAGAGCAGGAGGAACAGGCTTTCTGAGATTGCAGTTGGCACAGAGCAGGAGGGACAGTCTGACTGAGACTGTGTTTGGCACAGAATGGGATAGACAGTCTGTTGGAGACTGTGATTGGCACAGAGCGGGAGGGACAGTACGTCTGAGACTCTGGTTAGCACAGAGCGGGAGGGCCATTCTGTCTGAGACTATGGTTGGCACAGAGCAGGAGGGACAATCTGTCTGAGACTGTTTTTGGCACAGAGCAGGAGGGACAGTCCGTCTGAGATTGTGGTTGTCACAGAGCGGGAGGGACAGTCTGTCTGAGACTGTTGTTGGCACACAGCAGGAAGGACATTCTGTCCAAGACTTTGGCTGGCACATAGCAGGAGGGACAGTCTGCCAGAGACTGTGGTTGGCACAGAATGGGATAGACAGTCTGTCTGAGACTGTTGTTAGCACAGAGCGGGAGGGACAGTCTGATGAGACTGTTTTTGGCACAGAGCAGGAGGGACATTCCGTCTGAGACTGTGGTTGGCACAGAGCAAGAAGGACAGCCTCTCCGAGACTATGGTTGGCACAGAGCAGAAGGGACCATCTGTCTGAGACTGTTTTTGGCACAGAATGGGATAGACAGTCTGTCTGAGACTTTGGTTGGCACAGAGTGGGAGAGACAATCTGTCTGAGACTGTGGTTGGCACAGAGCAGGAGGGAAAGTCCGTCTTAGACTGTGTTTGGCACACAGCGGGAGAGACAGTCTGTCTGAGACTGTTGTTGGCACACAGCAGCAAGGCCATTCTGTCCAAGACTTTGGCTGGCAAATAGGAGGAGGGTCAGTCTGTCTGAGACTGTGGTTGGCACAGAATGGGATAGACATTCTGTCTGAGACTGTGGTTGGCACAGAGCGGGAGTGACAGTCTGTCTGAGATTGTGGTTGGCACAGAGCAGGAGGGAAAGTCCGTCTTAGACTGTGTTTGGCACACAGCGGGAGAGACAGTCTGTCTGAGACTGTTGTTGGCACACAGCAGCAAGGCCATTCTGTCCAAGACTTTGGCTGGCAAATAGCAGGGGGGTCAGTCTGTCTGAGACTGTGGTTGGCACAGAATGGGATAGACATTCTGTCTGAGACTGTGGTTGACACAGAGCGGGAGAGACAGTCTGTCTGAGATTGTGGTTGGCACAGAGTGGAAGGGACAGTCTGTCTCAGACTGTAGTTGGCACAGAGCAGGAGGGACAGACTGTCTGAGACTGTGGTTGGCTCAGATGGGGAGGGGCAGACTGTCTGAGACTTTAGTTGACACAAAGCGGGAGGGACCGTCTGTCTGAGACTGTGGTTGGCACAGAATGGGATAGACATTCTGTCCGACACTGTGGTAGGCATAGAAAGGGTTAGACAGTCTGTCTGAGACTGTGGTTGGTACTAGGCGGGAGGGACAGTCCATCTGAGACTGTGGTTGGCACTGAGCGGGATGAACCGTCTGCCTCAGACTGTGGTTGGCACAGAGCGGGAGGGTCAATCTGTCTGAGTCTGTGGTTGGCACAGAGCGGGAGGGAAAGTCCGTCTTAGACTGTGGTTGGCACTGAGCGGGAGGGACAGTCTGTCTTAGACTGTGGTTGGCACAGAGCAGGAGGGACAGTCCGTCTGAGACTGTGGTTGGCACAGAGCAGGAGGGACAGTCTGACTGAGACTGTGGTTGGCACAGAGTGGGAGACACAGTCCATCTGAGACTGTGGTTGGCACAGAGGAGGAGGGACATTCTGAATGAGACTGTGGTTGGCACGGAGTGGGAGGTACAGTCCGTCTGAGACTATGGTTTGCGCAGAGCATGAGGGATAGTCTGTCTGAGACTGTGGTTCGCAGACAGCGGGAGGGACAGTCTGTCTGTGATTGCAGTTGGCACAGAGCAGGAGGGACCGTCTGTCTGAGACTGTGGTTGGCACAGAATGGGATAGACATTCTGTCCGACACTGTGGTTGGCATAGAAAGGGTTAGACAGTCTGTCTGAGATTGTGGTTCGAACTAGGCGGGAGGGACAGTCCATCTGAGACTGTGGTTGGCACTGAGCGGGATGAACCGTCTGCCTCAGACTGTGGTTGGCACAGAGCGGGAGGGACAATCTGTCTGAGACTGTGGTTGGCACAGAGCGGGAGGGAAAGTCCGTCTTAGACTGTGGTTGGCACTGAGCGGGAGGGACAATCTGTCTTAGGCTGTGGTTGGCACAGAGCGGGAGGGACAGACTGATGAGACTGTGGTTGGCACAGAGCGGGAGGGACATTCTGTCTGAGACTGTGGATGGCACAGAGAGGGTGGGACAGTCTGATGAGACTGTGGTTGGCACAGAGCGGGAGGGACATTCCGTCTGAGACTGTGGTTGGCACAGAGCGGGAGGGACAGCCTGTCCGAGACTTTGGTTGGCACAGAACAGGAGGGACCATCTGTCTGAGACTGTTTTTGGCACAGAATGGGACAGACAGTCTGTCTGAGACTGTGGTTGGCACAAAGCGGTAGCGACAATCTGTCTGAGACTGTGGTTGGCTCAGAATGGGATAGACAGTCTGTTTGAGACTGTGGTTAGCACAGAGCGGGAGGGACAGTCTGTCTGAGACTGTACTTGGCACAGAGCAGGAGGAACAGGCTTTCTGAGATTGCAGTTGGCACAGAGCAGGAGGGACAGTCTGACTGAGACTGTGTTTGGCACAGAATGGGATAGACAGTCTGTTGGAGACTGTGATTGGCACAGAGCGGGAGGGACAGTACGTCTGAGACTCTGGTTAGCACAGAGCGGGAGGGACATTCTGTCTGAGACTATGGTTGGCACAGAGCAGGAGGGACAATCTGTCTGAGACTGTTTTTGGCACAGAGCAGGAGGGACAGTCCGTCTGAGATTGTGGTTGTCACAGAGCGGGAGGGACAGTCTGTCTGAGACTGTTGTTGGCACACAGCAGGAAGGACATTCTGTCCAAGACTTTGGCTGGCACATAGCAGGAGGGACAGTCTGCCAGAGACTGTGGTTGGCACAGAATGGGATAGACAGTCTGTCTGAGACTGTTGTTAGCACAGAGCGGGAGGGACAGTCTGATGAGACTGTTTTTGGCACAGAGCAGGAGGGACATTCCGTCTGAGACTGTGGTTGGCACAGAGCAAGAAGGACAGCCTCTCCGAGACTATGGTTGGCACAGAGCAGAAGGGACCATCTGTCTGAGACTGTTTTTGGCACAGAATGGGATAGACAGTCTGTCTGAGACTTTGGTTGGCACAGAGTGGGAGAGACAATCTGTCTGAGACTGTGGTTGGCACAGAGCAGGAGGGAAAGTCCGTCTTAGACTGTGTTTGGCACACAGCGGGAGAGACAGTCTGTCTGAGACTGTTGTTGGCACACAGCAGCAAGGCCATTCTGTCCAAGACTTTGGCTGGCAAATAGCAGGAGGGTCAGTCTGTCTGAGACTGTGGTTGGCACAGAATGGGATAGACATTCTGTCTGAGACTGTGGTTGGCACAGAGCGGGAGTGACAGTCTGTCTGAGATTGTGGTTGGCACAGTGCGTGAGGGACAGACTGTCTGAGACTATGGTTCGCAGAGAGCCGATGGGACAGTCTGTCTGAGACTGTGGTTGGCACAGAGCGGGAGGGACAGTCTGTCTGAGACTTTGGTTGGCACCGAGTGGGAGGGACAGTCTGTCTGAGACTGTGGTTGGCACAGAGTGGAAGGGACAGTCTGTCTCAGACTGTAGTTGGCACAGAGCAGGAGGGACAGACTGTCTGAGACTGTGGTTGGCACAGAGCAGGAGGGACAGTCTGACTGAGACTGTGGTTGGCACAGAGTGGGAGACACAGTCCGTCTGAGACTGTGGTTTGCACTGAGTGGGAGGGACAATTTGTCCGAGACTGTGGTTGGCACAGAGGAGGAGGGACGTTCTGACTGAGACTGTGGTTGGCACGGAGTGGGAGGTACAGTCCGTCTGAGACTATGGTTTGCGCAGAACATGAGGGACAGTCTGTCTGAGACTGTGGTTCGCAGACAGCGGGAGGGACAGTCTGTCTGTGATTGCAGTTGGCACAGAGCAGGAGGGACCGTCTGGCTGAGACTGTGGTTGGCACAGAATGGTATAGACATTCTGTCCGACACTGTGGTTGGCATAGAAAGGGTTAGACAGTCTGTCTGAGACTGTGGTTGGAAATAGGCGGGAGGGACAGTCCATCTGAGACTGTGGTTGGCACTGAGCGGGATGAACCGTCTGCCTCAGACTGTGGTTGGCACAGAGCGGGAGGGACAATCTGTCTGAGACTGTGGTTGGCACAGAGCGGGAGGGAAAGTCCGTCTTAGACTGTGGTTGGCACTGAGTGGGAGGGACAGTCTGTCTTAGACTGTGGTTGGCACAGAGCGGGAGGGACAGTATGATGAGACTGTGGTTGGCACAGAGCGGGAGGGACATTCCGTCTGAGACTGTGGTTGGCACAGAGTGGGAGGGACAGTCTGATGAGACTGTGGTTGGCACAGAGCGGGAGGGACATTCCGTCTGAGACTGTGGTTGGCACAGAGCGGGAGGGACAGCCTGTCCGAGACTTTGGTTGGCACAGAACAGGAGGGACCATCTGTCTGAGACTGTTTTTGGCACAGAATGGGACAGACAGTCTGTCTGAGACTTTGGTTGGCACAGAGTGGGAGAGACAGTCCATCTGAGACTGTGGTTGGCACAAAGCGGTAGCGATAATCTGTCTGAGACTGTGGTTGGCACAGAATGGGATAGACAGTCCGTTTCAGACTGTGGTTGGCACAGAGCCGTAGGGACTGTCCGACTGAGACTGTCTATGGCACAGAATGGGATAGACAGTCTGTTGGAGACAGTGATTGGCACAGAGCAGGAGAGACAGTCTGTCAGAGACTGTGGTTAGCACAGAGCCGGAGGGACAATCTGTCTGAGACTGTGGTTGGCACTAGGTGGGAGGGACAGTCCATCTGAGACTGTGGTTGGCACTGAGCAGGAGGGACAATCTGTCTGAGACTGTGGTTGGCACAGAGCGGGAGGGAAAGTCTGTTGAGACAGTGGTTGGCACAGAATGGGATAGACAGTCTGTCTGAGGCTTTCGTTGGCACAGAATAGGATGAAAGGTCTGTCTGGCACTGTGGTTGGCACAGAGCGGTAGCGTCAATCTGTCTGCGACTGTGGTTGGCACAGAATGGGATAGACAGTCTGTCTGAGACTTTGGTTGGCACGGAGTGGGAGAGACAGTCCATCTGAGACTGTGGTTGGCACAAAGCGGTAGCGACAATCTGTCTGAGACTGTGGTTGGCTCAGAATGGGATAGACAGTCTGTTTGAGACTGTGGTTAGCACAGAGCGGGAGGGACAGTCTGTCTGAGACTGTACTTGGCACAGAGCAGGAGGGACAGTCTTTCTGAGATTGCAGTTGGCACAGAGCAGGAGGGACAGTCTGACTGAGACTGTGTTTGGCACAGAATGGGATAGACAGTCTGTTGGAGACTGTGATTGGCACAGAGCGGGAGGGACAGTCAGTCTGAGACTCTGGTTAGCACAGAGCGGGAGGGACATTCTTTCTGAGACTATGGTTGGCACAGAGCAGGAGGGACAATCTGTCTGAGACTGTGGTTGGCACAGAGCGGGAGGGACAGTCCGTCTGAGATTGTGGTTGTCACAGAGCGGGAGGGACAGTCTGTCTGAGACTGTTGTTGGCACACAGCAGGAAGGACATTCTGTCCAAGACTTTGGCTGGCACATAGCAGGAGGGACAGTCTGCCAGAGACTGTGGTTGGCACAGAATGGGATAGACTGTCTGTCTGAGACTGTCGTTAGCACAGAGCGGGAGGGACAGTCTGATGAGACTGTTTTTGGCACAGAGCGGGAGGGACATTCCGTCTGAGACTGTGGTTGGCACAGAGCAGGAGGGACAGCCTGTCCGAGACTATGGTTGGCACAGTGCAGAAGGGACCATCTGTCTGAGACTGTTGTTGGCACAGAATGGGATAGACAGTCTGTCTGAGACTTTGGTTGGCACAGAGTGGGAGAGACAGTCCGTCTGAGACTGTGGTTGGCACAGAGCAGTAGCGTCAATCTGTGTGTGACTGTGGTTGGCACAGAATGGGATAGACAGTCTGTTTGAGAATGTGGTTGGCACAGAGCGGGAGGGACAGTCCATCTGAGACTGTGGCTGGCATAGAGCGGGAGGGAAAGTTGTCTGAGTCGGTGGTTGGCACAGAGCAGGAGGTACATCCTGTCTGAGATCGTGGTTAGCACAGAACAGGAGTGACTGTCTGTCTGAGACTGTGGATGGCACAGAATGGGATGAAAAGTCTGCCTGAGACTGTGGTTGGCACAGAGAAGGAGGGACAGTCCGTCTGAGATTGTGGTTGGCACAGGGCAGGAGGGACAGTCTGACTGAAACTGTGGTTGGCACAGAATGGGATAGACAGTCTGTTGGAGACAGTGAATGGCACAGAGCGGGAGAGACAGTCTGTCAGAGACTGTGGTTCGCACAGAGCCGGAGGGACAATCTGTCTGAGACTGTGGTTGGCACTAGGCAGGAGGGACAGTCCATCTGAGACTGTGGTTGGCACTGAGCAGGAGGGACAATCTGTCTGAGACTGTGGTTGGCACAGAGCGGGAGGGACAGTCCGTCTGAGATTGTGGTTGTCACAGAGCGGGAGGGACAGTCTGTCTGAGACTGTTGTTGGCACACAGCAGGAAGGACATTCTGTCCAAGACTTTGGCTGGCACATAGCAGGAGGGACAGTCTGCCAGAGACTGTGGTTGGCACAGAATGGGATAGACAGTCTGTCTGAGACTGTTGTTAGCACAGAGCGGGAGGGACAGTCTGATGAGACTGTTTTTGGCACAGAGCAGGAGGGACATTCCGTCTGAGACTGTGGTTGGCACAGAGCAAGAAGGACAGCCTCTCCGAGACTATGGTTGGCACAGAGCAGAAGGGACCATCTGTCTGAGACTGTTTTTGGCACAGAATGGGATAGACAGTCTGTCTGAGACTTTGGTTGGCACAGAGTGGGAGAGACAATCTGTCTGAGACTGTGGTTGGCACAGAGCAGGAGGGAAAGTCCGTCTTAGACTGTGTTTGGCACACAGCGGGAGAGACAGTCTGTCTGAGACTGTTGTTGGCACACAGCAGCAAGGCCATTCTGTCCAAGACTTTGGCTGGCAAATAGCAGGAGGGTCAGTCTGTCTGAGACTGTGGTTGGCACAGAATGGGATAGACATTCTGTCTGAGACTGTGGTTGGCACAGAGCGGGAGTGACAGTCTGTCTGAGATTGTGGTTGGCACAGAGCAGGAGGGAAAGTCCGTCTTAGACTGTGTTTGGCACACAGCGGGAGAGACAGTCTGTCTGAGACTGTTGTTGGCACACAGCAGCAAGGCCATTCTGTCCAAGACTTTGGCTGGCAAATAGCAGGGGGGTCAGTCTGTCTGAGACTGTGGTTGGCACAGAATGGGATAGACATTCTGTCTGAGACTGTGGTTGACACAGAGCGGGAGAGACAGTCTGTCTGAGATTGTGGTTGGCACAGAGTGGAAGGGACAGTCTGTCTCAGACTGTAGTTGGCACAGAGCAGGAGGGACAGACTGTCTGAGACTGTGGTTGGCTCAGATGGGGAGGGGCAGACTGTCTGAGACTTTAGTTGACACAAAGCGGGAGGGACCGTCTGTCTGAGACTGTGGTTGGCACAGAATGGGATAGACATTCTGTCCGACACTGTGGTAGGCATAGAAAGGGTTAGACAGTCTGTCTGAGACTGTGGTTGGTACTAGGCGGGAGGGACAGTCCATCTGAGACTGTGGTTGGCACTGAGCGGGATGAACCGTCTGCCTCAGACTGTGGTTGGCACAGAGCGGGAGGGTCAATCTGTCTGAGACTGTGGTTGGCACAGAGCGGGAGGGAAAGTCCGTCTTAGACTGTGGTTGGCACTGAGCGGGAGGGACAGTCTGTCTTAGACTGTGGTTGGCACAGAGCAGGAGGGACAGTCCGTCTGAGACTGTGGTTGGCACAGAGCAGGAGGGACAGTCTGACTGAGACTGTGGTTGGCACAGAGTGGGAGACACAGTCCATCTGAGACTGTGGTTGGCACAGAGGAGGAGGGACATTCTGAATGAGACTGTGGTTGGCACGGAGTGGGAGGTACAGTCCGTCTGAGACTATGGTTTGCGCAGAGCATGAGGGATAGTCTGTCTGAGACTGTGGTTCGCAGACAGCGGGAGGGACAGTCTGTCTGTGATTGCAGTTGGCACAGAGCAGGAGGGACCGTCTGTCTGAGACTGTGGTTGGCACAGAATGGGATAGACATTCTGTCCGACACTGTGGTTGGCATAGAAAGGGTTAGACAGTCTGTCTGAGATTGTGGTTCGAACTAGGCGGGAGGGACAGTCCATCTGAGACTGTGGTTGGCACTGAGCGGGATGAACCGTCTGCCTCAGACTGTGGTTGGCACAGAGCGGGAGGGACAATCTGTCTGAGACTGTGGTTGGCACAGAGCGGGAGGGAAAGTCCGTCTTAGACTGTGGTTGGCACTGAGCGGGAGGGACAATCTGTCTTAGGCTGTGGTTGGCACAGAGCGGGAGGGACAGACTGATGAGACTGTGGTTGGCACAGAGCGGGAGGGACATTCCGTCTGAGACTGTGGATGGCACAGAGAGGGTGGGACAGTCTGATGAGACTGTGGTTGGCACAGAGCGGGAGGGACATTCCGTCTGAGACTGTGGTTGGCACAGAGCGGGAGGGACAGCCTGTCCGAGACTTTGGTTGGCACAGAACAGGAGGGACCATCTGTCTGAGACTGTTTTTGGCACAGAATGGGACAGACAGTCTGTCTGAGACTTTGGTTGGCACAGAGTGGGAGAGACAGTCCATCTGAGACTGTGGTTGGCACAAAGCGGTAGCGACAATCTGTCTGAGACTGTGGTTGGCTCAGAATGGGATAGACAGTCTGTTTGAGACTGTGGTTAGCACAGAGCGGGAGGGACAGTCTGTCTGAGACTGTACTTGGCACAGAGCAGGAGGAACAGGCTTTCTGAGATTGCAGTTGGCACAGAGCAGGAGGGACAGTCTGACTGAGACTGTGTTTGGCACAGAATGGGATAGACAGTCTGTTGGAGACTGTGATTGGCACAGAGCGGGAGGGACAGTCTGTCAGAGACTCTGGTTAGCACAGAGCGGGAGGGACAATCTGTCTGAGACTGTGGTTGGCACTAGGTGGGAGGGACAGTCCATCTGAGACTGTGGTTGGCACTGAGCAGGAGGGACAATCTGTCTGAGACTGTGGTTGGCACAGAGCGGGAGGGAAAGTCTGTTGAGACAGTGGTTGGCACAGAATGGGATAGACAGTCTGTCTGAGGCTTTGGTTGGCACAGAATAGGATGAAAGGTCTGTCTGGCACTGTGGTTGGCACAGAGCGGTAGCGTCAATCTGTCTGCGACTGTGGTTGGCACAGAATGGGATAGACAGTCTGTCTGAGACTTTGGTTGGCACCGAGTGGGAGAGACAGTCCATCTGAGACTGTGGTTGGCACAAAGCGGTAGCGACAATCTGTCTGAGACTGTGGTTGGCTCAGAATGGGATAGACAGTCTGTTTGAGACTGTGGTTAGCACAGAGCGGGAGGGACAGTCTGTCTGAGACTGTACTTGGCACAGAGCAGGAGGGACAGTCTTTCTGAGATTGCAGTTGGCACAGAGCAGGAGGGACAGTCTGACTGAGACTGTGTTTGGCACAGAATGGGATAGACAGTCTGTTGGAGACTGTGATTGGCACAGAGCGGGAGGGACAGTCTGTCTGAGACTCTGGTTAGCACAGAGCGGGAGGGACATTCTTTCTGAGACTATGGTTGGCACAGAGCAGGAGGGACAATCTGTCTGAGACTGTGGTTGGCACAGAGCGGGAGGGACAGTCCGTCTGAGATTGTGGTTGTCACAGAGCGGGAGGGACAGTCTGTCTGAGACTGTTGTTGGCACACAGCAGGAAGGACATTCTGTCCAAGACTTTGGCTGGCACATAGCAGGAGGGACAGTCTGCCAGAGACTGTGGTTGGCACAGAATGGGATAGACTGTCTGTCTGAGACTGTCGTTAGCACAGAGCGGGAGGGACAGTCTGATGAGACTGTTTTTGGCACAGAGCGGGAGGGACATTCCGTCTGAGACTGTGGTTGGCACAGAGCAGGAGGGACAGCCTGTCCGAGACTATGGTTGGCACAGTGCAGAAGGGACCATCTGTCTGAGACTGTTGTTGGCACAGAATGGGATAGACAGTCTGTCTGAGACTTTGGTTGGCACAGAGTGGGAGAGACAGTCCGTCTGAGACTGTGGTTGGCACAGAGCAGTAGCGTCAATCTGTGTGTGACTGTGGTTGGCACAGAATGGGATAGACAGTCTGTTTGAGAATGTGGTTGGCACAGAGCGGGAGGGACAGTCCATCTGAGACTGTGGCTGGCATAGAGCGGGAGGGAAAGTTGTCTGAGTCGGTGGTTGGCACAGAGCAGGAGGTACATCCTGTCTGAGATCGTGGTTAGCACAGAACAGGAGTGACTGTCTGTCTGAGACTGTGGATGGCACAGAATGGGATGAAAAGTCTGCCTGAGACTGTGGTTGGCACAGAGAAGGAGGGACAGTCCGTCTGAGATTGTGGTTGGCACAGGGCAGGAGGGACAGTCTGACTGAAACTGTGGTTGGCACAGAATGGGATAGACAGTCTGTTGGAGACAGTGAATGGCACAGAGCGGGAGAGACAGTCTGTCAGAGACTGTGGTTCGCACAGAGCCGGAGGGACAATCTGTCTGAGACTGTGGTTGGCACTAGGCAGGAGGGACAGTCCATCTGAGACTGTGGTTGGCACTGAGCGGGAGGGACAATCTGTCTGAGACCGTGGTTGGCACAGATCGGGAGGGAAAGTCTGATGAGACTGTGGTTGGCACAGAGCAGGGGAGACATTCTGTCTGAAACTGTGGTTGGCACAGAGCGGGAGGGACAGCCTGTCCGAGGCTATGGTTGGTACAGAGCAGGAGGGACCTTCTGTCTGAGACTGTTTTTGGCACAGAATGTGATAGACAGTCTGTCTGAGACTTTGGTTGGCACAGAATGGGATAGACAGTCTGTCTGAGACTTTGGTTGGCACAGAATAGGATGAAACGTCTGTCTGAGACTGTTGTTGGCACACAGCAGCAAGGCCATTCTGTCCAAGACTTTGGCTGGTACATAGCAGGAGGGACAGTCTTGTGAGACTGTGGTTGGCACAGAATGGGATAGACAGTCTGTCTGAGACTGTGGTTGGCACAGAGTGGGAGTGACAGTTTGTCTGAAAATGTAGTTGGCACATAGCGGGAGGGACAGTCTGACTGAGACTCTGGTTAGCACAGAGCAGGCGTGATAGTCTTACTGAGACTGTGGTTGGCACAGAATGGGATAGGCAGTCTGTTTGAGACATTGGTTGGCACAGAGCAGGAGGGAAAGTCCGTCTGAGACTGTGGCTGGCACAAAATAGGATGAAACGTCTGTCTGAGACTGTGGTTGGCACAGAGTGGGAGGGACCGTCTGTCTGAGACTGTGGTTGGCACAGAGTGGGAGGGACCGTCTGTCTGAGATCGTGGTTAGCACAGAGCAGGATGAACAGTCTGACTTTGACTTTGGTTGGCGCAGAATGGGATGAAAAGTCAGTCTGAGACTGTGGTAGGCATAGAACGGGAGGGACAGTCTCTCTGAGATCGTGGTTGGCAGAGGGCAGGAGGGATAGTCTGACTGAGAATGTGGTTGGCACAGAATGGGATATACAGTGCGTCTGAGAGTGTGGTTGGCACAGTGCGGGATGGGTAGTCTGTCTGAGACTGTGGTTGGCACAGAGCGGGAGGGACATTCCATCTGAGACTGTGGTTGGCACAGTGTGGGAGGGACAGCCTGTCCGAGACTTTGGTTGGCGCAGAACAGGAGGGACCATCTGTCTGAGACTGTTTTTGGTACAGAATGGGACAGACAGTCTGTCTGAGACTTTGGTTGGCACAGAGTGGGAGAGACAGTCCAACTGAGAGTGTGGTTGGCACAAAGCGGTAGCGACAATCTGTCTGAGACTGTGGTTGGCTCAGAATGGGATAGACAGTCTGTTTGAGACTGTGGTTAGCACAGAGTGGGAGGGACAGTCTGTCTGAGACTGTACTTGGCACAGAGCATGAGGGACAGTCTTTCTGAGTTTGCAGTTGGCACAGACAAGGAGGGACAGTCTGACTGAGACTGTGTTTGGCACAGAATGGGATAGACAGTCTGTTGGAGACTGTGATTGGCACAGAGCAAGAGGGACAGTCCGTCTGAGACTCTGGTTAGCACAGAGCGGGAGGGACATTCTGTCTGAGACTGTAGTTGGCACAGAGCAGGAGGGACAATCTGTCTGAGACTGTGGTTGGCACAGAGCGGGAGGGACAGTCCATCTGAGACTGTGGTTGTCACAGAGCGGGAGGGACAGTCTGTCTGAGACTGTTGTTGGCACACAGCAGGAAGGACATTCTGTCCAAGACTTTGGCTGCCACAAAGCAGGAGGGACAGTCTGCCTGAGACTGTGGTTGGCACTGAATGGGAGGGACAATCTGTCTGAAACTGTGGTTGGCACAGAGGTGCAGGGACAGTCTGACTGAGACTGTGGTTGGCATAGAATGGGTTAGACAGTCTGTTTGAGACAGTGGTTGGCACAGAGTGGGAAGGTCAGTCTGTCTGAGACTGTGGTTGGCACAGTATGGGATGAACAGTATCTCTGAGACTGTAGCTGGAACAGAGCGGCAGGGACAATCTGTCTGAGACTGTGGTTGGCACAGACAGGGAGGGACAGTCTGTCTAAGACTTTGGTTGGCACAGAGCGGGAGGGACACTCTTTCTGAGAATGTGGTTGGTACAGAGCGGGAGGAACAGTCCGACTGAGACTGTCTATGGCACAGAATGGGATAGACAGTCTGTTGGAGACTGCGATTAGCACAGAGCAGGAGTGACAGTCTGTCAGAGACTTTGGTTAGCACAGAGCCGGAGGGACAATCTGTTGGAGACTGTGGTTGGCACTGATCGGGAGGGACAGTCCATCTGAGACTGTGGTTGGCACTGAGCGGGAGCGACAGTCTGCCTTAGACTGTGGTTGGCACAGAGCAGGAGGGACAATCTGTCTGAGACTGTGGTTGGCACCGAGCGGGAGGGAAAGTCCTTCTTAGACTGTGGTTGACACACAATGGGAGAGACAGTCTGTCTGAGACTGTTGTTGGCACACAGCAGGAAGGCCATTCTGTCCAAGACTTTGTCTGGCACATAGCAGCAGGGATAGTCTGTCTGAGACTGTGGATGGCACAGAATGTAATAGACCGTCTGTCTGAGACTGTGGTTGGCACAGAGCAGGAGTGACAGTTTGTCTGAGATGGTAGTTGGCACATAGCGGGAGGGACAGTCGGACTGAGACTGGTTGGCACAGAGCAGGAGTGATAGTCTTACTGAGACTGTGGTTGGCACAGAATGGGATAGGCAGTCTGTTTGAGACTTTGGCTGGCACAGAGTGGGAGGGGCAGTCCGTCTGAGACTGTGGCTGCCACAGAGCGCGAGGGAAAGTCTGTCTGAGACGATGGTTTGCACAGAGAGGGAGGGACAGTCTGTCTGAGACTGCTGTTGGCACACAGCAGGAAGGACATTCTGTCCAAGACTTTGGCTGGCACATAGCAGGAGGGACAGTCTGCCTGAGACTGTGGTTGCCACAGAATGGGATAGACAGTCTGTCTCAGACTGTGATTGGCACAGAGCAGGAGGGAAAGTCCGTCTTAGACTGTGGATGGCACACAGCGGGAGAGACAGTCTGTCTGAGACTGTTGTTGGCACACAGCAGCAAGGCCATTCTGTCCAAGACTTTGGCTGGTACATAGCAGGAGGGACAGTCTGTCTGAGACTGTGGTTGGCACAGAATGGGATAGACAGTCTGTCTGAGACTGTGGTTGGCACAGAGCGGGAGTGACAGTTTGTCTGAGACTGTAGTTGGCACATAGCGGGAGGGACAGTCTGACTGAGACTCTGGTTAGCACAGAGCAGGAGTGATAGACTTACTGAGACTGTGGTTGGCACAGAATGGGATAGGCAGTCTGTTTGAGACTTTGGTTGGCACAGAGCAGGAGGGAAAGTCCGTCTGAGACTGTGGCTGGCACAAAATAGTATGAAACGTCTGTCTGAGACTGTGGTCGGCACAGAATGGGATAGGCAGTCTGTTTGAGACTTTGGCTGGCACAGAGCGGGAGGGGCAGTCCGTCTGAGACTGTGGCTGGCACAGAGCGCGAGGGAAAGTCTGTCTGAGACCATGGTTTGCACGGAGCGGGAGGGACATTCCATCAGAGACTGTGGTTCGCACAGAGCGGGAGGGTCATCCTGCCTGAGACTGTGGTTGGCACAGAGTAGGAGTGACCATCTGTCTGAGACTGGTTGGCATAGAATGGGATAGACAGTCTGTCTGAGACTGTGCTTGGCACAGAGTGGGAGGGACCGTCTGTCTGAGACTGTGGTTGGCACGGAGTGGGAGTTACAGTCCGTCTGAGACTATGGTTTGCGCAGAGCATGAGGGACAGTCTGTCTGAGACTGTGGTTCGCAGACAGCGGGAGGGACAGTCTGTCTGTGATTGCAGTTGGCACAGAGCAGGAGGGACCGTCTGTCTGAGACTGTGGTTAGCACAGAATGGGATAGACAGTATGTCCGACACTGTGGTTGGCATAGAAAGGTTTAGACAGTCTGTTTGAGACTGTGGTTGGCAGAGAGCAGGAGGGACAGTCTGTCTGAGACTGTGGTTGGCACAGAATGGGATACACAGTCTGTTGGAGACTGTGATTGGCACAGAGCCGGTGGGACAGTCTCTCTGATACTGTGGATGGCACAGAGCAGGAGGGACAGTCTGTCTGAGACTGTACTTGGCACAGAGCGGGAGGGACAGTCTGTCTGAGATTGCAGTTGTCACAGAGCAGGAGGGACACTCTGACTGAGACTGCTGTTGGCACACAGCAGGAAGGACATTCTGTCCAATACTTTGGCTGGCACATAGGAGTAGGGACAGTCTGTCTGAGACTGTGGTTGGCACAGAGCAGGAGGGATAGTCTGTCTGAGACTGTGGTTGGCACAGAGCGGGAGGGACAGCCTGACTAACACTATGGTTGGCAACGATTTGGTTAGACAGTCTGTTTGAGACTGTGCTTGGCACAGAGCGGTGGGGCAGTCTGTCTCAGACTGTGGTTGGCACAGAATGTGATCAACAGTCTGTCTCAGACTGTAGTAGGCACAGAGCAGGAGGGACAGTCTGTCTGAGACTGTGGTTGGCTCAGATGGGGAGGGGCAATCTGTCTCAGACTTTAGTTGTCACAGAGCGGGAGGGACAGTCCGTCTGAGACTGTGGTTCGCACAGAGCGGGAGGGCCATCCTGCCTGAGACTGTGGTTGGCACAGAGCGGGAGTGACCATCTGTCTGAGACTGGTTGGCATAGAATGGGATAGACAGTCTGTCTGAGACTGTGGTTCGCAGACAGCGGGAGGGACAGTCTGTCTGTGATTGCAGTTGGCACAGAGCAGGAGGGACCGTCTGTCTGAGACTGTGGTTAGCACAGAATGGGATAGACAGTCTGTCCGACACTGTGGTTGGCATAGAAAGGGTTAGACAGTCTGTTTGAGACTGTGGTTGGCAGAGAGCAGGAGGGACAGTCTGTCTGAGACTGTGGTTGGCACAGAATGGGATACACAGTCTGTTGGAGACTGTGATTGGCATAGAGCGGGTGAGACAGTCTCTCTGATACTTTGGTTGGCACAGAGCAGGAGGGACAGTCTGTCTGAGACTGTACTTGGCACAGATCGGGAGGAACAGTCTGTCTGATAATGCAGTTGGCACAGAACAGGAGGGACAGTCTGACTGAGACTTTGGTTGGCACAGAGTGGGAGAGACAGTCCGTCTGAGACTGTGGTTGGCACAGAGCGGTAGCGTCAATCTGTCTGAGACTGTGGTTGGCACAGAATGGGATAGACAGTCTTTTTCAGACTGTGGTTGGCACAGAGCGGGAGGGACAGTCCATCTGAGACTGTGGCTGGGATAGAGAAGGAGGGAAAGTTGTCTGAGACGGTGGTTGGCACAGAGCAGGAGGGACATTCTGTCTGAGATCATGGTTAGCACAGAGCAGGAGTGACAGTCTGTCTGAGACTGTGGATGGCCCAGAATGGGATGAAAAGTCTGCCTGAGACTGTGGTTGGCACAGAGAAGGAGGGACAGTCCGTCTAAGATCGTGGTTGGCACAGGGCAGGAGGGACAGTCTGACTGAGACTGTGGTCGGCACAGAATGGGATAGATAGTCCGACTGAGACTGTGGTTGGCACAGAGCCATAGGGACAGTCCGACTGAGACTGTCTATGACACAGAATGGGACAGACAGTCTGTTGGAGACTGTGATTGGCACAGAGCGGGAGAGACAGTCTGTCAGAGACTGTGGTTAGCACAGAGCCGGAGGGACAATCTCTCTGAGACTGTGGTTGGCACTGAGCGGGAGGAACCGTCTGCCTCAGACTGTGGTTGGCACAGAGCGGGAGGGACAATCTGTCTGAGACTGTGGTTGGCGCAGAGCGGGAGGGAAAGTCTGTCCTAGACTGTGGTTGGCACAGAGCAGGAGGGACAATCTGTCTGAGACTGTGGTTGGCACAGAGCGGGAGGGACAGTCTGTGTGAAATTGTGGTTGGCACAGGGCAGGAGGGACAGTCTGACTGAGACTGTGGTTGGCACAGAATGGGATAGAAAGTGCGTTTAAGACAGTGGGTGGCACAGGGCCAGAGGGGCATTCTGTCTGACAATGTGGTTGTCACGGAGTGGAAGGGAGAGTCCATCTGAGACTGTGGTTGGCACAGAGCGTGAGGGACAGTCTGTCTGAGACTGTGGTTGGAACAGAGCAGGATTGGCCATCTGTCTGAGACTGTGGTTGGCATAGAATAGGATGGACAGTCTGTCTGAGACTGTGGTTGGCACGGAGTGGGAGGTAAAGTCCGTCTGAGACTATGGTTTGCGCAGAGCATGAGGGACAGTCTGTCTGAGACTGTGGTTCGCAGACAGCGGGAGGGACAGTCTGTCTGTGATTGCAGTTGGCACAGAGCAGGAGGGACCGTCTGTCTGAGACTGTGGTTGGCACAGAATGGGATAGACAGTCTGTCCGACACTGTGGTTGGCATAGAAAGGGTTAGACAGTCTGTTTGAGACTGTGGTTGGCAGAGGGCAGGAGGGACAGTCTGGCTGAGACTGTGGTTGGCACAGAATGGGATACACAGTCTGTTGGAGACTGTGATTGGCACAGAGCGGGTGGGACAGTCTCTCTGATACCTTGGTTGGCACAGAGCAGGAGGGACAATCTGTCTGAGACTGTGGTTGGCACAGAGCAGGAGGGAAAGTCTGTCTGAGACTGTGGTTCGCAGACAGCGGGAGGGACAGTCTGTCTGTGATTGCAGTTGGCACAGAGCAGGAGGGACCGTCTGTCTGAGACTGTGGTTGGCACAGAATGGGATAGACAGTCTGTCCGACACTGTGGTTGGCATAGAAAGGGTTAGACAGTCTGTTTGAGACTGTGGTTGGCAGAGGGCAGGAGGGACAGTCTGGCTGAGACTGTGGTTGGCACAGAATGGGATACACAGTCTGTTGGAGACTGTGATTGGCACAGAGCGGGTGGGACAGTCTCTCTGATACCTTGGTTGGCACAGAGCAGGAGGGACAATCTGTCTGAGACTGTGGTTGGCACAGAGCAGGAGGGAAAGTCCATCTTAGACTGTGGTTGGCACACAGCGTGAGAGACAGTCTGTCTGAGACTGTTGTTGGCACACAGCAGCAAGGCCATTTTGTCCAAGACTTTGGCTGGTACATAGCAGGAGGGACAGTCTGTCTGAGACTGTGGTTGGCACAGAATGGGATAGACAGTCTGACTGAGACTGTGGTTGGCACAGAGCGGGAACGACAGTTTGTCTGAGACTGTAGTAGGCACATAGCGAGAGGGACAGTCTGACTGAGACTCTGGTTGGCACAGAGCAGGCGTGATAGTCTTACTGAGACTGTGGTTGGCACAGAATGGGATAGGCAGTCTGTTTGAGACTGTGGTTGGCACAGAGCAGGAGGGAAAGTCCGTCTGAGACTGTGGCTGGCACAGAATAGGATGAAAAGTCTGTCTGAGACTGTGGTTGGCACAGAGTGGGAGGGTCCGTCTGTCTGAGATCGTGGTTAGCACAGAGCAGGATGAACAGTCTGACTGCGACTGTGGTTGGCGCAGAATGAGATGAAAAGTCCGTCTGAGACTGTGGTAGGCATAGAGCAGGAGGGACAGTCTCTCTGAGATCGTGGTTGGCAGAGGGCAGGAGGGACAGTCTGACTGAGAATGTGGTTGGCACAGAATGGGATATACAGTGCGTCTGAGACTGTGGTTGGCACAGTGCAGGAGGGGTAGTCTGTCTGAGACTGTGGTTGGCACAGAGCGGGTGGGTCTGTCCATCTGAGACTGTCGTTAGCACAGAGGGGGAGGGACAGTCTGATGAGACTGTGGTTGGCACAGAGCGGGAGGGACAGTCTGATGAGACTGTGGTAGGCACAGAGCGGGAGGGACAGTCTGTGTGAAATTGTGGTTGGCACAGGGCAGGAGGGACAGTCTGACTGAGACTGTGGTTGGCACAGAATAGGATAGAAAGTGCGTTTAAGACAGTGGGTGGCACAGGGCCGGAGGGGCATTCTGTCTGACACTGTGGTTGTCACGGAGTGGAAGGGACAGTCCGTCTGAGACTGCGGTTGGCACAGAGCGTGAGGGACAGTCTGTCTGAGACTGTGGTTGGAACAGAGAGGGAGTGGCCATCTGTCTGAGACTGTGGTTGGCATAGAATAGGATGGACAGTCTGTCTGAGACTGTGGTTGGCACGGAGTGGGAGGTACAGTCCGTCTGAGACTATGGTTTGCGCAGAGCATGAGGGACAGTCTGTCTGAGACTGTGGTTCGCAGACAGCAGGAGGGACAGTCTGTCTGTGATTGCAGTTGGCACAGAGCAGGAGGGACCGTCTGTCTGAGACTGTGGTTGGCACAGAATGGGATAGACAGTCGGTCCAACACTGTGGTTGGCATAGAAAGGGTTTGACAGTCTGTTTGAGACTGTGGTTGGCACAGAATTGGATACACAGTCTGTTGGAGACTGTGATTGGCACAGAGCGGGTGGGACAGTCTCTCTGATACTTTGGTTGGCACAGAGCAGGAGGGACAGTCTGTCCGAAACTGTACTTGGCACAGAGCGGGAGGAACAGTCTGTCTGATATTGCAGTTGGCACAGTGCAGGAGGGACAGTCTGACTGAGACTTTGGTTGGCAGAGAGTGGGAGAGACAGTCCGTCTGAGACTGTGGTTGGCACAGAGCGGTAGCATCAATCTTTCTGAGACTGTGGTTGGCACAGAATGGGATAGACAGTCTTTTTCAGACTGTGGTTGGCACAGAGCGGGAGGGACAGTCCATCTGAGACTGTGGCTGGGATAGAGCAGGAGGGAAAGTTGTCTGAGACGGTGGTTGGCACAGAGCAGGAGGGACATTCTGTCTGAGATCGTGGTTAGCACAGAGCAGGAGTGACAGTCTGTCTGAGACTGTGGATGGCACAGAATGGGATGAAAAGTCTGCCTGAGACTGTGGTTGGCACAGAGAAGGAGGGACAGTCCGTCTAAGATCGTGGTTGGCACAGGGCAGGAGGGACAGGCTGACTGAGACTGTGGTTGGCACAGAATGGGATAGATAGTCCGTTTCAGACTGTGGTTGGCACAGAGCCGTAGGGACAGTCCGACTGAGACTGTCTATGGCACAGAATGGGATAGACAGTCTGTTGGAGACTGTGATTGGCACAGAGCGGGAGAGACAGTCTGTCAGAGACTGTGGTTAGCACAGAGCCGGAGGGACAATCTCTCTGAGACTGTGGTTGGAACAAGGCGGGAGGGACAGTCCATCTGAGACTGTGGTTGGCACTGAGCGGGAGGAACCGTCTGCCTCAGACTGTGGTTGGCACAGAGCGGGAGGGACAATCTGTCAGAGACTGTGTTTGGCGCAGAGCGGGAGGGAAAGTCCGTCTTAGACTGTGGTTGGCACTGAGCGGGAGGGACAGTCTGTCTTAGACTGTGGTTGGCACAGAGCAGGAGGGACAATCTGTCTGAGACTGTGGTTGGCACAGAGCAGGAGGGAAAGTCCGTCTTAGACTGTGGTTGGCACAGAGCAGGAGGGACAATCTGTCTGAGACTGTGGTTGGCACAGAGCGGGAACGACAGTTTGTCTGAGACTGTAGTAGGCACATAGCGAGAGGGACAGTCTGACTGAGACTCTGGTTGGCACAGAGCAGGCGTGATAGTCTTACTGAGACTGTGGTTGGCACAGAATGGGATAGGCAGTCTGTTTGAGACTGTGGTTGGCACAGAGCAGGAGGGAAAGTCCGTCTGAGACTGTGGCTGGCACAGAATAGGATGAAAAGTCTGTCTGAGACTGTGGTTGGCACAGAGTGGGAGGGTCCGTCTGTCTGAGATCGTGGTTAGCACAGAGCAGGATGAACAGTCTGACTGCGACTGTGGTTGGCGCAGAATGAGATGAAAAGTCCGTCTGAGACTGTGGTAGGCATAGAGCAGGAGGGACAGTCTCTCTGAGATCGTGGTTGGCAGAGGGCAGGAGGGACAGTCTGACTGAGAATGTGGTTGGCACAGAATGGGATATACAGTGCGTCTGAGACTGTGGTTGGCACAGTGCAGGAGGGGTAGTCTGTCTGAGACTGTGGTTGGCACAGAGCGGGTGGGTCTGTCCATCTGAGACTGTCGTTAGCACAGAGGGGGAGGGACAGTCTGATGAGACTGTGGTTGGCACAGAGCGGGAGGGACAGTCTGATGAGACTGTGGTAGGCACAGAGCGGGAGGGACAGTCTGTGTGAAATTGTGGTTGGCACAGGGCAGGAGGGACAGTCTGACTGAGACTGTGGTTGGCACAGAATAGGATAGAAAGTGCGTTTAAGACAGTGGGTGGCACAGGGCCGGAGGGGCATTCTGTCTGACACTGTGGTTGTCACGGAGTGGAAGGGACAGTCCGTCTGAGACTGCGGTTGGCACAGAGCGTGAGGGACAGTCTGTCTGAGACTGTGGTTGGAACAGAGAGGGAGTGGCCATCTGTCTGAGACTGTGGTTGGCATAGAATAGGATGGACAGTCTGTCTGAGACTGTGGTTGGCACGGAGTGGGAGGTACAGTCCGTCTGAGACTATGGTTTGCGCAGAGCATGAGGGACAGTCTGTCTGAGACTGTGGTTCGCAGACAGCAGGAGGGACAGTCTGTCTGTGATTGCAGTTGGCACAGAGCAGGAGGGACCGTCTGTCTGAGACTGTGGTTGGCACAGAATGGGATAGACAGTCGGTCCAACACTGTGGTTGGCATAGAAAGGGTTTGACAGTCTGTTTGAGACTGTGGTTGGCACAGAATTGGATACACAGTCTGTTGGAGACTGTGATTGGCACAGAGCGGGTGGGACAGTCTCTCTGATACTTTGGTTGGCACAGAGCAGGAGGGACAGTCTGTCCGAAACTGTACTTGGCACAGAGCGGGAGGAACAGTCTGTCTGATATTGCATTTGGCACAGTGCAGGAGGGACAGTCTGACTGAGACTTTGGTTGGCAGAGAGTGGGAGAGACAGTCCGTCTGAGACTGTGGTTGGCACAGAGCGGTAGCATCAATCTTTCTGAGACTGTGGTTGGCACAGAATGGGATAGACAGTCTTTTTCAGACTGTGGTTGGCACAGAGCGGGAGGGACAGTCCATCTGAGACTGTGGCTGGGATAGAGCAGGAGGGAAAGTTGTCTGAGACGGTGGTTGGCACAGAGCAGGAGGGACATTCTGTCTGAGATCGTGGTTAGCACAGAGCAGGAGTGACAGTCTGTCTGAGACTGTGGATGGCACAGAATGGGATGAAAAGTCTGCCTCAGACTGTGGTTGGCACAGAGAAGGAGGGACAGTCCGTCTAAGATCGTGGTTGGCACAGGGCAGGAGGGACAGGCTGACTGAGACTGTGGTTGGCACAGAATGGGATAGATAGTCCGTTTCAGACTGTGGTTGGCACAGAGCCGTAGGGACAGTCCGACTGAGACTGTCTATGGCACAGAATGGGATAGACAGTCTGTTGGAGACTGTGATTGGCACAGAGCGGGAGAGACAGTCTGTCAGAGACTGTGGTTAGCACAGAGCCGGAGGGACAATCTCTCTGAGACTGTGGTTGGAACAAGGCGGGAGGGACAGTCCATCTGAGACTGTGGTTGGCACTGAGCGGGAGGAACCGTCTGCCTCAGACTGTGGTTGGCACAGAGCGGGAGGGACAATCTGTCAGAGACTGTGTTTGGCGCAGAGCGGGAGGGAAAGTCCGTCTTAGACTGTGGTTGGCACTGAGCGGGAGGGACAGTCTGTCTTAGACTGTGGTTGGCACAGAGCAGGAGGGACAATCTGTCTGAGACTGTGGTTGGCACAGAGCAGGAGGGAAAGTCCGTCTTAGACAGTGGTTGGCACACAGCGGGAGAGACAGTCTGTCTGAGACTGTTGTTGGCACACAGCAGCAAGGCCATTTTGTCCAAGACTTTGGCTGGTACATAGCAGGAGGGACAGTCTGTCTGAGACTGTGGTTGGCACAGAATGGGATAGACAGTCTGACTGAGACTGTGGTTGGCACAGAGTGGGAACGAGAGTTGGTCTGAGACTGTAGTTGGCACATAGCGGGAGGGACACTCTGACTGAGACTCTGGGTGGCACAGAGCAGGCGTGATAGTCTTACTGAGACTGTGGTTGGCACAGAATGGGATAGGCAGTCTGTTTGAGACTTTGGTTGGCACAGAGCAGGAGGGAAAGTCCGTCTGAGACAGTGGCTGGCACAGAATAGGATGAAAGGTCTGTCTGAGACTGTGGTTGGCACAGAGTGGGAGGGTCCATCTGTCTGAGATCGTGGTTAGCACAGAGCAGGATGAACAGTCTGACTGTGACTGTGGTTGGCGCAGAATGAGATGAAAAGTCCGTCTGAGACTGTTTTAGGCATAGAGCAGGAGGGATAGTCTCTCTGAGATCGTGGTTGGCAGAGGGCAGGAGGGACAGTCTGACTGAGAATGTGGTTGGCACAGAATGGGATATACAGTGCGTCTGAGACAGTGGTTGGCACAGTGCAGGAGGGGTAGTCTGTCTGAGACTGTGGTTGGCACTGAGCGGGTGGGTCTGTCCATCTGAGACTGTCGTTAGCACAGAGGGGGAGGGACAGTCTGATGAGACTGTGGTTGGCACAGAGCGGGAGGGACATTCCGTCTGAGACTGTGGTTGGCACAGAGCAGGAGGGACAGTCTGATGAGACTGTGGTTGGCACAGAGCGGGAGGGACAGTCTGTGTGAAATTGTGGTTGGCACAGGGCAGGAGGGACAGTCTGACTGAGACTGTGGTTGGCACAGAATGGGATAGAAAGTGCGTTTAAGACAGTGGGTGGCACAGGGCCGGAGGGGCACTCTGTCTGACACTGTGGTTGTCACGGAGTGGAAGGGACAGTCTGACTGAGACTGTGGTTGGCACAGAGCGTGAGGGACAGTCTGTCTGAGACTGTGGTTGGAACAGAGCGGGAGTGGCCATCTGTCTGAGACTGTGGTTGGCATAGAATAGGATGGACAGTCTGTCTGAGACTGTGGTTGGCACGGAGTGGGAGGTACAGTCCGTCTGAGACTATGGTTTGCGCAGAGCATGAGGAACAGTCTGTCTGAGACTGTGGTTCGCAGACAGCGGGAGGGACAGTCTGTCTGTGATTGCAGTTGGCACAGAGCAGGAGGGACCGCCTGTCTGAGACTGTGGTTGGCACAGAATGGGATAGACAGTCTGTCCGACACTGTGGTTGGCATAGAAAGGGTTAGACAGTCTGTTTGAGACTGTGGTTGGCAGAGAGCAGGAGGGACAGTCTGTCTGAGAATGTGGTTGGCACAGAATGGGATACACAGTCTGTTGGAGACTGTGATTGGCACAGAGCGGGTGGGACAGTCTCTCTGATACTTTGGTTGGCACAGAGCAGGAGGGACAGTCTGTCTGAGACTGTACTTGGCACAGAGCCGGAGGAAGAGTCTGTCTGATATTGCAGTTGGCACAGAGCAGGAGGGACAGTTTGACTGAGACTTTGGTTGGCACAGAGTGGGAGAGACAGTCCGTCTGAGACTGTGGTTGGCACAGAGCGGTAGCGTCAATCTGTCTGAGACTGTGGTTGGCACAGAATGGGATAGACAGTCTTTTTCAGACTGTGGTTGGCACAGAGCGCGAGGCACAGTCCATCTGAGACTGTGGCTGGGATAGAGCAGGAGGGAAAGTTGTCTGAGACGGTGGTTGGCACAGAGCAGGAGGGACATTCTGTCTGAGATCATGGTTAGCACAGAGCAGGAGTGACAGTCTGTCTGAGACTGTGGATGGCACAGAATGGGATGAAAAGTCTGCCTGAGACTGTGGTTGGCACAGGGAAGGAGGGACAGTCCGTCTAAGATCGTGGTTGGCACAGGGCAGGAGGGACAGGCTGACTGAGACTGTGGTCGGCACAGAATGGGATAGATAGTCCGTTTCAGACTGTGGTTGGCACAGAGCCATAGGGACAGTCCGACTGAGACTGTCTATGACACAGAATGGGACAGACAGTCTGTTGGAGACTGTGATTGGCACAGAGCGGGAGAGACAGTCTGTCAGAGACTGTGGTTAGCACAGAGCCGGAGGGACAATCTCTCTGAGACTGTGGTTGGAACAAGGCGGGAGGGACAGTCCATCTGAGACTGTGGTTGGCACTGAGCGGGAGGAACCGTCTGCCTCAGACTGTGGTTGGCACAGAGCGGGAGGGACAATCTGTCCTAGACTGTGGTTGGCACAGAGCGGGAGGGAAAGTCTGTCCTAGACTGTGGTTGGCACAGAGCAGGAGGGACAATCTGTCTGAGACTGTGGTTGGCACAGAGCGGGAGGGACAGTCTGTGTGAAATTGTGGTTGGCACATGGCAGGAGGGACAGTCTGACTGAGACTGTGGTTGGCACAGAATGGGATAGAAAGTGCGTTTAAGACAGTGGGTGGCACAGGGCCAGAGGGGCATTCTGTCTGACAATGTGGTTGTCACGGAGTGGAAGGGAGAGTCCATCTGAGACTGTGGTTGGCACAGAGCGTGAGGGACAGTCTGTCTGAGACTGTGGTTGGAACAGAGCAGGAGTGGCCATCTGTCTGAGACTGTGGTTGGCATAGAATAGGATGGACAGTCTGTCTGAGACTGTGGTTGGCACGGAGTGGGAGGTAAAGTCCGTCTGAGACTATGGTTTGCGCAGAGTATGAGGGACAGTCTGTCTGAGACTGTGGTTCGCAGACAGTGGGAGGGACAGTCTGTCTGTGATTGCAGTTGGCACAGAGCAGGAGGGACCGTCTGTCTGAGACTGTGGTTGGCACAGAATGGGATAGACAGTCTGTCCGACACTGTGGTTGGCATAGAAAGGGTTAGACAGTCTGTTTGAGACTGTGGTTGGCAGAGGGCAGGAGGGACAGTCTGGCTGAGACTGTGGTTGGCACAGAATGGGATACACAGTCTGTTGGAGACTGTGATTGGCACAGAGCGGGTGGGACAGTCTCTCTGATACCTTGGTTGGCACAGAGCAGGAGGGACAATCTGTCTGAGACTGTGGTTGGCACAGAGCAGGAGGGAAAGTCTGTCTGAGACTGTGGTTCGCAGACAGCGGGAGGGACAGTCTGTCTGTGATTGCAGTTGGCACAGAGCAGGAGGGACCGTCTGTCTGAGACTGTGGTTGGCACAGAATGGGATAGACAGTCTGTCCGACACTGTGGTTGGCATAGAAAGGGTTAGACAGTCTGTTTGAGACTGTGGTTGGCAGAGGGCAGGAGGGACAGTCTGGCTGAGACTGTGGTTGGCACAGAATGGGATACACAGTCTGTTGGAGACTGTGATTGGCACAGAGCGGGTGGGACAGTCTCTCTGATACCTTGGTTGGCACAGAGCAGGAGGGACAATCTGTCTGAGACTGTGGTTGGCACAGAACAGGAGGGAAAGTCTGTCTGAGACTGTGGTTCGCAGACAGCGGGAGGGACAGTCTGTCTGTGATTGCAGTGGGCACAGAGCAGGAGGGACCGTCTGTCTGAGACTGTGGTTGGCACAGAATGGGATAGACAGTCTGTCCGACACTGTGGTTGGCATAGAAAGGGTTAGACAGTCTGTTTGAGACTGTGGTTGGCAGAGGGCAGGAGGGACAGTCTGGCTGAGACTGTGGTTGGCACAGAATGGGATACACAGTCTGTTGGAGACTGTGATTGGCACAGAGCGGGTGGGACAGTCTCTCTGATACCTTGGTTGGCACAGAGCAGGAGGGACAATCTGTCTGAGACTGTGGTTGGCACAGAGCAGGAGGGAAAGTCCATCTTAGACTGTGGTTGGCACACAGCGTGAGAGACAGTCTGTCTGAGACTGTTGTTGGCACACAGCAGCAAGGCCATTTTGTCCAAGACTTTGGCTGGTACATAGCAGGAGGGACAGTCTGTCTGAGACTGTGGTTGGCACAGAATGGGATAGACAGTCTGACTGAGACTGTGGTTGGCACAGAGCGGGAACGACAGTTTGTCTGAGACTGTAGTTGGCACATAGCGAGAGGGACAGTCTGACTGAGACTCTGGTTGGCACAGAGCAGGCGTGATAGTCTTACTGAGACTGTGGTTGGCACAGAATGGGATAGGCAGTCTGTTTGAGACTGTGGTTGGCACAGAGCAGGAGGGAAAGTCCGTCTGAGACTGTGGCTGGCACAGAATAGGATGAAAAGTCTGTCTGAGACTGTGGTTGGCACAGAGTGGGAGGGTCCGTCTGTCTGAGATCGTGGTTAGCACAGAGCAGGATGAACAGTCTGACTGCGACTGTGGTTGGCGCAGAATGAGATGAAAAGTCCGTCTGAGACTGTGGTAGGCATAGAGCAGGAGGGACAGTCTCTCTGAGATCGTGGTTGGCAGAGGGCAGGAGGGACAGTCTGACTGAGAATGTGGTTGGCACAGAATGGGATATACAGTGCGTCTGAGACTGTGGTTGGCACAGTGCAGGAGGGGTAGTCTGTCTGAGACTGTGGTTGGCACAGAGCGGGTGGGTCTGTCCATCTGAGACTGTCGTTAGCACAGAGGGGGAGGGACAGTCTGATGAGACTGTGGTTGGCACAGAGCGGGAGGGACAGTCTGATGAGACTGTGGTAGGCACAGAGCGGGAGGGACAGTCTGTGTGAAATTGTGGTTGGCACAGGGCAGGAGGGACAGTCTGACTGAGACTGTGGTTGGCACAGAATAGGATAGAAAGTGCGTTTAAGACAGTGGGTGGCACAGGGCCGGAGGGGCATTCTGTCTGACACTGTGGTTGTCACGGAGTGGAAGGGACAGTCCGTCTGAGACTGCGGTTGGCACAGAGCGTGAGGGACAGTCTGTCTGAGACTGTGGTTGGAACAGAGAGGGAGTGACCATCTGTCTGAGACTGTGGTTGGCATAGAATAGGATGGACAGTCTGTCTGAGACTGTGGTTGGCACGGAGTGGGAGGTACAGTCCGTCTGAGACTATGGTTTGCGCAGAGCATGAGGGACAGTCTGTCTGAGACTGTGGTTCGCAGACAGCAGGAGGGACAGTCTGTCTGTGATTGCAGTTGGCACAGAGCAGGAGGGACCGTCTGTCTGAGACTGTGGTTGGCACAGAATGGGATAGACAGTCGGTCCAATACTGTGGTTGGCATAGAAAGGGTTTGACAGTCTGTTTGAGACTGTGGTTGGCACAGAATTGGATACACAGTCTGTTGGAGACTGTGATTGGCACAGAGCGGGTGGGACAGTCTCTCTGATACTTTGGTTGGCACAGAGCAGGAGGGACAGTCTGTCCGAAACTGTACTTGGCACAGAGCGGGAGGAACAGTCTGTCTGATATTGCAGTTGGCACAGTGCAGGAGGGACAGTCTGACTGAGACTTTGGTTGGCAGAGAGTGGGAGAGACAGTCCGTCTGAGACTGTGGTTGGCACAGAGTGGCAGCGTCAATCTTTCTGAGACTGTGGTTGGCACAGAATGGGATAGACAGTCTTTTTCAGACTGTGGTTGGCACAGAGCGGGAGGGACAGTCCATCTGAGACTGTGGCTGGGATAGAGAAGGAGGGAAAGTTGTCTGAGACGGTGGTTGGCACAGAGCAGGAGGGACATTCTGTCTGAGATCGTGGTTAGCACAGAGCAGGAGTGACAGTCTGTCTGAGACTGTGGATGGCACAGAATGGGATGAAAAGTCTGCCTGAGACTGTGGTTGGCACAGAGAAGGAGGGACAGTCCGTCTAAGATCGTGGTTGGCACAGGGCAGGAGGGACAGGCTGACTGAGACTGTGGTTGGCACAGAATGGGATAGATAGTCCGTTTCAGACTGTGGTTGGCACAGAGCCGTAGGGACAGTCCGACTGAGACTGTCTATGGCACAGAATGGGATAGACAGTCTGTTGGAGACTGTGATTGGCACAGAGCGGGAGAGACAGTCTGTCAGAGACTGTGGTTAGCACAGATCCGGAGGGACAATCTCTCTGAGACTGTGGTTGGAACAAGGCGGGAGGGACAGTCCATCTGAGACTGTGGTTGGCACTGAGCGGGAGGAACCGTCTGCCTCAGACTGTGGTTGGCACAGAGCGGGAGGGACAATCTGTCAGAGACTGTGTTTGGCGCAGAGCGGGAGGGAAAGTCCGTCTTAGACTGTGGTTGGCACTGAGCGGGAGGGACAGTCTGTCTTAGACTGTGGTTGGCACAGAGCAGGAGGGACAATCTGTCTGAGACTGTGGTTGGCACAGAGCAGGAGGGAAAGTCCGTCTTAGACTGTGGTTGGCACACAGCGGGAGAGACAGTCTGTCTGAGACTGTTGTTGGCACACAGCAGCAAGGCCATTTTGTCCAAGACTTTGGCTGGTACATAGCAGGAGGGACAGTCTGTCTGAGACTGTGGTTGGCACAGAATGGGATAGACAGTCTGACTGAGACTGTGGTTGGCACAGAGTGGGAACGAGAGTTGGTCTGAGACTGTAGTTGGCACATAGCGGGAGGGACACTCTGACTGAGACTCTGGGTGGCACAGAGCAGGCGTGATAGTCTTACTGAGACTGTGGTTGGCACAGAATGGGATAGGCAGTCTGTTTGAGACATTGGTTGGCACAGAGCAGGAGGGAAAGTCCGTCTGAGACAGTGGCTGGCACAGAATAGGATGAAAGGTCTGTCTGAGACTGTGGTTGGCACAGAGTGGGAGGGTCCATCTGTCTGAGATCGTGGTTAGCACAGAGCAGGATGAACAGTCTGACTGTGACTGTTGTTGGCGCAGAATGAGATGAAAAGTCCGTCTGAGACTGTTTTAGGCATAGAGCAGGAGGGATAGTCTCTCTGAGATCGTGGTTGGCAGAGGGCAGGAGGGACAGTCTGACTGAGAATGTGGTTGGCACAGAATGGGATATACAGTGCGTCTGAGACAGTGGTTGGCACAGTGCAGGAGGGGTAGTCTGTCTGAGACTGTGGTTGGCACTGAGCGGGTGGGTCTGTCCATCTGAGACTGTCGTTAGCACAGAGGGGGAGGGACAGTCTGATGAGACTGTGGTTGGCACAGAGCGGGAGGGACATTCCATCTGAGACTGTGGTTGGCACAGAGCGGGAGGGACAGTCTGATGAGACTGTGGTTGGCACAGAGCGGGAGGGACAGTCTGTGTGAAATTGTGGTTGGCACAGGGCAGGAGGGACAGTCTGACTGAGACTGTGGTTGGCACAGAATGGGATAGAAAGTGCGTTTAAGACAGTGGGTGGCACAGGGCCGGAGGGGCACTCTGTCTGACACTGTGGTTGTCACGGAGTGGAAGGGACAGTCTGACTGAGACTGTGGTTGGCACAGAGCGTGAGGGACAGTCTGTCTGAGACTGTGGTTGGAACAGAGCGGGAGTGGACATCTGTCTGAGACTGTGGTTGGCATAGAATAGGATGGACAGTCTGTCTGAGACTGTGGTTGGCACGGAGTGGGAGGTACAGTCCGTCTGAGACTATGGTTTGCGCAGAGCATGAGGAACAGTCTGTCTGAGACTGTGGTTCGCAGACAGCGGGAGGGACAGTCTGTCTGTGATTGCAGTTGGCACAGAGCAGGAGGGACCGCCTGTCTGAGACTGTGGTTGGCACAGAATGGGATAGACAGTCTGTCCGACACTGTGGTTGGCATAGAAAGGGTTAGACAGTCTGTTTGAGACTGTGGTTGGCAGAGAGCAGGAGGGACAGTCTGTCTGAGAATGTGGTTGGCACAGAATGGGATACACAGTCTGTTGGAGACTGTGATTGGCACAGAGCGGGTGGGACAGTCTCTCTGATACTTTGGTTGGCACAGAGCAGGAGGGACAGTCTGTCTGAGACTGTACTTGGCACAGAGCCGGAGGAAGAGTCTGTCTGATATTGCAGTTGGCACAGAGCAGGAGGGACAGTCTGACTGAGACTTTGGTTGGCACAGAGTGGGAGAGACAGTCCGTCTGAGACTGTGGTTGGCACAGAGCGGTAGCGTCAATCTGTCTGAGACTGTGGTTGGCACAGAATGGGATAGACAGTCTTTTTCAGACTGTGGTTGGCACAGAGCGGGAGGCACAGTCCATCTGAGACTGTGGCTGGGATAGAGCAGGAGGAAAAGTTGTCTGAGACGGTGGTTGGCACAGAGCAGGAGGGACATTCTGTCTGAGATCGTGGTTAGCACAGAGCAGGAGTGACAGTCTGTCTGAGACTGTGGATGGCACAGAATGGGATGAAAAGTCTGCCTGAGACTGTGGTTGGCACAGGGAAGGAGGGACAGTCCGTCTAAGATCGTGGTTGGCACAGGGCAGGAGGGACAGGCTGACTGAGACTGTGGTTGGCACAGAATGGGATAGATAGTCCGTTTCAGACTGTGGTTGGCACAGAGCCGTAGGGACAGTCCGACTGAGACTGTCTATGGCACAGAATGGGATAGACAGTCTGTTGGAGACTGTGATTGGCACAGAGCGGGAGAGACAGTCTGTCAGAGACTGTGGTTAGCACAGAGCCGGAGGGACAATCTCTCTGAGACTGTGGTTGGAACAAGGCGGGAGGGACAGTCCATCTGAGACTGTGGTTGGCACTGAGCGGGAGGAACCGTCTGCCTCAGACTGTGGTTGGCACAGAGCAGGAGGGACAATCTGTCAGACTGTGTTTGGCGCAGAGCAGGAGGGAAAGTCCGTCTTAGACTGTGGTTGGCACTGAGCGGGAGAGACAGTCTGTCCTAGACTGTGGTTGGCTCAGAGCAGGAGGGACAATCTGTCTGAGACTGTGGTTGGCACAGAGCAGGAGGGAAAGTCCGTCTTAGACTGTGGTTGGCACACAGCAGGAGAGACAGTCTGTCTGAGACTGTTGTTGGCACACAGCAGCAAGGCCATTTCGTCCAAGACTTTGGCTGGTACATAGCAGGAGGGACAGTCTGTCTGAGACTGTGGTTGGCACAGAATGGGATAGACAGCCTGACTGAGACTGTGGTTGGCACAGAGCGGGAACGACAGTTTGTCTGAGACTGTAGTTGGCACATAGCTGGAGGGACAGTCTGACTGAGACTCTGGGTGGCACAGAGCAGGCGTGATAGTCTTACTGAGACTGTGGTTGGCACAGAATGGGATAGGCAGTCTGTTTGAGACCTTGGTTGGCACAGAGCAGGAGGGAAAGTCCGCCTGAGACTGTGGCTGGCACAGAATAGGATGAAAGGTCTGTCTGAGACTGTGGTTGGCACAGAGTGGGAGGGACCATCTGTCTGAGATCGTGGTTAGCACAGAGCAGGATGAACAGTCTGACTGCGACTGTGGTTGGCGCAGAATGAGATGAAAAGTCCGTCTGAGACTGTGGTAGGCATAGAGCAGGAGGGACAGTCTCTCTGAGATCATGGTTGGCAGTGGGCAGGAGGGACAGTCTGACTGAGAATGTGGTTGGCACAGAATGGGATATACAGTGCGTCTGAGACTGTGGTTGGCACAGTGCAGGAGAGGTAGTCTGTCTGAGACTGTGGTTGGCACAGAACGGGTGGGTCTGTCCATCTGAGACTGTCGTTAGCACAGAGGGGGAGGGACAGTCTGATGAGACTGTGGTTGGCACAGAGCGGGAGGGACATTCCGTCTGAGACTGTGGATGGCACAGAGCGGGAGGGACAGTCTGATGAGACTGTTGTTGGCACAGAGGGGGAGGGACATTCCGTCTGAGACTGTGGTTGGCACAGAGCGGAAGGGACAATCTGTCTGAGACTGTGGTTGGCTCAGAATGGGATAGACAGTTTGTTTGAGACTGTGGTTAGCACAGAGCGGGAGGGACAGTCTGTCTGAGACTGTACTTGGCACAGAGCAGGAGGGACAGGCTTTCTGAGATTGCAGTTGGCACAGAGCAGGAGGGACAGTCTGACTGAGACTGTGTTTGGCACTGAATGGGATAGACAGTCTGTTGGAGACAGTGATTGGCACAGATCAGGAGGGACAGTCTCTCAGAGACTCTGGTTAGCACAGAGCGGGAGGGACATTCTGTCTGAGACTATGGTTGGCACAGAGCAGGAGGGACAGTCCGTCTGAGACTGTGGTTGTCACAGAGAGGGAGGGACAGTCTGTCTGAGACTGTTGTTGGCACACAGCAGGAAGGACATTCTGTCCAAGACGTTGGCTGGCACATAGCAGGAGGCACAGTCTGCCAGAGGCTGTGGTTGGCAGAGAATGGGTTAGACAGTCTGTCTGAGACTGTCGTTAGCACAGAGCAGGAGGGACAATATGTCTGAGACTGTGGTTGGCACCGAGCGGGAGGGAAAGTCCGTCTTAGACTGTGATTGGCACACAGTGGGACAGACAGTCTGTCTGAGACTGTTGTTGGCACACAGCAGGAAGGCCATTCTGTCCAAAACTTTGTCTGACACATAGCAGCAGGGACAGTCTGTCTGAGACTGTGGATGGCACAGAATGTAATAGACCGTCTGTCTGAGACTGTGTTTGGCACTGAATGGGATGAAAAATCTGTCTGAGACTGTGTTTGTCATAGAGCGGGATAGACAGTCTCTCTGAGATCATGGTTGGCAGAGGGCAGGAGGGACAGTCTGACTGAGAATGTGGTTGGCACAGAATGGGATATACAGTGCGTCTGAGACTGTGGTTGGCACAGTGCAGGAGGGGTAGTCTGTCTGAGACTGTGGTTGGCACAGAACGGGTGGGTCTGTCCATCTGAGACTGTCGTTAGCACAGAGGGGGAGGGACAGTCTGATGAGACTGTGGTTGGCACAGAGCGGGAGGGACATTCCGTCTGAGACTGTGGTTGGCACAGAGCGGAAGGGACAGCCTGTCCGAGACTTTGGTTGGCACAGAATGGGACAGACAGTCTGTCTGAGACTTTGGTTGGCACAGAGTGGGAGACAGTCCATCTGAGACTGTGGTTGGCACAAAGCGGTAGCGACAATCTGTCTGAGACTGTGGTTGGCTCAGAATGGGATAGACAGTTTGTTTGAGACTGTGGTTAGCACAGAGCGGGAGGGACAGTCTGTCTGAGACTGTACTTGGCACAGAGCAGGAGGGACAGGCTTTCTGAGATTGCAGTTGGCACAGAGCAGGAGGGACAGTCTGACTGAGACTGTGTTTGGCACTGAATGGAATAGACAGTCTGTTGGAGACAGTGATTGGCACAGAGCAGGAGGGACAGTCTCTCAGAGACTCTGGTTAGCACAGAGCGGGAGGGACATTCTGTCTGAGACTATGGTTGTCACAGAGCAGCAGGGACAGTCCGTCTGAGACTGTGGTTGTCACAGAGAGGGAGGGACAGTCTGTCTGAGACTGTTGATGGCACACAGCAGGAAGGACATTCTGTCCAAGACGTTGGCTGGCACATAGCAGGAGGCACAGTCTGCCAGAGGCTGTGGTTGGCAGAGAATGGGTTAGACAGTCTGTCTGAGACTGTCGTTAGCACAGAGCAGGAGGGACAATCTGTCTGAGACTGTGGTTGGCACCGAGCGGGAGGGAAAGTCCGTCTTAGACTGTGATTGGCACACAGTGGGACAGACAGTCTGTCTGAGACTGTTGTTGGCACACAGCAGGAAGGCCATTCTGTCCAAAACTTTGTCTGACACATAGCAGCAGGGACAGTCTGTCTGAGACTGTGGATGGCACAGAATGTAATAGACCGTCTGTCTGAGACTGTGTTTGGCACTGAATGGGATGAAAAGTCTGTCTGAGACTGTGTTTGGCATAGAGCGGGAGGGACAGTCTGTCTGAGATCGTGGTTGGCAGAGGCCAGGAGGGACAGTCTTACTGAGAATGTGGTTCGCACAGAATGGGATAGACAGTCTGTTTGAGACTGTGGTTAGCACAGAGTGGGAGGGACAGTCTGTGTGAAATTGTGGTTGGCACAGGGCAGGAGGGACAGTCTGACTGAGACTGTGGTTGGCACAGAATGGGATAGACAGTGCGTTTAAGACAGTGGCTGGCACAGGGCCGGAGGGGCATTCTGTCTGACACTGTGGTTGTCACGGAGTGGAAGGGACAGTACGTCTGAGACTGTGGTTGGCACAGTGCGTGAGGGACAGTCTGTCTGAGACTGTGGTTGGAACAGAGCGGGAGTGGCCATCTGTTTGAGACTGTGGTTGGCATAGAATAGGATGGACAGTCTGTCTGAGACTGTGCTTGGCACAGAGTGGAAGGGACAGTCTGACTGACACTGTGGTTGGCACAGAGTGTGAGGGACCGTCTGTCTGAGACTGTGGTTGGCAAGGAGTGGGAGGTACTGTCCGTCTGAGACTATGGTTTGCGCAGAGCATGAGGGACAGTCTGTCTGAGACTGTGGTTCGCAGACAGCGGCAGGGACAGTCTGTCTGTGATTGCAGTTGGCACAGAGCAGGAGGGACCGTCTGTCTGAGACTGTGGTTGGCACAGAATGGGATAGACAGTCTGTCCGACACTGTGGTTGGCATAGAAAGGTTTAGACAGTCTGTTTGAGACTGTGGTTGGCAGAGAGCAGGAGGGACAGTCTGTCTAAGACTGTGGTTGGCACAGAATGGGATACAAAGTCTGTTGGAGACTGTGATTGGCACAGAGCGAGTGCGACAGTCTCTCTGATACTTTGGTTGGCACAGAGCAGGAGGGACAGTCCGTCTGAGACTGTGGCTGGCACAGAATAGGATGAAAGGTCTGTCTGAGACTGTGGTTGGCACAGAGTGGGAGGGACCGTCTGTCTGAGACTGTGGCTGGCACAGAATAGGATGAAAGGTCTGTCTGAGACTGTGGTTGGCACAGAGTGGGAGGGACCGTCTGTCTGAGATCGTGGTTAGCACAGAGCAGGATGAACAGTCTGACTGCGACTGGTTGGTGCAGAATGGGATGAAAAGTCCATCTGAGACTGTGGTTGGCATAGAGCAGGAGGGACAGTCTCTCTGAGATCGTGGTTGGCAGAGGGCAGGAGGGACAGTCTGATTGAGAATGTGGTTTGCACAGAATGGGATATAAAGTGCGTCTGAGACTGTGGTTGGCACAGTGCAGGAGGGGTAGTCTGTCTGAGACTGTGGTTGGCACAGAGCGGGAGGGTCTGTCCATCTGAGACTGTCGTTAGCACAGAGGGGGAGGGACAGTCTGATGAGACTGTGGTTGGCACAGAGCGGGAGGGACATTCTGTCTGAGACTGTGGTTGGCACAGAGCGGGAGGGACAGGCTGATGAGACTGTCGTTGGCACAGATGGGGAGGGACATGCTGTCTGAGACTGTGGTTGGCACAGAGCGGAAGGGACAGCCTGTCCGAGACTTTGGTTGGCACAGAACAGGAGGGATCATCTGTCTGAGACTGTTTTTGGCACAGAATGGGACAGACAGTCTGTCTGAGACTTTGGTTGGCACAGAGTGGGAGGGACAGTCTGATGAGACTGTTGTTGGCACAGAGGGGGAGGGACATTCCGTCTGAGACTGTGGTTGGCACAGAGCGGAAGGGACAGCCTGTCTGAGACTTTGGTTGGCACAGAATGGGACAGACAGTCTGTCTGAGACTTTGGTTGGCACAGAGTGGGAGAGACAGTCCATCTGAGACTGTGGTTGGCACAAAGCGGTAGCGACAATCTGTCTGAGACTGTGGTTGGCTCAGAATGGGATAGACAGTTTGTTTGAGACTGTGGTTAGCACAGAGCGGGAGGGACAGTCTGTCTGAGACTGTACTTGGCACAGAGCAGGAGGGACAGGCTTTCTGAGATTGCAGTTGGCACAAAGCAGGAGGGACAGTCTGACTGAGACTGTGTTTGGCACTGAATGGGATAGACAGTCTGTTGGAGACAGTGATTGGCACAGAGCAGGAGGGACAGTCTCTCAGAGACTGTGGTTGGGACAGAGCGGGAAGGACATTCTGTCTGAGACTATGGTTGGCACAGAGCAGGAGGGACAGTCCGTCTGAGACTGTGGTTGTCACAGAGAGGGAGGGACAGTCTGTCTGAGACTGTGGTTGGCACACAGCAGGAAGGACATTCTGTCCGAGACTTTGGCTGGCACATAGCAGGAGGCACAGTCTGCCAGAGACTGTGGTTGGCAGAGAATGGTTTAGACAGTCTGTCTGAGACTGTCGTTAGCACAGAGCAGGAGGGACAATCTGTCTGAGACTGTGGTTGGCACCGAGCGGGAGGGAAAGTCCGTCTTAGACTGTGATTGGCACACAGTGGGACAGACAGTCTGTCTGAGACTGTTGTTGGCACACAGCAGGAAGGCCATTCTGTCCAAAACTTTGTCTGACACATAGCAGCAGGGACAGTCTGTCTGAGACTGTGGATGGCACAGAGCGGGAGGGACAGGCTGACTGAGACTGTGGTTGGCACAGAGCGGGAGGGAAAGTCCGTCTTAGACTGTGGTTGGCACTGAGCGGGAGGGACAATCTGTCTTAGGCTGTGGTTGGCACAGAGCGGGAGGGACAGACTGATGAGACTGTGGTTGGCACAGAGCGGGAGGGACATTCCGTCTGAGACTGTGGATGGCACAGAGAGGGTGGGACAGTCTGATGAGACTGTGGTTGGCACAGAGCGGGAGGGACATTCCGTCTGAGACTGTGGTTGGCACAGAGCGGGAGGGACAGCCTGTCCGAGACTTTGGTTGGCACAGAACAGGAGGGACCATCTGTCTGAGACTGTTTTTGGCACAGAATGGGACAGACAGTCTGTCTGAGACTTTGGTTGGCACAGAGTGGGAGAGACAGTCCATCTGAGACTGTGGTTGGCACAAAGCGGTAGCGACAATCTGTCTGAGACTGTGGTTGGCTCAGAATGGGATAGACAGTCTGTTTGAGACTGTGGTTAGCACAGAGCGGGAGGGACAGTCTGTCTGAGACTGTACTTGGCACAGAGCAGGAGGAACAGGCTTTCTGAGATTGCAGTTGGCACAGAGCAGGAGGGACAGTCTGACTGAGACTGTGTTTGGCACAGAATGGGATAGACAGTCTGTTGGAGACTGTGATTGGCACAGAGCGGGAGGGACAGTACGTCTGAGACTCTGGTTAGCACAGAGTGGGAGGGACATTCTTTCTGAGACTATGGTTGGCACAGAGCAGGAGGGACAATCTGTCTGAGACTGTTTTTGGCACAGAGCAGGAGGGACAGTCCGTCTGAGATTGTGGTTGTCACAGAGCGGGAGGGACAGTCTGTCTGAGACTTTTGTTGGCACACAGCAGGAAGGACATTCTGTCCAAGACTTTGGCTGGCACATAGCAGGAGGGACAGTCTGCCAGAGACTGTGGTTGGCACAGAATGGGATAGACAGTCTGTCTGAGACTGTTGTTAGCACAGAGCGGGAGGGACAGTCTGATGAGACTGTTTTTGGCACAGAGCAGGAGGGACATTCCGTCTGAGAATGTGGTTGGCACAGAGCAAGAAGGACAGCCTCTCCGAGACTATGGTTGGCACAGAGCAGAAGGGACCATCTGTCTGAGACTGTTTTTGGCACAGAATGGGATAGACAGTCTGTCTGAGACTTTGGTTGGCACAGAGTGGGAGAGACAATCTGTCTGAGACTGTGGTTGGCACAGAGCAGGAGGGAAAGTCCGTCTTAGACTGTGTTTGGCACACAGCGGGAGAGACAGTCTGTCTGAGACTGTTGTTGGCACACAGCAGCAAGGCCATTCTGTCCAAGACTTTGGCTGGCAAATAGCAGGAGGGTCAGTCTGTCTGAGACTGTGGTTGGCACAGAATGGGATAGACATTCTGTCTGAGACTGTGGTTGGCACAGAGCGGGAGTGACAGTCTGTCTGAGATTGTGGTTGGCACAGTGCGTGAGGGACAGACTGTCTGAGACTATGGTTCGCAGAGAGCCGATGGGACAGTCTGTCTGAGACTGTGGTTGGCACAGAGCGGGAGGGACAGTCTGTCTGAGACTTTGGTTGGCACCGAGTGGGAGGGACAGTCTGTCTGAGACTGTGGTTGGCACAGAGTGGAAGGGACAGTCTGTCTCAGACTGTAGTTGGCACAGAGCAGGAGGGACAGACTGTCTGAGACTGTGGTTGGCACAGAGCAGGAGGGACAGTCTGACTGAGACTGTGGTTGGCACAGAGTGGGAGACACAGTCCGTCTGAGACTGTGGTTTGCACTGAGTGGGAGGGACAATCTGTCCGAGACTGTGGTTGGCACAGAGGAGGAGGGATGTTCTGACTGAGACTGTGGTTGGCACGGAGTGGGAGGTACAGTCCGTCTGAGACTATGGTTTGCGCAGAGCATGAGGGACAGTCTGTCTGAGACTGTGTTTCGCAGACAGCGGGAGGGACAGTCTGTCTGTGATTGCAGTTGGCACAGAGCAGGAGGGACCGTCTGTCTGAGACTGTGGTTGGCACAGAATGGTATAGACATTCTGTCCGACACTGTGGTTGGCATAGAAAGGGTTAGACAGTCTGTCTGAGACTGTGGTTGGAAATAGGCGGGAGGGACAGTCCATCTGAGACTGTGGTTGGCACTGAGCGGGATGAACCGTCTGCCTCAGACTGTGGTTGGCACAGAGCGGGAGGGACAATCTGTCTGAGACTGTGGTTGGCACAGAGCGGGAGGGAAAGTCCGTCTTAGACTGTGGTTGGCACTGAGCGGGAGGGACAGTCTGTCTTAGACTGTGGTTGGCACAGAGCGGGAGGGACAGTATGATGAGACTGTGGTTGGCACAGAGCGTGAGGGACATTCCGTCTGAGACTGTGGTTGGCACAGAGCGGGAGGGACAGTCTGATGAGACTGTGGTTGGCACAGAGCGGGAGGGACATTCCGTCTGAGACTGTGGTTGGCACAGAGCGGGAGGGACAGCCTGTCCGAGACTTTGGTTGGCACAGAACAGGAGGGACCATCTGTCTGAGACTGTTTTTGGCACAGAATGGGACAGACAGTCTGTCTGAGACTTTGGTTGGCACAGAGTGGGAGAGACAGTCCATCTGAGACTGTGGTTGGCACAAGGCGGTAGCGATAATCTGTCTGAGACTGTGGTTGGCACAGAATGGGATAGACAGTCCGTTTCAGACTGTGGTTGGCACAGAGCCGTAGGGACTGTCCGACTGAGACTGTCTATGGCACAGAATGGGATAGACAGTCTGTTGGAGACAGTGATTGGCACAGAGCAGGAGAGACAGTCTGTCAGAGACTGTGGTTAGCACAGAGCCGGAGGGACAATCTGTCTGAGACTGTGGTTGGCACTAGGTGGGAGGGACAGTCCATCTGAGACTGTGGTTGGCACTGAGCAGGAGGGACAATCTGTCTGAGACTGTGGTTGGCACAGAGCGGGAGGGAAAGTCTGTTGAGACAGTGGTTGGCACAGAATGGGATAGACAGTCTGTCTGAGGCTTTGGTTGGCACAGAATAGGATGAAAGGTCTGTCTGGCACTGTGGTTGGCACAGAGCAGTAGCGTCAATCTGTCTGCGACTGTGGTTGGCACAGAATGGGATAGACAGTCTGTCTGAGACTTTGGTTGGCACGGAGTGGGAGAGACAGTCCATCTGAGACTGTGGTTGGCACAAAGCGGTAGCGACAATCTGTCTGAGACTGTGGTTGGCTCAGAATGGGATAGACAGTCTGTTTGAGACTGTGGTTAGCACAGAGCGGGAGGGACAGTCTGTCTGAGACTGTACTTGGCACAGAGCAGGAGGGACAGTCTTTCTGAGATTGCAGTTGGCACAGAGCAGGAGGGACAGTCTGACTGAGACTGTGTTTGGCACAGAATGGGATAGACAGTCTGTTGGAGACTGTGATTGGCACAGAGCGGCAGGGACAGTCAGTCTGAGACTCTGGTTAGCACAGAGCGGGAGGGACATTCTTTCTGAGACTATGGTTGGCACAGAGCAGGAGGGACAATCTGTCTGAGACTGTGGTTGGCACAGAGCGGGAGGGACAGTCCGTCTGAGATTGTGGTTGTCACAGAGCGGGAGGGACAGTCTGTCTGAGACTGTTGTTGGCACACAGCAGGAAGGACATTCTGTCCAAGACTTTGGCTGGCACATAGCAGGAGGGACAGTCTGCCAGAGACTGTGGTTGGCACAGAATGGGATAGACTGTCTGTCTGAGACTGTCGTTAGCACAGAGCGGGAGGGACAGTCTGATGAGACTGTTTTTGGCACAGAGCGGGAGGGACATTCCGTCTGAGACTGTGGTTGGCACAGAGCAGGAGGGACAGCCTGTCCGAGACTATGGTTGGCACAGTGCAGAAGGGACCATCTGTCTGAGACTGTTGTTGGCACAGAATGGGATAGACAGTCTGTCTGAGACTTTGGTTGGCACAGAGTGGGAGAGACAGTCCGTCTGAGACTGTGGTTGGCACAGAGCAGTAGCGTCAATCTGTGTGTGACTGTGGTTGGCACAGAATGGGATAGACAGTCTGTTTGAGAATGTGGTTGGCACAGAGCGGGAGGGACAGTCCATCTGAGACTGTGGTTGGCACAGAGCGGGAGGTACATCCTGTCTGAGATTGTGGTTGGCACAGGGCAGGAGGGACAGTCTGACTGAGAATGTGGTTGGCACAGAATGGGATATACAGTGCGTCTGAGACTTTGGTTGGCACAGTGCGGGAGGGGTAGTCTGTCTGAGACTGTGGTTGGCAAAGAGCGGTTGGGTCTGTCCATCTGAGACTGTCATTAGCACAGAGCGGGAGGGACAGTCTGATGAGACTGTGGTTGGCACAGAGCGGGAGGGACATTCCGTCTGAGACTGTGGTTGGCACAGAGTGGGAGGAACATTCTGGTGAGACTGTGGTTGGCACAGAGCAGGAGGGACATTCCGTCTGAGACTGTGGTTGGCACAGAGCAGGAGGGACAGCCTGACCGAGACTTTGTTTGGCACAGAGAAGGAGGGACCATCTGTCTGAGACTGTTTTTGGCACAGAATGGAACAGACAGTCTGTCTGAGACTTTGGTTGGCACAGAGTGGGAGAGACCGTCCATCTGAGACTGTGGTTGGCACAAAGCGGTAGCGACAATCTGTCTGAGACAGTGGTTGGCTCAGAATGGGATGACAGTCTGTTTGAGACTGTGGTTAGCACAGAGCGGGATGGACAGTCATTCTTAAACTGTACTTGGCACAGAGCAGGAGGGCCAGTCTGTCTGAGATTGCAGTTGGCACAGAGCAGGAGGGACAGTCTGACTGAGACTGTGTTTGGCACAGAATGGGATAGACAGCCTGTTGGAGACTGTGATTGGCACAGAGCAGGAGGGACAGTCCGTCTGAGACTCTGGTTAGCACAGAGCGGGAGGGACATTCTGTCTGAGACTATGGTTGGCACAGAGCAGAAGGGACAATCTGTCTGAGACTGTGGTTGGCACAGAGCGGGAGGGACAGTCCGTCTGAGACTGTGGTTGTCACAGAGCGGGAGGGACAGTCTGTCTGAGACAGTTGTTGGCACACAGCAGGAAGGACATTCTGTCCAAGACTTTGGCTGGCACATAGCAGGAGGGACAGTATGCCTGAGATTGTGGTTGGCACAGATTGGGATAGACAGTCTGTCTGAGACTGTCGTTAGCACAGAGCGGGAGGGACAGTCTGATGAGTCTGTGGTTGGCACAGAGCAGGAGGGACATTCCGTCCGAGACTGTGGTTGGCACAGAGCGGGAGGGACAGTCTGTCCGAAACTATGGTTGGCACAGAGCAGGAGGGACCATCTGTCTGAGACTGTTTTTGGCACAGAATGGGATAGACAGTCTGTCTGAGACTTTAGTTGGCACAGAATGGGATAGACAGTCTGTCTGAGACTTTGGTTGGCACAGAATAGGATGAAAGGTCTGTCTAAGTCTGTGGTTGGCACAGAGCGGTAGCGTCAATCTGTCTGAGACTGTGGTTGGCACAGAATGGGATAGACAGTCTGTTTGAGACTGTGGTTGGCACAGAGCAGGAGGGACAGTCCATCTGAGACTGTGGCTGGCATAGAGCGGGAGGGAATGTTGTCTGAGTCGGTTGTTGGCACAGAGCAGGAGGGACAGTCTGTCTGAGACTGTGGTTGGCACAGAGAAGGAGGGACAGTCTGACTGAGACTGTGGTTGGCACAGAGTGGGAGACACAGTCCGTCTGAGACTGTGGTTGGCACTGAGTGGGAGGGACAATCCGTCCGAAACTGTGGTTGGCACAGAGGAGGAGGGACATTCTGACTGAGACTGTGGTTGGCACGGAGTGGGAGGTACAGTCCGTCTAAGACTATGGTTTGCGCAGAGCATGAGGGACAGTCTGTCTGAGACTGTGGTTCGCAGACAGCGGGAGGGACAGTCTGTCTGTGATTGCAGTTGGCACAGAGCAGGAGGGACCGTCTGTCTGAGACTGTGGTTGGCACAGAATGGGATAGACATTCTGTCCGACAATGTGGTTGGCATAGAAAGGGTTAGACAGTCTGTCTGAGACTGTGGTTGGAACTAGGCGGGAGGGACAGTCCATCTGAGACTGTGGTTGGCACTGAGCGGGAGGAACCGTCTGCCTCAGACTGTGGTTGGCACAGAGCGGGAGGGACAATCTGTCTGAGACTGTGGTTGGCACAGAGCGGGAGGGAAAGTCCGTCTTAGACTGTGGTTGGCACTGAGCGGGAGGGTCAGTCTGCCTTCGACTGTGGTTGGCACAGAGCAGGAGGGACAATCTGTCTGAGACTGTGGTTGGCACAGAGCAGGAGGGAAAGTCCATCTTAGACTGTGGATGGCACACAGCGGGAGAGACAGTCTGTCTGAGACTGTTGTTGGCACACAGCAGCAAGGCCATTCTGTCCAAGACTTTGGCTGGTACATAGCAGGAGGGACAGTCTTGTGAGACTGTGGTTGGCACAGAATGGGATAGACAGTCTGTCTGAGACTGTGGTTGGCACAGAGCGGGAGTGACAGTTTGTCTGAAAATGTAGTTGGCACATAGCGGGAGGGACAGTCTGACTGAGACTCTGGTTAGCACAGAGCAGGCGTGATAGTCTTACTGAGACTGTGGTTGGCACAGAATGGGATAGGCAGTCTGTTTGAGACATTGGTTGGCACAGAGCAGGAGGGAAAGTCCGTCTGAGACTGTGGCTGGCACAAAATAGGATGAAACGTCTGTCTGAGACTGTGGTTGGCACAGAGTGGGAGGGACCGTCTGTCTGAGACTGTGGTTGGCACAGAGTGGGAGGGACCGTCTGTCTGAGATCGTGGTTAGCACAGAGCAGGATGAACAGTCTGACTTTGACTTTGGTTGGCGCAGAATGGGATGAAAAGTCAGTCTGAGACTGTGGTAGGCATAGAACAGGAGGGACAGTCTCTCTGAGATCGTGGTTGGCAGAGGGCAGGAGGGATAGTCTGACTGAGAATGTGGTTGGCACAGAATGGGATATACAGTGCGTCTGAGAGTGTGGTTGGCACAGTGCGGGATGGGTAGTCTGTCTGAGACTGTGGTTGTCACAGAGCGGGAGGGACAGTCTGTCTGAGACAGTTGTTGGCACACAGCAGGAAGGACATTCTGTCCAAGACTTTGGCTGGAACATAGCAGGAGGGACAGTATGCCTGAGATTGTGGTTGGCACAGATTGGGATAGACAGTCTGTCTGAGACTGTCGTTAGCACAGAGCGGGAGGGACAGTCTGATGAGTCTGTGGTTGGCACAGAGCAGGAGGGACATTCCGTCCGAGACTGTGGTTGGCACAGAGCGGGAGGGACAGCCTGTCCGAAACTATGGTTGGCACAGAGCAGGAGGGACCATCTGTCTGAGACTGTTTTTGGCACAGAATGGGATAGACAGTCTGTCTGAGACTTTAGTTGGCACAGAATGGGATAGACAGTCTGTCTGAGACTTTGGTTGGCACAGAATAGGATGAAAGGTCTGTCTAAGTCTGTGGTTGGCACAGAGCGGTAGCGTCAATCTGTCTGAGACTGTGGTTGGCACAGAATGGGATAGACAGTCTGTTTGAGACTGTGGTTGGCACAGAGCAGGAGGGACAGTCCATCTGAGACTGTGGCTGGCATAGAGCGGGAGGGAATGTTGTCTGAGTCGGTTGTTGGCACAGAGCAGGAGGGACAGTCTGTCTGAGACTGTGGTTGGCACAGAGAAGGAGGGACAGTCTGACTGAGACTGTGGTTGGCACAGAGTGGGAGACACAGTCCGTCTGAGACTGTGGTTGGCACTGAGTGGGAGGGACAATCCGTCCGAAACTGTGGTTGGCACAGAGGAGGAGGGACATTCTGACTGAGACTGTGGTTGGCACGGAGTGGGAGGTACAGTCCGTCTAAGACTATGGTTTGCGCAGAGCATGAGGGACAGTCTGTCTGAGACTGTGGTTCGCAGACAGCGGGAGGGACAGTCTGTCTGTGATTGCAGTTGGCACAGAGCAGGAGGGACCGTCTGTCTGAGACTGTGGTTGGCACAGAATGGGATAGACATTCTGTCCGACAATGTGGTTGGCATAGAAAGGGTTAGACAGTCTGTCTGAGACTGTGGTTGGAACTAGGCGGGAGGGACAGTCCATCTGAGACTGTGGTTGGCACTGAGCGGGAGGAACCGTCTGCCTCAGACTGTGGTTGGCACAGAGCGGGAGGGACAATCTGTCTGAGACTGTGGTTGGCACAGAGCGGGAGGGAAAGTCCGTCTTAGACTGTGGTTGGCACTGAGCGGGAGGGTCAGTCTGCCTTCGACTGTGGTTGGCACAGAGCAGGAGGGACAATCTGTCTGAGACTGTGGTTGGCACAGAGCAGGAGGGAAAGTCCATCTTAGACTGTGGATGGCACACAGCGGGAGAGACAGTCTGTCTGAGACTGTTGTTGGCACACAGCAGCAAGGCCATTCTGTCCAAGACTTTGGCTGGTACATAGCAGGAGGGACAGTCTTGTGAGACTGTGGTTGGCACAGAATGGGATAGACAGTCTGTCTGAGACTGTGGTTGGCACAGAGCGGGAGTGACAGTTTGTCTGAAAATGTAGTTGGCACATAGCGGGAGGGACAGTCTGACTGAGACTCTGGTTAGCACAGAGCAGGCGTGATAGTCTTACTGAGACTGTGGTTGGCACAGAATGGGATAGGCAGTCTGTTTGAGACATTGGTTGGCACAGAGCAGGAGGGAAAGTCCGTCTGAGACTGTGGCTGGCACAAAATAGGATGAAACGTCTGTCTGAGACTGTGGTTGGCACAGAGTGGGAGGGACCGTCTGTCTGAGACTGTGGTTGGCACAGAGTGGGAGGGACCGTCTGTCTGAGATCGTGGTTAGCACAGAGCAGGATGAACAGTCTGACTTTGACTTTGGTTGGCGCAGAATGGGATGAAAAGTCAGTCTGAGACTGTGGTAGGCATAGAACAGGAGGGACAGTCTCTCTGAGATCGTGGTTGGCAGAGGGCAGGAGGGATAGTCTGACTGAGAATGTGGTTGGCACAGAATGGGATATACAGTGCGTCTGAGAGTGTGGTTGGCACAGTGCGGGATGGGTAGTCTGTCTGAGACTGTGGTTGGCACAGAGCGGGAGGGACATTCCATCTGAGACTGTGGTTGGCACAGTGTGGGAGGGACAGCCTGTCCGAGACTTTGGTTGGCGCAGAACAGGAGGGACCATCTGTCTGAGACTGTTTTTGGTACAGAATGGGACAGACAGTCTGTCTGAGACTTTGGTTGGCACAGAGTGGGAGAGACAGTCCCACTGAGAGTGTGGTTGGCACAAAGCGGTAGCGACAATCTGTCTGAGACTGTGGTTGGCTCAGAATGGGATAGACAGTCTGTTTGAGACTGTGGTTAGCACAGAGTGGGAGGGACAGTCTGTCTGAGACTGTACTTGGCACAGAGCAGGAGGGACAGTCTTTCTGAGATTGCAGTTGGCACAGACAAGGAGGGACAGTCTGACTGAGACTGTGTTTGGCACAGAATGGGATAGACAGTCTGTTGGAGACTGTGATTGGCACAGAGCAAGAGGGACAGTCCGTCTGAGACTCTGGTTAGCACAGAGCGGGAGGGACATTCTGTCTGAGACTGTAGTTGGCACAGAGCAGGAGGGACAATCTGTCTGAGACTGTGGTTGGCACAGAGCGGGAGGGACAGTCCATCTGAGACTGTGGTTGTCACAGAGCGGGAGGGACAGTCTGTCTGAGACTGTTGTTGGCACACAGCAGGAAGGACATTCTGTCCAAGACTTTGGCTGCCACAAAGCAGGAGGGACAGTCTGCCTGAGACTGTGGTTGGCACTGAATGGGAGGGACAATCTGTCTGAAACTGTGGTTGGCACAGAGGTGCAGGGACAGTCTGACTGAGACTGTGGTTGGCATAGAATGGGTTAGACAGTCTGTTTGAGACAGTGGTTGGCACAGAGTGGGAAGGTCAGTCTGTCTGAGACTGTGGTTGGCACAGTATGGGATGAACAGTATCTCTGAGACTGTAGCTGGAACAGAGCGGCAGGGACACTCTGTCTGAGACTGTGGTTGGCACAGACAGGGAGGGACAGTCTGTCTAAGACTTTGGTTGGCACAGAGCGGGAGGGACACTCTTTCTGAGAATGTGGTTGGTACAGAGCGGGAGGAACAGTCCGACTGAGACTGTCTATGGCACAGAATGGGATAGACAGTCTGTTGGAGACTGCGATTAGCACAGAGCAGGAGTGACAGTCTGTCAGAGACTTTGGTTAGCACAGAGCCGGAGGGACAATCTGTTGGAGACTGTGGTTGGCACTGATCGGGAGGGACAGTCCATCTGAGACTGTGGTTGGCACTGAGCGGGAGCGACAGTCTGCCTTAGACTGTGGTTGGCACAGAGCAGGAGGGACAATCTGTCTGAGACTGTGGTTGGCACCGAGCGGGAGGGAAAGTCCTTCTTAGACTGTGGTTGACACACAATGGGAGAGACAGTCTGTCTGAGACTGTTGTTGGCACACAGCAGGAAGGCCATTCTGTCCAAGACTTTGTCTGGCACATAGCAGCAGGGATAGTCTGTCTGAGACTGTGGATGGCACAGAATGTAATAGACCGTCTGTCTGAGACTGTGGTTGGCACAGAGCAGGAGTGACAGTTTGTCTGAGATGGTAGTTGGCACATAGCGGGAGGGACAGTCGGACTGAGACTGGTTGGCACAGAGCAGGAGTGATAGTCTTACTGAGACTGTGGTTGGCACAGAATGGGATAGGCAGTCTGTTTGAGACTTTGGCTGGCACAGAGTGGGAGGGGCAGTCCGTCTGAGACTGTGGCTGGCACAGAGCGCGAGGGAAAGTCTGTCTGAGACGATGGTTTGCACAGAGAGGGAGGGACAGTCTGTCTGAGACTGCTGTTGGCACACAGCAGGAAGGACATTCTGTCCAAGACTTTGGCTGGCACATAGCAGGAGGGACAGTCTGCCTGAGACTGTGGTTGCCACAGAATGGGATAGACAGTCTGTCTGAGACTGTGATTGGCACAGAGCAGGAGGGAAAGTCCGTCTTAGACTGTGGATGGCACACAGCGGGAGAGACAGTCTGTCTGAGACTGTTGTTGGCACACAGCAGCAAGGCCATTCTGTCCAAGACTTTGGCTGGTACATAGCAGGAGGGACAGTCTGTCTGAGACTGTGGTTGGCACAGAATGGGATAGACAGTCTGTCTGAGACTGTGGTTGGCACAGAGCAGGAGTGATAGACTTACTGAGACTGTGGTTGGCACAGAATGGGATAGGCAGTCTGTTTGAGACTTTGGTTGGCACAGAGCAGGAGGGAAAGTCCGTCTGAGACTGTGGCTGGCACAAAATAGTATGAAACGTCTGTCTGAGACTGTGGTCGGCACAGAATGGGATAGGCAGTCTGTTTGAGACTTTGGCTGGCACAGAGCGGGAGGGGCAGTCCGTCTGAGACTGTGGCTGGCACAGAGCGCGAGGGAAAGTCTGTCTGAGACCATGGTTTGCACGGAGCGGGAGGGACATTCCATCAGAGACTGTGGTTCGCACAGAGCGGGAGGGTCATCCTGCCTGAGACTGTGGTTGGCACAGAGTAGGAGTGACCATCTGTCTGAGACTGGTTGGCATAGAATGGGATAGACAGTCTGTCTGAGACTGTGCTTGGCACAGAGTGGGAGGGACCGTCTGTCTGAGACTGTGGTTGGCACGGAGTGGGAGTTACAGTCCGTCTGAGACTATGGTTTGCGCAGAGCATGAGGGACAGTCTGTCTGAGACTGTGGTTCGCAGACAGCGGGAGGGACAGTCTGTCTGTGATTGCAGTTGGCACAGAGCAGGAGGGACCGTCTGTCTGAGACTGTGGTTAGCACAGAATGGGATAGACAGTATGTCCGACACTGTGGTTGGCATAGAAAGGTTTAGACAGTCTGTTTGAGACTGTGGTTGGCAGAGAGCAGGAGGGACAGTCTGTCTGAGACTGTGGTTGGCACAGAATGGGATACACAGTCTGTTGGAGACTGTGATTGGCACAGAGCGGGTGGGACAGTCTCTCTGATACTGTGGATGGCACAGAGCAGGAGGGACAGTCTGTCTGAGACTGTACTTGGCACAGAGCGGGAGGGACAGTCTGTCTGAGATTGCAGTTGTCACAGAGCAGGAGGGACACTCTGACTGAGACTGCTGTTGGCACACAGCAGGAAGGACATTCTGTCCAATACTTTGGCTGGCACATAGGAGGAGGGACAGTCTGTCTGAGACTGTGGTTGGCACAGAGCAGGAGGGATAGTCTGTCTGAGACTGTGGTTGGCACAGAGCGGGAGGGACAGCCTGACTAACACTATGGTTGGCAACGATTTGGTTAGACAGTCTGTTTGAGACTGTGGTTGGCACAGAGCGGTGGGGCAGTCTGTCTCAGACTGTGGTTGGCACAGAATGTGATCAACAGTCTGTCTCAGACTGTAGTAGGCACAGAGCAGGAGGGACAGTCTGTCTGAGACTGTGGTTGGCTCAGATGGGGAGGGGCAATCTGTCTCAGACTTTAGTTGTCACAGAGCGGGAGGGACAGTCCGTCTGAGACTGTGGTTCGCACAGAGCGCGAGGGCCATCCTGCCTGAGACTGTGGTTGGCACAGAGCGGGAGTGACCATCTGTCTGAGACTGGTTGGCATAGAATGGGATAGACAGTCTGTCTGAGACTGTGGTTGGCACAGAGTGGGAGGGACCATCTGTCTGAGACTGTGGTTGGCATGGAGTGGGAGTTACAGTCCGTCTGAGACTATGGTTTGCGCAGAGCATGAGGGACAGTCTGTCTGAGACTGTGGTTCGCAGACAGCGGGAGGGACAGTCTGTCTGTGATTGCAGTTGGCACAGAGCAGGAGGGACCGTCTGTCTGAGACTGTGGTTAGCACAGAATGGGATAGACAGTCTGTCCGACACTGTGGTTGGCATAGAAAGGGTTAGACAGTCTGTTTGAGACTGTGGTTGGCAGAGAGCAGGAGGGACAGTCTGTCTGAGACTGTGGTTGGCACAGAATGGGATACACAGTCTGTTGGAGACTGTGATTGGCATTGAGCGGGTGAGACAGTCTCTCTGATACTTTGGTTGGCACAGAGCAGGAGGGACAGTCTGTCTGAGACTGTACTTGGCACAGATCGGGAGGAACAGTCTGTCTGATATTGCAGTTGGCACAGAACAGGAGGGACAGTCTGACTGAGACTTTGGTTGGCACAGAGTGGGAGAGACAGTCCGTCTGAGACTGTGGTTGGCACAGAGCGGTAGCATCAATCTGTCTGAGACTGTGGTTGGCACAGAATGGGATAGACAGTCTTTTTCAGACTGTGGTTGGCACAGAGCGGGAGGGACAGTCCATCTGAGACTGTGGCTGGGATAGAGAAGGAGGGAAAGTTGTCTGAGACGGTGGTTGGCACAGAGCAGGAGGGACATTCTGTCTGAGATCATGGTTAGCACAGAGCAGGAGTGACAGTCTGTCTGAGACTGTGGATGGCCCAGAATGGGATGAAAAGTCTGCCTGAGACTGTGGTTGGCACAGAGAAGGAGGGACAGTCCGTCTAAGATCGTGGTTGGCACAGGGCAGGAGGGACAGTCTGACTGAGACTGTGGTCGGCACAGAATGGGATAGATAGTCCGTTTCAGACTGTGGTTGGCACAGAGCCATAGGGACAGTCCGACTGAGACTGTCTATGACACAGAATGGGACAGACAGTCTGTTGGAGACTGTGATTGGCACAGAGCGGGAGAGACAGTCTGTCAGAGACTGTGGTTAGCACAGAGCCGGAGGGACAATCTCTCTGAGACTGTGGTTGGAACAAGGCGGGAGGGACAGTCCATCTGAGACTGTGGTTGGCACTGAGCGGGAGGAACCGTCTGCCTCAGACTGTGGTTGGCACAGAGCGGGAGGGACAATCTGTCTGAGACTGTGGTTGGCGCAGAGCGGGAGGGAAAGTCTGTCCTAGACTGTGGTTGGCACAGAGCAGGAGGGACAATCTGTCTGAGACTGTGGTTGGCACAGAGCGGGAGGGACAGTCTGTGTGAAATTGTGGTTGGCACAGGGCAGGAGGGACAGTCTGACTGAGACTGTGGTTGGCACAGAATGGGATAGAAAGTGCGTTTAAGACAGTGGGTGGCACAGGGCCAGAGGGGCATTCTGTCTGACAATGTGGTTGTCACGGAGTGGAAGGGAGAGTCCATCTGAGACTGTGGTTGGCACAGAGCGTGAGGGACAGTCTGTCTGAGACTGTGGTTGGAACAGAGCAGGATTGGCCATCTGTCTGAGACTGTGGTTGGCATAGAATAGGATGGACAGTCTGTCTGAGACTGTGGTTGACACGGAGTGGGAGGTAAAGTCCGTCTGAGACTATGGTTTGCGCAGAGCATGAGGGACAGTCTGTCTGAGACTGTGGTTCGCAGACAGCGGGAGGGACAGTCTGTCTGTGATTGCAGTTGGCACAGAGCAGGAGGGACCGTCTGTCTGAGACTGTGGTTGGCACAGAATGGGATAGACAGTCTATCCGACACTGTGGTTGGCATAGAAAGGGTTAGACAGTCTGTTTGAGACTGTGGTTGGCAGAGGGCAGGAGGGACAGTCTGGCTGAGACTGTGGTTGGCACAGAATGGGATACACAGTCTGTTGGAGACTGTGATTGGCACAGAGCGGGTGGGACAGTCTCTCTGATACCTTGGTTGGCACAGAGCAGGAGGGACAATCTGTCTGAGACTGTGGTTGGCACAGAGCAGGAGGGAAAGTCTGTCTGAGACTGTGGTTCGCAGACAGCGGGAGGGACAGTCTGTCTGTGATTGCAGTTGGCACAGAGCAGGAGGGACCGTCTGTCTGAGACTGTGGTTGGCACAGAATGGGATAGACAGTCTGTCCGACACTGTGGTTGGCATAGAAAGGGTTAGACAGTCTGTTTGAGACTGTGGTTGGCAGAGGGCAGGAGGGACAGTCTGGCTGAGACTGTGGTTGGCACAGAATGGGATACACAGTCTGTTGGAGACTGTGATTGGCACAGAGCGGGAGGGACAGTCTCTCTGATACCTTGGTTGGCACAGAGCAGGAGGGACAATCTGTCTGAGACTGTGGTTGGCACAGAGCAGGAGGGAAAGTCTGTCTGAGACTGTGGTTCGCAGACAGCGGGAGGGACAGTCTGTCTGTGATTGCAGTTGGCACAGAGCAGGAGGGACCGTCTGTCTGAGACTGTGGTTGGCACAGAATGGGATAGACAGTCTGTCCGACACTGTGGTTGGCATAGAAAGGGTTCGACAGTCTGTTTGAGACTGTGGTTGGCAGAGGGCAGGAGGGACAGTCTGGCTGAGACTGTGGTTGGCACAGAATGGGATACACAGTCTGTTGGAGACTGTGATTGGCACAGAGCGGGTGGGACAGTCTCTCTGATACCTTGGTTGGCACAGAGCAGGAGGGACAATCTGTCTGAGACTGTGGTTGGCACAGAGCAGGAGGGAAAGTCCATCTTAGACTGTGGTTGGCACACAGCGTGAGAGACAGTCTGTCTGAGACTGTTGTTGGCACACAGCAGCAAGGCCATTTTGTCCAAGACTTTGGCTGGTACATAGCAGGAGGGACAGTCTGTCTGAGACTGTGGTTGGCACAGAATGGGATAGACAGTCTGACTGAGACTGTGGTTGGCACAGAGCGGGAACGACAGTTTGTCTGAGACTGTAGTTGGCACATAGCGGGAGGGACACTCTGACTGAGACTCTGGTTGGCACAGAGCAGGCGTGATAGTCTTACTGAGACTGTGCTTGGCACAGAATGGGATAGGCAGTCTGTTTGAGACTGTGGTTGGCACAGAGCAGGAGGGAAAGTCCGTCTGAGACTGTGGCTGGCACAGAATAGGATGAAAAGTCTGTCTGAGACTGTGGTTGGCACAGAGTGGGAGGGTCCGTCTGTCTGAGATCGTGGTTAGCACAGAGCAGGATGAACAGTCTGACTGCGACTGTGGTTGGCGCAGAATGAGATGAAAAGTCCGTCTGAGACTGTGGTAGGCATAGAGCAGGAGGGACAGTCTCTCTGAGATCGTGGTTGGCAGAGGGCAGGAGGGACAGTCTGACTGAGAATGTGGTTGGCACAGAATGGGATATACAGTGCGTCTGAGACTGTGGTTGGCACAGTGCAGGAGGGGTAGTCTGTCTGAGACTGTGGTTGGCACAGAGCGGGTGGGTCTGTCCATCTGAGACTGTCGTTAGCACAGAGGGGGAGGGACAGTCTGATGAGACTGTGGTTGGCACAGAGCGGGAGGGACAGTCTGATGAGACTGTGGTAGGCACAGAGCGGGAGGGACAGTCTGTGTGAAATTGTGGTTGGCACAGGGCAGGAGGGACAGTCTGACTGAGACTGTGGTTGGCATAGAATAGGATGGACAGTCTGTCTGAGACTGTGGTTGGCACGGAGTGGGAGGTACAGTCCGTCTGAGACTATGGTTTGCGCAGAGCATGAGGGACAGTCTGTCTGAGACTGTGGTTCTCAGACAGCAGGAGGGACAGTCTGTCTGTGATTGCAGTTGGCACAGAGCAGGAGGGACCGTCTGTCTGAGACTGTGGTTGGCACAGAATGGGATAGACAGTCGGTCCAACACTGTGGTTGGCATAGAAAGGGTTTGACAGTCTGTTTGAGACTGTGGTTGGCACAGAATTGGATACACAGTCTGTTGGAGACTGTGATTGGCACAGAGCGGGTGGGACAGTCTCTCTGATACTTTGGTTGGCACAGAGCAGGAGGGACAGTCTGTCCGAAACTGTACTTGGCACAGAGCGGGAGGAACAGTCTGTCTGATATTGCAGTTGGCACAGTGCAGGAGGGACAGTCTGACTGAGACTTTGGTTGGCAGAGAGTGGGAGAGACAGTCCGTCTGAGACTGTGGTTGGCACAGAGCGGTAGCATCAATCTTTCTGAGACTGTGGTTGGCACAGAATGGGATAGACAGTCTTTTTCAGACTGTGGTTGGCACAGAGCGGGAGGGACAGTCCATCTGAGACTGTGGCTGGGATAGAGCAGGAGGGAAAGTTGTCTGAGACGGTGGTTGGCACAGAGCAGGAGGGACATTCTGTCTGAGATCGTGGTTAGCACAGAGCAGGAGTGACAGTCTGTCTGAGACTGTGGATGGCACAGAATGGGATGAAAAGTCTGCCTGAGACTGTGGTTGGCACAGAGAAGGAGGGACAGTCCGTCTAAGATCGTGGTTGGCACAGGGCAGGAGGGACAGGCTGACTGAGACTGTGGTTGGCACAGAATGGGATAGATAGTCCGTTTCAGACTGTGGTTGGCACAGAGCCGTAGGGACAGTCCGACTGAGACTGTCTATGGCACAGAATGGGATAGACAGTCTGTTGGAGACTGTGATTGGCACAGAGCGGGAGAGACAGTCTGTCAGAGACTGTGGTTAGCACAGAGCCGGAGGGACAATCTCTCTGAGACTGTGGTTGGAACAAGGCGGGAGGGACAGTCCATCTGAGACTGTGGTTGGCACTGAGCGGGAGGAACCGTCTGCCTCAGACTGTGGTTGGCACAGAGCGGGAGGGACAATCTGTCAGAGACTGTGTTTGGCGCAGAGCGGGAGGGAAAGTCCGTCTTAGACTGTGGTTGGCACTGAGCGGGAGGGACAGTCTGTCTTAGACTGTGGTTGGCACAGAGCAGGAGGGACAATCTGTCTGAGACTGTGGTTGGCACAGAGCAGGAGGGAAAGTCCGTCTTAGACTGTGGTTGGCACACAGCGGGAGAGACAGTCTGTCTGAGACTGTTGTTGGCACACAGCAGCAAGGCCATTTTGTCCAAGACTTTGGCTGGTACATAGCAGGAGGGACAGTCTGTCTGAGACTGTGGTTGGCACAGAATGGGATAGACAGTCTGACTGAGACTGTGGTTGGCACAGAGTGGGAACGAGAGTTGGTCTGAGACTGTAGTTGGCACATAGCGGGAGGGACACTCTGACTGAGACTCTGGGTGGCACAGAGCAGGCGTGATAGTCTTACTGAGACTGTGGTTGGCACAGAATGGGATAGGCAGTCTGTTTGAGACTTTGGTTGGCACAGAGCAGGAGGGAAAGTCCGTCTGAGACAGTGGCTGGCACAGAATAGGATGAAAGGTCTGTCTGAGACTGTGGTTGGCACAGAGTGGGAGGGTCCATCTGTCTGAGATCGTGGTTAGCACAGAGCAGGATGAACAGTCTGACTGTGACTGTGGTTGGCGCAGAATGAGATGAAAAGTCCGTCTGAGACTGTTTTAGGCATAGAGCAGGAGGGATAGTCTCTCTGAGATCGTGGTTGGCAGAGGGCAGGAGGGACAGTCTGACTGAGAATGTGGTTGGCACAGAATGGGATATACAGTGCGTCTGAGACAGTGGTTGGCACAGTGCAGGAGGGGTAGTCTGTCTGAGACTGTGGTTGGCACTGAGCGGGTGGGTCTGTCCATCTGAGACTGTCGTTAGCACAGAGGGGGAGGGACAGTCTGATGAGACTGTGGTTGGCACAGAGCGGGAGGGACATTCCGTCTGAGACTGTGGTTGGCACAGAGCGGGAGGGACAGTCTGATGAGACTGTGGTTGGCACAGAGCGGGAGGGACAGTCTGTGTGAAATTGTGGATGGCACAGGGCAGGAGGGACAGTCTGACTGAGACTGTGGTTGGCACAGAATGGGATAGAAAGTGCGTTTAAGACAGTGGGTGGCACAGGGCCGGAGGGGCACTCTGTCTGACACTGTGGTTGTCACGGAGTGGAAGGGACAGTCTGACTGAGACTGTGGTTGGCACAGAGCGTGAGGGACAGTCTGTCTGAGACTGTGGTTGGAACAGAGCGGGAGTGGCCATCTGTCTGAGACTGTGGTTGGCATAGAATAGGATGGACAGTCTGTCTGAGACTGTGGTTGGCACGGAGTGGGAGGTACAGTCCGTCTGAGACTATGGTTTGCGCAGAGCATGAGGAACAGTCTGTCTGAGACTGTGGTTCGCAGACAGCGGGAGGGACAGTCTGTCTGTGATTGCAGTTGGCACAGAGCAGGAGGGACCGCCTGTCTGAGACTGTGGTTGGCACAGAATGGGATAGACAGTCTGTCCGACACTGTGGTTGGCATAGAAAGGGTTAGACAGTCTGTTTGAGACTGTGGTTGGCAGAGAGCAGGAGGGACAGTCTGTCTGAGAATGTGGTTGGCACAGAATGGGATACACAGTCTGTTGGAGACTGTGATTGGCACAGAGCGGGTGGGACAGTCTCTCTGATACTTTGGTTGGCACAGAGCAGGAGGGACAGTCTGTCTGAGACTGTACTTGGCACAGAGCCGGAGGAAGAGTCTGTCTGATATTGCAGTTGGCACAGAGCAGGAGGGACAGTCTGACTGAGACTTTGGTTGGCACAGAGTGGGAGAGACAGTCCGTCTGAGACTGTGGTTGGCACAGAGCGGTAGCGTCAATCTGTCTGAGACTGTGGTTGGCACAGAATGGGATAGACAGTCTTTTTCAGACTGTGGTTGGCACAGAGCGCGAGGCACAGTCCATCTGAGACTGTGGCTGGGATAGAGCAGGAGGGAAAGTTGTCTGAGACGGTGGTTGGCACAGAGCAGGAGGGACATTCTGTCTGAGATCATGGTTAGCACAGAGCAGGAGTGACAGTCTGTCTGAGACTGTGGATGGCACAGAATGGGATGAAAAGTCTGCCTGAGACTGTGGTTGGCACAGGGAAGGAGGGACAGTCCGTCTAAGATCGTGGTTGGCACAGGGCAGGAGGGACAGGCTGACTGAGACTGTGGTCGGCACAGAATGGGATAGATAGTCCGTTTCAGACTGTGGTTGGCACAGAGCCATAGGGACAGTCCGACTGAGACTGTCTATGACACAGAATGGGACAGACAGTCTGTTGGAGACTGTGATTGGCACAGAGCGGGAGAGACAGTCTGTCAGAGACTGTGGTTAGCAGAGAGCCGGAGGGACAATCTCTCTGAGACTGTGGTTGGAACAAGGCGGGAGGGACAGTCCATCTGAGACTGTGGTTGGCACTGAGCGGGAGGAACCGTCTGCCTCAGACTGTGGTTGGCACAGAGCGGGAGGGACAATCTGTCTGAGACTGTGGTTGGCGCAGAGTGGGAGGGAAAGTCTGTCCTAGACTGTGGTTGGCACAGAGCAGGAGGGACAATCTGTCTGAGACTGTGGTTGGCACAGAGCGGGAGGGACAGTCTGTGTGAAATTGTGGTTGGCACAGGGCAGGAGGGACAGTCTGACTGAGACTGTGGTTGGCACAGAATGGGATAGAAAGTGCGTTTAAGACAGTGGGTGGCACAGGGCCAGAGGGGCATTCTGTCTGACAATGTGGTTGTCACGGAGTGGAAGGGAGAGTCCATCTGAGACTGTGGTTGGCACAGAGCGTGAGGGACAGTCTGTCTGAGACTGTGGTTGGAACAGAGCAGGAGTGGCCATCTGTCTGAGACTGTGGTTGGCATAGAATAGGATGGACAGTCTGTCTGAGACTGGTTGGCACGGAGTGGGAGGTAAAGTCCGTCTGAGACTATGGTTTGCGCAGAGTATGAGGGACAGTCTGTCTGAGACTGTGGTTCGCAGACAGCGGGAGGGACAGTCTGTCTGTGATTGCAGTTGGCACAGAGCAGGAGGGACCGTCTGTCTGAGACTGTGGTTGGCACAGAATGGGATAGACAGTCTGTCCGACACTGTGGTTGGCATAGAAAGGGTTAGACAGTCTGTTTGAGACTGTGGTTGGCAGAGGGCAGGAGGGACAGTCTGGGTGAGACTGTGGTTGGCACAGAATGGGATACACAGTCTGTTGGAGACTGTGATTGGCACAGAGCGGGTGGGACAGTCTCTCTGATACCTTGGTTGGCACAGAGCAGGAGGGACAATCTGTCTGAGACTGTGGTTGGCACAGAGCAGGAGGGAAAGTCTGTCTGAGACTGTGGTTCGCAGACAGCGGGAGGGACAGTCTGTCTGTGATTGCAGTTGGCACAGAGCAGGAGGGACCGTCTGTCTGAGACTGTGGTTGGCACAGAATGGGATAGACAGTCTGTCCGACACTGTGGTTGGCATAGAAAGGGTTAGACAGTCTGTTTGAGACTGTGGTTGGCAGAGGGCAGGAGGGACAGTCTGGCTGAGACTGTGGTTGGCACAGAATGGGATACACAGTCTGTTGGAGACTGTGATTGGCACAGAGCGGGAGGGACAGTCTCTCTGATACCTTGGTTGGCACAGAGCAGGAGGGACAATCTGTCTGAGACTGTGGTTGGCACAGAGCAGGAGGGAAAGTCTGTCTGAGACTGTGGTTCGCAGACAGCGGGAGGGACAGTCTGTCTGTGATTGCAGTTGGCACAGAGCAGGAGGGACCGTCTGTCTGAGACTGTGGTTGGCACAGAATGGGATAGACAGTCTGTCCGACACTGTGGTTGGCATAGAAAGGGTTCGACAGTCTGTTTGAGACTGTGGTTGGCAGAGGGCAGGAGGGACAGTCTGGCTGAGACTGTGGTTGGCACAGAATGGGATACACAGTCTGTTGGAGACTGTGATTGGCACAGAGCGGGTGGGACAGTCTCTCTGATACCTTGGTTGGCACAGAGCAGGAGGGACAATCTGTCTGAGACTGTGGTTGGCACAGAGCAGGAGGGAAAGTCCATCTTAGACTGTGGTTGGCACACAGCGTGAGAGACAGTCTGTCTGAGACTGTTGTTGGCACACAGCAGCAAGGCCATTTTGTCCAAGACTTTGGCTGGTACATAGCAGGAGGGACAGTCTGTCTGAGACTGTGGTTGGCACAGAATGGGATAGACAGTCTGACTGAGACTGTGGTTGGCACAGAGCGGGAACGACAGTTTGTCTGAGACTGTAGTTGGCACATAGCGAGAGGGACAGTCTGACTGAGACTCTGGTTGGCACAGAGCAGGCGTGATAGTCTTACTGAGACTGTGCTTGGCACAGAATGGGATAGGCAGTCTGTTTGAGACTGTGGTTGGCACAGAGCAGGAGGGAAAGTCCGTCTGAGACTGTGGCTGGCACAGAATAGGATGAAAAGTCTGTCTGAGACTGTGGTTGGCACAGAGTGGGAGGGTCCGTCTGTCTGAGATCGTGGTTAGCACAGAGCAGGATGAACAGTCTGACTGCGACTGTGGTTGGCGCAGAATGAGATGAAAAGTCCGTCTGAGACTGTGGTAGGCATAGAGCAGGAGGGACAGTCTCTCTGAGATCGTGGTTGGCAGAGGGCAGGAGGGACAGTCTGACTGAGAATGTGGTTGGCACAGAATGGGATATACAGTGTGTCTGAGACAGTGGTTGGCACAGTGCAGGAGGGGTAGTCTGTCTGAGACTGTGGTTGGCACAGAGCGGGTGGGTCTGTCCATCTGAGACTGTCGTTAGCACAGAGGGGGAGGGACAGTCTGATGAGACTGTGGTTGGCACAGAGCGGGAGGGACAGTCTGATGAGACTGTGGTAGGCACAGAGCGGGAGGGACAGTCTGTGTGAAATTGTGGTTGGCACAGGGCAGGAGGGACAGTCTGACTGAGACTGTGGTTGGCACAGAATAGGATAGAAAGTGCGTTTAAGACAGTGGGTGGCACAGGGCCGGAGGGGCATTCTGTCTGACACTGTGGTTGTCACGGAGTGGAAGGGACAGTCCGTCTGAGACTGCGGTTGGCACAGAGCGTGAGGGACAGTCTGTCTGAGACTGTGGTTGGAACAGAGAGGGAGTGGCCATCTGTCTGAGACTGTGGTTGGCATAGAATAGGATGGACAGTCTGTCTGAGACTGTGGTTGGCACGGAGTGGGAGGTACAGTCCGTCTGAGACTATGGTTTGCGCAGAGCATGAGGGACAGTCTGTCTGAGACTGTGGTTCGCAGACAGCAGGAGGGACAGTCTGTCTGTGATTGCAGTTGGCACAGAGCAGGAGGGACCGTCTGTCTGAGACTGTGGTTGGCACAGAATGGGATAGACAGTCGGTCCAACACTGTGGTTGGCATAGAAAGGGTTTGACAGTCTGTTTGAGACTGTGGTTGGCACAGAATTGGATACACAGTCTGTTGGAGACTGTGATTGGCACAGAGCGGGTGGGACAGTCTCTCTGATACTTTGGTTGGCACAGAGCAGGAGGGACAGTCTGTCCGAAACTGTACTTGGCACAGAGCGGGAGGAACAGTCTGTCTGATATTGCAGTTGGCACAGTGCAGGAGGGACAGTCTGACTGAGACTTTGGTTGGCAGAGAGTGGGAGAGACAGTCCGTCTGAGACTGTGGTTGGCACAGAGCGGTAGCGTCAATCTTTCTGAGACTGTGGTTGGCACAGAATGGGATAGACAGTCTTTTTCAGACTGTGGTTGGCACAGAGCGGGAGGGACAGTCCATCTGAGACTGTGGCTGGGATAGAGCAGGAGGGAAAGTTGTCTGAGACAGTGGTTGGCACAGAGCAGGAGGGACATTCTGTCTGAGATCGTGGTTAGCACAGAGCAGGAGTGACAGTCTGTCTGAGACTGTGGATGGCACAGAATGGGATGAAAAGTCTGCCTGAGACTGTGGTTGGCACAGAGAAGGAGGGACAGTCCGTCTAAGATCGTGGTTGGCACAGGGCAGGAGGGATAGGCTGACTGAGACTGTGGTTGGCACAGAATGGGATAGATAGTCCGTTTCAGACTGTGGTTGGCACAGAGCCGTAGGGACAGTCCGACTGAGACTGTCTATGGCACAGAATGGGATAGACAGTCTGTTGGAGACTGTGATTGGCACAGAGCGGGAGAGACAGTCTGTCAGAGACTGTGGTTAGCACAGAGCCGGAGGGACAATCTCTCTGAGACTGTGGTTGGAACAAGGCGGGAGGGACAGTCCATCTGAGACTGTGGTTGGCACTGAGCGGGAGGAACCGTCTGCCTCAGACTGTGGTTGGCACAGAGCGGGAGGGTCAATCTGTCAGAGACTGTGTTTGGCGCAGAGCGGGAGGGAAAGTCCGTCTTAGACTGTGGTTGGCACTGAGCGGGAGGGACAGTCTGTCTTAGACTGTGGTTGGCACAGAGCAGGAGGGACAATCTGTCTGAGACTGTGGTTGGCACAGAGCAGGAGGGAAAGTCCGTCTTAGACTGTGGTTGGCACACAGCGGGAGAGACAGTCTGTCTGAGACTGTTGTTGGCACACAGCAGCAAGGCCATTTTGTCCAAGACTTTGGCTGGTACATAGCAGGAGGGACAGTCTGTCTGAGACTGTGGTTGGCACAGAATGGGATAGACAGTCTGACTGAGACTGTGGTTGGCACAGAGTGGGAACGAGAGTTGGTCTGAGACTGTTGTTGGCACATAGCGGGAGGGACACTCTGACTGAGACTCTGGGTGGCACAGAGCAGGCGTGATAGTCTTACTGAGACTGTGGTTGGCACAGAATGGGATAGGCAGTCTGTTTGAGACATTGGTTGGCACAGAGCAGGAGGGAAAGTCCGTCTGAGACAGTGGCTGGCACAGAATAGGATGAAAGGTCTGTCTGAGACTGTGGTTGGCACAGAGTGGGAGGGTCCATCTGTCTGAGATCGTGGTTAGCACAGAGCAGGATGAACAGTCTGACTGTGACTGTGGTTGGCGCAGAATGAGATGAAAAGTCCGTCTGAGACTGTGGTAGGCATAGAGCAGGAGGGACAGTCTGACTGAGAATGTGGTTGGCACAGAATGGGATATACAGTGCGTCTGAGACAGTGGTTGGCACAGTGCAGGAGGGGTAGTCTGTCTGAGACTGTGGTTGGCACTGAGCGGGTGGGTCTGTCCATCTGAGACTGTCGTTAGCACAGAGGGGGAGGGACAGTCTGATGAGACTGTGGTTGGCACAGAGCGGGAGGGACATTCCATCTGAGACTGTGGTTGGCACAGAGCGGGAGGGACAGTCTGATGAGACTGTGGTTGGCACAGAGCGGGAGGGACAGTCTGTGTGAAATTGTGGTTGGCACAGGGCAGGAGGGACAGTCTGACTGAGACTGTGGTTGGCACAGAATGGGATAGAAAGTGCGTTTAAGACAGTGGGTGGCACAGGGCCGGAGGGGCACTCTGTCTGACACTGTGGTTGTCACGGAGTGGAAGGGACAGTCTGACTGAGACTGTGGTTGGCACAGAGCGTGAGGGACAGTCTGTCTGAGACTGTGGTTGGAACAGAGCGGGAGTGGACATCTGTCTGAGACTGTGGTTGGCATAGAATAGGATGGACAGTCTGTCTGAGACTGTGGTTGGCACGGAGTGGGAGGTACAGTCCGTCTGAGACTATGGTTTGCGCAGAGCATGAGGAACAGTCTGTCTGAGACTGTGGTTCGCAGACAGCGGGAGGGACAGTCTGTCTGTGATTGCAGTTGGCACAGAGCAGGAGGGACCGCCTGTCTGAGACTGTGGTTGGCACAGAATGGGATAGACATCTGTCCGACACTGTGGTTGGCATAGAAAGGGTGAGACAGTCTGTTTGAGACTGTGGTTGGCAGAGAGCAGGAGGGACAGTCTGTCTGAGAATGTGGTTGGCACAGAATGGGATACACAGTCTGTTGGAGACTGTGATTGGCACAGAGCGGGTGGGACAGTCTCTCTGATACTTTGGTTGGCACAGAGCAGGAGGGACAGTCTGTCTGAGACTGTACTTGGCACAGAGCCGGAGGAAGAGTCTGTCTGATATTGCAGTTGGCACAGAGCAGGAGGGACAGTCTGACTGAGACTTTGGTTGGCACAGAGTGGGAGAGACAGTCTGTCTGAGACTGTTGTTGGCACACAGCAGCAAGGCCATTTCGTCCAAGACTTTGGCTGGTACATAGCAGGAGGGACAGTCTGTCTGAGACTGTGGTTGGCACAGAATGGGATAGACAGCCTGACTGAGACTGTGGTTGGCACAGAGCGGGAACGACAGTTTGTCTGAGACTGTAGTTGGCACATAGCTGGAGGGACAGTCTGACTGAGACTCTGGGTGGCACAGAGCAGGCGTGATAGTCTTACTGAGACTGTGGTTGGCACAGAATGGGATAGGCAGTCTGTTTGAGACTTTGGTTGGCACAGAGCAGGAGGGAAAGTCCGCCTGAGACTGTGGCTGGCACAGAATAGGATGAAAGGTCTGTCTGAGACTGTGGTTGGCACAGAGTGGGAGGGACCATCTGTCTGAGATCGTGGTTAGCACAGAGCAGGATGAACAGTCTGACTGCGACTGTGGTTGGCGCAGAATGAGATGAAAAGTCCGTCTGAGACTGTGGTAGGCATAGAGCAGGAGGGACAGTCTCTCTGAGATCATGGTTGGCAGTGGGCAGGAGGGACAGTCTGACTGAGAATGTGGTTGGCACAGAATGGGATATACAGTGCGTCTGAGACTGTGGTTGGCACAGTGCAGGAGGGGTAGTCTGTCTGAGACTGTGGTTGGCACAGAACGGGTGGGTCTGTCCATCTGAGACTGTCGTTAGCACAGAGGGGGAGGGACAGTCTGATGAGACTGTGGTTGGCACAGAGCGGGAGGGACATTCCGTCTGAGACTGTGGATGGCACAGAGCGGGAGGGACAGTCTGATGAGACTGTTGTTGGCACAGAGGGGGAGGGACATTCCGTCTGAGACTGTGGTTGGCACAGAATGGGATAGACAGTTTGTTTGAGACTGTGGTTAGCACAGAGCGGGAGGGACAGTCTGTCTGAGACTGTACTTGGCACAGAGCAGGAGGGACAGGCTTTCTGAGATTGCAGTTGGCACAGAGCAGGAGGGACAGTCTGACTGAGACTGTGTTTGGCACTGAATGGGATAGACAGTCTGTTGGAGACAGTGATTGGCACATGTCAGGATGGACAGTCTCTCAGAGACTCTGGTTAGCACAGAGCGGGAGGGACATTCTGTCTGAGACTGTGGTTGGCACAGAGCAGGAGGGACAGTCCGTCTGAGACTGTGGTTGTCACAGAGAGGGAGGGACAGTCTGTCTGAGACTGTTGTTGGCACACAGCAGGAAGGACATTCTGTCCAAGACGTTGGCTGGCACATAGCAGGAGGCACAGTCTGCCAGAGGCTGTGGTTGGCAGAGAATGGGTTAGACAGTCTGTCTGAGACTGTCGTTAGCACAGAGCAGGAGGGACAATCTGTCTGAGACTGTGGTTGGCACCGAGCGGGAGGGAAAGTCCGTCTTAGACTGTGATTGGCACACAGTGGGACAGACAGTCTGTCTGAGACTGTTGTTGGCACACAGCAGGAAGGCCATTCTGTCCAAAACTTTGTCTGGCACATAGCAGCAGGGACAGTCTGTCTGAGACTGTGGATGGCACAGAATGTAATAGACCGTCTGTCTGAGACTGTGTTTGGCACTGAATGGGATGAAAAATCTATCTGAGACTGTGTTTGGCATAGAGCGGGATAGACAGTCTCTCTGAGATCATGGTTGGCAGAGGGCAGGAGGGACAGTCTGACTGAGAATGTGGTTGGCACAGAATGGGATATACAGTGCGTCTGAGACTGTGGTTGGCACAGTGCAGGAGGGGTAGTCTGTCTGAGACTGTGGTTGGCACAGAACGGGTGGGTCTGTCCATCTGAGACTGTCGTTAGCACAGAGGGGGAGGGACAGTCTGATGAGACTGTGGTTGGCACAGAGCGGGAGGGACATTCCGTCTGAGACTGTGGTTGGCACAGAGCAGAAGGGACAGCCTGTCCGAGACTTTGGTTGGCACAGAATGGGACAGACAGTCTGTCTGAGACTTTGGTTGGCACAGAGTGGGAGACAGTCCATCTGAGACTGTGGTTGGCACAAAGCGGTAGCGACAATCTGTCTGAGACTGTGGTTGGCTCAGAATGGGATAGACAGTTTGTTTGAGACTGTGGTTAGCACAGAGCGGGAGGGACAGTCTGTCTGAGACTGTACTTGGCACAGAGCAGGAGGGACAGGCTTTCTGAGATTGCAGTTGGCACAGAGCAGGAGGGACAGTCTGACTGAGACTGTGTTTGGCACTGAATGGAATAGACAGTCTGTTGGAGACAGTGATTGGCACAGAGCAGGAGGGACAGTCTCTCAGAGACTCTGGTTAGCACAGAGCGGGAGGGACATTCTGTCTGAGACTATGGTTGGCACAGAGCAGGAGGGACAGTCCGTCTGAGACTGTGGTTGTCACAGAGAGGGAGGGACAGTCTGTCTGAGACTGTTGATGGCACACAGCAGGAAGGACATTCTGTCCAAGACGTTGGCTGGCACATAGCAGGAGGCACAGTCTGCCAGAGGCTGTGGTTGGCAGAGAATGGGTTAGACAGTCTGTCTGAGACTGTCGTTAGCACAGAGCAGGAGGGACAATCTGTCTGAGACTGTGGTTGGCACCGAGCGGGAGGGAAAGTCCGTCTTAGACTGTGATTGGCACACAGTGGGACAGACAGTCTGTCTGAGACTGTTGTTGGCACACAGCAGGAAGGCCATTCTGTCCAAAACTTTGTCTGACACATAGCAGCAGGGACAGTCTGTCTGAGACTGTGGATGGCACAGAATGTAATAGACCGTCTGTCTGAGACTGTGTTTGGCACTGAATGGGATGAAAAGTCTGTCTGAGACTGTGTTTGGCATAGAGCGGGAGGGACAGTCTGTCTGAGATCGTGGTTGGCAGAGGCCAGGAGGGACAGTCTTACTGAGAATGTGGTTCGCACAGAATGGGATAGACAGTCTGTTTGAGACTGTGGTTGGCACAGAGTGGGAGGGACAGTCTGTGTGAAATTGTGGTTGGCACAGGGCAGGAGGGACAGTCTGACTGAGACTGTGGTTGGCACAGAATGGGATAGACAGTGCGTTTAAGACAGTGGGTGGCACAGGGCCGGAGGGGCATTCTGTCTGACACTGTGGTTGTCACGGAGTGGAAGGGACAGTACGTCTGAGACTGTGGTTGGCACAGTGCGTGAGGGACAGTCTGTCTGAGACTGTGGTTGGAACAGAGCGGGAGTGGCCATCTGTTTGAGACTGTGGTTGGCATAGAATAGGATGGACAGTCTGTCTGAGACTGTGCTTGGCACAGAGTGGAAGGGACAGTCTGACTGACACTGTGGTTGGCACAGAGTGTGAGGGACCGTCTGTCTGAGACTGTGGTTGGCAAGGAGTGGGAGGTACTGTCCGTCTGAGACTATGGTTTGCGCAGAGCATGAGGGACAGTCTGTCTGAGACTGTGGTTCGCAGACAGCGGCAGGGACAGTCTGTCTGTGATTGCAGTTGGCACAGAGCAGGAGGGACCGTCTGTCTGAGACTGTGGTTGGCACAGAATGGGATAGACAGTCTGTCCGACACTGTGGTTGGCATAGAAAGGTTTAGACAGTCTGTTTGAGACTGTGGTTGGCAGAGAGCAGGAGGGACAGTCTGTCTAAGACTGTGGTTGGCACAGAATGGGATACAAAGTCTGTTGGAGACTGTGATTGGCACAGAGCGAGTGCGACAGTCTCTCTGATACTTTGGTTGGCACAGAGCAGGAGGGACAGTCCGTCTGAGACTGTGGCTGGCACAGAATAGGATGAAAGGTCTGTCTGAGACTGTGGTTGGCACAGAGTGGGAGGGACCGTCTGTCTGAGACTGTGGCTGGCACAGAATAGGATGAAAGGTCTGTCTGAGACTGTGGTTGGCACAGAGTGGGAGGGACCGTCTGTCTGAGATCGTGGTTAGCACAGAGCAGGATGAACAGTCTGACTGCGACTGGTTGGCGCAGAATGGGATGAAAAGTCCGTCTGAGACTGTGGTTGGCATAGAGCAGGAGGGACAGTCTCTCTGAGATCGTGGTTGGCAGAGGGCAGGAGGGACAGTCTGATTGAGAATGTGGTTTGCACAGAATGGGATATAAAGTGCGTCTGAGACTGTGGTTGGCACAGTGCAGGAGGGGTAGTCTGTCTGAGACTGTGGTTGGCACAGAGCGGGAGGGTCTGTCCATCTGAGACTGTCGTTAGCACAGAGGGGGAGGGACAGTCTGATGAGACTGTGGTTGGCACAGAGCGGGAGGGACATTCTGTCTGAGACTGTGGTTGGCACAGAGCGGGAGGGACAGGCTGATGAGACTGTCGTTGGCACAGATGGGGAGGGACATGCTGTCTGAGACTGTGGTTGGCACAGAGCGGAAGGGACAGCCTGTCCGAGACTTTGGTTGGCACAGAACAGGAGGGATCATCTGTCTGAGACTGTTTTTGGCACAGAATGGGACAGACAGTCTGTCTGAGACTTTGGTTGGCACAGAGTGGGAGGGACAGTCTGATGAGACTGTTGTTGGCACAGAGGGGGAGGGACATTCCGTCTGAGACTGTGGTTGGCACAGAGCGGAAGGGACAGCCTGTCTGAGACTTTGGTTGGCACAGAATGGGACAGACAGTCTGTCTGAGACTTTGGTTGGCACAGAGTGGGAGAGACAGTCCATCTGAGACTGTGGTTGGCACAAAGCGGTAGCGACAATCTGTCTGAGACTGTGGTTGGCTCAGAATGGGATAGACAGTTTGTTTGAGACTGTGGTTAGCACAGAGCGGGAGGGACAGTCTGTCTGAGACTGTACTTGGCACAGAGCAGGAGGGACAGGCTTTCTGAGATTGCAGTTGGCACAGAGCAGGAGGGACAGTCTGACTGAGACTGTGTTTGGCACTGAATGGGATAGACAGTCTGTTGGAGACAGTGATTGGCACAGAGCAGGAGGGACAGTCTCTCAGAGACTGTGGTTGGCACAGAGCGGGAAGGACATTCTGTCTGAGACTATGGTTGGCACAGAGCAGGAGGGACAGTCCGTCTGAGACTGTGGTTGTCACAGAGAGGGAGGGACAGTCTGTCTGAGACTGTGGTTGGCACACAGCAGGAAGGACATTCTGTCCAAGACTTTGGCTGGCACATAGCAGGAGGCACAGTCTGCCAGAGACTGTGGTTGGCAGAGAATGGTTTAGACAGTCTGTCTGAGACTGTCGTTAGCACAGAGCAGGAGGGACAATCTGTCTGAGACTGTGGTTGGCACCGAGCGGGAGGGAAAGTCCGTCTTAGACTGTGATTGGCACACAGTGGGACAGACAGTCTGTCTGAGACTGTTGTTGGCACACAGCAGGAAGGCCATTCTGTCCAAAACTTTGTCTGACACATAGCAGCAGGGACAGTCTGTCTGAGACTGTGGATGGCACAGAGCGGGAGGGACAGGCTGATGAGACTGTCGTTGGCACAGATGGGGAGGGACATGCCGTTTGAGACTGTGGTTGGCACAGAGCGGAAGGGACAGCCTGTCCGAGACTTTGGTTGGCACAGAACAGGAGGGATCATCTGTCTGAGACTGTTTTTGGCACAGAATGGGACAGACAGTCTGTCTGAGACTTTGGTTGGCACAGAGTGGGAGGGACAGTCTGTGTGAAATTGTGGTTGGCACAGGGCAGGAGGGACAGTCTGACTGAGACTGTGGTTGGCACAGAATGGGATAGACAGTGCGTTTAAGACAGTGGCTGGCACAGGGCCGGAGGGGCATTCTGTCTGACACTGTGGTTGTCACGGAGTGGAAGGGACAGTCCGTCTGAGACTGTGGTTGGCACAGTGCGTGAGGGACAGTCTGTCTGAGACTGTGGTTGGAACAGAGCGGGAGTGGCCATCTGTTTGAGACTGTGGTTGGCATAGAATAGGATAGACAGTCTGTCTGAGACTGTGCTCGGCACAGAGTGGAAGGGACAGTCTGACTGACACTGTGGTTGGCACAGAGTGTGAGGGACCGTCTGTCTGAGACTGTGGTTGGCAAGGAGTGGGAGGTACTGTCCGTCTGAGACTATGGTTTGCGCAGAGCATGAGGGACAGTCTGTCTGAGACTGTGGTTCGCAGACAGCGGCAGGGACAGTCTGTCTGTGATTGCAGTTGGCACAGAGCAGGAGGGACCGTCTGTCTGAGACTGTGGTTGGCACAGAATGGGATAGACAGTCTGTCCGACACTGTGGTTGGCATAGAAAGGTTTAGACAGTCTGTTTGAGACTGTGGTTGGCAGAGAGCAGGAGGGACAGTCTGTCTAAGACTGTGGTTGGCACAGAATGGGATACACAGTCTGTTGGAGACTGTGATTGGCACAGAGCGAGTGCGACAGTCTCTCTGATACTTTGGTTGGCACAGAGCAGGACGGACAGTCCGTCTGAGACTGTGGCTGGCACAGAATAGGATGAAAGGTCTGTCTGAGACTGTGGTTGGCACAGAGTGGGAGGGACCGTCTGTCTGAGACTGTGGCTGGCACAGAATAGGATGAAAGGTCTGTCTTGAGACTGTGGTTGGCACAGAGTGGGAGGGACCGTCTGTCTGAGATCGTGGTTAGCACAGAGCAGGATGAACAGTCTGACTGCGACTGGTTGGCGCAGAATGGGATGAAAAGTCCGTCTGAGACTGTGGTTGGCATAGAGCAGGAGGGACAGTCTCTCTGAGATCGTGGTTGGCAGAGGGCAGGAGGGACAGTCTGATTGAGAATGTGGTTTGCACAGAATGGGATATAAAGTGCGTCTGAGACTGTGGTTGGCACAGTGCAGGAGGGGTAGTCTGTCTGAGACTGTGGTTGGCACAGAGCAGGTGGGTCTGTCCATCTGAGACTGTCGTTAGCACAGAGGGGGAGGGACAGTCTGATGAGACTGTGGTTGGCACAGAGCGGGAGGGACATTCTGTCTGAGACTGTGGTTGGCACAGAGCGGGAGGGACAGTCTGATGAGACTGTCGTTGGCACAGATGGGGAGGGACATGCCGTCTGAGACTGTGGTTGGCACAGAGCAGAAGGGACAGCCTGTCCGAGACTTTGGTTGGCACAGAACAGGAGGGATCATCTGTCTGAGACTGTTTTTGGCACAGAATGGGACAGACAGTCTGTCTGAGACTTTGGTTGGCACAGAGTGGGAGAGACAGTCCATCTGAGACTGTGGCTGGCACAAAGCGGTAGCGACAAATGTCTGAGACTGTGGTTGGCTCAGAATGGGATAGACAGTCTGAGACTGTGGTTAGCACAGAGCGGGAGGGACAGTCTGTCTGAGACTGTACTTGGCACAGAGCAGGTGGGACAGTCTTTCTGAGATTGCAGTTGGCACAGAGCAGGAGGGACAGTCTGACTGAGATTGTGTTTGGCACAGAATGGGATAGACAGTCTGTTGGAGAATGTGATTGGCACAGAGCGGGAGGGACAGTCCGTCTGAGACTCAGGTTAGCACAGAGCGGGAGGGACATTCTGTCTGAGACTATGGTTGGCACAGAGCAGGAGGGACAATATGTCCGAGACTGTGGTTGGCACAGAGAGGGAGGGACAGTCCGTCTGAGACTGTGGTTGTCACAGAGAGGGAGGGACAGTCTGTCTGAGACTGTTGTTGGCACACAGCAGGAAGGACATTCTGTCCTAGACTTTGGCTGGCACATAGCAGGAGGGACAGTCTGCCAGAGACTGTGGTTGGCACAGAATGGGTTAGACAGTCTGTCTGAGACTGTCGTTAGCACAGAGCGGGATGGACAATCTGTCTGAGACTGTGGTTGGCACAGAGCGGGAGGGAAAGTCCGTCTTAGACTGTGATTGGCACACAGTGGGAGAGACAGTCTGAGACTGTTGTTGGCACACAGCAGGAAGGCCATTCTGTCCAAAACTTTGTCTGGCACATAGCAGCAGGGACAGTCTGTCTGAGACTGTGGATGGCACAGAATGTAATAGACCGTCTGTTTGAGACTGTGTTTGGCACTGAATGGGATGAAAAGTCTGTCTGAGACTGTGTTTGGCATAGAGCGGGAGGGACAGTCTGTCTGAGATCTTGGTTGGCAGAGGCCAGGAGGGACAGTCTGACTGAGAATGTGGTTCGCACAGAATGGGATAGACAGTCCGTTTGAGACTGTGGTTGGCACAGAGCGGGAGGGACAGTCTGTGTGAAATTGTGGTTGGCACAGGGCAGGAGGGACAGTCTGACTGAGACTGTGGTTGGCACAGAATGGGATAGACAGTGTGTTTAAGACAGTGGGTGGCACAGGGCCGGAGGGGCATTCTGTCTGACACTGTGGTTGTCACGGAGTGGAAGGGACAGTCCGTCTGAGACTGTGGTTGACAGAGAGCGTGAGGGACAGTTTGTCTGAGACTGTGGTTGGAACAGAGCGGGAGTGGCCATCTGTCTGAGACTGTGGTTGGCATAGAATAGGATAGACAGTCTGTCTGAGACTGTGCTTGGCACAGAGTGGGAGGGACAGTCTTTCTGACACTGTGGTTGGCACAGAGTGGGAGGGACCGTCTGTCTGAGACTGTGGTTGGCACGGAGTGGGAGGTACAGTCCGTCTGAGACTATGCTTTGCGCAGAGCATGAGGGACAGTCTGTCTGAGACTGTGGTTCACAGACAGCGGGAGGGACAGTCTGTCTGTGATTGCAGTTGGCACAGAGCAGGAGGAACCGTCTGTCTGAGACTGTGGTTGGCACAGAATGGGATAGACAGTCGGTCCGACACTGTGGTTGGCATAGAAAGGGTTAGACAGTCTGTTTGAGACTGTGGTTGGCAGAGAGCAGGAGGGACAGTCTGTCTGAGACTGTGGTTGGCACAGAATGGGATACACAGTCTGTTGGAGACTGTGATTGGCACAGAGCGGGTGGGACAGTCTCTCTGATACTTTGGTTGGCACAGAGCAGGAGGGACAGTCTGTCTGAGACTGTACATGGCACAGAGCGGGAGGAACAGTCTGTCTGATATTGCAGTTGGCACAGAGCAGGAGGGACAGTCTGACTGAGACTGTGTTTGGCACAGAATGGGATAGACAGTCTGTCTGAGACTTTGGTTGGCACACAGTGGGAGAGACAGTCCGTCTGAGACTGTGGTTGGCACAGAGCAGTAGCGTCAATCTGTCTGAGACTGTGGTTGGCACAGAATGGGATAGACAGTCTGTTTCAGACTGTGGTTGGCACAGAGCGGGAGGGACAGTCCATCTGAGACTGTGGCTGGGATAGAGCAGGAGGGAAAGTTGTCTGAGACGGTGGTTGGCACAGAGCAGGAGGGCGATTCTGTCTGAGATCGTGGTTAGTACTGAGCAGGAGTGACAGTCTGTCTGAGACTGTGGATAGCACACAATGGGATGAAAAGTCTGCCTGAGACTGTGGTTGGCACAGAAAAGGAGGGACAGTCCGTCTGAGACTGTGGTTGGCACAGAATGGGATAGACCGTCCGTTTCAGACTGTGGTTGGCACAGAGCCGTAGGGACAACCGACTGAGACTGTCTATGGCACAGAATGGGATAGACAGTCTGTTGGAGACTGTGATTGGCACAGAGCGGGAGAGACAGTCTGTCCGAGACTGTGGTTAGCACAGTGCCCGAGGGACAATCTGTCTGAGACTGTGGTTGGAACAAGGCGGGAGGGACAGTCCATCTGAGACTGTGGTTGGCACTGAGCGGGAGGAACCATCTGCCTCAGACTGTGGTTGGCACAGAGCGGGAGGGACAATCTGTCTGAGACTGTGGTTGGCGCAGAGCGGGAGGGAAAGTCCGTCTTAGACTGTGGTTGGCACTGAGCGGGAGGGACAGTCTGTCTTAGACTGTGGTTGGCACAGAGCAGGAGGGACAATCTGTCTGAGACTGTGGTTGGCACAGAGCAGGAGGGAAAGTCCGTCTTAGACTGTGGTTGGCACACAGCAGGAGAGACAGTCTGTCTGAGACTGTTGTTGGCACACAGCAGCAAGGCCATTTTGTCCAAGACTTTGGCTGGTACATAGCAGGAGGGACAGTCTGTCTGAGACTGTGGTTGGCACAGAATGGTATAGGCAGTCTGTTTGAGACTTTGGTTGGCACAGAGCAGGAGGGAAAGTCCATCAGAGACTGTGGCTGGCGCAGAATAGGATGAATGGTCTGTCTGAGACTGTGGTTGGCACAGAGTGCGAGGGACCGTCTGTCTGAGACTGTGGCTGGCACAGAATAGGATGAAAGGTCTGTCTGAGACTGTGGTTGGCACAGAGTGGGAAGGACCGTCTGTCTGAAATCATGGTTAGCATAGAGCAGGATGAACAGTCTGACTGCGACTGTGGTTGGCGCAGAATGGGATGAAAAGTCCGTCTGAGACTGTGGTAGGCATAGGGCAGCAGGGACAGTCTCTCTGAGATCTTGGTTGGCAGAGGGCAGGAGGGACAGTCTGACTGTGAATGTGGTTGGCACAGAATGGGATATACAGTGCGTCTGAGACTGTGGTAGGCACAGTGCAGGAGGGGTAGTCTGTCTGAGACTGTGGTTGGCACAGAGCGGGTGGGTCTGTCCATCTGAGACTGTTGTTAGCACAGAGCGGGAGGGACAGTCTGATGAGACTGTGGTTGGCACAGAGCGGGAGGGACATACCGTCTGAGACTGTGGTTGGCACAGAGCGGGAGGGACAGTCTGATGAGACTGTGGTTGGCACAGAGTGGGAGGGACATTACGTAGGAGACTGTGGTTGGCACAGAGCTGGAGGGACAGCCTGTCCGAGACTTTGGTTGGCACAGAGCAGGAGGGACCATCTGTCTGAGACTGTTTTTGGCACAGAATGGGACAGACAGTCTGTCTGAGACTTTGGTTGTCACAGAGTGGGAGAGACAGTCCATCTGAGACTGTGGTTGGCACAAAACGGTAGCGACAATCTGTCTGAGACTGTGGTTGGCACAGAATGGGATAGACAGTCTGTTTCAGACTGTGGTTGGCACAGAGCGGGAGGGACAGTCCATCTGAGACTGTGGCTGGGATAGAGCAGGAGGGAAAGTTGTCTGAGACGGTGGTTGGCACAGAGCAGGAGGGCCATTCTGTCTGAGATCGTGGTTAGCACAGAGCAGGAGTGACAGTCTGTCTGAGACTGTGGATGGCACAGAATGGGATGAAAAGTCTGCCTGAGACTGTGGTTGGCACAGAAAAGGAGGGACAGTCCGTCTGAGATCGTGGTTGGCACAGGGCAGGAGGGACAGAATGACTGAGACTGTGGTTGGCACAGAATGGGATAGACAGTCCGTTTCAGACTGTGGTTGGCACAGAGCCGTAGGGACAACCGACTGAGACTGTCTATGGCACAGAATGGGATAGACAGTCTGTTGGAGACTGTGATTGGCACAGAGCGGGAGAGACAGACTGTCAGAGATTGTGGTTAGCACAGAGCCCGAGGGACAATCTGTCTGAGACTGTGGTTGGAACAAGGCGGGAGGGACAGTCCATCTGAGACTCTGGTTGGCACTGAGCGGGAGGAACCATCTGCCTCAGACTGTGGTTGGCACAGAGCGGGAGGGACAATCTGTCTGAGACTGTGGTTGGCGCAGAGTGGGAGGGAAAGTCCGTCTTAGACTGTGGTTGGCACAGAGCAGGAGGGACAATCTGTCTGAGACTGTGGTTGGCACAGAGCAGGAGGGAAAGTCCGTCTTAGACTGTGGTTGGCACACAGCGGGAGAGACAGTCTGTCTGAGACTGTTGTTGGCACACTGCAGCAAGGCCATTCTGTCCAAGACTTTGGCTGGTACATAGCAGGAGGGACAGTCTGTCTGAGACTGTGGTTGGCACAGATTGGGATAGGCAGTCTGTTTGAGACTTTGGTTGGCACAGAGCAGGAGGGAAAGTCCTTCAGAGACTGTGGCTGGCACAGAATAGGATGAATGGTCTGTCTGAGACTGTGGTTGGCACAGAGTGGGAGGGACCGTCTGTCTGAGACTGTGGCTGGCACAGAATAGGATGAAAGGTCTGTCTGAGACTGTGGTTGGCAAAGAGTGGGAGGGACCGTCTGTCTGAAATCGTGGTTAGCACAGAGCAGGATGAACAGTCTGACTGCGACTGTGGGTGGCGCAGAATGGGATGAAAAGTCTGTCTGAGACTGTGGTAGGCATAGAGCAGCAGGGACAGTCTCTCTGAGATCTTGGTTGGCAGAGGGCAGGAGGGACAGTCTGACTGCGAATGTGGTTGGCACAGAATGGGATATACAGTGCGTCTGAGACTGTGGTAGGCACAGTGCAGGAGGGGTAGTCTGTCTGAGACTGTGGTTGGCACAGAGCGGGTGGGTCTGTCCATCTGAGACTGTCGTTAGCACAGAGCAGGAGGGACAGTCTGATGAGACTGTGGTTGGCACAGAGCGGGAGGGACATTCCGTCTGAGACTGTGGTTGGCACAGAGCGGGAGGGACAGTCTGATGAGACTGTGGTTGGCACAGAGCGGGAGGGACATTCCGTCTGAGACTGTGGTTGGCACAGAGTGGGAGGGACAGCCTGTCCGAGACTTTGGTTGGCACAGAGAAGGAGGGACCATCTGTCTGAGACTGTTTTTAGCACAGAATGCGACAGACAGTCTGTCTGAGACTTTGGTTGGCACAGAGTGGGAGAGACAGTCCATCTGAGACTGTGGTTGGCACAAAGCGGTAGCGACAATCTGTCTGAGACTGTGGTTGGCTCAGAATGGGATAGACAGTCTGTTTGAGACTGTGGTTAGCACAGAGCGGGAGGGACAGTCTGTCTGAGACTGTACTTGGCACAGAGCAGGAGGGACAGTCTTTCTGAGATTGCAGTTGGCACAGAGCAGGAGGGACAGTCTGACTGAGACTGTGTTTGGCACAAAATGGGATAGACAGTCTGTGGAGACTGTGATTGGCACAGAGGTGAGGGACAGTCCGTCTGAGACTCTGCTTAGCACAGAGCGGGAGGGACATTCTGTCTGAGACTATGGTTGGCACAGAGCAGGAGGGACAATCTGTCTGACACTGTGGTTGGCACAGAGCGGGAGGGACAGTCCGTCTGAGACTGTGGTTGTCACAGAGCGGGAGGGACAGTCTGTCTGAGACTGTTGTTGGCACAGAGCAGGAAGGACATTCTGTCCAAGACTTTGGCTGGCACATAGCAGGAGGGACAGTCTGCCAGAGACTGTGGTTGGCACAGAATGGGATAGACAGTCTGTATGAGACTGCCGTTAGCACAGAGCGGGAGGGACAGTCTGATGAGACTGTTTTTGGCACAGAGCGGGAGGGACATTCCGTCTGAGACTGTGGTTGGCACAGAGCGGGAGGGACTGCCTGTCCGAGACTATGGTTGGCACAGAGCTGGAGGGACCATCTGTCTGAGACTTTGGTTGGCACAGAGTGGGAGAGACAGTCCGTCTGAGACTGTGGTTTGCACAGAGCGGAGCGTCAATCTGTCTGAGACTGTGGTTGGCACAGAATGGGATAGACAGTCTGTTTGAGACTGTGGTTGGCACAGAGCGGGAGGGACAGTTCATCTGAGACTGTGGATGGCACAGAATGGGATGAAATGTCTGCCTGAGACTGTGGTTGGCACAGAGAAGGAGGGACAGTCTGACTGAGACTGTGGTTGGCACAGAATGGGATAGACAGTCCGTTTCAGACTGTGGTTGGCACAGAGCCGTAGGGACAGTCCGACTGAGACTGTCTATGCCACAGAATGGGATAGACAGTCTGTTGGAGACTGTGATTGGCACAGAGTGGGAGAGACAGTCTGTTAGAGACTGTGGTTAGCACAGAGCCCGAGGGACAATCTGTCTGAGACTGTGGTTGGCACAGAGCAGGAGGGAAAGTCCGTCTTAGACTGTGGTTGGCACACAGCAGGAGAGACAGTCTGTCTGAGACTGTTGTTGGCACACAGCAGCAAGGCCATTCTCTCCAAGACTTTGGCTGGCACATAGCAGGAGGGACAGTCTGTCTGAGACTGTGGTTGGCACAGAATGGGATAGACAGTCTGTCTGAGACTGTGGTTGGCACAGAGCGGGCGTGACAGTTTGTCTGAGACTGTAGTTGGCACATAGCGGGAGGGACAGTCTGACTGAGACTCTGGTTGGCACAGAGCAGGAGTGATAGTCTTACTGAGACTGTGGTTGGTACAGAATGGGATAGGCAGTCTGTTTGAGACTTTGGTTGGCACAGAGCAGGAGGGAAAGTCCTTCAGAGACTGTGGCTGGCACAGAATAGGATGAAAGGTCTGTCTGAGACTGTGGTTGGCACAGAGTGGGAGGGACCATCTTTCTGAGACTTTGGCTGGCACAGAATAGGATGAAAGGTCTGTCTGAGACGGTGGTTGGCACAGAGTGGGAGGGACCGTCTGTCTGAGATCATGGTTAGCACAGAGCAGGATGAACAGTCTGACTGCGACTGTGGTTGGCGCAGAATGGGATGAAAAGTCCGTCTGAGACTGTGGTAGGCATAGAGCGGGAGGGACAGTCTCTCTGAGATCGTGGTTGGCAGAGGGTAGGAGGGACAGTCTGACTGAGAATGTGGTTGGCACAGAATGGGATATACAGTGCGTCTGAGACTGTGGTTGGCACAGTGCGGGAGGGGTAGTCTGTCTGAGACTGTGGTTGGCACTGAGTGGGTGGGTCTGTCCATCTGAGACTGTCGTTAGCACAGAGCAGGAGGGACAGTCTGATGAGACTGTGGTTGGCACAGAGTGGGAGAGACAGTCCATCTGAGACTGTGGTTGGCACAAAGCGGGAGGGAAAGTCTGTTTGAGACTGTGGTTGGCACAGAGCGGGAGAGACAGTCTGTCAGAGACTGTGATTAGCACAGAGCGGGAGGGACAGTATGTTTGAGACTGTGGTTGGCACAGAGCGGGAGGGACAGTCCATCTGAGACTGTGGCTGGCATAGAGCGGGAGGGAAAGTCTGTCTGAGACCTTAGTTGGCACAGAGTGGGAGGGAAACTTTGTCTGAGACTGTGGATGGCACAGAATAGGATGAAAATTCTATCTGAGATGGTGGTTGGCACAGAGCAGGAGGGACATTCTGTCTGAGATCGTGGTTAGCACAGAGCAGGAGTGACAGTCTGACTGCGACTGTGGTTGGCACAGAATGGGATGAAAAGTCTGCCTGAGACTGGTTGGCACAGTGATGGAGGGACAGTCCATCTGAGATCGTGGTTGGCACAGGGCAGGAGGGACAGTCTGACTGAGACTGTGGTTGGCACAGAATGGGATAGACAGTCCCTTTCAGACTGTGGTTGGCACAGAGCCGTAGGGACAGTCCATCTGAGACTTTGGTTGGCACAAAGCGGGAGGGACACGCTGTCTGAGATTGTGATTGGCACAGAGCGGGAGTGACAGTCCCTCTGAGACTATGGTTGGCACAGAATGGGATAGACAGTCCGCTTCAGACTGTGGTTGGCACAGAGCTGTAGGGACAGTCCATCTGAGACTGTGGTTGGCACAGTGCGTGAGGGACAGTCTGTCTGAGACTATGGTTCGCAGAGAGCCGGTGGGACAGTCTGTCTGAGACTGTGGTTGGCACAGAGTGGGAGGGACAGTCTGTCTCAGACTGTAGTTGGCACAGAGCGGGAGGGACAGTCTGTCTGAGACTGTGGTTGGCTCAGATGGGGAGGGGCAATCTGTCTGAGACTTTAGTTGCAACAGAGCGGGAGGGACAGTCTGTCTGAGACTATGGTTGGCGCAGAGCGGGAGGGACAGTCTGCCTGAGAATGTGGTTGGCACAGAGTGGGAGACGCAGTCTGTCTGAGACTGTGGTTGGCACTGAGTGGGAGGGACAAAATGTCTGTGACTGTTGTTGGCACAGAGGTGGAGGGACAGTCTGACTGAGACTGTGGTTGGCATAGAATGGGTTGGACAGTCTGTTTGAGACAGTGGTTGGCACAGAGTGGGAGGGAAAGTCCATCAGAGACTGTGGCTGGCACAGAATAGGATGAATGGTCTGTCTGAGACTGTGGTTGGCACAGAGTGGGAGGGACCGTCTGTCTGAGACTGTGGCTGGCACAGAATAGGATGAAAGGTCTGTCTGAGACTGTGGTTGGCACAGAGTGGGAAGGACCGTCTGTCTGAAATCATGGTTAGCATAGAGCAGGATGAACAGTCTGACTGCGACTGTGGTTGGCGCAGAATGGGATGAAAAGTCCGTCTGAGACTGTGGTAGGCATAGGGCAGCAGGGACAGTCTCTCTGAGATCTTGGTTGGCAGAGGGCAGGAGGGACAGTCTGACTGTGAATGTGGTTGGCACAGAATGGGATATACAGTGCGTCTGAGACTGTGGTAGGCACAGTGCAGGAGGGGTAGTCTGTCTGAGACTGTGGTTGGCACAGAGCGGGTGGGTCTGTCCATCTGAGACTGTCGTTAGCACAGAGCGGGAGGGACCGTCTGATGAGACTGTGGTTGGCACAGAGCGGGAGGGACATACCGTCTGAGACTGTGGTTGGCACAGAGCGGGAGGGACAGTCTGATGAGACTGTGGTTGGCACAGAGCGGGAGGGACATTACGTAGGAGACTGTGGTTGGCACAGAGCTGGAGTGACAGCCTGTCCGAGACTTTGGTTGGCACAGAGCAGGAGGGACCATCTGTCTGAGACTGTTTTTGGCACAGAATGGGACAGACAGTCTGTCTGAGACTTTGGTTGTCACAGAGTGGGAGAGACAGTCCATCTGAGACTGTGGTTGGCACAAAACGGTAGCGACAATCTGTCTGAGACTGTGGTTGGCACAGAATGGGATAGACAGTCTGTTTCAGACTGTGGTTGGCACAGAGCGGGAGGGACAGTCCATCTGAGACTGTGGCTGGGATAGAGCAGGAGGGAAAGTTGTCTGAGACGGTGGTTGGCACAGAGCAGGAGGGCCATTCTGTCTGAGATCGTGGTTAGCACAGAGCAGGAGTGACAGTCTGTCTGAGACTGTGGATGGCACAGAATGGGATGAAAAGTCTGCCTGAGACTGTGGTTGGCACAGAAAAGGAGGGACAGTCCGTCTGAGATCGTGGTTGGCACAGGGCAGGAGGGACAGAATGACTGAGACTGTGGTTGGCACAGAATGGGATAGACAGTCCGTTTCAGACTGTGGTTGGCACAGAGCCGTAGGGACAACCGACTGAGACTGTCTATGGCACAGAATGGGATAGACAGTCTGTTGGAGACTGTGATTGTCACAGAGCGGGAGAGACAGACTGTCAGAGATTGTGGTTAGCACAGAGCCCGAGGGACAATCTGTCTGAGACTGTGGTTGGAACAAGGCGGGAGGGACAGTCCATCTGAGACTCTGGTTGGCACTGAGCGGGAGGAACCATCTGCCTCAGACTGTGGTTGGCACAGAGCGGGAGGGACAATCTGTCTGAGACTGTGGTTGGCGCAGAGTGGGAGGGAAAGTCCATCTTAGACTGTGGTTGGCACTGAGCGGGAGGGACAGTCTGTCTTAGACTGTGGTTGGCACAGAGCAGGAGGGACAATCTGTCTGAGACTGTGGTTGGCACAGAGCAGGAGGGAAAGTCCGTCTTAGACTGTGGTTGGCACACAGCGGGAGAGACAGTCTGTCTGAGACTGTTGTTGGCACACTGCAGCAAGGCCATTCTGTCCAAGACTTCGGCTGGTACATAGCAGGAGGGACAGTCTGTCTGAGACTGTGGTTGGCACAGATTGGGATAGGCAGTCTGTTTGAGACTTTGGTTGGCACAGAGCAGGAGGGAAAGTCCTTCAGAGACTGTGGCTGGCACAGAATAGGATGAATGGTCTGTCTGAGACTGTGGTTGGCACAGAGTGGGAGGGACCGTCTGTCTGAGACTGTGGCTGGCACAGAATAGGATGAAAGGTCTGTCTGAGACTGTGGTTGGCAAAGAGTGGGAGGGACCATCTGTCTGAAATCGTGGTTAGCACAGAGCAGGATGAACAGTCTGACTGCGACTGTGGGTGGCGCAGAATGGGATGAAAAGTCCGTCTGAGACTGTGGTAGGCATAGAGCAGCAGGGACAGTCTCTCTGAGATCTTGGTTGGCAGAGGGCAGGAGGGACAGTCTGACTGCGAATGTGGTTGGCACAGAATGGGATATACAGTGCGTCTGAGACTGTGGTAGGCACAGTGCAGGAGGGGTAGTCTGTCTGAGACTGTGGTTGGCACAGAGCGGGTGGGTCTGTCCATCTGAGACTGTCGTTAGCACAGAGCGGGAGGGACAGTCTGATGAGACTGTGGTTGGCACAGAGCGGGAGGGACATTCCGTCTGAGACTGTGGTTGGCACAGAGCGGGAGGGACAGTCTGATGAGACTGTGGTTGGCACAGAGCGGGAGGGACATTCCGTCTGAGACTGTGGTTGGCACAGAGTGGGAGGGACAGCCTGTCCGAGACTTTGGTTGGCACAGAGAAGGAGGGACCATCTGTCTGAGACTGTTTTTAGCACAGAGCGGGAGGGACAGTCTGTCTGAGACTGTACTTGGCACAGAGCAGGAGGGACAGTCTTTCTGAGATTGCAGTTGGCACAGAGCAGGAGGGACAGTCTGACTGAGACTGTGTTTGGCACAAAATGGGATAGACAGTCTGTGGAGACTGTGATTGGCACAGAGGTGAGGGACAGTCCGTCTGAGACTCTGCTTAGCACAGAGCGGGAGGGACATTCTGTCTGAGACTATGGTTGGCACAGAGCAGGAGGGACAATCTGTCTGACACTGTGGTTGGCACAGAGCGGGAGGGACAGTCCGTCTGAGACTGTGGTTGTCACAGAGCGGGAGGGACAGTCTGTCTGAGACTGTTGTTGGCACAGAGCAGGAAGGACATTCTGTCCAAGACTTTGGCTGGCACATAGCAGGAGGGACAGTCTGCCAGAGACTGTGGTTGGCACAGAATGGGATAGACAGTCTGTATGAGACTGCCGTTAGCACAGAGCGGGAGGGACAGTCTGATGAGACTGTTTTTGGCACAGAGCGGGAGGGACATTCCGTCTGAGACTGTGGTTGGCACAGAGCGGGAGGGACTGCCTGTCCGAGACTATGGTTGGCACAGAGCTGGAGGGACCATCTGTCTGAGACTTTGGTTGGCACAGAGTGGGAGAGACAGTCCGTCTGAGACTGTGGTTTGCACAGAGCGGTAGCGTCAATCTGTCTGAGACTGTGGTTGGCACAGAATGGGATAGACAGTCTGTTTGAGACTTTGGTTGGCACAGAGCGGGAGGGACAGTTCATCTGAGACTGTGGATGGCACAGAATGGGATGAAATGTCTGCCTGAGACTGTGGTTGGCACAGAGAAGGAGGGACAGTCTGACTGAGACTGTGGTTGGCACAGAATGGGATAGACAGTCCGTTTCAGACTGTGGTTGGCACAGAGCCGTAGGGACAGTCCGACTGAGACTGTCTATGCCACAGAATGGGATAGACAGTCTGTTGGAGACTGTGATTGGCACAGAGTGGGAGAGACAGTCTGTTAGAGACTGTGGTTAGCACAGAGCCCGAGGGACAATCTGTCTGAGACTGTGGTTGGCACAGAGCAGGAGGGAAAGTCCGTCTTAGACTGTGGTTGGCACACAGCGGGAGAGACAGTCTGTCTGAGACTGTTGTTGGCACACAGCAGCAAGGCCATTCTCTCCAAGACTTTGGCTGGCACATAGCAGGAGGGACAGTCTGTCTGAGACTGTGGTTGGCACAGAATGGGATAGACAGTCTGTCTGAGACTGTGGTTGGCACAGAGCGGGCGTGACAGTTTGTCTGAGACTGTAGTTGGCACATAGCGGGAGGGACAGTCTGACTGAGACTCTGGTTGGCACAGAGCAGGAGTGATAGTCTTACTGAGACTGTGGTTGGTACAGAATGGGATAGGCAGTCTGTTTGAGACTTTGGTTGGCACAGAGCAGGAGGGAAAGTCCGTCTGAGACTGTGGCTGGCACAGAATAGGATAAAAGGTCTGTCTGAGACTGTGGTTGGCACAGAGTGGGAGGGACCATCTTTCTGAGACTGTGGCTGGCACAGAATAGGATGAAAGGTCTGTCTGAGATGGTGGTTGGCACAGAGTGGGAGGGACCGTCTGTCTGAGATCATGGTTAGCACAGAGCAGGATGAACAGTCTGACTGCGACTGTGTTTGGCGCAGAATGGGATGAAAAGTCCGTCTGAGACTGTGGTAGGCATAGAGCGGGAGGGACAGTCTCTCTGAGATCGTGGTTGGCAGAGGGTAGGAGGGACAGTCTGACTGAGAATGTGGTTGGCACAGAATGGGATATACAGTGCGTCTGAGACTGTGGTTGGCACAGTGCGGGAGGGGTAGTCTGTCTGAGACTGTGGTTGGCACTGAGTGGGTGGGTCTGTCCATCTGAGACTGTCGTTAGCACAGAGCAGGAGGGACAGTCTGATGAGACTGTGGTTGGCACAGAGTGGGAGAGACAGTCCATCTGAGACTGTGGTTGGCACAAAGCGGGAGGGAAAGTCTGTTTGAGACTGTGGTTGGCACAGAGCGGGAGAGACAGTCTGTCAGAGACTGTGATTAGCACAGAGCGGGAGGGACAGTATGTTTGAGACTGTGGTTGGCACAGAGCGGGAGGGACAGTCCATCTGAGACTGTGGCTGGCATAGAGCGGGAGGGAAAGTCTGTCTGAGACCTTAGTTGGCACAGAGTGGGAGGGAAACTTTGTCTGAGACTGTGGATGGCACAGAATAGGATGAAAATTCTATCTGAGATGGTGGTTGGCACAGAGCAGGAGGGACATTCTGTCTGAGATCGTGGTTAGCACAGAGCAGGAGTGACAGTCTGACTGCGACTGTGGTTGGCACAGAATGGGATGAAAAGTCTGCCTGAGACTGGTTGGCACAGTGATGGAGGGACAGTCCATCTGAGATCGTGGTTGGCACAGGGCAGGAGGGACAGTCTGACTGAGACTGTGGTTGGCACAGAATGGGATAGACAGTCCCTTTCAGACTGTGGTTGGCACAGAGCCGTAGGGACAGTCCATCTGAGACTTTGGTTGGCACAAAGCGGGAGGGACACGCTGTCTGAGATTGTGATTGGCACAGAGCGGGAGTGACAGTCCCTCTGAGACTATGGTTGGCACAGAATGGGATAGACAGTCCGCTTCAGACTGTGGTTGGCACAGAGCTGTAGGGACAGTCCATCTGAGACTGTGGTTGGCACAGTGCGTGAGGGACAGTCTGTCTGAGACTATGGTTCGCAGAGAGCCGGTGGGACAGTCTGTCTGAGACTGTGGTTGGCACAGAGTGGGAGGGACAGTCTGTCTCAGACTGTAGTTGGCACAGAGCGGGAGGGACAGTCTGTCTGAGACTGTGGTTGGCTCAGATGGGGAGGGGCAATCTGTCTGAGACTTTAGTTGCAACAGAGCGGGAGGGACAGTCTGTCTGAGACTATGGTTGGCGCAGAGCGGGAGGGACAGTCTGCCTGAGAATGTGGTTGGCACAGAGTGGGAGACGCAGTCTGTCTGAGACTGTGGTTGGCACTGAGTGGGAGGGACAAAATGTCTGTGACTGTTGTTGGCACAGAGGTGGAGGGACAGTCTGACTGAGACTGTGGTTGGCATAGAATGGGTTGGACAGTCTGTTTGAGACAGTGGTTGGCACAGAGTGGGAGGGACAGTCTGTCTGAGACTGTGGTTGGCACAGTATGGGACGAACAGTATCCCTGAGACTGCAGTTGGCACAGAGCGGCAGGGAAACTCTGTCTGAGACTGTGGTTGCCACAGAGAGGGAGGGACAGTCTATCAGAGACTTTGGTTGGCACAGAGCGGGAGGGACAGTCTGTCTGAGACTTTGGTTGGCACAGAGCGGGAGGAACAGTCCGACTGAGACTGTCTATGGCACAGAATGGGATAGACAGTCTGTTGGAGACTGTGATTGGCACAGAGCAGGAGTGACAGACGGTCAGAAACTTTGGTTAGCACAGATCCGGAGGGACAATCTGTCTGAGACTATGGTTGGCACTGAGCGGGAGGGACAGTCCATCTGAGACCGTGGTTGGCGCAGAGCGGGAGTGACAGTCTGCCTTAGACTGTGGTTGGCACAGAGCCGGAGGGACAATCTGTCTGAGACTGTGGTTGGCACAGAGCGGGTGGGTCTGTCCATCTGAGACTGTCGTTAGCACAGTTGGGGAGGGACAGTCTGATGAGACTGTGGTTGGCACAGAGCGGGAGGGACATTCCGTCTGAGACAGTGGTCGGCACAGAGAGGGAGGGACAGTCTGATGAGACTGTGGTTGGCACAGAGCGAGAGAGACATTCCGTCTGAGACTGTGGTTGGCACAGAGCGGGAGGGACAGCCTGTCCGAGACTTTGGTTGGCACAGAACAGGAGGGACCATCTGTCTGAGACTGTTTTTGGCCCAGAATGGGACAGACAGTCTGTCTGAGACTTTGGTTGGCACAGAGTGGGAGAGACAGTCCATCTGAGACTGTGGTTGGCACAGAGCAGGAGGGACATTCTGACTGAGGTTGCAGTTGACACAGAGCAGGAGGGACAGTCTGACTGAGACTGTCTTCGGCACAGAATGGAATAGACAGTCTGTTGGAGACTGTGATTGGCACAGAGGGGAGGGACAGTCCGTCTGAGACTCTGGTTAGCACAGAGCGGGAAGGACATTCTGTCTGAGACTATGGTTGGCACAGAGCAGGAGGGACAAACTGTCAGAGACTGTGGTTGGCACAGAGCGGGAGGGACAGTCTGTCTGAGACTGTTGTTGGCACACAGCAGGAAGGGCATTCTGTCCAAGACTTTGGCTGGCACATAGCAGGAGGGACAGTCTGTCAGAGACTGTGGTTGGCACAGAATGGGATAGACAGTCTGTATGAGACTGCCGTTAGCACAGAGCGGGAGGGACAGTCTGATGAGACTGTTTTTGGCACAGAGCGGGAGGGACATTCCGTCTGAGACTGTGGTTGGCACAGAGCGGGAGGGACTGCCTGTCCGAGACTATGGTTGGCACAGAGCTGGAGGGACCATCTGTCTGAGACTTTGGTTGGCACAGAGTGGGAGAGACAGTCCGTCTGAGACTGTGGTTTGCACAGAGCGGTAGCGTCAATCTGTCTGAGACTGTGGTTGGCACAGAATGGGATAGACAGTCTGTTTGAGACTGTGGTTGGCACAGAGCGGGAGGGACAGTTCATCTGAGACTGTGGATGGCACAGAATGGGATGAAATGTCTGCCTGAGACTGTGGTTGGCACAGAGAAGGAGGGACAGTCTGACTGAGACTGTGGTTGGCACAGAATGGGATAGACAGTCCGTTTCAGACTGTGGTTGGCACAGAGCCGTAGGGACAGTCCGACTGAGACTGTCTATGCCACAGAATGGGATAGACAGTCTGTTGGAGACTGTGATTGGCACAGAGTGGGAGAGACAGTCTGTTAGAGACTGTGGTTAGCACAGAGCCCGAGGGACAATCTGTCTGAGACTGTGGTTGGCACAGAGCAGGAGGGAAAGTCCGTCTTAGACTGTGGTTGGCACACAGCGGGAGAGACAGTCTGTCTGAGACTGTTGTTGGCACACAGCAGCAAGGCCATTCTCTCCAAGACTTTGGCTGGCACATAGCAGGAGGGACAGTCTGTCTGAGACTGTGGTTGGCACAGAATGGGATAGACAGTCTGTCTGAGACTGTGGTTGGCACAGAGCGGGCGTGACAGTTTGTCTGAGACTGTAGTTGGCACATAGCGGGAGGGACAGTCTGACTGAGACTCTGGTTGGCACAGAGCAGGAGTGATAGTCTTACTGAGACTGTGGTTGGTACAGAATGGGATAGGCAGTCTGTTTGAGACTTTGGTTGGCACAGAGCAGGAGGGAAAGTCCGTCTGAGACTGTGGCTGGCACAGAATAGGATGAAAGGTCTGTCTGAGACTGTGGTTGGCACAGAGTGGGAGGGACCATCTTTCTGAGACTGTGGCTGGCACAGAATAGGATGAAAGGTCTGTCTGAGATGGTGGTTGGCACAGAGTGGGAGGGACCGTCTGTCTGAGATCATGGTTAGCACAGAGCAGGATGAACAGTCTGACTGCGACTGTGGTTGGCGCAGAATGGGATGAAAAGTCCGTCTGAGACTGTGGTAGGCATAGAGCGGGAGGGACAGTCTCTCTGAGATCGTGGTTGGCAGAGGGTAGGAGGGACAGTCTGACTGAGAATGTGGTTGGCACTGAATGGGATATACAGTGCGTCTGAGACTGTGGTTGGCACAGTGCGGGAGGGGTAGTCTGTCTGAGACTGTGGTTGGCACTGAGTGGGTGGGTCTGTCCATCTGAGACTGTCGTTAGCACAGAGCAGGAGGGACAGTCTGATGAGACTGTGGTTGGCACAGAGTGGGAGAGACAGTCCATCTGAGACTGTGGTTGGCACAAAGCGGGAGGGAAAGTCTGTTTGAGACTGTGGTTGGCACAGAGCGGGAGAGACAGTCTGTCAGAGACTGTGATTAGCACAGAGCGGGAGGGACAGTATGTTTGAGACTGTGGTTGGCACAGAGCGGGAGGGACAGTCCATCTGAGACTGTGGCTGGCATAGAGCGGGAGGGAAAGTCTGTCTGAGACCTTAGTTGGCACAGAGTGGGAGGGAAACTTTGTCTGAGACTGTGGATGGCACAGAATAGGATGAAAATTCTATCTGAGATGGTGGTTGGCACAGAGCAGGAGGGACATTCTGTCTGAGATCGTGGTTAGCACAGAGCAGGAGTGACAGTCTGACTGCGACTGTGGTTGGCACAGAATGGGATGAAAAGTCTGCCTGAGACTGGTTGGCACAGTGATGGAGGGACAGTCCATCTGAGATCGTGGTTGGCACAGGGCAGGAGGGACAGTCTGACTGAGACTGTGGTTGGCACAGAATGGGATAGACAGTCCCTTTCAGACTGTGGTTGGCACAGAGCCGTAGGGACAGTCCATCTGAGACTTTGGTTGGCACAAAGCGGGAGGGACACGCTGTCTGAGATTGTGATTGGCACAGAGCGGGAGTGACAGTCCCTCTGAGACTATGGTTGGCACAGAATGGGATAGACAGTCCGCTTCAGACTGTGGTTGGCACAGAGCTGTAGGGACAGTCCATCTGAGACTGTGGTTGGCACAGTGCGTGAGGGACAGTCTGTCTGAGACTATGGTTCGCAGAGAGCCGGTGGGACAGTCTGTCTGAGACTGTGGTTGGCACAGAGCGGGAGGGACAGTCTGTCTGAGACTGTGGTTGGCTCAGATGGGGAGGGGCAATCTGTCTGAGACTTTAGTTGCAACAGAGCGGGAGGGACAGTCTGTCTGAGACTATGGTTGGCGCAGAGCGGGAGGGACAGTCTGCCTGAGAATGTGGTTGGCACAGAGTGGGAGACGCAGTCTGTCTGAGACTGTGGTTGGCACTGAGTGGGAGGGACAAAATGTCTGTGACTGTTGTTGGCACAGAGGTGGAGGGACAGTCTGACTGAGACTGTGGTTGGCATAGAATGGGTTGGACAGTCTGTTTGAGACAGTGGTTGGCACAGAGTGGGAGGGACAGTCTGTCTGAGACTGTGGTTGGCACAGTATGGGACGAACAGTATCCCTGAGACTGCAGTTGGCACAGAGCGGCAGGGAAACTCTGTCTGAGACTGTGGTTGCCACAGAGAGGGAGGGACAGTCTATCAGAGACTTTGGTTGGCACAGAGCGGGAGGGACAGTCTGTCTGAGACTTTGGTTGGCACAGAGCGGGAGGAACAGTCCGACTGAGACTGTCTATGGCACAGAATGGGATAGACAGTCTGTTGGAGACTGTGATTGGCACAGAGCAGGAGTGACAGACGGTCAGAAACTTTGGTTAGCACAGATCCGGAGGGACAATCTGTCTGAGACTATGGTTGGCACTGAGCGGGAGGGACAGTCCATCTGAGACCGTGGTTGGCACAGAGCGGGAGTGACAGTCTGCCTTAGACTGTGGTTGGCACAGAGCCGGAGGGACAATCTGTCTGAGACTGTGGTTGGCACAGAGCGGGTGGGTCTGTCCATCTGAGACTGTCGTTAGCACAGTTGGGGAGGGACAGTCTGATGAGACTGTGGTTGGCACAGAGCGGGAGGGACATTCCGTCTGAGACAGTGGTCGGCACAGAGAGGGAGGGACAGTCTGATGAGACTGTGGTTGGCACAGAGCGAGAGAGACATTCCGTCTGAGACTGTGGTTGGCACAGAGCGGGAGGGACAGCCTGTCCGAGACTTTGGTTGGCACAGAACAGGAGGGACCATCTGTCTGAGACTGTTTTTGGCCCAGAATGGGACAGACAGTCTGTCTGAGACTTTGGTTGGCACAGAGTGGGAGAGACAGTCCATCTGAGACTGTGGTTGGCACAGAGCAGGAGGGACATTCTGACTGAGGTTGCAGTTGACACAGAGCAGGAGGGACAGTCTGACTGAGACTGTCTTCGGCACAGAATGGAATAGACAGTCTGTTGGAGACTGTGATTGGCACAGAGGGGAGGGACAGTCCGTCTGAGACTCTGGTTAGCACAGAGCGGGAAGGACATTCTGTCTGAGACTATGGTTGGCACAGAGCAGGAGGGACAAACTGTCAGAGACTGTGGTTGGCACAGAGCGGGAGGGACAGTCTGTCTGAGACTGTTGTTGGCACACAGCAGGAAGGGAATTCTGTCCAAGACTTTGGCTGGCACATAGCAGGAGGGACAGTCTGCCAGAGACTGTGGTTGGCACAGAATGGGATAGACACTCTGTATGAGACTGTCGTTAGCACAGAGCGGGAGGGACAGTCTGAAGAGACTGTTTTTGGCACAGAGCGGGAGGGACATTCCATCTGAGACTGTGGTTGGCACAGAGCGGGAGGGACAGCCTGTCCGAGACTATGGTTGGCACAGAGCAGGAGGGACAATCTGTCTGAGACTGTTTTTGGCACAGAATGGGATAGACAGTCTGTCTGAGACTTTGGTTGGCACAGAGTGGGAGGGACAGTCCATCTGAGACTGTGGTTGGCACAGAGCGGTAGCGTCAATCTGTCTGAGACTGTGGTTGGCACAGAATGGGATAGACAGTTTGTTTGAGACTGTGGTTGGCACAGAGCAGGAGGGACAGTCCATCTGAGACTGTCGTTGGCACAGAGCAGGAGGGACATTCTGTCTGAGATCGTGGTTAGCACAGAGCAGGAGTGACAGTCTGTCTGAGACTGTGGATGGCACAGAATGGGATGCAAAGTCTGCCTGAGACAGTGGTTGGCACAGAGAAGGAGGGACAGTCCATCTGAGATCGTGGTTGGCACAGGGCAGGAGGGACAGTCTGACTGAGACTGTGGTTGGCACAGAATGGGATAGACAGTCCATCTGAGACTGTGGTTGGCACACAGCGGGAGTGACAGTTTGTCTGCAACTGTAGTTGGCACATAGCGGGAGGGACAGTCTGACTGAGACTCTGGTTGGCACAGAGCAGGAGTGATAGTCTTACTGAGACTGTGGTTGGCACAGAGCGGGAGGGACAATCTGTCTGAGACTGTGGTTGGCACAGAGCGGGAGGGAAAGTCCGTCTTAGACTGTGGTTGGCACTGAGCGGGAGGGACAGTCTTTCTTAGACTGTGGTTGGCACAGAGCAGGAGGGACAATCTGTCTGAGACTGTGGTTGGCACAGAGCAGGAGGGAAAGTCCGCCTTAGACTGTGGTTGGCACACAGTGGGAGAGACAGTCTGTCTGAGACTGTTGTTGGCACACAGCAGCAAGGCCATTTTGTCCAAGACTTTGGCTGGTACATAGCAGGAGGGACAGTCTGTCTGAGACTGTGGTTGGCACAGAATGGGATAGACAGTCTGTCTGAGACTGTGGTTGGCACAGAGCGGGAGTGACAGCTTGTCTGAGACTGTAGTTGGCACATAGCGGGAGGGACAGTCTGACTGAGACTCTGGTTGGCACAGTGCAGGAGTGATAGTCTTACTGAGACTGTGGTTGGCACAGAATGGGATAGGCAGTCTGTTTGAGACTTTAGTTGGCACAGAGCAGGAGGGAAAGTCCGTCTGAGACTGTGGCTGGCACAGAATAGGATGAAAGCTCTGTCTGAGACTGTGGTTGGCACAGAGTGGGAGGGACCGTCTGTCTGAGACTGTGGCTGGCACAGAATAGGATGAAAGGTCTGTCTGAGACTGTGGTTGGCACTGAGTGGGTGGGACAGTATGTCTGAGATCGTGGTTAGTACAGAGCAGGATGAAAAGTCTGACTGCAACTGTGGTTGGCGCAGAATGGGATGAAAAGTCCGTCTGAGACTCTGGTAGGCATAGAGCGGGAGGGACAGTCTCTCTGAGATCGTGGTTGGCAGAGGGCAGGAGGGACAGTCTGACTGAGAATGTGGTTGGCACAGAATGGGATATACAGTGTGTCTGAGACTGGTTGGCACAGTGCGGGAGGGGTAGTCTGTCTGAGACTGTGGTTGGCACTGAGTGGGTGGGTCTGTCCATCTGAGACTGTCGTAAGCACAGAGCAGGAGGGACAGTCTGATGAGACAGTGGTTGGCACAGAGCGGGAGGGACATTCCGTCTGAAAGTGTGGTTGGCACAGCGCGGGAGGGACAGTCTGATGAGACTGTGGTTGGCACAGAGCGGGAGGGACATTCCGTTTGAGACTGTGGTTGACACAGAGTGTGAGGGACAGCCTGTCCGAGACTTTGGTTGGCACAGAGCAGGAGGGACGATCTGTCTGAGACTGTTTTTGGCACAGAATGGAACAGACAGTCTGTCTGAGACTTTGGTTGGCACAGAGTGGGAGAGACAGTACATCTGAGACTGTGGTTGGCACAAAGCGGTAGTGACAATCTGTCTGAGACTGTGGTTGGCTCAAAATGGGATAGACAGTCTGTTTGAGACTGTGGTTAGCACAGAGCAGGAGGGACAGCTTGTTTGAGACTGTGGTTGGCACAGAGCGGGAGGGAAAGTCTGTTTGAGACTGTTGTTGGCACAGAGCGGGAGAGACAGTCTGTCAGAGACTGTGATTTGCACAGAGCGGGAGGGACAGTATGTTTGAGACTGTGGTTGGCACAGAGCGGGAGGGACAGTCCATCTGTGACTGTGGCTGGCATAGAGTGGGAGGGAAAGTCTGTCTGAGACCCTAGTTGGCACAGAGTGGGAGGAACCATCTGTCTGGGACTGTGGTTGGCACAGAGTGGGAGGGACAGTCTGTCTGAGACTGTGGATGGCACAGAATAGGATGAAAAGTCTGACTGAGACGGTGGTTGGCACAGAGCAGGAGGGACATTCTGTCTGAGATCGTGGTTAGCACAGAGCAGGAGTGACAGTCTGACTGCGACTGTGGTTGGCACAGAATGGGATGGAAAGTCTGCCTGAGACTGTGGTTGGCACAGAGACGGAGGGACAGTCCATCTGAGATCGTGGTTGGCACACGGCAGGAGGGACGGTCTGACTGAGACTGTGGTTGGCACAGAATGGGATAGACAGTCCGTTTCAGACTGTGGTTGGTACAGAGCCGTAGGGACAGTCCATCTGAGACTTTGGTTGGCACAGTGCGTGAGGGACAGTCTGTCTGAGACTATGGTTCGCAGAGAGCCGGTGGGACAGTCTGTCTGAGACTGTGGTTGGCACAGAATGGGATAGACAGTCCGTTTCAGACTGTGGTTGGCACAGAGCTGTAGGGACAGTCCATCTGAGACTGTGGTTGGCACAGTGCGTGAGGGACAGTCTGTCTGAGTCTATGGTTCGCAGAGAGCCGGTGGGACAGTCTGTCTGAGACTGTGGTTGGCACAGAGTGGGAGGGACAGTCTGTCTCAGACAGTAGTTGCCACAGAGCGGGAGGGACAGTCTGTCTGAGACTGTGGTTGGCTCAGATGGGGAGGGGCAGTCTGTCTGAGACTTTCGTTGTCACAGAGCGGGAGGGACAGTCTGTCTGAGACTATGGTTGGTGCAGAGTGGGAGGGACAGTCTGAGAATGTGGTTGGCACAGAGTGGGAGACACAGTCCGTCTGAGATTGTCGTTGGCACTGAGTGGGAGGGACAATCTGTCTGAGACTGTGGTTGGCACAGAGGTGGAGGGACAGTCTGACCGAGACTGTGGTTTGCATAGAATGGGTTAGACAGTCTGTTTGAGACAGTGGTTGGCACAGAGTGGGAGGGACAGTCTGTCTGAGACTGTGGTTGGCACTGAGCGGGAGGGACAGTCCATCTGAGACTGTGGTTGGCACTGAGCGGGAGCGACAGTCTGCCTTAGACTGTGGTTGGCACAGAGCAGGAGGGACAATCTGTCTGAGACTGTGGTTGGCACCGAGCTGGAGGGAAAGTCCATCTTAGACTGTGGTTAGTACACAATGGGAGATACAGTCTGTCTGAGACTGTTGTTGGCACACAGCAGGAAGGCCATTCTGTCCAAGACTTTGTCTGGCACATAGCAGCAGGGACAGTCTGTCTGAGACTGTGGATGGCACAGAATGTAATAGACCGTCTGTCTGAGACTGTGGTTGGCACAGAGCAGGAGCGACATTTTGTCTGAGACGATAGTTGCCACATAGCAGGAGGGACAGTCTGACTGAGACTGGTTGGCACAGAGCAGGAGTGATAGTCTTACTGAGACTGTTGTTGGCACAGAATGGGATAGGCAGTTTGTTTGAGACTTTGGCTGGCACAGAGTGGGAGGGGCAGTCTGTCTGAGACTGTGGCTGGCACAGAGCGTGAGGGAAAGTCTGTCTGAGACCATGGTTTGCACGGAGCGGGAGGGACATTCCGTCGGAGACTGCTGTTCGCACAGAGCGGGAGGGACATCCTGCCTGAGACTGTGGTTTGCACAGAGTGGGAGGGACATCCTGCCTGAGACTGTGGTTGGCACAGAGTGGGAGTGACCATCTGTCTGAGACTGGTTGGCATAGAATGGGATAGACAGTCTGTCTGAGACTGTGCTTGGCACAGAGTGGGAGGGACCGTCTGTCTGAGACTGTGGTTGGCACGGAGTGGGAGTTACAGTCCGTCTGAGACTATGGTTTGCGCAGAGCATGAGGGACAGTCTGTCTGAGACTGTGGTTCGCAGACAGCTGGAGGGACAGTCTGTGATTGCAGTTGGCACAGAGCAGGAGGGACCGTCTGTCTGAGACTGTGGTTGGCACAGAATGGGATAGACAGTCTGTCCGCACTGTGGTTGGCATAGAAAGGTTTAGACAGCCTGTTTGAGACTGTGGTTGGCAGAGAGCAGGAGGGACAGTCTGTCTGAGACTGTGTTTGACACAGAATGGGATACACAGTCTGTTGGAGACTGTGATTGGCACAGAGCGGGTGGGACAGTCTCTCTGATACTTTGGTTGGCACAGAGCAGGAGGGACAGTCTGTCTGAGACTGTACTTGGCACAGAGCGGGAGGGACAGTCTGTCTGAGATTGCAGTTGTCACAGAGCAGGAGGGACAGTCTGACTGAGACTGTTGTTGGCACACAGCAGGAAGGGCATTCTGTCCAAGACTTTGGCTGGCACATAGCAGGAGGGACAGTCTGACTAACACTGTGGTTGGCAACGAACTGGTTAGACAGTCTGTTTGAGACTGTGCTTGGCACAGAGCGGTGGGGCAGTCTGTCTGACACTATGGCTGGCACGGAGTGGGAGGGACAGTCCGTCAGAGACTGTGGTTTGCACAGAGCGGGAGGAACAGTCTGTCTGAAACCGTGGTTGGCACAGACCTGGAGGGACAGTCTGTCTGAGATGGTGGTTGGCACAGAGAGGGAGGGACAGTCTGTCTGAGATTGCGGTAGGCAGAGTGCAGAGGGACAGTCTGACTGAGACTGTGTTTGGCACAGAATGGGATAGACAGTCTGTCTGAAACTGTGGTTGGCACAGAGCGGGAGGGACAGTCTGTCTGAGACAGGGTGGCACAGTGCGGGAGGGACAGTCTGTCTGAGATTGTGATTGGCACAGAGCGGGAGGGACAGTCTGAATGAGACTGTGGTTGGCACAGAATGGGATAGACAGTCCGTTGAGACTGTGGTTGGCACAGAGTGGGAGGGAAAATCTGTGTGAAATTGTGGTTGGCACAGGGCAGAAGGGACAGTCTGACTGAGACTGTACTTGGTACAGAGCGGGAGGGACAGTCTGTCTGAGATTGCAGTTGGCACACAGCAGGAGGGACAGTCTGACTGAGACTGTGGTTGGCACAGAATGGAATACTCAGTCTGTTGGAAACTGTGATTGGCACAGAGCGTGAGGGACAGTCGGTCTGAGTTTGGTTGGCACAGAGCGGGAGGGACATTCTGTCTGAGACTGTGGTTGGCACAGAGCAGGAGGGACAATCTGTCTGAGACTGTGGTTGGCACAGAGCAGGAGGGACAGTCCGTCTGAGACTGTGATTGTCACAGAGCGGGAGGGACAGTCTGTCTGAGACTGTTGTTGGCACACAGCAGGAAGGACAATCTGTCCAAGACTTTGGCGGGCACATAGCAGGTGGGACAGTCTGCCTGAGACTGTGGTTGGCACAGAATGGGATAGACAGTCTGTCTGAGACTGTGGTTGGCACAGAGCGGGAGGGACAGTCTGTCTGAGACAGGGTGGCACAGTGCGGGAGGGACAGTCTGAATGAGACTGTGATTGGCACAGAATGGGATAGACAGTCCGTTGAGACTGTGGTTGGCACAGAGTGGGAGGGAAAATCTGTGTGAAATTGTGGTTGGCACAGGGCAGAAGAGACAGTCTGACTGAGACTGTACTTGGTACAGAGCGGGAGGGACAGTCTGTCTGAGATTGCAGTTGGCACAGAGCAGGAGGGACAGTCTGACTGAGACTGTGGTTGGCACAGAATGGAATACTCAGTCTGTTGGAAACTGTGATTGGCACAGAGCGTGAGGGACAGTCGGTCTGAGACTGTTGTTGGCACAGAGCGGGAGGGACATTCTGTCTGAGACTGTGGTTGGCACAGAGCAGGAGGGACAATCTGTCTGAGACTGTGGTTGGCACAGAGCGGTAGGGACAGTCCGTCTGAGACTGTGGTTGTCACAGAGCGGGAGGGACAGTCTGTCTGAGACTGTTGTTGGCACACAGCAGGAAGGACAATCTGTCCAAGACTTTGGCGGGCACATAGCAGGAGGGACAGTCTGCCTGAGACTGTGGTTGGCACAGAATGGGATAGACAGTCTGTCTGAGACTGTGCTTGGCACAGAGCGGGAGGGACATTCTGTCTGACACTTTGGTTGGCACGGAGTGGGAGGGACAGTCCGTCTGAGACTGTGGTTTGCACAGAGCGTGAGGGACAATCTGTCTGAGACTGTGGTTGGAACAGAGCGGGAGGGACCATCTGTCTGAGACTGTGGTTGGCACAGAATGGGATAGACAGTCTGAGACTGTGGTTGGCAAAGAATAGGAGGGATAGTTCCTCTGAGACCGTGGTTGGCACAGAGCAGGAGGGACAGTCTGACTAACACTGTGGTTGGCATAGAATTGGTTAGACAGGCTTTTGAGACTGTGCTTGGCACAGAGTGGGAGGGACAGTCTGTCTGAGACTGTGCTTGGCACAGAGCGGTGGGGCAGTCTGTCTGACATTATGGCTGGCACGGAGTGGGAGGGACAGTCCGTCAGAGACTGTGGTTTGCACAGAGCGGGAGGAACAGTCTGTCTGAAACCGTGGTTGGCACAGACCTGGAGGGACAGTCTGTCTGAGACGGTGGTTCGCACAGAGAGGGAGGGACAGTCTGTCTGAGATTGCGGTTGGCACAGAGCAGGATGGACAGTCTGACTGAGACTGTGGTTGGCACAGAATAGGATAGACAGTCTGTTGGAGACTGTGATTGGCACAGAGCGGGAGGGACAGTCTGTCTGAGACTGTGGTTGGCAAAGAATGGGATAGGCATTCCGTCTGAGACTGTGGTCGGCACTGACCAGGAGGAAGTGTTTGTCTGAGACTGTAGTTGACACAGAGTGGGAGCGACAGTCTGTCTGAGACTGTGACTGGCACAGAGTGGGAGGGACAGTCTGTCTGAGACTGTGGATGGCACAGAATAGGATGAAAAGTCTATCTGAGACGGTGGTTGGCACAGAGCAGGAGGGACATTCTGTCTGAGATCGTGGTTAGCACAGAGCAGGAGTGACAGTCTGACTGCGACTGTGGTTGGCACAGAATGGGATGAAAAGTCTGCCTGAGACTGTGGTTGGCACAGAGACGGAGGGACAGTCCATCTGAGATCGTGGTTGGCACAGGGCAGGAGGGACAGTCTGACTGAGACTGTGGTTGGCACAGAATGGGATAGACAGTCCGTTTCAGACTGTGGTTGGCACAGAGCTGTAGGGACAGTCCATCAGAGACTTTGGTTGGCACAAAGCGGGAGGGACACGCCGTCTGAGTTTGTGATTGGCACAGAGCGGGAGTGACAGTCCCTCTGAGACTGTGGTTGGCACAGAATGGGATAGACAGTCCGCTTCAGACTGTGGTTGGCACAGAGCTGTAGGGACAGTCCATCTGAGACTGTGGTTGGCACAGTGCGTGAGGGACAGTCTGTCTGAGACATTGGTTGGCACAGAGTGGGAGGGACAGTCTGTCTCAGACTGTAGTTGGCACACAGCGGGAGGGACAGTCTGTCTGAGACTATGGTTGGCTCAGATGGGGAGGGGCAGTCTGTCTGAGACTTTAGTTGTCACAGAGCGGGAGGGACAGTCTGTCTGAGACTATGGTTGGCGCAGAGCGGGACGGACAGTCTGACTGAGAATGTGGTTGGCATAGAATGGGTTAGACAGTCTGTTTGAGACAGTGGTTGGCACAGAGTGGGAGGGACAGTCTGTCTGAGACTGTGGTTGGCACAGAATGGGATACACAGTCTGTTGGAGACTGTGATTGGCACAGAGCGGGTGGGACAGTCTCTCTGATACTGTGGCTGGCACATAGCAGGAGGGACCGTCTGTCTGAGACTGTGCTTGGCACAGAGCAGGAGGGACATTCTGTCTGACACTATGGTTGGCAAGGAGTGGGAGGGACAGTCCGTCAGAGACTGTGGTTTGCACAGAGCGTGAGGGACAGTCTGTCTGAGACTGTGGTTGGAACAGAGCGGGAGGGACCATCTGTCTGAGACTGTGGTTGGCACAGAATGGGATAGACAGTCTGTCTGAGACTGTGGTTGGCACAGAGTGGGAGGGATAGTCCGTCTGAGACTGTGGTTGGCACACAGCAGGAGGGACAATCTGTCTGAGACTGTGGTTGGCACAGAGCTGGAGGGACAGTCTGACTAACACTGTGGTTGGCAACGAATTGGTTAGGCAGTCTGTTTGAGACTGTGCTTGGCACCGAGCGGTGGGGCAGTCTGTCTGAGACTGTGGTTGGCACAGAATGTGATGAACAGTCTGTCTGAGACTGTGGTTGGCACAGAGCAGGAGCGACATTTTGTCTGAGACGATAGTTGCCACATAGCAGGAGGGACAGTCTGACTGAGACTGGTTGGCACAGAGCAGGAGTGATAGTCTTACTGAGACTGTTGTTGGCACAGAATGGGATAGGCAGTTTGTTTGAGACTTTGGCTGGCACAGAGTGGGAGGGGCAGTCTGTCTGAGACTGTGGCTGGCACAGAGCGTGAGGGAAAGTCTGTCTGAGACCATGGTTTGCACGGAGCGGGAGGGACATTCCGTCGGAGACTGCTGTTCGCACAGAGCGGGAGGGACATCCTGCCTGAGACTGTGGTTTGCACAGAGTGGGAGGGACATCCTGCCTGAGACTGTGGTTGGCACAGAGTGGGAGTGACCATCTGTCTGAGACTGGTTGGCATAGAATGGGATAGACAGTCTGTCTGAGACTGTGCTTGGCACAGAGTGGGAGGGACCGTCTGTCTGAGACTGTGGTTGGCACGGAGTGGGAGTTACAGTCCGTCTGAGACTATGGTTTGCGCAGAGCATGAGGGACAGTCTGTCTGAGACTGTGGTTCGCAGACAGCGGGAGGGACAGTCTGTGATTGCAGTTGGCACAGAGCAGGAGGGACCGTCTGTCTGAGACTGTGGTTGGCACAGAATGGGATAGACAGTCTGTCCGCACTGTGGTTGGCATAGAAAGGTTTAGACAGTCTGTTTGAGACTGTGGTTGGCAGAGAGCAGGAGGGACAGTCTGTCTGAGACTGTGTTTGACACAGAATGGGATACACAGTCTGTTGGAGACTGTGATTGGCACAGAGCGGGTGGGACAGTCTCTCTGATACTTTGGTTGGCACAGAGCAGGAGGGACAGTCTGTCTGAGACTGTACTTGGCACAGAGCGGGAGGGACAGTCTGTCTGAGATTGCAGTTGTCACAGAGCAGGAGGGACAGTCTGACTGAGACTGTTGTTGGCACACAGCAGGAAGGGCATTCTGTCCAAGACTTTGGCTGGCACATAGCAGGAGGGACAGTCTGACTAACACTGTGGTTGGCAACGAACTGGTTAGACAGTCTGTTTGAGACTGTGCTTGGCACAGAGCAGTGGGGCAGTCTGTCTGACACTATGGCTGGCACGGAGTGGGAGGGACAGTCCGTCAGAGACTGTGGTTTGCACAGAGCGGGAGGAACAGTCTGTCTGAAACCGTGGTTGGCACAGACCTGGAGGGACAGTCTGTCTGAGATGGTGGTTGGCACAGAGAGGGAGGGACAGTCTGTCTGAGATTGCGGTAGGCAGAGTGCAGGAGGGACAGTCTGACTGAGACTGTGTTTGGCACAGAATGGGATAGACAGTCTGTCTGAAACTGTGGTTGGCACAGAGCGGGAGGGACAGTCTGTCTGAGACAGGGTGGCACAGTGCGGGAGGGACAGTCTGTCTGAGATTGTGATTGGCACAGAGCGGGAGGGACAGTCTGAATGAGACTATGATTGGCACAGAATGGGATAGACAGTCCGTTGAGACTGTGGTTGGCACAGAGTGGGAGGGAAAATCTGTGTGAAATTGTGGTTGGCACAGGGCAGAAGGGACAGTCGGTCTGAGACTGTTGTTGGCACAGAGCGGGAGGGACATTCTGTCTGAGACTGTGGTTGGCACAGAGCAGGAGGGACAATCTGTCTGAGACTGTGGTTGGCACAGAGCGGTAGGGACAGTCCGTCTGAGACTGTGGTTGTCACAGAGCGGGAGGGACAGTCTGTCTGAGACTGTTGTTGGCACACAGCAGGAAGGACAATCTGTCCAAGACTTTGGCGGGCACATAGCAGGAGGGACAGTCTGCCTGAGACTGTGGTTGGCACAGAATGGGATAGACAGTCTGTCTGAGACTGTGCTTGGCACAGAGCGGGAGGGACATTCTGTCTGACACTTTGGTTGGCACGGAGTGGGAGGGACAGTCCGTCTGAGACTGTGGTTTGCACAGAGCGTGAGGGACCATCTGTCTGAGACTGTGGTTGGCACAGAATGGGATAGACAGTCTGAGACTGTGGTTGGCAAAGAATAGGAGGGATAGTTCCTCTGAGACCGTGGTTGGCACAGAGCAGGAGGGACAGCTGACTAACACTGTGGTTGGCATAGAATTGGTAAGACAGGCTTTTGAGACTGTGCTTGGCACAGAGTGGGAGGGACAGTCTGTCTGAGACTGTGGTTGGCACAGAGTGGGAGGGACAGTCTGTCTGAGACTGTGGTTGGCACAGAGCTGGAGGGACAATCTGTCTGAGACTGTGGTTGGCACAGAGCAGAAGGGACAGTCTGACTTAGACTGTGGTTGGCATAGAATGGGTTAGACAGTCTGTTTGAGACAGTGCTTGGCAGAGAGCAGGAGGGGCAATCTGTCTGCGAATGCGGTTGGCACAGAATGGGATGAACAGTCTCCCTGAGACTGTGTTTGGCACAGTGTGGGAGGGACAGTCTGTCTGAGACTGTGGTTGGCACAGAGTGGGAGGGACGGTCTTTCTGAGACTGTGGTTGGCACAGAGCGGGTGGGACAGTCTCTCTGATACTTTGGTTGGCACAGAGCAGGAGGGACAGTCTGTCTGAGACTGTACTTGGCACAGAGCGGGAGGGACAGTCTGTCTGAGATTGCAGTTGTCACAGAGCAGGAGGGCCAGTCTGACTGAGACTGTTGTTGGCACACAGCAGGAAGGGCATTCTGTCCAAGACTTTGGCTGGCACATAGCAGGAGGGACAGTCTGACTAACACTGTGGTTGGCAACGAACTGGTTAGACAGTCTGTTTGAGACTGTGCTTGGCACAGAGCGGTGGGGCAGTCTGTCTGACACTATGGCTGGCACGGGGTGGGAGGGACAGTCCGTCAGAGACTGTGGTTTGCACAGAGCGGGAGGAACAGTCTGTCTGAAACCGTGGTTGGCACAGACCTGGAGGGACAGTCTGTCTGAGATGGTGGTTCGCACAGAGAGGGAGGGACAGTCTGTCTGAGATTGCGGTTGGCACAGAGCAGGATGGACAGTCTGACTGAGACTGTGGTTGGCACAGAATAGGATAGACAGTCTGTTGGAGACTGTGGTTGGCACAGAGACGGAGGGACAGTCCATCTGAGATCGTGGTTGGCACAGGGCAGGAGGGACAGTCTGACTGAGACTGTGGATGGCACAGAATAGGATGAAAAGTCTATCTGAGACGGTGGTTGGCACAGAGCAGGAGGGACATTCTGTCTGAGATCGTGGTTAGCACAGAGCAGGAGTGACAGTCTGACTGCGACTGTGGTTGGCACAGAATGGGATGAAAAGTCTGCCTGAGACTGTGGTTGGCACAGAGACGGAGGGACAGTCCATCTGAGATCGTGGTTGGCACAGGGCAGGAGGGACAGTCTGACTGAGACTGTGGTTGGCACAGAATGGGATAGACAGTCCGTTTCAGACTGTGGTTGGCACAGAGCTGTAGGGACAGTCCATCTGAGACTTTGGTTGGCACAAAGCGGGAGGGACACGCCGTCTGAGTTTGTGATTGGCACAGAGCGGGAGTGACAGTCCCTCTGAGACTGTGGTTGGCACAGAATGGGATAGACAGTCCGCTTCAGACTGTGGTTGGCACAGAGCTGTAGGGACAGTCCATCTGAGACTGTGGATGGCACAGTGCGTGAGGGACAGTCTGTCTGAGACATTGGTTGGCACAGAGTGGGAGGGACAGTCTGTCTCAGACTGTAGTTGGCACACAGCGGGAGGGACAGTCTGTCTGAGACTATGGTTGGCTCAGATGGGGAGGGGCAGTCTGTCTGAGACTTTAGTTGTCACAGAGCGGGAGGGACAGTCTGTCTGAGACTATGGTTGGCGCAGAGCGGGACGGACAGTCTGACTGAGAATGTGGTTGGCATAGAATGGGTTAGACAGTCTGTTTGAGACAGTGGTTGGCACAGAGTGGGAGGGACAGTCTGTCTGAGACTGTGTTTGGCACAGAATGGGATACACAGTCTGTTGGAGACTGTGATTGGCACAGAGCGGGTGGGACAGTCTCTCTGATACTGTGGCTGGCACATAGCAGGAGGGACCGTCTGTCTGAGACTGTGCTTGGCACAGAGCAGGAGGGACATTCTGTCTGACACTATGGTTGGCAAGGAGTGGGAGGGACAGTCCGTCAGAGACTGTGGTTTGCACAGAGCGTGAGGGACAGTCTGTCTGAGACTGTGGTTGGAACAGAGCGGGAGGGACCATCTGTCTGAGACTGTGGTTGGCACAGAATGGGATAGACAGTCTGTCTGAGACTGTGGGTGGCACAGAGTGGGAGGGATAGTCTGTCTGAGACTGTGGTTGGCACACAGCAGGAGGGACAATCTGTCTGAGACTGTGGTTGGCACAGAGCTGGAGGGACAGTCTGACTAACACTGTGGTTGGCAACGAATTGGTTAGGCAGTCTGTTTGAGACTGTGCTTGGCACCGAGCGGTGGGGCAGTCTGTCTGAGACTGTGGTTGGCACAGAATGTGATGAACAGTCTGTCTGAGACTGTGGTTGGCACAGAGCGGGAGGAACAGTCTGTCTGAGGCTGTGGTTGGCACAGACCAGGAGGGACAGTCTGTCTGAGACAGTGGTTGGCACAGAGAGGGAGGGGAAGTCTGTCTGAGATTGCGGTAGGCAGAGTGCAGGAGGGACAGTCTGACTGAGACTGTGTTTGGCACAGAATGGGACAGACAGTCTGTCTGAGGCTGTGGTTGGCACAGAGCGGGAGGGACAGTCTGTCTGAGACAGGGTGGCAAGTGCGGGAGGGACAGTCTGTCTGAGATTGTGATTGGCACAGAGCGGGAGGGACAGTCTGAATGAGACTGTGATTGGCACAGAATGGGATAAACAGTCCGTTGAGGCTGTGGTTGGCACAGAGTGGGAGGGACAGTCGGTCTGAGACTCTGGTTGGCACAGAGCGGGAGGGACATTCTGTCTGAGACTGTGGTTGGCACAGAGCAGGAGGGACAATCTGTCTGAGACTGTGGTTGGCACAGAGCGGTAGGGACAGTCCGTCTGAGACTGTGGTTGTCACAGAGCGGGAGGGACAGTCTGACTGAGACTGTTGTTGGCACACAGCAGGAAGGACAATCTGTCCAAGACTTTGGCGGGCACATAGCAGGAGGGACAGTCTGCCTGAGACTGTGGTTGGCACAGAATGGGATAGACAGTCTGTCTGAGACTGTGCTTGGCACAGAGCGGGAGGGACATTCTGTCTGACACTGTGGTTGGCACGGAGTGGGAGGGACAGTCTGTCTGAGACTGTGGTTTGCACAGAGCGTGAGGAACAATCTGTCTGAGACTGTGGTTGGAACAGAGCGGGAGGGACCATCTGTCTGAGACGGTGGTTGGCACAGAATGGGATAGACAGTCTGTCTGAGACTGTGGTTGGCACAGAATAGGAGGGATAGTTCCTCTGAGACCGTGGTTGGCACAGAGCAGGAGGGACAGTCTGACTAACACTGTGGTTGGCATAGGATTGGTTAGACAGGCTGTTGAGACTGTGCTTGGCACAGAGCGGGGGGGCAGTCTGTCTGAGACTGTGGTTGGCACAGAATGTGATGAACAGTCTGTCTGAGACTGTGGTTGCCACAGAACGTGAGGAACAGTCTGTCTGAGACTATGGTTGGCAGAGAGAGGGAGGGACAGTCTGTCTGAGATTGTGGTTGGCACTGAGTGGGAGGGACAGTCTGTCTGAGATTGTGGTTGGCACAGAGCAGGAGGGACAGTCTGACTGAGACTTTGGTTGGCACAGAATGGGATAGACAGTCTGTTGTAGACTGTGATTGGCACAGAGCAGGAGGGACAGTCCGTCTGAGACTCTGGTTAGCACAGCGCGGGTGGGACAATCTGTCTGAGACAATGGTTGGCACAGAGCAGGGGGGACAATCTGTCTCAGACTGTGGTTGGCACAGAGCGGGAGGGACAGTCCGTCTGAGTCTGTGGTTGGCACAGAGTGGGAGAGACAGTCAGTCTGAGACTGTTGTTGGCACACAGCAGGAAGGACAATCTGTCCAAGACTTTGGATGGCACAAAGCAGGAGGGACAGTGCGTCTGAGACTGTTGTTGGCACACAGCAGGAAGGACAATCTGTCCAAGTCTTTGGCGGGCACATAGCAGGAGGGACAGTCTGCCTGAGACTGTGGTTGGCACAGAATGGGATAGACAGTCTGTCTGAGACTGTGCTTGGCACAGAGCGGGAGAGACATTCTGTCTGACACTGTGGTTGGCACGGAGTGGGAGGGACAGTCCGTCTGAGACTGTGGTTAGCACAGAGCGTGAGGGACAATCTGTCTGAGACTGTGGTTGGAACAGAGCGGGAGGGACCATCTGTCTGAGACTGTGTTTGGCACAGAGCGGTAGGGACAGTCCGTCTGAGACTGTGGTAGTCACAGAGCGGGAGGGACAGTCTGTCTGAGACTGTTGTTGAAACACAGCAGGAAGGACAATCTGTCCAAGACTTTGGCGGGCACATCGCAGGAGGGACAGTCTGCCTGAGACTGTGGTTGGCACAGAATGGGATAGACAGTCTGTCTGAGACTGTGCTTGGCACAGAGCAGGAGGGACATTCTGTCTGACACTGTGATTGGCACGGAGTGGGAGGGACAGTCCGTCTGAGATTGTGGTTTGCACAGAGCATGAGGGACAATCTGTCTGAGACTGTGGTTGGAACAGAGTGGGAGGGACCATCTGTCTGAGACTGCGGTTGGCACAGAATGGGATAGACAGTCAGTCTGAGACTGTTGTTGGCACACAGCAGGAAGGACAATCTGTCCAAGACTTTGGATGGCACAAAGCAGGAGGGACAGTGCGTCTGAGACTGTGGTTGGCACAGAATTGCATAGACAGTCTGTCATAGACTGTGCTTGGCACAGAGTGGGAGGGACACTCTATCTGAGACTGTGGTTGGCACAGAGCAGGAGGGACAGTCTGACTTAGACTGTGGTTGGCATAGAATGGGTTAGACAGTCTGTTTGAGACAGTGCTTGGCAGAGAGCAGGAGGGGCAATCTGTCTGCGAATGCGGTTGGCACAGAATGGGATGAACAGTCTCTCTGAGACTGTGGTTGGCACAGTGTGGGAGGGACAGTCTGTCAGAGACTGTGGTTGGCACAGAGTGGGAGGGACAGTCTTTCTGAGACTGTGGTTGGCACAGAGCGGGAGGGACAGTCTGTCTGAGACTGGTTGGCACAGTGCGGGAGGGACAGTCTGTCTGGGATTGCGGTTGGCACAGAGCAGGAGGGACAGTCTGACTGAGACTGTGGTTGGCACAGAATAGGATAGACAGTCTGTTGGAGACTGTGATTGGCACAGAGCAGGAAGGACAGTCTGTCTGAGACTGTGGTTGGCACAGAATGGGATAGGCATTCTGTCTGAGACTGTGGTTGGCACTGACCAGGAGGAAGTGTTTGTCTGAGACTGTAGTTGACACAGAGTGGGAGCGACAGTCTGTCTGAGACTGTGTTTGGCACAGAGTGGGAGGGACAGTCTGTCTGAGACTGTGGATGGCACAGAATAGGATGAAAAGTCTATCTGAGACGGTGGTTGGCACAGAGCAGGAGGGACATTATGTCTGAGATCATGGTTAGCACAGAGCAGGAGTGACAGTCTGACTGCGACTGTGGTTGGCACAGGATGGGATGAAAAGTCTGCCTGAGACTGTGGTTGGCAAAGAGACAGAGGGACAGTCCATCTGAGATTGCGGTTGGCACAGGGCAGGAGGGACAGTCTGACTGAGACTGTGGTTGGCACAGAATGGGATAGACAGTCCGTTTCAGACTGTGGTTGGCACAGAGCTGTAGGGACAGTCCATCTGAGACTTTGGTTGGCACAAAACGGGAGGGACACGCCGTCTGAGATTGTGATTGGCACAGAGCGGGAGTGACAGTCCCTCTGAGACTGTGGTTGGCACAGAATGGGATAGACAGTCCGTTTCAGACTGTGGTTGGCACAGAGCTGTAGGGACAGCCCATCTGAGACTGTGGTTGGCACAGTGCGTGAGGGACAGTCTGTCTGAGACTGTGATTGGCACAGAGCGGGAGGAACAGTCTCTCTGAGACTATGGTTGGCACAGAGAGGGAGGGACAGTCTGTCTGAGATTGTGGTTGGCACAGAGTGGGAGGGACAGTCTATCTGAGATTGCGGTTGGCACAGAGCAGGAGGGACAGTCTGACTGAGACTTTGGTTGGCACAGAATGGGATAGACAGTCTGTTGTAGACTGTGATTGGCACAGAGCAGGAGGGACAGTCCGTCTGAGACTCTGGTTAGCACATCGCGGGAGGGACAATCTGTCTGAGACTGTGGTTGGCACAGAGCAGGAGGGACAATCTGTCTGAGACTGTGGTTGGCACAGAGCGGGAAGGAAAGTCCGTCTGAGTCTGTCGTTGGCACAGAGCGGGAGAGACAGTCAGTCTGAGACTGTTGTTGGCACACAGCAGGAAGGACAATCTGTCCAAGACCTAGGATGGCACAAAGCAGGAGGGACAGTGCGTCTGAGACTATGGTTGGCACAGAATTGGATAGAGAGTCTGTCATAGACTGTGCTTGGCACAGAGTGGGAGGGACAGTCTGTCTGAGACTGTGGTTGGCACAGAATGGGAGGGACAGTCTGTCTGAGACTGTGGTTGGCACGGAGTGGGAGGGACAGTCTGTCTGAAACTGTGGTTGGCACAGAGCGTGAGGGACAGTCCGTCTGAGTCTGTGGTTGGCACAGAGCGGGAGGGACAATCTGTCTGAGACTGTGGTTGGCACAGAGCAGGAGGGACAGTCTGACTTAGACTGTGGTTGGCATAGAATGGGTTAGACAGTCTGTTTGAGACAGTGCTTGGCAGAGAGCAGGAGGGGCAATCTGTGTGCGAATGCGGTTGGCACAGAATGGGATGAACAGTCTCTCTGAGACTGTAGTTGGCACAGTGTGGGAGGGACAGTCTGTCAGAGACTGTGGTTGGCACAGAGTGGGAGGGACAGTCTTTCTGAGACTGTGGTTGGCACAGAGCGGGAGGGACAGTCTGACTGAGACTGGTTGGCACAGTGCAGGAGGGACAGTCTGTCTGGGATTGCGGTTGGCACAGAGCAGGAGGGACTGTCTGACTGAGACTGTGGTTGGCACAGAATAGGATAGACAGTCTGTTGGAGACTGTGATTGGCACAGAGCGGGAGGGACAGTCTGTCTGAGACTGTGGTTGGCACAGAATGGGATAGGCATTCTGTCTGAGACTGTGGTTGGCACTGACCAGGAGGAAGTGTTTGTCTGAGACTGTAGTTGACACAGATTGGGAGCGACAGTCTGTCTGAGACTGTGTTTGGTACAGAGTGGGAGGGACAGTCGGTCTGAGACTGTGGATGGCACAGAGACAGAGGGACAGTCCATCTGAGACCGTGGTTGGCACAGGGCAGGAGGGACAGTCTGACTGAGACTGTGGTTGGCACAGAATGGGATAGACAGTCCGTTTCAGACTGTGGTTGGCACCGAGCTGTAGGGACAGTCCATCTGAGACTTTGGTTGGCACAAAGTGGGAGGGACACGCCGTCTGAGATTGTGATTGGCACAGAGCGGGAGTGACAGTCCCTCTGAGACTGTGGTTGGCACAGAATGGGATAGACAGTCCGTTTCAGACTGTGGTTGGCACAGAGCTGTAGGGACAGCCCATCTGAGACTGTGCTTGGCACAGTGCGTGAGCGACAGTCTGTCTGAGACTGTGGTTGGCACAGAGTGTGAGGGACAGTCTGTCTCAGACTGTAGTTGGCACACAGCGGGAGGGACAGTCTGTCTGAGACTGTGGTTGGCACAGAGTGGGAGGGACAGTCTGTCTCAGACTGTAGTTGGCACCGAGCGGAAGGGACAGTCTGTCTGAGACTATGGTTGGCGCAGAGCGGGAGGGACAGTCTGACTGAGAATGTGGTTGGCATAGAATGGCTTAGACAGTCTGTTTGAGACAGTGGTTGGCACAGAGTGGGAGGGACAGTCTGTCTGATACTGTGGTTGGCACAGTATGGGATGAACAGTATCTCTGAGACTGTAGTTGGCACAGAGTGGCAGGGAAACTCTGTCTGAGACTGTGGTTGGCACAGAGAGGGAAGGACAGTCTGTCTGAGACTTTGGTTGGCACAGAGAGGGAGGGACAGTCTGTCTGAGACTTTGGTTGGCACAGAGCGGGAGGGACAGTCTGTCTGAGACTGTGGTTGGCACAGAGCGGGAGGAACAGTCCGACTGAGACTGTCTATGGCACAGAATGGGATAGACAGTCTGTTGGAGACTGTGATTGGCACAGAGCAGGAGTGACAGTCTGTCAAAGACTTTGGTTAGCACAGAGCCGGAGCGACAGTCCATCTGAGACTGTGGTTGGCACCGAGCGGGAGGGAAAGTCCTTCTTAGACTGTGGTTGGCACACAATGGGAGAGACAGTCTGTCTGAGACTGTTGTTGGCACACAGCAGGAAGGCCATTCTGTCCAAGACTTTGTCTGGCACATAGCAGGAGGGATAGTCTGTCTGAGACTGTGGATGGCACAGAATGTAATAGACCGTCTGTCTGAGACTGTGGTTGGCACAGAGCAGGAGTGACAGTTTGTCTGAGACGGTAGTTGCCACATAGCGGGAGGGACAGTCTGACTGAGACTGGTTGGCACAGAGCAGGAGTGATAGTCTTACTGAGACTGTGGTTGGCACAGAATGGGATAGGCAGTCTGTTTGAGACTTTGGCTGGCACAGAGTGGGAGGGGCAGTCCGTCTGAGACTGTGGCTGGCACAGAGCGCGAGGGAAAGTCAGTCTGAGACCATGGTTTGCACAGAGAGGGAGGGACATTCCGTCGGAGACTGTGGTTCGCACAGAGCGGGAGGGACATCCTGCCTGAGACTGTGGTTTGCACAGAGTGGGAGGGACATCCTGCCTGAGACTGTGGTTGGCACAGAGCGGGAGTGACTATCTGTCTGAGACTGGTTGGCATAGAATGGGATAGACAGTCTGTCTCAGACTGTGCTTGGCACAGAGTGGGAGGGACCGTCTGTCTGAGACTGTGGTTGGCACGGAGTGGGAGTTACAGTCCCTCTGAGACTATGGTTTGCGCAGAGCATGAGGGACAGTCTGTCTGAGACTGTGGTTCGCAGACAGCGGGACGGACAGTCTGTCTGTGATTGCAGTTGGCACAGAGCAGGAGGGACCGTCTGTCTGAGACTGTGGTTGGCACAGAATGGGATAAACAGTCTGTCCAACACTGTGGTTGGCATAGAAAGGGTTAGACAGTCCGTTTGAGACTGTGGTTGGCAGAGAGCAGGAGGGACAGTCTGTCTGAGACTGTGGTTGGCACAGAATGGGATACACAGTCTGTTGGAGACTGTGATTGGCACAGAGCGGGTGGGACAGTCTCTCTGATACTGTGGTTGGCACAGAGCAGGAGGGAAAGTCTGTCTGAGACTGTACTTGGCACACAGCAGGAAGGACATTCTGTCCAAGACTTTGGCTGGCACACAGCAGGAGGGACAGTCTGTCTGAGACTATGCTTGGCACAGAGCAGGAGGGACATTCTGTCTGACACTATGGTTGGCCCGGAGTGGGAGGGACAGTCCGTCAGAGACTGTGGTTTGCACAGAGCGTGACGGTCAGTCTGTCTGAGACTGTGGTTGGAACAGAGCGGGAGGGACCATCTGTCTGAGACTGGTTGGCACAGAATGGGATAGACAGTCTGTCTGAGACTGTGGTTGGCACAGAGTGGGAGGGATAGTCCGTCTGTGACTGTGGTTGGCACAGAGCAGGAGGGACAATCTGTCTGAGACTGTGGTTGGCACAGAGCTGGAGGGACAGTCTGACTAACACTGTGGTTGGCAACGAATTGGTTAGGCAGTCTGTTTGAGACTGTGCTTGGCACAGAGCGGTGGGGCAGTCTGCCTGAGACTGTGGTTGGCACAGAATGTGATGAACAGTCTGTCTGAGACTGTGGTTGGCACAGAGCGGGAGGAACAGTCTGTCTGAGACTGTTGTTGGCACAGACCAGGAGGGACAGTCTCTCTGAGACGGTGGTTGGCACAGAGAGGGAGAGGAAGTCTGTCTGAGATTGCGGTAGGCAGAGTGCAGGAGGGACAGTCTGACTGAGACTGTGTTTGGCACAGAATGGGACAGACAGTCTGTCTGAGGCTGTGGTTGGCACAGAGCGGGAGGGACAGTCTGTCTGAGACAGGGTGGCACAGTGCGGGAGGGACAGTCTGTCTGAGATTGTGATTGGCACAGAGCGGGAGGGACAGTCTGAATGAGACTGTGATTGGCACAGAATGGGATAGACAGTCCGTTGAGACTGTGGTTGGCACAGAGTGGGAGGGACAATCTGTGTGAAATTGTGGTTGGCACAGGGCAGAAGGGACAGTCTGACTGAGACTGTACTTGGCACAGAGCGGGAGGGACAGTCTGTCTGAGATTGCAGTTGGCACAGAGCAGGAGGGACAGTCTGACTGAGACTGTGGTGGCACAGAATGGGATACTCAGTCTGTTGGAGACTGTGATTGGCACACAGTGTGAGGGACAGTCTGTCTGAGACTCTGGTTGGCACAGAGCGGGAGGGACATTCTGTCTGAGACTGTGGTTGGCACAGAGCAGGAGGGACAATCTGTCTGAGACTGTGGTTGGCACAGAGCGGTAGGGACAGTCTGTCTGAGACTGTGGTTGTCACAGAGCGGGAGGGACAGTCTGTCTGAGATTGTTGTTGGCACACAGCAGGAAGGACAATCTGTCCAAGACTTTGGCGGGCACATAGCAGGAGGGCCAGTCTGCCTGAGACTGTGGTTGGCACAGAATGGGATAGACAGTCTGTCTGAGACTGTGCTTGGCACAGAGCGGGAGGGACAATCTGTCTGACACTGTGGATGGCACGGAGTGGGAGGGACAGTCCGTCTGAGACTGTGGTTTGCACAGAGCGTGAGGGACAATCTGTCCGAGACTGTGGTTGGAACAGAGCGGGAGGGACCATTTGTCTGAGACTGTGGTTGGCACAGAATAGGAGGGATAGTTCCTCTGAGACCGTGGTTGGCACAGAGCAGGAGGGACAGTCTGACTAACACTGTGGTTGGCATAGAATTGGTTAGACAGGCTGTTGAGTCTGTGCTTGGCACAGAGCGGGGGAGCAGTCTGTCTGAGACTGTGGTTGGCACAGAATGTGATGAACAGTCTGTCTGAGACTGTGGTTGCCACAGAGCGTGAGGAACAGTCTGTCTGAGATTATGGTTGGCACAGAGAGGGAGGGACAGTCTGTCTGAGATTGTGGTTGGCACAGAGTGGGAGGGACAGTCTGTCTGAGATTGCGGTTGGCACAGAGCAGGAGGGACAGTCTGACTGAGACTTTGGTTGGCACAGAGAGGGAGGGACAGTCTGTCTGAGACTTTGGTTGGCACAGAGAGGGAGGGACAGTCCGTCTGAGACTTTGGTTGGCACAGAATGTGATGAACAGTCTGTCTGAGACTGTGGTTGCCACAGAGCGTGAGGAACAGTCTGTCTGAGACTGTAGTTGACACAGAGTGGGAGGGACAGTCTGCCTGAGTCTGTGATTGGCACAGAGCGGGAGGAACACTCTGTCTGAGATTATGGTTGGCACAGAGAGGGAGGGACAGTCTGTCTGAGATTGTGGTTTGCACAGAGTGGGAGGGACAGTCTGTCTGAGATTGCGGTTGGCACAGAGCAGGAGGGACAGTCTGACTGAGACTTTGGTTGGCACAGAATGGGATAGACAGTCTGTTGTAGACTGTGATTGGCACAGAGCAGGAGGGACAGTCCGTCTGAGACTCTGGTTAGCACAGCGCGGGAGGGACAATCTGTCTGAGACTGTGGTTGGCACAGAGCAGGAGGGACAATCTGTCTGAGACTGTTGTTGGCACACAGCAGGAAGGACAATCTGTCCAAGACTTTGGCGGGCACATAGCAGGAGGGACAGTCTGCCTGAGACTGTGGTTGGCACAGAATGGGATAGACAGTCTGTCTGAGACTGTGCTTGGCACAGAGCGGGAGGGACATTCTGTCTGACACTGTGGTTGGCACGGAGTGGGAGGGACAGTCCGTCTGAGACTGTGGTTAGCACAGAGCGTGAGGGACAATCTGTCTGAGACTGTGGTTGGAACAGAGCGGGAGGGACCATCTGTCTGAGACTGTGGTTGGCACAGAGCGGTAGGGACAGTCCGTCTGAGACTGTGGTAGTCACAGAGCGGGAGGGACAGTCTGTCTGAGACTGTTGTTGGCACACAGCAGGAAGGACAATCTGTCCAAGACTTTGGCGGGCACATCACAGGAGGGACAGTCTGCCTGAGACTGTGGTTGGCACAGAATGGGATAGACAGTCTGTCTGAGACTGTGCTTGGCACAGAGCGGGAGGGACATTCTGTCTGACACTGTGGTTGGCACGGAGTGGGAGGGACAGTACGTCTGAGACTGTGGTTTGCACAGAGCATGAGGGACAATCTGTCTGAGACTGTGGTTGGAACAGATTGGGAGGGACCATCTGTCTGAGACTCTGGTTGGCACAGAATGGGATAGACAGTCAGTCTGAGACTGTTGTTGGCACACAGCAGGAAGGACAATCTGTCCAAGACTTTGGATGGCACAAAGCAGGAGGGAGAGTGCGTCTGAGACTGGGGTTGGCACAGAATTGGATAGACAGTCTGTCATAGACTGTGCTTGGCACAGAGTGGGAGGGACACTCTATCTGAGACTGTGGTTGGCACAGAGCGGGAGGGACAGTCTGTCGGAGACTGTGGTTGGCACGGAGTGGGAGGGACAGTCTGTCTGCGACTGTGGTTGGCACAGAGCGTGAGGGACAGTCCGTCTGAGTCGGTGGTTGGCACAGAGCGGGACGGACAATCTTTCTGAGACTGTGGTTGGCACAGAGCAGGAGGGACAGTCTGACTTAGACTGTGGTTGGCATAGAATGGGTTAGACAGTCTGTTTGAGACAGTGCTTGGCAGAGAGCAGGTGGGGCAATCTGTCTGCGAATGCGGTTGGCACAGAATGGGATGAACAGTCTCTCTGAGACTGTGGTTGGCACAGTGTGGGAGGGACAGTCTGTCAGAGACTGTGGTTGGCACAGAGTGGGAGGTTCAGTCCTTCTGAGACTGTGGTTGGCACAGAGCAGGAGGGACAGTCTGTCTGAGACTGGTTGGCACAGTGTGGGAGGGACAGTCTGTCTGGGTTTGCGGTTGGCACAGAGCAGGAGGGACAGTCTGACTGAGACTGTGGTTGGCACAGAATAGGATAGACAGTCTGTTGGAGACTGTGATTGGCACAGAGCGGGAAGGACAGTCTGTCTGAGACTGTGGTTGGCACAGAATGGGATAGGCATTCTGTCTGAGACTGTGGTTGGCACTGACCAGGAGGAAGTGTTTGTCTGAGACTGTAGTTGACACAGAGTGGGAGCGACAGTCTGTCTGAGACTGTGTTTGGCACAGAGTGGGAGGGACAGTCTGTCTGAGACTGTGGATGGCACAGAATAGGATGAAAAGTCTATCTGAGACGGTGGTTGGCACAGAGCAGGAGGGACATTCTGTCTGAGATCATGGTTAGCACAGAGCAGGAGTGACAGTCTGACTGCGACTGTGGTTGGCACAGAATGGGATGAAAAGTCTGCCTGAGACTGTGGTTGGCACAGAGACAGAGGGACAGTCCATCTGAGATCGTGGTTGGCACAGGGCAGGAGGGACAGTCTGACTGAGACTGTGGTTGGCACAGAATGGGATAGACAGTCCGTTTCAGACTGTGGTTGGCACAGAGCTGTAGGGACAGTCCATCTGAGACTTTGGTTGGCACAACGCAGGAGGGACACGCCGTCTGAGATTGTGATTGGCACAGAGCGGGAGTGACAGTCCCTCTGAGACTGTGATTGGCACAGAATGGGATAGACAGTCCGTTTCAGACTGTGGTTGGCACAGAGCTGTAGGGACAGCCCATCTGAGACTGTGGTTGGCACAGTGCGTGAGGGACAGTCTGTCTGAGACTGTGGTTGGCACAGAGTGGGAGGGACAGTCTGTCTCAGACTGTAGTTGGCACACAGCGGGAGGGACAGTCTGTCTGAGACTGTGGTTGGCTCAGATAGGGACGGGCAGTCTGTCTGAGACTTTAGTTGTCACAGAGCGGGAGGGACAGTCTGTCTGAGACTATGGTTGGCGCAGAGTGGGAGGGACAGTCTGACTGAGAATGTGGTTGGCATAGAATGGGTTAGACAGTCTGTATGGGACAGTGGTTGGCACAGAGTGGGAGGGACAGTCTGTCTGAGACTGTGGTTGGCACAGTATGGGATGAACAGTATCTCTGAGACTGTAGTTGGCACAGAGTGGCAGGGAAACTCTGTCTGAGACTGTGGTTGGCACAGAGAGGGAGGGACAGTCTGTCTGAGACTTTGGTTGGCACAGAGAAGGAGGGACAGTCTGTCTGAGACTTTGGTTGGCACAGAGCGGGAGGGACAGTCTGTCTGAGACTGTGGTTGGCACAGAGCAGGAGGAACAGTCCGACTGAGACTGTCTTTGGCACAGAATGGGATAGACAGTCTGTTGGAGACTGTGATTGGCACAGAGCAGGAGTGACAGTCTGTCAGAGACTTTGGTTAGCACAGAGCCGGAGGGCCAGTCCATCTGAGACTGGTTGGCACACAGCGGGAGGGAAAGTCCATCTTAGACTGTGGTTGGCACACAATGGGAGAGACAGTCTGTCTGAGACTTTAGTTGTCACAGAGCGGGAGGGACAGTCTTTCTGAGACTATGGTTGGCGCAGTGCGGGAGGGACAGTCTGACTGAGAATGTGGTTGGCATAGAATGGCTTAGACAGTCTGTTTGAGACAGTTGTTGGCACAGAGTGGGAGGGACAGTCTGTCTGAGACTGTGGTTGGCACAGTATGGGATGAACAGTATCTCGGAGACAGTAGTTGGCACAGAGTGGCAGGGAAACTCTGTCTGAGACTGTGGTTGGCACAGAGAGGGAGGGACTGTCTGTCTGAGACTTTGGTTGGCACACAGAGGGAGGGACAGTCTGTCTGAGACTTTGGTTGGCACAGAGCGGGAGGGACAGTCTGTCTGAGACTGTGGTTGGCACAGAGCAGGAGGGAAAGTCCATCTTAGACTGTGGTTGGCACACAATTGGAGAGACAGTCTGTCTGAGACTGTTGTTGGCACACAGCAGGAAGGCCATTCTGTCCAAGACTTTGTCTGGCACATAGCAGCAGGGATAGTCTGTCTGAGACAGTGGATGGCACAGAATGTAATAGACCGTCTGTCTGAGACTGTGGTTGGCACAGAATGGGATAGACAGTCTGTCTGAGACTGTGGTTGGCACAGAGTGGGAGGGATAGTCCGTCTGAGACTGCGGTTGGCACACAGCAGGAGGGACAGTTTGTCTGAGACGGTAGTTGCCACATAGCGGGAGGGACAGTCTGACTGAGACTGGTTGGCCCAGAGCAGGAGTGATAGTCTTACTGAGACAGTGGTTGGCACAGAATGGGATAGGCAGTCTGTTTGAGACTTTGGCTGGCACAGAGCGCGAGGGAAAGTCTGTCTGAGACCATGGTTTGCACAGAGAGGGAGGGACATTCCGTCGGAGACTGTGGTTCGCACAGAGCGGGAAGGACATCCTGCCTGAGACTGTGGTTTGCACAGAGTGGGAGGGACATCCTGCCTGAAACTGTGGTTGGCACAGAGCGGGAGTGACCATCTGTCTGAGACTGTTTGGCATAGAATGGGATAGACAGTCTGTCTGAGACTGTGCTTGGCACAGAGTGGGAGGGACCGTCTCTCTGAGACTGTGGTTGGCACGGAGTGGGAGTTACAGTCCCTCTGAGACTATGGTTTGCGCAGAGCATGAGGGACAGTCTGTCTGAGACTGTGATTCGCAGACAGCGGGACGGACAGTCTGTCTGTGATTGCAGTTGGCACAGAGCAGGAGGGACCATCTGTCTGAGACTGTGGTTGGCACAGAATGGGATAAACAGTCTGTCCAACACCGTGGTTGGCATAGAAAGGGTTAGACAGTCTGTTTGAGACTGTGGTTGGCAGAGAGCAGGAGGGACAGACTGTCTGAGACTGTGGTTGGCACAGAATGGGATACACAGTCTGTTGGAGAATGTGATTGGCACAGAGCGGGTGGGACAGTCTCTCTGATACTGTGGTTGGCACAGAGCAGGAGGGAAAGTCTGTCTGAGACTGTACTTGGCACAGAGCGGGAGGGACAGTCTGTCTGAGATTGCAGTTGTCACAGAGCAGGAGGGACAGTCTGACTGAGACTGTTGTTGGCACACAGCAGGAAGGACATTCTGTCCAAGACTTTGGCTGGCACATAGCAGGAGGGACAGTCTGTCTGAGACTGTGCTTGGCACAGAGCAGGAGGGACATTCTTTCTGACACTGTGGTTGGCACGGAGTGGGAGGGACAGTCCGTCTGAGACTGTGGTTTGCACAGAGCATGAGGGACAATCTGTCTGAGACTGTGGTTGGAACAGAGTGGGAGGGACCATCTGTCTGAGACTGTGGTTGGCACAGAATGGGATAGACAGTCAGTCTGAGACTGTTGTTGGCACACAGCAGGAAGGACAATCTGTCCAAGACCTAGGATGGCACAAAGCAGGAGGGACAGTGCGTCTGAGACTGTGGTTGGCACAGAATTGGATAGACAGTCTGTCATAGACTGTGCTTGGCACAGAGTGGGAGGGACTGTCTATCTGAGACTGTGGTTGGCACAGAGCGGGAGGGACAGTCTGTCTGAGACTGTGGTTGGCACGGAGTGGGAGGGACAGTCTGTCTGAAACTGTGGTTGGCACAGAGCGTGAGGGACAGTCCGTCTGAGTCGGTGGTTGGCACAGAGCGGGACGGACAATCTTTCTGAGACTGTGGTTGGCACAGAGCAGGAGGGACAGTCTGACTGAGACTGTGGTTGGCATAGAATGGGTTAGACAGTCTGTTTGAGACAGTGCTTGGCAGAGAGGAGGCGGGGCAATCTGTCTGCGAATGCGGTTGGCACAGAATGGGATGAACAGACTCTCTGAGACTGTGGTTGGCACAGTGTGGGAGGGACAGTCTGTCAGAGACTGTGGTTGGCACAGAGTGGGAGGGACAGTCTTTCTGAGACTGTGGTTGGCACAGAGCGGGAGGGACAGTCTGTCTGAGACTGGTTGGCACAGTGCGGGAGGGACAGTCTGTCTGGGATTGCGGTTGGCACAGAGCAGGAGGGACAGTCTGACTGAGACTGTGGTTGGCACAGAATAGGATAGACAGTCTGTTGGAGACTGTGATTGGCACAGAGCGGGAAGGACAGTCTGTCTGAGACTGTGGTTGGCACAGAATGGGATAGGCATTCTGTCTGAGACTGTGGTTGGCACTGACCAGGAGGAAGTGTTTGTCTGAGACTGTAGTTGACACAGAGTGGGAGCGACAGTCTGTCTGAGACTGTGTTTGGCACAGAGTGGGAGGGACAGTCTGTCTGAGACTGTGGATGGCACAGAATAGGATGAAAAGTCTATCTGAGACGGTGGTTGGCACAGAGCAGGAGGGACATTATGTCTGAGATCATGGTTAGCACAGAGCAGGAGTGACAGTCTGACTGCGACTGTGGTTGGCACAGAATGGGATGAAAAGTCTGCCTGAGACTGTGGTTGGCACAGAGACAGAGGGACAGTCCATCTGAGATCGTGGTTGGCACAGGGCAGGAGGGACAGTCTGACTGAGACTGTGGTTGGCACATAATGGGATAGACAGTCCATTTCAGACTGTGGTTGGCACAGAGCTGTAGGGACAGTCCATCTGAGACTTTGGTTGGCACAAAGCAGGAGGGACACGCCGTCTGAGATTGTGATTGGCACAGAGCGGGAGTGACAGTCCCTCTGAGACTGTGGTTGGCACAGAATGGGATAGACAGTCCGTTTCAGACTGTGGTTGGCACAGAGCTGTAGGGACAGCCCATCTGAGACTGTGGTTGGCACACAGCGGGAGGGACAGTCTGTCTGAGACTGTGATTGGCTCAGATAGGGAGGGGCAGTCTGTCTTAGACTGTAGTTGGCACAGAGCGGGAGGGACAGTCTGTCTGAGACTATGGTTGGCGCAGAGCGGGAGGGACAGTCTGACTGAGAATGTGGTTGGCATAGAATGGGTTAGACAGTCTGTTTGAGACAGTGGTTGGCACAGAGTGGGAGGGACAGTCTGTCTGAGACTGTGGTTGGCACAGTATGTGATGAACAGTATCTCTGAGACTGTAGTTGGCACAGAGTGGCAGGGAAACTCTGTCTGAGACTGTGGTTGGCACAGAGAGGGAGGGACAGTCTGTCTGAGACTTTGGTTGGCACAGAGCAGGAGGGACAGTCTGTCTGAGACTTTGGTTGGCACAGAATGTGATGAACAGTCTGTCTGAGACTGTGGTTGCCACAGAGCGTGAGGAATAGTCTGTCTGAGACTGTAGTTGACACAGAGTGGGAGGGACAGTCTGCCTGAGTCTGTGATTGGCACAGAGCGGGAGGAACACTCTGTCTGAGATTATGGTTGGCACAGAGAGGGAGGGACAGTCTGTCTGAGATTGTGGTTGGCACAGAGTGGGAGGGACAGTATGTCTGAGATTGCGGTTGGCACAGAGCAGGAGGGACAGTCTGACTGAGACTTTGGTTGGCACAGAATGGGATAGACAGTCTGTTGTAGACTGTGATTGGCACAGAGCAGGAGGGACAGTCCGTCTGAGACTCTGGTTAGCACAGCGCGGGAGGGACAATCTGTCTGAGACTGTGGTTGGCACAGAGCAGGAGGGACAATCTGTCTGAGACTGTGGTTGGCACAGAGCGGGAGGGATAGTCCGTCTGAGTCTGTGGTTGGCACAGAGCGGGAGAGACAGTCAGTCTGAGACTGTTGTTGGCACACAGCAGGAAGGACAATCTGTCCAAGACTTTGGATGGCATAAAGCAGGAGGGACAGTGCGTCTGAGACTGTTGTTGGCACACAGCAGGAAGGACAATCTGTCCAAGACTTTGGCGGGCACATAGCAGGAGGGACAGTCTGCCTGAGACTGTGGTTGGCACAGAATGGGATAGACAGTCTGTCTGAGACTGTGCTTGGCACAGAGCGGGAGGGACATTCTGTCTGACACTGTGGTTGGCACGGAGTGGGAGGGACAGTCCGTCTGAGACTGTGGTTAGCACAGAGCGTGAGGGACAATCTGTCTGAGACTGTGGTTGGAACAGAGCGGGAGGGACCATCTGTCTGAGACTGTGGTTGGCACAGAGTGGTAGGGACAGTCCGTCTGAGACTGTGGTAGTCACAGAGCGGGAGGGACAGTCTGTCTGAGACTGTTGTTGGCACACAGCAGGAAGGACAATCTGTCCAAGACTTTGGCGGGCACATCACAGGAGGGACAGTCTGCCTGAGACTGTGGTTGGCACAGAATGGGATAGACAGTCTGTCTGAGACTGTGCTTGGCACAGAGCGGGAGGGACATTCTGTCTGACACTGTGGTTGGCACGGAGTGGGAGGGACAGTACGTCTGAGACTGTGGTTTGCACAGAGCATGAGGGACAATCTGTCTGAGACTGTGGTTGGAACAGATTCGGAGGGACCATCTGTCTGAGACTGTGGTTGGCACAGAATGGGATAGACAGTCAGTCTGAGACTGTTGTTGGCACACAGCAGGAAGGACAATCTGTCCAAGACTTTGGATGGCACAAAGCAGGAGGGACAGTGCGTCTGAGACTGTGGTTGGCACAGAATTGGATAGACAGTCTGTCATAGACTGTGCTTGGCACAGAGTGGGAGGGACAGTCTATCTGAGACTGTGGTTGGCACAGAGCGGGAGGGACAGTCTGTCTGAGACTGTGGTTGGCACGGAGTGGGAGGGACAGTCTGTCTGAGACTGTGGTTGGCACAGAGCGTGAGGGACAGTCCGTCTGAGTCGGTGGTTGGCACAGAGCGGGACAGACAATCTTTCTGAGACTGGTTGGCACAGAGCAGGAGGGACAGTCTGACTTAGACTGTGGTTGGCATAGAATGGGTTAGACAGTCTGTTTGAGACAGTGCTTGGCAGAGAGCAGGAGGGGCAATCTGTCTGCGAATGCGGTTGGCACAGAATGGGATGAACAGTCTCTCTGAGACTGTGGTTGGCACAGTGTGGGAGGGACAGTCTGTCAGAGACTGTGGTCGGCACAGAGTGGGAGGGACAGTCTTTCTGAGACTGTGGTTGGCACAGAGCGGGAGGGACAGTCTGTCTGAGACTGGTTGGCACAGTGCGGGAGGGACAGTCTGTCTGGGATTGCGGTTGGCACAGAGCAGGAGGGACAGTCTGACTGAGACTGTGGTTGGCACAGAATAGGATAGACAGTCTGTTGGAGACTGTGATTGGCACAGAGCGGGAAGGACAGTCTGTCTGAGACTATGGTTGGCACAGAATGGGATAGGCATTCTGTCTGAGACTGTGGTTGGCACTGACCAGGAGGAAGTGTTTGTCTGAGACTGTAGTTGACACAGAGTGGGAGCGACAGTCTGTCTGAGACTGTGTTTGGCACAGAGTGGGAGGGACAGTCTGTCTGAGACTGTGGATGACACAGAATAGGATGAAAAGTCTATCTGAGACGATGGTTGGCACAGAGCAGGAGGGACATTCTGTCTGAGATCATGGTTAGCACAGAGCAGGAGTGACAGTCTGACTGCGACTGTGGTTGTCACAGAATGGGATGAAAAGTCTGCCTGAGACTGTGGTTGGCACAGAGCTGTAGGGACAGTCCATCTGAGACTTTGGTTGGCACAACGCAGGAGGGACACGCCGTCTGAGATTGTGATTGGCACAGAGCGGGAGTGACAGTCCCTCTGAGACTGTGGTTGGCACAGAATGGGATAGACAGTCCGTTTCAGACTGTGGTTGGCACAGAGCTGTAGGGACAGCCCATCTGAGACTGTGGTTGGCACAGTGCGTGAGGGACAGTCTGTCTGAGACTGTGGTTGGCACAGAGTGGGAGGGACAGTCTGTCTCAGACTGTAGTTGGCACACAGCGGGAGGGACAGTCTGTCTGAGACTGTGGTTGGCTCAGATAGGGAGGGGCAGTCTGTCTGAGACTTTAGTTGTCACAGAGCGGGAGGGACAGTCTGTCTGAGACTATGGTTGGCGCAGAGCGGGAGGGACAGTCTGACTGAGAATGTGGTTGGCATAGAATGGGTTAGACAGTCTGTTTGAGACAGTGGTTGGCACAGAGTGGGAGGGACAGTCTGTCTGAGACTGTGGTTGGCACAGTATGGGATGAACAGTATCTCTGAGACTGTAGTTGGCACAGAGTGGCAGGGAAACTCTGTCTGAGACTGTGGTTGGCACAGAGAGGGAGGGACAGTCTGTCTGAGACTTTGGTTGGCACAGAGAGGGAGGGACAGTCTGTCTGAGACTTTGGTTGGCACAGAGCGCGAGGGACAGTCTGTCTGAGACTGTGGTTGGCACAGAGCAGGAGGAACAGTCCGACTGAGACTGTCTATGGCACAGAATGGGATAGACAGTCTGTTGGAGACTGTGATTGGCACAGAGCAGCAGTGACAGTCTGTCAGAGACTTTGGTTAGCACAGAGCCGGAGGGCCAGTCCATCTGAGACTGTGGTTGGCACCGAGCGGGAGGGAAAGTCCATCTTAGACTGTGGTTGGCACACAATGGGAGAGACAGTCTGTCTGAGACTGTTGTTGGCACACAGCAGGAAGGCCATTCTGTCCAAGACTTTGTCTGGCACATAGCAGCAGGGATAGTCTGTCTGACACAGTGGATGGCACAGAATGTAATAGACCGTCTGTCTGAGACTGTGGTTGGCACAGAATGGGATAGACAGGCTGTCTGAGACTGTGGTTGGCACAGAGTGGGAGGGATAGTCCGTCTGAGACTGCGGTTGGCACACAGCAGGAGGGACAGTTTGTCTGAGACGGTAGTTGCCACATAGCGGGAGGGACAGTCTGACTGAGACTGGTTGGCACAGAGCAGGAGTGATAGTCTTACTGAGACTGTGGTTGGCACAGAATGGGATAGGCAGTCTGTTTGAGACTTTGGCTGGCACAGAGTGGGAGGGGCAGTCCGTCTGAGACTGTGGCTGGCACAGAGCGCGAGGGAAAGTCTGTCTGAGACCATGGTTTGCACAGAGAGGGAGGGACATTCCGTCGGAGACTGTGGTTCGCACAGAGCGGGAAGGACATCCTGCCTGAGACTGTGGTTTGCACAGAGTGGGAGGGACATCCTGCCTGAAACTGTGGTTGGCACAGAGCGGGAGTGACCATCTGTCTGAGACTGGCTGGCATAGAATGGGATAGACAGTCTGTCTGAGACTGTGCTTGGCACAGAGTGGGAGGGACCGTCTCTCTGAGACTGTGGTTGGCACGGAGAGGGAGTTACAGTCCCTCTGAGACTATGGTTTGTGCAGAGCATGAGGGACAGTCTGTCTGAGACTGTGGTTGGCACAGAATGGGATAAACAGTCTGTCCAACACCGTGGTTGGCATAGAAAGGGTTAGACAGTCTGTTTGAGACTGTGGTTGGCAGAGAGCAGGATGGACAGTCTGTCTGAGACTCTGGTTGGCACAGAATGGGATACACAGTCTGTTGGAGACTGTGATTGGCACAGAGCGGGTGGGACAGTCTCTCTGATACTGTGGTTGGCACAGAGCAGGAGGGAAAGTCTGTCTGAGACTGTACTTGGCACAGAGCGGGAGGGACAGTCTGTCTGAGATTGCAGTTGTCACAGAGCAGGAAGGACAGTCTGACTGAGACTGTTGATGGCACACAGCAGGAAGGACATTCCGTCCAAGACTTTGGCTGGCACATAGCAGGAGTGACAGTCTGTCTGAGACTGTGCTTGGCACAGAGCAGGAGGGACATTCTGTCTGACACTGTGGTTGGCACGGAGTGGGAGGGACAGTCCGTCTGAGACTGTGGTTTGCACAGAGCATGAGGGACAATCTGTCTGAGACTGTGGTTGGAACAGAGTGGGAGGGACCATCTGTCTGAGACTGTGGTTGGCACAGAAAGGGATAGACAGTCAGTCTGAGACTGTTGTTGGCACACAGCAGGAAGGACAATCTGTCCAAGACTTTGGATGGCACAAAGCAGGAGGGACAGTGCGTCTGAGACTGTGGTTGGCACAGAATTGGATAGACAGTCTGTCATAGACTGTGCTTGGCACAGAGTGGGAGGGACAGTCTATCTGAGACTGTGGTTGGCACAGAGCGGGAGGGACAGTCTGTCTGAGACTGTGGTTGGCACGGAGTGGGAGGGACAGTCTGTCTGAGACTGTGGTTGGCACAGAGCGTAAGGGACAGTCCGTCTGAGTCTGTGGTTGGCACAGAGCGGGACGGACAATCTTTCTGAGACTGTGGTTGGCACAGAGCAGGAGGGACAGTCTTTCTGAGACTGTGGTTGGCACAGAGCGGGAGGGACAGTCTGTCTGAGACTGGTTGGCACAGTGCGGGAGGGACAGTCTGTCTGGGATTGCGGTTGGCACAGAGCAGGAGGGACAGTCTGACTGAGACTGTGGTTGGCACAGAATAGGATAGACAGTCTGTTGGAGACTGTGATTGGCACAGAGCGGGAAGGACAGTCTGTCAGAGACTGTGGTTGGCACAGAATGGGATAGGCATTCTGTCTGAGACTGTGGTTGGCACTGACCAGGAGGAAGTGTTTGTCTGAGACTGTAGTTGACACAGAGTGGGAGCGACAGTCTGTCTGAGACTGTGTTTGGCACAGAGTGGGAGGGACAGTCTGTCTGAGACTGTGGTTGGCACAGAATAGGATAGACAGTCTGTTGGAGACTGTGATTGGCACAGAGCGGGAAGGACAGTCTGTCTGAGACTATGGTTGGCACAGAATGGGATAGGCATTCTGTCTGAGACTGTGGTTGGCACTGACCAGGAGGAAGTGTTTGTCTGAGACTGTAGTTGACACAGAGTGGGAGCGACAGTCTGTCTGAGACTGTGTTTGGCACAGAGTGGGAGGGACAGTCTGTCTGAGACTGTGGATGACACAGAATAGGATGAAAAGTCTATCTGAGACGGTGGTTGGCACAGAGCAGGAGGGACATTCTGTCTGAGATCATGGTTAGCACAGAGCAGGACTGACAGTCTGACTGCGACTGTGGTTGTCACAGAATGGGATGAAAAGTCTGCCTGAGACTGTGGTTGGCACAGAGCTGTAGGGACAGTCCATCTGAGACTTTGGTTGGCACAACGCAGGAGGGACATGCCGTCTGAGATTGTGATTGGCACAGAGCGGGAGTGACAGTCCCTCTGAGACTGTGGTTGGCACAGAATGGGATAGACAGTCCGTTTCAGACTGTGGTTGGCACAGAGCTGTAGGGACAGCCCATCTGAGACTGTGGTTGGCACAGAGTGGGAGGGACAGTCTGTCTCAGACTGTAGTTGGCACACAGCGGGAGGGACAGTCTGTCTGAGACTGTGGTTGGCTCAGATAGGAAGGGGCAGTCTGTCTGAGACTTTAGTTGTCACAGAGCGGGAGGGACAGTCTGTCTGAGACTATGGTTGGCGCAGAGCGGGAGGGACAGTCTGACTGAGAATGTGGTTGGCATAGAATGGGTTAGACAGTCTGTTTGAGACAGTGGTTGGCACAGAGTGGGAGGGACAGTCTGTCTGAGACTGTGGTTGGCACAGTATGGGATGAACAGTATCTCTGAGACTGTAGTTGGCACAGAGTGGCAGGGAAACTCTGTCTGAGACTGTGGTTGGCACAGAGAGGGAGGGACAGTCTGTCTGAGACTTTGGTTGGCACAGAGAGGGAGGGACAGTCTGTCTGAGACTTTGGTTGGCACAGAGCGCGAGGGACAGTCTGTCTGAGACTGTGGTTGGCACAGAGCAGGAGGAACAGTCCGACTGAGACTGTCTATGGCACAGAATGGGATAGACAGTCTGTTGGAGACTGTGATTGGCACAGAGCAGCAGTGACAGTCTGTCAGAGACTTTGGTTAGCACAGAGCCGGAGGGCCAGTCCATCTGAGACTGTGGTTGGCACCGAGCGGGAGGGAAAGTCCATCTTAGACTGTGGTTGGCACACAATGGGAGAGACAGTCTGTCTGAGACTGTTGTTGGCACACAGCAGGAAGGCCATTCTGTCCAAGACTTTGTCTGGCACATAGCAGCAGGGATAGTCTGTCTGACACAGTGGATGGCACAGAATGTAATAGACCGTCTGTCTGAGACTGTGGTTGGCACAGAATGGGATAGACAGGCTGTCTGAGACTGTGGTTGGCACAGAGTGGGAGGGATAGTCCGTCTGAGACTGCGGTTGGCACACAGCAGGAGTGACAGTTTGTCTGAGACGGTAGTTGCCACATAGCGGGAGGGACAGTCTGACTGAGACTGGTTGGCACAGAGCAGGAGTGATAGTCTTACTGAGACTGTGGTTGGCACAGAATGGGATAGGCAGTCTGTTTGAGACTTTGGCTGGCACAGAGTGGGAGGGGCAGTCCGTCTGAGACTGTGGCTGGCACAGAGCGCGAGGGAAAGTCTGTCTGAGACCATGGTTTGCACAGAGAGGGAGGGACATTCCGTCGGAGACTGTGGTTCGCACAGAGCGGGAAGGACATCCTGCCTGAGACTGTGGTTTGCACAGAGTGGGAGGGACATCCTGCCTGAAACTGTGGTTGGCACAGAGCGGGAGTGACCATCTGTCTGAGACTGGCTGGCATAGAATGGGATAGACAGTCTGTCTGAGACTGTGCTTGGCACAGAGTGGGAGGGACCATCTCTCTGAGACTGTGGTTGGCACGGAGTGGGAGTTACAGTCCCTCTGAGACTATGGTTTGCGCAGAGCATGAGGGACAGTCTGTCTGAGACTGTGGTTGGCACAGAATGGGATAAACAGTCTGTCCAACACCGTGGTTGGCATAGAAAGGGTTAGACAGTCTGTTTGAGACTGTGGTTGGCAGAGAGCAGGATGGACAGTCTGTCTGAGACTCTGGTTGGCACAGAATGGGATACACAGTCTGTTGGAGACTGTGATTGGCACAGAGCGGGTGGGACAGTCTCTCTGATACTGTGGTTGGCACAGAGCAGGAGGGAAAGTCTGTCTGAGACTGTACTTGGCACAGAGCGGGAGGGAGAGTCTGTCTGAGATTGCAGTTGTCACAGAGCAGGAAGGACAGTCTGACTGAGACTGTTGATGGCACACAGCAGGAAGGACATTCCGTCCAAGACTTTGGCTGGCACATAGCAGGAGTGACAGTCTGTCTGAGACTGTGCTTGGCACAGAGCAGGAGGGACATTCTGTCTGACACTGTGGTTGGCACGGAGTGGGAGGGACAGTCCGTCTGAGACTGTGGTTTGCACAGAGCATGAGGGACAATCTGTCTGAGACTGTGGTTGGAACAGAGTGGGAGGGACCATCTGTCTGAGACTGTGGTTGGCACAGAATGGGATAGACAGTCAGTCTGAGACTGTTGTTGGCACACAGCAGGAAGGACAATCTGTCCAAGACTTTGGATGGCACAAAGCAGGAGGGACAGTGCGTCTGAGACTGTGGTTGGCACAGAATTGCATAGACAGTCTGTCATAGACTGTGCTTGGCACAGAGTGGGAGGGACACTCTATCTGAGACTGTCGTTGGCACAGAGCGGGAGGGACAGTCTGTCTGAGACTGTGGTTGGCATGGAGTGGGAGGGACAGTCTGTCTGAGACTGTGGTTGGCACAGAGCGTGAGGGACAGTCCGTCTGAGTCTGTGGTTGGCACAGAGCGGGACGGACAATCTTTCTGAGACTGTGGTTGGCACAGAGCAGGAGGGACAGTCTGACTTAGACTGTGGTTGGCATAGAATGGGTTAGACAGTCTGTTTGAGACAGTGCTTGGCAGAGAGCAGGAGGGGCAATCTGTCTGCGAATGCGGTTGGCACAGAATGGGATGAACAGTCTCTCTGAGACTGTGGTTGGCACAGTGTGGGAGGGACAGTCTGTCAGAGACTGTGGTTGGCACAGAGTGGGAGGGACAGTCTTTCTGAGACTGTGGTTGGCACAGAGCGGGAGGGACAGTCTGTCTGAGACTGGTTGGCACAGTGCGGGAGGGACAGTCTGTCTGGGATTGCGGTTGGCACAGAGCAGGAGGGACAGTCTGACTGAGACTGTGGTTGGCACAGAATAGGATAGACAGTCTGTTGGAGACTGTGATTGGCACAGAGCGGGAAGGACAGTCTGTCTGAGACTGTGGTTGGCACAGAATGGGATAGGCATTCTGTCTGAGACTGTGGTTGGCACTGACCAGGAGGAAGTGTTTGTCTGAGACTGTAGTTGACACAGAGTGGGAGCGACAGTCTGTCTGAGACTGTGTTTGGCACAGAGTGGGAGGGACAGTCTGTCTGAGACTGTGGATGGCACAGAATAGGATGAAAAGTCTATCTGAGACGGTGGTTGGCACAGAGCAGGAGGGACATTCTGTCTGAGATCATGGTTAGCACAGAGCAGGAGTGACAGTCTGACTGCGACTGTGGTTGGCACAGAATGGGATGAAAAGTCTGCCTGAGACTGTGGTTGGCACAGAGACAGAGGGACAGTCCATCTGAGATCGTGGTTGGCACAGGGCAGGAGGGACAGTCTGACTGAGACTGTGGTTGGCACAGAATGGGATAGACAGTCCGTTTCAGACTGTGGTTGGCACAGAGCTGTAGGGACAGTCCATCTGAGACTTTGGTTGGCACAAAGCAGGAGGGACACGCCGTCTGAGATTGTGATTGGCACAGAGCGGGAGTGACAGTCCCTCTGAGACTGTGGTTGGCACAGAATGGGATAGACAGTCCGTTTCAGACTTTGGTTGGCACAGAGCTGTAGGGACAGCCCATCTGAGACTGTGGTTGGCACAGTGCGTGAGAGACAGTCTGTCTCAGATTGTGGTTGGCACAGAGTGGGAGGGACAGTCTGTCTCAGACTGTAGTTGGCACACAGCGGGAGGGACAGTCTGTCTGAGACTGTGGTTGGCTCAGATAGGGAGGGGCAGTCTGTCTGAGACTTTAGTTGTCACAGAGCGGGAGGGACAGTCTGTCTGAGACTATGGTTGGCGCAGAGCGGGAGGGACAGCCTGACTGAGAATCTGGTTGGCATAGAATGGGTTAGACAGTCTGTTTGAGACAGTGGTTGGCACAGAGTGGGAGGGACAGTCTGTCTGAGACTGTGGTTGGCACAGTATGGGATGAACAGTATCTCTGAGACTGTAGTTGGCACAGAGTGGCAGGGAAACTCTGTCTGAGACTGTGGTTGGCACAGAGAGGGAGGGACAGTCTGTCTGAGACTTTGGTTGGCACAGAGAGGGAGGGACAGTCTGTCTGAGACTTTGGTTGGCACAGAGCGGGAGGGACAGTCTGTCTGAGACTGTGGTTGGCACAGAGCGGTAGGAACAGTCCGACTGAGACTGTCTATGGCACAGAATGGGATAGACAGTCTGTTGGAGACTGTGATTGGCACAGAGCAGGAGTGACAGTCTGTCAGAGACTTTGGTTAGCACAGAGCCGGAGGGCCAGTCCATCTGAGACTGTGGTTGGCACCGAGCGGGAGGGAAAGTCCATCTTAGACTGTGGTTGGCACACAATGGGAGAGACAGTCTGTCTGAGACTGTTGTTGGCACACAGCAGGAAGGCCATTCTGTCCAAGACTTTGTCTGGCACATAGCAGCAGGGATAGTCTGTCTGAGACTGTGGATGGCACAGAATGTAATAGACCATCTGTCTGAGACTGTGGTTGGCACAGAAGGGGATAGACAGTCTGTCTGAGACTGTGGTTGGCACAGAGTGGGAGGGATAGTCCATCTGAGACTGTGGTTGGCACACAGCAGGAGGGACAGTTTGTCTGAGACGGTAGTTGCCACATAGCGGGAGGGACAGTCTGACTGAGACTGGTTGGCACAGAGCAGGAGTGATAGTCTTACTGAGACTGTGGTTGGCACAGAATGGGATAGGCAGTCTGTTTGAGACTTTGGCTGGCACAGAGTGGGAGGGGCAGTCCGTCTGAGACTGTGGCTGGCACAGAGCGCGAGGGAAAGTCTGTCTGAGACCATGGTTTGCACAGAGAGGGAGGGACATTCCGTCGGAGACTGTGGTTGGCACAGAGCGGGAGGGACATCCTGCCTGGGACTGTGGTTTGCACAGAGCGGGAGGGACCATCTGTCTGAGACTGTGATTGGCACAGAGTGGGAGGGACTGTCTGTCTGAGACTATGGATGGCACAGAATAGGATGAAAAGTCTATCTGAGACGGTGGTTGGCACAGAGCAGGAGGGACATTCTGTCTGAGATCATGGTTAGCACAGAGCAGGAGTGACAGTCTGACTGTGACTGTGGTTGGCACAGAATGGGATGAAAAGTCTGCCTGAGACTGTGGTTGGCACAGAGACGGAGGGACAGTCCATCTGAGATCGTGGTTGGCACAGGGCAGGAGGGACAGTCTGACTGAGACTGTGGTTGGCACAGAATGGGATAGACAGTCCGTTTCAGACTGTGGTTGGCCCAGAGCCGTAGGGACAGTCCATCTGAGACTTTGGTTGGCACAAAGCGGGAGGGACTCGCCGTCTGAGATTGTGATTGGCACAGAGCGGGAGTGACAGTCCCTCTGAGACTGTGGTTGGCACAGAATGGGATAGACAGTCCGTTTCAGACTGTGGTTGGCACAGAGCTGTAGGGACAGTCCATCTGAGACTGTGGTTGGCACAGTGCGTGAGGGACAGTCTGTCTGAGACTGTGGTTGGCACAGAGTGGGAGGGACAGTCTGTCTTAGACTGTAGTTGGCACAGAGCGGGAGGGACAGTCTGTCTGAGACTATGGTTGGCGCAGAGCGGGAGGGACAGTCTGACTGAGAATGTGGTTGGCATAGAATTGGTTAGACAGTCTGTTTGAGACAGTGGTTGGCGCAGAGTGGGAGGGACAGTCTGTCTGAGACTGTGGTTGGCACAGTATGGGATGAACAGTATCTCTGAGACTGTTAATTGGCACAGAGCAGCAGGGAAACTCTGTCTGAGACTGTGGTTGGCACAGAGAGGGAGGGACAGTCTGTCTGAGACTTTGGTTGGCACAGAGAGGGAGGGACAGTCTGTCTGAGACTTTGGTTGGCACAGAGCGGGAGGGACAGTCTGTCTGAGACTGTGGTTGGCACAGAGCGGGAGGAACAGTCCGACTGAGACTGTCTATGGCACAGAATGGGATAGACACTCTGTTGGAGACTGTGATTGGCACAGTGCAGGAGTGACAGTCTGTCAGAGACTTTGGTTAGCACAGAGCCGGAGGGACAGTCCATCTGAGACTGTGGTTGGCACCGAGCGGGAGGGAAAGTCCGTCTTAGACTGTGGTTGGCACACAATGGGAGAGACAGTCTGTCTGAGACTGTTGTTGGCACACAGCAGGAAGGCCATTCTGTCCAAGACTTTGTCTGGCACATAGCAGCAGGGATAGTCTGTCTGAGACTGTGGATGGCACAGAATGTAATAGACCATCTGTCTGAGACTGTGGTTGGCACAGAGCAGGAGTGACAGTTTGTCTGAGATGGTAGTTGCCACATAGCGGGAGGGACAGTCTGACTGAGACTGGTTGGCACAGAGCAGGAGTGATAGTCTTACTGAGACTGTGGTTGGCACAGAATGGGATAGGCAGTCTGTTTGAGACTTTGGCTGGCACAGAGTGGGAGGGGCAATCCGTCTGAGACTGTGGCTGGCACAGAGCACGAGGGAAAGTCTGTCTGAGACCATGGTTTGCACAGAGAGGGAGGGACATTCCGTCGGAGACTGTGGTTCGCACAGAGCGGGAGGGACATCCTGCCTGAGACTGTGTTTTGCACAGAGTTGGAGGGACATCCTGCCTGAGACTGTGGTTGGCACAGAGCGGGAGTGACCATCTGTCTGAGACTGGTAGGCATAGAATGGGATAGACAGTCTGTCTGAGACTGTGCTTGGCACAGAGAGGGAGGGACCGTCTCTCTGAGACTGTGGTTGGCACGGAGTGGGAGTTACAGTCCCTCTGAGACTATGGTTTGCGCAGAGCATGAGGGACAGTCTGTATGAGACTGTGGTTCGCAGACAGCGGGACGGACAGTCTGTCTGTGATTGCAGTTGGCACAGAGCAGGAGGGACCGTCTGTCTGAGACTGTGGTTGGCACAGAATGGGATAAACAGTCTGTCCAACACTGTGGTTGGCATAGAAAGGGTTAGACAGTCTGTTTGAGACTGTGGTTGGCAGAGAGCAGGAGGGACAGTCTGTCGGAGACTGGTTGGCACAGAATGGGATACACAGTCTGTTGGAGACTGTGATTGGCACAGATCGGGTGGGACAGACTCTCTGATACTGTGGTTGGCACAGAGCAGGAGGGAAAGTCTGTCTGAGACTGTACTTGGCACACAGCAGGAAGGACATTCTGTCCAAGACTTTGGCTGGCACATAGCAGGAGGGACAGTCTGTCTGAGACTGTGCTTGGCACAGAGCAGGAGGGACATTCTGTCTGACACTATGGTTGGCACGGAGTGGGAGGGACAGTCCGTCAGAGACTGTGGTTTGCACAGAGCGTGAGGGACAGTCTGTCTGAGACTGTGGTTGGAACAGAGCGGGAGGGACCAACTGTCTGAGACTGGTTGGCACAGAATGGGATAGACAGTCTGTCTGAGACTGTGCTTGGCACAGAGCGGTGGGGCAGTCTGTCTGAGACTGTGGTTGGCACAGAATGTGATGAACAGTCTGTCTGAGACTGTGGTTGGCACAGAGCGGGAGGAACAGTCTGTCTGAGACTGTGGTTGGCACAGACCAGGAGGGACAGTCTGTCTGAGACGGTGGTTGGCACAGAGCGGGAGGGACAGTCCGTCTGAGTATGTGGTTGGCACAGAGCGGGAGAGACAGTCAGTCTGAGACTGTTGTTGGCACACAGCAGGAAGGACAATCTGTCCAAGACTTTGGATGGCACAAAGCAGGAGGGACAGTGCGTCTGAGACTGTGGTTGGCACAGAATTGGATAGACAGTCTGTCATAGACTGTGCTTGGCACAGAGTGGGAGGGACAGTCTATCTGAGACTGTCGTTGGCACAGAGCGGGAGGGACAGTCTGTCTGAGACTGTGGTTGGCACGGAGTGGGAGGGACAGTCTGTCTGAGACTGTGGTTGGCACAGAGCGTAAGGGACAGTCCGTCTGAGTCTGTGGTTGGCACAGAGCGGGACGGACAATCTTTCTGAGACTGTGGTTGGCACAGAGCAGGAGGGACAGTCTTTCTGAGACTGTGGTTGGCACAGAGCGGGAGGGACAGTCTGTCTGAGACTGGTTGGCACAGTGCGGGAGGGACAGTCTGTCTGGGATTGCGGTTGGCACAGAGCAGGAGGGACAGTCTGACTGAGACTGTGGTTGGCACAGAATAGGATAGACAGTCTGTTGGAGACTGTGATTGGCACAGAGCGGGAAGGACAGTCTGTCAGAGACTGTGGTTGGCACAGAATGGGATAGGCATTCTGTCTGAGACTGTGGTTGGCACTGACCAGGAGGAAGTGTTTGTCTGAGACTGTAGTTGACACAGAGTGGGAGCGACAGTCTGTCTGAGACTGTGTTTGGCACAGAGTGGGAGGGACAGTCTGTCTGAGACTGTGGTTGGCACAGAATAGGATAGACAGTCTGTTGGAGACTGTGATTGGCACAGAGCGGGAAGGACAGTCTGTCTGAGACTGTGGTTGGCACAGAATGGGATAGGCATTCTGTCTGAGACTGTGGTTGGCACTGACCAGGAGGAAGTGTTTGTCTGAGACTGTAGTTGACACAGAGTGGGAGCGACAGTCTGTCTGAGACTGTGTTTGGCACAGAGTGGGAGGGACAGTCTGTCTGAGACTGTGGATGACACAGAATAGGATGAAAAGTCTATCTGAGACGGTGGTTGGCACAGAGCAGGAGGGACATTCTGTCTGAGATCATGGTTAGCACAGAGCAGGACTGACAGTCTGACTGCGACTGTGGTTGTCACAGAATGGGATGAAAAGTCTGCCTGAGACTGTGGTTGGCACAGAGCTGTAGGGACAGTCCATCTGAGACTTTGGTTGGCACAACGCAGGAGGGACATGCCGTCTGAGATTGTGATTGGCACAGAGCGGGAGTGACAGTCCCTCTGAGACTGTGGTTGGCACAGAATGGGATAGACAGTCCGTTTCAGACTGTGGTTGGCACAGAGCTGTAGGGACAGCCCATCTGAGACTGTGGTTGGCACAGAGTGGGAGGGACAGTCTGTCTCAGACTGTAGTTGGCACACAGCGGGAGGGACAGTCTGTCTGAGACTGTGGTTGGCTCAGATAGGAAGGGGCAGTCTGTCTGAGACTTTAGTTGTCACAGAGCGGGAGGGACAGTCTGTCTGAGACTATGGTTGGCGCAGAGCGGGAGGGACAGTCTGACTGAGAATGTGGTTGGCATAGAATGGGTTAGACAGTCTGTTTGAGACAGTGGTTGGCACAGAGTGGGAGGGACAGTCTGTCTGAGACTGTGGTTGGCACAGTATGGGATGAACAGTATCTCTGAGACTGTAGTTGGCACAGAGTGGCAGGGAAACTCTGTCTGAGACTGTGGTTGGCACAGAGAGGGAGGGACAGTCTGTCTGAGACTTTGGTTGGCACAGAGAGGGAGGGACAGTCTGTCTGAGACTTTGGTTGGCACAGAGCGCGAGGGACAGTCTGTCTGAGACTGTGGTTGGCACAGAGCAGGAGGAACAGTCCGACTGAGACTGTCTATGGCACAGAATGGGATAGACAGTCTGTTGGAGACTGTGATTGGCACAGAGCAGCAGTGACAGTCTGTCAGAGACTTTGGTTAGCACAGAGCCGGAGGGCCAGTCCATCTGAGACTGTGGTTGGCACCGAGCGGGAGGGAAAGTCCATCTTAGACTGTGGTTGGCACACAATGGGAGAGACAGTCTGTCTGAGACTGTTGTTGGCACACAGCAGGAAGGCCATTCTGTCCAAGACTTTGTCTGGCACATAGCAGCAGGGATAGTCTGTCTGACACAGTGGATGGCACAGAATGTAATAGACCGTCTGTCTGAGACTGTGGTTGGCACAGAATGGGATAGACAGGCTGTCTGAGACTGTGGTTGGCACAGAGTGGGAGGGATAGTCCGTCTGAGACTGCGGTTGGCACACAGCAGGAGTGACAGTTTGTCTGAGACGGTAGTTGCCACATAGCGGGAGGGACAGTCTGACTGAGACTGGTTGGCACAGAGCAGGAGTGATAGTCTTACTGAGACTGTGGTTGGCACAGAATGGGATAGGCAGTCTGTTTGAGACTTTGGCTGGCACAGAGTGGGAGGGGCAGTCCGTCTGAGACTGTGGCTGGCACAGAGCGCGAGGGAAAGTCTGTCTGAGACCATGGTTTGCACAGAGAGGGAGGGACATTCCGTCGGAGACTGTGGTTCGCACAGAGCGGGAAGGACATCCTGCCTGAGACTGTGGTTTGCACAGAGTGGGAGGGACATCCTGCCTGAAACTGTGGTTGGCACAGAGCGGGAGTGACCATCTGTCTGAGACTGGCTGGCATAGAATGGGATAGACAGTCTGTCTGAGACTGTGCTTGGCACAGAGTGGGAGGGACCATCTCTCTGAGACTGTGGTTGGCACGGAGTGGGAGTTACAGTCCCTCTGAGACTATGGTTTGCGCAGAGCATGAGGGACAGTCTGTCTGAGACTGTGGTTGGCACAGAATGGGATAAACAGTCTGTCCAACACCGTGGTTGGCATAGAAAGGGTTAGACAGTCTGTTTGAGACTGTGGTTGGCAGAGAGCAGGATGGACAGTCTGTCTGAGACTCTGGTTGGCACAGAATGGGATACACAGTCTGTTGGAGACTGTGATTGGCACAGAGCGGGTGGGACAGTCTCTCTGATACTGTGGTTGGCACAGAGCAGGAGGGAAAGTCTGTCTGAGACTGTACTTGGCACAGAGCGGGAGGGACAGTCTGTCTGAGATTGCAGTTGTCACAGAGCAGGAAGGACAGTCTGACTGAGACTGTTGATGGCACACAGCAGGAAGGACATTCCGTCCAAGACTTTGGCTGGCACATAGCAGGAGTGACAGTCTGTCTGAGACTGTGCTTGGCACAGAGCAGGAGGGACATTCTGTCTGACACTGTGGTTGGCACGGAGTGGGAGGGACAGTCCGTCTGAGACTGTGGTTAGCACAGAGCGTGAGGGACAATCTGTCTGAGACTGTGGTTGGAACAGAGCGGGAGGGACCATCTGTCTGAGACTGTGGTTGGCACAGAGCGGTAGGGACAGTCAGTCTGAGACTGTGGTAGTCACAGAGCGGGAGGGACAGTCTGTCTGAGACTGTTGTTGGCACACAGCAGGAAGGACAATCTGTCCAAGACTTTGGCGGGCACATCGCAGGAGGGACAGTCTGCCTGAGACTGTGGTTGGCACAGAATGGGATAGACAGTCTGTCTGAGACTGTGCTTGGCACAGAGCGGGAGGGACATTCTGTCTGACACTGTGATTGGCACGGAGTGGGAGGGACAGTCCGTCTGAGATTGTGGTTTGCACAGAGCATGAGGGACAATCTGTCTGAGACTGTGGTTGGAACAGAGTGGGAGGGACCATCTGTCTGAGACTGTGGTTGGCACAGAATGGGATAGACAGTCAGTCTGAGACTGTTGTTGGCACACAGCAGGAAGGACAATCTGTCCAAGACTTTGGATGGCACAAAGCAGGAGGGACAGTGCGTCTGAGACTGTGGTTGGCACAGAATTGGATAGACAGTCTGTCATAGACTGTGCTTGGCACAGAGTGGGAGGGACAGTCTGTCTGAGACTGTGGTTGGCACAGAGCGGGAGGGACAGTCTGTCTGAGACTGTGGTTGGCACGGAGTGGGAGGGACAGTCTGTCTGAAACTGTGGTTGGCACAGAGCGTGAGGGACAGTCCGTCTGAGTCGGTGGTTGGCACAGAGCGGGACGGACAATCTTTCTGAGACTGTGGTTGGCACAGAGCAGGAGGGACAGTCTGACTTAGACTGTGGTTGGCATAGAATGGGTTAGACAGTCTGTTTGAGACAGTGCTTGGCAGAGAGCAGGAGGGGCAATCTGTCTGCGAATGCGGTTGGCACAGAATGGGATGAACAGTCTCTCTGAGACTGTGGTTGGCACAGTGTGGGAGGGACAGTCTGTCAGAGACTGTGGTTGGCACAGAGTGGGAGGGACAGTCTTTCTGAGACTGTGGTTGGCACAGAGCGGGAGGGACAGTCTGTCTGAGACTGGTTGGCACAGTGCGGGAGGGACAGTCTGTCTGGGATTGCGGTTGGCACAGAGCAGGAGGGACAGTCTGACTGAGACTGTGGTTGGCACAGAATAGGATAGACAGTCTGTTGGAGACTGTGATTGGCACAGAGCGGGAAGGACAGTCTGTCTGAGACTGTGGTTGGCACAGAATGGGATAGGCATTCTGTCTGAGACTGTGGTTGGCACTGACCAGGAGGAAGTGTTTGTCTGAGACTGTAGTTGACACAGAGTGGGAGCGACAGTCTGTCTGAGACTGTGTTTGGCACAGAGTGGGAGGGACAGTCTGTCTGAGACTGTGGATGGCACAGAATAGGATGAAAAGTCTATCTGAGACGGTGGTTGGCACAGAGCAGGAGGGACATTCTGTCTGAGATCATGGTTAGCACAGAGCAGGAGTGACAGTCTGACTGTGACTGTGGTTGGCACAGAATGGGATGAAAAGTCTGCCTGAGACTGTGGTTGGCACAGAGACAGAGGGACAGTCCATCTGAGATCGTGGTTGGCACAGGGCAGGAGGGACAGTCTGACTGAGACTGTGGTTGTCACAGAATGGGATAGACAGTCCGTTTCAGACTGTGGTTGGCACAGAGCTGTAGGGACAGTCCATCTGAGACTTTGGTTGGCACAAAGCAGGAGGGACACGCCGTCTGAGATTGTGATTGGCACAGAGCGGGAGTGACAGTCCCTCTGAGACTGTGGTTGGCACAGAATGGGATAGACAGTCCGTTTCAGACTGTGGTTGGCACAGAGCTGTAGGGACAGCCCATCTGAGACTGTGGTTGGCACAGTGCGTGAGGGACAGTCTGTCTGAGACTGTGGTTGGCACAGAGTGGGAGGGACAGTCTGTCTGAGATTGCGGTTGGCACAGAGAGGGAGGGACAGTCTGACTGAGACTTTAGTTGGCACAGAATGGGATAGACAGTCTGTTGTAGACTGTGATTGGCACAGAGCAGGAGGGACAGTCCGTCTGAGACTCTGGTTAGCACAGCGCGGGAGGGACAATCTGTCTGAGACTGTGGTTGGCACAGAGCAGGAGGGACAATCTGTCTGAGACTGTGGTTGGCACAGAGCGGGACGGACAGTCCGTCTGAGTCTGTGGTTGGCACAGAGCGGGAGAGACAGTCAGTCTGAGACTGTTGTTGGCACACAGCAGGAAGGACAATCTGTCCAAGACTTTGGATGGCACAAAGCAGGAGGGACAGTGCGTCTGAGACTGTTGTTGGCACACAGCAGGAAGGACAATCTGTCCAAGACTTTGGCGGGCACATCGCAGGAGGGACAGTCTGCCTGAGACTGTGGTTGGCAGAGAATGGGATAGACAGTCTGTCTGAGACTGTGCTTAGCACAGAGCGGGAGGGACATTCTGTCTGACACTGTGATTGGCACGGAGTGGGAGGGACAGTCCGTCTGAGATTGTGGTTTGCACAGAGCATGAGGGACAATCTGTCTGAGACTGTGGTTGGAACAGATTGGGAGGGACCATCTGTCTGAGACTGTGGTTGGCACAGAATGGGATAGACAGTCAGTCTGAGACTGTTGTTGGCACACAGCAGGAAGGACAATCTGTCCAAGACTTTGGATGGCACAAAGCAGGAGGGACAGTGCGTCTGAGACTGTGGTTGGCACAGAATTGGATAGACAGTCTGTCATAGACTGTGCTTGGCACAGAGTGGGAGGGACAGTCTATCTGAGACTGTGGTTGGCACAGAGCGGGAGGGACAGTCTGTCTGAGACTGTGGTTGGCACGGAGTGGGAGGGACAGTCTGTCTGAAACTGTGGTTGGCACAGAGCGTGAGGGACAGTCCGTCTGAGTCTGTGGTTGGCACAGAGCGGGACGGACAATCTTTCTGAGACTGTGGTTGGCACAGAGCAGGAGGGACAGTCTGACTGAGACTGTGGTTGGCATAGAATGGGTTAGACAGTCTGTTTGAGACAGTGCTTGGCAGAGAGCAGGAGGGGCAATCTGTCTGCAAATGCGGTTGGCACAGAATGGGATGAACAGTCTCTCTGAGACTGTGGTTGGCACAGTGTGGGAGGGAAAGTCTGTCAGAGACTGTAGTTGACACAGAGTGGGAGGGACAGTCTGCCTGAGTCTGTGATTGGCACAGAGTGGGAGGAACAGTCTGTCTGAGACTATGGTTGGCACAGAGAGGGAGGGACAGTCTGTCTGAGATTGTGGTTGGCACAGAGTGGGAGGGACAGTCTGTCTGAGATTGCGGTTGGCACAGAGCAGGAGGGACAGTCTGACTGAGACTTTGGTTGGCACAGAATGGGATAGACAGTCTGTTGTAGACTGTGATTGGCACAGAGCAGGAGGGACAGTCCGTCTGAGACTCTGGTTAGCACAGCGCGGGAGGGACAATCTGTCTGAGACTGTGGTTGGCACAGAGCAGGAGGGACAATCTGTCTGAGACTGTGGTTGGCACAGAGCGGGACGGACAGTCCGTCTGAGTCTGTCGTTGGCACAGAGCGGGAGACACAGTCAGTCTGAGACTGTTGTTGGCACACAGCAGGAAGGACAATCTGTCCAAGACTTTGGATGGCACAAAGCAGGAGGGACAGTGCGTCTGAGACTGTTGTTGGCACACAGCAGGAAGGACAATCTGTCCAAGACTTTGGCGGGCACATAGCAGGAGGGACAGTCTGCCTGAGACTGTGGTTGGCACAGAATGGGATAGACAGTCTGTCTGAGACTGTGCTTGGCACAGAGCGGGAGGGACATTCTGTCTGACACTGTGGTTGGCACGGAGTGGGAGGGACAGTCCGTCTGAGACTGTGGTTAGCACAGAGCGTGAGGGACAATCTGTCTGAGACTGTGGTTGGAACAGAGCGGGAGGGACCATCTGTCTGAGACTGTGGTTGGCACAGAGCGGTAGGGACAGTCCGTCTGAGACTGTGCTAGTCACAGAGCGGGAGGGACAGTCTGTCTGAGACTGTTGTTGGCACACAGCAGGAAGGACAATCTGTCCAAGACTTTGGCGGGCACATCGCAGGAGGGACAGTCTGCCTGAGACTGTGGTTGGCACAGAATGGGATAGACAGTCTGTCTGAGACTGTGCTTGGCACAGAGCGGGAGGGACATTCTGTCTGACACTGTGATTGGCACGGAGTGGGAGGGACAGTCCGTCTGAGATTGTGGTTTGCACAGAGCATGAGGGACAATCTGTCTGAGACTGTGGTTGGAACAGAGTGGGAGGGACCATCTGTCTGAGACTGTGGTTGGTACAGAATGGGATAGACAGTCAGTCTGAGACTGTTGTTGGCACACAGCAGGAAGGACAATCTGTCCAAGACTTTGGATGGCACAAAGCAGGAGGGACAGTGCGTCTGAGACTGTGGTTGGCACAGAATTGGATAGACAGTCTGTCATAGACTGTGCTTGGCACAGAGTGGGAGGGACAGTCTGTCTGAGACTGTGGTTGGCACAGAGCGGGAGGGACAGTCTGTCTGAGACTGTGGTTGGCACGGAGTGGGAGGGACAGTCTGTCTGAAACTGTGGTTGGCACAGAGCGTGAGGGACAGTCCGTCTGAGTCGGTGGTTGGCACAGAGCGGGACGGACAATCTTTCTGAGACTGTGGTTGGCACAGAGCAGGAGGGACAGTCTGACTTAGACTGTGGTTGGCATAGAATGGGTTAGACAGTCTGTTTGAGACAGTGCTTGGCAGAGAGCAGGAGGGGCAATCTGTCTGCGAATGCGGTTGGCACAGAATGGGATGAACAGACTCTCTGAGACTGTGGTTGGCACAGTGTGGGAGGGACAGTCTGTCAGAGACTGTGGTTGGCACAGAGTGGGAGGGACAGTCTTTCTGAGACTGTGGTTGGCACAGAGCGGGAGGGACAGTCTGTCTGAGACTGGTTGGCACAGTGCGGGAGGGACAGTCTGTCTGGGATTGCGGTTGGCACAGAGCAGGAGGGACAGTCTGACTGAGACTGTGGTTGGCACAGAATAGGATAGACAGTCTGTTGGAGACTGTGATTGGCACAGAGCGGGAAGGACAGTCTGTCTGAGACTGTGGTTGGCACAGAATGGGATAGGCATTCTGTCTGAGACTGTGGTTGGCACTGACCAGGAGGAAGTGTTTGTCTGAGACTGTAGTTGACACAGAGTGGGAGCGACAGTCTGTCTGAGACTGTGTTTGGCACAGAGTGGGAGGGACAGTCTGTCTGAGACTGTGGATGACACAGAATAGGATGAAAAGTCTATCTGAGACGGTGGTTGGCACAGAGCAGGAGGGACATTCTGTCTGAGATCATGGTTAGCACAGAGCAGGAGTGACAGTCTGACTGTGACTGTGGTTGGCACAGAATGGGATGAAAAGTCTGCCTGAGACTGTGGTTGGCACAGAGCGGGAGGGACAGTCTGTCTGAGACTGTTGTTGGCACACAGCAGGAAGGACAATCTGTCCAAGACTTTGGCGGGCACATCGCAGGAGGGACAGTCTGCCTGAGACTGTGGTTGGCAGAGAATGGGATAGACAGTCTGTCTGAGACTGTGCTTAGCACAGAGCGGGAGGGACATTCTGTCTGACACTGTGATTGGCACGGAGTGGGAGGGACAGTCCGTCTGAGATTGTGGTTTGCACAGAGCATGAGGGACAATCTGTCTGAGACTGTGGTTGGAACAGAGTGGGAGGGACCATCTGTCTGAGACTGTGGTTGGCACAGAATGGGATAGACAGTCAGTCTGAGACTGTTGTTGGCACACATAAGGAAGGACAATCTGTCCAAGACTTTGGATGGCACAAAGCAGGAGGGACAGTGCGTCTGAGACTGTGGTTGGCACAGAATTGGATAGACAGTCTGTCAGAGACTGTGCTTGGCACAGAGTGGGAGGGACAGTCTGTCTGAGACTGTGGTTGGCACAGAGCGGGAGGGACAGTCTGTCTGAGACTGTGGTTGGCACGGAGTGGGAGGGACAGTCTGTCTGAAACTGTGGTTGGCACAGAGCGTGAGGGACAGTCCGTCTGAGTCTGTGGTTGGCACAGAGCGGGACGGACAATCTTTCTGAGACTGTGGTTGGCACAGAGCAGGAGGGACAGTCTGACTTAGACTGTGGTTGGCATAGAATGGGTTAGACAGTCTGTTTGAGACAGTGCTTGGCAGAGAGCAGGAGGGGCAATCTGTCTGCAAATGCGGTTGGCACAGAATGGGATGAACAGTCTCTCTGAGACTGTGGTTGGCACAGTGTGGGAGGGACAGTCTGTCAGAGACTGTAGTTGACACAGAGTGGGAGGGACAGTCTGCCTGAGTCTGTGATTGGCACAGAGTGGGAGGAACAGTCTGTCTGAGACTATGGTTGGCACAGAGAGGGAGGGACAGTCTGTCTGAGATTGTGGTTGGCACAGAGTGGGAGGGACAGTCTGTCTGAGATTGCGGTTGGCACAGAGCAGGAGGGACAGTCTGACTGAGACTTTGGTTGGCACAGAATGGGATAGACAGTCTGTTGTAGACTGTGATTGGCACAGAGCAGGAGGGACAGTCCGTCTGAGACTCTGGTTAGCACAGCGCGGGAGGGACAATCTGTCTGAGACTGTGGTTGGCACAGAGCAGGAGGGACAGTCCATCTGAGACTTTGGTTGGCACAAAGCGGGAGGGACACGCCGTCTGAGATTGTGATTGGCACAGAGCGGGAGTGACAGTCCCTCTGAGACTGTGGTTGGCACAGAATGGGATAGACAGTCCGTTTCAGACTGTGGTTGGCACAGAGCTGTAGGGACAGCCCATCTGAGACTGTGGTTGGCACAGTGCGTGAGGGACAGTCTGTCTGAGACTGTGGTTGGCACAGAGTGGGAGGGACAGTCTGTCTGAGATTGCGGTTGGCACAGAGAGGGAGGGACAGTCTGACTGAGACTTTAGTTGGCACAGAATGGGATAGACAGTCTGTTGTAGACTGTGATTGGCACAGAGCAGGAGGGACAGTCCGTCTGAGACTCTGGTTAGCACAGCGCGGGAGGGACAATCTGTCTGAGACTGTGGTTGGCACAGAGCAGGAGGGACAATCTGTCTGAGACTGTGGTTGGCACAGAGCGGGACGGACAGTCCGTCTGAGTCTGTGGTTGGCACAGAGCGGGAGAGACAGTCAGTCTGAGACTGTTGTTGGCACACAGCAGGAAGGACAATCTGTCCAAGACTTTGGATGGCACAAAGCAGGAGGGACAGTGCGTCTGAGACTGTTGTTGGCACACAGCAGGAAGGACAATCTGTCCAAGACTTTGGCGGGCACATAGCAGGAGGGACAGTCTGCCTGAGACTGTGGTTGGCAGAGAATGGGATAGACAGTCTGTCTGAGACTGTGCTTAGCACAGAGCGGGAGGGACATTCTGTCTGACACTGTGATTGGCACGGAGTGGGAGGGACAGTCCGTCTGAGATTGTGGTTTGCACAGAGCATGAGGGACAATCTGTCTGAGACTGTGGTTGGAACAGATTGGGAGGGACCATCTGTCTGAGACTGTGGTTGGCACAGAATGGGATAGACAGTCAGTCTGAGACTGTTGTTGGCACACAGCAGGAAGGACAATCTGTCCAAGACTTTGGATGGCACAAAGCAGGAGGGACAGTGCGTCTGAGACTGTGGTTGGCACAGAATTGGATAGACAGTCTGTCATAGACTGTGCTTGGCACAGAGTGGGAGGGACAGTCTATCTGAGACTGTGGTTGGCACAGAGCGGGAGGGACAGTCTGTCTGAGACTGTGGTTGGCACGGAGTGGGAGGGACAGTCTGTCTGAAACTGTGGTTGGCACAGAGCGTGAGGGACAGTCCGTCTGAGTCTGTGGTTGGCACAGAGCGGGACGGACAATCTTTCTGAGACTGTGGTTGGCACAGAGCAGGAGGGACAGTCTGACTGAGACTGTGGTTGGCATAGAATGGGTTAGACAGTCTGTTTGAGACAGTGCTTGGCAGAGAGCAGGAGGGGCAATCTGTCTGCAAATGCGGTTGGCACAGAATGGGATGAACAGTCTCTCTGAGACTGTGGTTGGCACAGTGTGGGAGGGAAAGTCTGTCAGAGACTGTAGTTGACACAGAGTGGGAGGGACAGTCTGCCTGAGTCTGTGATTGGCACAGAGTGGGAGGAACAGTCTGTCTGAGACTATGGTTGGCACAGAGAGGGAGGGACAGTCTGTCTGAGATTGTGGTTGGCACAGAGTGGGAGGGACAGTCTGTCTGAGATTGCGGTTGGCACAGAGCAGGAGGGACAGTCTGACTGAGACTTTGGTTGGCACAGAATGGGATAGACAGTCTGTTGTAGACTGTGATTGGCACAGAGCAGGAGGGACAGTCCGTCTGAGACTCTGGTTAGCACAGCGCGGGAGGGACAATCTGTCTGAGACTGTGGTTGGCACAGAGCAGGAGGGACAATCTGTCTGAGACTGTGGTTGGCACAGAGCGGGACGGACAGTCCGTCTGAGTCTGTCGTTGGCACAGAGCGGGAGACACAGTCAGTCTGAGACTGTTGTTGGCACACAGCAGGAAGGACAATCTGTCCAAGACTTTGGATGGCACAAAGCAGGAGGGACAGTGCGTCTGAGACTGTTGTTGGCACACAGCAGGAAGGACAATCTGTCCAAGACTTTGGCGGGCACATAGCAGGAGGGACAGTCTGCCTGAGACTGTGGTTGGCACAGAATGGGATAGACAGTCTGTCTGAGACTGTGCTTGGCACAGAGCGGGAGGGACATTCTGTCTGACACTGTGGTTGGCACGGAGTGGGAGGGACAGTCCGTCTGAGACTGTGGTTAGCACAGAGCGTGAGGGACAATCTGTCTGAGACTGTGGTTGGAACAGAGCGGGAGGGACCATCTGTCTGAGACTGTGGTTGGCACAGAGCGGTAGGGACAGTCCGTCTGAGACTGTGCTAGTCACAGAGCGGGAGGGACAGTCTGTCTGAGACTGTTGTTGGCACACAGCAGGAAGGACAATCTGTCCAAGACTTTGGCGGGCACATCGCAGGAGGGACAGTCTGCCTGAGACTGTGGTTGGCACAGAATGGGATAGACAGTCTGTCTGAGACTGTGCTTGGCACAGAGCGGGAGGGACATTCTGTCTGACACTGTGATTGGCACGGAGTGGGAGGGACAGTCCGTCTGAGATTGTGGTTTGCACAGAGCATGAGGGACAATCTGTCTGAGACTGTGGTTGGAACAGAGTGGGAGGGACCATCTGTCTGAGACTGTGGTTGGTACAGAATGGGATAGACAGTCAGTCTGAGACTGTTGTTGGCACACAGCAGGAAGGACAATCTGTCCAAGACTTTGGATGGCACAAAGCAGGAGGGACAGTGCGTCTGAGACTGTGGTTGGCACAGAATTGGATAGACAGTCTGTCATAGACTGTGCTTGGCACAGAGTGGGAGGGACAGTCTGTCTGAGACTGTGGTTGGCACAGAGCGGGAGGGACAGTCTGTCTGAGACTGTGGTTGGCACGGAGTGGGAGGGACAGTCTGTCTGAAACTGTGGTTGGCACAGAGCGTGAGGGACAGTCCGTCTGAGTCGGTGGTTGGCACAGAGCGGGACGGACAATCTTTCTGAGACTGTGGTTGGCACAGAGCAGGAGGGACAGTCTGACTTAGACTGTGGTTGGCATAGAATGGGTTAGACAGTCTGTTTGAGACAGTGCTTGGCAGAGAGCAGGAGGGGCAATCTGTCTGCGAATGCGGTTGGCACAGAATGGGATGAACAGACTCTCTGAGACTGTGGTTGGCACAGTGTGGGAGGGACAGTCTGTCAGAGACTGTGGTTGGCACAGAGTGGGAGGGACAGTCTTTCTGAGACTGTGGTTGGCACAGAGCGGGAGGGACAGTCTGTCTGAGACTGGTTGGCACAGTGCGGGAGGGACAGTCTGTCTGGGATTGCGGTTGGCACAGAGCAGGAGGGACAGTCTGACTGAGACTGTGGTTGGCACAGAATAGGATAGACAGTCTGTTGGAGACTGTGATTGGCACAGAGCGGGAAGGACAGTCTGTCTGAGACTGTGGTTGGCACAGAATGGGATAGGCATTCTGTCTGAGACTGTGGTTGGCACTGACCAGGAGGAAGTGTTTGTCTGAGACTGTAGTTGACACAGAGTGGGAGCGACAGTCTGTCTGAGACTGTGTTTGGCACAGAGTGGGAGGGACAGTCTGTCTGAGACTGTGGTTGGCACAGAGCGGGAGGGACAGTCTGTCTGAGACTGTGGTTGGCACGGAGTGGGAGGGACAGTCTGTCTGAAACTGTGGTTGGCACAGAGCGTGAGGGACAGTCCGTCTGAGTCGGTGGTTGGCACAGAGCGGGACGGACAATCTTTCTGAGACTGTGGTTGGCACAGAGCAGGAGGGACAGTCTGACTTAGACTGTGGTTGGCATAGAATGGGTTAGACAGTCTGTTTGAGACAGTGCTTGGCAGAGAGCAGGAGGGGCAATCTGTCTGCGAATGCGGTTGGCACAGAATGGGATGAACAGACTCTCTGAGACTGTGGTTGGCACAGTGTGGGAGGGACAGTCTGTCAGAGACTGTGGTTGGCACAGAGTGGGAGGGACAGTCTTTCTGAGACTGTGGTTGGCACAGAGCGGGAGGGACAGTCTGTCTGAGACTGGTTGGCACAGTGCGGGAGGGACAGTCTGTCTGGGTTTGCGGTTGGCACAGAGCAGGAGGGACAGTCTGACTGAGACTGTGGTTGGCACAGAATAGGATAGACAGTCTGTTGGAGACTGTGATTGGCACAGAGCGGGAAGGACAGTCTGTCTGAGACTGTGGTTGGCACAGAATGGGATAGGCATTCTGTCTGAGACTGTGGTTGGCACTGACCAGGAGGAAGTGTTTGTCTGAGACTGTAGTTGACACAGAGTGGGAGCGACAGTCTGTCTGAGACTGTGTTTGGCACAGAGTGGGAGGGACAGTCTGTCTGAGACTGTGGATGACACAGAATAGGATGAAAAGTCTATCTGAGACGGTGGTTGGCACAGAGCAGGAGGGACATTCTGTCTGAGATCATGGTTAGCACAGAGCAGGAGTGACAGTCTGACTGTGACTGTGGTTGGCACAGAATGGGATGAAAAGTCTGCCTGAGACTGTGGTTGGCACAGAGCGGGAGGGACAGTCTGTCTGAGACTGTTGTTGGCACACAGCAGGAAGGACAATCTGTCCAAGACTTTGGCGGGCACATCGCAGGAGGGACAGTCTGCCTGAGACTGTGGTTGGCAGAGAATGGGATAGACAGTCTGTCTGAGACTGTGCTTAGCACAGAGCGGGAGGGACATTCTGTCTGACACTGTGATTGGCACGGAGTGGGAGGGACAGTCCGTCTGAGATTGTGGTTTGCACAGAGCATGAGGGACAATCTGTCTGAGACTGTGGTTGGAACAGAGTGGGAGGGACCATCTGTCTGAGACTGTGGTTGGCACAGAATGGGATAGACAGTCAGTCTGAGACTGTTGTTGGCACACATAAGGAAGGACAATCTGTCCAAGACTTTGGATGGCACAAAGCAGGAGGGACAGTGCGTCTGAGACTGTGGTTGGCACAGAATTGGATAGACAGTCTGTCAGAGACTGTGCTTGGCACAGAGTGGGAGGGACAGTCTGTCTGAGACTGTGGTTGGCACAGAGCGGGAGGGACAGTCTGTCTGAGACTGTGGTTGGCACGGAGTGGGAGGGACAGTCTGTCTGAAACTGTGGTTGGCACAGAGCGTGAGGGACAGTCCGTCTGAGTCTGTGGTTGGCACAGAGCGGGACGGACAATCTTTCTGAGACTGTGGTTGGCACAGAGCAGGAGGGACAGTCTGACTTAGACTGTGGTTGGCATAGAATGGGTTAGACAGTCTGTTTGAGACAGTGCTTGGCAGAGAGCAGGAGGGGCAATCTGTCTGCAAATGCGGTTGGCACAGAATGGGATGAACAGTCTCTCTGAGACTGTGGTTGGCACAGTGTGGGAGGGACAGTCTGTCAGAGACTGTAGTTGACACAGAGTGGGAGGGACAGTCTGCCTGAGTCTGTGATTGGCACAGAGTGGGAGGAACAGTCTGTCTGAGACTATGGTTGGCACAGAGAGGGAGGGACAGTCTGTCTGAGATTGTGGTTGGCACAGAGTGGGAGGGACAGTCTGTCTGAGATTGCGGTTGGCACAGAGCAGGAGGGACAGTCTGACTGAGACTTTGGTTGGCACAGAATGGGATAGACAGTCTGTTGTAGACTGTGATTGGCACAGAGCAGGAGGGACAGTCCGTCTGAGACTCTGGTTAGCACAGCGCGGGAGGGACAATCTGTCTGAGACTGTGGTTGGCACAGAGCAGGAGGGACAGTCCATCTGAGACTTTGGTTGGCACAAAGCGGGAGGGACACGCCGTCTGAGATTGTGATTGGCACAGAGCGGGAGTGACAGTCCCTCTGAGACTGTGGTTGGCACAGAATGGGATAGACAGTCTGTTTCAGACTGTGGTTGGCACAGAGCTGTAGGGACAGCCCATCTGAGACTGTGGTTGGCACAGTGCGTGAGGGACAGTCTGTCTGAGACTGTGGTTGGCACAGAGTGGGAGGGACAGTCTGTCTGAGATTGCGGTTGGCACAGAGAGGGAGGGACAGTCTGACTGAGACTTTAGTTGGCACAGAATGGGATAGACAGTCTGTTGTAGACTGTGATTGGCACAGAGCAGGAGGGACAGTCCGTCTGAGACTCTGGTTAGCACAGCGCGGGAGGGACAATCTGTCTGAGACTGTGGTTGGCACAGAGCAGGAGGGACAATCTGTCTGAGACTGTGGTTGGCACAGAGCGGGACGGACAGTCCGTCTGAGTCTGTGGTTGGCACAGAGCGGGAGAGACAGTCAGTCTGAGACTGTTGTTGGCACACAGCAGGAAGGACAATCTGTCCAAGACTTTGGATGGCACAAAGCAGGAGGGACAGTGCGTCTGAGACTGTTGTTGGCACACAGCAGGAAGGACAATCTGTCCAAGACTTTGGCGGGCACATAGCAGGAGGGACAGTCTGCCTGAGACTGTGGTTGGCACAGAATGGGATAGACAGTCTGTCTGAGACTGTGCTTGGCACAGAGCGGGAGGGACATTCTGTCTGACACTGTGGTTGGCAAGGAGTGGGAGGGACAGTCCGTCTGAGATTGTGGTTTGCACAGAGCATGAGGGACAATCTGTCTGAGACTGTGGTTGGAACAGAGTGGGAGGGACCATCTGTCTGAGACTGTGGTTGGCACAGAATGGGATAGACAGTCAGTCTGAGACTGTTGTTGGCACACAGCAGGAAGGACAATCTGTCCAAGACTTTGGATGGCACAAAGCAGGAGGGACAGTGCGTCTGAGACTGTGGTTGGCACAGAATTGGATGGACAGTCTGTCATAGACTGTGCTTGGCACAGAGTGGGAGGGACAGTCTGTCTGAGACTGTGGTTGGCACAGAGCGGGAGGGACAGTCTGTCTGAGACTGTGGTTGGCACGGAGTGGGAGGGACAGTCTGTCTGAAACTGTGGTTGGCACAGAGCGTGAGGGACAGTCCGTCTGAGTCGGTGGTTGGCACAGAGCGGGACGGACAATCTTTCTGAGACTGTGGTTGGCACAGAGCAGGAGGGACAGTCTGACTTAGACTGTGGTTGGCATAGAATGGGTTAGACAGTCTGTTTGAGACAGTGCTTGGCAGAGAGCAGGAGGGGCAATCTGTCTGCGAATGTGGTTGGCACAGAATGGGATGAACAGACTATCTGAGACTGTGGTTGGCACAGTGTGGGAGGGACAGTCTGTCAGAGACTGTAGTGGGCACAGAGTGGGAGGGACAGTCTTTCTGAGACTGTGGTTGGCACAGAGCGGGAGGGACAGTCTGTCTGAGACTGGTTGGCACAGTGCGGGAGGGACAGTCTGTCTGGGATTGCGGTTGGCACAGAGCAGGAGGGACAGTCTGACTGAGACTGTGGTTGGCACAGAATAGGATAGACAGTCTGTTGGAGACTGTGATTGGCACAGAGCGGGAAGGACAGTCTGTCTGAGACTGTGGTTGGCACAGAATGGGATAGGCATTCTGTCTGAGACTGTGGTTGGCACTGACCAGGAGGAAGTGTTTGTCTGAGACTGTAGTTGACACAGAGTGGGAGCGACAGTCTGTCTGAGACTGTGTTTGGCATAGAGTGGGAGGGACAGTCTGTCTGAGACTGTGGATGACACAGAATAGGATGAAAAGTCTATCTGAGACGGTGGTTGGCACAGAGCAGGAGGGACATTCTGTCTGAGATCATGGTTAGCACAGAGCAGGAGTGACAGTCTGACTGTGACTGTGGTTAGCACAGAATGGGATGAAAAGTCTGCCTGAGACTGTGGTTGGCACAGAGACAGAGGGACAGTCCATCTGAGATCGTGGTTGGCACAGGGCAGGAGGGACAGTCTGACTGAGACTGTGGTTGTCACAGAATGGGATAGACAGTCCGTTTCAGACTGTGGTTGGCACAGAGCTGTAGGGACAGTCCATCTGAGACTTTGGTTGGCACAAAGCGGGAGGGACACGCCGTCTGAGATTGTGATTGGCACAGAGCGGGAGTGACAGTCCCTCTGAGACTGTGGTTGGCACAGAATGGGATAGACAGTCCGTTTCAGACTGTGGTTGGCACAGAGCTGTAGGGACAGCCCATCTGAGACTGTGGTTGGCACAGTGCGTGAGGGACAGTCTGTCTGAGACTGTGGTTGGCACAGAGTGGGAGGGACAGTCTGTCTGAGATTGCGGTTGGCACAGAGAGGGAGGGACAGTCTGACTGAGACTTTAGTTGGCACAGAATGGGATAGACAGTCTGTTGTAGACTGTGATTGGCACAGAGCAGGAGGGACAGTCCGTCTGAGACTCTGGTTAGCACAGCGCGGGAGGGACAATCTGTCTGAGACTGTGGTTGGCACAGAGCAGGAGGGACAATCTGTCTGAGACTGTGGTTGGCACAGAGCGGGACGGACAGTCCGTCTGAGTCTGTGGTTGGCACAGAGCGGGAGAGACAGTCAGTCTGAGACTGTTGTTGGCACACAGCAGGAAGGACAATCTGTCCAAGACTTTGGATGGCACAAAGCAGGAGGGACAGTGCGTCTGAGACTGTTGTTGGCACACAGCAGGAAGGACAATCTGTCCAAGACTTTGGCGGGCACATAGCAGGAGGGACAGTCTGCCTGAGACTGTGGTTGGCACAGAATGGGATAGACAGTCTGTCTGAGACTGTGCTTGGCACAGAGCGGGAGGGACATTCTGTCTGACACTGTGGTTGGCAAGGAGTGGGAGGGACAGTCCGTCTGAGACTGTGGTTAGCACAGAGCGTGAGGGACAATCTGTCTGAGACTGTGGTTGGAACAGAGCGGGAGGGACCATCTGTCTGAGACTGTGGTTGGCACAGAGCAGTAGGGACAGTCCGTCTGAGACAATGGTAGTCACAGAGCGGGAGGGACAGTCTGTCTGAGACTGTTGTTGGCACACAGCAGGAGGGACAGTGCGTCTGAGACTGTGGTTGGCACAGAATTGGATAGACAGTCTGTCTGAGACTGTGCTTGGCACAGAGCGGGAGGGACATTCTGTCTGACACTGTGGTTGGCACGGAGTGGGAGGGACAGTCCGTCTGAGACTGTGGTTAGCACAGAGCGTGAGGGACAATCTGTCTGAGACTGTGGTTGGAACAGAGCAGGAGGGACAGTCTGACTTAGACTGTGGTTGGCATAGAATGGGTTAGACAGTCTGTTTGAGACAGTGCTTGGCAGAGAGCAGGAGGGGCAATCTGTCTGCAAATGCGGTTGGCACAGAATGGGATGAACAGTCTCTCTGAGACTGTGGTTGGCACAGTGTGGGAGGGACAGTCTGTCAGAGACTGTGGTTGGCACAGAGTGGGAGGGACAGTCTTTCTGAGACTGTGGTTGGCACAGAGCGGGAGGGACAGTCTGTCTGAGACTGGTTGGCACAGTGCGGGAGGGACAGTCTGTCTGGGATTGCGGTTGGCACAGAGCAGGAGGGACAGTCTGACTGAGACTGTGGTTGGCACAGAATAGGATAGACAGTCTGTTGGAGACTGTGATTGGCACAGAGTGGGAAGGACAGTCTGTCTGAGACTGTGGTTGGCACAGAATGGGATAGGCATTCTGTCTGAGACTGTGGTTGGCACTGACCAGGAGGAAGTGTTTGTCTGAGTCTGTAGTTGACACAGAGTGGGAGCGACAGTCTGTCTGAGACTGTGTTTGGCACAGAGTGGGAGGAACAGTCTGTCTGAGACTGTGGATGGCACAGAATAGGATGAAAAGTCTATCTGAGACGGTGGTTGGCACAGAGCAGGAGGGACATTCTGTCTGAGATCATGGTTAGCACAGAGCAGGAGTGACAGTCTGACTGTGACTGTGGTTGGCACAGAATGGGATGAAAAGTCTGCCTGAGACTGTGGTTGGCACAGAGACAGAGGGACAGTCCATCTGAGATCGTGGTTGGCACAGGGCAGGAGGGACAATCTGACTGAGATTGTGGTTTGCACAGAATGGGATAGACAGTCCGTTTCAGACTGTGGTTGGCACAGAGCTGTAGGGACAGTCCATCTGAGACTTTGGTTGGCACAAAGCGGGAGGGACACGCCGTCTGAGATTGTGATTGGCACAGAGCGGGAGTGACAGTCCCTCTGAGACTGTGGTTGGCACAGAATGGGATAGACAGTCCGTTTCAGACTGTGGTTGGCACAGAGCTGTAGGGACAGCCCATCTGAGACTGTGGTTGGCACAGTGCGTGAGGGACAGTCTGTCTGAGACTGTGGTTGGCACAGAGTGGGAGGGACAGTCTGTCTGAGATTGCGGTTGGCACAGAGCAGGAGGGACAGTCTGACTGAGACTTTGGTTGGCACAGAATGGGATAGACAGTCTGTTGTAGACTGTGATTGGCACAGAGCAGGAGGGACAGTCCGTCTGAGACTCTGGTTAGCACAGCGCGGGAGGGCCAATCTGTCTGAGACTGTGGTTGGCACAGAGCAGGAGGGACAATCTGTCTGAGACTGTGGTTGGCACAGAGCGGGAGAGACAGTCAGTCTGAGACTGTTGTTGGCACACAGCAGGAAGGACAATCTGTCCAAGACTTTGGATGGCACAAAGCAGGAGGGACAGTGCGTCTGAGACTGTTGTTGGCACACAGCAGGAAGGACAATCTGTCCAAGACTTTGGCGGGCACATAGCAGGAGGGACAGTCTGCCTGAGACTGTGGTTGGCACAGAATGGGATAGACAGTCTGTCTGAGACTGTGCTTGGCACAGAGCGGGAGGGACATTCTGTCTGACACTGTGGTTGGCACGGAGTGGGAGGGACAGTCCGTCTGAGACTGTGGTTAGCACAGAGTGTGAGGAACAATCTTTCTGAGACTGTGGTTGGAACAGAGCGGGAGGGACCATCTGTCTGAGACTGTGGTTGGCACAGAGCGGTAGGGACAGTCCGTCTGAGACTGTGCTAGTCACAGAGCGGGAGGGACAGTCTGTCTGAGACTGTTGTTGGCACACAGCAGGAAGGACAATCTGTCCAAGACTTTGGCGGGCACATCGCAGGAGGGACAGTCTGTCTGAGACTGTGGTTGGCAGAGAATGGGATAGACAGTCTGTCTGAGACTGTGCTTGGCACAGAGCGGGAGGGACATTCTGTCTGACACTGTGATTGGCACGGAGTGGGAGGGACAGTCCGTCTGAGATTGTGGTTTGCACAGAGCATGAGGGACAATCTGTCTGAGACTGTGGTTGGAACAGAGTGGGAGGGACCATCTGTCTGAGACTGTGGTTGGCACAGAATGGGATAGACAGTCAGTCTGAGACTGTTGTTGGCACACAGCAGGAAGGACAATCTGTCCAAGACTTTGGATGGCACAAAGCAGGAGGGACAGTGCGTCTGAGACTGTGGTTGGCACAGAATTGGATAGACAGTCTGTCATAGACTGTGCTTGGCACAGAGTGGGAGGGACAGTCTGTCTGAGACTGTGGTTGGCACAGAGCGGGAGGGACAGTCTGTCTGAGACTGTGGTTGGCACGGAGTGGGAGGGACAGTCTGTCTGAAACTGTGGTTGGCACAGAGCGTGAGGGACAGTCCGTCTGAGTCGGTGGTTGGCACAGAGCGGGACGGACAATCTTTCTGAGACTGTGGTTGGCACAGAGCAGGAGGGACAGTCTGACTTAGACTGTGGTTGGCATAGAATGGGTTAGACAGTCTGTTTGAGACAGTGCTTGGCAGAGAGCAGGAGGGGCAATCTGTCTGCGAATGCGGTTGGCCCAGAATGGGATGAACAGTCTCTCTGAGACTGTGGTTGGCACAGTGTGGGAGGGACAGTCTGTCAGAGACTGTGGTTGGCACAGAGTGGGAGGGACAGTCTTTCTGAGACTGTGGTTGGCACAGAGCGGGAGGGACAGTCTGACTGAGACTGGTTGGCACAGTGCGGGAGGGACAGTCTGTCTGGGATTGCGGTTGGCACAGAGCAGGAGGGACAGTCTGACTGAGACTGTGGTTGGCACAGAATAGGATAGACAGTCTGTTGGAGACTGTGATTGGCACAGAGTGGGAAGGACAGTCTGTCTGAGACTGTGGTTGGCACAGAGCGGGACGGACAGTCCGTCTGAGTCTGTGGTTGGCACAGAGCGGGAGAGACAGTCAGTCTGAGACTGTTGTTGGCACACAGCAGGAAGGACAATCTGTCCAAGACTTTGGATGGCACAAAGCAGGAGGGACAGTGCGTCTGAGACTGTTGTTGGCACACAGCAGGAAGGACAATCTGTCCAAGACTTTGGCGGGCACATAGCAGGAGGGACAGTCTGCCTGAGACTGTGGTTGGCACAGAATGGGATAGACAGTCTGTCTGAGACTGTGCTTAGCACAGAGCGGGAGGGACATTCTGTCTGACACTGTGGTTGGCACGGAGTGGGAGGGACAGTCCGTCTGAGACTGTGGTTAGCACAGAGTGTGAGGAACAATCTTTCTGAGACTGTGGTTGGAACAGAGCGGGAGGGACCATCTGTCTGAGACTGTGGTTGGCACAGAGCGGTAGGGACAGTCCGTCTGAGACTGTGCTAGTCACAGAGCGGGAGGGACAGTCTGTCTGAGACTGTTGTTGGCACACAGCAGGAAGGACAATCTGTCCAAGACTTTGGCGGGCACATCGCAGGAGGGACAGTCTGCCTGAGACTGTGGTTGGCACAGAATGGGATAGACAGTCTGTCTGAGACTGTGCTTGGCACAGAGCGGGAGGGACATTCTGTCTGACACTGTGGTTGGCACGGAGTGGGAGGGACAGTCCGTCTGAGACTGTGGTTAGCACAGAGCGTGAGGGACAATCTGTCTGAGACTGTGGTTGGAACAGAGCGGGAGGGACCATCTGTCTGAGACTGTGGTTGGCACAGAGCGGTAGGGACAGTCCGTCTGAGACTGTGGTAGTCACAGAGCGGGAGGGACAGTCTGTCTGAGACTGTTGTTGGCACACCCCAGGAAGGACAATCTGTCCAAGACTTTGGCGGGCACATCGCAGGAGGGACAGTCTGCCTGAGACTGTGGTTGGCAGAGAATGGGATAGACAGTCTGTCTGAGACTGTGCTTGGCATAGAATGGGTTAGACAGTCTGTTTGAGACAGTGCTTGGCAGAGAGCAGGAGGGGCAATCTGTCTGCAAATGCGGTTGGCACAGAATGGGATGAACAGTCTCTCTGAGACTGTGGTTGGCACAGTGTGGGAGGGACAGTCTGTCAGAGACTGTGGTTGGCACAGAGTGGGAGGGACAGTCTTTCTGAGACTGTGGTTGGCACAGAGCGGGAGGGACAGTCTGTCTGAGACTGGTTGGCACAGTGCGGGAGGGACAGTCTGTCTGGGATTGCGGTTGGCACAGAGCAGGAGGGACAGTCTGACTGAGACTGTGGTTGGCACAGAATAGGATAGACAGTCTGTTGGAGACTGTGATTGGCACAGAGTGGGAAGGACAGTCTGTCTGAGACTGTGGTTGGCACAGAATGGGATAGGCATTCTGTCTGAGACTGTGGTTGGCACTGACCAGGAGGAAGTGTTTGTCTGAGTCTGTAGTTGACACAGAGTGGGAGCGACAGTCTGTCTGAGACTGTGTTTGGCACAGAGTGGGAGGAACAGTCTGTCTGAGACTGTGGATGGCACAGAATAGGATGAAAAGTCTATCTGAGACGGTGGTTGGCACAGAGCAGGAGGGACATTCTGTCTGAGATCATGGTTAGCACAGAGCAGGAGTGACAGTCTGACTGTGACTGTGGTTGGCACAGAATGGGATGAAAAGTCTGCCTGAGACTGTGGTTGGCACAGAGACAGAGGGACAGTCCATCTGAGATCGTGGTTGGCACAGGGCAGGAGGGACAGTCTGACTGAGATTGTGGTTTGCACAGAATGGGATAGACAGTCCGTTTCAGACTGTGGTTGGCACAGAGCTGTAGGGACAGTCCATCTGAGACTTTGGTTGGCACAAAGCGGGAGGGACACGCCGTCTGAGATTGTGATTGGCACAGAGCGGGAGTGACAGTCCCTCTGAGACTGTGGTTGGCACAGAATGGGATAGACAGTCCGTTTCAGACTGTGGTTGGCACAGAGCTGTAGGGACAGCCCATCTGAGACTGTGGTTGGCACAGTGCGTGAGGGACAGTCTGTCTGAGACTGTGGTTGGCACAGAGTGGGAGGGACAGTCTGTCTGAGATTGCGGTTGGCACAGAGCAGGAGGGACAGTCTGACTGAGACTTTGGTTGGCACAGAATGGGATAGACAGTCTGTTGTAGACTGTGATTGGCACAGAGCAGGAGGGACAGTCCGTCTGAGACTCTGGTTAGCACAGCGCGGGAGGGACAATCTGTCTGAGACTGTGGTTGGCACAGAGCAGGAGGGACAATCTGTCTGAGACTGTGGTTGGCACAGAGCGGGAGAGACAGTCAGTCTGAGACTGTTGTTGGCACACAGCAGGAAGGACAATCTGTCCAAGACTTTGGATGGCACAAAGCAGGAGGGACAGTGCGTCTGAGACTGTTGTTGGCACACAGCAGGAAGGACAATCTGTCCAAGACTTTGGCGGGCACATAGCAGGAGGGACAGTCTGCCTGAGACTGTGGTTGGCACAGAATGGGATAGACAGTCTGTCTGAGACTGTGCTTGGCACAGAGCGGGAGGGACATTCTGTCTGACACTGTGGTTGGCACGGAGTGGGAGGGACAGTCCGTCTGAGACTGTGGTTAGCACAGAGTGTGAGGAACAATCTTTCTGAGACTGTGGTTGGAACAGAGCGGGAGGGACCATCTGTCTGAGACTGTGGTTGGCACAGAGCGGTAGGGACAGTCCGTCTGAGACTGTGCTAGTCACAGAGCGGGAGGGACAGTCTGTCTGAGACTGTTGTTGGCACACAGCAGGAAGGACAATCTGTCCAAGACTTTGGCGGGCACATCGCAGGAGGGACAGTCTGCCTGAGACTGTGGTTGGCAGAGAATGGGATAGACAGTCTGTCTGAGACTGTGCTTGGCACAGAGCGGGAGGGACATTCTGTCTGACACTGTGATTGGCACGGAGTGGGAGGGACAGTCCGTCTGAGATTGTGGTTTGCACAGAGCATGAGGGACAATCTGTCTGAGACTGTGGTTGGAACAGAGTGGGAGGGACCATCTGTCTGAGACTGTGGTTGGCACAGAATGGGATAGACAGTCAGTCTGAGACTGTTGTTGGCACACAGCAGGAAGGACAATCTGTCCAAGACTTTGGATGGCACAAAGCAGGAGGGACAGTGCGTCTGAGACTGTGGTTGGCACAGAATTGGATAGACAGTCTGTCATAGACTGTGCTTGGCACAGAGTGGGAGGGACAGTCTGTCTGAGACTGTGGTTGGCACAGAGCGGGAGGGACAGTCTGTCTGAGACTGTGGTTGGCACGGAGTGGGAGGGACAGTCTGTCTGAAACTGTGGTTGGCACAGAGCGTGAGGGACAGTCCGTCTGAGTCTGTGGTTGGCACAGAGCGGGACGGACAATCTTTCTGAGACTGTGGTTGGCACAGAGCAGGAGGGACAGTCTGACTTAGACTGTGGTTGGCATAGAATGGGTTAGACAGTCTGTTTGAGACAGTGCTTGGCAGAGAGCAGGAGGGGCAATCTGTCTGCGAATGCGGTTGGCCCAGAATGGGATGAACAGTCTCTCTGAGACTGTGGTTGGCACAGTGTGGGAGGGACAGTCTGTCAGAGACTGTGGTTGGCACAGAGTGGGAGGGACAGTCTTTCTGAGACTGTGGTTGGCACAGAGCGGGAGGGACAGTCTGACTGAGACTGGTTGGCACAGTGCGGGAGGGACAGTCTGTCTGGGATTGCGGTTGGCACAGAGCAGGAGGGACAGTCTGACTGAGACTGTGGTTGGCACAGAATAGGATAGACAGTCTGTTGGAGACTGTGATTGGCACAGAGTGGGAAGGACAGTCTGTCTGAGACTGTGGTTGGCACAGAGCGGGACGGACAGTCCGTCTGAGTCTGTGGTTGGCACAGAGCGGGAGAGACAGTCAGTCTGAGACTGTTGTTGGCACACAGCAGGAAGGACAATCTGTCCAAGACTTTGGATGGCACAAAGCAGGAGGGACAGTGCGTCTGAGACTGTTGTTGGCACACAGCAGGAAGGACAATCTGTCCAAGACTTTGGCGGGCACATAGCAGGAGGGACAGTCTGCCTGAGACTGTGGTTGGCACAGAATGGGATAGACAGTCTGTCTGAGACTGTGCTTAGCACAGAGCGGGAGGGACATTCTGTCTGACACTGTGGTTGGCACGGAGTGGGAGGGACAGTCCGTCTGAGACTGTGGTTAGCACAGAGTGTGAGGAACAATCTTTCTGAGACTGTGGTTGGAACAGAGCGGGAGGGACCATCTGTCTGAGACTGTGGTTGGCACAGAGCGGTAGGGACAGTCCGTCTGAGACTGTGCTAGTCACAGAGCGGGAGGGACAGTCTGTCTGAGACTGTTGTTGGCACACAGCAGGAAGGACAATCTGTCCAAGACTTTGGCGGGCACATCGCAGGAGGGACAGTCTGCCTGAGACTGTGGTTGGCACAGAATGGGATAGACAGTCTGTCTGAGACTGTGCTTGGCACAGAGCGGGAGGGACATTCTGTCTGACACTGTGGTTGGCACGGAGTGGGAGGGACAGTCCGTCTGAGACTGTGGTTAGCACAGAGCGTGAGGGACAATCTGTCTGAGACTGTGGTTGGAACAGAGCGGGAGGGACCATCTGTCTGAGACTGTGGTTGGCACAGAGCGGTAGGGACAGTCCGTCTGAGACTGTGGTAGTCACAGAGCGGGAGGGACAGTCTGTCTGAGACTGTTGTTGGCACACCCCAGGAAGGACAATCTGTCCAAGACTTTGGCGGGCACATCGCAGGAGGGACAGTCTGCCTGAGACTGTGGTTGGCAGAGAATGGGATAGACAGTCTGTCTGAGACTGTGCTTGGCACAGAGCGGGAGGGACATTCTGTCTGACACTGTGATTGGCACAGAGTGGGAGGGACAGTCCGTCTGAGATTGTGGTTTGCACAGAGCATGAGGGACAATCTGTCTGAGACTGTGGTTGGAACAGAGTGGGAGGGACCATCTGTCTGAGACTGTGGTTGGCACAGAATGGGATAGACAGTCAGTCTGAGACTGTTGTTGGCACACAGCAGGAAGGACAATCTGTCCAAGACTTTGGATGGCACAAAGCAGGAGGGACAGTGCGTCTGAGACTGTGGTTGGCACAGAATTGGATAGACAGTCTGTCATAGACTGTGCTTGGCACAGAGTGGGAGGGACAGTCTGTCTGAGACTGTGGTTGGCACAGAGCGGGAGGGACAGTCTGTCTGAGACTGTGGTTGGCACGGAGTGGGAGGGACAGTCTGTCTGAAACTGTGGTTGGCACAGAGCGTGAGGGACAGTCCGTCTGAGTTGGTGGTTGGCACAGAGCGGGACGGACAATCTTTCTGAGACTGTGGTTGGCACAGAGCAGGAGGGACAGTCTGACTGAGACTGTGGTTGGCATAGAATGGGTTAGACAGTCTGTTTGAGACAGTGCTTGGCAGAGAGCAGGAGGGGCAATCTGTCTGCAAATGCGGTTGGCACAGAATGGGATGAACAGTCTCTCTGAGACTGTGGTTGGCACAGTGTGGGAGGGACAGTCTGTCAGAGACTGTGGTTGGCACAGAGTGGGAGGGACAGTCTTTCTGAGACTGTGGTTGGCACAGAGCAGGAGGGACAGTCTGTCTGAGACTGGTTGGCACAGTGCGGGAGGGACAGTCTGTCTGGGATTGCGGTTGGCACAGAGCAGGAGGGACAGTCTGACTGAGACTGTGGTTGGCACAGAATAGGATAGACAGTCTGTTGGAGACTGTGATTGGCACAGAGTGGGAAGGACAGTCTGTCTGAGACTGTGGTTGGCACAGAATGGGATAGGCATTCTGTCTGAGACTGTGGTTGGCACTGACCAGGAGGAAGTGTTTGTCTGAGACTGTAGTTGACACAGAGTGGGAGGAACAGTCTGTCTGAGACTGTGGATGGCACAGAATAGGATGAAAAGTCTATCTGAGACGGTGGTTGGCACAGAGCAGGAGGGACATTCTGTCTGAGATCATGGTTAGCACAGAGCAGGAGTGACAGTCTGACTGTGACTGTGGTTGGCACAGAATGGGATGAAAAGTCTGCCTGAGACTGTGGTTGGCACAGAGACAGAGGGACAGTCCATCTGAGATCGTGGTTGGCACAGGGCAGGAGGGACAGTCTGACTGAGACTGTGGTTGTCACAGAATGGGATAGACAGTCCGTTTCAGACTGTGGTTGGCACAGAGCTGTAGGGACAGTCCATCTGAGACTTTGGTTGGCACAAAGCGGGAGGGACACGCCGTCTGAGATTGTGATTGGCACAGAGCGGGAGTGACAGTCCCTCTGAGACTGTGGTTGGCACAGAATGGGATAGACAGTCCGTTTCAGACTGTGGTTGGCACAGAGCTGTAGGGACAGCCCATCTGAGACTGTGGTTGGCACAGTGCGTGAGGGACAGTCTGTCTGAGACTGTGGTTGGCACAGAGTGGGAGGGACAGTCTGTCTGAGATTGCGGTTGGCACAGAGCAGGAGGGACAGTCTGACTGAGACTTTGGTTGGCACAGAATGGGATAGACAGTCTGTTGTAGACTGTGATTGGCACAGAGCAGGAGGGACAGTCCGTCTGAGACTCTGGTTAGCACAGCGCGGGAGGGACAATCTGTCTGAGACTGTGGTTGGCACAGAGCAGGAGGGACAATCTGTCTGAGACTGTGGTTGGCACAGAGCGGGAGAGACAGTCAGTCTGAGACTGTTGTTGGCACACAGCAGGAAGGACAATCTGTCCAAGACTTTGGATGGCACAAAGCAGGAGGGACAGTGCGTCTGAGACTGTTGTTGGCACACAGCAGGAAGGACAATCTGTCCAAGACTTTGGCGGGCACATAGCAGGAGGGACAGTCTGCCTGAGACTGTGGTTGGCACAGAATGGGATAGACAGTCTGTCTGAGACTGTGCTTGGCACAGAGCGGGAGGGACATTCTGTCTGACACTGTGGTTGGCACGGAGTGGGAGGGACAGTCCGTCTGAGACTGTGGTTAGCACAGAGTGTGAGGAACAATCTTTCTGAGACTGTGGTTGGAACAGAGCGGGAGGGACCATCTGTCTGAGACTGTGGTTGGCACAGAGCGGTAGGGACAGTCCGTCTGAGACTGTGCTAGTCACAGAGCGGGAGGGACAGTCTGTCTGAGACTGTTGTTGGCACACAGCAGGAAGGACAATCTGTCCAAGACTTTGGCGGGCACATCGCAGGAGGGACAGTCTGCCTGAGACTGTGGTTGGCACAGAATGGGATAGACAGTCTGTCTGAGACTGTGCTTGGCACAGAGCGGGAGGGACATTCTGTCTGACACTGTGATTGGCACGGAGTGGGAGGGACAGTCCGTCTGAGATTGTGGTTTGCACAGAGCATGAGGGACAATCTGTCTGAGACTGTGGTTGGAACAGAGTGGGAGGGACCATCTGTCTGAGACTGTGGTTGGCACAGAATGGGATAGACAGTCAGTCTGAGACTGTTGTTGGCACACAGCAGGAAGGACAATCTGTCCAAGACTTTGGATGGCACAAAGCAGGAGGGACAGTGCGTCTGAGACTGTGGTTGGCACAGAATTGGATAGACAGTCTGTCATAGACTGTGCTTGGCACAGAGTGGGAGGGACAGTCTGTCTGAGACTGTGGTTGGCACAGAGCGGGAGGGACAGTCTGTCTGAGACTGGTTGGCACAGAGTGGGAGGGACATTCTGTCTGAGATTGCGGTTGGCACAGAGCAGGAGGGACAGTCTGACTGAGACTTTGGTTGGCACAGAATGGGATAGACAGTCTGTTGTATACTGTGATTGGCACAGAGCAGGAGGGACAGTCCGTCTGAGACTCTGGTTAGCACAGCGCGGGAGGGCCAATCTGTCTGAGACTGTGGTTGGCACAGAGCAGGAGGGACAATCTGTCTGAGACTGTGGTTGGCACAGAGCGGGAGAGACAGTCAGTCTGAGACTGTTGTTGGCACACAGCAGGAAGGACAATCTGTCCAAGACTTTGGATGGCACAAAGCAGGAGGGACAGTGCGTCTGAGACTGTTGTTGGCACACAGCAGGAAGGACAATCTGTCCAAGACTTTGGCGGGCACATAGCAGGAGGGACAGTCTGCCTGAGACTGTGGTTGGCACAGAATGGGATAGACAGTCTGTCTGAGACTGTGCTTGGCACAGAGCGGGAGGGACATTCTGTCTGACACTGTGGTTGGCACGGAGTGGGAGGGACAGTCCGTCTGAGACTGTGGTTAGCACAGAGTGTGAGGAACAATCTTTCTGAGACTGTGGTTGGAACAGAGCGGGAGGGACCATCTGTCTGAGACTGTGGTTGGCACAGAGCGGTAGGGACAGTCCGTCTGAGACTGTGCTAGTCACAGAGCGGGAGGGACAGTCTGTCTGAGACTGTTGTTGGCACACAGCAGGAAGGACAATCTGTCCAAGACTTTGGCGGGCACGTCGCAGGAGGGACAGTCTGCCTGAGACTGTGGTTGGCAGAGAATGGGATAGACAGTCTGTCTGAGACTGTGCTTGGCACAGAGCGGGAGGGACATTCTGTCTGACACTGTGATTGGCACGGAGTGGGAGGGACAGTCCGTCTGAGATTGTGGTTTGCACAGAGCATGAGGGACAATCTGTCTGAGACTGTGGTTGGAACAGAGTGGGAGGGACCATCTGTCTGAGACTGTGGTTGGCACAGAATGGGATAGACAGTCAGTCTGAGACTGTTGTTGGCACACAGCAGGAAGGACAATCTGTCCAAGACTTTGGATGGCACAAAGCAGGAGGGACAGTGCGTCTGAGACTGTGGTTGGCACAGAATTGGATAGACAGTCTGTCATAGACTGTGCTTGGCACAGAGTGGGAGGGACAGTCTGTCTGAGACTGTGGTTGGCACAGAGCGGGAGGGACAGTCTGTCTGAGACTGTGGTTGGCACGGAGTGGGAGGGACAGTCTGTCTGAAACTGTGGTTGGCACGGAGCGTGAGGGACAGTCCGTCTGAGTCTGTGGTTGGCACAGAGCGGGACGGACAATCTTTCTGAGACTGTGGTTGGCACAGAGCAGGAGGGACAGTCTGACTTAGACTGTGGTTGGCATAGAATGGGTTAGACAGTCTGTTTGAGACAGTGCTTGGCAGAGAGCAGGAGGGGCAATCTGTCTGCGAATGCGGTTGGCCCAGAATGGGATGAACAGTCTCTCTGAGACTGTGGTTGGCACAGTGTGGGAGGGACAGTCTGTCAGAGACTGTGGTTGGCACAGAGTGGGAGGGACAGTCTTTCTGAGACTGTGGTTGGCACAGAGCGGGAGGGACAGTCTGTCTGAGACTGGTTGGCACAGTGCGGGAGGGACAGTCTGTCTGGGATTGCGGTTGGCACAGAGCAGGAGGGACAGTCTGACTGAGACTGTGGTTGGCACAGAATAGGATAGACAGTCTGTTGGAGACTGTGATTGGCACAGAGTGGGAAGGACAGTCTGTCTGAGACTGTGGTTGGCACAGAGCGGGACGGACAGTCCGTCTGAGTCTGTGGTTGGCACAGAGCGGGAGAGACAGTCAGTCTGAGACTGTTGTTGGCACACAGCAGGAAGGACAATCTGTCCAAGACTTTGGATGGCACAAAGCAGGAGGGACAGTGCGTCTGAGACTGTTGTTGGCACACAGCAGGAAGGACAATCTGTCCAAGACTTTGGCGGGCACATAGCAGGAGGGACAGTCTGCCTGAGACTGTGGTTGGCACAGAATGGGATAGACAGTCTGTCTGAGACTGTGCTTAGCACAGAGCGGGAGGGACATTCTGTCTGACACTGTGGTTGGCACGGAGTGGGAGGGACAGTCCGTCTGAGACTGTGGTTAGCACAGAGTGTGAGGAACAATCTTTCTGAGACTGTGGTTGGAACAGAGCGGGAGGGACCATCTGTCTGAGACTGTGGTTGGCACAGAGCGGTAGGGACAGTCAGTCTGAGACTGTGGTAGTCACAGAGCGGGAGGGACAGTCTGTCTGAGACTGTTGTTGGCACACAGCAGGAAGGACAATCTGTCCAAGACTTTGGCGGGCACATCGCAGGAGGGACAGTCTGCCTGAGACTGTGGTTGGCACAGAATGGGATAGACAGTCTGTCTGAGACTGTGCTTGGCACAGAGCGGGAGGGACATTCTGTCTGACACTGTGGTTGGCACGGAGTGGGAGGGACAGTCCGTCTGAGACTGTGGTTAGCACAGAGCGTGAGGGACAATCTGTCTGAGACTGTGGTTGGAACAGAGCGGGAGGGACCATCTGTCTGAGACTGTGGTTGGCACAGAGCGGTAGGGACAGTCCGTCTGAGACTGTGGTAGTCACAGAGCGGGAGGGACAGTCTGTCTGAGACTGTTGTTGGCACACCCCAGGAAGGACAATCTGTCCAAGACTTTGGCGGGCACATCGCAGGAGGGACAGTCTGCCTGAGACTGTGGTTGGCAGAGAATGGGATAGACAGTCTGTCTGAGACTGTGCTTGGCACAGAGCGGGAGGGACATTCTGTCTGACACTGTGATTGGCACAGAGTGGGAGGGACAGTCCGTCTGAGATTGTGGTTTGCACAGAGCATGAGGGACAATCTGTCTGAGACTGTGGTTGGAACAGAGTGGGAGGGACCATCTGTCTGAGACTGTGGTTGGCGCAGAATGGGATAGACAGTCAGTCTGAGACTGTTGTTGGCACACAGCAGGAAGGACAATCTGTCCAAGACTTTGGATGGCACAAAGCAGGAGGGACAGTGCGTCTGAGACTGTGGTTGGCACAGAATTGGATAGACAGTCTGTCATAGACTGTGCTTGGCACAGAGTGGGAGGGACAGTCTGTCTGAGACTGTGGTTGGCACAGAGCGGGAGGGACAGTCTGTCTGAGACTGTGGTTGGCACGGAGTGGGAGGGACAGTCTGTCTGAAACTGTGGTTGGCACAGAGCGTGAGGGACAGTCCGTCTGAGTCTGTGGTTGGCACAGAGCGGGACGGACAATCTTTCTGAGACTGTGGTTGGCACAGAGCAGGAGGGACAGTCTGACTTAGACTGTGGTTGGCATAGAATGGGTTAGACAGTCTGTTTGAGACAGTGCTTGGCAGAGAGCAGGAGGGGCAATCTGTCTGCAAATGCGGTTGGCACAGAATGGGATGAACAGTCTCTCTGAGACTGTGGTTGGCACAGTGTGGGAGGGACAGTCTGTCAGAGACTGTGGTTGGCACAGAGTGGGAGGGACAGTCTTTCTGAGACTGTGGTTGGCACAGAGCGGGAGGGACAGTCTGTCTGAGACTGGTTGGCACAGTGCGGGAGGGACAGTCTGTCTGGGATTGCGGTTGGCACAGAGCAGGAGGGACAGTCTGACTGAGACTGTGGTTGGCACAGAATAGGATAGACAGTCTGTTGGAGACTGTGATTGGCACAGAGTGGGAAGGACAGTCTGTCTGAGACTGTGGTTAGCACAGAATGGGATAGGCATTCTGTCTGAGACTGTGGTTGGCACTGACCAGGAGGAAGTGTTTGTCTGAGACTGTAGTTGACACAGAGTGGGAGCGACAGTCTGTCTGAGACTGTGTTTGGCACAGAGTGGGAGGGACAGTCTGTCTGAGACTGTGGATGGCACAGAATAGGATGAAAAGTCTATCTGAGACGGTGGTTGGCACAGAGCAGGAGGGACATTCTGTCTGAGATCATGGTTAGCACAGAGCAGGAGTGACAGTCTGACTGCGACTGTGGTTGGCACAGAATGGGATGAAAAGTCTGCCTGAGACTGTGCTTGGCACAGAGACAGAGGGACAGTCCATCTGAGATCATGGTTGGCACAGGGCAGGAGGGACAGTCTGACTGAGACTGTGGTTGGCACAGAATGGGATAGACAGTCCGTTTCAGACTGTGGTTGGCACAGAGCTGTAGGGACAGTCCATCTGAGACTTTGGTTGGCACAAAGCGGGAGGGACCCGCCGTCTGAGATTGTGATTGGCACAGAGCAGGAGTGACAGTCCCTCTGAGACTGTGGTTGGCACAGAATGGGATAGACAGTCCGTTTCAGACTGTGGTTGGCACAGAGCTGTAGGGACAGCCCATCTGAGACTGTGGTTGGCACAGTGCGTGAGGGACAGTCTGTCTGAGACTGTGGTTGGCACAGAGTGGGAGGGACAGTCTGTCTCAGACTGTAGTTGGCAAACAGCGGGAGGGACAGTCTGTCTGAGACTGTGGTTGGCTCAGATAGGGAGGGGCAGTCTGTCTGAGACTTTAGTTGTCACAGAGCGGGAGGGACAGTCTGTCTGAGACTATGGTTGGCGCAGAGCGGGAGGGACAGTCTGACTGAGAATGTGGTTGGCATAGAATGGGTTAGACAGTCAGTCTGAGACTGTGGTTTGCACAGAGCAGGAAGGACAATCTGTCCAAGACTTTGGATGGCACAAAGCAGGAGGGACAGTGCGTCTGAGACTGTGGTTGGCACAGAATTGGATAGACAGTCTGTCATAGACTGTGCTTGGCACAGAGTGGGAGGGACAGTCTGTCTGAGACTGTGGTTGGCAAGAGCGGGAGGGACAGTCTGTCTGAGACTGTGGTTGGCACGGAGTGGGAGGGACAGTCTGTCTGAAACTGTGGTTGGCACAGAGCGTGAGGGACAGTCCGTCTGAGTCTGTGGTTGGCACAGAGCGGGACGGACAATCTTTCTGAGACTGTGGTTGGCACAGAGCAGGAGGGACAGTCTGACTTAGACTGTGGTTGGCATAGAATGGGTTAGACAGTCTGTTTGAGACAGTGCTTGGCAGAGAGCAGGAGGGGCAATCTGTCTGCAAATGCGGTTGGCACAGAATGGGATGAACAGTCTCTCTGAGACTGTGGTTGGCACAGTGTGGGAGGGACAGTCTGTCAGAGACTGTGGTTGGCACAGAGTGGGAGGGACAGTCTTTCTGAGACTGTGGTTGGCACAGAGCGGGAGGGACAGTCTGTCTGAGACTGGTTGGCACAGTGCGGGAGGGACAGTCTGTCTGGGATTGCGGTTGGCACAGAGCAGGAGGGACAGTCTGACTGAGACTGTGGTTGGCACAGAATAGGATAGACAGTCTGTTGGAGACTGTGATTGGCACAGAGTGGGAAGGACAGTCTGTCTGAGACTGTGGTTAGCACAGAATGGGATAGGCATTCTGTCTGAGACTGTGGTTGGCACTGACCAGGAGGAAGTGTTTGTCTGAGACTGTAGTTGACACAGAGTGGGAGCGACAGTCTGTCTGAGACTGTGTTTGGCACAGAGTGGGAGGGACAGTCTGTCTGAGACTGTGGATGGCACAGAATAGGATGAAAAGTCTATCTGAGACGGTGGTTGGCACAGAGCAGGAGGGACATTCTGTCTGAGATCATGGTTAGCACAGAGCAGGAGTGACAGTCTGACTGCGACTGTGGTTGGCACAGAATGGGATGAAAAGTCTGCCTGAGACTGTGGTTGGCACAGAGACAGAGGGACAGTCCATCTGAGATCATGGTTGGCACAGGGCAGGAGGGACAGTCTGACTGAGACTGTGGTTGGCACAGAATGGGATAGACAGTCCGTTTCAGACTGTGGTTGGCACAGAGCTGTAGGGACAGTCCATCTGAGACTTTGGTTGGCACAAAGCGGGAGGGACACGCCGTCTGAGATTGTGATTGGCACAGAGCGGGAGTGACAGTCCCTCTGAGACTGTGGTTGGCACAGAATGGGATAGACAGTCCGTTTCAGACTGTGGTTGGCACAGAGCTGTAGGGACAGCCCATCTGAGACTGTGGTTGGCACAGTGCGTGAGGGACAGTCTGTCTGAGACTGTGGTTGGCACAGAGTGGGAGGGACAGTCTGTCTCAGACTGTAGTTGGCACAGAGCAGGAGGGACAGTCTGTCTGAGACTATGGTTGGCGCAGAGCGGGAGGGACAGTCTGACTGAGAATGTGGTTGGCATAGAATGGGTTAGACAGTCTGTTTAAGCCAGTGGTTGGCACAGAGTGGGAGGGACAGTCTGTCTGAGACTGTGGTTGGCACAGTATGGGATGAACAGTATCTCTGAGACTGTAGTTGGCACAGAGTGGCAGGGAAACTCTGTCTGAGACTGTGGTTGGCACAGAGAGGGAGGGACAGTCTGTCTGAGACTTTGGGTGGCACAGAGAGGGAGTGACAGTCTGTCTGAGACTTTGGTTGGCACAGAGCGGGAGGGACAGTCTGTCTGAGACTGTGGTTGGCACAGAGCGGGAGGAACAGTCCGACTGAGACTGTCTATGGCACAGAATGGGATAGACAGTCTGTTGGAGACTGTGATTGGCACAGAGCAGGAGTGACAGTCTGTCAGAGACTTTGGTTAGCACAGAGCCGGAGGGACAGTCCATCTGAGACTGTGGTTGGCACCGAGCGGGAGGGAAAGTCCATCTTAGACTGTGGTTGGCACAGAATGGGAGAGACAGTCTGTCTGAGACTGTTGTTGGCACACAGCAGGAAGGCCATTCTGTCCAAGACTTTGTCTGGCACATAGCAGCAGGGATAGTCTGTCTGAGACTGTGGATGGCACAGAATGTAATAGACCGTCTGTCTGAGACTGTGGTTGGCACAGAGCAGGAGTGACAGTTTGTCTGAGATGGTAGTTGCCACATAGCGGGAGGGACAGTCTGACTGAGACTGGTTGGCACAGAGCAGGAGTGATAGTCTTACTGAGACTGTGGTTAGCACAGAATGGGATAGGCAGTCTGTTTGAGACTTTGGCTGGCACAGAGCGCGAGGGAAAGTCTGTCAGAGACCATGGTTTGCACAGAGAGGGAGGGACATTCCGTCGGAGACTGTGGTTCGCACAGTTCGGGAAGGACATCCTGCCTGAGACTGTGGTTTGCACAGAGTGGGAGGGACATTCTGCCTGATATTGTGGTTGGCACAGAGCGGGAGTGACCATCTGTCTGAGACTGGTTGGCATAGAATGGGATAGACAGTCTGTCTGAGACTGTGCTTGGCACAGAGTGGGAGGGACCGTCTGTCTGAGACTGTGGTTGGCACGGAGTGGGAGTTACAGTCCCTCTGAGACTATGGTTTGCGCAGAGCATGAGGGACAGTCTGTCTGAGACTGTGGTTCGCAGACAGCGGGACGGACAGTCTGTCTGTGATTGCAGTTGGCACAGAGCAGGAGGGACCATCTGTCTGAGACTGTGGTTGGCACAGAATGGGATAAACAGTCTGTCCAACACTGTGGTTGGCATAGAAAGGGTTAGACAGTCTGTTTGAGACTGTGGTTGGCAGAGAGCAGGAGGGACAGTCTGTCTGAGACTGTGGTTGGCACAGAATGGGATACACAGTCTGTTGGAGACTGTGATTGGCACAGAGCGGGTGGGACAGTCTCTCTGATACTGTGGTTGGCACAGAGCAGGAGGGAAAGTCTGTCTGAGACTGTACTTGGCACCGAGCGGGAGGGACAGTCTGTCTGAGATTGCAGTTGTCACAGAGCAGGAGGGACAGTCTGACTGAGACTGTTGTTGGCACACAGCAGGAAGGACATTCTGTCTAAGACTTTGGCTGGCACATAGCAGGAGGGACAGTCTGTCTGAGACTGTGCTTGGCACAGAGCAGGAGGGACATTCTGTCTGACACTATGGTTGGCACGGAGTGGGAGGGACAGTCCGTCAGAGACTGTGGTTTGCACAGAGCGTGAGGGACAGTCTGTCTGAGACTGTGGTTGGAACAGAGCGGGAGGGACCATCTGTCTGAGACTGGTTGGCACAGAATGGGATAGACAGTCTGTCTGAGACTGTGGTTGGCACAGAGTGGGAGGGATAGTCCGTCTGAGACTGCGGTTGGCACACAGCAGGAGGGACAATCTGTCTGAGACTGTGGTTGGCACAGAGCTGGAGGGACAGTCTGACTAACACTGTGGTTGGCAACGAATTGGTTAGGCAGTCTGTTTGAGACTGGGCTTGGCACAGAGCGGTGGGGCAGTCTGTCTGAGACTGTGGTTGGCACAGAATGTGATGAACAGTCTGTCTGAGACTGTGGTTGGCACAGAGCGGGAGGAACAGTCTGTCTGAGACTGTGGTTGGCACAGACCGGGAGGGACAGTCTGTGTGAGATGGTGGTTGGCACAGAGAGGGAGGGGCAGTCTGCCTGAGATTGCGGTAGGCAGAGTGCAGGAGGGACAGTCTGACTGAGACTGTGTTTGGCACAGAATGGGACAGACAGTCTGTCTGAGGCTGTGGTTGGCACAGAGCGGGAGGGACAGTCTGTCTGAGACAGGGTGGTACAGTGCGGGAGGGACAGTCTGTCTGAGATTGTGATTGGCACAGAGCGGGAGGGACAGTCTGAATGAGACTGTGATTGGCACAGAATGGGATAGACAGTCCGTTGAGACTGTGGTTGGCACAGAGTGGGAGGGACAATCTGTGTGAAATTGTGGTTGGCACAGGGCAGAAGGGACAGTCTGACTGAGACTGTACTTGGCACAGAGCGGGAGGGACAGTCTGTCTGAGATTGCAGTTGGCACAGAGCAGGAGGGACAGTCTGACTGAGACTGTGGTTGGCACAGAATGGGATACTCAGTCTGTTGGAGACTGTGATTGGCACAGAGCGTGAGGGACAGTCGGTCTGAGACTCTGGTTGTCACGGAGCGGGAGGGACAGTCTGTCTGAGACTGTTGTTGGCACACAGCAGGAAGGACAATCTGTCCAAAACTTTGGCGGGCACATAGCAGGAGGGACAGTCTGCCTGAGACTGTGGTTGGCACAGAATGGGATAGACAGTCTGTCTGAGACTGTGCTTGGCACAGAGCGGGAGGGACATTCTGTCTGACACTGTGGTTGGCACGGAGTGGGAGGGACAGTCCGTCTGAGACTGTGGTTTGCACAGAGCATGAGGGACAATCTGTCTGAGACTGTGGTTGGAACAGAACAGGAGGGACCATCTGTCTGAGACTGTGGTTGGCACAGAATGGGATAGACAGTCTGTCTGAGACTGTGGTTGGCACAGAATAGGAGGGATAGTTCCTCTGAGACCGTGGTTGGCACAGAGCAGGAGGGACAGTCTGACTAACACTGTGGTTGGCATAGAATTGGTTAGACAGGCTGTTGAGACTGTGCTTGGCACAGAGCGGGGGGGCAGTATGTCTGAGACTGTGGTTGGCACAGAATGTGATGAACAGTCTGTCTGAGACTGTGGTTGCCACAGAGCGTGAGGAACAGTCTGTCTGAGACTGCAGTTGACACAGAGTGGGAGGGACAGTCTGCCTGAGTCTGTGATTGGCACAGAGCGGGAGGAACAGTCTGTCTGAGACTATGGTTGGCACAGAGAGGGAGGGACAGTCTGTCTGAGATTGTGGGTTGCACAGAGTGGGAGGGACAGTCTGTCTGAGATTGCGGTTGGCACAGAGCAGGAGGGACAGTCTGACTGAGACTTTGGTTGGCACAGAATGGGATAGACAGTCTGTCTGAGACTGTGGTTGTCACAGAGCTGGAGGGACAGTCTGACTAACACTGTGGTTGGCATAGAATTGGATAGACAGGCTGTTGAGACTGTGCTTGGCACAGAGCGGTGGGCAGTCTGTCTGAGACTGTGGTTGGCACAGAATGTGAAGAACAGTCTGTCTGAGACTGTGGTTGCCACAGAGCGTGAGGAACAGTCTGTCTAAGACTGTAGTTGACACAGAGTGGGAGGGACAGTCTGCCTGAGTCTGTGATTGGCACAGAGCGGGAGGAACAGTCTGTCTGAGACTATGGTTGGCACAGAGAGGGAGGGACAGTCTGTCTGAGATTGTGGTTGGCACAGAGTGGGAGGGACAGTCTGTCTGAGATTGCGGATGGCACAGAGCAGGAGGGACCATCTGTCTGAGACTGTGGTTGGCACAGAATGGGATAAACAGTCTGTCCAACACTGTGGTTGGCATAGAAAGGGTTAGACAGTCTGTTTGAGACTGTGGTTGGCAGAGAGCAGGAGGGACAGTCTGTCTGAGACTGTGGTTGGCACAGAATGGGATACACAGTCTGTTGGAGACTGTGATTGGCACAGAGCGGGTGGGACAGTCTCTCTGATACTGTGGTTGGCACAGAGCAGGAGGGAAAGTCTGTCTGAGACTGTACTTGGCACCGAGCGGGAGGGACAGTCTGTCTGAGATTGCAGTTGTCACAGAGCAGGAGGGACAGTCTGACTGAGACTGTTGTTGGCACACAGCAGGAAGGACATTCTGTCTAAGACTTTGGCTGGCACATAGCAGGAGGGACAGTCTGTCTGAGACTGTGCTTGGCACAGAGCAGGAGGGACATTCTGTCTGACACTATGGTTGGCACGGAGTGGGAGGGACAGTCCGTCAGAGACTGTGGTTTGCACAGAGCGTGAGGGACAGTCTGTCTGAGACTGTGGTTGGAACAGAGCGGGAGGGACCATCTGTCTGAGACTGGTTGGCACAGAATGGGATAGACAGTCTGTCTGAGACTGTGGTTGGCACAGAGTGGGAGGGATAGTCCGTCTGAGACTGCGGTTGGCACACAGCAGGAGGGACAATCTGTCTGAGACTGTGGTTGGCACAGAGCTGGAGGGACAGTCTGACTAACACTGTGGTTGGCAACGAATTGGTTAGGCAGTCTGTTTGAGACTGTGCTTGGCACAGAGCGGTGGGGCAGTCAGTCTGAGACTGTGGTTGGCACAGAATGTGATGAACAGTCTGTCTGAGACTGTGGTTGGCACAGAGCGGGAGGAACAGTCTGTCTGAGACTGTGGTTGGCACAGACCGGGAGGGACAGTCTGTCTGAGACGGTGGTTGGCACAGAGAGGTAGGGGCAGTCTGTCTGAGATTGCGGTAGGCAGAGTGCAGGAGGGACAGTCTGACTGAGACTGTGTTTGGCACAGAATGGGACAGACAGTCTGTCTGAGGCTGTGGTTGGCACAGAGCGGGAGGGACAGTCTGTCTGAGACAGGGTGGCACAGTGCGGGAGGGACAGTCTGTCTGAGATTGTGATTGGCACAGAGCGGGAGGGACAGTCTGAATGAGACTGTGATTGGCACAGAATGGGATAGACAGTCCGTTGAGACTGTGGTTGGCACAGAGTGGGAGGGACAATCTGTGTGAAATTGTGGTTGGCAGAGGGCAGAAGGGACAGTCTGACTGAGACTGTACTTGGCACAGAGCGGGAGGGACAGTCTGTCTGAGATGGCAGTTGGCACAGAGCAGGAGGGACAGTCTGACTGAGACTGTGGTTGGCACAGAATGGGATACTCAGTCTGTTGGAGACTGTGATTGGCACAGAGCATGAGGGACAGTCGGTCTGAGACTCTGGTTGTCACGGAGCGGGAGGGACAGTCTGTCTGAGACTGTTGTTGGCACACAGCAGGAAGGACAATCTGTCCAAAACTTTGGCGGGCACATAGCAGGAGGGACAGTCTGCCTGAGACTGTGGTTGGCACAGAATGGGATAGACAGTCTGTCTGAGACTGTGCTTGGCACAGAGCGGGAGGGACTTTCTGTCTGACACTGTGGTTGGCACGGAGTGGGAGGGACAGTCCGTCTGAGACTGTGGTTTGCACAGAGCATGAGGGACAATCTGTCTGAGACTGTGGTTGGAACAGAACAGGAGGGACCATCTGTCTGAGACTGTGGTTGGCACAGAATGGGATAGACAGTCTGTCTGAGACTGTGGTTGGCACAGAATAGGAGGGATAGTTCCTCTGAGACCGTGGTTGGCACAGAGCAGGAGGGACAGTCTGACTAACACTGTGGTTGGCATAGAATTGGTTAGACAGGCTGTTGAGACTGTGCTTGGCACAGAGCGGGGGGGCAGTCTGTCTGAGACTGTGGTTGGCACAGAATGTGATGAACAGTCTGTCTGAGACTGTGGTTGCCACAGAGCGTGAGGAACAGTCTGTCTGAGACTGTAGTTGACACAGAGTGGGAGGGACAGTCTGCCTGAGTCTGTGATTGGCACAGAGCGGGAGGAACAGTCTGTCTGAGACTATGGTTGGCACAGAGAGGGAGGGACAGTCTGTCTGAGATTGTGGTTTGCACAGAGTGGGAGGGACAGTCTGTCTGAGATTGCGGTTGGCACAGAGGAGGAGGGACAGTCTGACTGAGACTTTGGTTGGCACAGAATGGGATAGACAGTCTGTCTGAGACTGTGGTTGTCACAGAGCTGGAGGGACAGTCTGACTAACACTGTGGTTGGCATAGAATTGGATAGACAGGCTGTTGAGACTGTGCTTGGCACAGAGCGGGGGGCAGTCTGTCTGAGACTGTGGTTGGCACAGAATGTGAAGAACAGTCTGTCTGAGACTGTGGTTGCCACAGAGCGTGAGGAACAGTCTGTCTAAGACTGTAGTTGACACAGAGTGGGAGGGACAGTCTGCCTGAGTCTGTGATTGGCACAGAGCGGGAGGAACAGTCTGTCTGAGACTATGGTTGGCACAGAGAGGGAGGGACAGTCTGTCTGAGATTGTGGTTGGCACAGAGCGGGAGGGACAGTCCGTCTGAGTATGTGGTTGGCACAGAGCGGGAGAGACAGTCAGTCTGAGACTGTTGTTGGCACACAGCAGGAAGGACAATCTGTCCAAGACTTTGGATGGCACAAGGCAGGAGGGACAGTGCGTCTGAGACTGTGGTTGGCACAGAATTGGATAGACAGTCTGTCATAGGCTGTGCTTGGCACAGAGTGGGAGGGACAGTCTGTCTGAGACTGTGGTTGGCACAGAGCGGGAGGGACAGTCTGTCTGAGACTGTGGTTGGCACGGAGTAGGAGGGACAGTCTGTCTGAAACTGTGGTTGGCACAGAGCGTGAGGGACAGTCCGTCTGAGTCTGTGGTTGGCACAGAGCGGGACGGACAATCTTTCTGAGACTGTGGTTGGCACAGAGCAGGAGGGACAGTCTGACTTAGACTGTGGTTGGCATAAAATGGGTTAGACAGTCTGTCTGAGACTGTGGTTGGCACAGAATAGGAGGGATAGTTCCTCTGAGACCGTGGTTGGCACAGAGCAGGAGGGACAGTCTGAATAACAATGTGGTTGGCATAGAATTGGTTAGACAGGCTGTTGAGACTGTGCTTGGCACAGAGCGGGGAGGCAGTCTGTCTGAGACTGTGGTTGGCACAGAATGTGATGAACAGTCTGTCTGAGACTGTGGTTGCCACAGAGCGTGAGGAACAGTCTGTCTGAGACTGTAGTTGACACAGAGTGGGAGGGACAGTCTGCCTGAGTCTGTGATTGGCACAGAGCGGGAGGAACAGTCTGTCTGAGACTATGGTTGGAACAGAGAGGGAGGGACAGTCTGTCTGAGATTGTGGTTGGCACAGAGCAGGAGGGACAGTCTGACTGAGATTTTGGTTGGCACAGAATGGGATAGACAGTCTGTCTGAGACTGTGGTTGTCACAGAGCTGGAGGGACAGTCTGACTAACACTGTGGTTGGCATAGAATTGGTTAGACAGGCTGTTGAGACTGTGCTTGGCACAGAGCGGGGGGCAGTCTGTCTGAGACTGTGGTTGGCACAGAATGTGATGAACAGTCTGTCTGAGACTGTGGTTGGCACAGAGCGGGAGGAACAGTCTGTCTGAGACTGTGGTTGGCACAGACCGGGAGGGACAGTCTGTCTGAGACGGTGGTTGGCACAGAGATGGAGGGGCAGTCTGTCTGAGATTGCGGTAGGCAGAGTGCAGGAGGGACAGTCTGACTGAGACGGTGTTTGGCACAGAATGGGACAGACAGTCTGTCTGAGGCTGTGGTTGGCACAGAGCGGGAGGGACAGTCTGTCTGAGACAGGGTGGTACAGTGCGGGAGGGACAGTCTGTCTGAGATTGTGATTGGCACAGAGCGGGAGGGACAGTCTGAATGAGACTGTGATTGGCACAGAATGGGATAGACAGTCCGTTGAGACTGTGGTTGGCACAGAGTGGGAGGGACAATCTGTGTGAAATTGTGGTTGGCAGAGGGCAGAAGGGACAGTCTGACTGAGACTGTACTTGGCACAGAGCGGGAGGGACAGTCTGTCTGAGATTGCAGTTGGCACAGAGCAGGAGGGACAGTCTGACTGAGACTGTGGTTGGCACAGAATGGGATACTCAGTCTGTTGGAGACTGTGATTGGCACAGAGCGTGAGGGACAGTCGGTCTGAGACTGTGGTTGGCACAGAATGTGATGAACAGTCTGTCTGAGACTGTGGTTGTCACAGAGCTCGAGGGACAGTCTGACTAACACTGTGGTTGGCATAGAATTGGTTAGACAGGCTGTTGAGACTGTGCTTGGCACAGAGCGGGGGGCAGTCTGTCTGAGACTGTGGTTGGCACAGAATGTGATGAACAGTCTGTCTGAGACTGTGGTTGCCACAGAGCGTGAGGAACAGTCTGTCTAAGACTGTTGTTGACACAGAGTGGGAGGGACAGTCTGCCTGAGTCTGTGATTGGCACAGAGCGGGAGGAACAGTCTGTCTGAGACTATGGTTGACACAGAGAGGGAGGGACAGTCTGTCTGAGATTGTGGTTGGCACAGAGTGGGAGGGACAGTCTGTCTGAGATTGCGGTTGGCACAGAGCAGGAGGGACAGTCTGACTGAGACTTTGGTTGGCACAGAATGGGATAGACAGTCTGTCTGAGACTGTGATTGGCACAGAGCAGGAGGGACAATCTGCCTGAGACTGTGGTTGGCACAGAGCGGGAGGGACAGTCCGTCTGAGACTGTTGTTGGCACACAGCAGGAAGGACAATCTGTCCAAGACTTTGGATGGCACAAGGCAGGAGGGACAGTCCGTCTGAGACTGTGGTTGGCACAGAATTGGATAGACAGTCTGTCATAGACTGTGCTTGGCACAGAGTGGGAGGGACAGTCTGTCTGAGACTGTGGTTGGCACAGAGCGGGAGGGACAGTCTGTCTGAAACTGTGGTTGGCACAGAGCGTGAGGGACAGTCCGTCTGAGTCTGTGGTTGGCACAGAGCGGGACGGACAATCTGTCTGAGACTGTGGTTGGCACAGAGCGGGAGGGACAGTCTGTCTGAGACTGTGGTTGGCACGGAGTGGGAGGGACAGTCTGTCTGAAACTGTGGTTGGCACAGAGCGTGAGGGACAGTCCGTCTGAGTCTGTGGTTGGCACAGAGCGGGACGGACAATCTGTCTGAGACTGTGGTTGGCACAGAGCAGGAGGGACAGTCTGACTTAGACTGTGGTTGGCATAGAATGGGTTAGACAGTCTGTTTGAGACAGTGCTTGGCAGAGAGCAGGAGGGGCAATCTGTCTGCGAATGCAGTTGGCACAGAATGGGATGAACAGTCTCTCTGAGACTGTGGGTGGCACAGTGTGGGAGGGACAGTCTGTCAGAGACTGTGGTTGGCACAGAGTGGGAGGGACAATCTTTCTGAGACTGTGGTTGGCACAGAGCGGGAGGGACAGTCTGTCTGAGACTGGTTGGCACAGTGCGGGAGGGACAGTCTGTCTGGGATTGCGGTTGGCACAGAGCAGGAGGGACAGTCTGACTGAGACTGTGGTTGGCACAGAATAGGATAGACAGTCTGTTGGAGACTGTGATTGGCACAGAGCGGGAGGGACAGTCTGTCTGAGACTGTGGTTGGCACAGAATGGGATAGGCATTCTGTCTGAGACTGTGGTTGGCACTGACCAGGAGGAAGTGTTTGTCTGAGACTGTAGTTGACACAGAGTGGGAGCGACAGTCTGTCTGAGACTGTGATTGGCACAGAGTGGGAGGGACAGTCTGTCTGAGACTGTGGATGGCACAGAATAGGATGAAAAGTCTATCTGAGACGGTGGTTGGCACAGAGCAGGAGGGACATTCTGTCTGAGATCATGGTTAGCACAGAGCAGGAGTGACAGTCTGACTGCGACTGTGGTTGGCACAGAATGGGATGAAAAGTCTGCCTGAGACTGTGGTTGGCACAGAGACGGAGGGACAGTCCATCTGAGATCATGGTTGGCAGAGGGCAGGAGGGACAGTCTGACCGAGACTGTGGTTGGCACAGAATGGGATAGACAGTCCGTTTCAGACTGTGGTTGGCACAGAGCCGTAGGGACAGTCCATCTGAGACTTTGGTTGGCACAAAGCGGGAGGGACACGCCGTCTGAGGTTGTGATTGTCACAGAGCGGGAGTGACAGTCCCTCTGAGACTGTGGTTGGCACAGAATGGGATAGACAGTCCGTTTCAGACTGTGGTTGGCACAGAGCTGTAGGGACAGTCCATCTGAGACTGTTGTTGGCACAGTGCGTGAGGGACAGTCTGTCTGAGACTGTGGTTGGCACAGAGTGGGAGGGACAGTCTGTCTTAGACTGTAGTTGGCACAGAGCTGGAGGGACAGTCTGTCTGAGACTATGGTTGGCGCAGAGCGGGAGGGACAGTCTGACTGAGAATGTGGTTGGCATAGAATTGGTTAGACAGTCTGTTTGAGACAGTGGTTGGCACAGAGTTGGAGGGACAGTCTGTCTGAGACTGTGGTTTGCACAGTATGGGATGAACAGTATCTCTGAGACTGTAGTTGGCACAGAGCAGCATGGAAACTCTGTCTGAGACTGTGGTTGGCACAGAGAGGGAGGGACAGTCTGTCTGAGACTTTGGTTGGCACAGAGAGGGAGGGACAGTCTGTCTGAGACTTTGGTTGGCACAGAGCGGGAGGGACAGTCTGTCTGAGACTGTGGTTGGCACAGAGCGGGAGGAACAGTCCGACTGAGACTGTCTATGGCACAGAATGGGATAGACAGTCTGTTGGAGACTGTGATTGGCACAGAGCAGGAGTGACAGTCTGTCAGAGACTTTGGTTAGCACAGAGTCGGAGGGACAGTCCATCTGAGACTGTGGTTGGCACCGAGCGGGAGGGAAAGTCCGTCTTAGACTGTGGTTGGCACACAATGGGAGAGACAGTCTGTCTGAGACTGTTGTTGGCACACAGCAGGAAGGCCATTCTGTCCAAGACTTTGTCTGGCACATAGCAGCAGGGATAGTCTGTCTGAGACTGTGGATGGCACAGAATGTAATAGACCGTCTGTCTGAGACTGTGGTTGGCACAGAGCAGGAGTGACAGTTTGTCTGAGATGGTAGTTGCCACATAGCGGGAGGGACAGTCTGACTGAGACTGGTTGGCACAGAGCAGGAGTGATAGTCTTACTGAGACTGTGGTTGGCACAGAATGGGATAGGCAGTCTGTTTGAGACTTTGGCTGGCACAGAGTGGGAGGGGCAGTCCGTCTGAGACTGTGGCTGGCACAGAGCGCGAGGGAAAGTCTGTCTAAGACCATGGTTTGCACAGAGAGGGAGGGACATTCCGTCGGAGACTGTGGTTCGCGCAGAGCGGGAGGGACATCCTGCCTGAGACTGTGGTTTGCACAGAGTGGGAGGGACATCCTGCCTGAGACTGTGGTTGGCACAGAGCGGGAGTGACCATCTGTCTGAGACTGGTTGGCATAGAATGGGATAGACAGTCTGTCTGAGACTGTGCTTGGCACAGAGAGGGAGGGACCGTCTCTCTGAGACTGTGGTTGGCACGGAGTGGGAGTTACAGTCCCTCTGAGACTATGGTTTGCGCAGAGCATGAGGGACAGTCTGTCTGAGACTGTGGTTCGCAGACAGCGGGACGGACAGTCTGTCTGTGATTGCAGTTGGCACAGAGCAGGAGGGACCGTCTGTCTGAGACTGTGGTTGGCACAGAATGGGATAAACAGTCTGTCCAACACTGTGGTTGGCATAGAAAGGGTTAGACAGTCTGTTTGAGACTGTGGTTGGCAGAGAGCAGGAGGGACAGTCTGTCTGAGACTGTGGTTGGCACAGAATGGGATACACAGTCTGTTGGAGACTGTGATTGGCACAGAGCGGGTGGGACAGTCTCTCTGATACTGTGGTTGGCGCAGAGCGGGACGGAAAGTCTGTCTGAGACTGTACTTGGCACCGAGCGGGAGGGACAGTCTGTCTGAGATTGCAGTTGTCACAGAGCAGGAGGGACATTCTGACTGAGACTGTTGTTGGCACACAGCAGGAAGGACATTCTGTCCAAGACTTTGGCTGGCACATAGCAGGAGGGACAGTCTGTCTGAGACTGTGCTTGGCACAGAGCAGGAGGGACATTCTGTCTGACACTATGGTTGGCACGGAGTGGGAGGGACAGTCTGTCTGAGACTGTGGTTGGAACAGAGCGGGAGGGACCATCTGTCTGAGACTGGTTGGCACAGAATGGGATAGACAGTCTGTCTGAGACTGTGGTTGGCACAGAGTGGGAGGGATAGTCCGTCTGAGACTGCGGTTGGCACACAGCAGGAGGGACAATCTGTCTGAGACTGTGGTTGGCACAGAGCGTGAGGAACAGTCTGTCTAAGACTGTTGTTGACACAGAGTGGGAGGGACAGTCTGCCTGAGTCTGTGATTGGCACAGAGCGGGAGGAACAGTCTGTCTGAGACTATGGTTGGCACAGAGAGGGAGGGACAGTCTGTCTGAGATTGTGGTTGGCACAGAGTGGGAGGGACAGTCTGTCTGAGATTGCGGTTGGCACAGAGCAGGAGGGACAGTCTGACTGAGACTTTGGTTGGCACAGAATGGGATAGACAGTCTGTTGTAGACTGTGATTGGCACAGAGCAGGAGGGACAATCTATCTGAGACTGTGGTTGGCACAGAGCGGGAGGGACAGTCCGTCTGAGTATGTGGTTGGCACAGAGCGGGAGAGACAGTCAGTCTGAGACTGTTGTTGGCACACAGCAGGAAGGACAATCTGTCCAAGACTTTGGATGGCACAAGGCAGGAGGGACAGTACGTCTGAGACTGTGGTTGGCACAGAATTGGATAGACAGTCTGTCATAGACTGTGCTTGGCACAGAGTGGGAGGGACAGTCTGTCTGAGACTGTGGTTGGCACGGAGTGGGAGGGACAGTCTGTCTGAAACTGTGGTTGGCACAGAGCGTGAGGGACAGTCCGTCTGAGTCTGTGGTTGGCACAGAGCGGGACGGACAATCTGTCTGAGACTGTGGTTGGCACAGAGCAGGAGGGACAGTCTGACTTAGACTGTGGTTGGCATAGAATGGGTTAGACAGTCTGTTTGAGACAGTGCTTGGCAGAGAGCAGGAGGGGCAATCTGTCTGCGAATGCGGTTGGCACAGAATGGGATGAACAGTCTCTCTGAGACTGTGGGTGGCACAGTGTGGGAGGGACAGTCTGTCAGAGACTGTGGTTGGCACAGAGTGGGAGGGACAGTCTTTCTGAGACTGTGGTTGGCACAGAGCGGGAGGGACAGTCTGTCTGAGACTGGTTGGCACAGTGCGGGAGGGACAGTCTGTCTGGGATTGCGGTTGGCACAGAGCAGGAGGGACAGTCTGACTGAGACTGTGGTTGGCACAGAATAGGATAGACAGTCTGTTGGAGACTGTGATTGGCACAGAGCGGGAGGGACAGTCTGTCTGAGACTGTGGTTGGCACAGAATGGGATAGGCATTCTGTCTGAGACTGTGGTTGGCACTGACCAGGAGGAAGTGTTTGTCTGAGACTGTAGTTGACACAGAGTGGGAGCGACAGTCTGTCTGAGACTGTGATTGGCACAGAGTGGGAGGGACAGTCTGTCTGAGACTGTGGATGGCACAGAATAGGATGAAAAGTCTATCTGAGACGGTGGTTGGCACAGAGCAGGAGGGACATTCTGTCTGAGATCATGGTTAGCACAGAGCAGGAGTGACAGTCTGACTGCGACTGTGGTTGGCACAGAATGGGATGAAAAGTCTGCCTGAGACTGTGGTTGGCACAGAGACGGAGGGACAGTCCATCTGAGATCATGGTTGGCGCAGGGCAGGAGGGACAGTCTGACCGAGACTGTGGTTGGCACAGAATGGGATAGACAGTCCGTTTCAGACTGTGGTTGGCACAGAGCCGTAGGGACAGTCCATCTGAGACTTTGGTTGGCACAAAGCGGGAGGGACACGCCGTCTGAGGTTGTGATTGGCACAGAGCGGGAGTGACAGTCCCTCTGAGACTGTGGTTGGCACAGAATGGGATAGACAGTCCGTTTCAGACTGTGGTTGGCACAGAGCTGTAGGGACAGTCCATCTGAGACTGTGGTTGGCACAGTGCGTGAGGGACAGTCTGTCTGAGACTGTGGTTGGCACAGAGTGGGAGGGACAGTCTGTCTTAGACTGTAGTTGGCACAGAGCTGGAGGGACAGTCTGTCTGAGACTATGGTTGGCGCAGAGCGGGAGGGACAGTCTGACTGAGAATGTGGTTGGCATAGAATTGGTTAGACAGTCTGTTTGAGACAGTGGTTGGCACAGAGTTGGAGGGACAGTCTGTCTGAGACTGTGGTTTGCACAGTATGGGATGAACAGTATCTCTGAGACTGTAGTTGGCACAGAGCAGCATGGAAACTCTGTCTGAGACTGTGGTTGGCACAGAGAGGGAGGGACAGTCTGTCTGAGACTTTGGTTGGCACAGAGAGGGAGGGACAGTCTGTCTGAGACTTTGGTTGGCACAGAGCGGGAGGGACAGTCTGTCTGAGACTGTGGTTGGCACAGAGCGGGAGGAACAGTCCGACTGAGACTGTCTATGGCACAGAATGGGATAGACAGTCTGTTGGAGACTGTGATTGGCACAGAGCAGGAGTGACAGTCTGTCAGAGACTTTGGTTAGCACAGAGTCGGAGGGACAGTCCATCTGAGACTGTGGTTGGCACCGAGCGGGAGGGAAAGTCCGTCTTAGACTGTGGTTGGCACACAATGGGAGAGACAGTCTGTCTGAGACTGTTGTTGGCACACAGCAGGAAGGCCATTCTGTCCAAGACTTTGTCTGGCACATAGCAGCAGGGATAGTCTGTCTGAGACTGTGGATGGCACAGAATGTAATAGACCGTCTGTCTGAGACTGTGGTTGGCACAGAGCAGGAGTGACAGTTTGTCTGAGATGGTAGTTGCCACATAGCGGGAGGGACAGTCTGACTGAGACTGGTTGGCACAGAGCAGGAGTGATAGTCTTACTGAGACTGTGGTTGGCACAGAATGGGATAGGCAGTCTGTTTGAGACTTTGGCTGGCACAGAGTGGGAGGGGCAGTCCGTCTGAGACTGTGGCTGGCACAGAGCGCGAGGGAAAGTCTGTCTGAGACCATGGTTTGCACAGAGAGGGAGGGACATTCCGTCGGAGACTGTGGTTCGCGCAGAGCGGGAGGGACATCCTGCCTGAGACTGTGGTTTGCACAGAGTGGGAGGGACATCCTGCCTGAGACTGTGGTTGGCACAGAGCGGGAGTGACCATCTGTCTGAGACTGGTTGGCATAGAATGGGATAGACAGTCTGTCTGAGACTGTGCTTGGCACAGAGAGGGAGGGACCGTCTCTCTGAGACTGTGGTTGGCACGGAGTGGGAGTTACAGTCCCTCTGAGACTATGGTTTGCGCAGAGCATGAGGGACAGTCTGTCTGAGACTGTGGTTCGCAGACAGCGGGACGGACAGTCTGTCTGTGATTGCAGTTGGCACAGAGCAGGAGGGACCGTCTGTCTGAGACTGTGGTTGGCACAGAATGGGATAAACAGTCTGTCCAACACTGTGGTTGGCATAGAAAGGGTTAGACAGTCTGTTTGAGACTGTGGTTGGCAGAGAGCAGGAGGGACAGTCTGTCTGAGACTGTGGTTGGCACAGAATGGGATAGACAGTCTGTTTTAGACTGTGATTGGCACAGAGCAGGAGGGACAATCTGTCTGAGACTGTGGTTGGCACAGAGTGGGAGGGATAGTCCGTCTGAGACTGCGGTTGGCACACAGCAGGAGGGACAATCTGTCTGAGACTGTGGTTGGCACAGAGCTGGAGGGACAGTCTGACTAACACTGTGGTTGGCAACGAATTGGTTAGGCAGTCTGTCTGAGACTGTGGTTGGCACAGAATGTGATGAACAGTCTGTCTGAGACTGTGGTTGGCACAGACCGGGAGGGACAGTCTGTCTGAGACGGTGGTTGGCACAGAGAGGGAGGGGCAGTCTGTCTGAGATTGCGGTAGGCAGAGTGCAGGAGGGACAGTCTGACTGAGACTGTGTTTGGCACAGAATGGGACAGACAGTCTGTCTGAGGCTGTGGTTGGCACAGAGCGGGAGGGACAGTCTGTCTGAGACAGGGTGGCACAGTGCGGGAGGGACAGTCTGTCTGAGATTGTGATTGGCACAGAGCGGGAGGGACAGTCTGAATGAGACTGTGATTGGCACAGAATGGGATAGACAGTCCGTTGAGACTGTGGTTGGCACAGAGTGGGAGGGACAATCTGTATGGAATTGTGGTTGGCACAGGGCAGAAGGGACAGTCTGACTGAGACTGTACTTGGCACAGAGCGGGAGGGACAGTCTGTCTGAGATTGCAGTTGGCACAGAGCAGGAGGGACAGTCTGACTGAGACTGTGGTTGGCACAGAATGGGATACTCAGTCTGTTGGAGACTGTGATTGGCACAGAGCGTGAGGGACAGTCGGTCTGAGACTGTGGTTGGCACAGAATGTGATGAACAGTCTGTCTGAGACTGTGGTTGTCACAGAGCTGGAGGGACAGTCTGACTAACACTGTGGTTGGCATAGAATTGGTTAGACAGGCTGTTGAGACTGTGCTTGGCACAGAGCGGGGGGCAGTCTGTCTGAGACTGTGGTTGGCACAGAATGTGATGAACAGTCTGTCTGAGACTGTGGTTGCCACAGAGCGTGAGGAACAGTCTGTCTGAGACTGTAGTTGACACAGAGTGGGAGGGACAGTCTGCCTGAGACTGTGGTTGGCACGGAGTGGGAGGGACAGTCTGTCTGAAACTGTGGTTGGCACAGAGCGTGAGGGACAGTCCGTCTGAGTCTGTGGTTGGCACAGAGCGGGACGGACAATCTGTCTGAGACTGTGGTTGGCACAGAGCAGGAGGGACAGTCTGACTTAGACTGTGGTTGGCATAGAATGGGTTAGACAGTCTGTTTGAGACAGTGCTTGGCAGAGAGCAGGAGGGGCAATCTGTCTGCGAATGCAGTTGGCACAGAATGGGATGAACAGTCTCTCTGAGACTGTGGGTGGCACAGTGTGGGAGGGACAGTCTGTCAGAGACTGTGGTTGGCACAGAGTGGGAGGGACAGTCTTTCTGAGACTGTGGTTGGCACAGAGCGGGAGGGACAGTCTGTCTGAGACTGGTTGGCACAGTGCGGGAGGGACAGTCTGTCTGGGATTGCGGTTGGCACAGAGCAGGAGGGACAGTCTGACTGAGACTGTGGTTGGCACAGAATAGGATAGACAGTCTGTTGGAGACTGTGATTGGCACAGAGCGGGAGGGACAGTCTGTCTGAGACTGTGGTTGGCACAGAATGGGATAGGCATTCTGTCTGAGACTGTGGTTGGCACTGACCAGGAGGAAGTGTTTGTCTGAGACTGTAGTTGACACAGAGTGGGAGCGACAGTCTGTCTGAGACTGTGATTGGCACAGAGTGGGAGGGACAGTCTGTCTGAGACTGTGGATGGCACAGAATAGGATGAAAAGTCTATCTGAGACGGTGGTTGGCACAGAGCAGGAGGGACATTCTGTCTGAGATCATGGTTAGCACAGAGCAGGAGTGACAGTCTGACTGCGACTGTGGTTGGCACAGAATGGGATGAAAAGTCTGCCTGAGACTGTGGTTGGCACAGAGACGGAGGGACAGTCCATCTGAGATCGTGGTTGGCACAGGGCAGGAGGGACAGTCTGACCGAGACTGTGGTTGGCACAGAATGGGATAGACAGTCCGTTTCAGACTGTGGTTGGCACAGAGCCGTAGGGACAGTCCATCTGAGACTTTGGTTGGCACAAAGCGGGAGGGACACGCCGACTGAGATTGTGATTGGCACAGAGCGGGAGTGACAGTCCCTCTGAGACTGTGGTTGGCACAGAATGGGATAGACAGTCCGTTTCAGACTGTGGTTGGCACAGAGCTGTAGGGACAGTCCATCTGAGACTGTGGTTGGCACAGTGCGTGAGGGACAGTCTGTCTGAGACTGTGGTTGGCACAGAGTGGGAGGGACAGTCTGTCTTAGACTGTAGTTGGCACAGAGCTGGAGGGACAGTCTGTCTGAGACTATGGTTGGCGCAGAGCGGGAGGGACAGTCTGACTGAGAATGTGGTTGGCATAGAATTGGTTAGACAGTCTGTTTGAGACAGTGGTTGGCACAGAGTTGGAGGGACAGACTGTCTGAGACTGTGGTTTGCACAGTATGGGATGAACAGTATCTCTGAGACTGTAGTTGGCACAGAGCAGCATGGAAACTCTGTCTGAGACTGTGGTTGGCACAGAGAGGGAGGGACAGTCTGTCTGAGACTTTGGTTGGCACAGAGAGGGAGGGACAGTCTGTCTGAGACTTTGGTTGGCACAGAGCGGGAGGGACAGTCTGTCTGAGACTGTGGTTGGCACAGAGCGGGAGGAACAGTCCGACTGAGACTGTCTATGGCACAGAATGGGATAGACAGTCTGTTGGAGACTGTGATTGGCACAGAGCAGGAGTGACAGTCTGTCAGAGACTTTGGTTAGCACAGAGTCGGAGGGACAGTCCATCTGAGACTGTGGTTGGCACCGAGCGGGAGGGAAAGTCCGTCTTAGACTGTGGTTGGCACACAATGGGAGAGACAGTCTGTCTGAGACTGTTGTTGGCACACAGCAGGAAGGCCATTCTGTCCAAGACTTTGTCTGGCACATAGCAGCAGGGATAGTCTGTCTGAGACTGTGGATGGCACAGAATGTAATAGACCGTCTGTCTGAGACTGTGGTTGGCACAGAGCAGGAGTGACAGTTTGTCTGAGATGGTAGTTGCCACATAGCGGGAGGGACAGTCTGACTGAGACTGGTTGGCACAGAGCAGGAGTGATAGTCTTACTGAGACTGTGGTTGGCACAGAATGGGATAGGCAGTCTGTTTGAGACTTTGGCTGGCACAGAGTGGGAGGGGCAGTCCGTCTGAGACTGTGGCTGGCACAGAGCGCGAGGGAAAGTCTGTCTGAGACCATGGTTTGCACAGAGAGGGAGGGACATTCCGTCGGAGACTGTGGTTCGCGCAGAGCGGGAGGGACATCCTGCCTGAGACTGTGGTTTGCACAGAGTGGGAGGGACATCCTGCCTGAGACTGTGGTTGGCACAGAGCGGGAGTGACCATCTGTCTGAGACTGGTTGGCATAGAATGGGATAGACAGTCTGTCTGAGACTGTGCTTGGCACAGAGAGGGAGGGACCGTCTCTCTGAGACTGTGGTTGGCACGGAGTGGGAGTTACAGTCCCTCTGAGACTATGGTTTGCGCAGAGCATGAGGGACAGTCTGTCTGAGACTGTGGTTCGCAGACAGCGGGACGGACAGTCTGTCTGTGATTGCAGTTGGCACAGAGCAGGAGGGACCGTCTGTCTGAGACTGTGGTTGGCACAGAATGGGATAAACAGTCTGTCCAACACTGTGGTTGGCATAGAAAGGGTTAGACAGTCTGTTTGAGACTGTTGTTGGCAGAGAGCAGGAGGGACAGTCTGTCTGAGACTGTGGTTGGCACAGAATGGGATACACAGTCTGTTGGAGACTGTGATTGGCACAGAGCGGGTGGGACAGTCTCTCTGATACTGTGGTTGGCGCAGAGCGGGACGGAAAGTCTGTCTGAGACTGTACTTGGCACCGAGCGGGAGGGACAGTCTGTCTGAGATTGCAGTTGTCACAGAGCACGAGGGACAGTCTGACTGAGACTGTTGTTGGCACACAGCAGGAAGGACATTCTGTCCAAGACCTTGGCTGGCACATAGCAGGAGGGACAGTCTGTCTGAGACTGTGCTTGGCACAGAGCAGGAGGGACATTCTGTCTGACACTATGGTTGGCACGGAGTGGGAGGGACAGTCCGTCAGAGACTGTGGTTTGCACAGAGCGTGAGGGACAGTCTGTCTGAGACTGTGGTTGGAACAGAGCGGGAGGGACCATCTGTCTGAGACTGGTTGGCACAGAATGGGATAGACAGTCTGTCTGAGACCGTGGTTGGCACAGAGTGGGAGGGATAGTCCGTCTGAGACTGCGGTTGGCACACAGCAGGAGGGACAATCTGTCTGAGACTGTGGTTGGCACAGAGCGTGAGGAACAGTCTGTCTAAGACTGTTGTTGACACAGAGTGGGAGGGACAGTCTGCCTGAGTCTGTGATTGGCACAGAGCGGGAGGAACAGTCTGTCTGAGACTATGGTTGGCACAGAGAGGGAGGGACAGTCTGTCTGAGATTGTGGTTGGCACAGAGTGGGAGGGACAGTCTGTCTGAGATTGCGGTTGGCACAGAGCAGGAGGGACAGTCTGACTGAGACTTTGGTTGGCACAGAATGGGATAGACAGTCTGTTGTAGACTGTGATTGGCACAGAGCAGGAGGGACAATCTGTCTGAGACTGTGGTTGGCACAGAGCGGGAGGGACAGTCCGTCTGAGTATGTGGTTGGCACAGAGCGGGAGAGACAGTCAGTCTGAGACTGTTGTTGGCACACAGCAGGAAGGACAATCTGTCCAAGATTTTGGATGGCACAAGGCAGGAGGGACAGTACGTCTGAGACTGTGGTTGGCACAGAATTGGATAGACAGTCTGTCATAGACTGTGCTTGGCACAGAGTGGGAGGGACAGTCTGTCTGAGACTGTGGTTGGCACAGAGCGGGAGGGACAGTCTGTCTGAGACTGTGGTTGGCACGGAGTGGGAGGGACAGTCTGTCTGAAACTGTGGTTGGCACAGAGCGTGAGGGACAGTCCATCTGAGTCTGTGGTTGGCACAGAGCGGGACGGACAATCTGTCTGAGACTGTGGTTGGCACAGAGCAGGAGGGACAGTCTGACTTAGACTGTGGTTGGCATAGAATGGGTTAGACAGTCTGTTTGAGACAGTGCATGGCAGAGAGCAGGAGGGGCAATCTGTCTGCGAATGCAGTTGGCACAGAATGGGATGAACAGTCTCTCTGAGACTGTGGGTGGCACAGTGTGGGAGGGACAGTCTGTCAGAGTCTGTGGTTGGCACAGAGTGGGAGGGACAGTCTTTCTGAGACTGTGGTTGGCACAGAGCGGGAGGGACAGTCTGTCTGAGACTGGTTGGCACAGTGCGGGAGGGACAGTCTGTCTGGGATTGCGGTTGGCACAGAGCAGGAGGGACAGTCTGACTGAGACTGTGGTTGGCACAGAATAGGATAGACAGTCTGTTGGAGACTGTGATTGGCACAGAGCGGGAGGGACAGTCTGTCTGAGACTGTGGTTGGCACAGAATGGGATAGGCATTCTGTCTGAGACTGTGGTTGGCACTGACCAGGAGGAAGTGTTTGTCTGAGACTGTAGTTGACACAGAGTGGGAGCGACAGTCTGTCTGAGACTGTGATTGGCACAGAGTGGGAGGGACAGTCTGTCTGAGACTGTGGATGGCACAGAATAGGATGAAAAGTCTATCTGAGACGGTGGTTGGCACAGAGCAGGAGGGACACTCTGTCTGAGATCATGGTTAGCACAGAGCAGGAGTGACAGTCTGACTGCGACTGTGGTTGGCACAGAATGGGATGAAAAGTCTGCCTGAGACTGTGGTTGGCACAGAGACGGAGGGACAGTCCATCTGAGATCGTGGTTGGCACAGGGCAGGAGGGACAGTCTGACTGAGACTGTGGTTGGCACAGAATGGGATAGACAGTCCGTTTCAGACTGTGGTTGGCACAGAGCCGTAGGGACAGTCCATCTGAGACTTTGGTTGGCACAAAGCGGGAGGGACACGCCGTCTGAGATTGTGATTGGCACAGAGCGGGAGTGACAGTCCCTCTGAGACTGTGGTTGGCACAGAATGGGATAGACAGTCCGTTTCAGACTGTGGTTGGCACAGAGCTGTAGGGACAGTCCATCTGAGACTGTGGTTGGCACAGTGCGTGAGGGACAGTCTGTCTGAGACTGTGGTTGGCACAGAGTGGGAGGGACAGTCTGTCTTAGACTGTAGTTGGCACAGAGCTGGAGGGACAGTCTGTCTGAGACTATGGTTGGCGCAGAGCGGGAGGGACAGTCTGACTGAGAATGTGGTTGGCATAGAATTGGTTAGACAGTCTGTTTGAGACAGTGGTTGGCACAGAGTTGGAGGGACAGTCTGTCTGAGACTGTGGTTTGCACAGTATGGGATGAACAGTATCTCTGAGACTGTAGTTGGCACAGAGCAGCATGGAAACTCTGTCTGAGACTGTGGTTGGCACAGAGAGGGAGGGACAGTCTGTCTGAGACTTTGGTTGGCACAGAGAGGGAGGGACAGTCTGTCTGAGACTTTGGTTGGCACAGAGCGGGAGGGACAGTCTGTCTGAGACTGTGGTTGGCACAGAGCGGGAGGAACAGTCCGACTGAGACTGTCTATGGCACAGAATGGGATAGACAGTCTGTTGGAGACTGTGATTGGCACAGAGCAGGAGTGACAGTCTGTCAGAGACTTTGGTTAGCACAGAGTCGGAGGGACAGTCCATCTGAGACTGTGGTTGGCACCGAGCGGGAGGGAAAGTCCGTCTTAGACTGTGGTTGGCACACAATGGGAGAGACAGTCTGTCTGAGACTGTTGTTGGCACACAGCAGGAAGGCCATTCTGTCCAAGACTTTGTCTGGCACATAGCAGCAGGGATAGTCTGTCTGAGACTGTGGATGGCACAGAATGTAATAGACCGTCTGTCTGAGACTGTGGTTGGCACAGAGCAGGAGTGACAGTTTGTCTGAGATGGTAGTTGCCACATAGCGGGAGGGACAGTCTGACTGAGACTGGTTGGCACAGAGCAGGAGTGATAGTCTTACTGAGACTGTGGTTGGCACAGAATGGGATAGGCAGTCTGTTTGAGACTTTGGCTGGCACAGAGTGGGAGGGGCAGTCCGTCTGAGACTGTGGCTGGCACAGAGCGCGAGGGAAAGTCTGTCTGAGACCATGGTTTGCACAGAGAGGGAGGGACATTCCGTCGGAGACTGTGGTTCGCGCAGAGCGGGAGGGACATCCTGCCTGAGACTGTGGTTTGCACAGAGTGGGAGGGACATCCTGCCTGAGACTGTGGTTGGCACAGAGCGGGAGTGACCATCTGTCTGAGACTGGTTGGCATAGAATGGGATAGACAGTCTGTCTGAGACTGTGCTTGGCACAGAGAGGGAGGGACCGTCTCTCTGAGACTGTGGTTGGCACGGAGTGGGAGTTACAGTCCCTCTGAGACTATGGTTTGCGCAGAGCATGAGGGACAGTCTGTCTGAGACTGTGGTTCGCAGACAGCGGGACGGACAGTCTGTCTGTGATTGCAGTTGGCACAGAGCAGGAGGGACCGTCTGTCTGAGACTGTGGTTGGCACAGAATGGGATAAACAGTCTGTCCAACACTGTGGTTGGCATAGAAAGGGTTAGACAGTCTGTTTGAGACTGTGGTTGGCAGAGAGCAGGAGGGACAGTCTGTCTGAGACTGTGGTTGGCACAGAATGGGATAGACAGTCTGTTTTAGACTGTGATTGGCACAGAGCAGGAGGGACAATCTGTCTGAGACTGTGGTTGGCACAGAGTGGGAGGGATAGTCCGTCTGAGACTGCGGTTGGCACACAGCAGGAGGGACAATCTGTCTGAGACTGTGGTTGGCACAGAGCTGGAGGGACAGTCTGACTAACACTGTGGTTGGCAACGAATTGGTTAGGCAGTCTGTCTGAGACTGTGGTTGGCACAGAATGTGATGAACAGTCTGTCTGAGACTGTGGTTGGCACAGACCGGGAGGGACAGTCTGTCTGAGACGGTGGTTGGCACAGAGAGGGAGGGGCAGTCTGTCTGAGATTGCGGTAGGCAGAGTGCAGGAGGGACAGTCTGACTGAGACTGTGTTTGGCACAGAATGGGACAGACAGTCTGTCTGAGGCTGTGGTTGGCACAGAGCGGGAGGGACAGTCTGTCTGAGACAGGGTGGCACAGTGCGGGAGGGACAGTCTGTCTGAGATTGTGATTGGCACAGAGCGGGAGGGACAGTCTGAATGAGACTGTGATTGGCACAGAATGGGATAGACAGTCCGTTGAGACTGTGGTTGGCACAGAGTGGGAGGGACAATCTGTATGGAATTGTGGTTGGCACAGGGCAGAAGGGACAGTCTGACTGAGACTGTACTTGGCACAGAGCGGGAGGGACAGTCTGTCTGAGATTGCAGTTGGCACAGAGCAGGAGGGACAGTCTGACTGAGACTGTGGTTGGCACAGAATGGGATACTCAGTCTGTTGGAGACTGTGATTGGCACAGAGCGTGAGGGACAGTCGGTCTGAGACTGTGGTTGGCACAGAATGTGATGAACAGTCTGTCTGAGACTGTGGTTGTCACAGAGCTGGAGGGACAGTCTGACTAACACTGTGGTTGGCATAGAATTGGTTAGACAGGCTGTTGAGACTGTGCTTGGCACAGAGCGGGGGGCAGTCTGTCTGAGACTGTGGTTGGCACAGAATGTGATGAACAGTCTGTCTGAGACTGTGGTTGCCACAGAGCGTGAGGAACAGTCTGTCTGAGACTGTAGTTGACACAGAGTGGGAGGGACAGTCTGCCTGAGACTGTGGTTGGCACGGAGTGGGAGGGACAGTCTGTCTGAAACTGTGGTTGGCACAGAGCGTGAGGGACAGTCCGTCTGAGTCTGTGGTTGGCACAGAGCGGGACGGACAATCTGTCTGAGACTGTGGTTGGCACAGAGCAGGAGGGACAGTCTGACTTAGACTGTGGTTGGCATAGAATGGGTTAGACAGTCTGTTTGAGACAGTGCTTGGCAGAGAGCAGGAGGGGCAATCTGTCTGCGAATGCAGTTGGCACAGAATGGGATGAACAGTCTCTCTGAGACTGTGGGTGGCACAGTGTGGGAGGGACAGTCTGTCAGAGACTGTGGTTGGCACAGAGTGGGAGGGACAGTCTTTCTGAGACTGTGGTTGGCACAGAGCGGGAGGGACAGTCTGTCTGAGACTGGTTGGCACAGTGCGGGAGGGACAGTCTGTCTGGGATTGCGGTTGGCACAGAGCAGGAGGGACAGTCTGACTGAGACTGTGGTTGGCACAGAATAGGATAGACAGTCTGTTGGAGACTGTGATTGGCACAGAGCGGGAGGGACAGTCTGTCTGAGACTGTGGTTGGCACAGAATGGGATAGGCATTCTGTCTGAGACTGTGGTTGGCACTGACCAGGAGGAAGTGTTTGTCTGAGACTGTAGTTGACACAGAGTGGGAGCGACAGTCTGTCTGAGACTGTGATTGGCACAGAGTGGGAGGGACAGTCTGTCTGAGACTGTGGATGGCACAGAATAGGATGAAAAGTCTATCTGAGACGGTGGTTGGCACAGAGCAGGAGGGACATTCTGTCTGAGATCATGGTTAGCACAGAGCAGGAGTGACAGTCTGACTGCGACTGTGGTTGGCACAGAATGGGATGAAAAGTCTGCCTGAGACTGTGGTTGGCACAGAGACGGAGGGACAGTCCATCTGAGATCGTGGTTGGCACAGGGCAGGAGGGACAGTCTGACCGAGACTGTGGTTGGCACAGAATGGGATAGACAGTCCGTTTCAGACTGTGGTTGGCACAGAGCCGTAGGGACAGTCCATCTGAGACTTTGGTTGGCACAAAGCGGGAGGGACACGCCGACTGAGATTGTGATTGGCACAGAGCGGGAGTGACAGTCCCTCTGAGACTGTGGTTGGCACAGAATGGGATAGACAGTCCGTTTCAGACTGTGGTTGGCACAGAGCTGTAGGGACAGTCCATCTGAGACTGTGGTTGGCACAGTGCGTGAGGGACAGTCTGTCTGAGACTGTGGTTGGCACAGAGTGGGAGGGACAGTCTGTCTTAGACTGTAGTTGGCACAGAGCTGGAGGGACAGTCTGTCTGAGACTATGGTTGGCGCAGAGCGGGAGGGACAGTCTGACTGAGAATGTGGTTGGCATAGAATTGGTTAGACAGTCTGTTTGAGACAGTGGTTGGCACAGAGTTGGAGGGACAGACTGTCTGAGACTGTGGTTTGCACAGTATGGGATGAACAGTATCTCTGAGACTGTAGTTGGCACAGAGCAGCATGGAAACTCTGTCTGAGACTGTGGTTGGCACAGAGAGGGAGGGACAGTCTGTCTGAGACTTTGGTTGGCACAGAGAGGGAGGGACAGTCTGTCTGAGACTTTGGTTGGCACAGAGCGGGAGGGACAGTCTGTCTGAGACTGTGGTTGGCACAGAGCGGGAGGAACAGTCCGACTGAGACTGTCTATGGCACAGAATGGGATAGACAGTCTGTTGGAGACTGTGATTGGCACAGAGCAGGAGTGACAGTCTGTCAGAGACTTTGGTTAGCACAGAGTCGGAGGGACAGTCCATCTGAGACTGTGGTTGGCACCGAGCGGGAGGGAAAGTCCGTCTTAGACTGTGGTTGGCACACAATGGGAGAGACAGTCTGTCTGAGACTGTTGTTGGCACACAGCAGGAAGGCCATTCTGTCCAAGACTTTGTCTGGCACATAGCAGCAGGGATAGTCTGTCTGAGACTGTGGATGGCACAGAATGTAATAGACCGTCTGTCTGAGACTGTGGTTGGCACAGAGCAGGAGTGACAGTTTGTCTGAGATGGTAGTTGCCACATAGCGGGAGGGACAGTCTGACTGAGACTGGTTGGCACAGAGCAGGAGTGATAGTCTTACTGAGACTGTGGTTGGCACAGAATGGGATAGGCAGTCTGTTTGAGACTTTGGCTGGCACAGAGTGGGAGGGGCAGTCCGTCTGAGACTGTGGCTGGCACAGAGCGCGAGGGAAAGTCTGTCTGAGACCATGGTTTGCACAGAGAGGGAGGGACATTCCGTCGGAGACTGTGGTTCGCGCAGAGCGGGAGGGACATCCTGCCTGAGACTGTGGTTTGCACAGAGTGGGAGGGACATCCTGCCTGAGACTGTGGTTGGCACAGAGCGGGAGTGACCATCTGTCTGAGACTGGTTGGCATAGAATGGGATAGACAGTCTGTCTGAGACTGTGCTTGGCACAGAGAGGGAGGGACCGTCTCTCTGAGACTGTGGTTGGCACGGAGTGGGAGTTACAGTCCCTCTGAGACTATGGTTTGCGCAGAGCATGAGGGACAGTCTGTCTGAGACTGTGGTTCGCAGACAGCGGGACGGACAGTCTGTCTGTGATTGCAGTTGGCACAGAGCAGGAGGGACCGTCTGTCTGAGACTGTGGTTGGCACAGAATGGGATAAACAGTCTGTCCAACACTGTGGTTGGCATAGAAAGGGTTAGACAGTCTGTTTGAGACTGTTGTTGGCAGAGAGCAGGAGGGACAGTCTGTCTGAGACTGTGGTTGGCACAGAATGGGATACACAGTCTGTTGGAGACTGTGATTGGCACAGAGCGGGTGGGACAGTCTCTCTGATACTGTGGTTGGCGCAGAGCGGGACGGAAAGTCTGTCTGAGACTGTACTTGGCACCGAGCGGGAGGGACAGTCTGTCTGAGATTGCAGTTGTCACAGAGCACGAGGGACAGTCTGACTGAGACTGTTGTTGGCACACAGCAGGAAGGACATTCTGTCCAAGACCTTGGCTGGCACATAGCAGGAGGGACAGTCTGTCTGAGACTGTGCTTGGCACAGAGCAGGAGGGACATTCTGTCTGACACTATGGTTGGCACGGAGTGGGAGGGACAGTCCGTCAGAGACTGTGGTTTGCACAGAGCGTGAGGGACAGTCTGTCTGAGACTGTGGTTGGAACAGAGCGGGAGGGACCATCTGTCTGAGACTGGTTGGCACAGAATGGGATAGACAGTCTGTCTGAGACCGTGGTTGGCACAGAGTGGGAGGGATAGTCCGTCTGAGACTGCGGTTGGCACACAGCAGGAGGGACAATCTGTCTGAGACTGTGGTTGGCACAGAGCGTGAGGAACAGTCTGTCTAAGACTGTTGTTGACACAGAGTGGGAGGGACAGTCTGCCTGAGTCTGTGATTGGCACAGAGCGGGAGGAACAGTCTGTCTGAGACTATGGTTGGCATAGAGAGGGAGGGACAGTCTGTCTGAGATTGTGGTTGGCACAGAGTGGGAGGGACAGTCTGTCTGAGATTGCGGTTGGCACAGAGCAGGAGGGACAGTCTGACTGAGACTTTGGTTGGCACAGAATGGGATAGACAGTCTGTTGTAGACTGTGATTGGCACAGAGCAGGAGGGACAATCTGTCTGAGACTGTGGTTGGCACAGAGCGGGAGGGACAGTCCGTCTGAGTATGTGGTTGGCACAGAGCGGGAGAGACAGTCAGTCTGAGACTGTTGTTGGCACACAGCAGGAAGGACAATCTGTCCAAGATTTTGGATGGCACAAGGCAGGAGGGACAGTACGTCTGAGACTGTGGTTGGCACAGAATTGGATAGACAGTCTGTCATAGACTGTGCTTGGCACAGAGTGGGAGGGACAGTCTGTCTGAGACTGTGGTTGGCACAGAGCGGGAGGGACAGTCTGTCTGAGACTGTGGTTGGCACGGAGTGGGAGGGACAGTCTGTCTGAAACTGTGGTTGGCACAGAGCGTGAGGGACAGTCCATCTGAGTCTGTGGTTGGCACAGAGCGGGACGGACAATCTGTCTGAGACTGTGGTTGGCACAGAGCAGGAGGGACAGTCTGACTTAGACTGTGGTTGGCATAGAATGGGTTAGACAGTCTGTTTGAGACAGTGCATGGCAGAGAGCAGGAGGGGCAATCTGTCTGCGAATGCAGTTGGCACAGAATGGGATGAACAGTCTCTCTGAGACTGTGGGTGGCACAGTGTGGGAGGGACAGTCTGTCAGAGTCTGTGGTTGGCACAGAGTGGGAGGGACAGTCTTTCTGAGACTGTGGTTGGCACAGAGCGGGAGGGACAGTCTGTCTGAGACTGGTTGGCACAGTGCGGGAGGGACAGTCTGTCTGGGATTGCGGTTGGCACAGAGCAGGAGGGACAGTCTGACTGAGACTGTGGTTGGCACAGAATAGGATAGACAGTCTGTTGGAGACTGTGATTGGCACAGAGCGGGAGGGACAGTCTGTCTGAGACTGTGGTTGGCACAGAATGGGATAGGCATTCTGTCTGAGACTGTGGTTGGCACTGACCAGGAGGAAGTGTTTGTCTGAGACTGTAGTTGACACAGAGTGGGAGCGACAGTCTGTCTGAGACTGTGATTGGCACAGAGTGGGAGGGACAGTCTGTCTGAGACTGTGGATGGCACAGAATAGGATGAAAAGTCTATCTGAGACGGTGGTTGGCACAGAGCAGGAGGGACACTCTGTCTGAGATCATGGTTAGCACAGAGCAGGAGTGACAGTCTGACTGCGACTGTGGTTGGCACAGAATGGGATGAAAAGTCTGCCTGAGACTGTGGTTGGCACAGAGACGGAGGGACAGTCCATCTGAGATCGTGGTTGGCACAGGGCAGGAGGGACAGTCTGACTGAGACTGTGGTTGGCACAGAATGGGATAGACAGTCCGTTTCAGACTGTGGTTGGCACAGAGCCGTAGGGACAGTCCATCTGAGACTTTGGTTGGCACAAAGCGGGAGGGACACGCCGTCTGAGATTGTGATTGGCACAGAGCGGGAGTGACAGTCCCTCTGAGACTGTGGTTGGCACAGAATGGGATAGACAGTCCGTTTCAGACTGTGGTTGGCACAGAGCTGTAGGGACAGTCCATCTGAGACTGTGGTTGGCACAGTGCGTGAGGGACAGTCTGTCTGAGACTGTGGTTGGCACAGAGTGGGAGGGACAGTCTGTCTTAGACTGTAGTTGGCACAGAGCTGGAGGGACAGTCTGTCTGAGACTATGGTTGGCGCAGAGCGGGAGGGACAGTCTGACTGAGAATGTGGTTGGCATAGAATTGGTTAGACAGTCTGTTTGAGACAGTGGTTGGCACAGAGTTGGAGGGACAGTCTGTCTGAGACTGTGGTTTGCACAGTATGGGATGAACAGTATCTCTGAGACTGTAGTTGGCACAGAGCAGCATGGAAACTCTGTCTGAGACTGTGGTTGGCACAGAGAGGGAGGGACAGTCTGTCTGAGACTTTGGTTGGCACAGAGAGGGAGGGACAGTCTGTCTGAGACTTTGGTTGGCACAGAGCGGGAGGGACAGTCTGTCTGAGACTGTGGTTGGCACAGAGCGGGAGGAACAGTCCGACTGAGACTGTCTATGGCACAGAATGGGATAGACAGTCTGTTGGAGACTGTGATTGGCACAGAGCAGGAGTGACAGTCTGTCAGAGACTTTGGTTAGCACAGAGTCGGAGGGACAGTCCATCTGAGACTGTGGTTGGCACCGAGCGGGAGGGAAAGTCCGTCTTAGACTGTGGTTGGCACACAATGGGAGAGACAGTCTGTCTGAGACTGTTGTTGGCACACAGCAGGAAGGCCATTCTGTCCAAGACTTTGTCTGGCACATAGCAGCAGGGATAGTCTGTCTGAGACTGTGGATGGCACAGAATGTAATAGACCGTCTGTCTGAGACTGTGGTTGGCACAGAGCAGGAGTGACAGTTTGTCTGAGATGGTAGTTGCCACATAGCGGGAGGGACAGTCTGACTGAGACTGGTTGGCACAGAGCAGGAGTGATAGTCTTACTGAGACTGTGGTTGGCACAGAATGGGATAGGCAGTCTGTTTGAGACTTTGGCTGGCACAGAGTGGGAGGGGCAGTCCGTCTGAGACTGTGGCTGGCACAGAGCGCGAGGGAAAGTCTGTCTGAGACCATGGTTTGCACAGAGAGGGAGGGACATTCCGTCGGAGACTGTGGTTCGCGCAGAGCGGGAGGGACATCCTGCCTGAGACTGTGGTTTGCACAGAGTGGGAGGGACATCCTGCCTGAGACTGTGGTTGGCACAGAGCGGGAGTGACCATCTGTCTGAGACTGGTTGGCATAGAATGGGATAGACAGTCTGTCTGAGACTGTGCTTGGCACAGAGAGGGAGGGACCGTCTCTCTGAGACTGTGGTTGGCACGGAGTGGGAGTTACAGTCCCTCTGAGACTATGGTTTGCGCAGAGCATGAGGGACAGTCTGTCTGAGACTGTGGTTCGCAGACAGCGGGACGGACAGTCTGTCTGTGATTGCAGTTGGCACAGAGCAGGAGGGACCGTCTGTCTGAGACTGTGGTTGGCACAGAATGGGATAAACAGTCTGTCCAACACTGTGGTTGGCATAGAAAGGGTTAGACAGTCTGTTTGAGACTGTGGTTGGCAGAGAGCAGGAGGGACAGTCTGTCTGAGACTGTGGTTGGCACAGAATGGGATACACAGTCTGTTGGAGACTGTGATTGGCACAGAGCAGGTGGGACAGTCTCTCTGATACTGTGGTTGGCGCAGAGCGGGACGGAAAGTCTGTCTGAGACTGTACTTGGCACCGAGCGGGAGGGACAGTCTGTCTGAGATTGCAGTTGTCACAGAGCAGGAGGGACATTCTGACTGAGACTGTTGTTGGCACACAGCAGGAAGGACATTCTGTCCAAGACTTTGGCTGGCACATAGCAGGAGGGACAGTCTGTCTGAGACTGTGCTTGGCACAGAGCAGGAGGGACATTCTGTCTGACACTATGGTTGGCACGGAGTGGGAGGGACAGTCTGTCTGAGACTGTGGTTGGAACAGAGCGGGAGGGACCATCTGTCTGAGACTGGTTGGCACAGAATGGGATAGACAGTCTGTCTGAGACTGTGGTTGGCACAGAGTGGGAGGGATAGTCCGTCTGAGACTGCGGTTGGCACACAGCAGGAGGGACAATCTGTCTGAGACTGTGGTTGGCACAGAGCGTGAGGAACAGTCTGTCTAAGACTGTTGTTGACACAGAGTGGGAGGGACAGTCTGCCTGAGTCTGTGATTGGCACAGAGCAGGAGGGAAATTCTGTCTGACACTATGGTTGGCACGGAGTGGGAGGGACAGTCCGTCTGAGACTGTGGTTTGCACAGAGCGTGAGGGACAGTCTGTCTGAGACTGTGGTTGGAACAGAGCGGGAGGGACCATCTGTCTGAGACTGGTTGGCACAGAATGGGATAGACAGTCTGTCTGAGACTGTGGTTGGCACAGAATGGGAGGGATAGTCCGTCTGAGACTGCGGTTGGCACACAGCAGGAGGGACAATCTGTCTGAGACTGTGGTTGGCACAGAGCTGGAGGGACAGTCTGACTAACACTGTGGTTGGCAACGAATTGGTTAGGCAGTCTGTCTGAGACTGTGGTTGGCACAGAATGTGATGAACAGTCTGTCTGAGACTGTGGTTGGCACAGACCGGGAGGGACAGTCTGTCTGAGACGGTGGTTGGCACAGAGAGGGAGGGGCAGTCTGTCTGAGATTGCGGTAGGCAGAGTGCAGGAGGGACAGTCTGACTGAGACTGTGTTTGGCACAGAATGGGACAGACAGTCTGTCTGAGGCTGTGGTTGGCACAGAGCGGGAGGGACAGTCTGTCTGAGACAGGGTGGCACAGTGCGGGAGGGACAGTCTGTCTGAGATTATGATTGGCACAGAGCGGGAGGGACAGTCTGAATGAGACTGTGATTGGCACAGAATGGGATAGACAGTCCGTTGAGACTGTGGTTGGCACAGAGTGGGAGGGACAATCTGTGTGAAATTGTGGTTGGCACAGGGCAGAAGGGACAGTCTGACTGAGACTGTACTTGGCACAGAGCGGGAGGGACAGTCTGTCTGAGATTGCAGTTGGCACAGAGCAGGAGGGACAGTCTGACTGAGACTGTGGTTGGCACAGAATGGGATACTCAGTCTGTTGGAGACTGTGATTGGCACAGAGCGTGAGGGACAGTCGGTCTGAGACTCTGGTTGGCACAGAGCGGGAGGGACATTCTGTCTGAGACTGTGGTTGGCACAGAGCAGGAGGGACAATCTGTCTGAGACTGTGGTTGGCACAGAGCGGTAGGGACAGTCTGTCTGAGACTGTGGTTGTCACAGAGCGGGAGGGACAGTCTGTCTGAGACTGTTGTTGGCACACAGCAGGAAGGACAATCTGTCCAAGACTTTGGCGGGCACATAGCAGGAGGACAGTCTGCCTGAGACTGTGGTTGGCACAGAATGGGATAGACAGTCTGTCTGAGACTGTGGTTGGCACAGAGCAGTAGGGACATTCTGCCTGACACTGTGGTTGGCACGGAGTGGGAGGGACAGTCCGTCTGAGACTGTGGTTTGCACAGAGCGTGAGGGACATTCTGTCTGACACTGTGGTTGGCACAGAATAGGAGGGATAGTTCCTCTGAGACCATGGTTGGCACAGAGCAGGAGGGACAGTCTGACTAACACTGTGGTTGGCATAGAATTGGTTAGACAGGCTGTTGAGACTGTGCTTGGCACAGAGCAGTGGGGAAGTCTGTCTGAGACTGTGGTTGGCACAGAATGTGATGAACAGTCTGTCTGAGACTGTGGTTGCCACAGAGCGTGAGGAACAGTCTGTCTGAGACTGTAGTTGACACAGAGTGGGAGGGACAGTCTGCCTGAGTCTGTGATTGGCACAGAGCGGGAGGAACAGTCTGTCTGAGACTATGGTTGGCACAGAGAGGGAGGGACAGTCTGTCTGAGATTGTGGTTGGCACAGAGTGGGAGGGACAGTCTGTCTGAGATTGCGGTTGGCACAGAGCAGGAGGGACAGTTTGACTGAGACTTTGGTTGGCACAGAATGGGATAGACTGTCTGTCTGAGACTGTGGTTGTCACAGAGCTGGAGGGACAGTCTGACTAACACTGTGGTTGACACAGAGTGGGAGGGACAGTCTGCCTGAATCTGTGAATGGCACAGAGCGGGAGGAACAGTCTGTCTGAGACTATGGTTGGCACAGAGAGGGAGGGACAGTCTGTCTGAGATTGTGGTTGGCACAGAGTGGGAGGGACAGTCTGTCTGAGATTGCGGTTGGCACAGAGCAGGAGGGACAGTCTGACTGAGACTTTGGTTGGCACAGAATGGGATAGACAGTCTGTCTGAGACTGTGATTGGCACAGAGCAGGAGGAACAGTCCGTCTGGGACTCTGGTTAGCACAGCGCGGGAGGGACAATCTGTCCGAGACTGTGGTTGGCACAGAGCAGGAGGGACAATCTGTCTGAGACTGTGGTTGGCACAGAGCGGGAGGGACAGTCCGTCTGAGTATGTGGTTGGCACAGAGCGGGAGAGACAGTCAGTCTGAGACTGTTGTTGGCACACAGCAGGAAGGACAATCTGTCCAAGACTTTGGATGGCACAAAGCAGGAGGGACAGTGCGTCTGAGACTGTGGTTGGCACAGAATTGGATAGACAGTCTGTCATAGACTGTGCTTGGCACAGAGTGGGAGGGACAGTCTGTCTGAGACTGTGGTTGGCACAGAGTGGGAGGGACAGTCTGTCTGAGACTGTGGTTGGCACAGACCGGGAGGGACAGTCTGTCTGAGACGGTGGTTGGCACAGAGAGTGAGGGGCAGTCTGTCTGAGATTGCGGTAGGCAGAGTGCAGGAGGGACAGTCTGACTGAGACTGTGTTTGGCACAGAATGGGACAGACAGTCTGTCTGAGTCTGTGGTTGGCACAGAGCGGGAGGGACAGTCTGTCTGAGACAGGGTGGCACAGTGCGGGAGGGACAGTCTGTCTGAGATTGTGATTGGCACAGAGCGGGAGGGACAGTCTGAATGAGACTGTGATTGGCACAGAATGGGATAGACAGTCCGTTGAGACTGTGGTTGGCACAGAGTGGGAGGGACAATCTGTGTGAAATTGTGGTTGGCACAGGGCAGAAGGGACAGTCTGACTGAGACTGTACTTGGCACAGAGCGGGAGGGACAGTCTGTCTGAGATTGCAGTTGGCACAGAGCAGGAGGGACAGTCTGACTGAGACTGTGGTTGGCACAGAATGGGATACTCAGTCTGTTGGAGACTGTGATTGGCACAGAGCGTGAGGGACAGTTGGTCTGAGACTCTGGTTGGCACAGAGCGGGACGGACATTCTGTCTGAGACTGTGGTTGGCACAGAGCAGGAGGGACAATCTGTCTGAGACTTTGGTTGGCACAGAGCGGTAGGGACAGTCTGTCTGAGACTGTGGTTGTCACAGAGCGGGAGGGACAGTCTGTCTGAGACTGTTGTTGGCACACAGCAGGAAGGACAATCTGTCCAAGACTTTGGCGGGCACATAGCAGGAGGACAGTCTGCCTGAGACTGTGGTTGGCACAGAATGGGATAGACAGTCTGTCTGAGACTGTGGTTGGCACAGAGCAGTAGGGACATTCTGTCTGACACTGTGGTTGGCACGGAGTGGGAGGGACAGTCCGTCTGAGACTGTGGTTTGCACAGAGCATGAGGGACATTCTGTCTGACACTGTGGTTGGCACAGAATAGGAGGGATAGTTCCTCTGAGACCATGGTTGGCACAGAGCAGGAGGGACAGTCTGACTAACACTGTGGTTGGCATAGAATTGGTTAGACAGGCTGTTGAGACTGTGCTTGGCACAGAGCAGGGGGGAAGTCTGTCTGAGACTGTGGTTGGCACAGAATGTGATGAACCATCTGTCTGAGACTGTGGTTGCCACAGAGCGTGAGGAACAGTCTGTCTAAGACTGTAGTTGGCACAGAGTGGGAGGGACAGTCTGCCTGAGTCTGTGATTGGCACAGAGCGGGAGGAACAGTCTGTCTGAGACTATGGTTGGCACAGAGAAGGAGGGACAGTCTGTCTGAGATTGTGATTGGCACAGAGTGGGAGGGACAGTCTGTCTGAGATTGCGGTTGGCACAGAGCAGGAGGGACAGTTTGACTGAGACTTTGGTTGGCACAGAATGGGATAGACTGTCTGTCTGAGACTGTGATTGTCACAGAGCTGGAGGTACAGTCTGACTAACACTGTGGTTGGCATAGAATTGGTTAGACAGGCTGTTGAGACTGTGCTTGGCACAGAGCGGGGGGCAGTCTGCCTGAGACTGTGGTTGGCACAGAATGTGATGAACAGTCTGTCTGAGACTGTGGTTGCCACAGAGCGTGAGGAACAGTCTGTCTAAGACTTTAGTTGACACAGAGTGGGAGGGACAGTCTGCCTGAGTCTGTGAATGGCACAGAGCGGGAGGAACAGTCTGTCTGAGACTATGGTTGGCACAGAGAGGGAGGGACTGTCTGTCTGAGATTGTGGTTGGCACAGAGTGGGAGGGACAGTCTGTCTGAGATTGCGGTTGGCACAGAGCAGGAGGGACATTCTGACTGAGACTTTGGTTGGCACAGAATGGGATAGACAGTCTGTCTGAGACTGTGATTGGCACAGAGCAGGAGGAACAGTCCGTCTGGGACTCTGGTTAGCACAGCGCGGGAGGGAAAATCTGTGTGAGACTGTGGTTGGCACAGAGCAGGAGGGACAATCTGTCTGAGACTGTGGTTGGCACAGAGCGGGAGGGACAGTCCGTCTGAGTATGTGGTTGGCACAGAGCGGGAGAGACAGTCAGTCTGAGACTGTTGTTGGCACACAGCAGGAAGGACAATCTGTCCAAGACTTTGGATGGCACAAAGCGGGAGGGACAGTGCGTCTGAGACTGTGGTTGGCACAGAATTGGATAGACAGTCTGTCATAGACTGTGCTTGGCACAGAGTGGGAGGGACAGTCTGTCTGAGACTGTGGTTGGCACAGAGTGGGAGGGACAGTCTGTCTTAGACTTTAGTTGGCACAGAGCTGGAGGGACAGTCTGTCTGAGACTATGGTTGGCGCAGAGCGGGAGGGACAGTCTGACTGAGAATGTGGTTGGCATAGAATTGGTTAGACAGTCTGTTTGAGACAGTGGTTGGCACAGAGTTGGAGGGACAGTCTGTCTGAGACTGTGGTTTGCACAGTATGGGATGAACAGTATCTCTGAGACTGTAGTTGGCACAGAGCAGCATGGAAACTCTGTCTGAGACTGTGGTTGGCACAGAGAGGGAGGGACAGTCTGTCTGAGACTTTGGTTGGCACAGAGAGGGAGGGACAGTCTGTCTGAGACTTTGGTTGGCACAGAGCGGGAGGGACAGTCTGTCTGAGACTGTGGTTGGCACAGAGCGGGAGGAACAGTCCGACTGAGACTGTCTATGGCACAGAATGGGATAGACAGTCTGTTGGAGACTGTGATTGGCACAGAGCAGCAGTGACAGTCTGTCAGAGACTTTGGTTAGCACAGAGGCGGAGGGACAGTCCATCTGAGACTGTGGTTGGCACCGAGCGGGAGGGAAAGTCCGTCTTAGACTGTGGTTGGCACACAATGGGAGAGACAGTCTGTCTGAGACTGTTGTTGGCACACAGCAGGAAGGCCATTCTGTCCAAGACTTTGTCTGGCACATAGCAGCAGGGATAGTCTGTCTGAGACTGTGGATGGCACAGAATGTAATAGACCGTCTGTCTGAGACTGTGGTTGGCACAGAGCAGGAGTGACAGTTTGTCTGAGATGGTAGTTGCCACATAGCGGGAGGGACAGTCTGACTGAGACTGGTTGGCACAGAGCAGGAGTGATAGTCTTACTGAGACTGTGGTTGGCACAGAATGGGATAGGCAGTCTGTTTGAGACTTTGGCTGGCACAGAGTGGGAGGGGCAGTCCGTCTGAGACTGTGGCTGGCACAGAGCGCGAGGGAAAGTCTGTCTGAGACCATGGTTTGCACAGAGAGGGAGGGACATTCCGTCGGAGACTGTGGTTCGCGCAGAGCGGGAGGGACATCCTGCCTGAGACTGTGGTTTGCACAGAGTGGGAGGGTCATCCTGCCTGAGACTGTGGTTGGCACAGAGCGGGAGTGACCATCTGTCTGAGACTGGTTGGCATAGAATGGGATAGACAGTCTGTCTGAGACTGTTCTTGGCACAGAGAGGGAGGGACCGTCTCTCTGAGACTGTGGTTGGCACGGAGTGGGAGTTACAGTCCCTCTGAGACTATGGTTTGCGCAGAGCATGAGGGACAGTCTGTCTGAGACTGTGGTTCGCAGACAGCGGGACGGACAGTCTGTCTGTGATTGCAGTTGGCACAGAGCAGGAGGGACCGTCTGTCTGAGACTGTGGTTGGCACAGAATGGGATAAAAAGTCTGTCCAACACTGTGGTTGGCATAGAAAGGGTTAGACAGTCTGTTTGAGACTGTGGTTGGCAGAGAGCAGGAGGGACAGTCTGTCTGAGACTGTGGTTGGCACAGAATGGGATACACAGTCTGTTGGAGACTGTGATTGGCACAGAGCGGGTGGGACAGTCTCTCTGATACTGTGGTTGGCACAGAGCAGGAGGGAAAGTCTGTCTGAGACTGTACTTGGCACCGAGCGGGAGGGACAGTCTGTCTGAGATTGCAGTTGTCACAGAGCAGGAGGGACAGTCTGACTGAGACTGTTGTTGGCACACAGCAGGAAGGACATTCTGTCTAAGACTTTGTCTGGCACATAGCAGGAGGGACAGTCTGTCTGAGACTGTGCTTGGCACAGAGCAGGAGGGACATTCTGTCTGACACTATGGTTGGCACGGAGTGGGACGGACAGTCCGTCCGAGACTGTGGTTTGCACAGAGCGTGAGGGACAGTCTGTCTGAGACTGTGGTTGGAACAGAGCGGGAGGGACCATCTGTCTGAGACTGGTTGGCACAGAATGGGATAGACAGTCTGTCTGAGACTGTGGTTGGCACAGAGTGGGAGGGATAGTCCGTCTGAGACTGCGGTTGGCACACAGCTGGAGGGACAATCTGTCTGAGACTGTGGTTGGCACAGAGCTGGAGGGACAATCTGACTAACACTGTGGTTGGCAACGAATTGGTTAGGCAGTCTGTCTGAGACTGTGGTTGGCACAGAATGTGATGAACAGTCTGTCTGAGACTGTGGTTGGCACAGACCGGGAGGGACAGTCTGTCTGAGACGGTGGTTGGCAAAGAGAGGGAGGGGCAGTCTGTCTGAGATTGCGGTAGGCAGAGTGCAGGAGGGACATTCTGACTGAGACTGTGTTTGGCACAGAATGGGACAGACAGTCTGTCTGAGGCTGTGGTTGGCACAGAGCGGGAGGGACAGTCTGTCTGAGACAGGGTGGCACAGTGCGGGAGGGACAGTCTGTCTGAGATTGTGATTGGCACAGAGCGGGAGGGACAGTCTGAATGAGACTGTGATTGGCACAGAATGGGATAGACAGTCCGTTGAGACTGTGGTTGGCACAGAGTGGGAGGGACAATCTGTGTGAAATTGTGGTTGGCACAGGGCAGAAGGGACAGTCTGACTGAGACTGTACTTGGCACAGAGCAGGAGGGACAGTCTGTCTGAGATTGCAGTTGGCACAGAGCAGGAGGGACAGTCTGACTGAGACTGTGGTTGGCACAGAGCAGGAGGGACAATCTGTCTGAGACTGTGGTTGGCACAGAGCGGTAGGGACAGTCTGTCTGAGACTGTGGTTGTCACAGAGCGGGAGGGACAGTCTGTCTGAGACTGTTGTTGGCACACAGCAGGAAGGACAATCTGTCCAAGACTTTGGCGGGCACATAGCAGGAGGACAGTCTGCCTGAGACTGTGGTTGGCACAGAATGGGATAGACAGTCTGTCTGAGACTGTGGTTGGCACAGAGCAGTAGGGACATTCTGTCTGACACTGTGGTTGGCACGGAGTGGGAGGGACAGTCCGTCTGAGACTATGGTTTGCACAGAGCGTGAGGGACATTCTGTCTGACACTGTGGTTGGCACAGAATAGGAGGGATAGTTCCTCTGAGACCATGGTTGGCACAGAGCAGGAGGGACAGTCTGACTAACACTGTGGTTGGCATAGAATTGGTTAGACAGGCTGTTGAGACTGTGCTTGGCACAGAGCAGGGGGGAAGTCTGTCTGAGACTGTGGTTGGCACAGAATGTGATGAACAGTCTGTCTGAGACTGTGTTTGCCACAGAGCGTGAGGAACAGTCTGTCTGAGACTGTAGTTGACACAGAGTGGGAGGGACAGTCTGCCTGAGTCTGTGATTGGCACAGAGCGGGAGGAACAGTCTGTCTGAGACTATGGTTGGCACAGAGAAGGAGGGACAGTCTGTCTGAGATTGCGGTTGGCACAGAGCAGGAGGGACAGTCTGACTGAGACTTTGGTTGGCACAGAATGGGATAGACTGTCTGTCTGAGACTGTGATTGGCACAGAGCAGGAGGAACAGTCCGTCTGGGACTCTGGTTAGCACAGCGCGGGAGGGACAATCTGTCTGAGACTGTGGTTGGCACAGAGCAGGAGGGACAATCTGTCTGAGACTGTGGTTGGCACAGAGCGGGAGGGACAGTCCGTCTGAGTATGTGGTTGGCACAGAGCGGGAGAGACAGTCAGTCTGAGACTGTTGTTGGCACACAGCAGGAAGGACAATCTGTCCAAGACTTTGGATGGCACAAAGCAGGAGGGACAGTGCGTCTGAGACTGTGGTTGGCACAGAATTGGATAGACAGTCTGTCATAGACTGTGCTTGGCACAGAGTGGGAGGGACAGTCTGTCTGAGACTGTGGTTGGCACAGAGTGGGAGGGACAGTCTGTCTTAGACTGTAGTTGGCACAGAGCTGGAGGGACAGTCTGTCTGAGACTATGGTTGGCGCAGAGCGGGAGGGACAGTCTGACTGAGAATGTGGTTGGCATAGAATTGGTTAGACAGTCTGTTTGAGACAGTGGTTGGCACAGAGTTGGAGGGACAGTCTGTCTGAGACTGTAGTTGGCACAGAGCAGCATGGAAACTCTGTCTGAGACTGTGGTTGGCACAGAGAGGGAGGGACAGTCTGTCTGAGACTTTGGTTGGCACAGAGAGGGAGGGACAGTCTGTCTGAGACTTTGGTTGGCACAGAGCGGGAGGGACAGTCTGTCTGAGACTGTGGTTGGCACAGAGCGGGAGGAACAGTCCGACTGAGACTGTCTATGGCACAGAATGGGATAGACAGTCTGTTGGAGACTGTGATTGGCACAGAGCAGGAGTGACAGTCTGTCAGAGACTTTGGTTAGCACAGAGGCGGAGGGACAGTCCATCTGAGACTGTGGTTGGCACCGAGCGGGAGGGAAAGTCCGTCTTAGACTGTGGTTGGCACACAATGGGAGAGACAGTCTGTCTGAGACTGTTGTTGGCACACAGCAGGAAGGCCATTCTGTCTAAGACTTTGTCTGGCACATAGCAGGAGGGACAGTCTGTCTGAGACTGTGCTTGGCACAGAGCAGGAGGGACATTCTGTCTGACACTATGGTTGGCACGGAGTGGGACGGACAGTCCATCCGAGACTGTGGTTTGCACAGAGCGTGAGGGACAGTCTGTCTGAGACTCTGGTTGGAACAGAGCGGGAGGGACCATCTGTCTGAGACTGGTTGGCACAGAATGGGATAGACAGTCTGTCTGAGACTGTGGTTGGCACAGAGTGGGAGGGATAGTCCGTCTGAGACTGCGGTTGGCACACAGCTGGAGGGACAATCTGTCTGAGACTGTGGTTGGCACAGAGCTGGAGGGACAATCTGACTAACACTGTGGTTGGCAACGAATTGGTTAGGCAGTCTGTCTGAGACTGTGGTTGGCACAGAATGTGATGAACAGTCTGTCTGAGACTGTGGTTGGCACAGAGCGGGAGGAACAGTCTGTCTGAGACTGTGGTTGGCACAGAGAGGGAGGGGCAGTCTGTCTGAGATTGCGGTAGGCAGAGTGCAGGAGGGACAGTCTGACTGAGACTGTGTTTGGCACAGAATGGGACAGACAGTCTGTCTGAGGCTGTGGTTGGCACAGAGCGGGAGGGACAGTCTGTCTGAGACAGGGTGGCACAGTGCGGGAGGGACAGTCTGTCTGAGATTGTGATTGGCACAGAGCGGGAGGGACAGTCTGAATGAGACTGTGATTGGCACAGAATGGGATAGACAGTCCGTTGAGACTGTGGTTGGCACAGAGTGGGAGGGACAATCTGTGTGAAATTGTGGTTGGCACAGGGCAGAAGGGACAGTCTGACTGAGACTGTACTTGGCACAGAGCAGGAGGGACAGTCTGTCTGAGATTGCAGTTGGCACAGAGCAGGAGGGACAGTCTGACTGAGACTGTGGTTGGCACAGAGCAGGAGGGACAATCTGTCTGAGACTGTGGTTGGCACAGAGCGGTAGGGACAGTCTGTCTGAGACTGTGGTTGTCACAGAGCGGGAGGGACAGTCTGTCTGAGACTGTTGTTGGCACACAGCAGGAAGGACAATCTGTCCAAGACTTTGGCGGGCACATAGCAGGAGGACAGTCTGCCTGAGACTGTGGTTGGCACAGAATGGGATAGACAGTCTGTCTGAGACTGTGGTTGGCACAGAGCAGTAGGGACATTCTGTCTGACACTGTGGTTGGCACGGAGTGGGAGGGACAGTCCGTCTGAGACTGTGGTTTGCACAGAGCGTGAGGGACATTCTGTCTGACACTGTGGTTGGCACAGAATAGGAGGGATAGTTCCTCTGAGACCATGGTTGGCACAGAGCAGGAGGGACAGTCTGACTAACACTGTGGTTGGCATAGAATTGGTTAGACAGGCTGTTGAGACTGTGCTTGGCACAGAGCAGGGTGGAAGTCTGTCTGAGACTGTGGTTGGCACAGAATGTGATGAACAGTCTGTCTGAGACTGTGTTTGCCACAGAGCATGAGGAACAGTCTGTCTGAGACTGTAGTTGACACAGAGTGGGAGGGACAGTCTGCCTGAGTCTGTGATTGGCACAGAGCGGGAGGAACAGTCTGTCTGAGACTATGGTTGGCACAGAGAAGGAGGGACAGTCTGTCTGAGATTGTGGTTGGCACAGAGTGGGAGGGACAGTCTGTCTGAGATTGCGGTTGGCACAGAGCAGGAGGGACAGTCTGACTGAGACTTTGGTTGGCACAGAATGGGATAGACTGTCTGTCTGAGACTGTGATTGGCACAGAGCAGGAGGAACAGTCCGTCTGGGACTCTGGTTAGCACAGCGCGGGAGGGACAATCTGTCTGAGACTGTGGTTGGCACAGAGCAGGAGGGACAATCTGTCTGAGACTGTGGTTGGCACAGAGCGGGAGGGACAGTCCGTCTGAGTATGTGGTTGGCACAGAGCGGGAGAGACAGTCAGTCTGAGACTGTTGTTGGCACACAGCAGGAAGGACAATCTGTCCAAGACTTTGGATGGCACAAAGCAGGAGGGACAGTGCGTCTGAGACTGTGGTTGGCACAGAATTGGATAGACAGTCTGTCATAGACTGTGCTTGGCACAGAGTGGGAGGGACAGTCTGTCTGAGACTGTGGTTGGCACAGAGTGGGAGGGACAGTCTGTCTTAGACTGTAGTTGGCACAGAGCTGGAGGGACAGTCTGTCTGAGACTATGGTTGGCGCAGAGCGGGAGGGACAGTCTGACTGAGAATGTGGTTGGCATAGAATTGGTTAGACAGTCTGTTTGAGACAGTGGTTGGCACAGAGTTGGAGGGACAGTCTGTCTGAGACTGTGGTTTGCACAGTATGGGATGAACAGTATCTCTGAGACTGTAGTTGGCACAGAGCAGCATGGAAACTCTGTCTGAGACTGTGGTTGGCACAGAGAGGGAGGGACAGTCTGTCTGAGACTTTGGTTGGCACAGAGAGGGAGGGACAGTCTGTCTGAGACTTTGGTTGGCACAGAGCGGGAGGGACAGTCTGTCTGAGACTGTGGTTGGCACAGAGCGGGAGGAACAGTCCGACTGAGACTGTCTATGGCACAGAATGGGATAGACAGTCTGTTGGAGACTGTGATTGGCACAGAGCAGGAGTGACAGTCTGTCAGAGACTTTGGTTAGCACAGAGTCGGAGGGACAGTCCATCTGAGACTGTGGTTGGCACCGAGCAGGAGGGAAAGTCCGTCTTAGACTGTGGTTGGCACACAATGGGAGAGACAGTCTGTCTGAGACTGTTGTTGGCACACAGCAGGAAGGCCATTCTGTCCAAGACTTTGTCTGGCACATAGCAGCAGGGATAGTCTGTCTGAGACTGTGGATGGCACAGAATGTAATAGACCGTCTGTCTGAGACTGTGGTTGGCACAGAGCAGGAGTGACAGTTTGTCTGAGATGGTAGTTGCCACATAGCGGGAGGGACAGTCTGACTGAGACTGGTTGGCACAGAGCAGGAGTGATAGTCTTACTGAGACTGTGGTTGGCACAGAATGGGATAAACAGTCTGTCCAACACTGTGGTTTGCACAGAATGGGATAGGCAATCTGTTTGAGACTTTGGCTGGCACAGAGTGGGAGGGGCAGTCCATCTGAGACTGTGGCCGGCACAGAGCACGAGGGAAAGTCTGTCTGAGACCATGGTTTGCACAGAGAGGGAGGGACATTCCGTCGGAGACTTTGGTTCGCACAGAGCGGGAGGGACATCCTGCCTGAGACCGTGGTTTGCACAGAGTGGGAGGGACATCCTGCCTGAGACTCTGGTTGGCACAGAGCATGAGTGACCATCTGTCTGAGACTGGTTGGCATAGAATGGGATAGACAGTCTGTCTGAGACTGTGCTTGGCACAGAGTGGGAGGGACCGTCTGTCTGAGACTGTGGTTGGCACGGAGTGGGAGTTACAGTCCGTCTGAGACTATGGTTTGCGCAGAGCATGAGGGACAGTCTGTCTGAGACTGTGGTTCGCAGACAGATGGAGGGACAGTCTGTCTGTGATTGCAGTTGGCACAGAGCAGGAGGGACCGTCTGTCTGAGACTGTGGTTGGCACAGAATGGGATAGACAGTCTGTCTGAGACTGGTTGGCACAGAGTGGGAGGGATAGTCCGTCTGAGACTGCGGTTGGCACACAGCAGGAGGGACAATCTGTCTGAGACTGTGGTTGGTACAGAGCTGGAGGGACAGTCTGACTAACACTGTGGTTGGCAACGAATTGGTTAGGCAGTCCGTTTGAGACTGTGCTTGGCACAGAGCGGTGGGGCAGTCTGTCTGAGACTGTGGTTGGCACAGAATGTGATGAACAGTCTGTCTGAGACTGTGGTTGGCACAGAGCGGGAGGAACAGTCTGTCTGAGACTGTGGTTGGCACAGAGAGGGAGGGGCAGTCTGTCTGAGATTGCGGTAGGCAGAGTGCAGGAGGGACAGTCTGACTGAGACTGTGTTTGGCACAGAATGGGACAGACAGTCTGTCTGAGGCTGTGGTTGGCACAGAGCGGGAGGGACAGTCTGTCTGAGACAGGGTGGCACAGTGCGGGAGGGACAGTCTGTCTGAGATTGTGATTGGCACAGAGCGGGAGGGACAGTCTGAATGAGACTGTGATTGGCAAAGAATGGGATAGACAGTCCGTTGAGACTGTGGTTGGCACAGAATGGGAGGGACAATCTGTGTGAAATTGTGGTTGGCACAGGGCAGAAGGGACAGTCTGACTGAGACTGTACTTGGCACAGAGCGGGAGGGACAGTCTGTCTGAGATTGCAGTTGGCACAGAGCAGGAGGGACAGTCTGACTGAGACTGTGGTTGGCACAGAATGGGATACTCAGTCTGTTGGAGACTGTGATTGGCACAGAGCGTGAGGGACAGTCGGTCTGAGACTCTGGTTGGCACAGAGCGGGAGGGACATTCTGTCTGAGACTGTGGTTGGCACAGAGCAGGAGGGACAATCTGTCTGAGACTGTGGTTGGCACAGAGCGGTAGGGACAGTCCGTCTGAGACTGTGGTTGTCACAGAGCGGGAGGGACAGTCTGTCTGAGACTGTTGTTGGCACACAGCAGGAAGGACAATCTGTCCAAGACTTTGGCGGGCACATAGCAGGAGGAACAGTCTGCCTGAGACTGTGGTTGGCACAGAATGGGATAGACAGTCTGTCTGAGACTGTGCTTGGCACAGAGCGGGAGGTACATTCTGTCTGACACTGTGGTTGGCACGGAGTGGGAGGGACAGTCCGTCTGAGACTGTGGTTTGCACAGAGCGTGAGGGACAGTCTGTCTGAGACTGTGGTTGGAACAGAGCGGGAGGGACCATCTGTCTGAGACTGTGGTTGGCACAGAATGGGATAGACAGACTGTCTGAGACTGTGGTTGGCACAGAGAGGGAGGGACAGTCTGTCTGAGATTGTGGTTGGCACAGAGTGTGAGGGACAGTCTGTCTGAGACTGTGGTTGGCACAGAGCGGGAGGGACAGTCTGTCTGAGACTGTGGTTGGCACGGAGTGGGAGGGACAGTCTGTCTGAGACTGTGGTGGGCACAGAGCATGAGGGACAGTCCGTCTGTGTCTGTGGTTGGCACAGAGCGGGAGGGACAATCTGTCTGAGACTGTGGTTGGCACAGAGCAGGAGGGACAGTCTGACTTAGACTGTGGTTGTCATAGAATGGATTAGACAGTCTTTTTGATACAGTGCTTGGCAGAGAGCGGAAGGGGCAGTCTGTCTGCGAATGCGGTTGGCACAGAATGGGATGAACAGTCTCTCTGAGACTGTGGTTGGCACAGTGTGGGAGGGACAGTCTGTCAGAGACTGTGGTTGGCACAGAGTGGGAGGGACAGTCTTTCTGAGACTGTGGTTGGCACAGAGCAGGAGGTACAGTCTGTCTGAGACTGGTTGGCACAGTGCGGGAGGGATAGTCTGTCTGAGATTGCAGTTGGCACAGAGCAGGAGGGACAGTCTGACTGAGACTGTGGTTGGCACAGAATTAGATAGACAGTCTGTTGGAGACTGTGGTTGGCACAGAGCGGGAGGGACAGTCTGTCTGTGATTGCGGTTGGCACACAGCAGGAGGGACCGTCTGTCTGAGATGTGGTTGGCACAGAATGGGATAGGCATTCTGTCTGAGACTGTGGTTGGCACTGACCAGGAGGAAGTGTTTGTCTGAGACTGTGGTTGACACAGACTGGGAAGGACAGTCTGTCTGAGACTGTGATTGGCAGAGAGCACGAGGAAAAGTCTGTCTCAGACTATGGTTGGCACAGAGAGGCAGGGACAGTCTGTCTGAGATTGTGGTTGGCACTGAGCGTGAGGGACAGTCCGTCTGAGACTGTGGTTGGCACAGAGCGGGAGGGACAATCTGTCTGAGACTGTGGTTGGCACAGAGCAGGAGGGACAGTCTGACTTAGACTGTGGTTGGCATAGAATGGGTTAGACAGTCTGAGACAGTGCTTGGCAGAGAGCAGGAGGGGCAGTCTGTCTGCGAATGCGGTTGGCACAGAATGGGATGAACAGTCTCTCTGAGACTGTGGTTGGCACAGTGCAGGAGGGACAGTCTGTCAGAGACTTTGGTTGGCACAGAGTGGGAGGGACAGTCTGTCTGAGACTGTGGTTGGCACAGAGCGGGAGAGACAGTCTGAGACTGGTTGGCACAGAGCGGGAGGGACAGTCTGTCTCAGACTGTGGTTGGCACAGAATGGGATAGACAGTTTGTTGGAGACTGTGATTGGCCCAGAGCAGGAGGCACAGTCTGTCTGAGACTGTGGTTGGCAAAGAGTGGGAGGGACAGTCTGTCTGAGACTGTGGTTGGCACAGAGCGGGAAGGTCAGTCTGTCTGAGACTGTGGTTCACAGAAAGCGGGAGGGACTGTCTGTCTGTGACTGCGGTTGGCACACAGCAGGAGTGACCGTCTGTCTCAGACTTTGGTTGGCACAGAATGGGATAGGCATTCTGTCTGAGACTGTGGTTGGCACTGACCAGGAGGAAGTGTTTGTCTGAGACTGTAGTTGACACAGAGTGGGAGCGACAGTCTGTCTGAGACTGTGATTGGCACAGAGCGGGAGGAACAGTCCGTCTGAGAGTCCGGTTAGCACAGAGCGGGGGGGAAAATCTGTCTGAGACTGTGGTTGGCACAGAGCTGGAGGGACAGTCCGTCTGAGACTGTGGTTGGCACAGAATTGGATAGACAGTCTGTCTGAGACAATGCTTGGCACAGAGCAGGAGGGACAGTCTGTCTGCGACTGTGGTTGGCACAGAATGGGATGAACAGTCTCTCTGAGACTGTGGTTGGCACAGTGCGGGAGGGACAGTCCATCTGAGACTGTGGTTGGCACAGAGTGGGAGGGACAGTCTGTCTGAGTCTGGTTGGCACAGTGTGGGAGGGACAGTCTGTCTGAGATTGCGATTGGCACAGAGCTGGAGGGACAGTCTGACTGACACAATGGTTGGCACAGAATGGGATAGACAGTCTGTTGGAGACTGTGATTGGCACAGAGCGGGAGGGACAGTCCGTCTGAGACTCTTGTTAGCACAGAGCGGGAGGGAAAATCTGTCTGAGACTGTGGTTGGCACAGAGCTGGAGGGACAGTGCGTCTGAGACTGCGGTTGGCACAGAATTGCATAGACAGTCTGTCTGAGAACGTGCTTGGCACAGAGTGGGAGGGACAGTCTGTCTGAGACTGTGGTTGGCACAGTACGGGAGGGACGGTCTGTCTGAGACTGTGGTTGGCACGGAGTGGGAGGGACAGTCCATCTGAGACTGTGGTTGGCACAGAGTGTGAGGGACAGTCCGTCTGAGACTGTGGTTGGCACAGAGCCAGTGTGACAATCTGTCTGAGACTGTGGTTTGCACAGAGCAGGAGGGACAGTCTGACTTAGACTGTGGTTGGCATAAAATGGGTTCGACAGTCTGTTTGAGACAGTGCTTGGCACAGAGCAGGAGGGACAGTCTGTCTGCGACTGCAGTTGGCACAGAATGAGATGAACAGTCTCTCTGAGACTGTGGTTGGCACAGTGCAGGAGGGACAGTCCATCTGAGACTGTGGTTGGCACAGAGTGGGAGGGACAGTCTGTCTGAGACTGTGGTTGGCACAGAGCAGGAGGGACAGTCTGTCTGAGACTGGTTGGCACAGTGTGGGAGGGACAGTCTGTCTGAGATTGCGGTTGGCACAGAGCAGGAGGGACAGTCTGACTGAGACAATGGTTGGCACAGAATGGGATAGACAGTCTGTTGGAGACTGTGATTGGCACAGAGCGGGAGGGACAGTCCATCTGAGACTCTGGTTAGCACAGAGCGGGAGGGACATTCTGTCTGAGACTGTGGTTGGCACAGAGCAGGAGGGACAATCTGTCTGAGACTGTGGTTGGCACAGAGCGGGAGGGACAGTCTGTCTGAGACTTTGGTTGTCACAGAGAGGGAGGGACAGTCTGTCTGAGACTGTTGTTGACACACAGCAGGAAGGACATTCTGTCCAAGACTTTGGCTGGCACATAGCAGGAGGGACAGTCTGTCTGAGACTGTGGTTGCCACAGAATGGGATAGACAGTCTATCTGAGACTGTGGTTGGCACACAGCGGGAGGGATAGTTTGTCTGACACTGTTGTTGGCACAGAGCGGGAGGGACAGTCTGTCTGAGATTGTGGTTGGCACAGAGCGGGAGGGACAGTCTGTCTGAGACTGTAGTTGTCACAGAGCGGGAGGGGCAGTCTGTCTGAGACTGTGGTTGGCCCAGAGCGGGAGGGACAGTCTGTCTGAGATTGTGGTTGGCACAGAGCATGAGGGACAGTCTGACTGATACTTTGGTTGGCACAGAATTCAATAGACATTCTGTTTGAGACTGTGGTTGGCACAGAGCGGGAGGGACAGTCCGACTGAAACTGAGGTTGGCACAGAGCAGGAGGGACAGTCTCTCTGAGACTGCGGTTGGCACAGAATGGGAAGAATAGTCTGTCTGAGACTGTAGTTGGCACAGAGCGGGAGGGACAGTCTGTCTGAGACTGTGGTTGGCACAGAGTGGGAGGGACAGTCTGTCTGAGACGGTAGTTGGCACAGAGCGGGCAGGACAGTCTGTCTGAGTCTATGGTTGGCACAGAGCTGGAGGGACAGTCTGTCTGAGACTCTGGTTGACACCCACTGGGTTGAGTGAAAATTCTCCTTTACCAGCACAAATTGGGTCATGGCAGCTCCTTTGGTAAAAGTATTAATAAAACATAATTTCACACACATAATCCAAAGTGTTACTGGAAGGGCAGATTAAAGGGGGCTTTAATAAACTGGGTCCAGAGAAAAACCTGGAGCTGATAGTGTATGATATCATGACAATATGCTGCACTGCAAAGCACCACCGCCCTTTGCCTTACAAAAATATCACTATGAGCCGAGCCTGCTTTCAGAGACTGAATGAATGATGTCCCTTGGGGACCATTCGAGTGATGTCTCTCGGGGACCAGTCCAGTGTTGACCCTTGGGGACCATTCGAGTGATGTCCCTCAACGGCCAGAGGAGTGATGGCTCTCGTGGATAGTCAAACGATGTCCTTTGGGAGCCATTTGAGTGATATTACCTGGAGGACCATTCAATTGATATGCATCAGGGACCAGTAATTTCCCCTGGGAACTGGTAGTGGCAATGTCCCTCGAGAACTGGGCAACTTGCGAGCCTCTGGAAACAACCAAGTGATGTCCCTATATCTCATCAAATTATCTGTATCTAGCCATACAAATGTTGAGCAGTATTCTCTGAAATAAGACTCACAGCCAGCTGCAGAAGCTCCTCACAGTTAAGTGCCACTTTCTGCATCAAACTACACAGCTCAGAGCCACTGCCTAGAAAAATACACAACTCAGAGCCAGCGTCTAGATCAATACAAAGCTTACAGCCAGCGTCCAGGTCAATATACAGCTCAGAACCAGTGTCTAGATCAAATCATAAACCAGAGCCAATGGATGGATCAATATAGAGCTTATAGCCAGTGTCTAGATCAATGCACCACCCAGAACTAGTGTCTGGATCAATACACAACCCAGATCCATTGTCTGGATCAATACACAGCCCAGAGCCAGTGCCCATATCAAGAGAAAGCCCACAGACAGTGCCTGGGTCAAAACACAGCCCAGAACCAGTGTCTGGATCAATACCCAGCCCAGGACCAATGTCTGGATCAATACACAGCACAGGGCCAATGTCTGGATCAATGCACAGCCTGAGGCAGTGACTAGAACAATACACAGTCCAGAGGCAGTGACTCGAATGAGACACAGCCCAGACACAGTGTCTAGAACAAGACACAGACCAGAGCCAGTCTCTGGATCAATACACAGCCCAGAGCCAGTGTCTGGATCAATACACTGCCTAGCAGCAGTGTCTGGGTCAATAGACAGCCCAGAACCAGTGCCTGGATCAATACACAGCCCAGAGCCGGAATCTGGATCAATACACAGCCCAGAGCCAGTATCTGGATCAATACAAAGCCTAGAGCCCATGTCTGGATCAATACATAGCCCAGAGCAAGTGCCTGGATCAATACACAGCCCAGAGCCAGTGCCTGGATCAATACACAGCCCAGAGCCAGTGTCTGGATTAATACGCAGCCCAGAGCCAGTGTCTGGATCAATACACAGTCCAGAGCCCATGTCTGGATCAATACACAGCCCACAGCCAGTGTTTGGATTGATACACAGCCCAGAGCTAGTGTCTAGATCAATACACTGTCCAGAGCCAGTGTCTGGATCAATACACAGTCCAGAGCCAGTGTCTGGATCAATACACAGTCCAGAGCCCATGTCTGGATCAATACACAGCCCAGAGCCAGTGTCTGGATTGATACACAGCCCAGAGCAGTGTCTTGATCAATGCATACCTTAGACCAGTGTCTGGATCAATACACAGCCCAGAGCCAGTGTTTGGATTGATACACAGCCCAGACCAATGTCTGGATCAATACACAGTCCAGAGCCAGTGTTTGGATTGATACACAGCCCAGACCAATGTCTGGATCAATACACAGCCCAGAGCCAGTGTTTGAATTAATCACTGGGCTACATATTATTCTAGTCATGGTGGGCCGCGTTTCCCGCCATCAGTCGGCGGGGAGCTAATTGTAATACATTAGCATATAATTAAAATGCCATCCTGCTGGGTTCTTGGACCCCATGTAGGGGGTTGTGATGTGTGTCAGTTTCACCTCTGACTTCTGAGTGGTTCAAATCACTCCCACTCCCTGGGTTCTAGACCTTGGACTTATTTGGGGGTTGTGACAAATTGCAGCAGACAACTGGTTTTAGCGCAAGAAAAACTGAGTTTACTGAAGTCACAAATTAACTTATAACATTAGGATTACACTGAGATTATGCAGATTTACAAAGTACACTTAGTTAAGAATGGGGAACACACGGCATAACGAGGGAAAAATCCCGCTACTAATCCCCTTACCGTTGTCCCACCCCCAAAACCTAACTAAATTGAACTAGGAGAGTTCAGGGATCATGCTCACCAACCCAGGGTTCCTTGACATTCAGCCAGGTAAGCCAGTTGCAGTTTTAGGGTACGCTCTTTGTGTCCTCTGGGGCCTGCCGTCCCCACGTGGTCCTGGTCTGTGGAATCTGCGAAGGTTCTTCAGTTGAGTGGAGGATGCGGTTGTGGGTAGTTGATCTTCGTGGATGGCTGTGGTTGCGGCCTTGTTGTCTTCGGTTGAGCCTGCCACCCTGTGCCCTTCACCGTGATGTTGCTTGCGGGCCTGCAAACCTCCAGATCTTCTTGCTTAAACTCTGTTTCAACCACTCCCAACTGCTCACTGCCCTGTGCCAGCTTTCAAAACTGCTTACCCTTCTGCTAGCTGGTTTCTCCCTCTCTCTCTCGTAACGGACTGCCCAGTTATACTGTCTTTCGAATTTCTTATCGGAATCCAAATCAAGGTTAGTTCTTTGTTTGACTTTGGTGGGCTTCCCCCAGTGATTGATGTCTCGTCGTTTTAAATGGGCTCGCATGATGTTTATCATTTTCTTCCTGCCTAGTAACGAGTTTTGAACTGAAAGCCATTGTATATGTGGAGTATTGATGGGTTTACATAATTGAATTGATGGTGTCTTCTTGCCTTAGTAGTTAGTAGCGGTTATTTATGCAAGAGTTTGATGGGCTTCAGTTTCAAGTGAGGTGAAGTCTTTCCCTGGGTTGATTGTATTAAAGGGAAGAATGGCTATTCTGTCTCTTCTCATTTTCTGATTTCAGGCAAAACCATACACACTGCACTCAATAAGCCCAGGCATGTGCAGCCCCATGCCTTCATGGGCCCAGCCTCCTGTCTGCAGGGTTTTACACTTTACTCAGCAGTTTAAAAGCCCAAAAGTCATATCCTTGTTGATGATATGAAAAATGTGGGAATTTTGAGAACCCTTCACCTGCCATATCGTCTGTCCCCATCAATGGGAAAGCATACTGACATGTTTCATAACTACACGCAGGCAATGTGCACTTGGCAGCCTTCACTTTGGGAAATTGAAGTGAGTGAGCAGCAGCATTCTCCACAGCTCACCCGTTGTGTACAGGCCTCAGGGGCGCCGGGGGATGGGGATGGGGGTGGTGGGGGGCAACTGATACCTGGCCCCGGAGGCAACTGCTGAGGGGGGACGGTGTCCGGGGCCAAGTGCTGGCCAGCCTCGGAGGCGACGGTTGTCGGTGCGGGGAGGGGCGGGGGGTCACGTGCTGCCCTGGTGTTGCATCCTGTGCACAGACAATCGAGGTGGAGGGCAGGGTAAGCAAGGGGAGTGGCCACACATTAGAGACAGCTGTATAAACTGACCAGGCCTCTACAACTGAGACAGATCAGGTGCAGCCACAGTGATATGATTGAAGTCAGGCTCCTGGCCTGCCCGCCCGTGCAAGCAATGGAGGGCCATCAAAGAGCTACCGAGCACTCCATACGTTACCTCACCCCGTCACAGTCTGCCACCACTTTATTGGACCGCAGAGCTGTTGGACTGCACAAGTTGTACAATCAGTTTAAAGTAATGACACTTAGTATGAAGAATGCACCTGTGACATTTCAAAGACTGACAAAGTTATTGCAGGTCCAAGCAATTGTGCTGTTTATATTGATGACCTGATAGTTTTCAGTCAGACATGGGAGGAGCATTTACAGCATCTGGAAGAATTATTTTCTCGATTACAAGAAGCTAATTTGGTAATGAACTTGGCTAAAAGTGAATTTGCAAAAGCGCAAGTTACGTATCTAGGCCATACCATTGGATATGGAGAGGTGGCTCTGAGAGATGTGTGAAAGTCAAGGCTATCATGGATTTCCCAGTGCCTACAACAAAAAGAGAAGTTTTGACATTTTTGGGCATAAGTGGGTTTTACTGGAAATTTGTACCAAATTGTAGCAGTGTGGTTGCTCCATTGCTTGAACTATTAAAAAATAACAAGTTTCAATGGTCACTGGAGTGTCAGAAAGCATTTGATAGTTTGAAAACTGTATTAACTATGACACCAGTTTTGACAGCACTCAATTATGCCACACAATTCAAGTTGGCTGTTGACACAAGCGATATAGGAATTGGGGCTGTACTGTTACAAGATGATGACACTGGAATTGAAAAATCAATAGGGTATTTTTCATGGAAACTGAATGTACAACAGAGAAGATATTCAACGATCAAAAAAGAGGCTTTGGGTTTGGTGCCAGCATTGTAGCATTTTGAAATTTATGTTGCAAACAACTCATCAGAAACAATTGTTTATACAGACCATAATCCTTTGAAGTTTTTGGACAAATTTTGAGACAAAAGTGTAAGACTTTTCAGGTGGAGTCTATTATTTCAACCATTTAATCTACCGATTATACATGTTGCTGGTAGAGAAAATCTGTTTGCAGATGCATTATCATGGGGAGAATTTTGCGTTTGACAGCGGGCTGGCAGCCAATCACCGCTGCCGAAACGGGCCACGTCGCCATTTTGCGCAGGCGGGCCATTAAGGCCCACCCAGCAGGGTTCATCGGGAAAATTAAATCAGTGGCGGGCATGTTCAGACCACCGGTTCCAATGGGGAACCAGCAGTCTGTAAAAAGAGCAGCCAGGCAGCCTCCTTTAGGCTGTTGACCATTGCCAGTCACCAGGCAGCATAAGGGGTGAGGGCAAAGGAAGAAGAGGGGGGCAGGCTGCAGGGTAGGCCAGCAGTGGGGAGGCTACTGTGCCCCTCGGTTCTCAAGTGCCTGCCTTGCTGTCCTCCTCGAAGAGGTGTCCAACCATCTTGTTTCCGGAGAATGGGAGGAGGAGGGCCCCCCATGTGACCAGGCTGGCGTGGCAGGAGGTGGCGGAGGCTGTTAGCTCTCAAGATTCTGTGGGGTGCACAGGAACACAGTGCCACAAGCGCTTCAATGATTTGCTGCGGTCTGGAAGGGTGAGTACCATGTCAGCCTTGGCCATTTTACCCAGCAGGTAGCCTTAGCCTTTGAGGCACCACACACACACCACCGCCCCCCCCCCCCCACCCCCCACCACCATGTCTTAGTGTTGTTACTGCATTGGGCATTTGGTAAAGATAGTGATCATGCTTATATCAGCCTTAGTGGTTGAGGAGAAGATGGGTTCTCCCTGCAGCAAATGTTGGTGTTTGTCACATTTGAGTAGTCTGGGGGCAACCTGCAGGGGAGGCAGCTGGACACATACTCAGAACTCCAACACATGTCTTATTGATGCTGATGAGATGGTGGAAGGGGAACCTCAAGGTGTTGTGGCCACGAGCCATCTGCTGGCCTCAGTGCTGCACCTAGTTGCACCTCCTTGCCATGGGCGCAAAGGCCCATGTGTTATTCAAAGTGATGGATGCCGAATGTGTCCAAGGTGGCCGTTGGGGGAGGGGGTTGGGAGCAGCCGTACTATCTTCTGGGGACTGATCACCAGTAGTGTGGACAGGAACCGCTGAAAGCTTCAGATGGGCCACTGTGGTAGGGGTGTGGCGTGCGCATTCAGAGTACATGAGCGATCAGCCCCAATAAATGCTCTTCTATGTTTTGCAGGCAAAAACTGAGAGCAATATGCAGGAGCGCCAGTAGACTGGTGGTGGGCACGCCACGCTGCAGCGCCTCACCACTTACGAGGAGCAGGCCATGGAGCTGGGGAGGAGGCAGGCAGCCAGGTCGGCAGGTGTCGGCAAGGCTGGGGTCCAGCGGGCAGGTATTTGAGGACCACAGTCCCATCCACTCTGTCTGCCCGCCATCCAAAGCACTGGTGATTGATGCAATTGTTAATGCAGCAACACTGCTCATTCACAGACTGATACAGTCAGATATGTGGGTCATACAGAAAGGTCCCTCTGCCCCTTGAGGATGCACATCTCTAGCACCTTAGAAAGCCTTATCCCATTTGTGACCACTATCCCCGTGGCCTAACATGCCTTGGCATCACTGCTTGCACATCCAAAATGTGCATCTTAGTGCATCTTAGAAGGTTTTGTACCTCCACCACCCTTTCACAGATTCACACAGAATCATGGAAACACAGTGCAGACAAAGTCCTTCGACCCATCGAGTCTGTACCAACACGTGAGAAACACCTGACCTACCTACCTAATCCCATTTACCAGCACTTGGCCCATAGCCTTGAATGTTATGACGTGTCAGGTGCTCATCCAGGTACTTTTTAAAGGATGTGAGGCAACCCACCTCCACCACCCTCCCAGGCAGCACATTCCAGACCATCACCACCCTCTGGGTAAAAAAGTTTTTCCTCACATCCCCCCTAAACCACCTGCCCCTCACCTTGAACTTATGCCCCCTTGTGACTGACCCTTCAACTAAGGGGAACAGCTGCTCCCTATCCATCCTGTCCATGCCCCTCATAATCTGGTACACATCGATCAGGTCGCCCCTCAGTCTTCTCTGCTCCAACGAAAACAACCCAAGTCTATCCAACCTCTCTTCATAACTTAAATGTTTCATCCCAGGCAACATCCTGGTGAATCTCCTCTGCAACCCCTCCAGTGCAGTCACATCCTTCCTATAATGTAACGACCAAAACTGCACACAGTACTCCAGCTGTGGCCTCACCAAGGTTCTATACAACTCCAACATGACCTCCCTACTTTTATAATCTATGCCTCAATTGATAGAGGCAAGTGTCCCATATGCCTTTTTCACCACCCCACTAACATGCCCCTCTGCCTTCAGAGATCTATGGACACACACGCCAAGGTCCCTTTGTTCCTCAGAACTTCCTAATGCCATGCCGTTCATTGAATACATCCTTGTCAAATTACTCCTGCCAAAGTGCTTTTCAGGTTTTTCTGGGTTAAATTCCATCTGACTTTTATCTGCCCATTTGACCATCACATCTCTATCTTCTTGTAGCCAAGACACTCAACCTCACTGTTAACCACCTGGCCAAGCTTTGTGTCATCCGCAAACTTACTAATCCTACCCCCCCACATTGTCATCTATGTCATTTATAGAAATGACAAATAATAGGGGATCCAGCACAGATCCCTGTGGTACGCCACTGGACACTGGCTTCCAGTCACTAAAGCATCCTCTGCCTCCTACAACTAAGCCAATTTTGAATGCACCTTATCAAGTTTCCATGTATCCCATATGCATTTGCCTTCTTTATAAGTCTTCCATGTGGGACCTTGTTAAAAGCTTTGCTGAAATCCATATAAACTACATCAACTACACCACCCTCAACTACACACCTGGTCACCTCCTCAAAAAATTCAATCAAATTTGTTAGGCATGACCTCCCTCTGACAAAGCCATGCTGACTATCCCTGATCAAACCTTGCCTCTCCAAGTGGAGATAGATTCTCTCCTTCAGAATTTTCTCCAATAGTTTCCCTACCACTGACATGAGACTCACTGGCAAGTAGTTCCCTGGCTTATCTCAACAACCCTTCTTAAATAGCAGAACCATACTAGCTGTTCTCCAGTCCTCTGGCACCTCCCCCGTGGCCAGAGAGGAATTAAAAATTTGTGTCAGAGCCCCTGTGATCTCCCTTGCCTCTCTCAGCAGTCTGGGACACAAATAATCCAGACCTGGAGATTTGTCCACTTTTAAGCCTGCCAACACCTCCAATACCTCGTCACTCTCGATATCAATTTGCTTAAGAACCTCGCAGTCTCTCTCCCCAAGTTCGATACCTTCATCCTCATTCTCTTGGGTGAAGACACGAGTGAAGTATTCATTCAACACTCTAGCGAAGTCCTCTGGTTCCACCCATAGATTGCCCCCTTAGTCCCTAATGGCCCCTACTCTTTACCTGGTTATCCCCTTCCCATTGATATACTTATAGAATATCTTGGGATTTTCTCTACTTTTACCAGCTAGAGCTTTCTCATATCCCCTCTTTGCTCTCCTGATTGCTTTCTTAAGTTCCACCCTGCACTGTCTGTACTGCACTAATGCCTCCACTGATTTGCTTCCCATGTACCTGCTAAAAACCTCTCTTTTCCTTCTCATTGTAACTTGAAAATCTCTGGTCATTCATGGTTCTCTGGGCTTGTTACTCCTTCCTATCACCCTAGAGGGAACATGTTGAGCCTGTACCCTCCCCATTTCCTTTTTGAACACCCACCCCTGATCCTCTAGATTCCCCCACAAGTAACTGTTCCTAGTCTACCTTGGCCAGATCCTGCCTTATTTTATTAAAATCCACTCTCCCCCAATCCAAAACATTTTTTTGCATCTTGTCGATTTCTTTGTCCATAACAAACTTAAACTGTACTATGTTGTGGTTGCTATTGCTAAAATGCTCACCCACCACCACCTCAGCCACCTGTCTGGTTTCATTACCCAGAATCAGGTTCAGCAATGCACCATCTCTTGTTGCACCCTCTACATATTGGCCTAAAACGTTCTCCTGTACACATTTCAAGAAATCTACTTCATCCAAGCCCTTAACACTATGTCTGTCCCAATTAATGTTGGGAAAGTTGAAATCACCTAATATAATTATCCTATTATTATTGTTTTTTCACATCTCCACAAATTGTGCACATATTTGCTCCTCAATTTCCCACTGACTCTCTGGGGGTCTATAATAAACACCTAATAATGTGGTTGCCCCTTTTTTATTCCTAAGCTCTACCCGCAAATCTTCATTCAATGCCCCATCCAAGATATCATCTCTCCTTACTGCAGTAACTGACTCCTTAACTAAAAATGCAATGCCTCCTCCTCTTTTACCCCCTCTCCTGTCTCTCCTGTCTTGCCTGAAGATTCTGTAACCCAGAATGTTGAGCTGCCAATCCTGCCCTTCCCTCAACCACATCTCAGTGATGGCTACTATATCACAATTCCACATGTCAATCCTTAACTCATCTGTTTTACTTGAAATACTTTTGGCATTAAAGTAGAGGCCATCCAGCCTTGCCTTACTCCCTTGAAACTTATTGCAGCTGTACTCTCTCTGACTTGATTGTTTTACTGTATTATGATATGTCCCTATTCTGCTAAAATTCTGTGTCCCCTCCCCCTGCTGAATTAGTTTAAACTCCTCCCAACAGCATTAGCAAACATGCCCGCCAGGATGTTAGTCCCGCTCTGGTTCAGATGTAGACCGTCCCGCTTGTACAGGTCCCACATTCCCCAGAAACGGTCCCAGTGATCCAGGAATCTAAAACCCTCTCTCCTTCCCCAACTCTTAAGCCATGTATTCATCTGTGCTATTCTCCTATTTCTGAGCTCGCTAGCACTTGGCACTGGGAGTAATCCAGAGATTATAACCCAAAAGGTCTTGCTTTTTAGTCTACTGCCTAACTCCCTGAATTCTTGATTCAAGACCCCATCCTTCTTTCTACCTATGTCATTGGTACCAACATGTACCATGACTGCTACCTTATCAACCTTCCCCTTCAGGATGCCCTGCAGCTGTTCAGTGACATCCCGGACCATGGCACCAGGGAGGCAACATACCATCCTGGGGTCACGTTGACAGCCACAGTTGTGCCTATCTGTTTCCCTGACTATAGAATCCCCTATTACTATTGCTCTTCCTCCCCTCCTGTACAGACAGGCTGCTTGTGGTGCCAGAAGCTAGGCTCTGTCTGCACTCCCTGGAGGAACCAGCACCCTCATCAGCCTCCAAAATGGAATACCGATTTGCAAGCGGGACCCCAGGGAACTCCCGAACTACCTGCCTGTTTCTCTTGGACTGCCTGGTGGTCACCCATTCCCTTCCTTCCTCAAGTTCCTTCATCTGTGGTGTGACCACCTCACTAAACGTGCTATCCACGATGCTCTCAGACTCGCGGATGCTCCACAATGTCCCCAGCCGCCGTTCCAGCTCTGAAACCCAAGCTTCCACAAGCTGCAGCTGTACACACTTCCTGCACACATGATGGTCCCGGGCACTGGAAATGTCCCCAGCTTCCCACATGCCATGGCATTCCACATTACTCTGTCCAAAAGGTCCTCAGCACCTCACCTATCAACCTCATGGCACTCAACTTAAATAAATGCCGCCACGTTAGTCAGCCCTGCGCCAAAGGGAAATGTTGCCTTCTGTCCACCCGCTCTATGCCCCTCATAATGGTATAAAGGTCAATAATGTGACCTGTCAATCTCCTGTGCTGCATGGCAAATGTCGCAAGTGTTTGCAATGTTTCCTCATCACTCCAACTCTCCAGGCCAGCATGCATCCTGGTCAGGAACCTCTGCACTCTCCCCACTCCAATGCCATCCCTCCCATGAAGCGCAGGTCACAACTGAATGCAGAAGTGTAGCTGTGGCCTCGACAGCGTTTTCTGCACTTGCAACATGACCTCCCTTTTCCTACATTCTGTTCCTCGGCTAATAAAGGCACGTCTGGCTTTGACCTTGTTAAACGCTTAATGTTCCTGTTTTGCTACCTTAAAGGGTCTGCCCAGCAAGGTCCCTGTAATCGTCATGACTTCCCATGGTCCTACCATTACTCATGTATTCCTGTACCTTGTTTGTCTTGCCCAAGTGCTTAACCTTACGCTTATCCACATAACGTTCCATGTGGCATTCCTTAGGTCATCTGACCAGCCTGTCTGTATGCATGTGTAATGTTTGGGCCTCCTCTTGACTACTTACCATCCCACCAATGTTCGTCTCCTTAGGTTCTTGAAGGTCGAGCGCCTTATGAGCCGGGGGTGGGGTGGGGGGGTGAAGGGATGAATGGTGTTACTGACTGGACGCTAACTGATGCACTGTCCTTGTTGTTAATTTCAGCATTACCACTGCATGGCCGCCAGGAACAAGTCCAAGGCCCCCCCTCCACACCTGAGGGCCAAGACTTGCAACTTGCGTCACATCCTTTCAGTGAGCCAGGTACCAGTGCAGCGGTAAACATATAGGTGGGGATTATGACATTGGCTAGTGTCCTGGGGCACAGTGGAGAGGGCACTTCACAGTCGCTGGAGGAGATGGCATGGACAGAAAGTGCCAGTGGCACCAGCAGCTGGAGGACTGCACGGGACCAGGCACATGCTGAGTCAGGCAGTGATGATGTGCCTCTGGAGATGTCAGCCATGCAGCAGCTGCAGGACAAACGGCAGGGTGCACGGAGCACCTGGCAGGGTTGCATGAGGGTGTGCTTCACTTGGTCTCTGTGGTGGAGGAATCCTGGCAGAGTGATGGCATGAACCTCTGGACAGAGCTTCAGGCTTCCTCCATTGAGAGATTGGCGACTCTCATGGAGAGGGGCTTCCAACAGATTGAGAATCGTCTGATTGGGTTGTGCTCTGACCTGCAAGGCCTCACAGTGGTACTGGCCACAGGTGGTCATTCGCAATGTGGGAGATGTTCTGGGCACCAAGTGTCGCTGCTCAGTGCCCATCCATCTGCGCTAAGCAGGGAGGTCCAATGTGACCTCACGTCGGTGCAGCAGCTGCCTGTCACCACTGCGAGCTCCTCTCAGGGCACTCTGGATGAGAGCAGCAGCTCCTCCGCCCCTCTACCAGTGACCGTTGCATCAGTTGAGGTTGTGACAACTGGGGAGGTGCCAGTTCTAGAACTGGCCACTCACTCCCAGGTGGGGCCAGCACAGGCTCCATGGGCTAGAGGACGGCCGCCAAGGTCATCGAGGCCAACAGGATAGCAGAGTCAGGCTGTCTCACAAGCCACTCCGAGCTATGGGGCGGCACCTAGACGTAGCACCCGCAAACATAAGCATAAGGCACGTTAGGCACTGGTGATTTTGTGTTGGCCCTAGATTAGGGAATATATCATTATGTACATCAGAGCAATGTTTATTCATTTTTTTGGTGGCAATAAAGTCCACTCTTCTGACCATGGCTGAGGATGTTTCCTTTGTGCTGCATTTGTCTGTTTCACAGACATATCATGAGTGTTTGGGTGGACATTGATGCTTCTGTCCTAAGCCCTTAGTTGCAGCTGGAGAGGTGGAAGATGTAGCACCTAAGTTCCACATGTGGAAGCGCCAGGCAATGCTGGTCCTGCTGATCCATGTGTGTGGAGTTAGCTGAAGGTTCGTTGGATTAAAGTGTCCCGGGTGTCCCTGCCTCCTTGATGTAGTAGCAGGTCCGCGTGCTGTCCCTCGTCATTGCCCTGTGCTTCCTCATCCTCTGAGACACTGCTGGATTCATCATGTGCAGCCTCATCCAGGGCATCAAGATCTTCATCGTCAACTGCATCCCCCCTTTCCAGTGCAAGATTGTGCAGAGCGCATTATGCTACCACTATCACAGAGACGCGATCTGGGGGATACTGGAGTGCGTCCCCTGAGCGGTCCAGGCAACAGAAGTACATCTTGAGAAGACCACCCTTGTGGTGCCATGGCTGTTATTGTAGCGCTCCTCAGCTTCTGTTCTTGGAAAGGCGTCATGTGGGGATAGCCCTTATCACCCACCAGCCAACCCTCCAGCCGAGCCGGAGCACTGAAGAGCCCCGGCATCTGGTAGCGTCTGAGGATGTAGGCATCGTGGGAACTGCCTGGGAACCTTGCACAGACTTGTAGAATCAGCATCCTGTGATCACACACTATCTGCACGTTCATGGAGTGGAAGCCCTTCCTGTTGACAAAGGCACCGGGCTCACCTGCTGGCGCCTTGATGGTCACATGTGTACAGTCTATTGCACCCTGCATGCAGGGGAAGCCAGCAATGGCCGCGAAGCCTCTGGCTCGCTGTGTCTGACTTGCCTGGTCGCAGCAGAAGTGGATGAAAGTGGATACCTACCTGAACAGAGCATCTGTGACCTGCTTGACACAAGTGTGGACAGCTGACTGGGAGACACCGCGAAGATCACCCACTGAGCCCTGGAAGGAGCCAGAGGCATAGAAGTGAAGGGCAACTGGTAGCTTCAGAGCCGCTGGCATGGGTTGTCCACCCACACAGTTAGGGGAGATCTCAGGGCCAATCATCTGACAGATGTAGTTGACTGTCTCCCTTGAGAGTCGGAGCCTCCTTCGGCACTGCACCTCAGACATATTGAAGTAGCTGCTTCGCCACCTGTATAGCCCGGCAGCAGGATAGTGGCGTCTTCTACGGCCCCTTGCACTTTGGACAAACTCTTGGTCCTGCGCCCCTTGTGCCTGCGCCTGGCCTCCCAAAGGTGGCTCCCCTGGAGGCTGATTGTCCAGTTCTGGCCTCCTCCTTATTCTATCCCTCCCTTCCTCCTCAGGGGTGCTGCCTCCAGTGGAGATGTCAGAACCCATACCCAGGCTAAATGGAGGCCTCCGGAAAGCTGCAGGCCCGATAAAGATTACTGTCTGCAAAATGGTGAGCTGAAGCTTCAAAATACAGAGAAAGCTGTTGGAAATCAATCTGAACTGCTAACAATCACACAGGCAAGTTTAAAACACTTCCTGCATTAAATACTTCAGACAAAACATTAACAACACCTCTGAGCCTACATGTCCCACCTGTGGATGAGGTTTGTTAAAAAATCAGCTACCCGCCTGCCCGCCGAGGTGAAGATTGCATGGGCGCCTCAAAATCAGCGTCGATTGCCAGGTTAAGGGCCTTAACAAGGTCTTTAATTAATGGCGGGAGCGTGTCACGCTTCATAGGGCACCCGCCTACCTAAATATCGCGATGCTGCGCGCTGACATCAGGAAGCTCGCGCGATATCAGCGCGCGACATTTTAAGCACTGGAGTGCGGGCTCCACCACCCACACGTCAGCCAGAAAATTCAGCCCCATGAGTTTGAAGCTTAAAGGGAAAATTGGGCATTTTTAAAAACCTGGACACTGAACTGGAATAATTTCTATTGATACCAAGGACTTGTGTATATACATTGTTATGTTAATGCATGCATCTGGTAATGCAATAGTGTAATAAGTAGAGGAGATAGTGTGAGATGGATTATTAAAAATGAAGCCATCTTTTAAAATTATGGCAATTCATTTTTCAATAGGGAGGGGATGTCATAAAGAGATATTAATGCCTATAATGTTATTATAAATGATTTTAAATTGGAAATGTCGTGGGGTCTGTGTCTATGTATGTGTCTGTATGTGTCTTAATTGGATTAAAGCCAGATGGTCTGGATGCTTTGATGTATAGTAGTTTGAGATTTTAACTGGGTGAACAGTAAGGAGGATAGAAGGTAAAGTATAAATTTGCATTTGTTGAATAAAGCTTTGAAGAGTGGGAGCAAAATCTTGGACCTAGCTGGGAGACACCAAGCAATGTGATTTTTTTTTCAGCTTATTAATAAAATTGGTGGAATGAAAAGGTTTATTGTCAAGAAAGGTAATACAATGGAAAATTTATATTCAAAGGAAAAGCTAAGTATAAATGGAAAGGAGTTGTGTGTGTAAGTCAGAGGCATTTAAGATCTAACCAGCCTGTAAGTCTACAACTGTGTCTGCAAAGTAACCAATTTGCAAGGAACCTCATTTTGAATTTGTAAGGTCAAATGTGCTTTACCTGGTGTCTGTTTAAAGTCTATGGATTATTTGTTGCCTTGGTGGAGATTTACCTGGGAGTGAATAACTTAGGGATTTGTTTAAAAGTTATTATGGTAGTGATTTGTAGACATGTATATGTGTTTAATTTATTGCAAATTAATAAATGTTTAATTTAGTTTTATATAAAAAAACCTCTTGAGGCTTGGTGGTCTTATTCCTGAATTCAGAGCCTCATCTCAAACATACTAATTGAAAACAAAAACAGAATTACCTGGAAAAACTCAGCAGGTCTGGCAGCATCGGTGGAGAAGAAAAGAGTTGACGTTTCGAGTCCTCATGACCCTTCGACAGAACTTGAGTGTTCTCAAGTTCTGTCGAAGGGTCATGAGGACTCGAAACGTCAACTCTTTTCTTCTCCGCCGATGCTGCCAGACCTGCTGAGTTTTTCCAGGTAATTCTGTTTTTGTTTTGGATTTCCAGCATCCGCAGTTCTTTTGTTTTTATACTAATTGAAAATATAGGTTATGACAGTTTTCAAGTTTCCCTCTGGAGTTTAAACAATTCAGCCTTTACCAACTGCTATGTCATAATATGCTGGAAGTTTGACTCAGAAGTAACAGCCACACACAATACACCTGCAAATCGCTATCCAATCTCTCACCCTCTCTACAGAATTCAACTCGACTAGAACCTTGAAGCTGACTATTCATCTACTAGAGTCAACTCTACTGGAACCGTGAATCCGACTATTCATCTTCTGGAGTCAACTCTACTGGAACCTCAAAACTAACTATTCATCTACCGGAGTCAAAACTCTACTGGAGCCTCAAAACCAACTATTCATCTACCGGAGTCAACTCCTCTGGACCCGTGATTCTGACTATTCGTCTACTGGAGTCAAATATACTGGAATCTTGAATCGCAACGACTGCAACACTCAAACACCTACTCCCCACGCGTCAAGAACTGTTCCTTATAAATATTTTAAAATATATATAAACATATATATTCACTTACTTCAAGCTAACTTCTTACTTTTAACCTGTATGATGGTATATACGTGTGTTTTATCCTTTCTCGCCTTTGGTTATTAATAAACTTACTCTTACCTTTAACTCAAGAAAGTCAGATCAAATTGGCTCTTTCAAAAGCAGAACAATTGGGTCTGGGAAAAAGATCCGTGAAAGGGATCCTTTTTAGATTAAATTTTGTTGCGGACAACGGTGGGGGTGGGGTTGCTGAATAAAAACAGGGAGCCAGTTCATCCCTCCTCACCTGGGACATAACAATTTGGGGGTGTCCCAGCCAGATGGTGGCAACTGAGGGGTCTTGCTTGGATCAACAACTTTGGGGTGGGTGGTAACACTACCTGAAACTCTGCTCCCATTTGCTGTCTAGCTATCACATTCTACTTCTAATGGACTGGCAGCTGACCAGCGGTGTGAGGTTGTGGAGTTAAAACAAGATGTGGCCTCAAACCTCGGCTTGCAGGTGACTTTTGCACTCACCTTGAATCCATTTGGGTCCAATCCTTAAAGTCAAACTCGCTTCCTGTGGTTTAAAATGCAGCTTATTTAGATCCCTGACACTCTTAAAAATAATTGCATTCATTGAAATGTGGTTGCAGTCTGTGTTACTCTTTATGACCATCAATGCCACTCCTAACTTCTCCTCAAGCCCCTGGGTTGCTACTAGCCTGAATCTAGTTCCTGCAATTCTACTGAGATCAGCAACAAGGACTTAGCCTGGTTAGCTCTGTTACCACCAGTCAACATGCGAACAAGATGGATCTCACGCTCCTCTTGAACTTTCACCACAAGTATCAACCACATGGGAGCTATCTTCACACAGCGGCCATGCTGAAATCCTAGACCTCACGGTGGATCTAAACCAACAAAACATTTCTTTGTGCAGTAGAGACTTGGAGCAAGGGCAAGTGTGAAGCAGGAACCTGGCAGATTGCAACCCAAACTCCTATCTGAGCAGTGGGAAGTTCCCTTCAAATGGTGCCACGCCCTCCATAAATCTTTTGTGGTTGCTGGGTTCTCTGTCATGGACGGTGGTGTGTGAGCGGCTGCAGAGAATGATTTCAAACCAGGCTGCCTCCAGACTACCTACAGCCACCCTTTCCCAGGTGCTTGCAAGGCTTCTGAGTGCCAGTGGGAACTGCAGGGAGCACCAGTGCAACTCAGACAAAAGCACTTTGTGCTCTCAAAATTACTGGACAAGGATCAAACCCATGAAACTAGATGCATTGTTTCACCTAATGATTCCAGCTTCCTTCAAGGGAAATTCACAGCAAAACAAGACTCAATTACCATCAGTGTTATTGTTGCACAGAGGAACTTATTCCCCACATCACTGAGACAGCAAACATTGACATCTTTTGTCTCATTAGCATTGCAGGGAATTGTGGCTGGGCGGCAAAGGAATTGAAAAAAATTGAAGTGACTAAAATAGTGAGTAAAAGCAGTGATGGAGCTTTCTTCTGTTATTAGAATCCTCCTCTCATATTTACTCACGGTCTGATATAGGTGTAATTAATGGGAATAAGAAGGTTGCCACGTAAAATAAGCCTGTTACTGTTTTGCTAATGACTTGCGAAAGCCTTATTGAAGGGCCTACACTAACAAACATCCTCTATTTATTCTCTGTCCTCCAGTATAGCTATTGTTTCTGGAAGATGCCGATCATTTAGGACTGAGATAAGGAGCAATGTTTGTGCTCAAAGGATTGTAGGCCTTTGGAATTCCCTACCCCAGAGGGTTGTGGATGCTCCATCATTCAGAATGGAAATGAGCAGTAAAAAGTAAAGGTAGGGGTTAGCACAGCTGCAAATTGCGACTGAAGACTAATCAGTAGTGAATTTAGTTGAAATGTGGACTCATCTCTCTCATTATTCTGAGTGTGGCTGACAATCCTAAGGGTCTTTGGTCGCTTGTGCAAATTCATCTTTTAGTTCTCAGAGTCAACATTCCATTTTAGCTGATGCCATGTGTATATCTGATTCAGGCAGTGTTCACATATTGTCCTTAGCTCTTTGATCAAGCTTCAGAAACCCAAAGTTTTCAATGGTCTTTGGCAGGTCCCCAGGCCTAATTGTCTAACCACAAGTACCTGACAGTTTCAGGCTTGAATGGTAAATCTCAGTGTAACCAAAGGTCACTTACAAGCTAGGTCCCAGGCGGCAATGTTCATCAGGGCCAGGAGAAGATTCTTTTTAATGCAGAGAAAGTTACTCCTGTCCCTCCTGAGATGAGTTTTACAAAGCTGCTTGGTGTTAAATGCAGTGCAAGTCCACAATGGGTTAGATTTTGCACCTGCCGGTCTGGTGTATGACCAGTTTTATGAAAACAGACCCTCAGACAGCACCTCGCCAATCAAACTTACTCTACCCAAAGCCAGTCCTGATCCATGGAGTCCAAAGGTGATGGGTAGTTTGTTTTATATCAGCACATTGATAGTACAAGAATAACCAAGAACAGACGACAATGGTCTGGGAGAGCTGGAAGCACCCGGCTGGAAGCTGAGGTTACTTTCTGCTCGTTCTCCAGTTGAAGAAGATAGGGATCGTGGTTCTGAGGTCCAGCATCTAAAAGAAATGATGCTTTCAGAGCAAGAGAGACTGTTGGATATAAATGGGAGAATGTCTAGAACATAAGAAATAGGAGCAGGAGTAGAGCCTACTCTCCCAATCAATATGACCATTGGGATCTTAGGCTTCAGCTCCACTTTCCCACATGTTCCCCATATCCCATGATTTCCGGAGAAACCAAAAAAAGTATCTAGCTCAGAGTTAATTATATTTAATGATGGAGCATCCACAACCCTCTGGGGTAGAGAATTCCAAAGGCCTACAATCCTTTGAGCACAAACATTGCTCCTTATCTTAGTCCTAAATGATCGGCATCTTCCAGAAACAATAGCTATACTGGAGGACAGAGAATAAATCAGGAGATAATGAGACCATGGTAAAAAGGTAGTACATTAATCATGGGTGACTTTAGATTGGGAAAAACAAATTGGCAGAGGTAGCCATGAGCAAGAATACATAGTGTTTCCAAGAACAATATGTTGTGGATCCAACCAGGGATCAGGTTATTTTGTTTCGGGTAATGTATAATGAGGCAAGTTTAATCAATGATCTCAGGGTAAAAGATCCCTTAGGAAACAGTGACCATAACATGGTGGAATTTAGTATTCAGTTTGAGAGTGAGAAACTTGTGTTGGAAACAACTGTGCTAAACTTAAATAAGGGTAATTAAAATGGAATGAGGGCAGAGTTGGCTGGAGTGGACGGGAAATGAGTTTAGCAGAAAAGACGGTTGATGAACAATAGCAGACGTTTAAGAAAATTGTTCATGACTCATAACAAAGATATATACCAGTGAGGAAGAAGGATTCTAGGAAAGTGATAAACCAACCATGGTTAACCAAAGAAGTTAAGGATAGCACTAAAATGAAAGAAAAAACATACAATGTGGCAAACATTAGTGGTAAGCCAGAGGATTGGGAAAGTTTTAAAAACCAACAAAAATGACGAAAAAAAAAGGGAGAAAATGAACTTTGAGGATAAACTAGCAAATATAAAATGGACAATAAGAGCTTCTTTAAATATACAAAAAGGAAGAGAGAGGTCAAAGTGAACATAGGCCCCTTAGAGAATGAGGCTGGAGAAATAATAATGGGGAACCAGGAAATGGCACATGAGTTAAATAAATATTTTTCTTCAGTCTTCATGATAGAAGACACTAATAGCATTCCAAAAATACTAAATAATCATCGGGCAAAAGGGATGGCGGAAATAAATACAATAACTATCACTAGAGAAAAAGTACTACAGAAACTAATGGCAGTAAAGTCCGATAGGTCCCCGAGCCTGACGGGTTGTATCCCATGATATTAAAGAAAGTAGCTACAGAGATAGTGGTTGCACTGGTCGTAATCTTCCAAGAATCCTTCGATTCAGAAAAAGTCCCAGAAGATTGGAAAACTACCAATTTATTCAAAAAGGGAGGGAGACAAAATACAGGTAACTATAGGCCAGTTAGCTTAATATCCACTATTGAGAAAATGTTGGAGTCTATTTTTTTTAATTCATTTATGGGACATGGGCACCACTGGCTAGGCCAGCATTTTTGCCCATCCCTAATAGCTCCTTCAGAGCACACTTAAGACTCAATCACATTACTGGGGGTCTGGAGTCACATGCAGGCCAAACCAGCAGGTTTCCTTCACCAAAGGACATTAGTGAACCAAATGAGTTTTTACAACAATGGTTTCATGGTCATTATTGGACTTTTAATACCAGATTTTTATTGAATTCAAATTCCACCATCTGCCATGGCAGGATTTAAACCCAGGCACCCCAAGCATTACACTGGGTCGCGGGATTACTAGTCCGGCAACAATACCACTGCACCATCACCTCCCTGTTATAGAGGATGCAATAGCAGAGCATTTAGAAATGCGTAATATAATCATGCATATTCAGTTTGGCTTCATGAAGGGGAAATCATACCTCACAAATTCATTAGAATTCTCTGAGGAGGTAACAAGCAGGTTAGATAAAGGGGAACCAGTAGATGTAATATATTTGTATTTCCAAAAGGCGTTCGATAAGGTATTGCACATAAGGCTACTAATGAGATAAGAGTCCATGGTGTTAGGGGTAGTATCTTAGCATAGATAGAGGATTGGTTAACTAATAGTAGACAGAGAATTGGGATAAGGGGGGCATTTTCAGGATGGCAATCTGTAACTAGTGGAGTGCCACAGGGATCAGTGCTGGGGCCACAATTATTTGCAATGTATATTAATGACTTAAATGGGGAAGTGAATGTACTATTATCAAGTTTGCAGATAACATAAAAATAGGTCGGAAGGCAAGTGGTGAGGATGACACAAAGAGTCTACAGAGGGATATAGACAGGTTAAGTGAGTGGGCAAAAGCTTGGCAGATGGAATACAATGTGGGAAAATGTAAGGCTATGAACTTTAGCAGGAAGAATAGAGGAGGTGAATATTATTTAAATGGAGAAAGACTACTGCACAGAGGGATCTGGGACTCCTTGTGCATGAATCCCAAAAAGCTAATATACAAGTTCAGCAAGTAATAGGGAAGGCAAATGGAATGTTGGCCTTTATTTCAAGGCACTAGTTCGACCACACCTAGAATACTATGAACAGTTTTGGTCCCCTAATCTAAGGAAAGGTATCCTGGCATTGGAGACAGTCCAGCGAAGGTTCACTAGGTTGATACCGGGTATGGAGAGATTTTCTTGTGAGGAAAGATTGAGTAGGTTCAGCCTGTACTTAATGGAGTTTAGAAGAATGAGAGGCGACCTTATTAAAGCTGACCAAATTGCAGAAGATTCAGCTAGGAAGGCACCAAACACATTCAGAGATGTCATCAAGAATGTGCAGAGGGCAGAAAAGTGGAGGGATGGATGGAGTGCACAAAACATCAAACAGCCCATCTACCCAATCCTTCAAATGCCACCTGCTCCTCATGTGGCAGAGTCTGCAAATCGCGCATTGGGCTGATCAGCCAATCAGAACCCATCAACATGAACTGGAATCAAGTCATCCTCAATCCCAAGGGATTGCCTAAAAAGATGGGCATTTCCCCAGTTCCCAGCCTAGTATTCGCAATAGGTACATTGCCATTCCCTCGTCCCCAGCCCAGTATTTGCCAGTATTTGGAGTAGTCTCATCCCCATTCCCTCAGCGCCCAGCCCAGTATTTGGAGCAGTTTCATCCCCATTCCCTCAGTGCCCAGCCCAGTATTTGGAGTAGTTTCATGGCCATTCCCTCAGTGCCCAGCCCAGTATTTGGAGTAGTCTCATCCCCATTCCCTCAGTGCCCAGCCCAGTATTTGGAGTAGTTTCAAGGCCATTCCCTCAGTGCCCTGCCCAGTATTTGGAGCAGTTTCAAGGCCATTCCCTCAGTGCCCAGCCCAGTATTTGGAGCAGTTTCAAGGCCATTCCCTCAGTGCCCAGCCCAGTATTTGGAGCAGTTTCAAGGCCATTCCCTCAGTGCCCTGCCCAGTATTTGGAGCAGTTTCAAGGCCATTCCCTCAGTGCCCAGCCCAGTATTTGGAGTAGTATCATCCCCATTCCCTCAGTGCCCAGCCCAGTATTTGGAGTAGTATCATCCCCATTCCCTCAGTGCCCAGCCCAGTATTTGTAGAAGTTTCATGGCCATTCACTCAGCGCCCAGCCCAGTATTTGGAGTAGAATCATCCCCATTCCCTCAATCCTCAGCCCAGTATTTGGAGTAGTTTCATCCCCATTCCCTCAGTCCCCAGCCCAGTATTTGTAGTAGTTTCAAGGCCATTCCCTCAGTGCCCAGCCCAGTATTTAGAGAAGTTTCAAGGCCATTCCCTCAGCGCCCAGCCCAGTATTTGGAGTAGTTTCAAGGCCATTCCCTCAGTGCCCTGCCCAGTATTTAGAGAAGTTTCATGGCCATTCCCTCAGCGCCCAGCCCAGTATTTGGAGTAGTTTCATCCCCATTCCCTCAGTGCCCAGCCCAGTATTTGGAGTAGTATCATCCCCATTCCCTCAGTCCCCAGCCCAGTATTTGGAGTAGTTTCATTCCCATTCCCTCAGTGCCCAGCCCAGTATTTGGAGTAGTTTCAAGGCCATTCCCTCAGTGCCCAGCCCAGTATTTGGAGTAGTTTCAAGGCCATTCCCTCAGTGCCCAGCCCAGTATTTGGAGTATTCTCATCCCCATTCCCTCAGTGCCCAGCCCAGTATTTGGAGTAGTATCATCCCCATTCCCTCAATCCTCAGCCCAGTATTTGGAGTAGTATCATCCCCATTCCCTCTGCGCCCAGCCCAGTATTTGGAGTAGTTTCAAGGCCATTCCGTCAGCGCCCAGCCCAGTATTTGGAGTAGTATCATCCCCATTCCCTCAGTGCCCAGCCCAGTATTTGGAACAGTTTCATGGCCATTCCCTCAGCGCCCAGCCCAGTATTTGGAGCAGTTTCATCACCATTCCCTCAGCACGCCGTTCAGTCCCCTTCCTGCCAAGTTGGCTGAATCTCAATTTTCAGCCAACCCATCTCTAGCAATTCAACTGAAATGAGCTCCCTAACCTCTGCGATCCCACCTCCAATCACACCAGACTACCTTACATTGTAGCAGCACTCCCATTCCTACACCTGTGAGTCATTTCACACTTATTAACTGCTGTGTCAAACCGGACTCCAGGCAAATTGATTTTCTCACCAATTTCCTCCCACTTCAACAAAACAAACTTAGATTTCATTAACCATGAGCGTGGGAGGGAAGAGCAAGGGGATAGTCCCATTTTGATTATCTATCAATTAACTTGGAGAATAAAGAAGAAGGGTGAGGCCCTATTGAGCATGCAGCAACTCTGAAATGTTTGCTGAAGCCAATTTCGGAGAGCAGAGTTTGTGGGTTTTTTCATATATTTCCCTTCCTGCTCTCTCCTGAAGGTAGAGTGGTGCCGTGTCTCTGTTCTACAGTTTTTTTTTAACCAAAATATGCTTTATTCATAAAATATATGAAAGAACATTACAAAACATTTCAAAATGGCTATCACAATAAATGCAATAATATTCAAGTTTTCCACATAGTTCATGTTGCACCCTGAGGTTCTTCAATACAATCAAGGAACATTACAGACATTTCAAAATGGTCATAACAGACAGACAGCGCAATGATATTTAAGTTACCTACATAGATCATGTTGCACTCTGAGGTGCTTTAATACAATTGGGATACATGTAATATTTATTGCATACATTCATTGTGAGTCATACAGCCTGAGGGGTCTATACAATTCCCGGCCCCTCGGTGCACTATGGCAAAAAGGTTTTAGACAGTGAACCTTCCCCATTGCGCCTTTGCGGTGGCTGCCCCAAGCTTTAGTGCGTCCCTCAGCACGTAGTCCTGGACATTGGAATGTGCCAGTCTGCAACACTCGGTTGAGGACAACTCTTTGCGCTGGAAGACCAGCAAGTTTTGGGCAGACCAAAGAACCTCTTTCAGAGTTGATGTTTGTCTCGGTGAGTCCCTGGGAACAGCCCGTAGAGCACAGAGTCCTGTGTCACAGCACTGCTCAGGATGAACCTCAACAAAAACCACTGCATCTCTCTCCAGATCTTCTTTGCAAAGGCATAATACACAAGAAAGTGAACAACGGTCTCTTCCCTACCAGAGCCACCTTGAGGGCAACGTGCAGAGGGGGTGAGACTCCTGGCATGTAGGAAGAATCTGATAGCCACCACCAGCCAAGCTATATCTTAATCTTTGTTGGAAAGTCATGGTGATGAGACATTCTGCCAAATGACTTTGACGGTCTGCTCGGAGAACCATCCCACAGCATTCACCATCTCCTTTTCCTGCAAGGTCTCTAGGACATTATGTGCCGACCACTGATGAACTTGTGGTCAAATGTGTTTCTCTGTATAAATTTTGCAGCCTACACTCAGACTTCCCTGGTCTGCCAGCCCAAATAATGAGCAACACTCAGCTACTTGGTGGAGCACAATCCTCTTCTCACCTGACAACCAGTCAAATACTCTGTTCAGCAGGAGTCAGAGAACAACATTCAGGAGACAAGACACCATCTTCCCATTCATTTTGGAGATGGGGGAGGGGAAATCCATTGTCAGAGTTGAAGTGTTCTGAAATTCGGCCTTTGCAGGGAATTGCAAATGACCCAAATTCAGGTGTAACAGGAGGGAGGGCTGTAGGGACGAAGGCAACAGGTGGAAGGAAGTACAATACCATGCAAGACAGGGGACAGGAACAAAGGAACAGGAGGAGACCATTCAGCCGCTCGAGCCTATTCCACTATTCAATTACATAATGGCTGATCTGCACCTCAACTCAATCTACACCGCCTTTGGCCCAGAAGTCCTAATGTCCTTCCCCAACAAAACTATCAATCTCAGTTTTGAAATTTTCAATTGACCCTAAGCCTTAACATCATTTTGAGAGAACGAGATGTTTTTAAGGATGTGAATCTGGTGTAGTGGTAACACCACTCAGTTAGTAAGCTAGAGGCCTAGGCTAACAGTGGGGATGGAGGTTCAAATCCCACTGTAGTTGGTAGAATTTAAATTCAATTAATAAACCTTAAATATAAAACTAATCTCAGTAATGATGACAGCAATCATTGTACATTCACTAATGTCCTTTTAGGGAAGGAAATCTGCCATCCTTGTCTGACCTACATGTGACTCCAGACCCACAGCAATGTGGTTGACTCTTAAATGCCTAGCAACCATTTTGTTCAAGGGCAACAAATGCTGTGACACCCACATCCCATTTGAGAGGGCAGCTGAGGCCTTGGTTTAAGGTCTCATCTGAAATACTGCATGTGCAACACTGCCTCCGAACTGCACTAGTGTGTCAGCCTTGGTTTGATATTCAAGCCCTGGAGTGGGGCTTCTGATTCAGAGGCAAGAGTGATGGCACTGAGACGAAGCATCAGGTTAGGTAGCAGAGCAGTACCCATGGCAGCAGGCATGGTTTCACAAATACTTTATGCACACTTTTTGTTGAACAATGGGGGCAGAGCATTTGTGTGAGATTCACCTCAAAGACTAAGACACAAATTGAGCAATACAACAGTTGCAGCTTGGCTGGCACATGAATAAAGTAGGTGAGCAGACATTGGCAATTGTGATTTATTGAAGGGAATAGGAAAGATACCGACATGATTGAAAATTAGATAGATTCTTCCAGTTTGTATTAGCAAGTCTCATTTTATGAGGTCACATTTAGCTGGAGTCAGCTGTGGGGTAGTTGGTAGCAATTTCACTTCTGAATCAGAATGTTGTTAATTCAAGTCCCACTCTAGCCCTTGAGCACAAAATCTAGACAGTGTAGTACTAAGGGAGTGGGTTCTTCCTGCTTTCTCTCTGGAGGAGGAGTTAAGGCAAAGACCATGCTTCCTGGGTCTGCCATGTTTCCTGCAGTACAAAGGGAGTGAGTGCTACACTGTTAGAGGTGCCACCTTTAGGTTGAAACATTAAGCTGAGGCCCTGTGCTCCATCAGGCACACATGAAGGTTTATTTGGAAGGAGAAAGGAGTGTTATCCTGGCCAATATTTATCCCCCAGTTAACTTCACAAAAACAGATTACCTAGTCATTATCACATTGCTGTTTGTGGGAGCTTGCTGTGTGCAAACTGCTTGCTGTGTTTTCTACATTCCAATTGTGACAACACTTCAGAAAGTACTTCATTGGCTGTAGAGCGCTTTGGGATGTCTAGTGGCAGTGGAAGATGCTCAATTATCAATTTTCTGGTGAATGGCTGGTGGTGCACAGAACAAATGTGAGCAGGAGCAGGTTGCTGTGGCCCAAGAGGAGCAGGAAGCACCTGAGCCAGAGTCTAAGGTTCGTCCTGCTTTCCCCCTGCTGAAGGAGTTAAGGCAGAGGTGTTTCCTAGGTCCAGACATTGCAGAGAAAAATCAATCACAAGTGACAAATTCATTAAAGGTAGCAACCTCTGTTTGCATTATCTTTCCTGGAAGAGTTGGTCTCAGGAAACTACTACAGAATCCATCAGCCAGACATTGTAGGGAGTGGGAAGCATCGACATTAATGGGTGAGAAATTGAAAAGTGACCTAAAACACAGTTATTAAAAGTCCAATTTTAACCTAATCTATGGTGACTCAGTGGAGTCCATGGCGAGTAACATTGAGCAGGGTATAAGAGGGGCACCTGACCCAGACCACCCTGTCCCCACTCATTGAATTAGGTTAAAATTGGACCTTAAATTTAGGATAAAAGCAAAAAACTGCAGATGCTGGAAATCCAAAACAAAAACAAAAATACCTGGAGAAACTCAGCAGGTCTGAGAGCATTTGCGGAGAGGAGCACAGTTAACATTTCGAGTCCGTATGACTCTTCAGCAGGACTAAGAAAAAATAGAAAAGAGGTGAAATATAAGCTGGTTTAAGGAGGGGTGGGACAGGTAGAGCTGGAAAGAGAGCCAGTGATAGGTGGAGATAACCAAAAGATGTCATAGACAAAAGGGCAAAGGGGTGTTGAAGGTGGTGGTATTATCTAAGGAATGTGATAAAAGGTGACATTAAGGGCAGAAAGCAGGACAAGCAAGGTAAAGATAGCCCTAGTGGGGGTGGGGTGGGGGGAAGGGATCGAAATAGGCTAAAGGGTAGAGATAAAACAATGGATGGAAATACATTTTAAAATAATAGAAATAGGTGGGAAAAGAAAAATCTATATAAATTATTGGAAAAAAAGGGGGGAGCGGAAAGGGGGTGGGGATGGAGGAGAGAGTTCATGATCTAAAATTGTTGAACTCAATATTCAGTCCGGAAGGCTGTAAAGTGCCTAGTCGGAAGATGAGGTGCTGTTCCTCCAGTTTGCGTTGAGCTTCACTGGAACAATGCAGCAAGCCAAGGACGGACATGTGGGCATGAGAACAGGGTGCAGTGTTGAAATGGCAAGCGACAGGGAGGTCTGGGTCATGCTTGCGGACAGACCAAAGGTGTTCTGCAAAGCGGTCACCCAGTCTGTGTTTGGTTTCTCCAATGTAGAGGAAACCGCATTGGGAGCAACAAATGCAGTAGACTAAATTGAGGGAAGTGCAAGTGAAATGCTGCTTCACTTGAAAGGAGTGTTTGGGCCCTTGGACAGTGAGGAGAGGGGAAGTAAAGGGGCAGGTGTTGCACCTTCTGTGGTTGCATGGGAAGGTGCCGTGGGAGGGGGTTGAGGTGTTGGGAGTGATGGAGGAGTGGAGAAGGGTGTCCCGGAAGGAACAATCCCTGTGGAATGCCGCCAGGGAGGTGAAGGGAAGATGTGTTTGGTGGTGGCATCATGCTGGAGTTGGCGGAAATGGCGGAGGATGATCCTTTGAATGCGGAGGCTGGTGGGGTGATAAGTGAGGACAAGGGGGACCCTATCATGCTTCTGGGAGGGAGAGGAAAGTGTGAGGTTGGATGCGCGGCAGATGGGCTGGACATGGTTGAGGGCCCTGTCAACTACTGTGGGTGGAAAACCTTGGTTAAGGAAGAAGGAAGACATGTCAGAGGAACTGTTTTTGAAAGTGGCATCATCAGAACAGATGCGACGGAGGTGAAGAAACTGAGAGAATAGGATGGAGTCCTTACAGGAAGCGGGGTATGAGGAGCTGTAGTCAAGGTAGCTGTGGGAGTCGGTAGGCTTGTAATGAAAATTTAGGATGTCGGTTCATTGTTTATCACTATGGAAGTATGAATGAGGGATTTTATATCAAATGAGTTTCCAAGGTTACCTCCAAACAACATATTGAAAGACATTAAAATCGGTCATCAGGGTCTGGAACTGGTGCTGCAGAGAGTAAGCTGGTTTCCTTTTCCACGACTGAAAAATTAAGAAAACAGAATTTGCATTCATCTCTGGACATTCCAAAATGCTTTGAAAACAATGAAGTACTTTTGAACTGTAGTCACTTAAAGGTGATACTTAGTTTGTACATAGCAAGATAACACAAACAGCAACAAGATCATGACCAGATCATGTCTTTCAGTGATGGTCGAGGTATAAACATTGGCAAATGAGTCCACTCCAGTCTCCATACAGACAGTTTCAAGAGTGAAAACCTACCCATTTTCACCCAGGTGGCACTCTCTAAAGCTAGGCACAATGATGTCTCCTCCACTGTGCATGTTTGCCGTGAGGCAACCTGACACTGAGCCAATTTAACCCATCAGTGAGCTTGGAGTATGCTTCCAGCTCACCTCATACATGAATAAAAGTTGTAAGTTAAAAGGCAAAGAAAACTGCTAATACTGGAAATCCAAAATAAAAACAGGAGAATCCTGTAAGCAGCAGGTCAGGCAGCGTAGGTTAACAGGGAGGACAATCTATGATATTTTGTGTGCATCCCTTTTTCAGGATCAAGGTTGAAGATAGAGATACTGGAATTGTATCACATTACATAGATTTTACAGCATAGAAATAGGTTATTCAACCCAACTGATCCATGCAGGAGTTTATGTTCCATATGGACCTCTTCTCCCCTAACAATGTATCTTCCATTGTGTGGTAATCTGATGTGTAATATACCTTTAAGAAGAATGTTATAATAGAAGATCACATGATCTTATTATCCAATGACAGAGTAGCGCAGGCTACCTTAGTAATCTGTAGTATGTAGTCAATAGTGAGTAGTCTAGAGTAAGAGTCTGTAATGTAGAGACAGGGTTTTAGTTGTAAGTGCACAAATGTAGCTGCTGAGTTCCTTTGTAAATAAATAGAATGTGTTCTACATAAGAACTATCTACTGATCTGTTGTGTCTATGGTACGAACTCGGTCATCCCTAACCCGGATCCATTAGTCCAACTAAACTAGTGACCAAGGATCCAACACATTGCTTTCTTCCTCATGTGTTTATCTCGGTTCTTCTTAAATGCATTTATGCTACTCACCTCAATGACTCCTTGTGGTAACAAGTTCCACATTCTAATCACTCTCTGTGTAAGGAGATTTCTCCTGAATTCCTTATGGGATTTGTTGGTGACTATCTTGTATTTTATTACCTCTAGTCTCCTCCACAGTGGAAACAACCTTTCTATGTCAACCCTTCAAAATTTTAAATGTGTCCATCAGGTCACCTCTCAATGTTCCCTTTAAGCTGCATGGGTGCGTGGCCACTCAGCAATCAGGAATGTGCCACACCGGGGACAAACAGGCTGCACATATGTAGCATCCCCTTTAACATGCACACACGCGTGGACCGTTGTCAGTCTTAAAGTGACCATGTGATGCACCAAGCTGGCCGCACACAGAAAACAGAAGCTAGAGGCAACATTGCTCTCAACCTTTCCTTTTCTAGAGAAGATAGTCCCAGCCTGTTGAATCTTTCCTTTCAGTTCAGAAATCAGTCTTGTAAATTTTTTTTGCACTTTCTTCAGTGCTTCCATGTTCAATTTGTAAATTAGAAATGTGCACAATACTCTACAGGAGAATATAAGTGATTAGAAGGGGCAGAGAAGCAGCAAATATATCAATTGCAGAGAAAATATGGATTAAATGACCTCCAAAACAATTAAGTTAAAACTGCTAGATAATATATGATCATACAGACACATAAAAGGATGAAAATACTGAGTAAATAACAGGGCGTGAAACAACACAGAAGAGATTCATATTAAGAAAAATAAGGATTATATGCAGCAGTGTTAATAAAAGGCAGAATTGTTTACATCTCCAGTTACAGCAGCTAAGTTCACCAAATGTTGATCTTTGATTTCATGTAGTCTGATTGGACTTGAAGCATTCATTGTTTCAAATTGTTGCTTCTCTCTCCCCCACATCCCCACTCCATGTAGAAAAGCTTTTATACTAATCGGTCTATGGGAACATTTCCGAGCTGACCCTCTATACAGGAAGTACCAAGTGTCACCACATGCTCACTTCGGACCCAGACAGGCTAGTGTTTGAGTGAGCTGTCTAAAAGAGTCTAAAATAGAAACCAGAAACAAAGAGATTGACAATCCGCTCTTCAAAGTCTTTAGCAAAAAAGGTAGTGCAAGCATGAAGTGGTGAAATTGTGGCATTTCCTCAGCTTATTTTTCATTAAAATTATCAGAGGCTTGTCATGGCATTAAAATAAATTCTCATCGTGTCGTCTCTATGGTCCTATGTCAATTATTTTATCTGTTATTCTTTATTCACTCTATCAAGCCTGTGATAATTTTGAACACCTCTATTAAATCTCTCCTTAACCTGCACTGCTTCACTTGCGTGAGTAATCATATTTGTAAGTCTATGTCCGACCACTCATTGCCACAGAGATAAAAACAAAAAACTGCAGATGCTGGAAATCCAAAACAAAAACAGAATTACCTGGAAAAACTCAGCAGGTCTGGCAGCATCGGCGGAGAAGAAAAGAGTTGACGTTTCGAGTCCTCATGACCCTTCAACAGAACTGAGTGAATATTAGGAGAGGGGTGAAATATAAGCTGGTTTAAGGTGGGTGGGTGGGGGGTTGGAGAGAAGTTGGGGGGTGTGGTTGTAGGGACAAGCAAGCAGTGATAGGAGCAGATAATCAAAAGATATCACAGACAAAAGAACAAAGATGTGTTGAAGATGGTGATATTATCTAAACGAATGTGCTAATTAAGAATGGATGGCAGGACACACAAGGTACAGCTCTAGTGGGGGTGGGGTGGAAAGACTAATAGGGCATAAAAGATATAGATTTAAAAATAATGGAAATAAGTGGGAAAAGAAAAATCTATATAAATTATTGGAAAAAACAAAAGGAAGAGGGAAAAATTGGAAAGGGGGTGGGGATGGAGGAAAGAGTTCAAGATCTAAAATTGTTGAATTCAATATTCAGTCCGGAAGGCTGTAAAGTGCCTAGTCGGAAGATGAGGTGCTGTTCCTCCAGTTTACGTTGGACTTCACTGGAACAATGCAGCAAGCCAAGGACAGACATGTAGGCAAGAGAGCAGGGTGGCGTGTTAAAATGGTAAGCGACAGGGAGGTCTGGGTCATGCTTGCAGACAGACTGCAGGTGTTCTGCAAAGCGGTCGCCCAGTTTATGTTTGGTCTCTCCAATGTAGAGGAGACCGCATGGTTGTCTTTTGTAGAATGTGCCTTTTCTAGGATATGGTGACTTTACAGTTTAACCTGATCAGAAATAATAAAAGTGAGCCTGTGCATATTCCCAATCTCATCCACTCTTCCTGGTCTCACATTCACAACAAAATGTCAAATGCACCCTCTATGATCCAAAACTACCACTTTTGAGCACTTTGTGAATGAGTGTAATGTGATTCACAATTATTTTTTCATTGCATATTTCAAGCTGGGGCTTGTGAGGATTATCCATCATACACTTCTGTTCACTTTCATTGTGGGAACCATCATACTGTGAGACCATGCAGTTCAGGCTAAAACATTTATAAGGAATAATAATTACATAGCAACATAAGAATGCAGCAAACAATTGGCAATACAACACTCAAATTTCACAATATTATGAGCTATTCCTCAAAGAGATTTAAATATGAAAATGAGAATTTAAATTGCATTGCTGGGGGACTAGCAACCAATGTAGATCAGCAAGAATTGGAGTGACGGTTGAATGGGATTGATGATGACTAGGATATCAGCATTAGAGTTTTCATTAAGTTTAAGCTAATAGAGATGGGAGCGCATCTAGTGGAGCATTGTTTTACGGCCAGATGAGAAGGAGTGAACTGGTTCCCCTCTATTCAGCCTCCTCAGTTGGTCACAACAAAGGTTTTTTTAAATATATTTTTCCCGCAGATGCCTTTTTCAAATCCAAATGTATTTTTATTACCTATCCAATGAACAATAAGGAGCTAATCATGAGGTTTTCTTGAGTCAAAGAAAGAACAAGTTTATGAACTACTAAACCTGAGGGAAAAAAATAATAAAAGACACAACATTGCACACACACAGATATCAGAAGTAAGGAAAGTTAGAGTCCAAATAAAAAAGGATATATGTTTAGAAGTTCTTTGCTTGTCTTTGAAGTGTAAATTGTTAAATGTTGTGGCCATTTTAAGATAGCTGGTTCTTTTAGAATCCCAGAGTTGAACTGAAGTCCATGTAGTTGCACTTGCTGGAGACAATTTTCTTTTTTAATCTGTAAACTGTCTTTTCCGGAAATCGATGCATTTCTCCTGAGGTTCTTTCTGATGGACAGTCATTATCTCTGTAAATCATTTTTAGACTGTTAAGAAATAGGGCTTTGCTTAACTTAAGAGAAAATGAGAGAGATTCCTTACTGCACCCTTTAGCAGTTTTGCCAGATTCCTCTGTCTCTGGCTTGGTAAAACCAGTTCTTAAAACCCTGCTGTAGATGTATATTCCAAAGGGATTCAATTTCCACGTCTGCTGTAGTCATTGTGGTAGAACAAGTCATCGCATTTTGCTGTTTCATCTCAGAAACTTTTGACACATTTCAAGACAATAGAAACCAATGGGAGATAGGATTAATTCATCCTCCACAGCGGGTTGAGTGTATACCCTGGCTAGCTAGCTGCTCCCTATTGACTTGATAATTCCTTTTGAAGTGGGCATTGACACCCCCAGGTGTGACATTCCATGAGCAATCGTATCCGGGCAGGTCTTGTGAAGAAAGTATAATAATTTTCATAATATTTTTCTGGTTTATTGTGAAGTAGGTTTATGGGGGTAAGTATAGATGGGCCTGCGTGTGATTTAATTACATTTGGAGTCAAGTAGACTGCAAGTTTGAAATCATCAAAAGATGCTAAGTGCTTGATATGCAAATGAGTAAACATGGATGCTGGCTTAGCACATAAAGTGTAAGTGGAATTTGCATTTTTAGATAAATGAAGAGATTTGGATGTCAAGGGGATCTTAGTCTGTTTACAATTAGCCAGATGAGCAAGGCTAAGGAATGTGTTTAATTTTCCAGAAGGTTACTGACAATATATTGGCAACATGAAAGTTTTTATATTATGAGGAAGATATAGTTTCAAGGACATATGGAACAATAGAAATTACATATTAAAAAGAGAGAAACATATGTAAAGGGGAATGAAAAGCAATGTGTCAGAAGGTCAGATAAGATCTAACAGGAGTGTGCAAAATAACCTTAATGAAGCCTCCAGCATTTGTGCATAAATCTGGTCTGTAACAAAATTGAAGTTGGGGAAATGCAATTTGGAATTCCACTGTCATATGGGTACTGTGTTAATTTGCTGGTTCTGTTTTAAACATAAAATCTACTTTGGACCATTGTCTTTAAAAAGGTGTAACTGGAGGTCAGGTTAATTAGGAATTTTAGGAGTTATTATAATTGTGAGTAATTTGTAGTCTTATGTATATACTTGTAATCTTTTATATTTTGTTAATAAATATTTTAATTTAATTTTTAAAATTTCTAAAGGTCTTGGTGGACTTATTACTTCTGAATTCAGTGCACACATCTCATAATAAATACAAATTGCAAAACCATCGTGATAGCGTGACCAAGTTTCTCTCATGGATTTGGTCCAGCTGGCATACAACATCTGCCATGTCATAACAGTCTGCAGTGCAATCCATTTAAGAACTTTCCAGAAAAGTGGTCAACTTACAATATCAGACATCAGGCAACTTATGGCAGCCATTTTTAGTCAGTGACTTTTCTTGTCCTTAAAAACAAAGGTCCCTTTTAAACAGCTCAGTATGTTTTTGGTTAGCTAGTGAAATTACTAGTATAACTGTTGATCACTCAGTCACAATTTCCTATCATTGTGACAATTGGAACAGTTAAATCTAGAAGTGACAAAGACATGGGTGAGGATTTCAGCAGTAGATGGGTTGAGCCAGGAGCAGAAACAGGCAATATTACACTGGTGGTCTGTGATTAAAAACAGAAAGTGCTGGAAAAACTCAGCAAGTCTGGCAGCATCTGTGGAGAGAGAAACAGAGTTAATGTTTTGAGTCTGATATAGCTGTTCTTCGGAGTTCCAGTGATCTGTGGTTTGTGTGACATCGAGGTGTATGGGAGCAGAAGCTCAACTTAGTGTCAAATTGTTACAATCCCCATAGAGAGCGATAAATTCTAATAAGAAATTTGCACTACCAGTAAATGGCTGAGATGGTCACATGACAATATTTCAAGTTTTCAGACTTTTACTTTAACAGACAAGCCAGAAGCAACTTTGCTTAAACACTATTTCAATAGGAACTTATACTCTAAACTGCAGAAAAGATCCCCCAATTAACATTTAAAATGAACTGAAAATCAACTCCATTGTTATACTTTACTATGTCCCTTAAGTAGACACCTCATTCTCCAAAGCTATTCTCATCTCCATTTCCCTTTTTCCTGCCAGATGACTGCTTCACCCTGAACTGACTTTCATAGTGAGGAATGAATTGGATATCCCTACCTCTAGCCAAAGCTAGGTGAATCTTCCAGGGTCGTTTAAACCCTCATAAACTTGGTCTCTTCAATCCGAGCGCAAGATCCCACCCACATCCTGTGCGGTGAACAATAGGGACTCTCTGCCTCTACTTTTCTACTTTCTTTTTCTCTCTGTCTCCCTGATTCTTGCAGAGTGTCCTGCGTGTGAGGTTCAGTGCTTTTTTTTTTAGGAAAGCCGGCAGCTTGATCCTCAAAGTTCTGTTGAAGAGTCATGAGGACTCGAAATGTCAACTGTGCTCTCCTCCGCCAATGCTTTCAGACCTGCTGAGTTTTTCCAGGTATTTCTGTTTCTGTTTTTGTTTTGATCCTACAATGGCTTGTTATAGACTCCTCCCCTCTCAAAGCCCATCTCGATGGCAGTGTAAATTACATTAGCCTTGTATCCAGGTAGGGATGTTAATTAACTATCCTCTAGACCCCCAGCTTCATTCTATCCTGTAATAACTAAATAGCTTAAAGTATAACCATTTACAAAACCTGGGATTCTTAACACCTCCCTGGGACTTGGAGACTGACAGCTGATCCACCGTCAGAACAGTTGCTCTAGTCATTGTTTACGGGTGTTAATATCGTGAATCTTCTTCCCAGTAAAACAACCTTGGCCCCAAATTAACCTTTAACAATGAAGCCAGCCAGGTTTGTTGTCAGGTAAAATTCAGAACAGGTCACATGACCTTAATTCCTCCATTTTTATCTAAGTTAAAGGGTCAGTCCCAAAACATAACAATCTTACTAATTCGTATTTCTAACAAAATGACATGTTGAGGTTGCAAATAGTCTTGTTCAACTTAAGATGGTGACCAGGCAGGGGTTGGGATTGGTTCAACGAAATGAAATTTGTGTCGGGAATTAAGGACGATGGCTTCTATCTTTAGCTGAAAGAAATTGTGGCTCATCCAGGACTGGATATCGATAAGCAGCCTGACAGCACCAAGCGAGTGGAGGGATCGAAAAACCTAATAGTGAGGCAGAGCCGGGTGTATCCAGTGTGCATGTGGAACCTGTACTTGTTACTTCAGATGATGCAACCAAGGTGTAACTTGTAGATGAGGAAGGGGATAGGGTTATCAAGCATGAATTCTTGGGGAACCCCAGAGGTAATGATGCCAGGGAAGGAAGAGAAAACCCTGTAATTGTAATGCCTATGATTGGATAGCTAAGAGTGGAACTAAATGAGGACAGTCACATTAAATTGGATAACAAAGGAGAGATGTAGGAGAAAGACAATACAGTTGATCATGTCAAAGGCTCCAGAAGGTCAAGAAGGTCGATGCCACATGGTCAGAGATTATATCATATCAGAGATGATAAGTGCTGTTTGTGCTGCGGCCGAAATAGAAACTTGATTAGAGATTCAAACACAGAGTTGCAGGAAAGATGGGCATGGATTTAGGTGGCTGCAGCACTTTCAAAGACTTTGGAGAGGAGAAGGTGGTTGGAGCTGAGGTGATAGTTTGCAAGGACAGAAAGGGTCAAGGGTGTTCTTTTTGGCAGGTTGATTTAATAAGTTTTGAAAAGGAGGGGGGCAGTGAAACAATATCTGAGGAGAAAGCCATTTATAATGCCAGCTAACATGGAGTACAGGAAACGGGGTGGTTAGCAGTTTAGTGAGAATTGGGTCAAGGAAACAGGAATGAGGCTCATCACACACAATAATTTCCAACTTTCATCTTTACTATCCTGTAAGAGTCCCTTTTGGTTATTTTGGTATTGTTTTTAATACTCCACACAAACTCCACCCATTCTAATTACCTCTTCCACACTGTCGCCAAATCACTCTATTCCCCTCTCCCTCATGGATGCATCAAGCCTCCCCTTAAACACATTCAAACTGTCAGCTTCAACCACTCCAAGCAACACTCAGTTCCACTCTGTAAAGTGGTTCCTCTGAAATTATTTTATTGCTTGGTAACCATCTTGTGTTTATGCCCACTTGTCCGGATTTACCCATGAGCAGAAACAGTTTCTCCACATCCACCTAATTAAACTCTTTCATAATTATAAAGGCTTTTATCAAGTCTCGTGGCATGGCTATAAGAGTGGTCACAAGCTGTAATCTCATTTCATGCTTTAGGTAATAATTATAAATGGCCAAACCTTTGCTCTTGCAGTCTTGTGAAACCTGAATGAGATTATTGCCCTGTAATCACTCCAGGTATCTGTTGTTCTCCACATATGTGACTATATTTACCAAGTCAAAAAGTTGTTGCATTAAATTCCACTTAACAAGTTAGTGCAGAATCTACAATAACATTCCAGAACAGTACCCAACAGTGCTGAATTGTTTGAGTGGGGTCTTTCAGGAGATATGTTACAACAAGGCCCACTCGGCTTCTTCAAGTGGTTCAGATCTGTGTTAAAAATTTCATCCAAATCTATTGGAAGACTAAGACATTTCTCCCAGTGTCTCAGCCAATGTTCCACTCTCCACCAAAACCATAAGATATAGATTAACTTGTCATTCATCTCTATGCAGTTTTTGGGGGCTTACTGCTGCCGTGTTTGCCCATATAATTCTTATTGTACTTCAAAGTAATTCACTGTATGTGATGTACATTTTGACCTTTGTGAGGTTAGTAATAAGGCACTTTATAGTATGTCTGTCCTCATATTATATGCATATGTATACTATATATAGATATATATTTTTTCTCTTTCACTTCTCTTTTTGAATTCCCAGCATAATTGGCCAACATTCCAGATGAATTAGCATTTGGCATATCCTCCCCTGTTTTTGTTTTTGAAACGAGGGGTTTAGATACAATGTTTTTACGCCCTCTGGTCATTTACTTCAGGGTAAGGTGTCAGCTGTTGCTCACTGGTAGTACTCTTGTCTCTGGATCAAGAAGGTTGTAGCTTCAAGTTCCACTCCAGGGACTTGTATATAAACTCTAGACTAACATTCCAAATGTTAGAGGGGATATCCTATCCTAAATCAAGGCCCTATAAATCTTCTTGGGTGGATGTAAAATAAAATCCCATTTTGAACAAGAAAACTGGAGTTCTTTCTGGTGCCCTGGCCTATTTATTCCTCAAACATCATCACTAAAATAAATTATAGGCTCATCACCACATACGTGGGAGATTATTGTGTACAAATTGGCTCCTGCCTTTTATACATTAGAAGTGACTGCACTTCAAAGGGTACTCCATTGACTGTAAAGCACCTCGAGGTCCCTGACGTGGTGAAGGGCGCTATCTAAATGCAAATCCTTATTTACACAAACCGGATGATAACCTTTGTTTAAGTGTTACCAGGTTGTGCAAAACAGGACTTTGGCAGTATAGTTGCACTCGCTTCCTACAGAAGTTTCTTACGGTGAACTTCGTTTCAATACACCAGATAGGACTTATACGAGGAATGATGAATTCAAAATTAACTCTCCACGTTAGTCTGCTCTGACTTAAGTTCGAGACCCTTAATTTGTTTTTTTTCTCTCTCTCTCATTTTTCGCCACGATTCAAAATTATTGCATCAAAAGCAAAACTCAATGACTAAAGTGTTGGATTCGGTCCAAAAAAGCGCCAAAAAAGTCTGTCAGAAACATCCGCAACCTAATGACAGCCGTCAGAATATAAATATACACCTCCCACAAGACCAAAAAAAACCCCTAAACTATGTATAAAGGGAGGCTGCAGTGAGCAAGAGGCGTTACCCTCAGCCCGAAACACGAGCTGCCACAATACTCTGGGTGCCTTGGCTTCCACCTCCTACCCTCCTCAATGTATCGCAGACCGGCCCATTAAACAGCAGAGCTCCCCTCGGATCCCGCCCTCCACACAGCCACTGAGCTGCTGCCCTGCTGTGTGGAGACCTGCAACATTTCAGGGTAAGTGATTCTCGCCGATTGTCCGGTTGCTCGACTCCCGTTGAAAAAAAGCAGAGCTGTGTGTATTTGTGTGTGTGTGTGTGTGTAAGACTGGGCTGCACGGGCTCCCAGTCGCCGCTTTTTAATAAAAAACAACCCTTTTGGTCCTTTTGTTGTTCTTTAGTTTCGTGCTGTGACTTTACTCAGTTTCCCAGGACAGCCACCTCTTGTTTACGGATATTCAGCACATTGTACACGTAAGATACCGTAAATGCCGACGCTAGGGCAAGTGCCCCAAGTGTGAGAAAGAAATTACCGTGAGATTATCGATCCATATTACTCCCCATCCACCCTACCAACACATACCCACTCGCACACATATACACTCCCATGTACACAGTCTTTCCACATACACAATCACTCACACCTAGACTCTCACACAAATTCACATAGTCCCATACACCAAATTTTACATTCTCCCACATACGCAGCACAACTTGCCATTCACAAAACCTCACTCACGCATGCAACCCATATACTCCCTCACTCGCTCCCCCACCCCCTGCCACTCACACACACACACACACTTTCTCTGACAATGACATCCTCTATCACGCCATTTCTTGCACTCTCCAAAAGTTTCTTCCATATACTCTTGCACATTCCCAGATACACAATCTTTCTCACATACAAACACAGTGTGTCTTGGACACACACACACCTACCATCACACACACATCTTCTCTTTCACACTACCTCCTCACAACTGATGGACAGATTTTTGATTGACAGTAGTCAAGGGTTATGGGGGACAGGCAGGACTGTGAAGTTAAGGCCCAGGATCAGATCATCCATGATCTTGTTGAATGGCAGACAGGCTCAATGGGCCAAATGGCCTACTCCTGTGTTGAATTCTTATCAATTTATTGTGAGACAGTAATTCCATTGCTCTCTTTGACAGTGTAACTGATGAATTACTTAGGTCAAGGTTTTTAAGGAGTCTTTAAGTTTTGGGCGGTAATGGTATCTCTAACTTTTTTGCTGTACCTACACCAGCAGGATATAGCATTGGACAGGGAGTAAAGTCCTGATATAAGAATAGAAAATGTTGGAAAAAATCACCAGATCTGGCAGCATCTGTGGAAAGAGAAACAGATTTAACGTTCTGAGTCCGTATGACTCTTCTTCAGAGGGTAAAGTCCCGAGACTGTTTATGCCAGTACTGATTGTGTGAGCCCCATTTTAAGAGCAGGGGTTCATTATAGGTTTCATGTGATCGATTCATTAAGTCGATTAAAATCGTACCAATGACATTGTTACTAAGTGTTGGACATGCTTGGAAATCATTGAGTGCCTATTTAAAATGGGAATATATTGAAGACCCTTTCATTCATTTCAGGTATTATACTCAAAAGGAGAGCGCCATTATTAGTAGTGTAACAGTGGCAACAATTCCCATTGATGCAGTGCCCTTAACAATAAACATAAGTCTTCACAAAACAAGATAAAAGGATAGAAATGGATGCTGAGTCATGGGAGACGAGGAGAGGTGTCTGAAAATTGTTTTGGAATGCTGGGTTTTTGGGAAACTTTTTGTGGAGGAGAGGGAGAAGTGGAGAGCCCAAGATGTTTAGGGAGGTCATTTCATAGAGTGCGACCAAGGCAGCTAAAGACTGTGCCTTGGAACAAAAGAGAGGAGGGAACGCACGAAAAGCCAGAGGGAGGAGACTGCAAGGCCAGACAGGAAGGGTTTGGAAAAATTAAGTCTAGTAATTACAAAAACATAGTAAGCATTTCAGCAGCTGAGATAACAGCAGAAGTGAGCAGTATTGCACAAGGGAAAATGTTGGTGTTGTGAGGTTTGAAGCTCAGCTCAGGATCTCTCAGGATACCTAGGTTTAGAAGGGTCTGCTCAACCCGAGAGATTGGTCAGGGGAGCGATGGAATCAGCACGAAATGAGCAAGGTTTATGACGGGAGCTAAAAACGATAGCATTGGTTTTAAATAGTCATTTGGCAGTTCGGAACTTGAGTATTGCTGAGAAAAGAGACGCTTTTTGTCTTGCACTCATTCAGGACACTGGCAAGAAAACCAATATAAGGGGAAAACAACAATTTATACTGTATATGAAGAGAATGCTGATTGGTTGGCAAATGGCATTGCCATAGAAAATGTACCAGTGATGATGACTGCCAGTTAACTGCCAAGCATTGTTTGGAATTTAAACCAGGCAGCTTGACCCTGATTGGTCAAGGCATTGCCCTGAGGAACGAGTCAGCGAATGGCTGTTACTTATTTTGTTTAGCTGAAACAGATGCAATGTATGTTCTTTCTGTCTGCAAAGGATAGGGCCCTGGTTTAAATTTCAAACAATGCTTGGCAGTTAAATGTCATTCACCATCAGTGGTGCATTCTCCATGGCAATGCCACTTGTCAACCAATCAGCACTCTCTCCACATACAGAATAAATTGTTGTTTTCCCCCTTATATTGTTTTCTTGCGAGTGCCCAGATGAGTGCAAGACAAAAAGCTTAGATATGTCTCTTTTTTCAGCAATACTCAAACGTTTGGCTTTCCTGATGTTAAGTTGGAGGAAGTTGTAGCTCATGATGAGTTGATGTTGAACAGGCAAACTCACAGCAGAGGTGGTTGGGATCAGACAATCAATGAAGAGATATAAATGGATATCATCAGGGTAACATTGAAGCCAAGGTGTGTGGATGATGCACCGAGGAGCAGCACATAAATGATAAAGAGGAGGAAGCCAACAAAACCAATATTGTGGGATTAGAAAGGCTCAATGTTGCTGGGGATGTGCAGGCTGCACATGAACAGGTTGTAGTGGAACCAACCAAAGGCTGTCCCACAGAGACAATGAGGGGAATGGAATGGTCCATTGTATCAAAGGCAGCAGAGGTGTTAAGGGCCACAGCCACAGAGCATATGGTTGATGACTTTGGCCAGTCTTGTCCTAGTGTTGTGAGCAGGGTAGAAAGAGGGATTCAAACAGAAAGTTCTGAGAGAGGTGGGCATGCAACTGGCAGGAGGTGGCAATCTCGAGAACCTCAGAGAATGAAGTGGTTTTGGTAATAGGCTGGAAGTATGAGAGGATGAATGGGACAAGGTGGTCTTTACAGGAAGCCAGTTCTTCCTATCGTGTCCACGGACAGTCTATACATGCCCAGCCAGAACTGGACACATTTTTGCGCCTTGTTGTTGAATTCAGCAAGATCTGCAACAGTGCAGGGTTCCTCTAGCGATAGGCATTGCAGGAGATGTTGCATAGTCTGTGGCTCAATTCCACATTCACAAGTTGTCGGGCTGGTTGTATATCCCCATTTGCTTAGTGAAACCTTTGAATGACCTACACCAGTCCTAAGTCTGTTAAGGCACTTCTAGGTTGTCCAGTTGCAACTAGCTCCTTGGGGAAGGCTTTCATCCAGTAGAATTTCCATCGCTGGAGGTTGTTCAAGATTGGCGAGCTGGTCTTTCCACAAGGTGATGCAGGCTTCAGATGGGGTTGATTGTAATGGAACCACACTGTTCATGAACCTCTTCCTTGACTTTAGATGGGTGGGTGTAGGTCTATGACCATGTAGAGAGTGCCTCTCATCTGATGTTGGACAGAGTCGCTCTTTCTTGCTGGCTACCGTTCTTCTTATATCAGGGGGAGTAATACCTGCCAGGATATATAGGCTGTTGGTATTTGTTGGTTTTAAATAACCTGTGATAAGTCGGCAGCTTGCATTCAGAACGGCATCCATCTTCTTAGCATGAGTAGATCTTTCCCATGCAGGGCAGGTGTATTTGGCAGTGGAATAGCAAAGAGCAAGTGCACTGGTTCACAATGTTTTCGAGCTTGCTCCCCATTTTGCGTTAGTGAGCTTATTCAGGATGTTGTTTCATGCGCTCACTTTTGCCTTTGTCTTTTTGATGTGGTTCTTGAAGGTGAGGCATCTGTCAAGGGTGACTCCTAAGTAGATAGGGTGCTAGCAATGCATCAGTGTTGCTCCGCACCAGGTTATTTTAAACTGGCGTTTGGCTTCACGGTTTCTGAGGTGGAATGCACAAACTTGCATCATTGATGGGTTTGCGTGAAGGTAGTTTTCTTCATAGTAGGATGTTAGTCCTTCCAAGGCCTCAGAAAGCGTTTTCTCCACGCTGTTAAAATCAGTGCTTTGGGTAGTGACACATAAGTCATCAGCATATATAAAACGGCGTGTGACACCGTCTATAGGTAGGTCATTCGTGTAGATGTTGTACAGCAGCGGTGCCAGTACGCTTCCCTGAGGAAGACCATTCTTCTGAATACGCCACCTGCCGCGCTTCCCACCTAGTTCAACATAGAACCGACGATTCTGAAGTGTGCTTTCTAACAGCTCTGTTAAGTGAATAGCTTTTGTCATCTCTAGCATCTTGCAGAGGAGACATCAATGGTTCACTGTATCGTATGCTGCTGACAGGTCTACAAAAACAGCACCTGTTACCATCCCTTGCTCAAAACCACCTTCGATATGTTGTGTAAGATTGAGTAGTTAGCTTGTTGTTGATTTGCCGGGGAGGAAACCTGCTTGCTCTGGAATGATCTTCTCATCTACAGTTGGTGCTATCCTATTGAGTATCAAGCGTTCAAACAGCTTATTGGTGTGGCAAAGCAGTGAAATTGGCCGAAAACTCTTAGGATCTGAGGGATCTTTTCCGGGCTTTTAATTGTGCTATTACATGTGCCTTCTGCTAAATATTAGAGAGTTTGTGTGTTGCCAGGCAGTGGTTGAACAATTGTAGGAGCCATTTCTTTGCTTGCTGTCCAAAATGATTTATCTGCTCTGTTGCTATGTTGTCAAGACCAATTGCTTTCCCGTGTTTCAGATTAGATATACCAGTTTCCAGCTCTTCCAAGGTGAATGGTCCAGTGAAGCCAGAGGAAGCCAGTGGTGACAACGGTTTTAAATGATTGAAGTATAATGCCTGGGGATGCAGGGCTGGAAGTTAATTGATCAGAAGTTAAGTGAAGAGGGGATCCAGAAGGCATGCGGTGGATCTCACGGAGAAGATGAGTAAAGAGATTCCACAGAGAGAGATGGAGAGATAATGAATATTCAGAGCTATCGTGGGAGTATCATGAATGCGGTAGAACTTTGTTTACTGCAGTACTCACTGTCCATGCGGTTTTCTGCATTTTGATAGTGAATTTTTCAGCAGTTCTGTGCTTCAGCCTGTGGCTTGTTGGCAGTTAAAATCTAAAATGCTATATGACTAATGTCCTGAGGATTGGCATCCACTGGATATCCCTCTCTATTTGCTGTTTTTTGTTGAAGCAAGATGAGAATCTGAGGAAGATGAAGAGGAAGGTGTATTTACAACTGACCTGATCTTACTGCATCTCCTTATGTCTACTGGCCAATACACAATGTGTGTGAAGGGATATATCCTCATTGGATACTCTTCAGTAGGGAAATAGTCATGGAAATAATATTGTCTAGTTATCCAAACCTTTGGACCAGTTCCAGAACAGAGAGTCTTCCAAGCAACAAAAGCAAATACATGCCAAATTATATAACCAATAGTGCACTGATGATAAAGCAGGTGGTAGACTGCCTTATTGTAAGGATTAATTTCTTAATTTCCATATGGAAAGCAGCCAGCAACATAGAGAGCATTGTACATTTTGCACAAATCAAGTTTATGCTAAGAGAAGATGCAGCTATGTGGGCCCTTAATCCATTCCACACACACACAAGTTCCAGTTGAATTCAGAAGTAATAAGACTTCCATGACTTCAGAGGTTATTAGAAAACTAAATTAAACATTTATTAGCAAAAGAAAAGATTTCAAGCACATACGTAGGTTTACAAATTACTATTATAATAACCCTTAAAACCCCTAATTAATCTGGCTCCCAGTTACACCTCTGCTAAGGCAACAGTAAAAACAAATAGATTTAAACTGATCCAGGCAAAGCAACACAAAACCTGGACAGTCACATTTAAAATAAGTTTTCTCAGCTTCGGTTTCTATAGACAACAACTTGAATCACAGAGGCTAGAGGCTTTTCACACTTGTGTTAGATCTTAAAATGCCTTCTCCTCTTATACATAGCCTCATCTCCTTTATACATGTTTCTCCCTGTTTAATGCAAATTCCATTGTCCAACATGCCTTTGGAACTTTACCTTTCTCATAAGATAAATCTTTTCATAGTACTAATTTTATCAGTAACCTCTGGGAAAAATAAATACACGGTTTGGCTTGGCTTCCCCTGGATAGGTGTAACAGCTTATCATCTCTTTGAAATTCAAACTACCCTAATTTATCTAAAAGTGCAGATGTTCCATACACCTCACATTCTAAAACTTCAGCCATGTTTACGTATTTAGCATTTCAAACCTAGTTTCCGGTTTGATGACTCAAAGTCTCCAGACCAGCCTCCTCCAATTCAATTAAATTCCACCTACACACATCCACACAGAGAAACTATCCAAACCCCACTATTAACCTATAAACCACAATAATATTATGAGAATCAACCCCCTCCTTACGGGAAAATGAACCATCATAATTTTAAAAAGACGATTTCATTTTCGTAACCCATGTTACATTATCTCCTATATGTATCTATAAACTCACACTATTACATTACCAGATATATGCATTTACATAGTGTATATATACAAATCCTTGGTATCAACAGAAATCATTCCAGTCCAGTGTCCAGGTTTTTTTAAATGTCCAATATTCCCTTTGAGTTTCAATCTCTTGACAATGCATCTGCAATTAGATTTTCTCGTCCAGCCAAATATGTAATCTGTAGATTGAATGGTTATAGTATAAACTCTATCTGAATAGCCTTGCACTTCTGTCTTTAAATTTGTCTAGAAACTTTAATGAATTCTGGTCTGTATGAACCATTGTTTCTGATGAATTGTTTGTAATGTAAATCTCAAAATGCTGCAATGCTAACACCAGACCCAGAGTTTCCTTTTCGATCATTGGATATCTTCTCTGTTGTACATTCAACTTCCAGGAAAAATACCCTATTGGTTTCTCAATTCCAGTTTCATCTTGTAACAGTACAACCCTAATGCCTATATCGTTTGCATCAATGGCCAACTTAAATTGCTTGACATAATTGAATACTGCCAAAATTGTGTCATAGTCAATACAGTTTTCAAACTGTCAAATGCCTTCTGACACCCCTGTGTCCATTAAAATTTTTTGCCCTTTTTTAATAGTTCATTCAATGGAGCAACCACACCGCTAATATTTGTTACAACTTTCTGGTAAAACCCACTCACATCCAGAAATCTCAAAACTTCTCGTTTTGTTGTTGGCACAGGGAAATCCACGATAGCCTTGACTTTTTCATCTCTCTAAGCCACCTGACGATGTCCAAGGGTATGGCCTAGATATGTAACTTGCGCTTTTGCAAAGTTAATCAGCAAATTAGCTCCTTGTAGTTAACTTAATAATTCTTCCAGATGTTGTAAATGCTCCTCCCACATTTGACTAAAAACTATAAAGTCGTCAATATAAACAGCGCAATTGTTCAGTCTTGCAATTACTTTGTTTGTCATTCTTTGAAATGTTGCAGGTGCATTTGCCATACCAAATGGCTTGACTTTTAACTGACATAATCCATCTGGCATCACAAAAGCCAATATCTCCTTTGTTCACTCCGATAACGGTACTTGCTAATACCCTCTTAGCGAGTCAATCTTTGTGATAAATTTTGATTGTCACACTTTCTTAATGCAATCTTTCAACTGTGGTATAGAATTTGAATCCGCTTTTGTCAATGCATTCACCTTTCCATAGTCCACACACAATCTTTGTGTTCCATCGGTTTCGGTACCATCACAATAGGTGAACTTCAGTTACTGCAACTAGACTCAATGATGTCATTTTGAAGTATGAATTCAATTTCTTTCTGTACTTGTCATAACTTTGCTGGGTTTAATCTATAAGGATGTTGCCTTATCGAAGATGAAACTTCTACACATGCATCATGTATAGCTAAATTTGTCTTCCCCAGCTTATTCTCACAAATAGCTTTGTCTGATTGCAATACCTTCTCCAAATTACTTTGACACTTGTCTGGAAGGTAACAATATCACATTTAAATTTTCAAGTACCCCTTCATTATCCAATTTGATTAGAGGAAAATCAATTTCAGAATCCTTCATTTCCACCTCTTTCTCCTTATCTACCACCAGTAATACCTACTTTTGGTCCTCTTCCCTGTCAAAGTGCTTTTTATGCATTTTTACTTGGCACACTCTCTGCTTCTTTCTTCTATCTGGAGTATTTATTAAATAATTTACTTCACTCAGTTTCTTTTCAATCCTGTAAGGCCCACTAAACCTTGCCTTTAATGAGACACCCAGTACTGGTAACAAAACTAGCACTTTTCCCCAGCAACAGAACTATGAGCTGTAGCTTTCCTGTCTGCCTTCACTTTCATCATTTGCTGTGATATCTTTAAATGTTCCCTAGCTTACTCACATGCTCTTTTCAATCTTTCTCTAAAGTTTGTTACATAATCCAGGAGAGTAGTTTCTGAATTTTTACCCACCATTTCTCATGAATCAATTTCAGTGCTCCTCTTACCTAATGACCATAGACTAATTCAAAAGGAATACATCCAGTTGCATTAGGAGCATCTCTATCAGCAAATAACAAGAATGGAATTCCCCTATCCCAGTCCCATGGATAGTTCTGACCATACACCCTCATCATAGTTTTTAAAGTTTGATGTCATCTTTCCAAAGCTGCTTGTGATACAGGATGGCAAGCTGTTGACTTCAACTGTTTTATCCCCAAACTGTTCATTACTTCCTTAAATATTTATGTCTTGAAATTTGAACCCCAAACTGTTCATTACTTCCTTAAATATCTATGTCTTGAAATTTGAACCCTGATCTGATTATATTTGTTTTGCTAAATCATATCTTGTAAAACATTTAGTCAGTTCTTCCGCAATTCTTTTTGTTGTAATATTTCTCAAAGGTATTGCTTCAGGAAACCTTATAGTCACATCCATTATTGTTAGTAAGTACTGATATCCACTTATTTTTCTTAGGGAGGGGTCCTACATAATTAGTCATGACCCTAGTAAAAGGATCTTAAAATGCTGGAATTGAAATTAAAGGTGCCAGTCTAATCACTGCTTGTGATTTCCCTATCACCTGACATGTGTGACATGTTCTACAGAATCTGACTACATCTCTATGCAATCCAGGCCAATAAATTTTTTTTGTACTTTCGCCAGTGTCTTTCTAATTCCTAAATATCCCCTCATTGGACTTTCGTGAACTGTTCTCAGGATCACATTTTTATATCCAAATGGTATAACAATTCCCTCTAGTTTTGAGCTGCTGAAACATGATGCAGCTGCCACTGTTCCTGTTACACATTATAACATTCTGGAATACCTTCTGCCTCTGTTTCTGAGTAAGCTGTCTGATATAAATGTTTTATTTGTAGAGCCTTTTTCTGTAACTTTACCAACTACCTTGAGCTAAATACCTCAGCTGCATTATCCTCCATTCTTTCTTCCTGAAAAATCTTACCATAAACAGTGACAGCAAATTGAACTTCAACACCTTCTCCCTGCCTTTAAACTTCCTATTTTTCCTATTTCAACCTGTGAGCCTATGATCTTAGCACACAATCTGGAAACAATCCAGGATGCTCAGGATGCTCTTTCTGCAACACTTCGGTTGAAGACACCTCTACAGGCTGCTCAACTGCCATTGGCATCACCCACATCTGTGACCCAGCTATATCATTACCTAAAATAATTTGAATCCCTGCAATAGGCAATTTTTTTCCATTACTACAACAATAACTTCACATGTTTTCCACTTACTCTTTAAATTTACCTTCCATAATATAATAGGTTTAGCATCTCATGAACCCTACTTATTATCACCTGTTCCTGCAATACTCTCTCTGAACAACAAATATCACTATCCCACAACATTAAGGATTGACTAGCCCCTGTGTCTCTTAAAATTTTAATATCTTTATCTACTGTACACATGGAAAGACTTCCCCTTCACAATCAAAATATTTAAACATTTCGGCAACCTGCTCCTCAGAACTCCCTTGGGTAAATTGTGAACACATTCCCACTTCTTTACCTATCACTGATTCTTCCTGTTTTGCCTGTACACGAACCATTGGTTTTTCCTGTGCCTGAACCTCAGAACCCACAGTACTTCTACTTCTAGAACTTTCCTGCATCCCAATAATCCCAACAGATTTTCCCTGTAATTTCTAACACACTGACTTCATATGGCCAACTTTATTACAATGAAAACATCTCAATTTTTGAATGTCACTTCTACCCTCAGCACCTTCCTTTCCATTTTGAGAAAACTTCCTGGGAATTTCTACCTACCCCTCTTCCCTGACTACCCACCTTCCTTTCACCTTCCCACTTTCTATCCTTCTCTAATTTAAAAGGGTGACGAAGAAAGGTTTAGATCTATGAACTAACTCATAATCATCAGCTGTATCTCTGCTGCTTGTCTTACCATTTTAACCCTCTGTTCCTCCACATGAGCTCTCACTATTGAGGGAATTGAATCTTTAAATTCTTCCAAAAGAATTACTTCTCCAAGAGCTGCACGTCATCTCTATCTTTAATGCTGATATCCACCAGTCAAAATTACTTTGTTTACTCTCTCAAACTCAATATAAGTTTGCCCAGGTTGTTTTCTCATATTCCTAAATTTCTGCCTGTATGCCTCGGGAACCAACTCATATACACTCAAAATAGCCTTTTTTTTTACCACATCAACATCCAATGACATTTTTTCTGACAGTGAAGCATAAACCTCATGTGCTCTACCCACCAACCTAGATTGTAATAATATTGTCCAGTTTTTTTGTAGCCAATCATCCGTTTAGCTATCTTCTCAAATGAAATAAAGAACACCTCCACGTCTCTTTCCTCAAACTTCAGAAGAGCTTGCACAAATTTAAACATCTCCCCACTGGGTTTTAGGTTAAAAGTTTTCTCACCATCAAAATTTACCTCAGCATCTGTTGTCTCCTTTTTAAAATCCAGCTTTTTAATCTAGTAATTTCTGTCTCTTTCCTTTATTCTTTCTTCATTTTCTAAATCTATCATCCCAAATTCCCTTCCTTGTCTTTTTTCTTTCTCCTGTCATTCCGCCAGCTCCCTTTGGAGTGCCCTTTCTCTTTCCTTTTCTTTTGCTTTCTCTGCCCTGTCTCAGTCTGCTGCCTCTAGCTCCAGTGTTTTCATTTCTAATTCTTTTTCCTTTTCGTTTGCCTCCAATTCAAATTTTCTCAGTTCCTTTGCTTGTTCAAATTCAAGCCCCTTAATTTCTGACTGAAGTCTCACTACCATCTGCGAATAGTGAGTCACAGCTACCATAACTTCCAACTTCAAATGCTATGCTATCACTTCAACTACATTTGCTTTCTTTGCCCCTCCAGGTAACTTCAACTGCAACTAATCCGCCAACTCTGTTACCTTACCCTTAGATACTTTTTGTAACCCAATCAGAACTGTATCTCCTACTTCAAAAAATGTTTTAGCCATGGATGCAGCCATTTTAGTAGTCTCATCACTTGAAAAATACCTCACACCAACTCCTGAATTCAAAGTGCTTCTCATACTCATAACGTTAAGATTCACCAACTCCAAACCATCAAGGAATTTCAAATATATCCCGCAAAGAGCCCCCAATTTTGTTATGACTTGGCAGATGATGTGTGCCAGGCGGATCAAATCCATGAGGCAAACCTGATCACGCGGTCACAACTGTTTTGCAATTTGTATTTTATTTTGAGATGTGTGCCCTGAATTCAGAAGCAATAAGACTTCCATGACTTCAGAGGTTATTAGAAAACTAAATTAAACATTTATTAACAAAAGAAAAGATTTCAAGCACATACATGGGTCTAAAATTACTATTATAATAACCTTAAAACCCCTAATTAATCTGGCTCCCAGTTACACCTCTGTTAGGGCAACAGTAAAAACAAATAGATTTAAACAGACTCAGGCAAAGCAACACAATACCCTGGACAGTCACATTCAAACTGAGTTTTCTCAGCTTTGGTTCCTGTAGACAGCAACTTGATGCACAGAGGCTGGAGGCTTTTCACGCTTGTGTTAAATCTTAGAATGCCTTCTCCTCTTACAGATAGCACATCTCCTTTATACATGGTTCTCCCTATTTAATGCAAATTCCATTGTCCAATATGTCTTTGGAGCTTTACCTTTTTTATAATATAAATCTTTTCATAGTACTAATTTTATCAGTAACCTTTGGGAAAAATAAACACACTGTTTGGCTTGGCTCTCTCCTGGCTAGTTGTAACATCTTACCATCTCTTTGAAATTCAAATTAACCTAATTTATCTAAAAATGCAGATGTTCCTTACACCTCACATTCTAAAATTTCAGCTATGTTTACGCATTTAGCATTTCAAACCTAGTTTCCTGTTTGATGACTCAAAGCCTCCAGAGCAGCTGTCTCCATTTGAATTACATCCCACACACACACATCCACACAGAGAAACTATCCGAACCCCACCATTAACCTGCCTTTTACAATAAATCATGTTATGAGAATCATTATATTTTCGTGACACTATGGGCTGAATTCTCTGGTCGGCGAGTAGGGGTGGGGCCCACTCACTGATGTGTAAGATGACGCACGGTGGCATCAGCCGGTCGTCCCAAAATCACCGTGCGACATTTAGATTTCCAGTTCGGTGGGTGCACGGCCAAGTCAGCTGAGCGCCTGCTGAACTGTCAAAAGCCTAATCAGGCCTGTTAAAAACTAATTTAAAACAATGAAATGAGTTGCCCGTCCAACCTTAAGGTTGTCGGGCAGGCGAAGAGCCTAGGCGGCCTTCGCATTTTTCATGAAACCTCATCCACGGGCGGGATGAGGTTTCATCAAGGGTTTTAAAATTCAATGAAAATTTTAAAAATAATTCATTGATATGTCCTAGCTCATGTGACAGTGTCACATGAGGGGACATGTTTTAAAAGTTTTTAAATACTTATTTCAAGGTTTTAAGTGTCAAACTGATCTTGCCGGTGCACCTCTGTACCTCAGGGAAATTTCTGTGCTCTTTTGTGCATCTTAATTGTCTGCCCATGTAAAATGGCAGCACGGCCCCAATTGGAGGCACCAATCGGGTTTGTGCCCATCCCCGCACAACCCTCCCGACAGGGGAAAATTTTTTCCCTATGTGTAGCCAATAATGAAGCCACTATCCCCACCACCATCCTCTGCTCCACAGCAATCTCCCTGGTTGGGTGCAGCTCCAGAAACATTTAAGAAGCTCAAAAACATCTGTAACAAAGTAGTTCACTCGTTTGGCACCCCATTCACTGATTTAAACATCTACTTCCATTCACCACTGGCACACGGTGTTTGAAATGTGTATTATTTACAGGGTGCACTGCAGCAAGTCATCAAGACTTCTTCAGCAAAACCTCTCTGTTAACCTTCATCATATACAAGGGCAAGGGTAGCATATGCTTGGCAACACCATCACCTCAAAGCTCCCCTCCAAACCACACACCATTCTGAATTGGACATTTATCGCCATTGGTCCATTGTCACCATATTTAAATGCTGGAACTTTCCATATAAAAGCAGAATGGGAGTACCGCTTCAGGAAGAAGGCTCACCACCACCTTCTCAGTGGTAACTAGGCATGGGTAATAAATGTCAGCCTTGCCAGTGATGCCCACTCTGAGAAGAAAAGGACATTATACAGCTAGAAGTAGAATATTACACAAGAAGCAGTTGAATATACAGTGAGCATTGGAATAATAATGGCAAACAGTGCACAGTGGTATATAATGCAGTTAAACATTGTATGTTATGCAAGGAGCAATTGGATATTATGCAATATGTAGTGGGATATTATACAGCTAGATGTGAGGCGTTATACAGCAAGCAGTGCAATATTCAGTAAATAGTGAGATATTTTACTACAATGAGCTATTATTAGCATGAATAGTGAGACATTCTATAGCATGCAACGGGATTTTAAATGAGAACCCTTAGAATGGTATACAGTGAGCGATAGGCATATTAAATAAGTAATGGAATGTTAAATGAACAATGAGATATTTGCCAAGCAATGAATATTATACAGCGAGCAGTGGAATATTATACAATAACATATGATGGGAAAAGCTTTATAACGGAATGTTAAGTTTAACTGTCATTTAATAGCCTCCTGAGATGCCAAGTGCAGAACACACCTTACTGGGTGGATTAATGTCATGTGCTCCACAGTCTGGGACTCATGGTCACAATCACACTTTGAGTCATCCCGTATCTTCCAGCTATGGAACAGGTGGCTGCATTGTCCATGCGCTGTGTGGATTTGGTTGAGTGCCAGCCACTGTCTTCATAAGGGCTCAACACTAGGGATCTCTGATGTTGGGTCATTGATAATGTGTGAATTCTTTTATGCTACATGCCTCCCATGAATCTGGACAATGGGTTGATATCAACAGCATATTTATTAGGTGTCATTTCCCAAAATGACTGATGTGTTTTCAAGAACTTTCCTGGTGGGGTTTTTTTTAAGTCTTTCTGATTGGGTATGCCTACATTGCTCATGACGTTTTCCATCTTGTGGAATACAGTGGGTGTTGTGGTGAATGGAAAGCAGGGCGTCATGTGGGAGTCATGCAGTGTGGACTTGAGTATCCCTGACACCATTCTCACGGCACATCATGACGTTTTTGTGTTGGCTGAGGGACCATGAGGCACAGCATTCGGCAGCAGAGTAGACTAGGGCCATGGTCGCAGTGCAGTGTTCTGGCTGTGCTCCCGCATGACGATACAGGGAGCTTGCAGACTAGGTTCACCCTAGTTTTGAATTTTTGACTGGTGTTGATGAGGTGAAGGTCCTGTTGTGAAATGTTATTTCGCCAGCAATGAGAAATTATACAAAGCACTGCAAAACATTATAGAATGAGCAGTGGGATATTATAGGGAGGATGATACAATTGTTGCCCCCAAACTACTTTCCAGTAATTAGGAACAAAGGAAGGCTCTACCATGGTTAACCCATTCCTTAACTCCACCTACCCTCCTTGGTTCTGCGACCCTTGATACACTAGTCTAACAAAAATCTATCAATCAACATTTTGAAATTTTCAACTGACACCTGATCCTGAACAGCTTTTTGGGCGAGAGAGCTTCAGATTTCCACGACCCTTGTGTGAGGAAGTGCTTCCTGACTTCATACCTGAATAGCCTAACACTAATTTTAACATTATTCTCCCTTGTTCTGGGCTCACCGCCAAAGGGAATGTTTCTGTCTGTCTACCCTGATATTATGTCAAACACTTCAATTCCCGTCGAAAATCACCCATTCAGATGTTGGGGTGGTAATAAGTTCCCCTTCAGTTGCTAATCTGCCTGCAGCCAAAAAGCTGACTGATACCCACCGGCAATTTGGGCAAGGTGATGGACATCCACCGGTGAACGTGAAGCTGCACCCTGCTAAGGACTCAATGCCTTCAGGAGAGGAAGAGAGAAAATGTAAAGGAAGAAAACATATTAGGGCTGACTTTGTCCAGCATGTGTGCCCAAGGTTCCTACACTAACAACACATTCTGTGAAAACCAGGCCTTTAGGGCTCAGCGGGGCCTGTGGCTCAGCGGGGCCCCTGTAGCTCATTGAGGCCCCTGTAGCTCAGTGAGGCCCCTGTAGCTCAGTGAGGCCTGTGGCTCAGCAAGGCCTGTGGCTCAGGGAGGCCGGTGACTCAGCGAGGCCCATGGCTCAGCGAGGCCTCTGTAGCTCAACGAGACCTGTGGGTCAGCAAGGCCTGTGGCTCAGCGAGGCCTCTGTAGCTCAACGAGGCCTGTGGCTCAGCGAGGCCCGTGGCTCAGCAGGGCCCGTGGCTCAGCGAGGCCCGTGGCTCAGTGAGGCCTCTGTAACTCAACGAAGCCTGTGGCTCAGCAAGGCCTGTGGCTCATCGAGGCCCGTAGCTCAGTGAGGCCTCTGTAGGTCAGCAAGGCCTGTGGCTCAGCAGGGCCCGTGGCTCAGCGAGGCCTGTGGCTCAGCGAGGCCTCTGTAGCTCAACGAGGCCTGTGGATCAGCGAGGCCTGTGGCTCAGCGAGGCCCGTAGCTCAGCGAGGCCTCTGTAGGTCAGCAAGCCTGTGGCTCAGCAGGGCCCGTGGCTCAACAAGGCCTCTTAGCTCAACGAAGCCAGTGGCTCAGCGAGGCCCGTAGCTCAGCGAGGCCTCTGTAGCTCAGTGAGGCCTGTGGCTCAGCAGGGCCCGTGGCTCAGCAAGGCCAGTGGCTCAACAAGGCCTCTTAGCTCAACGAAGTCAGTGGCTCAGCGAGGCCTGTGGCTCAGCGAGGCCCTTAGCTCAGCAAGGCCTCTGTAGCTCAGTGAGGCCTGTGGCTCAGTGAGGCCTGTGGCTCAGCGAGGCCTCTGTAGCTCAGCAGGGCCCGTGGCTCAGCGAGGCCTCTATAGTTCAACAAGGCCTGTGGCTCAGCAAGGCCCGTGGCTCAGCGAGGCCTCTGTAGCTCAGCGAGGCCTGTGGCTCAGCAGGGCCTGTGGCTCAGCAGGGCCTGTGGCTCAGTGAGGCCTCTGTAGCTCAACGAGGCCTGTGGCTCAGTGAGGCCTCTGTAGCTCAACGAGGCCTGTGGCTCAGCGAGGCCTCTGTAGTTCAGTGAGGCCTGTGGCTCAGCGAGACCTATGGTTCAGTGGGACCTGTGGCTTAGCGGGGCCTGAGGCTCAGCGAGGCCTGTGGCTAAGGTATCAGAAACTTTAGGCAAAGAATAGAATCTTTACTTCTCTCCTTAAGAGAATCTTCTAGTCTGGTCTGGAACATGTTTTTCTTTGTTTTAAGTGATATTTGCTCGTGGCAGATATCATTTACTTATTTTCCCTTATGGATAGATCCCCGAAACAAGAATAATCAATGGACAGAAATCTGAGTGTGGCTGCTGTCTATTAAACTTTCTGTTTGTGTTGGTTTGGGATTTTTGTGCTGTTGCTGTTCCTTGGCCCGTAGTTATTGGCCTCTGAATCACAGCAGAGTGATCGCAGTGATTAAGTTGCAGATTTGCAACAATTGCCCAAAAGTAGCAAACGTAGGTGCAGGTTAGTGCCCCAGATCTGAAATTTCTTCTTTGGATAAAAAAAACTGGGAGGTTGGCTGTTTTTAATCAGCAATTTGCAACCCATTAATGAGGTAGTAAACTCAGAAGGTATACTTGGCCTAAATAGCCAAGTGGTTATGGTACTGGGTTTGTAACCTAAAGATCAAGAGTTCAAATCTCACAATGGCAAACTATGAAACAATGTAACTTCATCTGAATAAACAGATGGAAATGGGTTTGTACTTGAAAGAGTTACACATCAAAACTGCCTGTTGTCAATCATCCCTTGACATCTAGTATTACTGTTTTTAAGCCTAGTCACTGAGGGGATTAACTCATAGGGTGAGACACTCATGAGATGGGATGGAATGCTGGTTTTATTTCCCACCTAATATTATGGATATCAGTGGAGAATAGATTGGGATAAAGTGTAAAGCCAGCATTGAACCCAATCTCGCCAGTTTCCAACAGGGTGAGTTAGATTAAAATGGCCAGACTGTTTGACTGCAGTGGTCTTCACAACTGGGCTGATCTTGTTCTAACATATGTGTGTTTTGAACGTCAGCTGCTGGATAGTGACTGGGAGTTAAAGCGGGACCAATTTTATCCTCCTTTCCTAACCAGGGGCTCTGAGGCCAAGTGTAGCATCTCTACTACAAGCCCAGGCTGCGAACAACTTTCTCAGCCCACACTAGAAATCAAACTGCAGACTTTTCTGGTCTGTATGACTCAGCTGCCCACTAATCAAACTCACTGAGCCAGTGGGGGCTGTCCCGATTATAGAGGCACTGAATTATTATTCTTTAAATACAATGCCTTTTCCTTCCACCCTGCTTTCTTTAAAGGGCATCTTGAGGTTGTAGGAGGGGAGCTTATACATGATTATAGTATTGGATAATATTGTCATTAATGGTCCTCATAATTACCAGTTCTGGACAAGCCTTGGATAAATACCTATCATGCATGGGCCCTAAGAAATGGGATGATGTGGGTGCTGGCTTCAGTATGACTCACTCCTCAAACTAAAACCTCAGTGGTGCCCCCAGTTGCAATATGTTTGATTCCCACACGTACTAATAAGAGCCTAGGGGAAATATTTGACAGGTGGTTTCCTTTTGCTGCCCACTTAATGATATTCATGTTTTCACAGTGGTTCAAATCACTTTCTGGGTACTGAGACCTGCAAATTACAAGATTCCTACCAATGTAGTCCCACCTGTTCCTCTCCTACCCTCCCCTCTGCCTGTTCCTTTCCTGCTCTCCCCTCCCCCTGTTCCTTTCCTTCCCTCCCCTCCGCTTGTTCCTCTCCTGCCCTCCCCTCTGCTCGTTCATCTCCTGCCCTCCCCTCCGCCTGTTCCTCGCCTACCCTCCCCTCCGCCTGTTCCTCGCCTACCCTCCCCTTCGCCTGTTCCTCGCCTGCCCTCCCCTCCGCCTGTTCCTCGCCTGCCCTCCCCTCCGCCTGTTCCTCGCCTGCCCCCTCCGCCTGTTCCTCGCCTGCCCACCCCTCCGCCTGTTCCTCGCCTGCCCTCCCCTCCGCCTGTTCCTCGCTTGCCCTCCCCTCCGCCTGTTCCTTGCCTGCCCACCCCTCCGCCTGTTCCTCACCTGCCCTCCCCTCCGCCTGTTCCTTGCCTGCCCCCACCCTGCCTGTTCCTGTTCGGCCCTCCCCTCCACCTGTTCCTCACCTGCCCTCCTCTCCACCTGTTCCTTGTCTGCCCTCCCCTCGGTCTGTTCCTCACCTGCCCTCCACTCCACCTGTTCCTCTCCTGCCCTCTGCTGTTTGTTCCTCTCCTGCCCTCCACTATCTGTTCCTCTCCTGCCCTCCCGTCTGCATTTCTCTCCCATTTCTCACCTACCTGCTGCACCTTGGCACCCAGCTCTACCTCACCATCACCTCTCTCTAACTCCAGCTCTACCTCACCATCACCTCTCTCTCAACTCCTTCACTGTTGCTCAGTTATCAGCTTATTCGACATCCAGTACTGGATTTGCAGAAATTTCCCCCAGTCAAATATTGGGAAGACTAAAGACTAAAGTTTTTGGTCCCTAGTCCAAACTTCATTTTTCTAACCATTGATCCCACCCCTCTTCCTGGCAACAGTTTTAGATTGAGCCAGTTTGTTTGTAACCTTGATGTCGCATTTGATGCTGAGATGAGTTCCCAATCTCATATTAGCACCATCATCCAGACCACCTAATTCCACCTCCATAACATCGCTCAACTTCACCCCTATCTCAGCTGATGTGCTGCTGGGACCCTCCTCCATGCCTTCATTACCTGTAGACTCGCTATTCCAGCACATCCCTGGTTAGTCACCTACATTCTACCCTCTGTAAACCTGAGAACATCCAAAACTCTGCTGCTGATGGCTTAATTCGCAACAAGTCCCATTCCCCTATCACCCCGCTGCTCGCTGACCTACATTGGCTCCCAATCAGGCAACATCTTGATTTTAAAATTCTCATCATTATTTTCAAATCCCTCCATGGCCCCCCCATCTTTGTGATCTCCTCCAACCCTACAACCCTCTGAGATAATTGCACTCATCTATTTCCGGCCCCTGTGCATTCCCAAACATAATTGCTCCACCACTGGCTGTATCTTCAGTTGCGTAGGCCCCAAGCTCTGGAATTCTCCCCTACCCCTCTCCAGCTCTCTACCTCACTTGCCTCTTTTAAGACATTCCTTCACCATGCCTCTTTGACCAAGCTTTTGGTCCTCTGACCTAATATCCCCTTATGTGGCTCAGTGTCACATTTTGTTTTATAATGGTCCTGTGAAGCACAGTGGAATGTTTCATAATGTTAAATGGGCTATATAAATAAATATAAGTTGCTGTTGTTGTTGCCTCCTCCTTCCACCTGTTCCTTCCCTGTCCCCATCTGTTCTTCTCTGCTCTCCCTCTGCCTGTTCCTCACACCTTCCCCCCATCACGATGTGTTCTTTTCTTCTCCCCAGCCTCGTCCTTTCTCCTCTCCCCTCTGCCTGTTCCTCTTTCCACTTGCTTTCACCTGTTCCTCTCTCCTCTCCCCTCCACCTGTTCCTTTCTCCCTCCCCTCCACCTATTCCCCCTCTCTCCCCTCTGCCTGTTCCTCTTTCCTCTCCCCCACCTGTTCTTCTTTCCTCTCCCCCACAACCTGTTCTTCTCTCTCTCCGCCTGTTCCTCCCTCTTCCCCAACTCTTCCTCTCCCCTCCACCTGTCCTATCTTCTCCCCTCCGCCTGTTCCTCTCTCTCCCTGTCTGCCTTCTCTCTCTCTCCCGTCTGCCTGTTCCTCTCTCCCCTGCTTCCTGCCTGTCTCTCTCTTCCCCTGCCTGTCTCTCTCTCTCTCCCCCGCCTGTCCCTCTGTCCCCCCCCACATGTCCCTCTGTCACCCTGTCTGTCCCTCACTCCTCCTTTCTGTACGTCTCTCTCCACCTCCCTTTCCTTTCTCTCCCCCACATGTTCCTTTCTCTCCTCCAATCTGTTCTTTCCTGTACCGCCGCCTGTTCCTCCATTCTCTCCCCTCTGCCTCTTCCTTTCCTTCCTGCAAGTACCTCTCCCCTCCCACCATTCCTGCCTTTGGAATACCTGTGGCTGCCCTTTGCCTGTAGAAGGTGAAGGGATGATTTAACTGAGGTGTTTAAGGTGGTTAAAGGTTTACAAAATGAATAGAGAAAAACATTTCTTCCAGCAGGAGTATCCAGAACAAGGAAATAAAACCTTGAAATTAGAGCTAAGCTGTTGATGGGTGATATCAGGGATCAATTCTTTACACAAAAGAGCAGTGGAAACCTGCAACTCATTCTCTCAAAATGATGTTAAGGCTCAGGGTCAATTGAAAATTTCAAAACTGAGATTGATAGTTTTGTTAGACAAGGACATTAAGACTTCTGAGACAAAGGCAGTGTAGATTGAGTTGAGGTGCAGATCAGCCATTATGTAATCGAATGATGGAATAGGCTCGAGCGGCTGAATGGTCTCCCTCTGTCCCTCTGTTCCTGTCCCCTGTCTTGCATGGTATTGTACTTCCTTCCACCTGTTGCCTTTGTCCGTACAGCCCTCCCTCCTGTTACCCCTAACTTGGGTCGTTTGCAATTCCCTGCAAAGGCCGAATTTCAGAACACTTCAACTCTGACAATGGATTTCCCCTCCCCCATCTCCAAAATGAATGGGAAGATGGTGTCTTGTCTCCTGAATGTTGTTCTCTGACTCCTGCTGAACAGTGTATTTGACTGGTTGTCAGGTGAGAAGAGGATTGTGCTCCACCAAGTAGCTGAGTGTTGCTCATTATTTGGGCTGGCAGACCAGGGAAGTCAGAGTGTAGACTGTAATCTATAGAACAGAGACACAGCACTACTCACAACCTTCAGGAGAGAGCAGGAAGGGAAATATATGGAAAAAACCCACAAACTCTGCTCTCCGAGAATGGCTTCAGCAAACATTTCAGAGTTGCTGCATGCTCATTAGGGCCTCACCCTTCTTCCTTATTCTCCAAGTTAATTGATAGAAAATCAAAATGGGACTATCCCCTTGCTCTTCCCTCCCACGCTCATGGTTAATGAAATCTATGTTTGTTTTGTTGAAGTGGGAGGAAATTGGTGAGAAAATCAATTTGCCTGGAGTCCGGTTTGACACAGCAGTTAATAAGTGTGAAATGACTCACAGGTGTAGGAATGGGAGTGCTGCTACAATGTAAAGTTGTCTGGTGTGATGGGAGGTGGGATCGCAGAGGTTAGGGAGCTCATTTCGGTTAAATTGCTAGAGATGGGTTGGCTGAAAATTGAGATTCCGCCAACTTGGCAGGAAGGGGACTGAACTGCGTGCTGAGGGAATGGTGATGAAACTGCTCCAAATATTGGGCTGGGCACTGAGGGAATGGCCATGAAACTGCTCCAAATACTGGGCTGGGCACTGAGGGAATGGCCATGAAACTGCTCCAAATACTGGGCTGGGCACTGAGGGAATGGCCATGAAACTACTCCAAATACTGGGCTGGGCACTGAGGGAATGGCCATGAAACTGCTCCAAATACTGGGCTGGGCACTGAGGGAATGGGGATGAAACTGCTCCAAATACTGGGCTGGGCACTGAGGGAATGGCCATGAAACTACTCCAAATACTGGGCTGGGCGCTGAGGGAATGGGGATGATACTACTCCAAATACTGGGCTGGGCACTGAGGGAATGGCCTTGAAACTGCTCCAAATACTGGGCTGGGCGCTGAGGGAATGGCCTTGAAACTACTCCAAATACTGGGCTGGGCGCTGAGGGAATGGGGATGAAACTGCTCCAAATACTGGGGTGGGCGCTGAGGGAATGGGGATGAAACTGCTCCAAATACTGGGGTGGGCGCTGAGGGAATGGCCATGAAACTGCTCCAAATACTGGGCTGGGCACTGAGGGAATGGCCATGAAACTACTCCAAATACTGGGCTGGGCACTGAGGGAATGGCCATGAAACTGCTCCAAATACTGGGCTGGGCACTGAGGGAATGGGGATGAAACTGCTCCAAATACTGGGCTGGGCACTGAGGGAATGGCCATGAAACTACTCCAAATACTGGGCTGGGCGCTGAGGGAATGGCCTTGAAACTGCTCCAAATACTGGGCTGGGCGCTGAGGGAATGGCCTTGAAACTACTCCAAATACTGGGCTGGGCGCTGAGGGAATGGGGATGAAACTGCTCCAAATACTGGGGTGGGCGCTGAGGGAATGGGGATGAAACTGCTCCAAATACTGGGGTGGGCGCTGAGGGAATGGCCATGAAACTGCTTCAAATACTGGGCTGGGTGCTGAGGGAATGGGAATGTACCTTTCCTTGTTACTGAGCTGGGAACTGTGCACATTTGTTCAGGCTGACCCTGGGGTCTGAGGCCAGATGAGAGCTCCCTCAGAGTGAAATGAAGGCAAGTCCTTCAAATTCACGTTGTCATCCTCAGAATGATTGGGGGAAGGGTTTGCTGGCTCCTCCATTTAATCACACCCAGGATCCTTCCCTATATACTCAGTTAATGAGTCAGTGGCAGCAGACTGAGGTGGGAATACTGAAAGGAAACATTTGCAGAGCTATTGGGAAAGGGCAGGAGAGTGAGAATAATTATTTCAGCGATATAGCACAGACAGTCAGGCCAAATGGCCTCCTTCTGTGCTGTAAGATCCATGATGAGTGTGGTCTCTGGCCAGTGTTTATATATGAGCTGATGAACAATGAGAGAGCTTTCAAAGCATTCGGAGAAAATTGGAGGCTTACTGAGCTGGTGCACAGCACTGGGTGAGTAGCCAGGGAAAAATATATTTAACAGAAACAAGTCTTCTCTCTTCGAAAAGCAAAAGGGAAAGAGCTGATGTAAAATCACAAGACCTTCATCAATAGGCTGCCATTGTTTGTTATTAATTGCCCTTTCATGAGGAAGCTGAACATGTGATTGAGGAAACAAATGAAAAGGAAAGGAAATGCAAATGCTGGAAATCTGAAATAAGACAAACTGCTGGAGGTATACAGCTGGTCCCTCAATGCCCAAGATAGGGAAAAGGCAGGTCTGAGACAGTTCTGAGGAAAGTTCAACACTCCAAATAATCCTGTGTAGAAATATCAACAGATCAGCTGAGTATTTCTAGTGTTTCCTTCTGATTTTTAACAAAGCAGCTTAAAACAAGGGATGAAATTGTGAAGGGATGTTCCTTTCTAGGTGCCTCTCCCACAAGAATATAAGAATTAGGAGCAGGAGCAGGCCACACACCTCCCCAGCCTGCTCCTCCATACAATAAGATCATGGCTGATCTGATGGTGGTCTCAACTCCACTTTCTTGTCTGCCCCTCATAACCATTGACTTCCTTGTCTATTAAAAATCTAATTCAGCCTTGAATAAATTCAATAACCCAGCCTCCACTGCTCTCTGGAGAGAGAATTCCACAGACTAATGACCCCCTGAAAGAAAAAAACTCCCCTCATCTCTGTCTTAAATGAGAGACATTAATTTTTAAACTTTACCCTCAAGCTCTAGTCTCTCCCACAAGGGGAAACATCCTCTCAGCATCACCCTGTCAAGTTCCCTCGGGATCTTATATGTATCAATAAGATCACGTCTCATTCTTCCAAACTCCAATGGGTATAAGACCAACCTGTTCAACCTTTCCTCATAAGATAACCCCTTCATCCCAGGAATCAGTCGAGTGAACTTTCTCTAAACTGCTTCTAATGCAGTTATATCCTTTCTTAGATAAGGAGACCAAAAGTGTACACAGTATTCGAGATGTGGTCCCACTAAGACCCAGTCCAGCTGTGGCAAAAATCCCTTTTATACTCGATTCCCCTTGCAATAAACATCAACACTCAATTTGTCTTCCTAATCACTTGCTGTACCTGCATACTAACTTTTGTGATTCATCTACCAGGACACCCAGAACTCTCTGTACCATAGAGTTCTGAAATCTCTCTCCATTTAAATAATATGCTGCTTTTCTATTCTTCCTGCCAAAGTGGACAAGTTCACATTTTCACATGTTATTTTGTTCACTCACTAAGCCTATCTATATCGCTTTGCAGACTCTTTACCTCCTCTTGATAACTTACTTTCCTACTTATCTTTATGTCATCAGCAAATTTAGCGACCATACATTCCTCCCTTCATCCTAGTCATTGATATGGATTGTAAATAGTCGAGGCCTCAGCACTGATCCCTGTGGCACTCCACTTGTTACAGCACTAGACCACTTTAGCTATTTGATGGCTTTCTTCTCAATGTGGTTACACTGGCCAGTGGGTAAATGGCCGATGTTACACCAATTTTCCAGTTTGGGCCTTGTTATTCTACCAGCAGTGAGCTGCTAGTGTATTTGGAGCATCTTGCCAATTGAAAATCCAACAGCTGAAATGTGGTCCCCAGCTGAAATGGATAAGTAAAAGGAAAGGGGAGAGGTAACCCTCAGGAAGAGCTACAGAGGGATCAGGTACTGGGGCTGGTGATTTTTATGGGACCAGGAGGAGGGTTAATGTTTCCTGTAACCCCACAAAAATCATTGGCAAATCAGTTATTTGAACATACTCTACGCTGTAAGTAGCGGACTTTAGACCACAACACCAAATACAAGTTGCATTAGGGTCCTATTGTTACTTGTTTTGTTTTAAGACTATGCAGTAGCAACTACACCCAACCCTTCAGTCCTTTTAGTCCTCATATAAGATCATATTTTCAAATGTACTAAAAATATATAATTGGAGCGGCACTAAAATACTGCAGATGCTGGAAATGCGACATAAAAACAGAAACCACTCAGCAGGTCAGGTAACATCTGGGGAGAGAGAAACAGTTAACATTTCAGGTCAATGATCTTTCATCAGAATGTGGGCATTTCCAATTTCACACCATAGCGGAACATTGCTATTTACAGCCTTCACAGTCATGGTGCAAACAGCCCCCTGTTAACTGCCTCAATCAGTTTACAGCACTGTTTGTGAACCTAGGCAATAAGCTGATTCATTTCTGGAGCTGGGCTTGCGATGCTGATAAAATCAGCATCCGTTTTGTGTAATGCCCTTTCATATCTCTCGCTGTATTTCCTTTTTTCTGATGTTGTTGGGCCTGTTGCTAATTACCAGAGTATTATCTATTTTTAAAATTTTCAACTTTTGCAGCTTTTTCAGTTTTGTAGGTTCAGTTTTAGAAGGGATGGTAATGGCTAAATTTAGTGATTTCTGCAGGAAGGCACAGTCTTTAGTGTACAGGATAGTAGTATGACAGTAGCTTGCCTGATGGCTTCAGGGATAAAGGCCTGGGGTGCAGTACCACAGAACAGAAGGTTACTAGTTCAATTCCTGCTCTGTGCTGAGTTACCCTCAGTGGGAAGCATCTTCGGCTAGGGAAGAGGGTGGAAGAGAAAGAGCTGTGACTTCTTTTCCCATTTGCTACCTCCCTACCCTCTGCCTCTTGGGGAAAGAGGTCCTGTCTGGACGCTGAGTGGAGAACAAGATGGGATACTACCGTTGAACCGCCTTCTTCCTTGACTAAAAGATGCAGAATAGCCACATGGGTGAGCTGCTATCAGCCCACATTAAACCCTACCGTACGTCAGCAAAAATCCAAGAGAAGTGGGGAGTAATTGGGTTTGTATATCGGGGTCACATCATGAGATAATTACAATTTATTATGAACTAATTGCATGTGACACTCATTAGATTAAACATGGCCTGGTTCAGTGCAATAGGTCACATGATTATATCCACATTTAGAATTGGCGTGGGATAGACGTACATTGAGCTCATGTAAATGAGGGGAGGGGGCATGTTCTCCAAGCATGTCACTCATCACGTTAAACAAATTTATGATCCATTAGCAAAATCTTCAAGTGTGAAGATGGGGTAGGGGGGAGTGTAAAATCAGGTGCAATGTGCAACTTGGATTCTGACTCACTATCTGTTAAGTTAGGAGGTAGAGCAAATAATGAAGAGCAAGGCAGTAGGTTTTAAATCTTCTACATAACTGATCTACCATGATCTAAATAAATGGCAGGTCAGGCCAGAGGGGCAGAAATGCCTAGTCCTGTCTCTGTATTCTCAACTGGGTCAATAGATGGCTGATGCAATTGAATGCAGTTAAATTTAATGTTTCCACCAGCGATACTGATATTCTATCGTTCTAAACCATTCCTCTCTTGGGTGCCACAGTAAGCTACTTGTATGAACCAACAAATTTATGACCTCATATTGCCATGTATCTCTTTTCAGACACAACCAAAGTTTGGAAATGCAAATCTTGAATCTCATTGCTCTGCTTAGTGGATTAATAAATTTCACATATTCGCCAATAGACTTTGCTGAAAAAAAGGGTCAAATAATTAGTGTGAGAACCGGAAAATTGGATATGATGTATCTGGCCAAGGGTTGTTTTTCCCAATGGTGCATGCCCTGTCTTCTTGTCCTGTGCCACCTTTGAGTGAACCGCATCAAGCATTAATTGCACCCCACCACCTGCACCCCCACCCCCCATAGTCAAGGCTCCATTATTACACCAGAATCCTTCTGGAGGGTAAGAATAACAAGCCACACCTCTTCTCCATGTCAGGCTCATTCCTCCAATCCCTTTCACTCACCTGCTTCCACACTCTCCTCTGATGTAACACAAGGAGGTCAGGGATTTCCCAAGATTCAGGCCATCTGCACGGTTGTCTCAGGGGCTGTCTCCTCTTCGCCCTTCTCCATCTCATCAACCATCAAACATCTCTAAATTTCACTTACCCCAATCACATACCAAATCTTCACTGCTTCCACTCTGGTTGCCAACTCTCCAGGATTGGCCTGGAGTCTCCAGGAATTGAAGATCAATTTCCAGGACACTGCTGTGTGCAATCCTGGAAGAAAATCATCAGGACAGAATCAGAATCACAGAATTGTTACAGTGTAGAAGGCCCATCATGTCTGTACCGGCTCTCTGAGCATTTTAACTTATTGCCAATCTCCTGCCTTTTCCCCATAGCCCTGCACATTGTTTCTATTTAAGTAATCATCTAATACCCTCTTGATTGCTTCAGTTGAACCAGCCTCCGCCACACTTCCAGGCAGTGCATTCCAAACTCTAACAATGCACTGTACAAAAAAGATTTTTCTCACCTCACATTTGCTTCTTTTACAAAACACTTTAAAACTGTGCCCTCTGGTTCTTGATCCGTTTACGAGCAGGAACAGTTTCTCCCGATCTACTCTGTCCAGATCCCTCATTATTTTGAAAACTTCTATCAAGCTTCCTCTTAGTCTTCTCCTCTCTGAGGAAAACAGTCCCAACTTCTCCAATTTTTCCTTAAAACTGAAGTGTCTCATCCCTGGAACCATTCTCGTAAACCTCTTCTGCACTCTCTCCAGTGTGTTCACATTCTTCCTATAGTGTGGCACCCAGAGCTGTACACAATATTCCTGCTGAGGTTTAACCAGTATCTTATATAAGTCCATCACAACCTTCTTGCTCTTGTACACCATGCCCCTATTAATGAAACCTAGAATATTGTATGCTTTAGGAATAGCTCTCTCTATCCGTCCTGCCACCTTTAATGACTTATGTACATATATACACCCAGGTCTCTCTACTCCTGCACACCCTTTAGAATAGTATCCTTTATTTTATACTGTCTCTCCATGTTCTTCATACCAAAGTGTATCACCTCACTTCTCCGCATTAAACTTCATCTGCCACCCATCTGCCCAATCCATCAATGTGTCAAAGTCCTTTTAAAGTTCTACACTGTCCTCATCACAGTTTACAATTCTCCCAAGTTTTGTGTTGTCCGCAAACTTTGAAACTGTCCCCTGCACACCTAGGACAGAATTTTACGCGCTGGTGAGCAGGGGTGGGACCTGCTCACTGACACATAAAATGTTGCGCGGTGACGTCGGGCGGAACTCCCCACGTCACCACACCTGATTTAAATTTTCAGGAAGGCGGGAGCACAGCAAAATCAGCTGCATGCCTGCCGACCTGTCAATGGCCAATTGAGGCCATTGACAGGGTCAATTAAATAATTAAAGGACCTGCCCGTCCAACCTTAAGGTTGGCGGGCAGGCCAGGAAGTAGAAAAAACATGAAACCTCATCCACAGGCAGGATGAGGTTTCACGTAGGCTTTAAAAAATTTTATTAAACATTTTGTAAAAATTATGGACATGTCCCAACTCATGACATTGTCACATGAGGGGACATGGAAGGGAAATTTTATTTTTCTATTTTTATCTTTTTACATTTAAAGCCGATCTCCCTGAAAGAGCGCACTCACGATTTTGGGAATTCCCCCCCCCGCCCCCCCCCCCCCACCGCCTGCACAGGGAGCGCACAGCACTTCTGTGCGGATGTCACACTGGCAGGCCTTAATTGGCCCACCCACATAAAATGGCGGGGGCGCCGATCGGAAGCATGCCTGTACGCGCCCGCCCATCAACTTCCCCCTCGATGGGGGGGAGAATTCAGCCCCTAGATCTAGATCATTTATATTATCTTAAAATTATACCTAAATTAAAATTTATATATTTTAAAATTATGTAATTAATACTTAATTAAATTAATTGTGACATTAATTAATTAATTAAAACATTAGATTACATTTTTTTGTCATTTTCTTTGAACATTTCTATTTATCAGATATAAAGATATTGAAAATGGTCTGGAGGGAGGGGCTTGGGGGGGGTGGGAGCGGGGGTGGAGGAATGGCTCTCTGGCTGGCCCATCACACATCATCCAATTAGATAATGAGTCGTTTTGCTTTCCAGTTGGTGTAGGAAGGCAGTGTGTCACAAGGACGGATGTGTTGACCGACTAATGGATGGAGCATGGGGGCAAGTCATTTGATGAAACCTCCAGTAATACATTTAATTACAGTTAGCAATCCTACTTCCACACCCCTGGCCTCTTAAAGCTTTCTTTAGCCCAACCCCTAACTGTTGATGCCAATTCCAGACCATTCCATTACCTCTCTGGGCCTCAGTGATCACAGGTATCAATAATAGCTCTAACCGTTCAGGGACCTGTCAGACTGCATTGGCATTAGGTTGTGGATGAGCCAGAATTTGCTAGAATCAAACAACAGGATGAACAAAGCAACGACTTTCAGGCTCTGCTAAAAACTCTACACTCTTTCCAAAAATGTAATTTCCTCCCCCCACCCTGGCTGAAGCAGACTGTGCACATCCTTAATATTCTTAATATTGACCCCTGTGCTGTGAGCCATCAAATCATTTATTTCCACCACTGCCACACTGACCACCTTCACCAATACATTACCCATACTGCCATCAAAGCCCTCATGCATGCTCTCAGCATAACCAACTCACCTTCAATAGCCTAGTCTTCATTCACCCGTATATTTTGGAACTCTCTCTCTAAACTCCTCCACACCTTTACCTTTTCTCCCAATCTTTAACTGCCTTTTTAAAATACATCCCATCAAGCGAGTTTTCGATGAGATCTCCTAATTCTCCAACACAGGTACATTCCATTTCTCCTCCACTTTTCTACATTAAACTTGCCTTGCAGACATCCACCGTGCTCATAACATGTTTCACTTGCACTCACAGATCTCTCGTGGCATTGCTGACATTGAATCAGAGGCTTTACGAAGACAGGGTATTATTACCAGGAAAGTGTCTTACCAGCTTTAGGGACAAGCAGTGGGATCTAGAATGGAGGCTTAAGGCATTAAGGGATAAGGACTATAGATAAATTGAGTAAACACACAGACCAGCCATGATCTAATTGAATGGCAGAACAGGCTCGAAGGGATGAATGGCCTCCTTGTTCCAGAGCCATTAATGGAATAGGTTATTCGGGACTACTCATATTTGCAAAGGACTCTTAGTTTAGGAGAACTAACTAGGATCCCTTGGTTCTGTGAGCACAGGGGAGAAAGGTTTAAAGAGTATGAGGGCAGGTACTGGGATCACCGAGAGTGTGATCATTGGATCTGGACGCAATAATGTAGAAAGTCTCAGGATCTTGGAGCTCCGGGCCGGTTCTGGATTAGGGAGCACTGGGAATAAAGTTGTATAGTTGATGAGTGCTGAAGAAAGTCCGGGATCTGAAAAATTTGGTGAACTATTAGGGAGTATGCCAAAGTGAAATTACACAAGCAAACAACTAACTCAATAAGTCAGTATTTAAATGGCATAAAAGAGTGACTTTTGCAGGATTTCAATTTCTGCAGGAAAGAAATGATGATCCATTCTCTATAAATAATCTTTGTTTGATTTTTTAAAATTGTAAATAAAGTAACCATGATCACAATTGTTCTGATCACCTCTGTTTACCTGTCTCTTGTTAAAAACAATTAAGGAAGTGCCAAGTTGAGGAAAAAAAGTTTTGACAATGCAATCTAGACTTTCTCTGTGAAGTCCTTTAGGAACCTGTTTAGGAAAGCCCTTACAGACCAAGGACACTCACCCACTCTTTGATTGTCCCCTCCAGTTGGCACATCCATTGCATGCTGGGAAATTCTGCAGCCTGCACATGCTCAGATTGCACAAGATTGAAAACTCTCCTGAACTGGTGTAAGGTGAAAATATCCAGTCAAAGCCCAGGCCCTATTTAAAAAACGCTGGGATTTTGAAGTAATAATTGATTAAAATGCAGAAAAAGTCTCTTCAGTGGGGAACTAATCATATTATTGTGAAATATGTGAATTTAAAAAACTCAAACATTGCTTTTGATGTTAGAAATGAGAAAATCAATATTTTAAAAAAAAACATGTTTCATCAACAAATAATGACGGTGAGAGTTGACATAGCAAAAATGAACAGGAAATGTTGACTTAATGTTGACTGAATGGATGACCAAAAATAAAGACAACAGGAAGATTTCTGGGCAGCAACAACTTGGTATTTATATAGCACCTTTGACATAAGGCGTTTCACAGGAGTGTTATAATGCAAAATTAGTCACTGAGCTATATAAGGCAGATAGCCAAAACTTTGGTGACAGAGGTAGGTGTGAATCCTATGCAAGATTTTAATAAGACACAGCTACAAGTAAATTTGTTAATGAATCCATTCTAGTAGTAGAAGGAGGAATTTAATTACGTTGAGCAGTCACATATTAACATTAAATGAAAACATTGACCTGTTATGTAGTTGTATTGGTTGTACAGCAATATTGACTGATCGTACAAAAGCATTGAATGGTCATGCGATGTCATGCATTTACATTGCTAATAGGGATTTCCAAGCTCGTGTGAAAAAAACATAAAACAAGGAAGCATTTTGGGTGGTGAAGTTTGGTGTCCTCTTTTGAACTGATCTGTACTGGCATTTTCACTTAAAGTAGATAATAAGTTGTATCAGGAGAAACCTTTGCTGCCTTCAGCAACACTTTTGTATTGAGATCATAATATGTTTGTTTTATTAAACAAAAACAAAATACCTGGAAAAACTCAGTAGGTCTGACAGCATCTGCGGAAAGGAATACAGTTGATCCTTCATCAGTCATACGGACTCAAAACATCAACTGTGTTCCTCTCCACAGATGCTGTCAGACCTGCTGAGTTTTTCCAGGTATTTTTGTTTTTGTTTCAGATTTCCAACAGTATTTTGCTTTTATGTTTGTTTTATTGTTCATTCATGGAATGTGGGCGTTGCTGGTAAGGATAGCATTGCCCATCCCTAATTACCCTTTAGAAGGTGGTGGTGAGCTGCCTTCTTGAACCGCTGCAGTCCATGTGGTGTAGGTACACCCACAGTGCTGTTAGGGAGAGAGTTCCAGGATTTTAAGCCAATAACAAGGAAAGAGCAGCAGTGCTTTAGTTCCAAGTCAGGATGGTGAGTGCCTTGGAGGGGAACTTACAGATGCTGATTTCCCATGTGCTCTTGATTTCAATTCGATTGAGGTTGTGGTTTTGGGATATGCTGTCAAAGAAACTTTGGCAAGTTGCTTCAGTGCATCTTTTATGGTACTCAGTGTTATCACTGAGTGCCAGTGGTGGAGGGAGTGAATGCCTAAGGTGGTGGATGAGATGACAATCAAGTGAGCTACTTTGTCCTGGATGACGTCCTTAAGTGTTGTTGGAGCTGCACTCATCCAGATAAGTGGAGAGTATTCCATCACACTACTGACTTGTGCCTTGTAGATGGTGGACAGGCTTTGGGGCATCGGGAGGTGAGTGACTCACCAAGGAATTCCCAACCTCTGACCTACTTTTGTGGCCATAGCGTTTATGTTGCTGGTCCAGTTAAGTTTCTGGTCAGTGGATTATCTACTTGCAGATTTGGCTGAAGATGAATGTAAAGTCTTCAGCCTTATCTTTTGCACTCACATGCTGTGCTCCACCATCATTGAAGTCTGAGATATCCATGGAGCCTCCTCCTCTGGCTAATTGCCTTATTATCCATTCACAACTGGATGTGGCAGGGCTGCAGAGCTTTCACCTGATCAGCTGGTTGTGGGATACTTTTGCTCTGTCTCTTAAATGCTGCTTCAGCTGGTTAGTGTGCCTATTCCCCTCTCCTCTCTCCCCACCTCCTCCATCTTCATCCCCAACAAGTGAGAGGAACTCTTAAGATTGAGATCTTACTATCTCTGCCACATTCTTCCCTTCCACCAGCCCACCATGCCAAACTTCATTGAAAACTCCCAACCCTCGACGTAACCCTGAACTCGCATCTTTCTCTAGCTTCTCTCCCATTTTTCCTCATGCCCTCTCCAAGCTCATCTTGTCCATGAGGCCCACCCCCTACTCCCTCGACCATATTCCCAGTAAACTACTACCAAACATCCCCTCCTGATCCCCATGTTAGCTGATATTGTTAATGGTTCTCTCTTCAGCTGTTGTCCCTTTCTCCTTTAAATCTGCCATTATCACCCCTCTCCTCAAAATACCAACCCTAGACCCCTCTGTCTATGCAAATTACTGTCCCATTCCAATCACCCCCCCTTCCACTCCAAAGTCCTTGAATGTGTTGTCACCTCCCACAATCATGCCCATCTTTCCTAGAACTCTATATCTAAATCCCTCCAACCAGCTTTCCACCTCTGCCACATTAGTCAAACAGCATTCATCAAAGTCACAAATCACATCCTATCTCACTCTGATAAAGGTAAACTATCCTTCCTTGTCCTTTTTGACCTGTCTGCAACCTTCGACATCATTGACCACACCATCCTCCTCCAACAACTCTTCACTGTTGTCCAGCTGGGTGGGACTGCACTTATATCTATCGAATCATAACTGGAGAATCACCTGCAACGCCCACTTCTCACTCCTGCACCATTACCTCTGATATCCCCTCAGGATCTATCCTTGGCCCCTTCCTTTTCTTATCTAAATGCTGTCTATTGATGATACCATCCAAAAGCACAGCATTAGTTTTCACATGTACACTGATGACACCCAGCTTTACCTTGCCAACACCTCTCTTGACTCCTCCGCAGTTATTAAATTATCAGATTGCTTATCCGACACCCAGCACTGGATGAGCAGAAATGTCCTCCAATTTAATATTGGAAGACTGAAGCCACTGTTTTTGGTCACCACTACAAACTCCATTCCCTAGCTACTGACTCCTTCTCTTTCCCTGGCAGCTGTATGGGGCTGAACCAGACTGTTCATACTCTTGGTGTCATAGTTGACCTGGGATGAACTTCCGATCACATATTTGTGCCATCACTAAAACCACCTATTTCCACTTTGATCCTGTCACCCTATTTTGCACCAGCTGAGCTGACCTCTGCTGAAAGCCTTATTCATGCCTTTGAAATCTCTAAACTTGACTATCCCAATGTACTGCTGGCTGCTCTCCCACATTCTACTCTCTGTAAACTTGAGGTCACCCAAAACTCTGCTGCCCATGCCCTTATTCACACCAAGTCCCATTCACCCATCTGTAGCTTCTGACCTACATTGACTCCTGGTTAAACAATTTTAAAATTCTCATCATTATTTTAAATCACTCCATGACTTCAGCATTCCGGATCTCCATAATCTTCTCCAGCCCCAGATATTTTCACTCGTCTAATTCTGACCTCTTGAGCACCCTGATTTGAATCGCTCCCCCACTGGTGGCCCTCCCTTCATCTGCAAAAGCCCTAAGCTCTGGAATTCCCTCCCTAAATCTCTACACTCCTCCAGCTCACTTTCCTCCTTTAAGATGCTCCTTGATACCTATGTCTTTGAACAAGCGTTTGGTCATCTGCCCTTGACGATTTTACATAGCTCATTGTCAAATTTTGCTTTTTAACACCCCTGCACCTTGGGACATTTTGTTATGTTAAAGATGCTATATAAATACAGTTGTTGCATGTAGTCCTGTGTTGTAGCTTTATCAGGTTGGCACCTTTTTTAAGTATGCCTTGTGCTGTTGCTGTTGTGCTCTTCTACACTCCTCATTTCTGGCTTGATAACAATGGTAGAATGCCAAGTCAAGAGGCTACACATTGTGGCTAAATTCAGTTCTGCTACTGCTGATGACCCACAGTGCCTCATGGAAGTTTTAACCTGCTGAGTCTGCTCTGAATTGATTCCATTTAGCACAGTGGTAATGTCACATAGCACAATGGAGGGTGTCCTCAGTGTGAATATGGGAGTTCATCTCCTGACGGACTGCATGATAGTCGCTCCTATCAATACCATCATGGACAGATGAATCTGTGGCAGGTAGATTTCTAAGGACAAGGCCAAATATGTTTTTCCCTCATGTTGGTTCTCTCACTACTTGTTGCAAACCATGTATGGCAGCTATGTCCTTCAGGACTTGAGCAGCTATGTCAGTGGTGGTTCTGCTGAGCCACTGTGTAGCTGCCACTTCAGTTTGTCCTGTTAGTGGAATGGTGATAGAGGATTCTGGAACATTTGGTGTAAGATGTAATTCTGAGTATGAATTTTTCAGGCTTTTGCTTGGCTAGTTTGTGGAACAACTCTTGCAATTTTGGGACATGTTACTAGATGTGCAGAGTCACCTGGGCTGGGTGTTCCCTTGTTGTGTCTGAATCTGATGCCTAGGTCAACTGCCAGGTGGTCGGTCTGGTTTTATTCTTAACATAGTTTGGCATAGCCATTTGAAATAGCCTAGCAAGCCACTTAGTTGTATCAGAGGATGGTTAAGAATCAACCACATTGCTGTGGACCTGGAGTCACATGATAGGATCAGGATGGCAGATTTCCATCTGTCCCTGAAGGGCTTTAGTGTGATTAGCTTTTTAATTCAAGATTTATTTAATTAACTGAATTTAAATTTCCCACCAGGTACCATGGCAGGATTTGAACCCAGGCCTCCAGGGGATAAGTCCCTACCTCTAGGTTGCTACTCCAGTGACACATCCACTATGCTACTGTTCCCAGTATGGAGTAGGTGTTAGGGTTAGTGATGTCAGAATGTGAATAGGTTCTGAGGTTCTGCACATTTCTCGAAGAGCACTGAGGAACCAACAGCACTGAAGTGTTTACAGGAAATCAGTTCCCTTATTCTGAAACCATAGAAAGTTGTTTCATCATCTGAACACTGAAAGTGTTTGATAAACCCTCTTCTGCAGAAAAAAAGGGTGAAAATTTGGATATTTTAAAACATTGGATGGTTTCATATCCCCCACATGCATATAGACACACATACAACAACCCAAACATATGCAACAGTACATACACGCACCAGTTCACACAAACACACACACTCACACACACACACGCACATGCCAGTACATACACACATACATACAATGTTACAATTGTGAGGTTTATAAGATAATGATGTTTTGGGACTGCATCTTTAAATTTAGGGTAAAGGGGATCATGTGACCTGTTCTGAAGTCTCTCTGACAGTAAGTCTGTGTGGATTGATTGTTAGAGATTAAAGGAAGCCTTAAATTGTTTTACTTGGAAGAAGGTGCAAGGTAGTTACACCTGAATGCAATGGCAGCAGTCTCGAAGTGCACAATGGGTAGTATCCCAAAGTTCCAGAAAGGTGTGCAAGATTTTGGGTTATCAGCAGTTGTGTCATAATCTGTCCACTTACTTTTAAGATGCAAGAGAGTTGGGGTCAAGAATAGCTGTTTGGCACTTCTACCTGGATGCAAGGTTAATTTGTTTTACATTGCCATGGGGAAGAGGGCAATAGAAGCCATTTTTGAGATCGGGGCATGATTTTGACCTCAGCGTGCAGGTGTGGTCAGCGGGCCCAGGAGTGGCCGGTAAATGGGCCGCTGTCCACAATCGGCCCCTGACTGTGATTTCACACTGCCTGGCCAATTAGCAGCTGGCCAGCATAAAAGGCGCACTGAAACTCTCAGTATGGCCGGGGTGGGGGCGGGAGGAGGGTGAGTGCTGATGTCAGCATGGGCATGGGGGAGCGAGGAAGGAAAGCTCCCTGAAGGCAGAGAGCTGTTTCAGGGAGCTGGCAAAATTAAAATCAATAAGTACATAGGGCAGAATTTTCTGCTCGTCAGGCGGGTGTGCGCCTGAACCAAACATGTGTAAAATGGCGTGTGATGACGCCGGGCAATCGTCCCGACGTCATCGCGCACTCACACCCACTGACTGAAATATCACCCGTGTGGGAGTTGGCAGCGCTGACAATTAACAGGCTTATTAAGGCCATTAAAGATCTAATTTTTTGCTGCCTGTCCAATCTTACAGTTGGCGGGCAGGCGAAAAGGCCAAGCAGCCTTTGGATTTTTTGCAAAAGGATGAGGTTTCAATCCGTCATTAAAAAAAAATTTTAAATTTTCAAACTAATTTCTAACAGAGTCACGTGAGGGGACATGTTAACATTTTTAAATGTATTTCTTTTTTATTTTCATAAATCCTCATCTTCCTGAAGCAGCTCTGTGCCTTATGGTGTTTTTCCTGCGTGCATCCATGCGCATGTGCGAACTTGTGCACTCGCCCTCCTTCCACCCCTCCCCACACAGGCAGCACTGAGCACTGCAGCACGCGATTCATGCCGGGCAGGCCTTAATTGGCCCACCAGCATGAAATCGCGGTCAGGCCCAGATCGCGGGACTTTCGCTTTCGTGGGCGCTCCCACTTGCCCCCGCCGAGCCCACCCAATGAGGGCAAAATTTTGCCCATAATGTAAAATCCGGGAACAATGTCCATGCATCAGGATGAGTCACCTCAACATAAGGATGTTGAAAATTATGTCCACACATTTTCATCTTTTTTTTAAAATTAATCTCGGAAACCTCATCCCGCCCTTGGATGGGGTTTCCTCAAAAATGTAATGGCTGCCTGGCTGATTCCACCTGACAAATGTGACGTTTGACAGGCAGCAAAAAAATCCTTGTGAATTGAAACTTTAATGGCTCTAATAGCCCTCTCTGCCAACTCTCACACACGCCTACCAACCAAAATATCATGCTAGTGTGTGTTGACGTTGGGACACTTGCCTGATGTCATCGGGTGCTATTTTATGCTCCAGCATGTTGGCACATGCTCGCATGCCAAGGTCAAAATCCTGTCCCAAGTTACAGGCTTCCCTATAAATCAATGAATACCACAGACAGGCAGCACCTTCGTGTGGTCAGCAAAGAGAAGAAGCTGCTTGGCTTTGCATGATGCCACAATTGGTCATAGGAGTGAAATGGTCTCTGGTTGAAGAGATCCATCTGTCATTCTGGGAGACTTGTCTTGGCATGGCCAGGGGAAAGAAGAATCATTGGAAAAGGCTTTACTGCTGATGGTGGATTTAAGAAACTCTCCGAAAATTGGTGAAAGTGCCTGGTCACTCAAAAGGGCAAAATTTTTAGCTCAGTGGGCGGGTGCACGCCTGACCAGCTCGAGCATAAAATGACGCACGTTGAGATCAGGCAAGCGTCCCAACACAGAGGTGCAATATTTCATTCGGCAGGTGCATGCCAGAGTTGGCAGTGCACTTGCCGACATTTAAAAGGCCTGTTAAGGCCATTGAAAAGATAATTGAATGAAATCTTTCGCTGCCTGTCCAACCTTACGGTTGGTGGGCAGGCGAAAAGACCAACTGGCCTTTGCAGTTTTTAGGAAACCTTATCCACGAGCAGAATGACGTTTCCTAAAGCAAATAAAAATAAAATTGAAAATTAAAAATTTAATTATTAACATGTCCCTGTTCATGTGACAGGGTCACATAAGGGGACATATTTTATTACATAATTCATTTCCTTATCTTCTTTTTTTAACGCTCTTCATCTCCCTGAGGCAGATTATCAAGCGCACACACGCATGCATACGTGACGTTTGCACTTGTGCCGCTCACCCTCCTCCTCCGCCTGCGCAGGCAGCACATTGCCACTCGTGTTGTTTCATGCTTGGCGGGCCTTAATTGACTGTGTGAAATCACTTTCTGGCCTCGATCGCGAGTGGTGGTCGGCTTTCTGATCAATCCTACCCTCCACCCCCTGCTGAGCCCGCCCAACAAGGGCAAGATTCTGCCCAAATTTACTACTTGGCAAAATGACGGAAACCTATTAAAATTGGGAACAACAGTGGACAGTTTGCTACAAGAGCTGTAATTCCATGGAGAGTGCAATGTGAGAAATATAAAAGGGAAATGTACTTCTCTGTAGTTTGAAGCATAAGTTGCCTAGAAAAAGGAAACAGTGTTTTATCAGAAGTGTTTTAGTCATCTGTTACAGTAAAGGCTTTAAAGTGTGAGATCTTGCGATGTCACTCTTTCAGCTATCAAATGGAAGCTAAAAATCTCTTTTTAAAATTTGTTGGTCTCTATGGAAATCACACCACACGCATAGACACAAATACGTCTATATGCGCGCACACGCGTGCACGTGTCCACACACACACACACACACACGCACACGTACATCTATACATGCACAAACACAATTTTATATACACACACAGACACATCTATACATGAACAAATACATATGCACACAGACCAATATATATAAACACATGCACCAATACATACACACACATAAAAAAGAGGTGAGTGCTTCTTTCCAAAGATATATTCATGTGACTACACAGGGCATTTATATTAAATTTTGGTGATATTAATTATGTGGCCTATGGCCTGATTTTAAGTTTACTTTTCCCACATCTTGCAGTAGTGAAATATTAACTAATCCTACAAGTGTCAGCTCAGATTCCATGTAAAAATCACTTCTAAATTTGGCAGGCCTGGTAGAAAAGTGGAATAACTGGGATTCCAGGTGGTTTTCTTGTAACACAATGGTTAATAATCTGGCAGTGCCTGTGGGTGTCTTGCTATATAATGGTATGATGATATTTTTGCAGCCAGATCCCTTGGATTTTTATGTGTCTGCATTAAACGTGTTCCTTTCTCTCAGAGGCAATAAATGTACTATGGAATTTGAATTGTGTTTGGGAATCATTCCTGAAAACCTAACTCCTAAATTCACTGGGGGTAAGAAGATCTGAAATCAGCATACATTCCCATTTAATTCACTATCCGATGACTCATTCTATTGGAAAGTGCAAGTGTGGATTGACTTTCCAATGAGGAAGAATTGATCTTTGCCGATGATGCCCTTAGAGTTGAATAACCTGTTTGCACTCGCTCTCTAGGCTCCACCTCATGGCCAGTTGAACAAGGTGCCAACTTGCAGCTAATGCATGTGGAATTGGGCCTGAATGTGAGTTAGCATCTTTGGAGAGGGAGAGGACTGGATAGAAATTTGTGCTAATGGGGTGGAGAGCAAATCTAAATCAATTACAGGATGTGGGCCAGCTGGTGGATTGGATTAAAACCCAGCCTTTTACCCTGAGTCAAGCTTAGACACAGGTCAGACTTTGTTGATGTAAGGATCCGAAATGCAATGACTCTCAGGCATTCTGACCTTGTGGACCACGATACAAAACCATCGTTGTCATGTCTCACTCACAACTCTGTTTCACTCACTCACATTCTTACTGTCTCACTCATGCATTCGCTGTCTCAAATCACTCACAATGTCACTGTCTCACTCACATACTCACTGTCTCACTCATTCACACTGTCACTGTCTCACTCACATACTCACTGTCTCACTCATTCACACTGTCACTATCCCACTCACACACTCGCTGTCTCACTCATTCACACTGTCACTGTCTCACTCCCACACTCTGTCTCAGTCATTCACACTGTCACTGTCTCACTCACACACTCACTGTCTCACTCACTCATACTGACACTGCCTCACTCCCACACTCGCTGTCTCACTCATTCACACTGTCACTGTCTCACTCCCACACTCTCTCAGTCATTCACACTGTCACTGTCTCACTCACACACTCACTGTCTCACTCATTCACACTGTCACTGTCTCACTCACACACTCGCTGCCTCACTCACTCATACTGTCACTGCCTCACTCCCATACTCGCTGTAACACTCATTCAGTCACTGTCTCACTCACACACTCACTGTCTCACTCACTCATACTGTCACTGACTCATTCCCACACTCATTCACACTGTCACTGTCTCACGCACACACTCGCTGCCTCACTTACTCATACTGTCACTGTCTCACTCACACACTCGCTGCCTCACTCACTCATACTGTCACTGTCTCACACACACACTCGCTGCCTCACTCACTCATACTGTCACTGCTTCACTCCCACACTCTGTCTCACTCACTCATACTGTCACTGTCTCACACACACTTGCTGTCTCACTCACTCATACTGTCACTGCTTCACTCCCACACTCACTGTCTCACTCACTCATACTGTCACGGTCTCACTCACACACTCGCTGCCTCACTCACTCATACTGTCACTGTCTCACTCACAGACTCGCTGCCTCACTCACTCATACAGTCACTGTCTCACTTACACACTCACTGCCTCACTCATTCACACTGTCACTGTCTCACTCACACACTCGCTGTCTCACTCGCACTGTCACTGCCTCACTCCCGCACTCACTGTCTCACTCACTCACACTGTCACTGTCTGACTCACACACTCACTGTCTCACTCATTCACACTGTCACTGTCTCACTGACGCACTCGCTGTCTCACTCACTCACACTGTCACTGCCTCACTCAAACAGTCGCTGTCTCACTCATTCACACTGTCACTGTCTCACTCACACACTCACTGTCTCACTCAGTCACACTGTCACTGTCTCACTCACAAACTCGCTGCCTCACTAACTCACAATGTCACTGCCACACACACACTCGCTGTCTCACTCATTCACAGTCACTGTCTCACTCACACACTCGCTGTCTCACTCACTCATACTGTCACTGTCTCACACACACACTCCCTGTCTCACTCACTCATACTGTCACTGTCTCACTCACACACTCGCTGTCTCACTCACTCATACTGTCACTGTCTCACTCACAGACTCGCTGCCTCACTCACTCATACAGTCACTGTCTCACTCACACACTTGCTGCCTCAGTCATTCACACTGCCACTGTCTCACTCACACACTCGCTGCCTCACTCACTCATACTGTCACTGCCTCACTCCCATACTCGCTGTATCACTCATTCACAGTCACTGTCTCACTCACACACTCGCTGCCTCACTCACTCATACTGTCACTGTCTCACTCACACACTCTGCCTCACTCACTCATACTGTCACTGTCTCACTCACACACTCAGTCTCACTCACTCACAATGTCACTGTCTCACTCACATACTCACTGTCTCACTCACTCACACTGTCACTGTCTCACTCACACACTCGCTGTCTCACTCATTCACACTATTCACTGTCTCACGCACACACTCACTGTATCACTTATTCGCACAGTCACTGTCTCACTCACACATTCGCTGTCTCACTCACTCATACTGTCACTGCCTCACTCCCACACTCTGTCTCACTCATTCACACTGTCACTGTCTCACTCACACACTCGCTGTCTCACTCATTCATACTATCACTGCCACACACCCACACTCTGTCTCACTCATTCACACTGTCACTGTCTCACTCACACACTCGCTGTCGCAATCATTCACACTGTCACTGTCTCACTCACACACTCGCTGACTCACTCACTCATACTGTCCTTATCTCACTCACAGACTCGCTGCCTCACTCACTCGTACAGTCACCGTCTCACTCACACACTCGCTGCCTCACTCATTCACACTGTCACTGTCTCACTCACACACTCGCTGTCTCACTCGCACTGTCACTGCCTCACTCCCGCACTCACTGTCTCACTCACTCACACTGTCAATGTCTCACTCACTCACACTGTCACTGTCTCGCTCACTCACACTGTCACTGTCTCACTCACACACTCGCTGTCTCACTCATTCACACTGTCACTGTCTCACTCACGCGCTCGCTGTCTCACTCACTCACACTGTCACTACCTCACTCCCACACTCACTGTCTCACTCAGTCACACTGTTACTGTCTCACTCACACACTCGCTGTCTCACTCATTCACACTGTCACTGTCTCACTCACACACTCGTTGTCTCACTCACTCATACTATCACTGCTTCACTCCCACACTCTGTCTCACTCACTGATACTGTCACTGTCTCACTCACACACTCGCTGTCTCACTCACTCATACTGTCACTGTCTCACTCACCCACTCGCTGCCTCACTCACTCATACTGTCACTGCCTCACAAACACGGGCTCACTCATTCACACTGTCACTGTCTCACTCACACACTCGCTGTCTCACTCATTCATACTATCACTGCCACACTCCCACACTCTGTCTCACTCATTCACACTGTCACTGTCTCACTCACACACTCGCTGTCGCAATCATTCACACTGTCACTGTCTCACTCACACACTCGCTGACTCACTCACTCATACTGTCATTATCTCACTCACAGACTCGCTGCCTCACTCACTCGTACAGTCACCGTCTCACTCACACACTCGCGGCCTCACTCATTCACACTGTCACTGTCTCACTCACACACTCGCTGTCTCACTCGCACTGTCACTGCCTCACTCCCGCACTCACTGTCTCACTCACTCACACTGTCAATGTCTCACTCACTCACACTGTCACTGTCTCACTCACTCACACTGTCACTGTCTCACTCACACACTCGCTGTCTCACTCATTCACACTGTCACTGTCTCACTCACGCGCTCGCTGTCTCACTCACTCACACTGTCACTACCTCACTCCCACACTCACTGTCTCACTCAGTCACACTGTTACTGTCTCACTCACACACTCGCTGTCTCCCTCATTCACACTGTCACTGTCTCACTCACACACTCGTTGTCTCACTCACTCATACTATCACTGCTTCACTCCCACACTCTGTCTCACTCACTGATACTGTCACTGTCTCACTCACACACTCGCTGTCTCACTCACTCATACTGTCACTGTCTCACTCACCCACTCGCTGCCTCACTCACTCATACTGTCACTGCCTCACAAACACGGGCTCACTCATTCACACTGTCAGTGTCTCACTCACACATTCGCTGTCTCACTCATTCACACTGTCACTGTCTCACTCACACACACTGTCTCAATCACTCATACAGTCACTGTCTCCCTCACACACTCGCTGTCTCACTCATACTGTCACTGTCTCACTCACAAACTCGCTGCCTCATTCGCTCATACTGTCACTGCCTCACTCCCACACCCTGTCTCACTCATTCACACTGTCATTGTCTCACTCACACACTCGCTGTCTCACTCATTCCAACTGTCACTGTCTCACTCAAACACTTGCTGTCTCACTCACTCATACTGTCACTGTCTCACACACACACTCGCTGCCTTACTCATACTGTGACTGCCTTACTCCCACACTCTGTCTCACTCATTCACACTGTCACTGTCTCACTCACATACTCGCTGTCTCACTCATTCACACTGTCACTGTCTCACTCACACACTCGCTGTCTCACTCATTCACATTGTCACTGTCTCACTCAAATACTCGCTGTCTCACTCATTCACACTGTCACTGTCACACTCAAATACTCGCTTCCTCACTCACTCATACTGTCACTGTCTCACTCACACACTCGCTGTCTCACTCACTCATACTGTCACTGCTTCACTCCCACACTCTGTCTCACTCACTCATACTGTCACTGTCTCACTCACACACTCGCTGTCTCACTCACTCATACTGTCACTGTCTCACTCACAGACTCGCTGCCTCACTCACTCATACTGTCACTGTCTCACTCACACACTCGCTGCCTCACTCATTCACACTGTCACTGTCTCACTCACACACTCGCTGCCTCACTCACTCATACTGTCACAGCCTCACTCCCATACTCGCAGTATCACTCATTCACAGTCACTGTCTCACTCACACACTCACTGTCTCACTCACTCATACTGTCACTGCCTCACTCCCACACTCATTCACACTGTCACTGTCTCACTCACACACTCGCTGCCTCACTCACTCATACTGTCACTGTCTCACTCACACACTCTGTCTCACTCACTCATACTGTCACTGTCTCACTCACACACTCTGCCTCACTCACTCATACTGTCACTGTCTCACTCACACACTCAGTCTCACTCACTCACACTGTCACTGTCTCACTCACACACTCGCTGTCTCACTCATTCACACTGTCACTGTCTCATTCACACACTCACTGAATCACTTATTCACACTGTCAGTGTCTCACTCACGCAATCACTGCCTCACTCACTCATACTGTCACTGCCTCACTCCCACACGCTGTCTCACTCATTCACACTGTCACTGTCTCACTCACTCACTCGCTGTCTCACTCATTCATACTGTCACTGCCACACTCCCACACTCTGTCTCACTCACTCACACTGTCACTGCCACACACACACTCGCTGTCTCAATCATTCACACTGTCAGTCTCACTCACACACTCGCTGCCTCACTCACTCATACCATCACTGTCTCACTCACACACGCTGTCTCACTCACTCATACTGTCACTGTCTCACTCACACTCAGTCTCACTCACTCACAATGTCACTGTCTCACTCACATACTCACTGTCTCACTCATTCACACTGTCACTGTCTCACTCACACACTCGCTGTCTCACTCATTCACACTGTCACTGTCTCATTCATACACTCACTGTATCACTTATTCACACTGTGACTGTCTCACTCACACACTCGCTGTCTCACTCACTCATACTGTCACTGTCTCACACACACACTCGCTGCCTCCTCACTCATACTGTCACTGCTTCACTCCCACACTCTGTCTCACTCACTCATACTGTCACTGTCTCACTCACACACTTGCTGCCTCACTCACTCATACTGTCACTGCCTCACACACACTCACTGTCTCACTCACTCATACTGTCACTGTCTCACACACACACTCGCTGCCTCACTCACTCATACTGTCACTGCTTCACTCCCACACTCTGTCTCACTCACTCCTACTGTCACTCTCACTCACACACTCGCTGTCTCACTCACTCATACTGTCACTGTCTGACTCACACACTCGCTGCCTCACTCACTCATACTGTCACTGTCTCACTCACAGACTCGTTGCCTCACTCACTCATACAGTCACTGTCTCACTCACACACTTTCTGCCTCACTCATTCACACTGTCACTGTCTCACTCACACACTCGCTGTCTCACTCGCACTGTCACTGCCTCACTCCCGCACTCACTGTCTCACTCACTCACATTGTCACTGTCTGACTCACACACTCACTGTCTCACTCAGTCACACTGTTACTGTCTCACTCACACACTCACTGTCTCACTCATTCACACTGTCACTGTCTCACTCACACACTCACTGTCTCACTCATTCACACTGTCACTGTCTCACTCACACACTCTGTCTCACTCATTCCCACTGTCACTGTCTCACTCACACACTCGCTGTCGCAATCATTCACATTGTCACTGCCTCACTCAAACAGTCGCTGTCTCACTCATTCACACTGTCACTGTCTCAGTCACACACTCACTGTCTCACTCAGTCACACTGTCAAAGTCTGACTCATAAACTCGCTGCCTCGCTCACTCACACTGTCACTGCCATACACACACTCGCTGTCTCACTCATTCACACTGTCACTGTCACACTCACACACTCGCTGTCTCACTCACTCATACTGTCACTGCTTCACTCCCACAATCTGTCTCACTCACTCATACTGTCACTGTCTCACTCACACACTCGCTGTCTCACTCACTCATACTGTCACTGTCTCACTCACACACTCGCTGCCTCACTCACTCATACTGTCACTGTCTCACTCACAGACTCGCTGCCTCACTCACTCATACTATCACTGTCAGACTCACACACTCGCTGCCTCACTCATTCACACTGTCACTGTCTCACTCAAACACTCGCTGTCTCACTCACTCATACTGTCACTGTCTCACACACACACTCGCTGCCTTACTCATACTGTGACTGCCTCACTCCCACACTCTGTGTCACTCATTCACACTGTCACTGTCTCACTCACATACCTGCTGTCTCATTCATTCACACTGTCACTGTCTCACTCACACACTCGCTGTCTCACTCATTCACATTGTCACTGTCTCACTCAAATACTCGCTGTCTCACTCATTCACACTGTCACTGTCACACTCAAATACTCGCTTCCTCACTCACTCATACTGCCACTGTCTCACTCACACACTCGCTGTCTCACTCACTCATACTGTCACTGCTTCACTCCCACACTCTGTCTCACTCACTCATACTGTCACTGTCTCACTCACACACTCGCTGTCTCACTCACTCATACTGTCACTGTCTCACTCACAGACTCGCTGCCTCACTCACTCATACTGTCACTGTCTCACTCACACACTCGCTGCCTCACTCATTCACAGTGTCACTGTCTCACTCACACACTCGCTGCCTCACTCACTCATACTGTCACTGCCTCACTCCCATACTCGCTGTATCACTCATTCACAGTCACTGTCTCACTCACACACTCACTGTCTCACTCACTCATACTGTCACTGCCTCACTCCCACACTCATTCACACTGTCACTGTCTCACTCACACACTCGCTGCCTCACTCACTCATACTGTCACTGTCTCACTCACACACTCTGTCTCACTCACTCATACTGTCACTGTCTCACTCACACACTCTGCCACACTCACTCATACTGTCACTGTCTCACTCACACACTCAGTCTCACTCACTCACACTGTCACTGTCTCACTCACACACTCGCTGTCTCACTCATTCACACTGTCACTGTCTCATTCACACACTCACTGTATCACTTATTCACACTTTCACTGTCTCACTCACACACTCGCTGTCTCACTCACTCACACTGTCACTGCCTCACTCAAACAGTCGCTGTCTCACTCATTCACACTGTCACTGTCTCACTCACACACTCACTGTCTCACTCAGTCACACTGTCAAAGTCTGACTCATAAACTCGCTGCCTCGCTCACTCACACTGTCACTGCCATACACACACTCGCTGTCTCACTCATTCACACTGTCACTGTCACACTCACACACTCGCTGTCTCACTCACTCATACTGTCACTGCTTCACTCCCACAATCTGTCTCACTCACTCATACTGTCACTGTCTCACTCACACACTCGCTGTCTCACTCACTCATACTGTCACTGTCTCACTCACACACTCGCTGCCTCACTCACTCATACTGTCACTGTCTCACTCACAGACTCGCTGCCTCACTCACTCATACTATCACTGTCTCACTCACACACTCGCTGCCTCACTCATTCACACTGTCACTGTCTCACTCAAACACTCGCTGTCTCACTCACTCATACTGTCACTGTCTCACACACACACTCGCTGCCTTACTCATACTGTGACTGCCTCACTCCCACACTCTGTGTCACTCATTCACACTGTCACTGTCTCACTCACATACCTGCTGTCTCATTCATTCACACTGTCACTGTCTCACTCACACACTCGCTGTCTCACTCATTCACATTGTCACTGTCTCACTCAAATACTCGCTGTCTCACTCATTCACACTGTCACTGTCACACTCAAATACTCGCTTCCTCACTCACTCATACTGCCACTGTCTCACTCACACACTCGCTGTCTCACTCACTCATACTGTCACTGCTTCACTCCCACACTCTGTCTCACTCACTCATACTGTCACTGTCTCACTCACACACTCGCTGTCTCACTCACTCATACTGTCACTGTCTCACTCACAGACTCGCTGCCTCACTCACTCATACTGTCACTGTCTCACTCACACACTCGCTGCCTCACTCATTCACAGTGTCACTGTCTCACTCACACACTCGCTGCCTCACTCACTCATACTGTCACTGCCTCACTCCCATACTCGCTGTATCACTCATTCACAGTCACTGTCTCACTCACACACTCACTGTCTCACTCACTCATACTGTCACTGCCTCACTCCCACACTCATTCACACTGTCACTGTCTCACTCACACACTCGCTGCCTCACTCACTCATACTGTCACTGTCTCACTCACACACTCTGTCTCACTCACTCATACTGTCACTGTCTCACTCACACACTCTGCCACACTCACTCATACTGTCACTGTCTCACTCACACACTCAGTCTCACTCACTCACACTGTCACTGTCTCACTCACACACTCGCTGTCTCACTCATTCACACTGTCACTGTCTCATTCACACACTCACTGTATCACTTATTCACACTTTCACTGTCTCACTCACACACTCGCTGTCTCACTCACTCACACTGTCACTGCCTCACTCAAACAGTCGCTGTCTCACTCATTCACACTGTCACTGTCTCACTCACACACTCACTGTCTCACTCAGTCACACTGTCAAAGTCTGACTCATAAACTCGCTGCCTCGCTCACTCACACTGTCACTGCCATACACACACTCGCTGTCTCACTCATTCACACTGTCACTGTCACACTCACACACTCGCTGTCTCACTCACTCATACTGTCACTGCTTCACTCCCACAATCTGTCTCACTCACTCATACTGTCACTGTCTCACTCACACACTCGCTGTCTCACTCACTCATACTGTCACTGTCTCACTCACACACTCGCTGCCTCACTCACTCATACTGTCACTGTCTCACTCACAGACTCGCTGCCTCACTCACTCATACTATCACTGTCTCACTCACACACTCGCTGCCTCACTCATTCACACTGTCACTGTCTCACTCAAACACTCGCTGTCTCACTCACTCATACTGTCACTGTCTCACACACACACTCGCTGCCTTACTCATACTGTGACTGCCTCACTCCCACACTCTGTGTCACTCATTCACACTGTCACTGTCTCACTCACATACCTGCTGTCTCATTCATTCACACTGTCACTGTCTCACTCACACACTCGCTGTCTCACTCATTCACATTGTCACAGTCTCACTCAAATACTCGCTGTCTCACTCATTCACACTGTCACTGTCACACTCAAATACTCGCTTCCTCACTCACTCATACTGTCACTGTCTCACTCACACACTCGCTGTCTCACTCACTCATACTGTCACTGCTTCACTCCCACACTCTGTCTCACTCACTCATACTGTCACTGTCTCACTCACACACTCGCTGTCTCACTCACTCATACTGTCACTGTCTCACTCACAGACTCGCTGCCTCACTCACTCATACTGTCACTGTCTCACTCACACACTCGCTGCCTCACTCATTCACAGTGTCACTGTCTCACTCACACACTCGCTGCCTCACTCACTCATACTCTCACTGCCTCACTCCCATACTCGCTGTATCACTCATTCACAGTCACTGTCTCACTCACACACTCACTGTCTCACTCACTCATACTGTCACTGCCTCACTCCCACACTCATTCACACTGTCACTGTCTCACTCACACACTCGCTGCCTCACTCACTCATACTGTCACTGTCTCACTCACACACTCTGTCTCACTCACTCATACTGTCACTGTCTCACTCACACACTCTGCCACACTCACTCATACTGTCACTGTCTCACTCACACACTCAGTCTCACTCACTCACACTGTCACTGTCTCACTCACACACTCGCTGTCTCACTCATTCACACTGTCACTGTCTCATTCACACACTCACTGTATCACTTATTCACACTGTCACTGTCTCACTCACACACTCGCTGTCTCACTCACTCATACTGTCACTGCCTCACTCCCACACTCTGTCTCACTCATTCACACTGTCACTGTCTCACTCACACACTTGCTGCCTCACTCACTCATACTGTCATTGCCTCACACACACTCGCTGTCTCACTCACTCATACTGTCACTGTCTCACACACACACTCGCTGTCTCACTCACTCATACTGTCACTTCTTCACTCCCACACTCTCACTCACTCATACTGTCACTGTCTCACTCACACACTTGCTGCCTTACTCACTCATACTGTCACTGCCTCACACACACTCGCTGTCTCACTCACTCATACTGTCACTGTCTCACACACACACTCGCTGCCTCACTCACTTATACTGTCACTGTCTCACTCACAGACTCGTTGCCTCACTCACTCATACAGTCACCGTCTCACTCACACACTTTCTGCCTCACTCATTCACACTGTCACTGTCTCACTCACACACTCGCTGTCTCACTCGCACTGTCACTGTCTCACTCACACACTCACTGTCTCACTCACTCATACTGTCACTGCCTCACTCCCACACTCATTCACACTGTCACTGTCTCACTCACACACTCGCTGCCTCACTCACTCATACTGTCACTGTCTCACTCACACACTCTGCCTCACTCACTCATACTGTCACTGTCTCCCTCACACACTCAGTCTCACTCACTCACACTGTCACTGTCTCACTCACACACTCGCTGCCTCACTCACTCATACTGTCACTGTCTCACTCACAGACTCGTTGCCTCACTCACTCATACTATCACTGTCTCACTCACACACTCGCTGCCTCACTCATTCACACTGTCACTGTCTCACTCAAACAATCGCTGTCTCACTCACTCATACTGTCACTGTCTCACACACACACTCGCTGCCTTACTCATACTGTGACTGCCTCACTCCCACACTCTGTGTCACTCATTCACACTGTCACTGTCTCACTCACATACCTGCTGTCTCACTCATTCACACTGTCACTGTCTCACTCACACACTCGCTGTCTCACTCATTCACATTGTCACTGTCTCACTCAAATACTCGCTGTCTCACTCATTCACACTGTCACTGTCACACTCAAATACTCGCTTCCTCACTCACTCATACTGTCACTGTCTCACTCACACACTCGCTGTCTCACACACTCATACTGTCACTGCTTCACTCCCACACTCTGTCTCACTCACTCATACTGTCACTGTCTCACTCACACACTCGCTGTCTCACTCACTCATACTGTCACTGTCTCACTCACAGACTCGCTGCCTCACTCACTCATACTGTCACTGTCTCACTCACACACTCGCTGCCTCACTCATTCACAGTGTCATTGTCTCACTCACACACTCGCTGCCTCACTCACTCATACTGTCACTGCCTCACTCCCATACTCGCTGTATCACTCATTCACAGTCACTGTCTCACTCACACACTCACTGTCTCACTCACTCATACTGTCACTGCCTCACTCCCACACTCATTCACACTGTCACTGTCTCACTCACACACTCGCTGCCTCACTCACTCATACTGTCACTGTCTCACTCACACACTCTGTCTCACTCACTCATACTGTCACTGTCTCACTCACACACTCTGCCTCACTCACTCATACTGTCACTGTCTCACTCACACACTCAGTCTCACTCACTCACACTGTCACTGTCTCACTCACACACTCGCTGTCTCACTCATTCACACTGTCACTGTCTCATTCACACACTCACTGTATCACTTATTCACACTGTCACTGTCTCACTCACACACTCGCTGTCTCACTCACTCATACTGTCACTGCCTCACTCCCACACTCTGTCTCACTCATTCACACTGTCACTGTCTCACTCACACACTTGCTGCCTCACTCACTCATACTGTCACTGCCTCACACACACTCGCTGTCTCACTCACTCATACTGTCACTGTCTCACACACACACTCGCTGTCTCACTCACTCATACTGTCACTGCTTCACTCCCACACTCTCACTCACTCATACTGTCACTGTCTCACTCACACACTTGCTGCCTTACGCACTCATACTGTCACTGCCTCACACACACTCGCTGTCTCACTCACTCATACTGTCACTGTCTCACACACACACTCGCTGCCTCACTCACTCATACTGTCACTGCTTCACTCCCACACTCTGTCTCACTCACTCATACTGTCACTGTCTCACTCACACACTCGCTGTCTCACTCACTCATGCTGTCACTGTCTGACTCACACACTCGCTGCCTCACTCACTCATACTGTCACTGTCTCACTCACAGACTCGTTGCCTCACTCACTCATACAGTCACTGTCTCACTCACACACTTTCTGCCTCACTCATTCACACTGTCACTGTCTCACTCACACACTCGCTGTCTCACTCGCACTGTCACTGTCTCACTCACACACTCACTGTCTCACTCACTCATACTGTCACTGCCTCACTCCCACACTCATTCACACTGTCACTGTCTCACTCACACACTCGCTGCCTCACTCACTCATACTGTCACTGTCTCACTCACACACTCTGTCTCACTCACTCATACTGTCACTGTCTCACTCACACACTCTGCCTCACTCACTCATACTGTCACTGTCTCACTCACACACTCAGTCTCACTCACTCACACTGTCACTGTCTCACTCACACACTCGCTGTCTCACTCATTCACACTGTCACTGTCTCATTCACACACTCACTGTATCACTTATTCACATGTCACTGTCTCACTCACGCACTCACTGTCTCACTCACTCATACTGTCACTGCCTCACTCCCACACTCTGTCTCACTCATTCACACTGTCACTGTCTCACTCACTCACTCGCTGTCTCACTCATTCATACTGTCACTGCCACACTCCCACACTCTGTCTCACTCACTCACACTGTCACTGCCACACACACACTCGCTGTCTCAATCATTCACACTGTCAGTCTCACTCACACACTCGCTGCCTCACTCACTCATACTATCACTGTCTCACTCACACACGCTGTCTCATTCACTCATACTGTCACTGTCTCACTCACACTCAGTCTCACTCACTCACAATGTCACTGTCTCACTCACATACTCACTGTCTCACTCATTCACACTGTCACTGTCTCACTCACACACTCGCTGTCTCACTCATTCACAGTGTCACTGTCTCATTCACACACTCACTGTATCACTTATTCACACTGTCACTGTCTCACTCACACACTCGCTGTCTCACTCACTCATACTGTCACTGCCTCACTCCCACACTCTGTCTCACTCATTCACACTGTCACTGTCTCACTCACACACTTGCTGCCTCACTCACTCATACTGTCACTGCCTCACACACACTCGCTGTCTCACTCACTCATACTGTCACTGTCTCACACACACACTCGCTGCCTCACTCACTGATACTGTCACTGCTTCACTCCCACACTCTGTCTCACTCACTCATACTGTCACTGTCTCACTCACACACTTGCTGCCTCACTCACTCATACTGTCACTGCCTCACACACACTCGCTGTCTCACTCACTCATACTGTCACTGTCTCACACACACACTCGCTGCCTCACTCACTCATACTGTCACTCCTTCACTCCCACACTCTGTCTCACTCACTCCTACTGTCACTCTCACTCACACACTCGCTGTCTCACTCACTCATACTGTCACTGTCTGACTCACACATTCGCTGCCTCACTCACTCATACTGTCACAGTCTCACTCACAGACTCGTTGCCTCACTCACTCATGCAGTCACTGTCTCACTCACACACTTTCTGCCTCACTCATTCACACTGTCACTGTCTCACTCACACACTCGCTGTCTCACTCGCACTGTCACTGCCTCACTCCCGCACTCACTGTCTCACTCACTCACATTGTCACTGTCTGACTCACACACTCACTGTCTCACTCAGTCACACTGTTACTGTCTCACTCACACACTCACTGTCTCACTCATTCACACTGTCACTGTCTCACTCACACCCTCGCTGTCTCACTCATTCACACTGTCACTGTCTCACTCACACACTCTGTCTCACTCATTCCCACTGTCACTGTCTCACTCACACACTCGCTGTCTCACTCATTCATACTGTCACTGCCTCACTCCCACACTCTGTCTCACTCATTCACACTGTCACTGTCTCACTCACACACTCGCTGTCGCAATCATTCACACTGTCACTGCCTCACTCAAACAGTCGCTGTCTCACTCATTCACACTGTCACTGTCTCACTCACACACTCACTGTCTCACTCAGTCACACTGTCACTGTCTGACTCATAAACTCGCTGCCTCGCTCACTCACACTGTCACTGCCATACACACACTCGCTGTCTCACTCATTTACACTGTCACTGTCACACTCACACACTCGCTGTCTCACTCACTCATACTGTCACTGCTTCACTCCCACAATCTGTCTCACTCACTCATACTGTCACTGTCTCACTCACACACTCGCTGTCTCACTCACTCATACTGTCACTGTCTCACTCACACACTCGCTGCCTCACTCACTCATACTGTCACTGCTTCACTCCCACACTCTGTCTCACTCACTCATACTGTCACTGTCTCACTCACACACTCGCTGTCTCACTCACTCATACTGTCACTGTCTCACTCACAGACTCGCTGCCTCACTCACTCATACTGTCACTGTCTCACTCACACACTCGCTGCCTCACTCATTCACAGTGTCACTGTCTCACTCACACACTCGCTGCCTCACTCACTCATACTGTCACTGCCTCACTCCAATACTCGCTGTATCACTCATTCACAGTCACTGTCTCACTCACACACTCACTGTCTCACTCACTCATACTGTCACTGCCTCACTCCCACACTCATTCACACTGTCACTGTCTCACTCACACACTCGCTGCCTCACTCACTCATACTGTCACTGTCTCACTCACACACTCTGTCTCACTCACTCATACTGTCACTGTCTCACTCACACACTCTGCCTCACTCACTCATACTGTCACTGTCTCACTCACACACTCAGTCTCACTCACTCACACTGTCACTGTCTCACTCACACACTCGCTGTCTCACTCATTCACACTGTCACTGTCTCATTCACACACTTTCTGTATCACTTATTCACACTGTCACTGTCTCACTCACACACTTGCTGTCTCACTCACTCATACTGTCACTGCCTCACTCCCACACTCTGTCTCACTCATTCACACTGTCACTGTCTCACTCACACACTTGCTGCCTCACTCACTCATACTGTCACTGCCTCACACACACTCGCTGTCTCACTCACTCATACTGTCACTGTCTCACACACACACTCGCTGTCTCACTCACTCATACTGTCACTGCTTCACTCCCACACTCTCACTCACTCATACTGTCACTGTCTCACTCACACACTTGCTGCCTTACTCACTCATACTGTCACTGCCTCACACACACTCGCTGTCTCACTCACTCATACTGTCACTGTCTCACACACACACTCGCTGCCTCACTCTCTCATACTGTCACTGCTTCACTCCCACACTCTGTCTCACTCACTCATACTGTCACTGTCTCACTCACACACTCGCTGTCTCACTCACTCATGCTGTCACTGTCTGACTCACACACTCGCTGCCTCACTCACTCATACTGTCACTGTCTCACTCACAGACTCGTTGCCTCACTCACTCATACAGTCACTGTCTCACTCACACACTTTCTGCCTCACTGATTCACACTGTCACTGTCTCACGCACACACTCACTGTCTCACTCGCACTGTCACTGTCTCACTCACACACTCACTGTCTCACTCACTCAAACTGTCACTACCTCACTCCCACACTCATTCACACTGTCACTGTCTCACTCACACACTCGCTGCCTCACTCCCTCATACTGTCACTGTCTCACTCACACACTCTGTCTCACTCACTCATACTGTCACTGTCTCACTCACACACTCTGCCTCACTCACTCATACTGTCACTGTCTGACTCACACACTCAGTCTCACTCACTCACACTGTCACTGTCTCACTCACACACTCGCTGTCTCACTCATTCACACTGTCACTGTCTCATTCACACACTCACTGTATCACTTATTCACACTGTCACTGTCTCACTCACGCACTCACTGTCTCACTCACTCATACTGTCACTGCCTCACTCCCACACTCTGTCTCACTCATTCACAATGTCACTGTCTCACTCACTCACTCGCTGTCTCACTCATTCATACTGTCACTGCCACACTCCCACACTCTGTCTCACTCACTCACACTGTCACTGCCACACACACACTCGCTGTCTCAATCATTCACACTGTCAGTCTCACTCACACACACGCTGCCTCACTCACTCATACTATCACTGTCTCACTCACACACTCACTGTCTCACTCACTCAAACTGTCACTGCCTCACTCCCACACTCATTCACACTGTCACTGTCTCACTCACACACTCGCTGCCGCACTCCCTCATACTGTCACTGTCTCACTCACACACTCTGTCTCACTCACTCATACTGTCACTGTCTCACTCACACACTCTGCCTCACTCACTCATACTGTCACTGTCTGACTCACACACTCAGTCTCACTCACTCACACTGTCACTGTCTCACTCACACACTCGCTGTCTCACTCATTCACACTGTCACTGTCTCATTCACACACTCACTGTATCACTTATTCACACTGTCACTGTCTCACTCACGCACTCACTGTCTCACTCACTCATACTGTCACTGCCTCACTCCCACACTCTGTCTCACTCATTCACAATGTCACTGTCTCACTCACTCACTCGCTGTCTCACTCATTCATACTGTCACTGCCACACTCCCACACTCTGTCTCACTCACTCACACTGTCACTGCCACACACACACTCGCTGTCTCAATCATTCACACTGTCAGTCTCACTCACACACACGCTGCCTCACTCACTCATACTATCACTGTCTCACTCACACACGCTGTCTCACTCACTCATACTGTCACTGTCTCACTCACACTCAGTCTCACTCACTCACAATGTCACTGTCTCACTCACATACTCACTGTCTCACTCATTCACACTGTCACTGTCTCACTCACACACTCGCTGTCTCACTCATTCACACTGTCACTGTCTCATTCACACGCTCACTGTATCACTTATTCACACTGTCACTGTCTCACTCACACACTCGCTGTCTCACTCACTCATACTGTCACTGACTCACTCCCACACTCTGTCTCACTCATTCACACTGTCACTGTCTCACTCACACACTTGCTGCCTCACTCACTCATACTGTCACTGCCTCACACACACTCGCTGTCTCACTCACTCATACTGTCACTGTCTCACACACACACTCGCTGCCTCACTCACTGATACTGTCACTGCTTCACTCCCACACTCTGTCTCACTCACTCATACTGTCGCTGTCTCACTCACACACTTGCTGCCTCACTCACTCATACTGTCACTGCCTCACACACATTCGCTGTCTCACTCACCCATATTGTCACTGTCTCACACACACACACTCGCTGCCTCACTCACTCATACTGTCACTCCTTCACTCCCACACTCTGTCTCACTCACTCCTACTGTCACTCTCACTCACACACTCGCTGTCTCACTCACTCATACTGTCACTGTCTGACTCACACACTCGCTGCCTCACTCACTCATACTGTCACAGTCTCACTCACAGACTCGTTGCCTCACTCACTCATACAGTCACTGTCTCACTCACACACTTTCTGCCTCACTCATTCACACTGTCACTGTCTCACTCACACACTCGCTGTCTCACTCGCACTGTCACTGCCTCACTCCCGCACTCACTGTCTCACTCACTCACATTGTCACTGTCTGACTCACACACTCACTGTCTCACTCAGTCACACTGTTACAGTCTCACTCACACACTCACTGTCTCACTCATTCACACTGTCACTGTCTCACTCACACACTCGCTGTCTCACTCATTCACACTGTCACTGTCTCACTCACACACTCTGTCTCACTCATTCCCACTGTCACTGTCTCACTCACACACTCGCTGTCTCACTCATTCATACTGTCACTGCCTCACTCCCACACTCTGTCTCACTCATTCACACTGTCACTGTCTCACTCACACACTCGCTGTCGCATTCATTCACACTGTCACTGCCTCACTCAAACAGTCGCTGTCTCACTCATTCACACTGTCACTGTCTCACTCACACACTCACTGTCTCACTCAGTCACACTGTCACTGTCTGACTCATAAACTCGCTGCCTCGCTCACTCACACTGTCACTGCCATACACACACTCGCTGTCTCACTCATTCACACTGTCACTGTCACACTCACACACTCGCTGTCTCACTCACTCATACTGTCACTGCTTCACTCCCACAATCTGTCTCACTCACTCATACTGTCACTGTCTCACTCACACACTCGCTGTCTCACTCACTCATACTGTCACTGTCTCACTCACACACCCGCTGCCTCACTCACTCATACTGTCACTGCTTCACTCCCACACTCTGTCTCACTCACTCATACTGTCACTGTCTCACTCACACACTCGCTGTCTCACTCACTCATACTGTCACTGTCTCACTCACAGACTCGCTGCCTCACTCACTCATACTGTCACTGTCTCACTCACACACTCGCTGCCTCACTCATTCACAGTGTCACTGTCTCACTCACACACTCGCTGCCTCACTCACTCATACTGTCACTGCCTCACTCCAATACTCGCTGTATCACTCATTCACAGTCACTGTCTCACTCACACACTTACTGTCTCACTCACTCATACTGTCACTGCCTCACTCCCACACTCATTCACACTGTCACTGTCTCACTCACACACTCGCTGCCTCACTCACTCATACTGTCACTGTCTCACTCACACGCTCTGTCTCACTCACTCATACTGTCACTGTCTCACTCACACACTCTGCCTCACTCACTCATACTGTCACTGTCTCACTCACACACTCAGTCTCACTCACTCACACTGTCACTGTCTCACTCACACACTCGCTGTCTCACTCATTCACACTGTCACTGTCTCATTCACACACTTTCTGTATCACTTATTCACACTGTCACTGTCTCACTCACACACTCGCTGTCTCACTCACTCATACTGTCACTGCCTCACTCCCACACTCTGTCTCACTCATTCACACTGTCACTGTCTCACTCACACACTTGCTGCCTCACTCACTCATACTGTCACTGCCTCACACACACTCGCTGTCTCACTCACTCATACTGTCACTGTCTCACACACACACTCGCTGTCTCACTCACTCATACTGTCACTGCTTCACTCCCACACTCTCACTCACTCATACTGTCACTGTCTCACTCACACACTTGCTGCCTTACTCACTCATACTGTCACTGCCTCACACACACTCGCTGTCTCACTCACTCATACTGTCACTGTCTCACACACACACTCGCTGCCTCACTCACTCATACTGTCACTGCTTCACTCCCACACTCTGTCTCACTCACTCATACTGTCACTGTCTCACTCACACACTCGCTGTCTCACTCACTCATGCTGTCACTGTCTGACTCACACACTCGCTGCCTCACTCACTCATACTGTCACTGTCTCACTCACAGACTCGTTGCCTCACTCACTCATACAGTCACTGTCTCACTCACACACTTTCTGCCTCACTCATTCACACTGTCACTGTCACACTCACACACTCGCTGTCTCACTCACTCATACTGTCACTGCTTCACTCCCACAATCTGTCTCACTCACTCATACTGTCACTGTCTCACTCACACACTCGCTGTCTCACTCACTCATACTGTCACTTTCTCACTCACACACTCGCTGCCTCACTCACTCATACTGTCACTGCTTCACTCCCACACTCTGTCTCACTAACTCATACTGTCACTGTCTCACTCACACACTCGCTGCCTCACTCATTCACACTGTCACTGTCTCACTCAAACACTCGCTGTCTCACTCACTCATACTGTCACTGTCTCACACACACACTCGCTGCCTTACTCATACTGTGACTGCCTCACTCCCACACTCTGTCTCACTCATTCACACTGTCACTGTCTCACTCACATACTCGCTGTCTCACTCATTCACACTGTCACTGTCTCACTCACACACTCGCTGTCTCACTCATTCACATTGTCACTGTCTCACTCAAATACTCGCTGTCTCACTCATTCACACTGTCACTGTCACACTCAAATACTCGCTTCGTCACTCACTCATACTGTCACTGTCTCACTCACACACTCGCTGTCTCTCTCACTCATACTGTCACTGCTTCACTTCCACACTCTGTCTCACTCACTCATACTGTCACTGTCTCACTCACACACGCGCTGTCTCACTCACTCATACTGTCACTGTATGACTCACACACTCGCTGCCTCACTCACTCATACTGTCACTGTCTCACTCACACACTCGCTGCCTCACTCATTCACAGTGTCACTGTCTCACTCACACACTCGCTGCCTCACTCACTCATACTGTCACTGCCTCACTCCCATACTCGCTGTATCACTCATTCACAGTCACTGTCTCACTCACACACTCACTGTCTCACTCACTCATACTGTCACTGCCTCACTCCCACACTCATTCACACTGTCACTGTCTCACTCACACACTCGCTGCCTCACTCACTCATACTGTCACTGTCTCACTCACACACTCTGTCTCACTCACTCATACTGTCACTGTCTCACTCACACACTCTGCCTCACTCACTCATACTGTCACTGTCTCACTCACACACTCAGTCTCACTCACTCACACTGTCACTGTCTCACTCACACACTCGCTGTCTCACTCATTCACACTGTCACTGTCTCATTCACACACTCACTGTATCACTTATTCACACTGTCACTGTCTCACTCACACACTCGCTGTCTCACTCACTCATACTGTCACTGCCTCACTCCCACACTCTGTCTCACTCATTCACACTGTCACTGTCTCACTCACACACTTGCTGCCTCACTCACTCATACTGTCACTGCCTCACACACACTCGCTGTCTCACTCACTCATACTGTCACTGTCTCACACACACACTCGCTGTCTCACTCACTCATACTGTCACTGCTTCACTCCCACACTCTCACTCACTCATACTGTCACTGTCTCACTCGCACACTTGCTGCCTCACTCACATACTGTCACTGCCTCACACACACTCGCTGTCTCACTCACTCATACTGTCACTGTCTCACACACACACTCGCTCCCTCACTCACTCATACTGTCACTGCTTCACTCCCACACTCTGTCTCACTCACTCATACTGTCACTGTCTCACTCACACACTCGCTGTCTCACTCACTCATGCTGTCACTGTCTGACTCACACACTCGCTGCCTCACTCACTCATACTGTCACTGTCTCACTCACAGACTCGTTGCCTCACTCACTCATACAGTCACTGTCTCACTCACACACTTTCTGCCTCACTCATTCACACTGTCACTGACTCACTCACACACTCGCTGTCTCACTCGCACTGTCACTGCCTCACTCCCGCACTCACTGTCTCACTCACTCACATTGTCACTGTCTGACTCACACACTCACTGTCTCACTCAGTCACACTGTTACTGTCTCACTCACACACTCACTGTCTCACTCATTCACACTGTCACTGTCTCACTCACACACTCGCTGTCTCACTCATTCACACTGTCACTGTCTCACTCACACACTCGCTGTCTCACTCATTCATACTGTCACTGCCTCACTCCCACACTCTGTCTCACTCATTCACACTGTCACTGTCTCACTCACACACTCGCTGTCGCAATCATTCACACTGGCACTGCCTCAATCAAACAGTCACGGTCTCACTCAGTCACACTGTCACTGTCTGACTCATCAACTCGCTGCCTCGCTCACTCACACTGTCACTGCCATACACACACTCGCTGTCTCACTCATTCACACTGTCACTGTCTCACTCACACACTCGCTGTCTCACTCACTCATACTGTAACTGCTTCACTCCCACACTCTGTCTCACTCACTCATACTGTCACTGTCTCACTCACACACTCGCTGTCTCACTCACTCATACTGTCACTGTCTCACTCACACACTCGCTGCCTCACTCACTCATACTGTCACTGTCTCACTCACAGACTCGCTGCCTCACTCACTCGTACTGTCACTGTCTCACTCACACACTCGCTGCCTCACTCATTCACACTGTCACTGTCTCACTCAAACACTCGTTGTCTCACTCACTCATACTGTCACTGTCTCACACACACACTCGCTGCCTTACTCATACTGTGACTGCCTCACTCCCACACTCTGTCTCACTCATTCACACTGTCACTGTCTCACTCACATACTCGCTGTCTCACTCAGTCACACTGTCACTGTCTCACTCACACACTCGCTGTCTCACTCATTCACATTGTCACTGTCTCACTCAAATACTCGCTGTCTCACTCATTCACACTGTCACTGTCACACTCAAATACTCGCTTCGTCACTCACTCATACTGTCACTGTCTCACTCACACACTCGCTGTCTCACTCACTCATACTGTCACTGCTTCACTCCCACACTCTGCCGCGCTCACTCACACTGTCACTGCCATACACACACTCGCTGTCTCACTCATTCACACTGTCACTGTCACACTCCCACACTCTGTCTCACTCACTCATACTGTCACTGTCTCACTCACACACTCGCTGTCTCACTCACTCATACTGTCACTGTCTCACTCACACTCGCTGCCTCACTCACTCATACTGTCACTGTCTCACTCACAGACTCGCTGCCTCACTCACTCATACTGTCACTGTCTCACTCACACACTCGCTGCCTCACTCATTCACACTGTCACTGTCTCACTCAAACACTCGCTGTCTCACTCACTCATACTGTCACTGTCTCACACACACACTCGCTGCCTTACTCATACTGTGACTGCCTCACTCCCACACTCTGTCTCACTCATTCACACTGTCACTGTCTCACTCACATACTCGCTGTCTCACTCATTCACACTGTCACTGTCTCACTCACACACTCGCTGTCTCACTCATTCACATTGTCACTGTCTCACTCAAATACTCGCTGTCTCACTCATTCACACTGTCACTGTCACACTCAAATACTCGCTTCGTCACTCACTCATACTGTCACTGTCTCACTCACACACTCGCTGTCTCACTCACTCATACTGTCACTGCTTCACTCCCACACTCTGCCTCACTCACTCATACTGTCACTGTCTCACTCACACACTCAGTCTCACTCACTCACACTGTCACTGTCTCACTCACACACTCGCTGTCTCACTCATTCACACTGTCACTGTCTCATTCACACACTCACTGTATCACTTATTCACACTGTCACTGTCTCACTCACGCACTCGCAGTCTCACTCACTCATACTGTCACTGCCTCACTCCCACACTCTGTCTCACTCATTCACACTGTCACTGTCTCACTTACTCACTCGCTGTCTCACTCATTCATACTGTCACTGCCACACTCCCACACTCTGTCTCACTCACTCACACTGTCACTGCCACACACACACTCGCTGTCTCAATCATTCACACTATCAGTCTCACTCACACACTCGCTGCCTCACTCACCCTTACTATCACTGTCTCACTCACACACTCTGTCTCACTCACTCACACTGTCACTGTCTCACTCACACACTCGCTGTCTCACTCATTCACACTGTCACTGTCTCATTCACACACTCACTGTATCACTTATTCACACTGTCACTGTCTCACTCACACACTCGCTGTCTCACTCACTCATACTGTCACTGTCTCACACACCCACTTGCTGCCTCACTCACTCATACTGTCACTGCTTCACTCCCACACTCTGTCTCACTCACTCATACTGTCACTGTCTCACTCACACACTTGCTGCCTCACTCACTCATACTGTCACTGCCTCACACACACACTCGCTGTCTCACTCACTCATACTGTCACTGTCTCACACACACACTCGCTGCCTCACTCACTCATACTGTCACTGCTTCACTCCCACACTCTGTCTCACTCACTCATACTGTCACTGTCTCACTCACACACTCGCTGTCTCACTCACTCATACTGTCACTGTCTGACTCACACACTCGCTGCCTCACTCACTCATACTGTCACTGTCTCACTCACAGACTCGTTGCCTCACTCACTCATACAGTCACTGTCTCACTCACACACTTTCTGCCTCACTCATTCACACTGTCACTGTCTCACTCACCCACTCGCTGTCTCACTCGCACTGTCACTGCCTCACTCCTGCACTCACTGTCTCACTCACTCACATTGTCACTGTCTGACTCACAAACTCACTGTCTCACTCAGTCACACTGTTACTGTCTCACTCACACACTCACTGTCTCACTCATTCATACTGTCACTGTCTCACTCACACACTCGCTGCCTCACTCACATACTGTCACTGCCTCACTGCCATACTCGCTGTATCACTCATTCACAGTCACTGTCTCACTCACACACTCACTGTCTCACTCACTCATACTGTCACTGCCTCACTCCCACACTCATTCACACTGTCACTGTCTCACTCACACACTTTCTGCCTCACTCACTCATACTGTCACTGTCTCACTCACACACTCTGTCTCACTCACTCATACTGTCACTGTCTCACTCACACACTCTGCCTCACTGACTCATACTGTCACTTTCTCACTCACTCACAATGTCACTGTCTCACTCACATACTCACTGTCTCACTCACTCAAACTGTCACTGTCTCACTCACACACTCGCTGTCTCACTCATTCACACTGTCACTGTCTCATTCACTCACTCGCTGTCTCACTCACTCATACTGTCACTGCTTCACTGCCACACTCTGTCTCAGTCACTCATACTGTCACTGACTCACCCACACACTCGCTGTCTCACTCACTCATACTGTCACTGTCTCACTCACAGACTCGTTGCCTCACTCACTCATACAATCACTGTCTCACTCACACACTCGCTGCCTCACTCATTCACACTGTCACTGTCTCGCTCACACACTCGCAGTCTCACTCGCACTGTCACTGCCTCACTCCCGCACTCACTGTCTCACTCACTCACACTGACACTGTCTGATTCACACACTCACTGTCTCACTCAGTCACACTGTTACTGTCTCACTCACACACTCACTGTCTCACTCATTCACACTGTCACTGTCTCACTCACACACTCGCTGTCTCACTCATTCACACTGTCACTGTCTCACTCACACACTCTGTCTCACTCATTCACACTGTCACTGTCTCAATCACACACTCGCTGTCTCACTCATTCACACTGTCACTGTCTCACTCACACACTCTGTCTCACTCATTCACACTGTCACTGTCTCACTCACACACTCGCTGTCGCAATCATTCATACTGTCACTGTCTCACACACACACTCGCTGACGCATTCAATCACACTGTCACTGCCTCACACAAACAGTCGCTGTCTCACTCATTCACACTGTCACTGTCTCACTCACACACTCACTGTCTCACTCAGTCACACTGTCACTGCCATACACACACTCGCTGTCTCACTCATTCACACTGTCACTGTCTCACTCACACACTCGCTGTCTCACTCACTCATTCTGTCACTGTCTCACTCACACACTCGCTGCCTCACTCATACTGTCACTGTCTCACTCACAGACTCGTTGCCTCACTCACTCATACAGTCACTGTCTCACGCACACACTCGCTGCCTCACTCATTCACACTGTCACTGTCTCACTCACACACTCGCTGTCTCACTCATTCATACTGTCACGGTCTCACTCACACACTCACTGTCTCACTCACTCACACTGTCACTGACTCACAAACTCGCTGCCTCACTCACTCACACTGTCACTGCAATACACACACTCGCTGTCTCACTCATTCACACTGTCACTGTCTCACTCACACACTCGCTGTTTCACTCACTCATACTGTCACTGCTTCACTCCCACACTCTGTCTCACTCACTCATACTGTCACTGTCTCACTCACACTTGCTGTCTCACTCACTCATACTGTCACTGTCTCACTCACACACTCGCTGCCTCACTCACTCATACTGTCATTGTCCAACTCACAGACTCGCTGCCTCACTCACTCATACAGTCACTGTCTCACTCACACACTCGCTGCCTCACTCATTCACACTGTCACTGTCTCACTCACACACTCGCTGTCTCACTCACTCATACTGTCACTGTCTCACTCACACACTCGCTGCCTCACTCACTCATACTGTCACTGTCTCACTCACAGACTCGCTGCCTCACTCACTCATACTGTCACTATCTCACTCACACACTCGCTGCCTCACTCATTCACACTGTCACTGTCTCGCTCAAACACTCGCTGTCTCACTCACTCATACTGTCACTGTCTCACACACACACTCGCTGCCTTACTCATACTGTCACTGACTCACTCCCACACTCTGTCTCACTCATTCACACTGTCACTGTCTCACTCACATACTCGCTGTCTCATTCATTCACACTGTCACTGTCTCACTCACACACTCGCTGTCTCACTCATTCACATTGTCACTGTCTCACTCAAATACTCGCTGTCTCACTCATTCACACTGTCACTGTCACACTCAAATACTCGCTTACTCACTCACTCATACTGTCACTGTCTCACTCACACACTCGCTATCTCACTCACTCATACTGTCACTGCTTCACTCCCACACTCTGTCTCACTCACTCATACTGTCACTGTCTCACTCACACACTCGCTGTCTCACTCACTCATACTGTCACTGTCTCACTCACAGACTCGCTGCCTCACTCACTCATACTGTCACTGTCTCACTCACACACTCGCTGCCTCACTCATTCACAGTGTCACTGTCTCACTCACACACTCGCTGCCTCACTCACTCATACTGTCACTGCCTCACTCCCATACTCGCTGTATCACTCATTCGCAGTCACTGTCTCACTCACACACTCACTGTCTCACTCACTCATACTGTCACTGCCTCACTCCCACACTCATTCACACTGTCACTGTCTCACTCACACACTCGCTGCCTCACTCACTCATACTGTCACTGTCTCACTCACACACTCTGTCTCACTCACTCATACTGTCACTGTCTCACTCACACACTCTGCCTCACTCACTCATACTGTCACTGTCTCACTCACACACTCAGTCTCACTCACTCACACTGTCACTGTCTCACTCACACACTCGCTGTCTCACTCATTCACACTGTCACTGTCTCATTCACACACTCACTGTATCACTTATTCACACTGTCACTGTCTCACTCACACACTCGCTGTCTCACTCACTCATACTGTCACTGCCTCACTCCCACACTCTGTCTCACTCATTCACACTGTCACTGTCTCACTCACACACTTGCTGCCTCACTCACTCATACTGTCACTGCCTCACACAAACTCGCTGCCTCACTCACTCATACTGTCGCTGCTTCACTCCCACACTCGCTGTCTCACTCACTCATGCTGTCACTGTCTGATTCACACACTCGCTGCCTCACTCACTCATACTGTCACTGTCTCACTCACAGACTCGTTGCCTCACTCACTCATACAGTCACTGTCTCACTCACACACTCACTGTCTCACTCACTCACATTGTCACTGTCTGACTCACACACTCACTGTCTCACTCAGTCACACTGTTACTGTCTCACTCACACAGTCACTGTCTCACTCATTCACACTGTCACTGTCTCACTCACACACTCGCTGTCTCACTCATTCCCACTGTCACTGTCTCACTCACACTCTCGCTGTCGCAATCATTCACACTGTCACTGCCTCACTCAAACAGTCGCTGTCTCACTCATTCACACTGTCACTGTCTCACTCACACACTCACTGTCTCACGCAGTCACACTGTCACTGTCTGACTCATAAACTCACTGTCTCACTCACTCACACTGTCACTGTCTCACTCACACACTCGCTGTCTCACTCATTCACACTGTCACTGTCTCATTCACACACTCGCTGTCTCACTCACTCATACTGTCACTGCTTCACTGCCACACTCTGTCTCAGTCACTCATACTGTCACTGACTCACCCACACACTCGCTGTCTCACTCACTCATACTGTCACTGTCTCACTCACAGACTCGTTGCCTCACTCACTCATACAATCACTGTCTCACTCACACACTCGCTGCCTCACTCATTCACACTGTCACTGTCTCGCTCACACACTCGCAGTCTCACTCGCACTGTCACTGCCTCACTCCCGCACTCACTGTCTCACTCACTCACACTGACACTGTCTGATTCACACACTCACTGTCTCACTCAGTCACACTGTTACTGTCTCACTCACACACTCACTGTCTCACTCATTCACACTGTCACTGTCTCACTCACACACTCGCTGTCTCACTCATTCACACTGTCACTGTCTCACTCACACACTCTGTCTCACTCATTCACACTGTCACTGTCTCAATCACACACTCGCTGTCTCACTCATTCACACTGTCACTGTCTCACTCACACACTCTGTCTCACTCATTCACACTGTCACTGTCTCACTCACACACTCGCTGTCGCAATCATTCATACTGTCACTGTCTCACACACACACTCGCTGACGCATTCAATCACACTGTCACTGCCTCACACAAACAGTCGCTGTCTCACTCATTCACACTGTCACTGTCTCACTCACACACTCACTGTCTCACTCAGTCACACTGTCACTGCCATACACACACTCGCTGTCTCACTCATTCACACTGTCACTGTCTCACTCACACACTCGCTGTCTCACTCACTCATTCTGTCACTGTCTCACTCACACACTCGCTGCCTCACTCATACTGTCACTGTCTCACTCACAGACTCGTTGCCTCACTCACTCATACAGTCACTGTCTCACGCACACACTCGCTGCCTCACTCATTCACACTGTCACTGTCTCACTCACACACTCGCTGTCTCACTCATTCATACTGTCACGGTCTCACTCACACACTCACTGTCTCACTCACTCACACTGTCACTGACTCACAAACTCGCTGCCTCACTCACTCACACTGTCACTGCAATACACACACTCGCTGTCTCACTCATTCACACTGTCACTGTCTCACTCACACACTCGCTTTTTCACTCACTCATACTGTCACTGCTTCACTCCCACACTCTGTCTCACTCACTCATACTGTCACTGTCTCACTCACACTTGCTGTCTCACTCACTCATACTGTCACTGTCTCACTCACACACTCGCTGCCTCACTCACTCATACTGTCATTGTCCAACTCACAGACTCGCTGCCTCACTCACTCATACAGTCACTGTCTCACTCACACACTCGCTGCCTCACTCATTCACACTGTCACTGTCTCACTCACACACTCGCTGTCTCACTCACTCATACTGTCACTGTCTCACTCACACACTCGCTGCCTCACTCACTCATACTGTCACTGTCTCACTCACAGACTCGCTGCCTCACTCACTCATACTATCACTATCTCACTCACACACTCGCTGCCTCACTCATTCACACTGTCACTGTCTCGCTCAAACACTCGCTGTCTCACTCACTCATACTGTCACTGTCTCACACACACACTCGCTGCCTTACTCATACTGTCACTGACTCACTCCCACACTCTGTCTCACTCATTCACACTGTCACTGTCTCACTCACATACTCGCTGTCTCAGTCATTCACACTGTCACTGTCTCACTCACACATTCGCTGTCTCACTCATTCACATTGTCACTGTCTCACTCAAATACTCGCTGTCTCACTCATTCACACTGTCACTGTCACACTCAAATACTCGCTTACTCACTCACTCATACTGTCACTGTCTCACTCACACACTCGCTATCTCACTCACTCATACTGTCACTGCTTCACTCCCACACTCTGTCTCACTCACTCATACTGTCACTGTCTCACTCACACACTCGCTGTCTCACTCACTCATACTGTCACTGTCTGACTCACACACTCGCTGCCTCACTCACTCATACTGTCACTGTCTCACTCACACACTCGCTGCCTCACTCATTCACAGTGTCACTGTCTCACTCACACACTCGCTGCCTCACTCACTCATACTGTCACTGCCTCACGCCCATACTCGCTGTATCACTCATTCGCAGTCACTGTCTCACTCACACACTCACTGTCTCACTCACTCATACTGTCACTGCCTCACTCCCACACTCATTCACACTGTCACTGTCTCACTCACACACTCGCTGCCTCACTCACTCATACTGTCACTGTCTCACTCACACACTATGTCTCACTCACTCATACTGTCACTGTCTCACTCACACACTCTGCCTCACTCACTCATACTGTCACTGTCTCACTCACACACTCAGTCTCACTCACTCACACTGTCACTGTCTCACTCACACACTCGCTGTCTCACTCATTCACACTGTCACTGTCTCATTCACACACTCACTGTATCACTTATTCACACTGTCACTGTCTCACTCACACACTCGCTGTCTCACTCACTCATACTGTCACTGCCTCACTCCCACACTCTGTCTCACTCATTCACACTGTCACTGTCTCACTCACACACTTGCTGCCTCACTCACTCATACTGTCACTGCCTCACACAAACTCGCTGCCTCACTCACTCATACTGTCGCTGCTTCACTCCCACACTCGCTGTCTCACTCACTCATGCTGTCACTGTCTGATTCACACACTCGCTGCCTCACTCACTCATACTGTCAGTGTCTCACTCACAGACTCGTTGCCTCACTCACTCATACAGTCACTGTCTCACTCACACACTCACTGTCTCACTCACTCACATTGTCACTGTCTGACTCACACACTCACTGTCTCACTCAGTCACACTGTTACTGTCTCACTCACACAGTCACTGTCTCACTCATTCACACTGTCACTGTCTCACTCACACACTCGCTGTCTCACTCATTCCCACTGTCACTGTCTCACTCACACTCTCGCTGTCGCAATCATTCACACTGTCACTGCCTCACTCAAACAGTCGCTGTCTCACTCATTCACACTGTCACTGTCTCACTCACACACTCACTGTCTCACGCAGTCACACTGTCACTGTCTGACTCATAAACTCGCTGCCTCGCTCACTCACACTGTCACTGCCATACACACACTCGCTGTCTCACTCATTCACACTGTCACTGTCACACTCACACACTCGCTGTCTCACTCACTCATACTGTCACTGCTTCACTCCCACAATCTGTCTCTCTCACTCATACTGTCACTGTCTCACTCACACACTCGCTGTCTCACTCATTCATACTGTCACTGTCTCACTCACACACTCGCTGCCTCACTCACTCATAATGTCACTGTCTCACTCACAGACTCGCTGCCTCACTCACTCATACTATCACTGTCTCACTCACACACTCGCTGCCTCACTCATTCACACTGTCACTGTCTCACTCAAACACTCGCTGTCTCACTCACTCATACTGTCACTGTCTCACACACACACTCGCTGCCTTACTCATACTGTGACTGCCTCACTCCCACACTGTGTCTCACTCATTCACACTGTCACTGTCTCACTCACATACTCGCTTTCTCACTCATTCACACTGTCACTGTCTCACTCACACACTCGCTGTCTCACTCATTCACATTGTCACTGTCTCACTCAAATACTCGCTGTCTCACTCATTCACACTGTCACTGTCTCACTCACACACTCGCTGTCTCACTCACTCATACTGTCACTGTCTCACTCACACACTCGCTGTCTCACTCACTCATACTGTCACTGTCTCACTCACACACTCGCTGCCTCACTCATTCACAGTGTCACTGTCTCACTCACACACTCGCTGCCTCACTCACTCATACTGTCACTGCCTCACTCCCATACTCGCTGTATCACTCATTCACAGTCACTGTCTCACTCACACACTCACTGTCTCACTCACTCATACTGTCACTGCCTCACTCTCACACTCATTCACACTGTCACTGTCTCACTCACACACTCGCTGCCTCACTCACTCATACTGTCGCTGTCTCACTCACACACTCTGTCTCACTCACTCATACTGTCACTGTCTCACTCACACACTCTGCCTCACTCACTCATACTGTCACTGTCTCACTCACACACTCAGTCTCACTCACTCACACTGTCACTGTCTCACTCACACACTCGCTGTCTCACTCATTCACACTGTCACTGTCTCATTCACACACTCATTGTATCACTTATTCACACTGTCACTGTCTCACTCACACACTTGCTGTCTCACTCACTCATACTGTCACTGCCTCACTCCCACACTCGCTGCCTCACTCACTCATACTGTCACTGCTTCACTCCCACACTCTGTCTCACTCACTCATACTGTCACTGTCTCACTCACACACTTGCTGCCTCACTCACTCATACTGTCACTGCCTCACACACACTCGCTGTCTCACTCACTCATACTGTCACTGTCTCATCCACACACTCGCTGCCTCACTCACTCATACTGTCACTGTCTGACTCACACACTCGCTGGCTCACTCACTCATACTGTCACTGTCTCACTCACAGACTCGTTGCCTCACTCACTCATACAGTCACTGTCTCACTCACACACTTTCTGCCTCACTCATTCACACTGTCACTGTCTCACTCACACACTCGCTGTCTCACTCGCACTGTCACTGCCTCACTCCCGCAATCACTGTCTCACTCACTCACATTTTCACTGTCTGACTCACACACTCACTGTCTCACTCAGTCACACTGTTACTGTCTCACTCACACACTCACTGTCTCACTCATTCACACTGTCACTGTCTCACTCACACACTCGCTGTCTCACTCATTCACACTGTCACTGTCTCACTCACACACTCTGTCTCACTCATTCCCACTGTCACTGTCTCACTCACACACTCGCCGTCTCACTCATTCATACTGTCACTGCCTCACTCCCACACTCTGTCTCACTCATTCACACTGTCACTGTCTCACTCACCCACTCGCTGTCGCAATCATTCACACTGTCACTGCCTCAATCAAACAGTCGCTGTCTCACTCAGTCACACTGTCACTGTCTGACTCATCAACTCGCTGCCTCGCTCACTCACACTGTCACTGCCATACACACACTCGCTGTCTCACTCATTCACACTGTCACTGTCACACTCACACACTCGCTGTCTCACTCACTCATACTGTCACTGCTTCACTCCCACACTTTGTCTCACTCACTCATATTGTCACTGTCTCACTCACACACTCGCTGTCTCACTCACTCATACTGTCACTGTCTCACTCACACACTCGCTGCCTCACTCACTCATACTGTCACTGTCTCACTCACAGACTCGCTGCCTCACTCACTCATACTGTCACTGTCTCACTCACACTCGCTGCCTCACTCATTCACACTGTCACTGTCTCACTCAAACACTCACTGTCTGACTCACTCATACTGTCACTGTCTCACACACACACTCGCTGCCTTACTCATACTGTGACTGCCTCACTCCCACACTCTGTGTCACTCATTCACACTGTCACTGTCTCACTCACATACTCGCTGTCTTACTCATTCACACTGTCACTGTCTCACTCACACACTCGCTGTCTCACTCATTCACATTGTCACTGTCTCACTCAAATACTCGCTGTCTCACTCATTCACACTGTCACTGTCACACTCAAATACTCGCTTCCTCACTCACTCATACTGTCACTGTCTCACTCACACACTCGCTGTCTCACTCACTCATACTGTCACTGCTTCACTCCCACACTCTGCCTCAATCACTCATACTGTCACTGTCTCACTCACACACTCAGTCTCACTCACTCACACTGTCACTGTCTCACTCACACACTCGCTGTCTTACTCATTCACACTGTCACTCTCTCATTCACACACTCACTGTATCACTTATTCACACTGTCACTGTCTCACTCACACACTCGCTGTCTCACTCACTCATACTGTCACTGACTCACTCCCACACTCTGTCTCACTCATTCACACTGTCACTGTCTCACTCACACACTTGCTGCCTCACTCACTCATACTGTCACTGTCTCACACACACACTCGCTGCCTCACTCACTCATACTGTCACTGCTTCACTCCCACACTCTCACTCACTCATACTGTCACTGTCTCACTCACACACTTGCTGCCTCACTCACTCATACTGTCACTGCCTCACACACAGACTCGCTGTCTCACTCACTCATACTGTCACTGTCTCACACACACACTCGCTGCCTCACTCACTCATACTGTCACTGCTTCACTCCCACACTCTGCCTCACTCACTCATACTGTCACTGTCTCACTCACACACTCAGTCTCACTCACTCACACTGTCACTGTCTCACTCACACTCGCTGTCTTACTCATTCACACTGTCACTGTCTCATTCACACACTCACTGTATCACTTATTCACACTGTCACTGTCTCACTCACACACTCGCTGTCTCACTCACTCATACTGTCACTGACTCACTCCCACACTCTGTCTCACTTATTCACACTGTCACTGTCTCACTCACACACTTGCTGTCTCACTCACTCATACTGTCACTGTCTCACACACACACTCGCTGCCTCACTCACTCATACTGTCACTGCTTCACTCCCACACTCTCACTCACTCATACTGTCACTGTCTCACTCACACACTTGCTGCCTCACTCACTCATACTGTCACTGCCTCACTCACACACTCGCTGCCTCACTCACTCATACTGTCACTGCCTCACTCCCATACTCGCTGTATCACTCATTCACAGTCACTGTCTCACTCACACACTCACTGTCTCACTCACTCATACTGTCACTGCCTCACTCTCACACTCATTCACACTGTCACTGTCTCACTCACACACTCGCTGCCTCACTCACTCATACTGTCGCTGTCTCACTCACACACTCTGTCTCAATCACTCATACTGTCACTGTCTCACTCACACACTCTGCCTCACTCACTCATACTGTCACTGTCTCACTCACACACTCAGTCTCACTCACTCACACTGTCACTGTCTCATTCACACACTCATTGTATCACTTATTCACACTGTCACTGTCTCACTCACACACTTGCTGTCTCACTCACTCATACTGTCACTGCCTCACTCCCACACTCGCTGCCTCACTCACTCATACTGTCACTGCTTCACTCCCACACTCTGTCTCACTCACTCATACTGTCACTGTCTCACTCACACACTTGCTGCCTCACTCACTCATACTGTCACTGCCTCACACACACTCGCTGTCTCACTCACTCATACTGTTACTGTCTCATCCACACACTCGCTGCCTCACTCACTCATACTGTCACTGTCTGACTCACACACTCGCTGGCTCACTCACTCATACTGTCACTGTCTCACTCACAGACTCGTTACCTCACTCACTCATACAGTCACTGTCTCACTCACACACTTTCTGCCTCACTCATTCACACTGTCACTGTCTCACTCACACACTCGCTGTCTCACTCGCACTGTCACTGCCTCACTCCCGCAATCACTGTCTCACTCACTCACATTTTCACTGTCTGACTCACACACTCACTGTCTCACTCAGTCACACTGTTACTGTCTCACTCACACACTCACTGTCTCAGTCATTCACACTGTCACTGTCTCACTCACACACTCGCTGTCTCACTCATTCACACTGTCACTGTCTCACTCACACACTCTGTCTCACTCATTCCCACTGTCACTGTCTCACTCACACACTCGCTGTCTCACTCATTCATACTGTCACTGCCTCACTCCCACACTCTGTCTCAATCATTCACACTGTCACTGTCTCACTCACACACTCGCTGTCGCAATCATTCACACTGTCACTGCCTCAATCAAACAGTCGCTGTCTCACTCAGTCACACTGTCACTGTCTGACTCATCAACTCGCTGCCTCGCTCACTCACACTGTCACTGCCATACACACACTCGCTGTCTCACTCATTCACACTGTCACTGTCACACTCACACACTCGCTGTCTCACTCACTCATACTGTCACTGCTTCACTCCCACACTCTGTCTCACTCACTCATATTGTCACTGTCTCACTCACACACTCGCTGTCTCACTCACTCATACTGTCACTGTCTCACTCACACACTCGCTGCCTCACTCACTCATACTGTCACTGTCTCACTCACAGACTCGCTGCCTCACTCACTCATACTGTCACTGTCTCACTCACACTCGCTGCCTCACTCATTCACACTGTCTCACTCAAACACTCACTGTCTGACTCACTCATACTGTCACTGTCTCACACACACACTCGCTGCCTTACTCATACTGTGACTGCCTCACTCCCACACTCTGTGTCACTCATTCACACTGTCACTGTCTCACTCACATACTCGCTGTCTTACTCATTCACACTGTCACTGTCTCACTCACACACTCGCTGTCTCACTCATTCACATTGTCACTGTCTCACTCAAATACTCGCTGTCTCTACTCATTCACACTGTCACTGTCACACTCAAATACTCGCTTCCTCACTCATACTGTCACTGTCTCACTCACACACTCGCTGTCTCACTCACTCATACTGTCACTGCTTCACTCCCACACTCTGCCTCACTCACTCATACTGTCACTGTCTCACTCACACACTCAGTCTCACTCACTCACACTGTCACTGTCTCACTCACACACTCGCTGTCTTACTCATTCACACTGTCACTCTCTCATTCACACACTCACTGTATCACTTATTCACACTGTCACTGTCTCACTCACACACTCGCTGTCTCACTCACTCATACTGTCACTGACTCACTCCCACACTCTGTCTCACTCATTCACACTGTCACTGTCTCACTCACACACTTGCTGCCTCACTCACTCATACTGTCACTGTCTCACACACACACTCGCTGCCTCACTCACTCATACTGTCACTGCTTCACTCCCACACTCTCACTCACTCATACTGTCACTGTCTCACTCACACACTTCCTGCCTCACTCACTCATACTGTCACTGCCTCACACACAGACTCGCTGTCTCACTCACTCATACTGTCACTGTCTCACACACACACTCGCTGCCTCACTCACTCATACTGTCACTGCTTCACTCCCACACTCTGCCTCACTCACTCATACTGTCACTGTCTCACTCACACACTCAGTCTCACTCACTCACACTGTCACTGTCTCACTCACACACTCGCTGTCTTACTCATTCACACTGTCACTGTCTCATTCACACACTCACTGTATCACTTATTCACACTGTCACTGTCTCACTCACACACTCGCTGTCTCACTCACTCATACTGTCACTGACTCACTCCCACACTCTGTCTCACTCATTCACACTGTCACTGTCTCACTCACACACTTGCTGCCTCACTCACTCATACTGTCACTGTCTCACACACACACTCACTGCCTCACTCACTCATACTGTCACTGCTTCACTCCCACACTCTCACTCACTCATACTGTCACTGTCTCACTCACACACTTGCTGCCTCACTCACTCATACTGTCACTGCCTCACACACAGACTCGCTGTCTCACTCACTCATACTGTCACTGTCTCACACACACACTCGCTGCCTCACTCACTCATACTGTCACTGCTTCACTCCCACACTCTGTCTCACTCACTCATACTGTCACTGTCTCACTCACACACTCGCTGTCTCACTCACTCATGCTGACACTGTATGACTCACACACTCGCTGCCTCACTCACTCATACTGTCACTGTCTCACTCACAGACTCGTTGCCTCACTCACTCACACTGTCACTGTCTCACTCACACACTCGCTGTCTCACTCATTCACACTGTCACTGTCTCATTCACACACTCACTGTATCACTTATTCACACTGTCACTGTCTCACTCACACACTCGCTGTCTCACTCACTCATACTGTCACTGTCTCACACACACACTCGCTGCCTCACTCACTCATACTGTCACTGCTTCACTCCCACACTCTGTCTCACTCACTCATACTGTCACTGCTTCACTCCCACACTCTCACTCACTCATACTGTCACTGTCTCACTCACACACTTCCTGCCTCACTCACTCATACTGTCACTGCCTCACACACAGACTCGCTGTCTCACTCACTCATACTGTCACTGTCTCACACACACACTCGCTGCCTCACTCACTCATACTGTCACTGCTTCACTCCCACACTCTGCCTCACTCACTCATACTGTCACTGTCTCACTCACACACTCAGTCTCACTCACTCACACTGTCACTGTCTCACTCACACACTCGCTGTCTTACTCATTCACACTGTCACTGTCTCATTCACACACTCACTGTATCACTTATTCACACTGTCACTGTCTCACTCACACACTCGCTGTCTCACTCACTCATACTGTCACTGACTCACTCCCACACTCTGTCTCACTCATTCACACTGTCACTGTCTCACTCACACACTTGCTGCCTCACTCACTCATACTGTCACTGTCTCACACACACACTCACTGCCTCACTCACTCATACTGTCACTGCTTCACTCCCACACTCTCACTCACTCATACTGTCACTGTCTCACTCACACACTTGCTGCCTCACTCACTCATACTGTCACTGCCTCACACACAGACTCGCTGTCTCACTCACTCATACTGTCACTGTCTCACACACACACTCGCTGCCTCACTCACTCATACTGTCACTGCTTCACTCCCACACTCTGTCTCACTCACTCATACTGTCACTGTCTCACTCACACACTCGCTGTCTCACTCACTCATGCTGACACTGTATGACTCACACACTCGCTGCCTCACTCACTCATACTGTCACTGTCTCACTCACAGACTCGTTGCCTCACTCACTCACACTGTCACTGTCTCACTCACACACTCGCTGTCTCACTCATTCACACTGTCACTGTCTCATTCACACACTCACTGTATCACTTATTCACACTGTCACTGTCTCACTCACACACTCGCTGTCTCACTCACTCATACTGTCACTGTCTCACACACACACTCGCTGCCTCACTCACTCATACTGTCACTGCTTCACTCCCACACTCTGTCTCACTCACTCATACTGTCACTGTCTCACTCACACACTCGCTGTCTCACTCACTCATGCTGTCACTGTATGACTCACACACTCGCTGTCTCACTCATTCATACTGTCACTGTCTCACACACACACTCGCTGCCTTACTCATACTGTGACTGCCTCACTCCCACACTCTGTCTCACTCATTCACACTGTCACTGTCTCACTCACATACTCGCTGTCTCACTCAGTCACACTGTCACTGTCTCACTCACACACTCGCTGTCTCACTCATTCACATTGTCACTGTCTCACTCAAATACTCGCTGTCTCACTCATTCACACTGTCACTGTCACACTCAAATACTCGCTTCGTCACTCACTCATACTGTCACTGTCTCACTCACACACTCGCTGTCTCACTCACTCATACTGTCACTGCTTCACTCCCACACTCTGCCGCGCTCACTCACACTGTCACTGCCATACACACACTCGCTGTCTCACTCATTCACACTGTCACTGTCACACTCCCACACTCTGTCTCACTCACTCATACTGTCACTGTCTCACTCACACACTCGCTGTCTCACTCACTCATACTGTCACTGTCTCACTCACACACTCGCTGCCTCACTCACTCATTCTGTCACTGTCTCACTCACAGACTCGCTGCCTCACTCACTCATACTGTCACTGTCTCACTCACACACTCGCTGCCTCACTCATTCACACTGTCACTGTCTCACTCAAACACTCGCTGTCTCACTCACTCATACTGTCACTGTCTCACACACACACTCGCTGCCTTACTCATACTGTGACTGCCTCACTCCCACACTCTGTGTCACTCATTCACACTGTCACTGTCTCACTCACATACTCGCTGTCTCACTCATTCACACTGTCACTGTCTCACTCACACACTCTGTCTCACTCATTCACACTGTCACTGTCTCACTCACACACTCTGTCTCACTCATTCCCACTGTCACTGTCTCACTCACACACTCGCTGTCTCACTCATTCATACTGTCACTGCCTCACTCCCACACTCTGTCTCACTCATTCACACTGTCACTGTCTCACTCACACACTCGCTGTCGCAATCATTCACACTGTCACTGCCTCAATCAAACAGTCGCTGTCTCACTCAGTCACACTGTCACTGTCTGACTCATCAACTCGCTGCCTCGCTCACTCACACTGTCACTGCCATACACACACTCGCTGTCTCACTCATTCACACTGTCACTGTCACACTCACACACTCGCTGTCTCACTCACTCATACTGTCACTGCTTCACTCCCACACTCTGTCTCACTCACTCATATTGTCACTGTCTCACTCACACACTCGCTGTCTCACTCACTCATACTGTCACTGTCTCACTCACACACTCGCTGCCTCACTCACTCATACTGTCACTGTCTCACTCACAGACTCGCTGCCTCACTCACTCATACTGTCACTGTCTCACTCACACTCGCTGCCTCACTCATTCACACTGTCACTGTCTCACTCAAACACTCACTGTCTGACTCAGTCATACTGTCACTGTCTCACACACACACTCGCTGCCTTACTCATACTGTGACTGCCTCACTCCCTCACTCTGTGTCACTCATTCACACTGTCACTGTCTCACTCACATACTCGCTGTCTTACTCATTCACACTGTCACTGTCTCACTCACACACTCGCTGTCTCACTCATTCACATTGTCACTGTCTCACTCAAATACTCGCTGTCTCACTCATTCACACTGTCACTGTCACACTCAAATACTCGCTTCCTCACTCATACTGTCACTGTCTCACTCACACACTCGCTGTCTCACTCACTCATACTGTCACTGCTTCACTCCCACACTCTGCCTCACTCACTCATACTGTCACTGTCTCACTCACACACTCAGTCTCACTCACTCACACTGTCACTGTCTCACTCACACACTCGCTGTCTTACTCATTCACACTGTCACTCTCTCATTCACACACTCACTGTATCACTTATTCACACTGTCACTGTCTCACTCACACACTCGCTGTCTCACTCACTCATACTGTCACTGACTCACTCCCACACTCTGTCTCACTCATTCACACTGTCACTGTCTCACTCACACACTTGCTGCCTCACTCACTCATACTGTCACTGTCTCACACACACACTCGCTGCCTCACTCACTCATACTGTCACTGCTTCACTCCCACACTCTCACTCACTCATACTGTCACTGTCTCACTCACACACTTGCTGCCTCACTCACTCATACTGTCACTGTCTCACACACACACTCGCTGCCTCACTCACTCATACTGTCACTGCTTCACTCCCACACTCTCACTCACTCATACTGTCACTGTCTCACTCACACACTCGCTGTCTTACTCATTCATACTGTCACTGTCTCACTCACAGACTCGTTGCCTCACTCACTCACACTGTCACTGTCTCACTCACACACTCGCTGTCTCACTCATTCACACTGTCACTGTCTCATTCACACACTCACTGTATCACTTATTCACACTGTCACTGTCTCACTCACACACTCGCTGTCTCACTCACTCATACTGTCACTGTCTCACACACACACTCGCTGCCTCACTCACTCATACTGTCACTGCTTCACTCCCACACTCTGTCTCACTCACTCATACTGTCACTGTCTCACTCACACACTCGCTGTCTCACTCACTCATGCTGTCACTGTATGACTCACACACTCACTGCCTCACTCACTCATACTGTCACTGTCTCACTCACAGACTCGTTGCCTCACTCACTCATACAGTCACTGTCTCACTCACACACTTTCTGCCTCACTCATTCACACTGTCACTGTCTCACTCACACACTCGCTGTCTCACTCGCACTGTCACTGCCTCACTCCCGCACTCAGTCTCACTCACTCACATTGTCACTGTCTGACTCACACACTCCTGTCTCACTCAGTCACACTGTTACTGTCTCACTCACACACTCGCTGTCTCACTCATTCACAGTGTCACTGTCTCACTCACGTACTCTGTCTCACTCATTCCCACTGTCACTGTCTCACTCACACACTCGCTGTCTCACTCATTCATACTGTCACTGCCTCACTCACATACTCGCTGTCGCAATCATTCACACTGTCACTGCCTCACTCAAACAGTCGCTGTCTCACTCATTCACACTGTCACTGTCTCACTCACACACTTACTGTCTCACTCAGTCACACTGTCACTGTCTCACTCACACACTCGCTGCCTCACTCATTCACACTGTCACTGTCTCACTCACACACTCGCTGCCTCACTCACATACTGTCACTGCCTCACTGCCATACTCGCTGTATCACTCATTCACAGTCACTGTCTCACTCACACACTCACTGTCTCACTCACTCATACTGTCACTGCCTCACTCCCACACTCATTCACACTGTCACTGTCTCACTCACACACTTTCTGCCTCACTCACTCATACTGTCACTGTCTCACTCACACACTCTGTCTCACTCACTCATACTGTCACTGTCTCACTCACACACTCTGCCTCACTCACTCATACTGTCACTTTCTCACTCACTCACAATGTCACTGTCTCACTCACATACTCACTGTCTCACTCACTCACACTGTCACTGTCTCACTCACACACTCGCTGTCTCACTCATTCACACTGTCACTGTCTCATTCACACACTCACTGTATCACTTATTCACACTGTCACTGTCTCACTCACGCACTCGCTGTCTCACTCACTCATACTGTCACTGCCTCACTCCCACACTCTGTCTCACTCATTCACACTGTCACTGTCTCACTCACACACTCGCTGTCTCACTCACTCATACTGTCACTGCTTCACTCCCACACTCTGTCTCACTCACTCATATTGTCACTGTCTCACTCACACACTCGCTGTCTCACTCACTCATACTGTCACTGTCTCACTCACACACTCGCTGCCTCACTCACTCATACTGTCACTGTCTCACTCACAGACTCGCTGCCTCACTCACTCATACTGTCACTGTCTCACTCACACTCGCTGCCTCACTCATTCACACTGTCACTGTCTCACTCAAACACTCACTGTCTCACTCACTCATACTGTCACTGTCTCACACACACACTCGCTGCCTTACTCATACTGTGACTGCCTCACTCCCACACTCTGTGTCACTCATTCACACTGTCACTGTCTCACTCACATACTCGCTGTCTTACTCATTCACACTGTCACTGTCTCACTCACACACTCGCTGTCTCACTCATTCACATTGTCACTGTCTCACTCAAATACTCGCTGTCTCACTCATTCACACTGTCACTGTCACACTCAAATACTCGCTTCCTCACTCACTCATACTGTCACTGTCTCACTCACACACTCGCTGTCTCACTCACTCATACTGTCACTGCTTCACTCCCACACTCTGCCTCACTCACTCATACTGTCACTGTCTCACTCACACACTCAGTCTCACTCACTCACACTGTCACTGTCTCACTCACACACTCGCTGTCTTACTCATTCACACTGTCACTGTCTCATTCACACACTCACTGTATCACTTATTCACACTGTCACTGCCTCACTCCCACACTCATTCACACTGTCACTGTCTCACTCACACACTTTCTGCCTCACTCACTCATACTGTCACTGTCTCACTCACACACTCTGTCTCACTCACTCATACTGTCACTGTCTCACTCACACACTCTGCCTCACTCACTCATACTGTCACTTTCTCACTCACTCACAATGTCACTGTCTCACTCACATACTCACTGTCTCACTCACTCACACTGTCACTGTCTCACTCACACACTCGCTGTCTCACTCATTCACACTGTCACTGTCTCATTCACACACTCACTGTATCACTTATTCACACTGTCACTGTCTCACTCACGCACTCGCTGTCTCACTCACTCATACTGTCACTGCCTCACTCCCACACTCTGTCTCACTCATTCACACTGTCACTGTCTCACTCACACACTCGCTGTCTCACTCACTCATACTGTCACTGCTTCACTCCCACACTCTGTCTCACTCACTCATATTGTCACTGTCTCACTCACACACTCGCTGTCTCACTCACTCATACTGTCACTGTCTCACTCACACACTCGCTGCCTCACTCACTCATACTGTCACTGTCTCACTCACAGACTCGCTGCCTCACTCACTCATACTGTCACTGTCTCACTCACACTCGCTGCCTCACTCATTCACACTGTCACTGTCTCACTCAAACACTCACTGTCTCACTCACTCATACTGTCACTGTCTCACACACACACTCGCTGCCTTACTCATACTGTGACTGCCTCACTCCCACACTCTGTGTCACTCATTCACACTGTCACTGTCTCACTCACATACTCGCTGTCTTACTCATTCACACTGTCACTGTCTCACTCACACACTCGCTGTCTCACTCATTCACATTGTCACTGTCTCACTCAAATACTCGCTGTCTCACTCATTCACACTGTCACTGTCACACTCAAATACTCGCTTCCTCACTCACTCATACTGTCACTGTCTCACTCACACACTCGCTGTCTCACTCACTCATACTGTCACTGCTTCACTCCCACACTCTGCCTCACTCACTCATACTGTCACTGTCTCACTCACACACTCAGTCTCACTCACTCACACTGTCACTGTCTCACTCACACACTCGCTGTCTTACTCATTCACACTGTCACTGTCTCATTCACACACTCACTGTATCACTTATTCACACTGTCACTGTCTCACTCACACACTCGCTGTCTCACTCACTCATACTGTCACTGACTCACTCCCACACTCTGTCTCACTCATTCACACTGTCACTGTCTCACTCACACACTTGCTGCCTCACTCACTCATACTGTCACTGTCTCACACACACACTCGCTGCCTCACTCACTCATACTGTCACTGCTTCACTCCCACACTCTCACTCACTCATACTGTCACTGTCTCACTCACACACTTCCTGCCTCACTCACTCACACTGTCACTGTCTCATTCACACACTCACTGTATCACTTATTCACACTGTCACTGTCTCACTCACACACTCGCTGTCTCACTCACTCATACTGTCACTGACTCACTCCCACACTCTGTCTCACTCATTCACACTGTCACTGTCTCACTCACACACTTGCTGCCTCACTCACTCATACTGTCACTGTCTCACACACACACTCGCTGCCTCACTCACTCATACTGTCACTGCTTCACTCCCACACTCTCACTCACTCATACTGTCACTGTCTCACTCACACACTTGCTGCCTCACTCACTCATACTGTCACTGCCTCACACACAGACTCGCTGTCTCACTCACTCATACTGTCACTGTCTCACACACACACTCGCTGCCTCACTCACTCATACTGTCACTGCTTCACTCCCACACTCTGTCTCACTCACTCATACTGTCACTGTCTCACTCACACACTCGCTGTCTCACTCACTCATGCTGACACTGTATGACTCACACACTCGCTGCCTCACTCACTCATACTGTCACTGTCTCACTCACAGACTCGTTGCCTCACTCACACACTGTCACTGTCTCACTCACACACTCGCTGTCTCACTCATTCACACTGTCACTGTCACATTCACACACTCACTGTATCACTTATTCACACTGTCACTGTCTCACTCACACACTCGCTGTCTCACTCACTCATACTGTCACTGTCTCACACACACACTCGCTGCCTCACTCACTCATACTGTCACTGCTTCACTCCCACACTCTGTCTCACTCACTCATACTGTCACTGGCTCACTCACACACTCGCTGTCTCACTCACTCATGCTGTCACTGTATGACTCACACACTCGCTGCCTCACTCACTCATACTGTCACTGTCTCACTCACAGACTCGTTGCCTCACTCACTCATACAGTCACTGTCTCACTCACACACTTTCTGCCTCACTCATTCACACTGTCACTGTCTCACTCACACACTCGCTGTCTCACTCGCACTGTCACTGCCTCACTCCCGCACTCAGTCTCACTCACTCACATTGTCACTGTCTGACTCACACACTCCTGTCTCACTCAGTCACAGTGTCACTGTCTCACTCACGCACTCTGTCTCACTCATTCCCACTGTCACTGTCTCACTCACACACTCGCTGTCTCACTCATTCATACTGTCACTGCCTCACTCACATACTCGCTGTCGCAATCATTCACACTGTCACTGCCTCACTCAAACAGTCGCTGTCTCACTCATTCACACTGTCACTGTCTCACTCACACACTTACTGTCTCACTCAGTCACACTGTCACTGTCTCACTCACACACTCGCTGCCTCACTCATTCACACTGTCACTGTCTCACTCACACACTCGCTGCCTCACTCACATACTGTCACTGCCTCACTGCCATACTCGCTGTATCACTCATTCACAGTCACTGTCTCACTCACACACTCACTGTCTCACTCACTCATACTGTCACTGCCTCACTCCCACACTCATTCACACTGTCACTGTCTCACTCACACACTTTCTGCCTCACTCACTCATACTGTCACTGTCTCACTCACACACTCTGTCTCACTCACTCATACTGTCACTGTCTCACTCACACACTCTGCCTCACTCACTCATACTGTCACTTTCTCACTCACTCACAATGTCACTGTCTCACTCACATACTCACTGTCTCACTCACTCACACTGTCACTGTCTCACTCACACACTCGCTGTCTCACTCATTCACACTGTCACTGTCTCATTCACACACTCACTGTATCACTTATTCACACTGTCACTGTCTCACTCACGCACTCGCTGTCTCACTCACTCATACTGTCACTGCCTCACTCCCACACTCTGTCTCACTCATTCACACTGTCACTGTCTCACTCACTCACTCGCTGTCTCACTCATTCATACTGTCACTGCCACATCCCACACTCTGTCTCACTCACTCACACTGTCACTGCCACACACACACTCGCTGTCTCAATCATTCACACTGTCATTGTCTCACTCACACACTCGCTGTCTCACTCACTCATACTGTCACTGCTTCACTCCCACACTCTGCCTCACTCACTCATACTGTCACTGTCTCACTCACACACTCAGTCTCACTCACTCACACTGTCACTGTCTCACTCACACACTCGCTGTCTTACTCATTCACACTGTCACTGTCTCATTCACACACTCACTGTATCACTTATTCACACTGTCACTGTCTCACTCACACACTCGCTGTCTCACTCACTCATACTGTCACTGACTCACTGCCACACTCTGTCTCACTCATTCACACTGTCACTGTCTCACTCACACACTTGCTGCCTCACTCACTCATACTGTCACTGTCTCACACACACACTCGCTGCCTCACTCACTCACACTGTCACTGCTTCACTCCCACACTCTCACTCACTCATACTGTCACTGTCTCACTCACACACTTGCTGCCTCACTCACTCATACTGTCACTGCCTCTCACACAGACTCGCTGTCTCACTCACTCATACTGTCACTGTCTCACACACACACTCGCTGCCTCACTCACTCATACTGTCACTGCTTCACTCCCACACTCTGTCTCACTCACTCATACTGTCACTGTCTCACTCACACACTCGCTGTCTCACTCACTCATGCTGTCATTGTATGACTCACACACTCGTTGCCTCACTCACTCATACTGTCACTGTCTCACTCACAGACTCGTTGCCTCACTCACTCACACTGTCACTGTCTCACACACACACTCACTGTCTCACTCATTCACTCTGTCACTGTCTCACTCACACACTCTGTCTCACTCATTTACACTGTCACTGTCTCACTCACACACTCACAGTTTCACTCATTCATACTGTCACTGTCTCACACACACACTCGCTGCCTCACTCACTCATACTGTCACTGCTTCACTCCCACACTCTGTCTCACTCACTCATACTGTCTCTGTCTCACTCACACACTCGCTGTCTCACTCACTCATGCTGTCACTGTATGACTCACACACTCGCTGCCTCACTCACTCATACTGTCACTGTCTCACTCACAGACTCGTTGCCTCACTCACTCATACAGTCACTGTCTCACTCACACACTTTCTGCCTCACTCAGTCACACTGTCACTGTCTCACTCACACACTCGCTGTCTCACTCGCGCTGTCACTGCCTCACTCCCGCACTCAGTCTCACTCACTCACATTGTCACTGTCTGACTCACACACTCCTGTCTCACTCAGTCACACTGTTACTGTCTCACTCACACACTCGCTGTCTCACTCATTCACACTGTCACTGTCTCACTCACGCACTCTGTCTCACTCATTCCCACTGTCACTGTCTCACTCACACAGTCGCTGTCTCACTCATTCATACTGTCACTGCCTCACTCACATACTCGCTGTCGCAATCATTCACACTGTCACTGCCTCACTCAAACAGTCGCTGTCTCACTCATTCACACTGTCACTGTCTCACTCACACACTCACTGTCTCACTCAGTCACACTGTCACTGTCTCACTCACACACTCGCTGCCTCACTCATTCACACTGTCACTGTCTCACTCACACACTCGCTGCCTCACACACATACTGTCACTGCCTCACTGCCATAGACGCTGTATCACTCATTCACAGTCACTGTCTCACTCACACACTCACTGTCTCACTCACTCATACTGTCACTGCCTCACTCCCACACTCATTCACACTGTCACTGTCTCACTCACACACTTTCTGCCTCACTCACTCATACTGTCACTGTCTCACTCACACACTCTGTCTCACTCACTCATACTGTCACTGTCTCACTCACACACTCGCTGTCTCACTCATTCACACTGTCAGTGTCTCATTCACACACTCACTGTATCACTTATTCACACTGCCACTGTCTCACTCACGCACTCGCTGTCTCACTCACTCATACTTGTCACTGCCTCACTCCCACACTCTGTCTCACTCATTCACACTGTCACTGTCTCACTCACTCACTCGCTGTCTCACTCATTCATACTGTCACTGCCACATCCCACACTCTGTCTCACTCACTCACACTGTCACTGCCACACACACACTCGCTGTCTCAATCATTCACACTGTCACTGTCTCACTCACTCACTCGCTGTCTCACTCACTCACACTGTCACTGCCACACACACACTCGCTGTCTCAATCATTCACACTGTCACTGTCTCACTCACACACTCGCTGTCTCACTCACTCATACTGTCACTGCTTCACTCCCACACTCTGTCTCAGTCACTCATACTGTCACTGACTCACTCACACACTCGCTGTCTCACTCACTCATACTGTCACTGTCTCACTCATAGACCCGTTGCCGCACTCACTCATACAGTCACTGTCTCACTCACACACTCGCTGCCTCACTCATTCACACTGTCACTGTCTCGCTCACACACTCGCAGTCTCACTCGCACTGTCACTGCCTCACTCCCGCACTCACTGTCTCACTCACTCACACTGACACTGTCTGATTCACACACTCACTGTCTCACTCAGTCACACTGTTACTTTCTCACTCACACACTCACTGTCTCACTCATTCACACTGTCACTGTCTCACTCACACACACGCTGTCTCACTCATTCACACTGTCACTGTCTCACTCACACACTCTGTCTCACTCATTCACACTGTCACTGTCTCACTCACACACTCGCTGTCTCACTCATTCATACTGTCACTGCCTCACTCCCACACTCTGTCTCACTCATTCACACTGTCACTGTCTCACTCACACACTCGCTGACGCACTCATTCACACTGTCACTGCCTCACACACAGTCGCTGTCTCACTCATTCACACTGTCACTGTCTCACTCATACACTCACTGTCTCACTCAGTAACACTGTCACTGCCATACACACACTCGCTGTCTCACTCATTCACACTGTCACTGTCACACTAACACACTCGCTGTCTCATTCACTCATACTGTCACTGCTTCACTCCCACACTCTGTCTCACTCACTCATACTGTCACTGTCTCACTCACACACTCGCTGTCTCACTCACTCATTCTGTCACTGTCTCACTCACACACTCGCTGCCTCACTCATACTGTCACTGTCTCACTCACAGACTCGTTGCCTCACTCACTCATACAGTCACTGTCTCACTCACACACTCGCTGCCTCACTCATTCACACTGTCACTGTCTCACTCACACACTCGCTGTCTCACTCATTCATACTGTCACTGTCTCACTCACACACTCACTGTCTCACTCACTCACACTGTCACTGACTCACAAACTCGCTGCCTCACTCACTCACACTGTCACTGCCATACACACACTCGCTGTCTCACTCATTCACACTGTCACTGTCTCACTCACACACTCGCTGTCTCACTCACTCATACTGTCACTGCTTCACTCCCACACTCTGTCTCACTCACTCATACTGTCACTGTCTCACTCACACTCGCTGTCTCACTCACTCATACTGTCATTGTCCAACTCACAGACTCGCTGCCTCACTCACTCATACAGTCACTGTCTCACTCACACACTCGCTGCCTCACTCATTCACACTGTCACTGTCTCACTCACACATTTGCTGCCTCACTCACTCATACTGTCACTGCCTCACTCCCATACTCTCTGTATCACTCATTCGCAGTCACTGTCTCACTCACACACTCACTGTCTCACTCACTCATACTGTCACTGCCTCACTCCCACACTCATTCACACTGTAACTGTCTCACTCACACACTCACTGCCTCACTCACTCATACTGTCACTGTCTCACTCACACACTCTGTCTCACTCACTCATACTGTCACTGTCTCACTCACACACTCTGCCTCACTCACTCATACTGTCACTGTCTCACTCACACACTCAGTCTCACTCACTCACAATGTCACTGTCTCACTCACATACTCACTGTCTCACTCACTCACACTGTCACTGACTCACTCACACACTCGCTGTCTCACTCATTCACACTGTCACTGTCTCACGCACGCACTCACTGTATCACTTATTCACACTGTCTCTGTCTCACTCACACACTCGCTGTCCCGCTCATTCATACTGTCACTGCTTCACTCCCACACTTTGTCTCACTCATTCACACTGTCACTGTCTCACTCACACACTCGCTGTCGCAATCATTCACACTGTCACTGTCTCACTCACACACTCGCTGACTCACTCATTCACACTGTCACTGCCTCACTCAAACAGTCGCTGTCTCACTCATTCACACTGTCACTGTCTCACTCACACACTCACTGTCTCACTCAGTCACACTGTCACTGTCTCACTCACAAACTCGCTGCCTCACTAACTCACACTGTCACTGCTACACACACACTCGCTGTCTCACACTTTCACACTGTCACTGTCTCACTCACACACTTGCTGCCTCACTCACTCATACAGTCACTGCCTCACACACACTCGCTATCTCACTCACTCATTCTGTCACTGCTTTACTCCCACACTCTGTCTCACTCACTCATACTGTCACTGTCTCAGTCACACACTCGCTGTCTCACTCACTCATACTGTCACTGCTACACTCCCACACTCTGTCTCACTCACTCATACTGTCACTGTCTTACTCACACACTCGCTGTCTCACTCACTCATACTGTCACTGTCTCACTCACACACTCGCTGCCTCACTCACTCATACTGTCACTGTCTCACTCACAGACTCGCTGCCTCACTCACTCATAGTCACTGTCTCACTCACACACTCGCTGCCTCACTCATTCACACTGTCACTGTCTCACTCACACACTCGCTGTCTCACTCGCACTGTCACTGCCTCACTCCCGTACTCACTGTCTCACTCGCTCACAGTGTCACTGTCTCACTCACTCACACTGTCACTGTCTCACTCACACACTCACTGTCTCACTCATTCACACTGTCACTGTCTCACTCACACACTCTGTCTCACTCACTCATACTGTCACTGTCTCACTCACACACTCTGCCTCACTCACTCATACTGTCACTGCCTCACTCCCACACTCATTCACACTGTAACTGTCTCACTCACACACTCACTGCCTCACTCACTCATACTGTCACTGTCTCACTCACACACTCTGTCTCACTCACTCATACTGTCACTGTCTCACTCACACACTCTGCCTCACTCACTCATACTGTCACTGTCTCACTCACACACTCAGTCTCACTCACTCACAATGTCACTGTCTCACTCACATACTCACTGTCTCACTCACTCACACTGTCACTGACTCACTCACACACTCGCTGTCTCACTCATTCACACTGTCACTGTCTCACGCACGCACTCACTGTATCACTTATTCACACTGTCACTGTCTCACTCACACACTCGCTGTCCCACTCATTCATACTGTCACTGCTTCACTCCCACACTTTGTCTCACTCATTCACACTGTCACTGTCTCACTCACACACTCGCTGTCGCAATCATTCACACTGTCACTGTCTCACTCACACACTCGCTGACTCACTCATTCACACTGTCACTGCCTCACTCAAACAGTCGCTGTCTCACTCATTCACACTGTCACTGTCTCACTCACACACTCACTGTCTCACTCAGTCACACTGTCACTGTCTCACTCACAAACTCGCTGCCTCACTAACTCACACTGTCACTGCTACACACACACTCGCTGTCTCACACTTTCACACTGTCACTGTCTCACTCACACACTTGCTGCCTCACTCACTCATACAGTCACTGCCTCACACACACTCGCTATCTCACTCACTCATTCTGTCACTGCTTTACTCCCACACTCTGTCTCACTCACTCATACTGTCACTGTCTCAGTCACACACTCGCTGTCTCACTCACTCATACTGTCACTGCTACACTCCCACACTCTGTCTCACTCACTCATACTGTCACTGTCTTACTCACACACTCGCTGTCTCACTCACTCATACTGTCACTGTCTCACTCACACACTCACTGCCTCACTCACTCATACTGTCACTGTCTCACTCACAGACTCGCTGCCTCACTCACTCATAGTCACTGTCTCACTCACACACTCGCTGCCTCACTCATTCACACTGTCACTGTCTCACTCACACACTCGCTGTCTCACTCGCACTGTCACTGCCTCACTCCCGTACTCACTGTCTCACTCGCTCACAGTGTCACTGTCTCACTCACTCACACTGTCACTGTCTCACTCACACACTCACTGTCTCACTCATTCACACTGTCACTGTCTCACTCACGCACTCGCTGTCTCACTCACTCACACTGTCACTGCCTCACTCCCACACTCAGTGTCTCACTCAGTCACACTGTTACTGTCTCACTCACACACTCGCTGTCTCACTCATTCATACTGTCACTGTCTCACTCACACACTCGTTGTCTCACTCACTCATACTATCACTGCTTCACTCCCACACTCTGTCTCACTCACTGATACTGTCACTGTCTCATTCACACACTCGCTGTCTCATTCACCCATACTGTCACTGCCTCACACAGACTGTCTCACTCATTCACACTGTCACTGGCTCACTCACACACACTGCCTCAATCACTCATACTGTCACTGTCTCACTCACGCACTCGCTGCCTCACTCATACTGTCACTGTCTCACTCACACACTCGCTGCCTCACTCACTCATGCTGTCACTGTCTCACTCACAGACTCGCTGCCTCACTCACTCATACTGTCACTGTCTCACTCACACACTCGCTGCCTCACTCATTCACAGTCACTGTCTCACTGACACACTCACTGTCTCACTCACTCATACTGTCACTGCCTCACTCCCACACTCATTCACACTGTCACTGTCTCACTCACACACTCGCTGCCTCACTCACTCATACTGTCACTGTCTCACTCACACACTCTGTCTCACTCACTCATACTGTCACTGTCTCACTCACACACTCTGCCTCACTCACTCATACTGTCACTGTCTCACTCACTCACAATGTCCCTGTCTCACTCACATACTCACTGTCTCACTCACTCACACTGTCACTGTCTCACTCACACACTCGCTGTCTCACTCATTCACACTGTCACTGTCTCATTCACACACTCACTGTATCACTTATTCACACTGTCACTGTCTCACTCACGCACTCGCTGTCTCACTCACTCATACTGTCACTGCCTCACTCCCACACTCTGTCTCACTCATTCACACTGTCACTGTCTCACTCACTCACTCGCTGTCTCACTCATTCATAATGTCACTGCCACATCCCACACTCTGTCTCACTCTCTCACACTGTAACTGCCACACACACACTCGCTGTCTCAATCATTCACACTGTCACTGCTTCACTCCCACACTCTGTCTCACTCACTCATACTGTCACTGACTCTCTCACACACTCGCTGTCTCACTCACTCATACTGTCACTGTCTCACTCACACACTCGCTGTCTCACTCACTCATACTGTCACTGTCTCACTCACACACTCGCTGCCTCACTCAGTCACACTGTTACTGTCTCACACACACACTCACTGTCTCACTCATTCACTCTGTCACTGTCTCACTCACACACTCTGTCTCACTCATTTACACTGTCACTGTCTCACTCACACACTCACAGTTTCACTCATTCATACTGTCACTGCCTCACTCCCACACTCTGTCTCACTCATTCACACTGTCACTGTCTCACTCACACACTCGCTGTCGCAATCATTCACACTGTCACTGTCTCACTCACACACTCGCTGACTCACTCATTCACACTGTCACTGCCTCACTCAAACAGTCGCTGTCTCACTCATTCACACTGTCACTGTCTCACTCACACACTCACTGTCTCACTCAGTCACACTGTCACTGTCTCACTCACAAACTCGCTGCCTCACTAACTCACACTGTCACTGCTACACACACACTCGCTGTCTCACACTTTCACACTGTCACTGTCTCACTCACACACTTGCTGCCTCACTCACTCATACAGTCACTGCCTCACACACACTCGCTATCTCACTCACTCATTCTGTCACTGCTTTACTCCCACACTCTGTCTCACTCACTCATACTGTCACTGTCTCAGTCACACACTCGCTGTCTCACTCACTCATACTGTCACTGCTACACTCCCACACTCTGTCTCACTCACTCATACTGTCACTGTCTTACTCACACACTCGCTGTCTCACTCACTCATACTGTCACTGTCTCACTCACACACTCACTGCCTCACTCACTCATACTGTCACTGTCTCACTCACAGACTCGCTGCCTCACTCACTCATAGTCACTGTCTCACTCACACACTCGCTGCCTCACTCATTCACACTGTCACTGTCTCACTCACACACTCGCTGTCTCACTCGCACTGTCACTGCCTCACTCCCGTACTCACTGTCTCACTCGCTCACAGTGTCACTGTCTCACTCACTCACACTGTCACTGTCTCACTCACACACTCACTGTCTCACTCATTCACACTGTCACTGTCTCACTCACGCACTCGCTGTCTCACTCACTCACACTGTCACTGCCTCACTCCCACACTCAGTGTCTCACTCAGTCACACTGTTACTGTCTCACTCACACACTCGCTGTCTCACTCATTCATACTGTCACTGTCTCACTCACACACTCGTTGTCTCACTCACTCATACTATCACTGCTTCACTCCCACACTCTGTCTCACTCACTGATACTGTCACTGTCTCATTCACACACTCGCTGTCTCATTCACCCATACTGTCACTGCCTCACACAGACTGTCTCACTCATTCACACTGTCACTGGCTCACTCACACACACTGCCTCAATCACTCATACTGTCACTGTCTCACTCACGCACTCGCTGCCTCACTCATACTGTCACTGTCTCACTCACACACTCGCTGCCTCACTCACTCATGCTGTCACTGTCTCACTCACAGACTCGCTGCCTCACTCACTCATACTGTCACTGTCTCACTCACACACTCGCTGCCTCACTCATTCACAGTCACTGTCTCACTGACACACTCACTGTCTCACTCACTCATACTGTCACTGCCTCACTCCCACACTCATTCACACTGTCACTGTCTCACTCACACACTCGCTGCCTCACTCACTCATACTGTCACTGTCTCACTCACACACTCTGTCTCACTCACTCATACTGTCACTGTCTCACTCACACACTCTGCCTCACTCACTCATACTGTCACTGTCTCACTCACTCACAATGTCCCTGTCTCACTCACATACTCACTGTCTCACTCACTCACACTGTCACTGTCTCACTCACACACTCGCTGTCTCACTCATTCACACTGTCACTGTCTCATTCACACACTCACTGTATCACTTATTCACACTGTCACTGTCTCACTCACGCACTCGCTGTCTCACTCACTCATACTGTCACTGCCTCACTCCCACACTCTGTCTCACTCATTCACACTGTCACTGTCTCACTCACTCACTCGCTGTCTCACTCATTCATAATGTCACTGCCACATCCCACACTCTGTCTCACTCTCTCACACTGTAACTGCCACACACACACTCGCTGTCTCAATCATTCACACTGTCACTGCTTCACTCCCACACTCTGTCTCACTCACTCATACTGTCACTGACTCTCTCACACACTCGCTGTCTCACTCACTCATACTGTCACTGTCTCACTCACACACTCGCTGTCTCACTCACTCATACTGTCACTGTCTCACTCACACACTCGCTGCCTCACTCAGTCACACTGTTACTGTCTCACACACACACTCACTGTCTCACTCATTCACTCTGTCACTGTCTCACTCACACACTCTGTCTCACTCATTTACACTGTCACTGTCTCACTCACACACTCACAGTTTCACTCATTCATACTGTCACTGCCTCACTCCCACACTCTGTCTCACTCATTCACACTGTCACTGTCTCACTCACACACTCGCTGTCGCAATCATTCACACTGTCACTGTCTCGCTCACACACTCTGCCTCACTCACTCATACTGTCACTGTCTCACTCAAACACTCAGTCTCACTCACTCACAATGTCACTGTCTCACTCACATACTCACTGTCTCACTAACTCACAGTCACTGTCTCACTCACACACTCGCTGTCTCACTCATTCACACTGTCACTGTCTCATTCACACACTCACTGTATCACTTATTCACACTGTCACTGTCTCACTCACACACTCGCTGTCTCACTCACTCATACTATCAGTGCCTCACTCCCACACTCTGTCTCACTCATTCACACTGTCACTGTCTCACTCACTCACTCGCTGACTCACTCATTCACACTGTCACTGCCTCACTCAAACAGTCGCTGTCTCACTCATTCACACTGTCACTGTCTCACACACTCACTGTCTCACTCAGTCACACTGTCACTGTCTCACTCACAAACTCGCTGCCTCACTCACTCACACTGTCACTGCCACACACACACTCGCTGTCTCACTCATTCACACTGTCACTGTCTCACTCACACACTTGCTGCCTCACTCACTCATACTGTCACTGCCTCACACACACTCGCTGTCTCACTCACTCATACTGTCACTGTCTCAAACACACACTCGCTGCCTCACTCACTCATACTGTCACTGCTTCACTCCCACACTCTGTCTCACTCACTCATTCTGTCACTGTCTCACTCACACACTCGCTGCCTCACTCACTCATACTGTCACTGCTTCACTCCCACACTCTGTCTCACTCACTCATACTGTCACTGTCTCACTCACACACTCGCTGTCTCACTCACTCATACTGTCACTGTCTCACTCACACACTCGCTGCCTCACTCACTCATACTGTCACTGTCTCACTCAGACTCGCTGCCTCACTCACTCATACATTCACTGTCTCACTCACACACTCAGTCTCACTCACTCACAATGTCACTGTCTCACTCACATACTCACTGTCTCACTCACTCACACTGTCACTGACACTCACACACTCGCTGTCTCACTCATTCACACTGTCACTGTCTCACGCACGCACTCACTGTATCACTTATTCACACTGTCACTGTCTCACTCACAAACTCGCTGCCTCACTAACTCACACTGTCACTGCTACACACACACTCGCTGTCTCACACTTTCACACTGTCACTGTCTCACTCACACACTTGCTGCCTCACTCACTCATACAGTCACTGCCTCACACACACTCGCTATCTCACTCACTCATTCTGTCACTGCTTTACTCCCACACTCTGTCTCACTCACTCATACTGTCACTGTCTCAGTCACACACTCGCTGTCTCACTCACTCATACTGTCACTGCTACACTCCCACACTCTGTCTCACTCACTCATACTGTCACTGTCTTACTCACACACTCGCTGTCTCACTCACTCATACTGTCACTGTCTCACTCACACACTCGCTGCCTCACTCACTCATACTGTCACTGTCTCACTCACAGACTCGCTGCCTCACTCACTCATAGTCACTGTCTCACTCACACACTCGCTGCCTCACTCATTCACACTGTCACTGTCTCACTCACACACTCGCTGTCTCACTCGCACTGTCACTGCCTCACTCCCGTACTCACTGTCTCACTCGCTCACAGTGTCACTGTCTCACTCACTCACACTGTCACTGTCTCACTCACACACTCACTGTCTCACTCATTCACACTGTCACTGTCTCACTCACACACTCTGTCTCACTCACTCATACTGTCACTGTCTCACTCACACACTCTGCCTCACTCACTCATACTGTCACTGTCTCACTCACACACTCTGTCTCACTCACTCATACTGTCACTGTCTCACTCACACACTCTGCCTCACTCACTCATACTGTCACTGTCTCACTCACACACTCAGTCTCACTCACTCACAATGTCACTGTCTCACTCACATACTCACTGTCTCACTCACTCACACTGTCACTGACTCACTCACACACTCGCTGTCTCACTCATTCACACTGTCACTGTCTCACGCACGCACTCACTGTATCACTTATTCACACTGTCTCTGTCTCACTCACACACTCGCTGTCCCACTCATTCACACTGTCACTGTCTCACTCACACACTCGCTGTCGCAATCATTCACACTGTCACTGTCTCACTCACACACTCGCTGACTCACTCATTCACACTGTCACTGCCTCACTCAAACAGTCGCTGTCTCACTCATTCACACTGTCACTGTCTCACTCACACACTCACTGTCTCACTCAGTCACACTGTCACTGTCTCACTCACAAACTCGCTGCCTCACTAACTCACACTGTCACTGCTACACACACACTCGCTGTCTCACACTTTCACACTGTCACTGTCTCACTCACACACTTGCTGCCTCACTCACTCATACAGTCACTGCCTCACACACACTCGCTATCTCACTCACTCATTCTGTCACTGCTTTACTCCCACACTCTGTCTCACTCACTCATACTGTCACTGTCTCAGTCACACACTCGCTGTCTCACTCACTCATACTGTCACTGCTACACTCCCACACTCTGTCTCACTCACTCATACTGTCACTGTCTTACTCACACACTCGCTGTCTCACTCACTCATACTGTCACTGTCTCACTCACACACTCACTGCCTCACTCACTCATACTGTCACTGTCTCACTCACAGACTCGCTGCCTCACTCACTCATAGTCACTGTCTCACTCACACACTCGCTGCCTCACTCATTCACACTGTCACTGTCTCACTCACACACTCGCTGTCTCACTCGCACTGTCACTGCCTCACTCCCGTACTCACTGTCTCACTCGCTCACAGTGTCACTGTCTCACTCACTCACACTGTCACTGTCTCACTCACACACTCACTGTCTCACTCATTCACACTGTCACTGTCTCACTCACGCACTCGCTGTCTCACTCACTCACACTGTCACTGCCTCACTCCCACACTCAGTGTCTCACTCAGTCACACTGTTACTGTCTCACTCACACACTCGCTGTCTCACTCATTCATACTGTCACTGTCTCACTCACACACTCGTTGTCTCACTCACTCATACTATCACTGCTTCACTCCCACACTCTGTCTCACTCACTGATACTGTCACTGTCTCATTCACACACTCGCTGTCTCATTCACCCATACTGTCACTGCCTCACACAGACTGTCTCACTCATTCACACTGTCACTGGCTCACTCACACACACTGCCTCAATCACTCATACTGTCACTGTCTCACTCACGCACTCGCTGCCTCACTCATACTGTCACTGTCTCACTCACACACTCGCTGCCTCACTCACTCATGCTGTCACTGTCTCACTCACAGACTCGCTGCCTCACTCACTCATACTGTCACTGTCTCACTCACACACTCGCTGCCTCACTCATTCACAGTCACTGTCTCACTGACACACTCACTGTCTCACTCACTCATACTGTCACTGCCTCACTCCCACACTCATTCACACTGTCACTGTCTCACTCACACACTCGCTGCCTCACTCACTCATACTGTCACTGTCTCACTCACACACTCTGTCTCACTCACTCATACTGTCACTGTCTCACTCACACACTCTGCCTCACTCACTCATACTGTCACTGTCTCACTCACTCACAATGTCCCTGTCTCACTCACATACTCACTGTCTCACTCACTCACACTGTCACTGTCTCACTCACACACTCGCTGTCTCACTCATTCACACTGTCACTGTCTCATTCACACACTCACTGTATCACTTATTCACACTGTCACTGTCTCACTCACGCACTCGCTGTCTCACTCACTCATACTGTCACTGCCTCACTCCCACACTCTGTCTCACTCATTCACACTGTCACTGTCTCACTCACTCACTCGCTGTCTCACTCATTCATAATGTCACTGCCACATCCCACACTCTGTCTCACTCTCTCACACTGTAACTGCCACACACACACTCGCTGTCTCAATCATTCACACTGTCACTGCTTCACTCCCACACTCTGTCTCACTCACTCATACTGTCACTGACTCTCTCACACACTCGCTGTCTCACTCACTCATACTGTCACTGTCTCACTCACACACTCGCTGTCTCACTCACTCATACTGTCACTGTCTCACTCACACACTCGCTGCCTCACTCAGTCACACTGTTACTGTCTCACACACACACTCACTGTCTCACTCATTCACTCTGTCACTGTCTCACTCACACACTCTGTCTCACTCATTTACACTGTCACTGTCTCACTCACACACTCACAGTTTCACTCATTCATACTGTCACTGCCTCACTCCCACACTCTGTCTCACTCATTCACACTGTCACTGTCTCACTCACACACTCGCTGTCGCAATCATTCACACTGTCACTGTCTCGCTCACACACTCTGCCTCACTCACTCATACTGTCACTGTCTCACTCAAACACTCAGTCTCACTCACTCACAATGTCACTGTCTCACTCACATACTCACTGTCTCACTAACTCACAGTCACTGTCTCACTCACACACTCGCTGTCTCACTCATTCACACTGTCACTGTCTCATTCACACACTCACTGTATCACTTATTCACACTGTCACTGTCTCACTCACACACTCGCTGTCTCACTCACTCATACTATCACTGCCTCACTCCCACACTCTGTCTCACTCATTCACACTGTCACTGTCTCACTCACTCACTCGCTGACTCACTCATTCACACTGTCACTGCCTCACTCAAACAGTCGCTGTCTCACTCATTCACACTGTCACTGTCTCACACACTCACTGTCTCACTCAGTCACACTGTCACTGTCTCACTCACAAACTCGCTGCCTCACTCACTCACACTGTCACTGCCACACACACACTCGCTGTCTCACTCATTCACACTGTCACTGTCTCACTCACACACTTGCTGCCTCACTCACTCATACTGTCACTGCCTCACACACACTCGCTGTCTCACTCACTCATACTGTCACTGTCTCAAACACACACTCGCTGCCTCACTCACTCATACTGTCACTGCTTCACTCCCACACTCTGTCTCACTCACTCATTCTGTCACTGTCTCACTCACACACTCGCTGCCTCACTCACTCATACTGTCACTGCTTCACTCCCACACTCTGTCTCACTCACTCATACTGTCACTGTCTCACTCACACACTCGCTGTCTCACTCACTCATACTGTCACTGTCTCACTCACACACTCGCTGCCTCACTCACTCATACTGTCACTGTCTCACTCACAGCCTCTCTGCCTCACTCACTCATACATTCACTGTCTCACTCACACACTCGCTGCCTCACTCATTCACACTGTCGCTGTCTCACTCACACACTCGGTCTCACTCACTCACAATGTCACTGTCTCACTCACATACTCACTGTCTCACTCACTCACACTGTCACTGACTCACTCACACACTCGCTGTCTCACTCATTCACACTGTCACTGTCTCACGCACGCACTCACTGTATCACTTATTCACACTGTCACTGTCTCACTCACACACTCGCTGTCCCACTCATTCATACTGTCACTGCTTCACTCCCACACTTTGTCTCACTCATTCACACTGTCACTGTCTCACTCACACACTCGCTGTCGCAATCATTCACACTGTCACTGTCTCACTCACACACTCGCTGACTCACTCATTCACACTGTCACTGCCTCACTCAAACAGTCGCTGTCTCACTCATTCACACTGTCACTGTCTCACTCACACACTCACTGTCTCACTCAGTCACACTGTCACTGTCTCACTCACAAACTCGCTGCCTCACTAACTCACACTGTCACTGCTACACACACACTCGCTGTCTCACACTTTCACACTGTCACTGTCTCACTCACACACTTGCTGCCTCACTCACTCATACAGTCACTGCCTCACACACACTCGCTATCTCACTCACTCATTCTGTCACTGCTTTACTCCCACACTCTGTCTCACTCACTCATACTGTCACTGTCTCAGTCACACACTCGCTGTCTCACTCACTCATACTGTCACTGCTACACTCCCACACTCTGTCTCACTCACTCATACTGTCACTGTCTTACTCACACACTCGCTGTCTCACTCACTCATACTGTCACTGTCTCACTCACACACTCGCTGCCTCACTCACTCATACTGTCACTGTCTCACTCACAGACTCGCTGCCTCACTCACTCATAGTCACTGTCTCACTCACACACTCGCTGCCTCACTCATTCACACTGTCACTGTCTCACTCACACACTCGCTGTCTCACTCGCACTGTCACTGCCTCACTCCCGTACTCACTGTCTCACTCGCTCACAGTGTCACTGTCTCACTCACTCACACTGTCACTGTCTCACTCACACACTCACTGTCTCACTCATTCACACTGTCACTGTCTCACTCACACACTCTGTCTCACTCACTCATACTGTCACTGTCTCACTCACACACTCTGCCTCACTCACTCATACTGTCACTGCCTCACTCCCACACTCATTCACACTGTAACTGTCTCACTCACACACTCACTGCCTCACTCACTCATACTGTCACTGTCTCACTCACACACTCTGTCTCACTCACTCATACTGTCACTGTCTCACTCACACACTCTGCCTCACTCACTCATACTGTCACTGTCTCACTCACACACTCAGTCTCACTCACTCACAATGTCACTGTCTCACTCACATACTCACTGTCTCACTCACTCACACTGTCACTGACTCACTCACACACTCGCTGTCTCACTCATTCACACTGTCACTGTCTCACGCACGCACTCACTGTATCACTTATTCACACTGTCACTGTCTCACTCACACACTCGCTGTCCCACTCATTCATACTGTCACTGCTTCACTCCCACACTTTGTCTCACTCATTCACACTGTCACTGTCTCACTCACACACTCGCTGTCGCAATCATTCACACTGTCACTGTCTCACTCACACACTCGCTGACTCACTCATTCACACTGTCACTGCCTCACTCAAACAGTCGCTGTCTCACTCATTCACACTGTCACTGTCTCACTCACACACTCACTGTCTCACTCAGTCACACTGTCACTGTCTCACTCACAAACTCGCTGCCTCACTAACTCACACTGTCACTGCTACACACACACTCGCTGTCTCACACTTTCACACTGTCACTGTCTCACTCACACACTTGCTGCCTCACTCACTCATACAGTCACTGCCTCACACACACTCGCTATCTCACTCACTCATTCTGTCACTGCTTTACTCCCACACTCTGTCTCACTCACTCATACTGTCACTGTCTCAGTCACACACTCGCTGTCTCACTCACTCATACTGTCACTGCTACACTCCCACACTCTGTCTCACTCACTCATACTGTCACTGTCTTACTCACACACTCGCTGTCTCACTCACTCATACTGTCACTGTCTCACTCACACACTCACTGCCTCACTCACTCATACTGTCACTGTCTCACTCACAGACTCGCTGCCTCACTCACTCATAGTCACTGTCTCACTCACACACTCGCTGCCTCACTCATTCACACTGTCACTGTCTCACTCACACACTCGCTGTCTCACTCGCACTGTCACTGCCTCACTCCCGTACTCACTGTCTCACTCGCTCACAGTGTCACTGTCTCACTCACTCACACTGTCACTGTCTCACTCACACACTCACTGTCTCACTCATTCACACTGTCACTGTCTCACTCACGCACTCGCTGTCTCACTCACTCACACTGTCACTGCCTCACTCCCACACTCAGTGTCTCACTCAGTCACACTGTTACTGTCTCACTCACACACTCGCTGTCTCACTCATTCATACTGTCACTGTCTCACTCACACACTCGCTGTCTCACTCACTCATACTGTCACTGTCTCACTCACACACTCGCTGCCTCACTCAGTCACACTGTTACTGTCTCACACACACACTCACTGTCTCACTCATTCACTCTGTCACTGTCTCACTCACACACTCTGTCTCACTCATTTACACTGTCACTGTCTCACTCACACACTCAGTTTCACTCATTCATACTGTCACTGCCTCACTCCCACACTCTGTCTCACTCATTCACACTGTCACTGTCTCACTCACACACTCGCTGTCGCAATCATTCACACTGTCACTGTCTCGCTCACACACTCTGCCTCACTCACTCATACTGTCACTGTCTCACTCAAACACTCAGTCTCACTCACTCACAATGTCACTGTCTCACTCACATACTCACTGTCTCACTAACTCACAGTCACTGTCTCACTCACACACTCGCTGTCTCACTCATTCACACTGTCACTGTCTCATTCACACACTCACTGTATCACTTATTCACACTGTCACTGTCTCACTCACACACTCGCTGTCTCACTCACTCATACTATCACTGCCTCACTCCCACACTCTGTCTCACTCATTCACACTGTCACTGTCTCACTCACTCACTCGCTGACTCACTCATTCACACTGTCACTGCCTCACTCAAACAGTCGCTGTCTCACTCATTCACACTGTCACTGTCTCACACACTCACTGTCTCACTCAGTCACACTGTCACTGTCTCACTCACAAACTCGCTGCCTCACTCACTCACACTGTCACTGCCACACACACACTCGCTGTCTCACTCATTCACACTGTCACTGTCTCACTCACACACTTGCTGCCTCACTCACTCATACTGTCACTGCCTCACACACACTCGCTGTCTCACTCACTCATACTGTCACTGTCTCAAACACACACTCGCTGCCTCACTCACTCATACTGTCACTGCTTCACTCCCACACTCTGTCTCACTCACTCATTCTGTCACTGTCTCACTCACACACTCGCTGCCTCACTCACTCATACTGTCACTGCTTCACTCCCACACTCTGTCTCACTCACTCATACTGTCACTGTCTCACTCACACACTCGCTGTCTCACTCACTCATACTGTCACTGTCTCACTCACACACTCGCTGCCTCACTCACTCATACTGTCACTGTCTCACTCACAGACTCGCTGCCTCACTCACTCATACATTCACTGTCTCACTCACACACTCGCTGCCTCACTCATTCACACTGTCGCTGTCTCACTCACACACTCGTTGCCTCACTCACTCATACTATCACTGCTTCACTCCCACACTCTGTCTCACTCACTGATGCTGTCACTGTCTCAGTCACACACTCGCTGTCTCACTCACTCATACTGTGACTGTCTCACTCACACACTCGCTGTCTCACTCGCACTGTCACTGCCTCACTCCTGCACTCACTGTCTCACTCACTCACACTATCACTGTCTCACTCACTCACACTGTCACTGTCTCACTCACTCACACTGTCACTGTCTCACTCACTCACACTGTCACTGTCTCACTCACTCACACTGTCTTTGTCTCACTCACTCACACTGTCACTGTCTCACTCACACACTCACTGTCTCACTCATTCACACTGTCACTATCTCACTCACGCACTCACTGTCTCCCTCACTCACACTGTCACTGCCTCACTCCCACACTCACTGTCTCACTCAGTCACACTGTTACTGTCTCACTCACACACTCACTGTCTCACTCATTCACACTGTCACTGTCTCACTCACACACTCGTTGCCTCACTCACTCATACTATCACTGCTTCACTCCCACACTCTGTCTCACTCACTCACACTGTCACTGTCTCACTCACACACTCGCTTTCTTACTCATTCACACTGTCACTGTCTCACACACACACTCTGTCTCACTCATTCACACTGTCACTCCTTCACTCACACAGTCGCTGCTTCACTCATTCACACTGTCACCGTCTCACTCACACACTCGCTGTCTCACTCATTCACAGTGTCACTGTCGCACTGACACACTCGCTGTCTCACTCACTCATACTGTCACTGCCTCACTCCCACAACCAACAGATCAGATCTAAGCTCTGCAGTCCTGCCACATCCAGTCGAGAATGATCGTGAACAACTAAACAACTCACTGAAGGAGGAGTCTCCACAAATATTCCCGTCCTCAATGATGGAGCAGCCCAGCACAGCAGCGCAAAAGATTAGGCTGAAGCAATAAAGACAATCTTCAGCCAGAAGTGCCAAGTAGATGATCCATCTCGTCTCATCCTGAGGTCCAAAGTATTATAGAAGCCAGTCTTCAGGTAATTCGATTCACTCCATGTGATATCAAGAAACGGCTGACGGCACTGGATAGTGCAAAGGCTATGGGCCCTGACAATATTCCAGCAATAGTACTGATGACTTGTGCTCCAGAACCTGCCGCACCCCTAGACAAGCTGTTCCAGCACAGATACAACACTGGCATCTACCTGGCTATGTGGAAAATTGAACAGGTATGTCCTGTACACAAAAAGCAGGACAAGTCCAATCCGGCCAATTACCGCCCTATCAGTCTACTCTCAAGCATCAGTAAAGTAATGGAAGGGGTCATCAGTTTAATTAGTAATAACCTACTCACTGACACTCAGTTTTGGTTCCTCAAGGGTCACTCAACTCCTGACCTCATTACAGCCTTGGTTCAAACATGGACAAAAGAGCTGAACTCCCAAGGTGAGGTGAGAGTGACTGCCCTTGACATCAAGGCAGCACTTGACCGAGTGTGGCATCAAGGAGCCCAGGCAAAACTGGAGTCAATGGGAATCATGGGGAAAACTCTCCACTGGTTGGAGTCATACCTAGCACAAAGGAAGATGGTCATGGTTATTGGAGGTCAATCAACTCAGTTCCAGGACATCACTGCAGGAGTTCCTCAGGGTAGTGTCCTTGGCCCAACCATCTTTAACTCCTTCATCGATGAACTTCCTTCGATCGTAAGATCAGAAGTGGGGATGTTCCCTAATGATTGCACAATGTTTAGCACCATTTGCAACTCCTCAGATATTGAAGCAGTCCATGTCCAAATGCAGCAAGACCTGGACAATATCCAGGCTTGGGCTGACAAGTGGCAAGTAACATTCACTCCACACAAGTGCCAGGCAATGACCATCTCCAACAAGAGAGAATCTAGTCATCGCCCATTGATGTTCAATGGCATTACCATCACTGAATCCCCCACTATCATCATCCCGGGGGCTATCATTGTCCAGAAACTGAACTGGAATAGCCATATAAATACTGTGGCTACAAGAACAGGTCAGAGGCTAGGAATCCTGTGGCAAATAACTCACCTCCTGACTCCCCAAAGCCTGTCCACCATCTACAAGGCACAAGTCAGGAGTGTGATGGAACACTCCCCACTTGCCTGGACGAGTGCAGCTCCAACAACACTCAAGAAGCTGGACACCATCCAGGACAAAGCAGCCCCTTGATTGGCACCCCATCCACAAACATTCATTCCCTTCACCACCTACATACAGTGGTAGCAGTGTGTACCCTCTACAAGATGCACTGCAGGAACTCACTAATCCTCGTTAGACAGCACCTTCCAAACTCATGACCACTACCATCTAGAAGGACAAGGGCAGCAGACACATGGGAACACCACCACCTGGAAGGTCCCTTTCAAGCCACTCACCACCCTGACTTGGAAATATATCGCTGTTCCTTCACTGTTGCTACGTCAAAATCCCAGAACTCCCTCCGTAACAGCACTGTGGGTGTCCCTACACCACATGGACTGCAGCGGCTCAAGAAGGCAGCTCAAGGACAACTAGGGATGGGCAATAAATGCTGGCAAAGCCAGCAACGCCCACATTCCATAAATGAGTAATAAAAAAAGACTAGAAAGCAGCCAGCCATGATCATAATTAGATTATATACCAACTCCACATACAGCCCTGTTGTTAACTAATATTAAATTCTTAGTATATTCTTAAGTTTGTCTAGGATCGCCTTTGCTTCCCAACTGTTATAATATCCCCCTAGATTTTTACTGCTGCCATTTCCATCCCTTAGCCTCCAGTGTAAACTGAGGTAGAGTGTGGAATTTTCCCATTGAAGGCGGGGTTGGAAGCCAACAGCAGGGGGGAAGATCCCAGCAGGATCCCAACTTCTGCCTATTTTCCCCGGGGCGGGCTGAAGTACCACCCTGAGGATAACAACTTCCATTTAACGACTTCTTTCATTGATTTGCAAACGCCGTACGTGTCGATTTCAAACTGTCATGTCTCTTGAGCTCTGTTCCACTGTGACAGGAGCTCTGCAAAGGCTCTCCTGTTTTTTTTATCCTCCCTCCAGACACAAATAATAATGTTTGCCAAATAGACATTTAAAGGATGACTGTGCTGCTGTCATATCCAATGGGAATGAATTCCTGGTCAGAGTGAGACCAAGGGGTCACTCTAGCCTGTGCCACTGCTTGGAATATCTTTCTGGACTAAAAGGCACATGTAATTTGAAAGCAACATTTTTTTAGCCCCATGTGAATCAGTTTAGGATCAGTTACAGTGGAAGGATCAAGTCCTATAAGATCAACTGGTTAATATCAGCAATTTTATTGAACTTGCCCTTAAACAAAAACCAGTTTCATGCTCACAGGCCCTCCTGTTTTTCAGTCAGGTTAGCCTTTCTGTTAGTGTTCCTGAATTTAATCTGCTTATAACTGCTGTGACCCTTCCTCCCGCTTCCCCTGTCACTCATGTTTGGCTGCCTGGGTGAACTCACAGTTCAATAGCATCTAACAGGCAAAAGAGATTCCTTTGTGTGTTGTGGGGCTCATGCAAATTAGATTGCTTCTAGCTGAGCTGCTCGGCACTGGACCGTGAACAATAACGACAGCACCAGCAACAGAATAAATAGCCTTCCAGCAAGGGTGGCTTTGAGCTTCTCACAATGTACAGGTAGGACAAGGATGTCATTCTGGAGGCTGTTGCAGGTTGACCTCAGAAGCATGTTTCTGTCATGCTCACAGTACGAGCAATGCTGACTGTGTCCTTCAGTAAGGCCAGACCAACAAACCAAAAACTGTGCAGGAGGCTCGATGCAAGTAAAGTGACAAGATATAACACCTTCCTTTTATAGAAGAGTGTTGAAGCGCACTGGCTGTTTTTTTTTAAAATGTTTTCAGAAGAGGAGAGAAAATTGGAAAAAGAAAAGGGTGCATTTATACAGAGGCCTCAAGACCACCCCCAAAGCAATTTAAAGGTAGTGGTAGTGAAGTACTTTTTGTAGGTATTGACCCCTTGTCAGGGCACAGTGCCTGTGGCACCAGGAACCCTCCATTCCCTGGCCCATTCTGCAGGTGGAATCCTAGACACTTTCACCAGGATTTTCCGGTGTCCACTCTCCAAATTTTCCTGTCTGCTCGTGACAGTGCCATTGGGGCTGGAAAATCCTGTCCTTCATTCTTCCCTGGGATGTGGGCGTTGCTGGCAAGGCCAGCATTTGCTGCCCATCCCTATTTGTCCCCGAACTGAGTGACTTGCTGGGCCATTTCAGAGGGCAGTTAAGAGTCAACCATATTGCTGTGGGTTGGAAGTCACATGTGGGCTAGACCAGGTAAGGAGGGCATTAGTGAACTAGGTGGGGTTTTTCAGCAATTGATGATAGTCGTCATGTTCACCATTACTGAGGCTGGAGTGTCAATATTTGGATGATTTTTCCCTAAGTTCAGTCTGTTTTCACTGAACATACAATCATGAATACTTTTCCACAGGGGTCAGTTGGAGCCTTTGGCAGATTGGTTTCACCCTCCCATATCTCCCCAAAGGCCAATTGTACCACCCCTGCTGCAGCCCTTGGTGAGATCAGATAACTTAATGCAGACTGAGCATTGAGTCTTGAACCTGTTGATCCAGTGTAGTTTAGTGTAACTATGCATTCTTTCATCCACATGGCTACTGGGGACCAGGGGGAGGTTTTGTGACAGGCACTGAGAAAGGTACCTTATGAGACAGTGCTCCCAGGATTTGTCAGTGGAACATTTTGCATTCTGGCCTTTTCTCTTTTAAATCTACACCATCCTGCATGAAAGCATCGCTCTTGTAAATAATAAAACAATTCAGGAAGAAAGAAAGACTCCCATTTACTGTAACGTGCCTTCCGGTGTCCAGTGGTTGTGAAAACATTGTATATAGCTACATGTCTTTTTTTATATATCACATCTCTCACAACCTGAGGATTCCTAAAGCGCTCTACAGCCATTGAAATACTTTTGAAGTGTAGTCGCTATTGTAAAGTAGGATGTGGCAGCCAATTTGTACACGCGAGCTCCCGCAAATAGGGCTGCATTTTACGTGCCCCCGCCAGGTGTGTTTCCAGTGGGAAGGAGGGGAAGGCATGTAAAATAAGGCAGGTGCCCAACATGCCCACCCTTCCACCCACCCTCAAGCTCACCTCATAATACAGAGGGGGCGGTGGGCAGGTGCCAAAATCGGCAGCCCATCTGCCATTTTCAAATAGGTAATCAGCCAAGCTGATTGACCCTCATAATATGCTGTCCATGCCATAAAATGTTTGGCATGGGCAGTCAGGCGGGAGCAGACAGTCTGATTTTTTTTTTAACTACATTCTTCAAAGGGTGGGGAGGTTTGGTCTTTGGAGGGGGATGTCCTTTGTAGATCAGGGGGCAGCCCCCTAAGATGGAACCTTCCTTTCCTCCTACCCCCAGCCTCTGCAGATAAAACTCACGCCCTGCTTCCCCCCCGACCTTTCTCCCTGACCAACTGAAGTCCTCCCTGACCAAGACCCCACAGTTACTGGCTTTGGGGATCCATGGGCCTTCTTCCTCCTCCTTTTGCAATCTCAGCAGTGGCCACTTGGTGCTGCCAGGACTGATGGGGCTGCTGGCCAATTGGATTAGCCAGAAGCTCCAGGGGGCAGGACTTCCTCCCTGGTGAGGGGCAGAAGTCCCACAGTGTCTCTGTTGAGCCCATCCACAATGCTTTACAGCTGTGGGACAGGCCAACGTGGAGCAGGTCAGCTGCACACCGACTTTACACCTGGGGCACGGGTGGCTTTGCTTCTGTCCACACTGCCTCCACTCTCCCGGCCTATTTTATTCATCCCACAGCAATTAAATTAATGAGCAAATTATATGATTTTTAGGTGTTGTTTGAGGGATAAGTATTGACCAGGGCACCGGGTAGAACTCCCCAGTACTTCTTCAGAATAGTGGCTTTTACATCTATCTGATAGAGCAGAACAGGCCTCTGTTTAATGCCTCATCCAAAAGGCAGCAGCTCCAACAGTGCAGCACCCTGTCAGTACTGCACTAGAACATCAGCCTTGTTTATGTGCTGAAGTCCCTGCAGTGAGAGTTGAACCTACAAAATCTTCTGATTCAGAAAGCTGCGCATAACTGAGTTGGGGTGCGGCTCACTAACTAGCAATTGCCCGCTTTCTACAGTTGGGTGCGGCCTGTTTCCTGGCTGGTAGGGATGAAGATAGAACGAGTTCCTGTTGAGATATTGGAATTTCTGTCACAATAGGAGCAGCGAGGCATTTAATTGCGATGTTTTATTTTCATTGTTTCCCTGCAGATCCCTTTTTTATTCTGTCTCAGTTGGTGGAAGGAAGCAGAAGCTCAGTTCATGCGGACTCCTTAAGTTTAACCAAAGCCCTGGAGGTGACACACCACCACAGCAGCTCCTCGAAACCTCACGGAGCAGCAGAGATCCAGGGCCCCTCTCCCATGGTTGTGCCCACGAGAAGATGGGCTCTTTCCGCAGACCCCGACCTCGCTTCCTGAGTTCGCCGGTACTCAGTGACCTACCCTGCTTCCATGCTGCCAGGCAGGCCGCACTGCTGGGTTCCAACAGGGCCTGGAACAGGTAGGAGCAGACTAGCCCATTTAAACAAAAAAGTGGCAATAATGGCCAATTACTAATAAAATGCATCACTGCTTGAGAACCAAGTGAGTGGAATTATGAGTTGGCACTTCTTGTCTGTTAACCTCATAGACCAGAGTTTCAGTTTCTAAATTAAGCTGATGGCTGTAAGTGTCTTAAGTGAATCAGTCTCAGTCCATCTCATTACAAGCAAGAGTATACAGCCCTAAACTACCCATAATTTCATACTCTACATTAGCAACCACTCACAGAAATTGAATAAGGATGGCTGATGTGGCCGCACCATTTGGCACAGCAGAGGAATATTAAACCTGGACTGGGAAGTGGAATTTTATGGCTCCTTAAAATTAATTGCCGCAGGGGCGGTGCTGAAAATTACGGCAAGCCGTTCAAATTCCATTGACTGCAGTAGGACGGGAACATCCTGCTGGCGGGAGGGGCTGTAAAATTCCGCCAGGAGTTCTTTTTTTATTAATTTACAAGATGTGGGCATTGCTGGCTAGGCCAGCATTTATTGCCTATCCCTAATTGACCTTGAGAAGGCGGTGATGAGTTGCCTTCTTGCACGGCTGCAGTCCATGTGGTGTAGGTACACCCACAGTGCTGTTAGGGAGGGAGTTCCAGAATTTTGACCCAGTGACAGTGAAGGATCAGTGGCTTGGAGAGGAACTACTAGGTGGTGGTGTTTCCATGTATTTGCTGCCTTTGTCCTTCTAGATGATAGTGGTCATGCGTTTGGGAGGTGCTGTCGAATAAATCTTGGGGAGTTGCTTTTTAATGCTGACATTGGGCACACAAGATGGTAATGTTCCATTCTCCAATGTTGATACTGATATTCTCTGTGAGTAGGAAGCTCAACCTCTGCCCCTTCAAAATCCAGGAGAAAGCCTAATTATGTATAGGTGGTTATGGTGCAGGGCAGGACCCATGAGATTGGTCACTGTGTCAGTGGCTCTTCCTGTCAAATGACCTCTTTGCTATCTTACACCAATTGTCGTGGCAGATTTTGTGTAACCAAATGTAACTAAAGACATTGCCAAAGGCTCCGCACACATTTGTGTAAAACAAAAGCTGTGTCGCGATGTCTGTGAAAACAAGGGGACACATTGACCACTGGCCAAAGTCCCTGGCAGAGGGCATCTTGTGCCCAGTACTGAAGTCAATGTAATTCAGTCTGTTTGTAAGTTAGCCAGGAGCCCACTTCTTCTTTAGAACCCAAACACTGGTGAATGTTGATATATGATGTAGAAACACAGAACTCAGTAACACAGGACAGAATTTTTCCCTCGTCGGGCGGGCATGTGCTCAACCTGAACGGGAGTAAAATAGTGCGCAATGACATTGGCCAAGCGTCCTGACGTCATCGCGCACTCTCGTGATATTTCGCTCAGTGGGCACACGTGAGAGGCGGCAGCGCGCCCGCCGACAATTAAGAGGCCAATTAAGGCCCTTAATTAATTAATCAAATAGAAATTTTCGCTGCCCATCCAACCTTATGGTTGGCAAGCGGGCAAATAAGCCAAAGGGCCTTTGCATTTTTTGCGAAACCTCACTCACGGGTGGGTTGAGGTTTCAACCAGTGATTAAAAAGAAACTTTTAAAACTCATTTTTAACATGTCCCTGCTCATGTGACAGAGATATAGGAGGGGACATGTTTTCCTTATTTTTCAACTCTTCATTTGTAATGTTAAAAATCTTCAGCTGCCTGAGGCAGCTCTGTGCCTTCAGGGAGCATTCACTGAGCACACCCCCCACACATGTGCACACTTCAGTGCTCGCACTCCCCCCACCCCCACCCTGGCAGTGCTGACACTCTGAGTATTCCTGTCACGCTGGCTGGCTGTTAATTGGCCAGCCAGCGTGAAATCGCGTTCGGGGCCCAATCGCTGGCAGCGGTCGGTTTTGCAGTTGCTCCCGGGCCCGCCCAATGAAGTAAAATAATAAAGAGGTGAAAACAGGTCAAGTTCCTACTCCGGATTATTGTTGGAAACCTGTGTATTGATGGTGAACGAGAAGAGGATCAGGATTTGCTGTGAAAAGAAAGACCTGTATATAGCACCTTTCTCAGAAATGTTTCAAAGCAGTTCACATTAGCCAGTTATTACATAGGCAGACACATCAGCCATTTTGTGCACAGCAAGGTCTCATATGTTCTACTTCAGAAAAACAGTTAGTAAAGGATAGAACTGGAGCCAATATTTACATACTTTTATATTTACTTACAGAATTACACATTACAAGCATACACTTCCTAACCCAACAACCACAGTTTTACTCTGTATTTATTTTTAAGGCTCGGTGAATGTCCAGTTTATGCCAACCACCCTCATGTGATTAAAAACAATGACTATACAATAACATATTCCCTCTCTCCCTTTAAATAAAAATTAGAGTTAATATGCACAACCAAAAATTCAAAACAAATTAAATCAGGAAACTCCATATTCTGCACAAAGCATTACATTGTGAGATATCCCTCTAGGTCGCCTAACGATTTCTTCAAGCATGCATTTCAATCAGGTGGCTGATGACATGCATCCACCCATAGAGATTTATTTCTCTCCAACATTTGTTTCAAGCCAGCAAGGTCAATCCATAACCATTTCTCGCTCACTTTTCGTAGAATGCACATTATCCCACAATGAACAATTATCCACATAACATTCAATGGGTATGCTATCTTCAGTACACCCATTATACAGAATCTCATTTAAAATATTTGACAAATAGAATCCTGTATCCACTACCTCCACAGAACCAGTGTTTCAGCAGACAAAATCCTTGAAAAACTCATTTTATATTCTTAACTTACAAAGCTAAAGGAATATGTTTCCTATTTTCATCCATTAGAAGTATTATGAAATGAGCTGCGCAAGAATACCCATTGGGAAGATCTGCATTTGAAGCATCACTAAAAATGACTACTTCCCTGTCCCTTGGATCTTAAGAATGCATTTCTCCAAATTTAGTTTGTTTAATGTTTTATTTGCCCTTGAAACATTCCTTACTTTAGGAGCAGGATTTTCGGGTCATTGGGTGGGTGCGACGGGCGGGCCCATGAGCGGCCAGGAAACGGTCCACTGCCCTTGATTGACCCCCAACCGCAATTTCACGCTGGCTGGCCAATTAACCGGCAGCCGATGTGAAAGGCACGCTGAAAGACACAGCGCTGCTGGGCTGGAGGTGAGAGGAGGGCAAGCGCTAATGCCTGCACATGTGTAGGGGAGCATGCACTGAAAGCTGCTGACGGCAGGGAGCTGCCTCAGGGAGCTGAACAATTTTTAAACCAAAAATAAAGAGTTTTAAAATCTGAAAAAAATATCCCAACACGAAACTCACTCACAATAACATCAACAGAATAAAAATTCTGCCTAATAATTTATATTTATCTTCTATTTAATTATGGAAACTTTGCTAAAGAATCAAAGGCCGCCTGGCCGACTCGCCCACCTGCCAACTGTAAAATAGGATTAAATTAATTAGAACAGAAGGCAATTTGGAATTTTACCCATAGACTAATTGCTAGGGGCTATACTCTCCTACAATCTGAAGTAAATTCTTTGCATGAACCCTCCCCCTCCCCCACCAATGCCAGTGAAGTTAGCGAATTGCAGTCTGGTTGATCATCTCAAGTTTTATATACAGTATTTCGTTGATCACTGCATGATTCCTTTCACAGAATTTATTGCTGAAAATATGTTTAGCTGTGGTATTCATCACCACGACATTCAAGTTTTCACAGATTTCTCTGAATTTGTCATTGGCAAATTCTCCTCCATTATTGGTCAGAAGCTTTGCTGATGTCCCACATTGAATCTGTTTCCATTCCTCCATTATTTTGTCTATAACAACATTTTTGTCCTTACTCAGTTTTAATCTAGAAAGACTAAATCCAGTTACCAGGTCTACAAAATGTACGAAGAAAATATTTCCATCTTTGTCCTATGCCTTTAAATCCATAAAAAATTGTTGAAGTCACATTCCAATGCAATACCATATGACGACGACCTCCAATACCTTTACAAATTTCAATCTGCACTTTAATCCCTTCTATTGGCCATGTATATTCTTCATTAACAATACCTGTAATTTTTAGAAGAATTTGTAACCTTTGACAAGTAGGGTGAGCAAATTGTTTATGTAATTTTAAGACAATTCCTTTTCCCTCTGAGTTTTATGACCTGATGCCATTAATATTTGTCTTACACTTTAACGAAGCCTGATGGTTTTCATTAAAGAGATACAATCATGTCCTGACTGGGTAAACTGCAGATCTACTAACTTTCCAAAAATAACTACCTTATCATGCTCTAAGTCATGTTTCATTTGTGCCTTTTTCATAGCATAGGTATCTCATTAGAATGCATCGCTACTTATAAAATGGTTTACATGGAATTATAACTCTCCTTAGTTATCTCAAAGTGTTGACATCACCAAACCTAAAGCAAGTTGCACTTTTATATTTCTTAACCTTTCATATATCCTCACTAATTAGTGAATCAAGATACCTTTTAACTGATCTGCTCCACATACTGTTGAAGTGCAAGTATTATCTAGCACTGCAGAATTAAATTAGTCAAAAGCTAACACGTTCATTACAGGACTAAAGCTCCTTGTTACCAGTATAATTTGTTAAGATTCATCATTATTTTCATCCTCCTCCTCAGAATTCCCTTCATCGTGGGACATTTTGAGGAAAATGTATCTCCGCTTTGGGCAATTCAATGCATAATGATACTTCGAATCAGACCTGAAGCAACTATGTTCCTTGGACATTCCTGGGATTCATTCACCTATCTTATGTTGTAATAGTCCAAACTGCTAAAGGCGCTTTAATCTCACAGAATGTTGAATTTGTTCTACAAAGGCTGAAGGAAATGATAGTTTCCCCGGGAATTTTTTCAAGGCAGCCAGTGTCCCTCTCCGAGAACTAGACACCAGTTAGAACCAAGCCTGTCCAAATGAGACACCCGAGCACAATCCCACAACTTAAACGCAAGTACTGATTCAGGGATCCCAAATTAGGTTTTGTTCAATCTTTTAAACAGTCTGTTAAAGTCCATGGTACATTCCTCCCAGGAATAACCACCTGGTTTTCAATAACCATCAAAGTCCAGCCATGCCTCATATAAATAAGCATTTAACAGATCATCTAATCTGTAAATTTCATCCAAGAACTCTTAAAAAAAAATCCAGACCTTCATCAGTATCCAACTGACTTACATCCAGCTCACAAAATACCTTACATCTGATTTTACTTATGGTAGGAAACGTCAAGGCCATACTTTGTTTCCTCATTGGTAGGAATGTAACCCATATGCACATTTCTACATCATTCTTCTACTGGTCATATGGGTCAGACTCCAAGAATGCAAGAGGTTAATCATACCATATCAGACAACTTACATTGTTTTCTTCCATTTTCCACAATGGCTACAAGGATTGTGGTTTTCTATCTGTTTATTTTTTTCTTATCTTCCAACTTTCATCTTTAGGCAACCATATATGCTACAATGTTCTATTCCAGAAAGCCAGTTGGTGAAGGCTAGAACTGGAGCCAATATTTACACAGTTTTACATTTATTTACAGTTAATTTATTATAAGCATATGCCTCCTAAACCAACAACCTCAGTTTTGGCTGTGTCTATTTATAGGAGCTTAAGTGAATCCTCAGTTAACGCCCACCACCTGCCTACAATCAAACACAATTAATATATAATTAACACCACAAATATCAAGACTGAAAGATGAATATTGGTCAAGACATGAGGAGGACTCTGTGCCGTTCTTCAAATCGGACTATGGAATCTTTAATGTCAACCTAACCTCTGACAATTCAGTGCTTCCTCAACACTGCACTAAAGTGTCAGCAGAGATTATGTGGTCGAGAGACAAGACGTGGCTTGAACCCACAGTCTTCTGACTTAAGAGGTGAAAGCCCTACCACCTTAGGCCAGCTCTACCTACGGGGAAGAGTTCATTGACGTGCATGTTCACATCAGATGTAGCACTTCTTGCCATCAGCAACATTACCCTTCTAAGATTTTCAGGTGGGGTATAACACAGGCTTAATACAAGGTAAAATTTATCTCCACAGCCCCATCAAACACTCCCAGATCTGGTATAATGTGGCTTCAACATAGTGTAAAGCTCCTTTTGTACTTCCCAGACTGCGAAATTTAGAATTTAATATCAATACTGCTTACTTTTAGCTTCTCTTCCTCCATTGTTTATTTTGTTCTCGCCAGCTATGGGTCAGAGTCACGTGAGAGGACATGCTTTATTAAATTTTTACTGTCTTTATTAATTTTTTTTAAAAGCGCTTCAAACTCCCTGAGGCAGATTAAAGCGCTCTTTCTCGCACGTGCACGAACTGTGCTCTAGGCGAGGCTCTCCCTCCTCCCCCGCGCACTCAGTGCTGCCGCTCGCGATCCATGCAGGACAGGTCTTAATTGGCCCACCCACGAGAAATCAGTGCAGAGCCAATCGCGGGCGGTGGTCAGCTTCCCAACCGCCCCCACCGACCACCCCCGCCAAGGGCAAAATTCTGCCCCAGGTCTCTCCTAAAGGCCAGTAACAAGCCAGTAGGGACATATAAGGCCAGTCAGATTGACGCATCTTTCACTTTCCCCTTCCACCACTACGTTATCACTGGTAATCAGAAGATCGTTCTGTGGCGATTCCCCACTGAGAACGCACATCCTATACTTAGCAGAGTTAAGCGGAGTGACTGCTTTAGGTGGCAGAATTTTAAAATTACTTCAGAAGGAGAATTATTCTCCTGGTTCTCTGCATCATACTTTTTCTTTGTTGGCTTATTGCCTTGTTTTCTCTGTGGAAAATTTAGAACGAGAAGGTTTGTTCAAAGTGGAGGCATCAGTATCCTCTTTTTCAATCTTAGCATTGATTGTTGGCCTACTCCTCAGTGGCAGCCTCAGTGGAAAGAACTCAGCGTCAACAGTGATGCAGTGAGCAGAGCTGTAAGCGTTGGACACTCGAGGGCCGAAAGGCCTTCTCTGCTTTAATTTCTATGAAAAATCTTGCAGTGATATTTTCTGTCCGAAAACTTGCATTACTAGCACCACAAGTATGAGGGGATACGGCTGCGTCATGAATGTCCTTTAGGGAAGGCAAACTGCCATCCAACCAAATTGACCTCTACATGGCTCCAGTTCCACACCAGCAATGTGGTTGATTCTTAACTGTCCTGTAATGTGTCCTAGCAAACCACTCAGTTGTATCAAATGGAAAAAGGGTAACTAGGGATGGGCAATAAATGCCCGCCTTGTTAGCGATGCCCACATCCTGGAAGTAAATTTTTTTAAAAAGCATAGATTTGATCATAAGTGGTAAGGTTGATAAATGACACGCTGTTGATGTGACGTGTATGGATTTTCAAAAGGCATTTGATACAGTGCCACACAACAGACTTGTGAGCAAAATTCTAGCTCACGGAATAAAAGGGAAACTAGGCACTTGGATAAGAAATTGGCTGAGTGACAGGAAACAGAGGGTAGTGATAAATGGTTGTTTTTCAGCTTGGAGGAAGGATTGAAGTGGAGTTTCCCAGGGGTCAGTGTTGGAACCATTGTTCTTCCTGATACATATTAATGACCTAGACTGTGGTGTTCAGGGCATGATTTCAAAATTTGCAGATGATACAAAGATTGGAAATGTTGTCAACTGTGATGGGGATAGTCTTGAACTTCAAAAGGACATAAACATGTTGGTGGGTTGGGCAGACAAGTGGCAGATGAAGTTCAATGCAGAGAAGTGTGAGGTGATTCGTTATGACAGGAAAGATATGGTGAGACAGGATAAAATAAAGGGAGAGCCTCCATAGGAGGTGCAGGAACAGAGGGACCTCAGTGTATATGTACATAGGTTATTGAAGATGGCAGGGCATGTTGAGAGAACATTTAATATAGCATATAGTATCTTAGGCTTTTTTAATAGAAGCATTCAATACAATAGTAAGGAGGTCATATTGAACTTGTATAAGATGCTAGTTAGGTCTCATCTAGAGCACTGTATCCAGTTCTGGGCACCATACTTGAGGAAGAATGTGAAGGCATTGGAGAGAGTACAGTGGAGATTCACAAGAATGATTCCCAGGATGAAGAACTGTAGCTATGAGGATAGATTGGGGAGGTTGGGACTGTTTTCCTTGGAGAAAAGAAGGCTCAGAGGATTCTTGGTAGAGTTATTCAAGATCCTGAGGGCTATGGTCAGGGTGAACTCAAGAGAACATCAAGAACTGGAGGACACAGATTCAAAATAATTAGCAAAAGGAGTAAATGTGATGTGAGGAAAAATGTTTTCACCCAGAGGGTGGTTGGAGTCTGGAGCAAACTTCCTGAAAGGGTGGTGGAGGCAGGTTCGATCGAGGTATTCAAAAGAGAATTGGATTACTAACTGAAAAGAGACAATGTGCAAGGTTATGGGAATAAGGCAGGGGAGTGGAACTAGGTGGAATGCTCTTTCAGAGAGCTGGTGCAGATTCAATGGGCCAAATGGCCTCCTTCTGCACTCTAAAGATACTGCGATACTGTGATGTGTCTGTCACGAAAGTTGTTTGGAATATCTAAGTGCATTAATGTACTTCTGCTTCATCTAATTACAAGTATTTCTCCTTTTTTTTCAATTACTTTCTCTTTCTCTCTACCCCTTTCTTATGCTTCTTTTTCACTCTTTACGTTCCACTTGCCTGTCTGAAGCACACTGAGAGTTACAGATATAGTTGCTGCATCCAGAGATCACAAGCCTCAGACTGGAGACAGGAATGGTAAATGCAGGAGAGTTGGTAAACCGAGTAGTGAATGACAATGCCACCCAAACCCTCCAGGTTTGGTTTGGGAGACAGACATATAAAAATGAATAGTAGACATATATTAACGGCCTATTCAAAGCCCTGAAAACGTTTATCTCAGACCAGTGGTCCAGGAAAAAGCATTGCAATTTAATAAAAGGTTTTGATGATAGACTTATAAAGGCCCAGATGTGGAATAGTACAACGGGAGCTAAATCTGGCCCATGACACGGGCTCCTGAGGAGATTCAGGAAAGGCTGCTGCAGCTTTATAATTTTATGTCAGCTCATTGGTTTTGGTTTCTTTTTCATGAAACTTATCTTCCTTTTTGTTTCTCTCTCAGCGTGCATAAAGCAGTGATCAAAGTGTTCCAGGGAGGAAGTTTGCAAGATAATGAACTGTACTCTCTGAATGAAAACATACGGTAAATATACAAGAGAAGGTTGAAGCAAGCACACTGCTTAATTTGTACAATGACTGCAGAACCGGGTGGTTAATGCACAAAAGTCACAGCCCTTCAGCGAATGGGAAATTAGAAAAAAATATTTTTTCTCTCATGGGAGTATGTGATAGAAATACACAGAGAAAGCAGTGGGTTTGGGAAGAGGATACGCAACAAGTGGTTGGACTCTTGAATTGTTGTAGAAACTCAACTGGTTCACCAATGTCATTTAGGGTAAGAAACCAACTGACTTTATCCAATCTGGCCTACATGTGACTCCAGTCACACATCAACGCAATTAACTCTTAGCTGCCCTCTGAAGTAGCCTAGTAAGCTGTATCAAAGCCATTACAAAGAATAACAAAACCATATGGACTGCAGAGGTACAAGAAAATGACCCACCACCACCTTCTCAGGTCTGCTAGGGATGGGTAATATTAGCTGGCCTGCCAGGAGCATCCACATCTTGGAAATGCAGAATAAAATAAAAGAAACACCCTTAACACTGACAGTTTGTCCACCTTTTTGTGTAAATTGCATTTTAACAATGTTGGTTGGTGGTTCTTCTTGCACTGCTGCAGTGCATGTGGTCTTGTTATTCGTTGGGCAATTTGCTACAACTGAGTGGCATGACAGAGGACAGTTAAGAGTCAACTACATATAAATAACAGCCTCAGTACCCAATGCACTGCATGAGCCACATCAGCAACCCGTAATTCTGGGCCTATTAGCAATGTTGCTTCAAAAGGAATGGACCAATAATAGTTGAGAAGTGGAAGGAGGAATTGAGGACTATAATGATATTAATAGCACGTGGATTTAATTTTCTGAGAGGGTAAGGGGAGGAACTTAAGCTTCTTTTACATTACACAAGACCTACACTAGTGCTCTACTTGCTGATACTTGGACCTTGCAGATTGCAGTAAGGTACTGTGAATGCAGCAAACTTACCTCAGGGTTGATGCTGACTGCACGAGAGCTCCACATAACCCAATAGGACAGTAGGCCTGAGGCGACAATGGAGGTGGGCGGATGGTGAGGCCAGGAGACTGGAGCACCCAGCTCCTTTTGCTGGAGCAAGTGGTGTAGAACTAATTGGATAGCTCTTTCAAACAGCTGGCACAGGCAGAATGGGCAGAATGGTCACCTTCTGTGCTGTATGGTTCTATGAAGATAAGGAAGATAAGAACTCACCATCTTGTACTTGCTATGAGGTCCTTCACTCCGAGAAGTGTCCTGGGAAGCCAGGTTCTAGAGGCTCCCTTAGGGTTGCCAACATTCTTGTATTGTCTCGTGAATCTTCTAGAATGAAGGGTTGCTCTCCTGGACTCTGCTTTTCCAGGAGAAAAATACTTTATCTTTATCGTTCACAGAACTTCAAACCCACATATCTCAGCTGTTACTTGCTGTCTCCACTTCTCATTCCTATACCCACAGCCCTACCCACCCACACCCTCAACCCCACCACCCCCACCCCCAATCCTCCAGTTATACCCAGCATTACATCTCAGTCCTTGAAGTGGCCTGGAGTTCAGTCGCAACAGATTTAGCCAAATGACTGTGCACACACCAACTCTCATCCCCTGTCCTCCACGCACCCACTGTCAATGGCCAGCAATTAGAAGTGAGAACTCAGTGTGAGGAAAAGCATGGTTGAAAATCAGCTTCCCATCACCATGTGACACAGAGCATTCAAGCATCCATAAACTATATCACCATGAAACCCCTTCTCCTTCTCCTGCATTTCTCACTTACCCATTCTATCCAAAAAAGAATGATTCTCACTAGGGTTCCATTATGGCTCCAACCCATTTTGTTCAAATTGAAAAACTGTGTTTTAGGGCATAATTATTTTGTGCTTGTCCTAAGAATACCAGAGTACAGAGACACACAACTGAGTTAAATGTAGTAACATTCACAAACAATGGGCAGATGTTGCATGATTGAATGTCATGTGATCATACCCCCAAGAAAATATGCCCAGAGTTAGTAAACCCAGGCCCCTTTCTGCTTGACAAACCATAGTGTAACTTGGGGAAGTAAAGGCTCTGAGCTGAATTCTTCTCCCACCTCCATTCCTAATCCTGGAAATCCTGGGGTACTGGTCAACTCTCATCACGGACAAGGCATGGATGTCCCCCAGAGCTTGTCAAGAAAATCAGCTTCCACATCTCCAGTGCAACAAAATTACACACTGTACCCTGTGTCACCAGCCCAATTCAGCTCCAACTTCAGAAGCCACATGCTATTAGATCTACTGACATTTTCCTTATCCCCAGCAGACATCTTTCTCAGCATATCGCACCAAGTCGCTGATTCCTATTCAACTGAGTCACTTTTGAGTGGTAGACTGATACCCACAGAGAGAGGACTGGCACTCTCCTCTCACATGAGGGGAAAGGGATAGCCTATTAATCCATAGACCCTAACCGATCGCGCTTTTTCTAATGCCCGCAAGGGCTCCCAGCCTGCCCACCAACCTTTAACTACTTCCTTAAAAAATTCAGTTGGCGTTGTTAGAAATGACCTGCCATTTACAAATCATTGCCAGGATTTTCCCATCGGCGAGCGAGGGGCAGGGCCCGCTTGGCAACACGTAAAATGACACGCAGTGATGTCGGGCAGAACTCCCGACCTCACCCCGCCCCATTTAAAGTTTCAGATAGGCGGGGGCTCAGCAAAATCAGCTGCGCGCCCGCCGACCTGTCAATGGCCAATTGAGGCCATTGACAGAGTCATTTAAGTAATTAATGGACCTACCCATCTAACCTTAAGGCTGGTGGGCAGGCCGGGAGCCCTGGCGGGTTTAGAAAAAGCATGAAACTTCATCCACAGGCGGGATGAGGTTTCATGTAGGTTTTAAAAAATTTAAGTAAAATGTTTTTAAAAGTTATAGACATGTCCCAACTCATGTGACATGTCAGGGATTTCTTTATTTTCTATTTTTAATATTTTTTATAGCAGAGCCGATCTCCCTGAGATAGCACCTGGCCTCAGCGAGATGAGTGCGCTCTTTCGTGTGCATGCGCGAAAGAGCGTACTCCCGGCTGAGGGAATCTCCCCCCCCACTCCCCCCAACCGCACAGGGGGTGCATAGCACTTCCGTGTGGACGTCATGCTAGGCCGGCCTTAATTGGCCCGCCCACGTAAAATGGTGGCACGCCCCCAATCAGAGGCGCGCCTCCACTCGCCCGCTCTTCAACATCCCCCCCGACGGAGGAAAATTCTGCCCCATGTTGGCTCTTTGTAAATCAGCTCAACTCTCTATAATTGTTCAGTCACTCTGCCCTTAATTATACATTCCAATAGCTTCCCCACAACAGATGTTAAACTAGCAAGCCTATAATTTCCAGTTTTCTTTCTCCTACCATTCTTAAATAATGAAATTGCATTTGCAACTCTTCAATCTAAAGGGCCCATTTTTGAATTGAGAGAGTTTCTGTTGATTATGGCCAAAGCATCTGCAATTTGCTCACCTGGTTCAGTTAAACCCAGGGGCAGAAACCATCAGGGCCTAGGGATTTGTCAGCCTTTAGTGCCAATATTGTTTCTAACACTGTGTTTCTGCCTACACAAAGTTCAGTGAGTTCCCATTCTTGATTCACTATTAACTTCTCTGGAATGTCAGGTACATTATCCTCTTCCTCTCCTGTGAAACTGATGAAGGAATTATTCATAAATAAAAACAGAAAGTGCTGGAAATACTCAGCAGGTCTGGCAGCATCCATGGGGAGAGAAACAGAGTTAATATTTCAAGTTGAATATGACTGTTCTTTGGGTTCTGAAGAAGTCATATTAGACTTGAATCATTCACTCCTCCTCTCTCCACAGATGCTGCCAGACTTGCTGAGTATTTCCAGCACTTCCTGTTTTTATTTCAAATCTCCAGCATCTGCATTATTTTGCTTTTATTTATGTATTCTTCAAGAAGTCTGCCATTTCCTTTAATACATTTTAATATTACCCAAATCTATTTTAAAGGGCCCACATTGCCAATTTCCTTCTAATACAATTGCAAAATTGTTTTATGTTAATTTTGATATCCCTTGCAAGTTCCTTTTTGCCACTCTTACTATATTTTTTGCCTTTCTTTGTTGTTCTTTATATCGCTTCCTGTTTTACTGGTTCTACACCATTCCTTGCATTTTGTATTCCCTCTCCTTTAGGTTTGTTATCGCTCCCCTCTTTTGTCGACCCTATTTGGTTATTTGTTAAATGGAGCTTTTTCCCCTTAGGGATAAATACTGGTCCTGTATTAAGCTAAAAACAAAAAAACTGCGGATGCTGGAAATCCAAAACAAAAACAAAAACAAACCCATCGACTCCCACAACTATCTCGACTACAGCTCCTCACACCCCGCTTCCTGTAAGGACTCCATCCCATTCTCTCAGTTCCTTCGCCTCCGTCGCATCTGTTCCGGTGATGCTACCTTCAAAAACAGTTCCTCTGACATGTCCTTCTTCTTCCTTAACCGAGGTTTTCCACCCACGGTCGTTGACAGGCCCTCAACCGTGTCCGGCCCATCTCCCGCGCATCCGCCCTCACGCCTTCTCCTCCCTCCCAGAAACATGATAGGGTCCCCCTTGTCCTCACTTATCACCCCACCAGCCTCCTTATTCAAAGGATCATCCTCCGCCATTTCCGCCAACTCCAGCATGATGCCACCACCAAACACATCTTCCCTTCATCCCCCCTATCGGCATTCCGTAGGGATCGCTCCCTCCAGGACACCCTGGTCCACTCCTCCATCACCCCCTACTCCTCAACCCCCTCCTATGGCACCACCCCATGCCCACACAAAAGATGCAACACCTGCCCCTTCACTTCCTCTCTCCTCACCGTCCAAGGACCCAAACACTCCTTTCAAGTGAAGCAGCATTTCACTTGCATTTCCCCCAACTTAGTCTACTGCATTCGTTGCTCCCAATGTGGTCTCCTCTACATTGGAGAGACCAAACGTAAACTGGGCGACCGCTTTGCAGAACACCTGCAGTCTGTCCGCAAGAGTGACCCAAACCTCCCTGTCGCTTGCCATTTTAACACTCCACCCTGCTCTCTTGCCCACATGTCTGTCCTTGGTTTGCTGCATTGTTCCAGTGAAGCCCAACGCAAACTGGAGGAACAACACCTCATCTTCCGACTAGGCACCTTACAGCCTTCCGGACTGAATATTGAATTCAATAACTTTAGGTCGTGAGCTCCCTCCCCCATCCCCACCCGCTTTCTGTTTCCCCCTTCCTTTTTTTTCCAATAAATTATAAAGATTTTCCTTTTCCCACCTATTTCCATTATTTAAAAACAAACACCCCCACTAGAGCTATACCTTGAGTGCCCTACCATCCATTCTTAATTAGCACATTCGTTTAGATAATATCACCAACTTTAACTTTAACACCTATGTGTTCTTTTGTACCATTGTTGCTGACATCTTTTGATGATCTGCTTCTATCACTGCTTGTTTGTCCCTACAACCACACCCCCCCACCTCTCTCTCTCTCTCTCTCTCTCCGACCCCACACACACACTAAAAGAATAAAAAAAAAATTTTTTAAAAATAAAGCGCTCTCTCTCTCTCTCTTCGCCCCCCACACACACACCTTAAACCAACTTATATTTCAACTCTTTCTTGGACTCGAACTCAAGTTCTGTCGAAGGGTCATGAGGACTCGAAATGTCAACTCTTTTCTTCTCCGCCAATGCTGCCAGACCTGCTGAGTTTTTCCAGGTAATTCTGTATTAAGCTATATTGATATTTTTTTGGAAAAACGTACTTTGTTCATAAAATACCTGAAAGAACCTTACAAAACATTTCAAAATGGCCGTCACAAAGAGTGCAATCATATTCAAATTCTCCACATAGATCATGAGGTGCTTCAATACAATCAATGAACGTTACAGACGTTTCAACCTGGTTTTTCCAGACAGTCAGTGCAATGGTATTTAAGTTATTTACATAGATCATTAAGCTAATTGTTTATTAACCACCCTCCCGTGTTTATCAGTATTTTTAGTTGATATCAGTTTAAAAAGATTGTTGTTGTCAGTCTCTGTCTCATCCCATTTAAGTTAATCTTACCAAAATCTAGAATCTTAGTTGTTGTATTTCTCCTTTTCAAATCTAACATTAAATTCAATCATATTATGATCACTTAAGATAAATGTTACCTTACTGTTCGATTATTAACTAAGTCAGACTCATTGCTCATTACTAAATCTAGTATGGCCTGCCCTCTTGTAAGAACAGTGTGCTAACCCAATGCGGCACTCAGTATTTACATAGGTGCTGCCTGGTAACCAACAATAGCAATTAAATGTGAAATTTGGATTATTTTGTGTTGTTCTAAGTTATATCCATCAGTTGTCTACTTATAATACTTTAACAATGATAAATGTAGTGACAGTCTGTCCGTCACACTTCAGGCTCATCGCACAATTTTTGCAAATTCTTGTGTAATACTTTCACTTAATTGTCTAAGATTACATTTCTTAAAGCAAGTCATAACTCTACCATTGGGAATCATAGAGCAAATCGAACAATGTAAAACAAAATAAAAATTGAGCCATTGAAGTTGCTCAAGGTGTTGAGGTTTTTAAACTAGTTACAAAATCTTTTATTTATTTAACTCCAATGAGTAAGGAAAAACTAGTAATGGGGCAGGAATTCTAGCAACACAAAGGTGGGGACTCAGGGTGCCATCCCTGTGCCTAAATCTTGTGGCCCAAGGTGCCCCTAATATTGGACCTTGGAACTCATATCCATGAAACAGCTGAACTGCAATCTATTGGACAATAGATAGAGGTTGAATAAAAGCTTGAAGGGGATAGGGATAAGCAGATGAGACGAGAAGAGAGAGAAAGAAAATGCACAATAGGGCACAAGGCAATATGGAGAAAAGAGACTACTAAGAGAGACCTAATTTAACAATGTGTGCGCATTGTCACAAGATAATAGATTCCAGCCTGTAACTCACTATTTTATGTATGTGTAATATATAAAACATCTGAACCCTTCAATTTTGTTTTTCATTTGCCCTCAATATATTTTCTCTTCTTCTTTAGTATGGTGAGGAACTTAAGTTATTAAAGTTGAACTTTTGGGGTGAAATTTACTTTCATTGAGGTTGAAGGAATCAGGTCAGTTTTAGAGCTTTTAGTGCTTCAGTTCAGTTGCAGAATAGAAGTTCTGCTATTCTGTCCCAAGTCTGTGATTTATCCTCCAACTATAGATGACCACCATGTCCCAACACCCTTGTTTAACTCACTCAGCATTTACAGCATGTTTGTGTCTGGGTGAGTCTGGTAGCTTTAATGACAAATGTGAGAAAAAGCAGCAAGTATTGACAATAATATTAATAAGACAATATTAGCCATACTATACATGTTCTAAGCTTCTCCCTGCATAGCGATGCCAGTATTAACTGGAATCTTTCTCCACAGGCAGCTGCTGAAGAGTGAGTTGGGTCCGTTCATCACTGACTATTTCCAGGTGAATACCTTAAACATGTTGTGTTGAAGAATCACCATAATCTCTATATACCTCACCATAATCAACCATTTGTTTACTAACTGAACTCCTTAATTAGATTCCAGCTTCTAACCCTCATCCAGGTATCTTTATCTAAACCAAGTGAAGGCCTTAATTTGCATTCCATTTGTTTATATATAACACTTATCATTGCATTTTGTTTTTTTATTATTTGGAAGTGGATATCACTAGCTACACCAGCATTTATGGCCCATCCCTGATTGCACTTGAGGAGGTGCTGGTGAGCTGCCTTCTTGAACTGCAGCAGTCCTCATGGCGTATGTGTACCCACAGTGCTGTTAGGGAGAGATTTTTACCCAGCTACAGTGAAGGAACGGCAGTACAGTTCCAAGTCAGGATGGAGTGTGACTTAGATGGAATCTTGAGGGTGGTGATGTTTTCGTATGCCTGCTGCCCATATTTTTCTAGGTGGTAGAATTTACGGGTCTTGAGGATGCCGTCTATCGAAGGAGCCTTGGTGAGTTGCTGCAATGCATCCTGTAGATGGTACACACTGCTGACACTGTGTGTCAGTGGTGGAGGGAGTGAATGTTGAAGGTAGTAGATCAGGTGCCAATCAAGCAGGCTGCTTTGTCCCAGATGGTGTCCTTGAGTGTCATTGGAGCTGCACTCATCCAGGCAAGTGTTTTTCCCAAATATTCTTTTGAAGTGTTGTTTTGCAGATGTGTGCATTGCTGCAAGGTCAGATTGACTGTTGACACTTACAAAGTTTATAATTGATGTCATCCATCGTCCAGCTGTGTTAACAATTGGCCTCTAATTACAAACTGCATTCCCAAGAAATGAAGTCAGAAATACTTTGTGTTTCCAAATATGCAAGACTCCTTTCTAAGTAATCTTGAACCAAGATGTGATACTTGAATAACTGAGAAGAGTGAAAACTGCTGATTGGCTCCCTCACTGATTAATCAAGGACACTGAGACAATAATAAAAAAACCTTGCTCCTTTCTATAGTGCTTTCCAAAGTCCCAGCCAATTAAGTATTTTTAGAATGCAGTCACTGTCAGAATGTAGGAAATGCAACAGCTAACTTGGATATAACAAGGTCCCACAAAGAGCAATGTATAATGACCAGATGCTAGTTGAGGAGTCAACATTGTCCAGGACACCAAGGAGGACTCCCTTACTGGTCTTCGAGTAGTGCCATGGCATCTTTTATGCCCACCTGAGATGCCAGATGGGGCCTTGCTTTAATGTTCTATGCACATTTCCAATAGGACTTCAGCCCCTCAGTACTGCACTGAATTTTCAGCTTGGATTATGCATTCAAAGTATCTGGGGTTGGACTTGAACCTACAGGCAAGCTTGCTACCAGCAGAGCCACAGCTGAAACTACTAGTGACTCTTACTTGGTTAAATGGGAAGACTTTGTAGCGGCAGTCATCCAGATCCTGTGGTGAGTGAGACTTGTCTCAATATGACTTTGTTTTGTCCTGAAAATGGGGTAATGACTGCAGACTGTACTCTGGGAATTGTCAGGTTCAATTCACAGTATAGATGGCACTGTGCAGAATGCAAATAACTATTGCTAATTGTCCCCATTCTTTATTAAATGGAGAATGCTTGTATCTTAGTGTTCCATGTCAGTGGAAGCTTTGTTGGTGTTAATATTTTTCTCTTGCAAGCTTCTCTCATAATTTTCCATCGTCCTTCAAGGGTATAACCTTTCTTCAAGGATGTGGTCCAATGGGTGCTGGGCACACTCCATGGAAATCCAAGGCTTGTCTGAAATTGCATTCTGGGGATCATCAGTGTATTGCTCTCAAATGGCCACTTTGGGAATGGTCTAGTTGGGGTAGCCGCACGCCTCGGGTATCTTCAGGGATGGGGGCAGGAATGGGAGCAGGCAAGGCGAATGGAGGAGGGTGAGGAGAATGGAGGAGGGTGAGGAGAATGGAGGAGGAGGCAGTAGAATCTACGAGCAGTAGAATGGGAGAGGACAGGAGAATGAGACAGGACTGGAGAATGGAATATGGGCACGTGAATAGGAGAAGTCAAGGGAATGGCAGATTAGGAGAGGCTGGAGATATATGGGGGTGAGGAGAATGCGAGGGGAGCAGGAGAGCATTTTGGGGAGGAGAATAGGAGGAGGTCAAATGCATGCTGGCAGCAGCCTATATCAGTGTTGTGGAGCTGGGTGGAGCACTCCTGTTCCCCCCAACCCACACCTCCCCCTCCCCCAGCCTGATACACTGACAATTTTGGTGGTGGCTTCCGATGGTCCCTTTACATAACATTTGCTGGTTAGGTTATTTCAAGAACAAAAAAACAAAGCAGAGCATGCTCAGCACTGATCCATTTAACAAAAGTTCCTTAAACAGGTGTTAAGCTCCTTGAATATGTTAATGAAGGCCTTACACCTGACTAAGGGCAGCTGCCTGGGGCATCTTAATATCAACTGAGGCCAATACTGCACTGGACATAGTTCAGGCTGCTTGGGCACAGGACTTTGTCTTGTGATATTGATTCATTATCCTCCGCTTGCTATCTGTTACTCTTCCCAAGTTCCAGCAGTGAGTAGATATTTTTTAAGTCGCAATTATAAGAATTTTGCTACACAGAACTATGTAGCAATAACCTGGAAATGGGCCATTCAGCTCATCCATTCCATGTTGGAAATAAAAACAGAAAATGCTGGAAAAACTTATGGACTCCGTTTCTCCCTCCATAGATTCTGCCAAACTGCTGATTTTTTCCAGCATTTTCTGTTTTCATTCCATGTTGATGCTTATCCACCATTTGAGCAGCAGTCCTAATCCTCATGCATTTGGTCTGTATGTGTCATATCCTTTTCCTTCAACTACCTGTTTAACCTATTTCTAAATGTTGACAACAGGCTTCGATTCTGCAATCAGCAGCAGGCAAGGGCACTCACCACCTACCACGAAGAAAGTCTTGCCAAGAGAATTAGTGATCCCTGTGGTTTGAAATTTATCTCCTCTCACCATGCAATGGATTGCAGTATTCTGTAATGGTGATGGGATTCCAGCATGGAGCTAAAGTGATATTATCAAGCTGTCCATGCAGCCAATCAATTCAAAGAATTCCCACAGACAGCCAAACAGAAATAAAACACAATAAAATTAAATCACCTTTTGGCAATTTAACACAAAGCAAAGTACAGATTGAGACATAACATGTGGGGTGAATGCAGGAGCTGAAATATCAGGGGAAAAAAATGATTGTAAAATATATAATTGAAAAAATCCTAACAGTGACATTTAACAACACTCCACAAAATAATATTAAGTTTCCTAGGCCAGATCAGCTGTTCAGCTAGTTATTGAGATTGCCATTTAAAACCCAGGGCAGAATTTTTCGCTGAGCGGACGAGCATGCACCCGATCTGTTCGAGCGTAAAATAGTGCAGGATGACGTCAGTCAAGCATCCCTACATCATTGTGCACTCGCGATATTTCAGGTCGGCAGGCGTGTGCTAAACTCGGTTGCGTGCCTGCCAACAAATTAAGAGGGCAATTAAGCCCATTAATGGTGCAATTAACAGAGCTTTGTCGTTGCCCATCCAATGTTATGGTTGGCGGGCGGACGAATCGGCCAGGCGACCTTTGCATTTTTCAGGAAACCTCATCCACGTTTTCATTACCTACATTTTCAGGGCACTGATTATGAAGCTTGCACACATTTTTCCAGTTTCTGCGGCCTTTATTTTAGGTTGTTCAAGCCTTCAGCTCCCTGAGACAGCTCTCTGCTTTCGGGGAGCTGTCTGTGAGCGCTCGCCTGCGCCTGTGCTGACTTCAACGCTGGCCTTCCTCCCGCCCCCAACCCCAGCAACGCTGAGCATTTCAGCACGCATTTCAGACTGGCTGGCTGTTAATTGGCTAGCCGGCGTGAAATCGCAGTCGGGGGGCCAACCACGGTCAGCGGTATGTTCCCCGGCCACTCCCAGGCCCACTCATGGTGTGCGCCCGCCAAACTAAAAATCCTGTCCCCAATTACAACTTATTGGAATCCCACAGCAATGTGAAAGGGGAAGTTCTCACCACATCAACTGATTTCACTAATTGCTGGCTCCAGATGGGATGAAAGTGGAGGATGGCTCACAGTTGAGCCTGTGGCGGAGGAATGAGTGACAGACCGCAACTCCTGGATTACCATGTTCACCTGAGCTGTACTAAATTCTGAATTCTGCGGTCAGTCAGAGGGGTAATGACAGCAACCTCTGACAATTCACTGTCAAAACCTCCTGCAAAGTCTGGGCCAATGTCTCTGCTCCCGTCATGAACTCTGCCAGTGAATCCTACAGCTTCACAATCCACAGTGTAAAACACTTCTCCTCCTATCTGTCCCAAATCTTTTACATTTAGTTTTATATCATGTCCCCACGTTCTAGACCTTTCAACTGATGGAAATAGTCTATTTCTGGCTACTCAGTCCCAGCCCATCATAACCTTAAAAATCCCTATCAAAACATCCCCTTGACTTTCAACATTCAAATGAAAAGAGCCACAATTTTTGAGTGAACTGATCTTGTAAATTATAGAAGCAACCCGCCTTTTGAACAGGAGAGGAAACAAAGTGAAATAACAGTACTGTGAGTCACTAATCTGCCAGGCACAATACGTTCTGGCTCAGCAAAGTTGCACGAACCAATTAAAGAGAGTCATTTACTCTTTATCTTTTCCCTTGTTACATTTTAATAATGGGTTGAATACCTGTTATCTGTAATGAGACCAAAGTGCACTGATAATAAGACAATAAAATCGAACCTTAAGAGATAACAGCACTAGGACCAGACTTAACCCACTCCTGTAAACTATAAAGCCATGTCTTTCTGAACTTGGATAAGCAGTGTAAGGAGGACCAGAGGGTATTATTTTACTTCAGACCTCCTTTAAATCCATTGCATTGAATTTTCCCTTACATTAACATTTATAAGGATGTTGGCAGTACTAGCAGATGAACAATTAAAATGTTTGATAAAAGCAAAAAACTATGGATGCTGGAAATCTGAAACATAAACAAAAATACCTGGAAAAACTCAGCAGGTCTGACAGCATGTTGAAGAGTCATACGGACTCGAAATGTTAACTATATTCCTCTCCGCAGTTGCTGTCAGACCTGCTGAATATTTCCAATTAAAATGTTTGTATTTGTATGAGACTGTTCAAAACCATGAGGGTTCAGGACAGAGTAGATAGAGAGAAATTGTCCTCACTCATGAAAGGACTGAGAATGAGAGGGCACAGACTTAAAGTAATTTGCAAAAGAATTTATAGTAATATGAGAAAAGATTTCTTCCCACAGTGAGTGGTTAAGGTCTGGAATGCACTGTCTTAGGGTGTGGTGGAAGCAGGTTCAATCGAGGCATTCAAAAGGGAATTAGGTTGTTGTTTGAAAAGGAACAATGTTCAGGGCTACAGGGAGAAGGTGGGGGAATGGGACTAACTGAATTACTCATTCGGAGAGCTGGAGACCTGATGGACCAAATGGCCTCCTGCACTGTAACAATTCTGTGATTCTGTTCCAGGCGCCATTTTAATGGAGGTAAGAGAAAAAGGGTTCATTTTATCTTCTGGGTGGCCGAGCAGGGCTGCCCATCTGAGAGCTGTTGCATTGTTGAAATAGAATCGGTCAGCTACTCCGGCCCCCAACAGGCCACCCAGCCAGTACTGCTTGTCAGATTGGAGTTGGTGCAGTATTGGGCAGCTCAGAGTCCAGTTGACCAGCAGCATGGTAAGTCCTGTTGGAGTGGGAGGATGTTGGGTGGGGTGATTGTGCAGTGAGGGAGGAGTCCTGGCAAGGGAGCCACCCAGATTATTTTTGTGGGACTTGGTGGGGTGGGGGGTTCCCTCATGCTCCTAGAAAAAGCAGTTTAAAGCTTAACATTCTAGGGCTTCTGGGCTTCATTGGGAGTGGACCTGGTTGGAAAGTGCATCATCGGACCCTGGTTAGCATATTGAAAGAGGCCACGTGACTGAAATGGGCGGGTGCTTTGGTCACCTGGTCATAGGTTCCTGTCAAAATGTTGCTGGCCAGAGCATCAGTATTATTGAAGCGATTGGTCTACCAATGCCATTTAAGGCCATTGCCTCCCTGTTAACACAGATTTCAGCAAGTTAAAATTGGCCCCATTGAATGGTGAAATATTGGTCATAACTGTTTGGCAACCTGTCTAACTCGACTTCAAACTTGTTTCTCTCCTTTTACCTCTCCCCTTACCAGGAGATTGCATGCCTGGGGCTGGAAGAATGTTTTGAATGGGACAGGCTTGATGGACAAAGGTCTATTCCCCTCCTTTCCCACATGGAAACTAATGTTTCAGAGTTCCTCCTGTCGGGAACCAGCTGAAAGAACAAAGGATACTTAAGATACCCAGCACAGTAACAGGGATCAGACACATCCCAATCTCCTGCAGAGACATTGGAGACCTAAAGAATATTGGTTTCAAATCCATGAGCCATCTTGTTGAAAGTTATGTGGAGGATTCTAACTCGGGAGCCAGGCACATCAGTGTTCCCCAATGATTCCCCGAAGATGAGACACATCCCAGTCTCCCACTGAATCATGCAACTTTTCAACAGCAGCCTCTTGCTAAAACATGATGGTCGGACTCCAGTGACTGATCTGCATATTTAAAGAATGACCCCACTAGTTTCCATGCATTTCCCTCTTGCCTTCTCTCAAGCACAGGTTACGGTTGGACATTGTGGAAAGGCAGGAGATAGATATAGGTCTGGGCCATTGTAACTGTCAGGATCAGCTGGAAGGACAGGATTAAATTTGGAATTTAAAATCTTCCAAAAAGGGAAAAAAAATAAAGCAACGCAAGTAAAATATATCTCTTGAAAAATAACTGTTGAAGCTTTTGTTTTGGCCACAGAACAAATACCCTCGAAAATGACGTGACCTTTTAACCAGACCACACATACATTTTGCATTTGGTTGCTTCTGTTTACACAATTTCTTTGTTCTGTCGCTTCGATCAAACACAGTATGTACATTGTTTATTCTGTTCAGTTTGTGGACTCTTTCTGAACAAACTAGACATTTCAGTCTCCTCATAGTGTGCCCTGATTGTAGTCTTTAGACTTGGCAGCACTAACTCTGCACAGTGAAACAAATAATTAGACTGAAATGGTTGGAGTTCAGTGGTTGCCAGGACTAGATGTGACCAGTGACTGCAAGCTGGCTGTTAGGAGACGGATCAACCTTGGTTCAATGAAAGGTGCAGGAGGGAATGCCAGGAGCAGCACCAGGCATGCCTAAAAATGAGGTGCCAACCTGGTGAAGCTATAACACAGGACTACTTGCGTGTCAAACAGCATAAGCAGCAAGTGATAGACAGAGCTAAGCGATTCCACAACCAACAGATCAGATCTAAGCTCTGCAGTCCTGCCACATCCAGTCGAGAATGATGGTGAACAACTAAACAACTCACTCGAGGAGGAGTCTCCACAAATATTCCTGTCCTCAATGATGGATGAGCCCAGCACAGCAGCACAAAAGATAAGGCTGAAGCAATAAAGACAATCTTCAGCCAGAAGTGCCGAGTAGATGATCTATCTCGTCCTCCTCCTGTGGCCCCCAGCATCACAGATGCCAGTCTTCAGGTAATTCGATTCACTCCATATGATATCAAGAAACGGCTGACGGCACTGGATAGTGCAAAGGCTATGGGCCCTGACAATATTCCAGCAATAGTACTGATGACTTGTGCTCCAGAACCTGCCGCACCCCTAGCCAAGCTGTTCCAGCACAGATACAACACTGGCATCTACCTGGCTATGTGGAAAATTGCCCAGGTATGTCCTGTACACAAAAAGCAGGACAAGTCCAATCCGGCCAATTACCGCCCTATCAGTCTACTCTCAATCATCAGTAAAGTAATGGAAGGGGTCATCAATTTAATTAGCAATAACCTACTCACTGACACTCAGTTTTGGTTCCTCAAGGGTCACTCAGCTCCTGACCTCATTACAGCCTTGGTTCAAACATGGACAAAAGAGCTGAACTCCCAAGGTGAGGTGAGAGTGACTGCCCTTGACATCAAGGCAGCACTTGACCGAGTGTGGCATCAAGGAGCCCAGGCAAAACTGGAGTCAATGGGAATCATGGGGAAAATTCTCCACTGGTTGGAGTCATACCTAGCACAAAGGAAGATGGTCATGGTTTTTGGAGGTCAATCATCTCAGTTCCAAGACATCACTGCAGGAGTTCCTCAGGGTAGTGTCCTTGGCCCAACCATCTTCAACTCCTTCATCAATGAACTTCCTTCCATCATAAGAACAGAAGTGGGGATGTTCCCTAATGATTGCACAATGTTTAGCACCATTTGCAACTCCTCAGATACTGAAGCAGTCCATGTCCAAATGCAGCAAGACCTGGACAATATCCAGGCTTGGGCTGACAAGTGGCAAGTAACATTCATTCCACACAAGTGCCAGGCAATGACCATCTCCAACAAGAGAGAATCTAGTCATCGCCCATTGATGTTCAATGGCATTACCATCACTGAATCCCACACTATCAACATCCCAGGGGCTACCATTGACCAGAAACTGAATTGGACTAGCCATATAAATACTGTGGCTACAAGAACAGGACAGAGGCTAGGAATCCTGTGGCAAATAACTCACCTCCTGACTCCCCAAAGCCTGTCCACCATCTACAAGGCACAAGTCAGGAGTGTGATGGAACACTCCCCACTTGCCTGGACGAGTGCAGCTCCAACAACACTCAAGAAGCTGGACACCATCCAGGACAAAGCAGCCTCTTGATTGGCACCCCATCCACAAACATTCATTCCCTTCACCACCTACATACAGTGGTAGCAGTGTGTACCCTCTACAAGATGCACTGCAGCAACTCACTAATCCTCGTTAGACAGCACCTTCCAAACTCATGACCACTACCATCTAGAAGGACAAGGGCAGCAGACACACAGGAACACCACCACCTGGAAGGTCCCTTTCAAGCCACTCACCACCCTGACTTGGAAATATATCGCTGTTCCTTCACTGTTGCTACGTCAAAATCCCAGAACTCCCTCCGTAACAGCACTGTGGGTGTCCCTACACCACATGGACTGCAGCGGCTCAAGAAGGCAGCTCAAGGACAACTAGGGATGGGCAATAAATGCTGGCAAAGCCAGCAACGCCCACATTCCATAAATGAGTAATAAAAAAAGACTAGAAAGCAGCCAGCCATGATCATAATTAGATTATATACCAACTCCACATACAGCCCTGTTGTTAACTAATATTAAATTCTTAGTATATTCTTAAGTTTGTCTAGGATCGCCTTTGCTTCCCAACTGTTATAATATCCCCCTAGATCTCTACTGCTGCCATTTCCATCCCTTAGCCTCCAGTGTAAACTGAGGTAGAGTGTGGAATTTTCCCATTGAAGGCGGGATTGGAAGTCAACAGCAGGGGGGAAGATCCCAGCAGGATTCCAACTTCTGCCTATTTTCCCCGGGGCGGGATTCAGTGAGAGTGGGGAACCCTCTTGGATCTGTCAGGTCAGTCATTAAGTGGTGAGGTGGTTAAGAAGCAAAATATTAGCTGTTTTAATGCACAATCCTGAATTTCCCAGCCCATGAAACCTATTTCCCAATCAGTCAGCAACTCTCCAGGGTTACCGAGGAGGGTACACAGAAGGAAGAGTTTCTTCAGTGAAATTGACAAGCTGGGAAGGCTTTACCAATGAAACTGAGGAGCTCCAGTCATGGCCATTGCGCAACTGCTGTTCAACACACTTATTCTCTCAGAGATTGTTTTCACTGCTTGACAGGTGATCACTAACTGCTCGGAAGATGCTTCACCTGACTTGTGCTACAATCACCTTCACTTCCCAGCTTCCAGCCTTCACCACAGCATGGGAACAACTTATTAGCTCCACCGTCCACATCTGCTGAGGGGTGAAAGCAGAGACCAGACAACTGCCAACAGCTCCAGCAGCAGCAGGAACAACACCAGCAGCAGCACCAGCTGCGTTCTCCTCAGCCAAAGGGCAGAGGGGAGGACACTGAGGTTGAGCTCAAAGGAGGCGAGACCTCCAACTCAACATGTCTGAGCCCCAGTGCTTCAGGAGGCTCAGTTTCTCATGGCAGGTTTCTACAGACATCCTGGAACATGACCTTCTTCCCAGTGGAGCAGGTGGGCATGGGTTGACAATAGCCAAGAAGGTGCTTATCACTGAAGGGCCAACCCCCCACTGCCCCGCAGCCTCCTTCTCCCCACCACCCTCCAAAATCCTCTTTTCTGCTTTTTCCCAGTTTTGTATTCTCTTGCAAGGAGAGCAGGCGAAGAGAGAGAAGTGTGAGTGATGGTAATGGCCTATACAGAGAGGAGAGGGGAGCACCATTTGATGAGGGTGAGTGTGAGTGTTGGCTGCTCAGATGGAGATGTGAGTTGCTTGGAGAGAGAGGAATGAGTGTAGCTGAAAGCTGTATTCTCATTAGATCCAAAGAATACAAGAAATAGGAGCAGGCATAGGCCATTCAGCCCATCAGTCCTGCTCTGCCATTCAATAAGTTCATGGCTGATTAGGTCTGATGGCTTGGGTTTTTGGTTATAGTTTTATGGCTTAACACGTTTTTGGGGAGCATTTACATCCCACTGTTGAAAGAGTTTTGAGTCTTGTTGGTAGTAACATGTGAGGAGGAACTTTTTTTTACGCAGTCGCTGGTAATGACAGGAAGTCACTACCCACCCGTGTGTCAGAATTGGAAACAATCAATGATTTCTAATGGAAATTGGACAGGCAATTGAAGGTGATATGCCTGCAGGGGTACGTGGTTTCAGTAGAGGAGTGAGACTGACTGGATTACTCCATGGAAAGCCGACTTGGACTTGATCAGCTGAATGGTCGCCTTCTTTGCCATAAATGATTCTATGACTCTGTACTACTTTTTTTGTCTGCCCTTGCAATAAACCTTGACTTAGGAGGTACAGAAGAATGTTGGAACAGTCAGAATTTGGCCTTGGCACCTGACAGTGTTCTGTCACTCCTGCTCTCCCGAGGTTGATCCTCCTCTTGCTGCTCTGTCACCAGGTTTGAGGGACCACACTCCTACTGCTCACTTGCTCGCCCACCTCCATTGATGCCTGCTTGGTTAGAGAGGTTGGCCTCGTCCTCCCATCCTGGGGAGAGCTCGCCTTACAACAATCCTTCAGTTCCCAAAGCAGGACACCCGGGTAACAGTGAAAGGGACTATGCCGGGTTTCAGAGAAGCTCACCAGCCTGTAACAGCTACAGGACACCCGGGTCAGAGTGAGATACCCAGGGAGCAGCTTTCCCAGGATTCTTCTTCATTCCTGTAGGAATTTGATCATTTTAATTCTTATTTGCCCTTTGCCTTCCTGATTACCTTTTTAACTTCTTTACTGACTCTCTATTTTCCCTTTACATTTCCTCTCCTGTGTTTACATACTTATACTTAGGACTGAGATGAAGAGAAAATTCTTCACTCAAAGGGTTGTAGATTTGTAGATCTTTGGAATTCTTTACCCCAGAGAGCTGTGGATTTTCAGTCATTGAGTAAATTCAAAATAAGATTTTGAATGCTAGAGGAATTAAAGAATATAGACATAGTGCAGGAACCTGGGATTGAAGTAGAAAATCAGTCATGATCGTGTTGAATAGAGGAGCAAACTTGAAAGGCTGAATGGCCTAAACCTATTCTTATTCCAGAGTCAAGGTGAGAGTGACATCAAGGCAGCATTTGACCGTGTGTGGCATCAAGGTGCCCGAGCAAAACTGGAGTCAATGGGAATCAGGGGGTAAACTCTCCACTGGTTGGAGTCATACCCAGCACAAAGGAAGGTGGTTGTGGTCAATCATCTCAGTTCCAGGACATCACTGCAGAGGTTCCTCAGGGTAGTATCCTAGGCCCAACCATCTTCAGCTTCTTCATCAATGACCTTCCCTCCATCGTAAGGTCAGAAGTGGGGATGTTCATTGATGATTGCTCGTTGTTCAGCATATTCTGTGTTCATCTGCAGCAAGACCTAGACAACATTCAGGCTTGGACTTATAAGTGGCAAGTACTATTGGCACCACACAATTGCCAGACAATGACCATGTCTAACAAGAGAGAATCTAACCATTTCCTCTTGATGTTCAACAGCATTGCCATCGCTGAATCCTCCACTAGCAATATCCTGGGGAGATTACCATTGGCCAAAACCTAACTGAACCAGCCCTACAGATAATGTGGCTACAAGAGCAAGTTAGAACTTGGGAATTATTCAGCAAGTAACTCATCTCCGACTTCCCAAAGTTTTTCCACTATCCACAAGGCACAAGTCCACTTACCTGGATGAGTATAGCTCCAATATTAGTCAAGAAGCTCGACACTATCTAGGACAAAACAGCCCACTTGATGGACACTCCAACCTCTTTAACATTCACTCCCTCCATCACTGATGCACAGTGGTAGCAGTGTGTGCCATCTACAAGATGCACTGCAGTAACTTGCCAAGGTTCCTTCAACAGCACCTTCCAAACCCGTGACCTCCACCACCTAAAGGGACAAGGACAGCAGATACATGGGAACATCACCCACTGCCTGCAAGTTCCCCTCCAAGCCACACACCATCCTGACTTGGAAATATATCATCGTTCCTTCACTGCCGCTGGATCAAAATCCTGGCATTTCCTCTCTAACAGCACTATGGTGAGCCACATCCCATGGACTGCAGAGGTTCAAGAAGGCAGCTCACCACCACCTTCTCAAGGACAATTAGGGATGGGCAATAAATGCTGGCCTAGCCAGCGACACCCACATCCATGAATTAGCCTAAGAAATAAATGTTATGTTCTTATACACTTTAGAAATGCCTTTCTATTTAGTTTCAATTTTATTCTTTATTTCTTTACTTATCCACAGCATCTCATTTGTGGCTAATTTGTTTCTTTTTTTAATGAAAAAAAAATCTGAAACCCCAGTTCTTTACTGAAATATGAGGCCACAACATTCCATGTTTTAAACAGAATTTTTTTTTTTACTTTACAAGAGTCAAACATAGCAAACACTAAATACTGTCTTAGGTAATCTCCTATACTTTAAACACAGAATCAGCATAAGTTAAACATGAATTAACAGGCAAATTGCAGTCAGTTATAAACTATAAATTATACATAAAATGGTTCATACAATGAAGACAGATCTGAATTGGCTGGGCAGTCAACTCAGCCTATATGTCATCAATCTCAAGAACAAAGTCTTACAAAATTCTGTCTTCCTCATGAGGAATTTCAGCTCCTCTCTCTCTAGGATGTAGTCTGATCACCAGCTGGCAGCAGCGCACAGCCAACCCAAGTTCCTCGGACACAGGGTCTTCACCACAAATAGCCCATTTCTGCAGAACCTCCTCAACTCGGTCTGGATGGGATAGATCCACCAATATTGTCTTCCAGTAACAGAAACAGCTGCACAACTGTGGCCCAGATTGTTGCCATAACAGAGAGGCTGTCCGTTGTGGCGAAATTAACAGAAATACCCAAAAACACCCCCTGAACGTGGCAATTCCCTTTTTCACAGGGGCAGGATTGGGGACAGGGTGTATTTTGCGCATGCATGGTGGCAGCTGGCCATTTAAGGCATTGGCTGCCTCCACTGATATGGGACTTTGTTAGGGCAGGATTGTGAAACCTGATATGTGCTAGGTAAGGGCAGGTATTAACTTTGTGTATTCGTTTGGATAGCTAGGGTATGCCTTTGGATCTGGTCCCAGGATATCTTTGATGGAGGTCAGGTGCCTTTTGGGGTAGGTAGGTCAGGTGTTCTTTGGAAGTTAAAATTAGGCATGAATGTGCATAAAAATTGCATAAACCCATTACTGTCAAGCTCATTGGAACTGTCAACAGACCTGCCAAAATCAACTTTCAATACTTTCAGAAGCACCTGGCAAAGGGAGCTGTCGAGGCATTTAAAAGCCCTGCTCTTTAAATTTTTGCAAAAAAATGTCTAGAATGTTAAAAAGACATTGCTTGCAATGGGTACAGGGGTATTGGCTGGCATGGATTGGCATGAATAGGGCATGGAGAGTGTATGGGAAGGGGGAGGTGAGGAGGGGTGAGGACCAGAGACCCTCTTTTTATTGTTTATTTTCAACCCTTGAGAAGTTGGTGAGCTTCCTTCTTGAACTGCCTCTGCACTCACTCCAGGGATGGCGGGCCCAATTCCCTTTTCACCCCAGCTCCCAGAATGAAAACTCAAACTTCTGGGCCACTTTTTCCCAGGTCGTGTTCGTGAAGTTGGGATATGTCCCAACTGGGAATGAAAATGTAGGATCTTTGCTTATTCTCAGCTTCTGAATCTAGCTTCTGTCTTCTTGCGCTTACAGGAAGTGCGCCAGTGGACTCATCAACTTCTACTGAGCTCTGATGTTTCTGTCTCCTTTTATATAGTTGCAACCAGATGTTTTGATTTCCAATCTCAGTTTCAGTCCTAGTTTGCTCAGCACATTGGAGAGTCAGTTTCCTTTCTCAGTTTGCTTTTTCAATTAGGGTCTGTCTTAAAAAATATAAGTTTTGCCCACAGATTCCATCATACTCCTGAACTCTGTTGATCTCTCCTTTAAATATTACCATTTTTCTTCTACTTCTTGGTCAACATTTTTCTCTGGTTTGTCTTCCTTTATTCTGTCCTCATTCTCTCATAGTTGCCCTTTATACAACCTATACTTTCGCCTTTATTTATTCCCCCCTCAACCAATATTTTAAATTATATTTTGATCACCATTCCCTGGATCCTCCACCACTCCTGCTTCCTCCTCATTCTTGGATCAGCAAGTAGTTTTGTACAGATTTGCACTGATAAAGTGCATTTCATAATCTCAGTACATCCCAAAGCATTTTACTGCCAATAAAGTATTTTTAAGTAGAGTCACTATTGCTAACCTTAAAGCCAATTTGCACATTGTGAACTCCCACAAACAGCAATGAAACAAACAAAAAAAAAATCTATTTTATAAAGAAAGAACAACTTGCATTTATAAAGTGTTTTTCCCAACCACTGGACATCTCAAAGCATTTTACAATGAAGTACTTTTCTAATGTGTAGTCACTGTTGTATTGTAGGAAGCCTGGCAGCCAATTTGCATGCAGCAAGCTCCCACAGACAATGATGTTATAAATGACCAGATAATTGGTTTCTTGATGTTGGATGGGAAAAGAAAAAACTTTCATTTATAAAGCACCTTTCTCGACCACCAGACATCTCAAAGCACTTAACCGCCAATGAAGTACTTTTGAAGTGTTGTCACTACTGTAATGTAGGAAACACAGCAGCCAACTTTCACATGGCAAACTGCCACAACAGCAATATCATAATGACCAGATAATATGCTTTTGTGATGTTGATTGAGGGACAAATATTGGCCAGGACACCAGGAGAACTCTCTTACTCTTCATCAAATAGCACTGTAGAATGCACAATTTGCATATATGAAGCAATCAACTGTTTTATCTGGTGTGACATTCCCTTTGATTTTCAGATGTTCTCTTTCTTTTTCTCATTGGTAGAACCATCTTCTTTCAAAAGGCTTGATCTTGATGGAAGAAAAGGTGCGAGTCTGTGAAGGTTGGTATGACATCTATAAAAGAGAAGGGATTGATGTTTTAGAGTTGAAGATTAAACACATTACTTAGCTCCAGGACCATATGAATTATCTACAGTTTGGTACAGCCTGCTCCTTTGAAATCAATGCCACTTAATTCAAAACAACTGAGAATTCCATTTATTCAGCACCAAAGTTTCGCTTTGCTGTGCTCTTTGCATTGCTTAATTCAAATTATTGGATAATTTAATGTCTTTTTGCAAAAAATGGCATTCAATAACGAGGACTAGAATGTATTTCATTCAGTTCAGTATGAAGCAACATGAGGTTACAATCAAACCATTAACGTTATTTCTCTGATAAACAATGCTGAGTGGAAGCTCAGCAGTTAATAGCATGTGTTCTAGTGTAAAATTAGATTGTTAAACGTGCTCAGTGTATCCTGCTCAATGTACAATAAGCAGCTGCTATTACATATACGAATGTCTGCTGTCTACTAAACTGTAAGCACTTGGAAAGCTAATATTAGTCAGGCCCATGTTTAAAATGCTGGCGAGATGAATACATATTAAATGTAACACCAGCTAGTTACCTCAAAAGCACAGGCTCCACTCGCCAAATAGAAAAGCATCTAGTCTACAACTCGTTCCACTGTTCAGGCAGTTTACGGAGAGGCAGCAATAGGATTCGGGCAGACATCTGGAGAGAGTCAGAGAAATGGGGCCCAGACTAGTAACAACTCTGAACTTCAATTACAAGATGCCAGTCTTTGCTTTATAAGCACAGAGAGGGAGAGCGGCTTTCCGGTGGGGACAATGTTAGACTGTGATTGCAGATGGAGTGCAACAAAATGTTATAGCCCAACCCCCATCTAATCATTGTGATCATTTTAATGGATGGGTTGCTGATTTGGAAAAGACTGGCTGATCATTATGATCTAATGATGACTGCCAGCAGCAATCACAGGGGGAATGCTACTGAATTGTTTTGGCCACTCAAGCTTTCCAGCCTCTAGTTACTAATTGCACTTGTCAAATATTAACTGAATATATTGTCAGTCATGATTAGCACATGTACTTTTAATGGGGCTGCAAGCATAGTTAGTTTATACAACAGTCTTTTTAACTGTTCAGTTCTAATCCATCCTTTAATGATGACAGTCTCCATGGGCAGAATTATACATTCCTCCACAGGCGGGTTTGTAGGTTCCCACCTGCCCTGACCGCTCCACAATGTTACACAGCCGATCCACCCGCTTTGCCCCATTTGAGGCTCTTAAGTAGCCAATTATTGACCACTTAATGGCTGTTTCCTGCTCAGCCTTGATTTTCAGGCTGGCGGGAGGAGTTGAGGGGTAGGGGGAGAAGCCTAAAATGAACCCTGTTCAGGCCATGGATGGGAAGTTGGGCGGAAGAGGAGGGGTGCAGGGTGGAGGGGGGAGCCTCCATCAGCAGCCTCCTTTTAACATCAAACACCACCCCCCCAAAAATTCTTACCCCAGCAGAAGCTCCCTCCTCCCCCCAGCCTCCTCCACCGACATCCCAAACCCTCTGTCCACCCCCCCCCCCCAAACCCCACCAGGCCTCATCTACCCTCCCAACCTGGGACCCCCAAAACTTACCTGGTTCTGAACTCTCTTGCAATATCAGTGCTATCCACTGCAGGGACTAGAGAGCTTCCAGCCAATCAGATTGTCCTACAGCTCTCTGAGGTGGGACATCCTCCCAACTGAGGGGCAGAAGTCCCGCCTCCAGCCAATTAACGTTCATTGAAGCGTGAAATGGCTGCAGAGCAGCCTGTACAGGCAGGGATGTGTTTGCCGCTGACTCCTCGGATGGCAGGAAGAGAAACTCCGCCATCCAGAACATCCCGGCCCATGTTATGTCAGCTGGAAGTTTAGTGCAGTCTCAACCTTCTTCCTGGTGGATACAAACCCACAGCACAACGTTACTCAGAATTGTCAGTCTCAAAGAGGTCACGGGAATAGTAATGAAGTCAATAGAACTGGGCCTCCAATGCAGTAGGGAGTGTTTATCTGAGTTTCAGATTAAGAAAGACCTGTATTTAAAGGAAAACTTACATTGATATAGCACTTTCCATTTGCAGGACGGCCAGAGCACTATACAAGCAATGATGTACTGGTGAAGTGAAGGCACTGTTGTAATGTAGAAAATGCTGCAGCCAATCTACACACAGCAAGCTCCCATAGAATCATAGAAATTTACAGCATGGAAGGAGACCATTTGGTCCATTGTGTTCACACTGGCCAACAAGTAGCTATCCAGCCTAGTCCCTTTTTTCAGTTCTTGGTCCATAGCCTTGTAGGTTAAAGCACTTCAAGTGCATTTCCAAGTACTTTTAATTGTTATGAGGATTTCTGCCTTTACCACTCTTTCAGACAGTGAGTTCCAGAGCCTCGCCTCTGGATGAGAAAGATTCCTCTTGAATCCCCTCTGAACCTAAGCCCCATATTATGGACCCCTCAACCAAGGGAATGGGGCCTTCCTATCCATTTTATCCAGAGCCCTCCTAATTTTAGACTCTTCAATTAAATCTCCCCTCAGCCTCTTGTGTTCCAGAGAAAACAACTCTTGCCTATTCAATCTTTCCTGTTAACTAAAATTCTCCAGCCCAGGCAACACCCTCAGGGAACATCCTCGTAAACCTACCCTGTACCCTCTCTAGTGCAGTCACATCCTTCCTCTGGTGCAGTAGCTACAAAAAGAAATGTGATAATGACCAGATCATCTGTTTTGGTGATTTTGGCTGAGGGATAAAATTAACCAGATCACCTGGCAGAATCACCAGACCCTCTGTTCTTCTTCACAATAGTACCAAAGGATCTTTTATAATCCTGAGAGGGAAGCTGAGGCCTCAGTCCAATATCTGACCTGACACATACGCCTTCAACACTGCAGCACTCCCTCAGTATTGTACTGAAGTATCAGCCTAGATTTAGGTTACAATGCACAATTTGGGTAAAGAGAGAGGCTTATCCTGCCTTTAAATAGTGTGATACCTCATCAAGAAACAGGAGGAAAAAAATTAGGAAAAAATCATGTTCCTCAACACTGGCTTCCTTCATTTAGGAAGAATTGTTTAATTGAATCAATTGGATGAAGCTTGTTTGCCGCTCAGCAGTTCCCATTAGAGGTTTTCTACCATTCACAGTTGCTCATGTCTTTCTTCATTTTTTGTTCTCAGATGAAAATCTTTTGGAAGCTTTAACAAGAAGTTGGGATAATTTCTTCACTGAAATCCTACCCATGTTACAGGCCATATTTTACCCTGTGCAGGTAAAGAATGAATATGCATCAGATAAAGGCTATGGTTGGTGATGTGTGGTCTGCTTCCACTGCAAATATAGCAGGGGCAAGCTGGCTGAGACCCCAAACACCTTGAGTTGAAGAAGCCCAAGGGCCCGGTTTGATATCAGGGCAGTGCTGAGTCAGATGATCTCAGCCATGGTGGTAACAGCAGTGTAACTTTCAGTCTGAGCTAGGGAGGGGTAAAGTATCCAGCATTCCTAACCACAGTGACATCTGTTGGAAAATGTTATGTGAGCACATGTGTGTGTGTGCCTGATTTTCACAATGGTATGTATCAGTCTGTCTGTCTGCACGTGCGTGTGTACGTATGTGTGAGCTCGTGTCAGGATGTTGCTTTAAGCTATGGTTTCCCACCGATCAGGCTGATCGAAAAAATAACAATGTGGTGAAGTGGCAAAGATTGCACATGGAGCCGCACACACAGCCAGGAAAGGTTGGACCAGGAAATTGAGAGAGCAGCCAAAAGTCCATTGACTTTGGGCGGAAACTTGCAGTCCTGCCAATAGAATCTTTATACCTGGGGAAGAAAGCTGCAGCCAGCACCTTAGTTAATGGCTTTATGCAAATGTTACACAACCATGTTCCATTATCCTTTCTTTCAGGATGCCTTTTAATGCTTTACCCACAACAGAAGGTGGTACATTTCCCTGACTCGTTGGGAACTCCCAACCATAGGAGGGTTTCTCTCCCCCTACTTATCAAATTCCCCATGATGACCATTCTCCTATTATCGTGGCTCTCTCTCTTCCCCATGGGTAACAGCCTTGTTCTGTGGAGCCATGGTAATGCTCTTCATTATCCCTGCTCCCATGTGCCTCCACCCTTGTTCCACCTTACATGTTAAAAACTGTGAGCCTACTGAATGAGTCCAAACTCAATGGATTTTTCTGCTCTGGCTTCTCCATTCTCCCCCAGGGCGGTCACTCACTTTATCTGGGAATATATGCATGTGCTCTCAGACCAGGATTCTGGGTCACTTAACACCTTTAAAGAGAACAGGATCCATGTCTGCCGAGAAGGGGAATGAAGGTTATGGAGTTACTAACAGGAACGACAATATCTTCAGCCACTCATAAGAGAATAAGAACATAAGAAATAGGAGCTGGATTAGGCCATTTGGCCATTCAAGCCTGCTCCATTATTCAATACAAAAATGGCTGATCTTCCACCTCAACTCCACCTTCCTGCTTTATCACTATATCCTTTAATTCCCTTAGTGCCAAAAATCTATCAGTCTGCGTCTTGAATGCACTCAATGTCTGAGCATCCACATCACTCTGAAGTAGAGAATTCTGAAGATTCAAAACCCATTGAATGAAGAAATTTCTCCTTATCTCAGTCCTAAATGGCTGACTCCCTTATTCTGTTCTAGAATCCCCAATAGGAGAAACATTTTCTCAGCATCTACTCTGTTATGACCTTTAAGAATTTTTTATATTTCAATTTGATCACCTCTCATTCTTCTAAACTTCAGGGAATAAAGGCCTAGTCTAGTCAATCTCTCCTCCTAGGACAATCCACTCATCTCAGGAACCTTCATTGCACTCCCTCTAGGACTAGAATGTCCTTCCTGAGGTAAGGAAAACAATATGGTGCACAATGCTGCAGGTGTGGCCTCACCAATGGCCTGTAAAATTGTAGTCAGAAATATCACAATATGACTCTCTAAATGTGACACATGTTATCCAAGTTTAGTGATCCTCTCGATCCTCATTTGGTTTATCCATGAAGCTGCTAAGCCACAATGGGACAGAAAGGTCTAGATCGAGCCCTTGGTCTATGTTGAGTTTGGTGTTGGGAGGGTGGAGGAAGGCTACAATTGGCCTCACTGCCCATGGCCATGGAAGGACAAATTGGCCAAGTCACAACTTTTCCTAGTCACAACTTGGGGGTGCCTGCTGGAAGTGGCCATTAGAGGGTACCGGATGAGGTGAAGACAAACTGCAGTCACAATACTCCTCACCGTTACTCATGTCTGCATGCATAGGAGGTTCATAATAATAACAACTGCCTCCCATTCCCCTGCCAATAATTACTGTCTTCTGGAAAAAGGGGTAGAAAGGAAAATTGGTGGAGGAAACTTAAACTAAATGTATGAGTTTTATTGGTGCTGGCTGACAGGCTGACAGAGAATCAATCCCCCCTCACTAACCATCACACACATATCCTGATTGCTACAGTGATGGTGAGTCACAGAGACAAATCATTAAAATATGCTGATCCAGAACATTCTCTGAGGTCATGCCTTTGACTGAGTAGAATTTCGAAAAATGCAGGGAGCCATATTGGCACAGATGAAATAAATGAGAACAGGTTTTATTCCACAGCCACGGGATTATTGTAAAGGAGGTTGTGCAGAAAAGGAAATGACTGTGAGTCTTTGAAGGGGATCAGCGTCACACCCTTGGGGCAGCTCTGAGTTCTGCGTTCAATCCTTGTTGGTGCATACAAAGTATCTGTAGATGTACGCAGATGCCACTCTTGATGACAGGAGCCTGTGGAGAAAGCATCTGGATTTCAGCTCATCACCTCCTCCCAAAGGCTGTGCTGTGACCTGCTCTGTGAGAATCCCTCCATGATGTCTTAAGCACTTGAGGGCACAGAATATTGCTAATCTAATGTTTGCACCTTCTGGCTCTTGTTATAAGATTTAAAGTTATTCTAGATGGTGCAGTAAGCACACATCTATAACAACATTAAAATCCTTAGGCCTGCATGCACATCCTGTCTGTGCCACTTGCCTGTTGTCACATACTTGTCACACAGCCTGTGTCAACTTGCTGCTTTAAATTCCTTTGTCCTCATTTGTAATGGAAACTGCCGATGCAAACTCTTCAGTAAGCAGCTTGAATCAGTACTACACACGGTACTACACACGGTACTACCCGTGATGTATAAGCGAAAGGGGGCAGTAATGTGGAGGTACAGAGAAAGGGCTGGGCAAAAGTATTTGAAGGATAGACCACTCTGTCCGGACAACAAACCGTCCCCCAAGAAAAATCCAATTCTTTTCACTATATGAGGATTGTTGTTCTTGTAGAGTTACTTAGCATGCTCGTATTGCACTCCTCTCCCTGTGTAATGTGTTTATTCAATGTGTTAAATCTCTGTACAATGGCATTGACAAAGCGGTCTCCAGCCAGGCAGGATCTTCTAGCCCCGCCTGCCTGCTGCCAGGATTGTCCGGTCCTCCCCAAAGTCAATGGGCTTTTGGCTGAGCTGCGGAACCTCCCGCGGTGGGTCCCACCACAACAGGGTTGGGAAATCCCAGCCAGAAAGAGTTACAACTTTGCATGACAAGAGGCAGAAAGTAACTTTGATGTATGGTCCTTTCATTAGGGGCAGGAACTAACCATTCGTCAGATGGCTCTGCTTGGCTTCCGAGACCTGGTGCTATTGAAGGTAAATCTGGAGCAGGTGCTTCACCAGCCTCACACTGATGTACCTCCATCCATCACACAGATGCTGCTAGTGCTTCAGGTAAGGGATTCATGTGGACAGGCCTAGTTTAGGTAGGCTAAAGCATGAAGCTCCTTTTCGGAATGTAACCAGGCTGGTTGGGTGCCTAGAGGATTACCAGACGTTCAGGTTTTCAAGCTGAGATGCTGCAGGCTCTTCAAGTGCAGCCACTACGATCTGGAGGAGTTGACACTAAGGGCCGGGCTTTCATGGAGCCAGATCGACTCCAGAGGCCTTTAAAAATGGCGAGTGAGACCCGATTCTGGGATTCCCGCCCCCATTCCCTGTTCCCCCAATGCTCGTTGCTGTGAGATAAGAGTGCCGGGAGCGAGCCCAAACCCTGTACCCATCACTTGCCCAGCTCCGTTGCCAGGGTTGGCACCTCATTCCACCCCATCCCCCTCCCCCCACCTCCACAATTTTCATGACGTTGGGCCAGCTTCTTAAGCACATGTGGTTCACTGCCTCACAGAGGAGCCATGAACCATAGTCCAGGCCTAGGATCTGCTTCTAACTCCGGTGGCCAAGTTTCTTCTCTGCCCACCCCTTGCCACATTTTTCTGCTGTCAGCAGCTGTTGAGCGCTTGCTGTTATCCAGTCACACAAACACTGGACACAGTCTGCTACTTCATACAACTAACTGCGTTCAGCTGTAAGTCTTAATAGTGGATTCGAGCAGCTGTGCTACTATAGTAGGCCAAACCCCACCCTGTCCATCCTGTCCTTAGGCAATGTTCCCTCACACATACGCAAAGGCTGAAAGGTCAGTTTTACTGCCAGGCGGAAAGTAGCTGGACATTGACAGCCTGCCTTTCTGGGCCCAGCCTTAGCTGGCTCCAGTGGAATTCAATGGTAAGGAGGTGTGATGATTATGATGGGTGCAGATCATGAGGTGCACAAATTGGGAGGCATGTAAATATAATGGCGTATAATCGAATGGTATGTAAATCGAATGGTGTGTAAATCGGGATGTGTGTAAACCGGGATGTGTGTAAATTGAATGATGTCTAAATCGGGAGGTGTGTAAATCGGGATGTGAGTAAACCGGGATATGTGTAAATTGAATGGTGTCTAAACAGGAGGTGTGTAAATCGGATGGTGTGTAAATCAGACGGTGTATTAATCGGATGGGGAGGTATGTAAATCGGATGGTGTGTAAATTGTGAGGTGTGTAAATCCAATGGTGTGTAAATTGAGAGGTGTGTAAATGGGGAAATGTGTAAATCGGAAGGGGTGTAAATCGGAAGATGTGTAAATTGGGAAGTGTGTAAATTGAAGGGTGTGTAAGTGGAATGGTCTGTAAATCAGGAGGTGTGTAATCAGGAGGTGTGTAAATTGGGAAGTGTGTAAATTGAACGGTGTGTAAGTGGAATGGTCTGCAAATCAGGAGTTGTGTAATCAGAAGGTGTGTAAATCAGGTGGTGTGTAATCGGGAGGTGTGTAATCGGGAGGTGTGTAAATCGGGAGGTGTGTAATCGGGAGGTGTGTAAAATGAATGATGTGCAAATCGGGAGGTGTGCAAATTAAACTCACTGAGCAGAATTTCAAGTGAGATGAGAATTGGAGTGAGTGGGTTCAGTTACCTCGCAAGAGATCCTGCTGAGAAGTGGGGGGGTGGGGGCACTATTATTGCTGCAGGTCCACTGAGTAGAGCACAATATGAGCTGTGGCAGTATGGAGTTTTCTAGACCAGTAAGCAGAAGCTGGTGTGCCTCTGTTAGTGCTCCACCACCTCTGGATGTATTCCAGCATCAAAACCTTGGCGTTCAGTGTTTGTGCGTCAAAATTGGAAGCAGCCAACCTGCAGTCAGTTTTACACTCTGTGGATTTTCCTTACCTTGGACCAATCGCTACCCTCTCTACCCATCTCTGCTTGAAAGTTCAGCCATTCGCCCAGCTCCATCCCAGTTTGAGAAGCCATCTTCAGCCAGTGTGTACTGAGCAATGGTAGGTAGAATCTACCAGACCCCGGCCCCCAATTTTATGTAATCCCACAACTGAGCTGTTCTTGAATGAAATGTGAAGTGATCCTGCCGAAAGAGTGGCTCTAGCACTCCGGCATTACAAAGGCAGGACACACAAGAAATTCAACTCGGGAGGCTTCACCTACAGAGAAAGACAAATCAGAATGGGGTGGGTTCTCATCATCTGCCCCTGACCCCCAGTTCAAAGTAGCGCCAAGAACCCTTTAAATTAAGAGTTTACCCATAAGTTTCTCTTAAAGTAGGAGTCTTTCGGCCGGCATTTTGAAAGGAGTTTCACCATCGGGGTCACCTGTTAAATCGGAACCTCCCCATCAGAGAGAGGTCTCACCATCTGGATCTCTTTTTCAGAGTGCCAACCTGCCTTTCTACTCTTGTCTCAACTTCAAAGGTGAAGCCTTATGATCAGTTTAAACAGTGAGCACAAATGGGAGCACAGTGATCACCCAGTGAACATAATTACGAGAGCTGACAGTCAAGCATCTGGCCATTTGCAGGAGTTCAGTTAGCATCAGCAGAAATATTATTAACTAAGCTGCTTTGGCAAGCTTGACATTTTAACAGTGCTTGTTAACAAAGCTCACTCAGACTGTCAGGCTCAATAACCCTCCAAGTGACTACACAAGAACCCAATGGTTAAATAGAAATAAACAGAGGGTAAGCAAAGAAAGAAAAGGCTGTTAAATTAGAACTTTTTTTGAAGCAAATACTCCTTATGGTGAGGATCATTCCGGGAATTGATGTTTGGAACTGAATCAAGAAATGGCTCGTGAGTCTGAGAACCTGAAAGGCAGCAGGAAGGGTTGATTCAGCGATTCACTTGTAAATGGCCTTGTCTACTTTGGAGGAAATGGAACAGTGCCAGAGAACTCAGCAAAGACTGAGTCAACCCTGAAGTAGGAAGTGACTAACATGAAACGCCTCACAGAACTGACCCTGGGAGGATGGTAAGGGTTCAGGGAGGAAGAGAGCATTACGCTAAGGTTGCCAAGGATTTATTTTTAATTTGATCTGAAGCTGTGGGCAGATCTGGCAAACTGTATTCTTCCCAATTTCTACTTCTGCCAACTGAATGGAGTAAAAGACAGAGACAGGAGATATGAGTGGGCCAGGCCAGGTAGAACTGGGCCTTTCCCAGAGGACATCAAAGAATCAGTTTTTATTTAGAATATAATTACAGTTTTCATGGTAATTTGGATTCTGTAGCCAGGCCACACATCACCACATTTATTAAATACGATATTACAGCTTCCAATGGTAGGATTTGATGTATCAATCACTAGGCTGCTGCTCAGGGCCTCTACAATACTGTACACAAACCCAGGCCTTCTACACCACAGTAAATTAATGCAGGCCCTCTATACCACTGTATACAAACCCAGGCCATCTACACCACTGAACACAAACCCAGGCCCTCTGCATCACAGTACACAAACCCACAACCTCTACACCACTGTACACAACCCCACGCCCTCTACACCACTGTACACAAACCCATGCCCTCTACACCACTGTACTCATACCTACACCCTCTATACTATCTTACACAAACCCAGGCCCTCTACACCAGTATAAACAAACACACACCCTCAACATCACTGTACACAAACACAGTCCACTGTGCACAATGCAGGCCCTCTCCACAAATGTACACAAAGCCACACCTTCTACATCACTGTACACAAACCCACACCCTCTACACCACTGTACACAAACCGATGCCCTCTAAACCACTGTACACAAACCCAGGCCCTCTACACCACAGTAAACTAATGCAGGCCCTCTATATCACTGTACACAAACCCATACCCTCTACACCACTGTACACAAACCCAGGCCCTCTACATCACTGTACACTAATGCAGGTCCTCTGCACCACTGTACAAAAACCAATACACTCTACACCACTGTACACAAACCCAAACCCTCCGCACCACTGAACACAAACCGAGGCCCTCTGCATCACAGTACACAAACCCACAACCTCTACACCACTGTACACAACCCCACGCTCTCTACACCACTGTACTCATACCTATACCCTCTACACCATTGTAAAACAAATCCAGGCCCTCTACGCCACTGTACACAAATGCAGGCCCTCTACATCACTGTACACAAACCCAGGGCCTCTACACTACCGTACACAAACGCACACCCTCTACACTACTGTAAACAAACCCACACCCTCTACACCACTGTACACAATCCCAGGCCCTCTACACCACTGTACACAAACCAGGCCCTCTAAATGACAGTACACAAACCCAGGCCTTCTACACCACAGTACACATACCCACACCATCTGCACCACTGTACACAAACACACAACCTCTACACGACTGTACACAAACCCACACCCTCTACATCACTGAACACAAACCCACACCCTATGCACCACTGTACACAAACACAGGCCCTCTAAACCACTGTACACAAACCCAGGCCCTCTACACCACAGTAAACTAATGCAGGCCCTCTATATCACTGTACACAAACCCATACCCTCTACACCACTGTACACAAACCCAGGCCCTCTACATCACTGTACACTAACGCAGGTCCTCTGCACCACTGTACATAAACCAATACACTCTACACCACTGTACACAAACCCAAACCCTCCGCACCACTGAACACAAACCCAGGCCCTCTGCATCACAGTACACAAACCAACAACCTCCACACCACTGTGCACAACCCTACGCCCTCTACACCACTGTACTCATACCTATACCCTCTACACCATTGTAAAACAAATCCAGGCCCTCTACGCCACTGTACACAAATGCAGGCCCTCTACATCACTGTACACAAACCCAGGGCCTCTACACTACCGTACACAAACGCACACCCTCTACACTATTGTAAACAAACCCACACCCTCTACACCACTGTACACAATCCCAGGCCCTCTACACCACTGTACACAAACCAGGCCCTCTAAATGACAGTACACAAACCCAGGCCTTCTACACCACAGTACACATACCCACACCATCTACACCACTGTACACAAACTCACAACCTCTACACGACTGTACACAAACCCACACCCTCTACATCACTGAACACAAACCCACACCCTATGCACCACTGTACACAAACACAGGCCCTCTAAACCACTGTACACAAACCCACGCTCTCTAACCACTGTGCACAAACCGACACCCTCTACACCACTGTACACAAACCCATACCCTCTACACCACTGTACACAAACCCACACCCTCTACACCACTGTACACAAAGCCACGCCCTCTACGCCATTGTACACAAACCCATGCCCACTGCACCACTGTAGCCAAATCCATGCCCTCTACACCACTGTACACAAACCCAGCCCCTCTAAACCACTGTACACAAACCCACACCCTCTACACCACTGAACACAAATGCAGGCCTTCTACACCACTGTACACAAACCCATGCCCTCTATGCCACTGTACACAAACCCATGCCCTCTGCACATCTGTACCCAAACCCACACCCTCTACACCACTATACACAAACCCATGCCCTCTACACCACTGTACACAAACGCACACCCTCTACACCACTATACACAAACGCAGGCCTTCTACACCACTTCACACAAACTCACACTCTCTACACCACTGTACACAAAGCCACGCCCTATGTGCCACTATACACAAACCCATGCCCACTGCGTCACTGTACACAAATCCACACCCTCTACACCACTGTACAGAAAGCCATGCCCACTGCCCCACTGTACACAAATCCATGCCCTCTACACCACTGTACACAATCCCACACCTTCTACACCACTGTACACAAACTCTCACGCTATACAACTCTGTACATGAATCCAAGCCCGCTACACATCTGTACACAAATACAGGCCCTCTACACCACTGTACGGAAACCCAGGGCCACCACACCACTGTACACAAACCACACCCTCTTCACCACTGTACATCAACCCAGGCCCTTGAAACCACTGTGCACAAACTCTCACCCTTTACACCACTGTACATAAACCCACACCCTCTACACCAACTTACACAAACCCACACCCTCTACATCACTGTACATCAACCCAGGCCCTTGACACCACTGTACACAAACTCTCACGCTATACAACACTGTACACAAGTCCAAGCCCGCTACACATCTGTACACAAATACAGGCCCTCTACACCACTGTACACAAACCCCCACTCACTACACCACCATGCATAAAATAAACACCCTCTACACCACTGAACACTTAGCGAGGCCCTCTAAACCACTGTACACAAATCCACACCTTCGATGCCACTGTATACAAACCCAGGCCCTCTGCACCACTCTACACAAACCCAGGGCCACCACACCACTGAACACAAACCCAGGCCCTCTACACCACTATACACAAACTCACACCCTCTACACCACTGTACACAAACCCACACCCTCTACACCACTGTACACAAACCAAGCCCTCTGCACCACTATGCACAAACCCACACCCTCTACACCACCTTACACAAACCCACACCCTCTACATCACTGTACATCAACCCAGGCCCTTGACACCACTGTGCAAAAACTCTCACGCTATACAACACTGTACACAAATCCAAGCCCGCTACACATCTGTACACAAATACAGGCCCTCTACACCACTGTACACAAACCCCCACTCACTACACCACCATGCATCAAATCACACCCTCTACACCACTGAACACATAGCGAGGCCCTCTAAACCACTGTACACAAACCCACACCTTCGATGCCACTGTACACAAACCCATGCCCACTTCACCACTTAGCCCAAATCCACACCCTCCAAACCACTGTACACAAACCCAGACCACTACACCACTGTACACAAACCCACACCCTCTACACCACTGTACACAAACCCACACCCTCTACACCACTGTACACAAATCCACACCCTCTACACCACTGTACATAAAGCCACACCCTCTACACCACTGTACCCAAACCCACACCCTCCAAACCACTGTACACAAACCCAGACCCACTACACCACTGTACACAAACGCACACCCTCTACACCACTATACACAAACCCACGCCTTCTACACCACTGTACATAAACCCATGCCCACTACACCACTTAGCCCAAATCCACGCCCTCCAAACCACTGTACACAAACCCAGACCCACTACACCACTGTACACAAACCCAGACCCTCTACACCACTGTACACAAATCCATGCCCTCTACACCACTGTACATAAAGCCACGCCCACTACACCACTGTACACAAACCACACCGTCTACACTACTGTACATCAACCTAGGCCCTTGAAACCACTGTACACAAACTCTCACACTATACAACACTGTACACAAATCCAAGCCCGCTACACATCTGTACACAAATACAGGCCCTCTACACCACTGTACACAAACCCACACTCACTACACCACCAGGTATAAAATAAATACCCTCAACACCACCAGAGCGAGTCCCTCTAAACCACTGTACACAAATCCGCACCTTCGATGCCACTGTACACAAACCCAGGCCCTCTACACCACTCTACACGAACCCAGGGCCACCACACCACTGAACACAAACCCACACCCTCTACGCCACTATACACAAACCCACACCCTCTACACCACTGTACACAAACCCACGCCTTCTACGCCACTGTACACAAACCCTCACCCTCTACACCACTGTACATAAACCCACACCCTCTACACCAACTTACACAAACCCACACCCTCTACATCACTGTACATCAACCCAGGCCTTTGACACCACTGTACACAAACTCTCAGGCTATACAGCACTGCACACAAATCCAAGCCCGCTACACATCTGTACACAAATACAGGCCCTCTACACCACTGTACACAAACACCCACTCACTACACCACCATGCATAAAATCACACCCTCTACACCACGGAACACATAGTGAGGCCCTCTAAACCACTGTACACAAACCCACACCTTCGATGCCACTGTACACAAACCCAGGCCCTCTGCACCACTGTGCACAAACCCACACCATCTACACCACTTTACACAATCCCAGGCCTTCTACACCACTGTACACAAACCCAGGCCCTCTACACCACTGTACACAAACCCAGGTCCTCTACACCACTGTACACAAATGCTCATACTATACACCACTGTACACAACACCAGGCCCTCTACACCACTCTACATAAACCCAGGCCCTCTACTCCACTATACAGAAACTCACACCCTCTACACCAATGTACACAAACCCATGCCCACTACACCACTTAGCCCAAATCCACACCCTCCAAACCACTGTAGACACACCCAGACTCACTACACCACTGTACACAAACCCACACCCTCTACACCACTGTACACAAACCAGGCCCTCTACACCACTGTACACAAACCCCCAGCCACGACACCACCCTGCATAAAATCACACCCTCTACACCACTGAACACATAGCGAGGCCCTCCAAACCACTGTACACAAAGCCACACCTTCGATGCCACTGTACACAAACCCAGGGCCTCTACACCACTATACACAAACCCTCTCTCTCTATGCCACTGCACACAAACCCACACCCTCTACACCACTGTACACAATCCCAGGCCCTCAACAACAACTCTACATAAACCCAGGCCCTCTACACCACGGTACAAAAACCCAGGCCCTCTACACCACTTAGCCCAAATCCACACCCTCCAAACCACTGTATACAAACCCAGACCCACTACACCACTGTACACAAACCCACACTCTACACCACTGTACACAAACCCACACCCTCTACACCACTGTACACAAATCCACACCCTCTACACCACTGTACATAAAGCCACGCCCACTACACCACTGTACACAATCCACACCCTCTTCACCACTGTACATCAACCCAGGCTCTTGAAACCACTGTACACAAACTCTCACGCTATACAACACCGTACACAAATCCAAGCCTGCTACACATCTGTACACAAATACAGGCCCTCTACACCACTGTACACAATATGACGTCCTCTACACCACTGCACACAAATCCAGGCTCTCTACACCGCTTGACACAAACCCACACCCTCTACACCACTCTACATAAACCCAGGCCCTCTACACCACTATACACAAACTCACACCCTCTACACCACTGTACACAAACCCACACCCTCTACACCACTGTACACAATCCCAGGCCCTCTACAAAAACTCTACATAAACCCAGGCCCTCTACACCACGGTACAAAAACCCAGGCCCTCTACACCACTTAGCCCAAATCCACACCGTCCAAACCACTGTACACAAACCCACACCCTCTACACCACTGTACACAAAGCCGCACCCACTACACCACTGTACACAAACCACACCCTCTTCACCACTGTACATCAACCCAGGCCTTTGCAACCACTGTGCACAAACTCTCACGCTATACAACACTGTACACAAATTAAAGCTCGCTACACATCAGTATACAAATACAGGCCCTCTACACCACTGTATACAATATCACGCCCTCTACACCACTGCACACAAATCCAGGCTCTCTACAGCACTTGACACAAACCCACACCCTCTACACCACTATATACAATCCCACACATGCTATACCACTGTAAACAATATCATGCCCTCTACACCACTGTAAATAAACCCACACCCTCATCACCACTGTACACAAACCCACACCCAATACACCACTGAACACAAACCCAGGCCCTCTACACCACTATACACAAACTCGCACCCTCCACACCACTGTACACAAACCCACACCCTCTACACCACTGTACACAAACTCACGCCCTCTACGCCACTGTACACAAACCCTCACCCTCTACACCACTGTACACAAAGCCACACCCTCTACACCACCTTACACAAACCCACACCCTCTACATCACTGTACATCAACCCAGGCCCTTGACACCACTGTACACAAACTCTCACGCTATACAACACTGTACACAAATCCAAGCCCGCTACACATCTGTACACAAATACAGGCCCTCTACACCATGTACACAAACCCACACTCACTACACCACCAGGTATAAAATAAATACCCTCAACACCACCAGAGCGAGTCCCTCTAAACCACTGTACACAAATCCGCACCTTCGATGCCACTGTACACAAACCCAGGCCCTCTACACCACTCTACACGAACCCAGGGCCACCACACCACTGAACACAAACCCACACCCTCTACGCCACTATACACAAACTCACACCCTCTACACCACTGTACACAAACCAAGCCCTCTGCACCACTATACACAAACCCACACCCTCTACACCACTGTACACAAACCCACGCCTTCTACGCCACTGTACACAAAGCCTCACCCTCTACACCACTGTAAATAAACCCACACCCTCTACACCAACTTACACAAACCCACACCCTCTACATCACTGTACATCAACCCAGGCCTTTGACACCACTGTACACAAACTCTCAGGCTATACAGCACTGTACACAAATCCAAGCCCGCTACACATCTGTACACAAATACAGGCCCTCTACACCACTGTACACAATATGACATCCTCTACACCACTGCACACAAATCCAGGCTCTCTACACCGCTTGACACAAACCCACACCCTCTACACCACTCTACATAAACCCAGGCCCTCTACACCACTATACACAAACTCACATCCTCTACACCACTGTACACAAACCCACACCCTCTACACCACTATATACAATCCCACACATGCTATACCACTGTAAACAATATCATGCCCTCTACACCACTGTAAATAAACCCACACCCTCATCACCACTGTACACAAACCCACACCCAATACACCACTGAACACAAACCCAGGCCCTCTACACCACTATACACAAACTCGCACCCTCCACACCACTGTACACAAACCCACACCCTCTACACCACTGTACACAAACTCACACCTTCTACGCCACTGTACACAAAGCCACACCCTCTACACCACCTTACACAAACCCACATCCTCTACATCACTGTACATCAACCCAGGCCCTTGACACCACTGTACACAAACTCTCATGCTATACAACACTGTACACAAATCCAAGCCTGCTACACATCTGTACACAAATACAGGCCCTCTACACCATGTACACAAACCCCCACTCACTACACCAACATGCATAAAATCACACCCTCAACACCACAGAACACATAGCGAGGCCCTCTAAACCACTGTACACAAATCCACACCTTCGATGCCACTATACACAAACCCAGGCCCTCTAAACCACTGTACACAAAACCACACCGTCTACACCAATGTACACAATCCCAGGCCCTCTACACCACTGTACACAAACCCAGGCCCTCTACACCACTGTACGAAAACCCAGGTCCTCTACGCCACTGTACACAAATGCTCATACTATACACCACTGTACTCAACCCCAGGCCCTCTACACCACTCTACATAAACCCAGGCCCTCTACATCACTATACACAAACTCACACCCTCTACACCACTGTACCCAAACCCACACCCTCCAAACCACTGTACACAAACCCAGACCCACTGCACCACTGTGCACAAACCCACACCCTCTACACCACTATACAAACCCCACGCCTTCTACACCACTGTACATAAACCCATGCCCACTACACCACTTAGCCCAAATCCACACCCTCCAAACCACTGTACACAAACCCAGACCCACTACACCACTGTACACAAACCCACACCCTGTACACCACTGTACACAAACCCACACCCTCTACACCACTGTACACAAATCCACACCCTCTACACAGCTGTACATAAAGCCACGCCCACTACACCACTGTACACAAACCCACACACTCTACACCACTGTACACAAATCCATGCCCTCTACACCACTGTACATAAAGCCACGCCCACTACACCACTGTACACAAACCACACCGTGTACACTACTGTACATCAACCTAGGCCCTTGAAACCACTGTACACAAACTCTCATGCTATACAACACTGTACACAAATCCAAGCCCGCTACACATCTGTACACAAATACAGGCCCTCTACACCACTGTACACAAACCCTCACTCACTACACCACCATGCATAAAATAAACACCCTCTACACCACTGAACACATAGCGAGGCCCTCGTAACCACTGTACACAAATCCGCACCTTCGATGCCACTGTACACAAACCCAGGCCCTCTACACCACTCTACACAAACCCAGGGCCACCACACCACTGAACACAAACCCAGGCCCTCTACACCACTGTACACAAACCCACACCCTCTACACCACAGTACACAAACCCACACCCTCTATACCACTGTACACAAAACCACGCCCACTACACCACTGTACACAAACCCACACTCTCTACACCACTGTACACAAACCCACACCCTCTACACCACTGTACACAAACCCAGGCCCTCTACACCACTGTACACAAACCCCCACTCACTACACTACCATGCATAATATAAACACCCTCTACACCACTGAACACATAGCGAGGCCCTCTAAACCACTGTACACAAATCGACATCTTCGATGCCACTGTACACAAACCCAGGCCCTCTACACCACTCTACACAAACCCAGGTCCACCACACCACTGAACACAAACCCAGGCCCTCTACACCACTGTACACAAACCCACACCCTCTACACCACTGTACACAAACCCACACCCTCTACACCACTGTACACAAAACCACGCCCACTACACCACTGTACACAAACCCACAGCCTCTATGTCACTGTACACAAAACCACGCCTCTACGCCACTGTACAAAAACCCAGGCCCTCTACACCACTGTACACAAACCCACGCCTCTACGCCACTGTACACAAACCCACACCCTCTACACCACTGTACACAAACCCCCACTCACTACACTACCATGCATAATATAAACACCCTCTACACCACTGAACACATAGCGAGGCCCTCTAAACCACTGTACACAAATCGACATCTTCGATGCCACTGTACACAAACCCAGGCCCTCTACACCACTATACACAAACCCAGGTCCACCACACCACTGAACACAAACCCAGGCCCTCTACACCACTGTACACAAACCCACACCCTCTACACCACTGTACACAAACCCACACCCTCTACACCACTGTACACAAAACCACACCCACTACACCACTGTACACAAACCCACACCCTCTATGTCACTGTACACAAAACTACGCCTCTACGCCACTGTACAAAAACCCACACCCTCGACACCACTGTACACAAACCCACGCCCTCTACAGCACTGTACACAAACCCACACCCTCTGCACCACTGTACACAAAACCACGCCCACTACACCACTGTACACAAACCCACACCCTCTACACCAGTGTACACAAAACCACACCCACTACACCACTGTACACAAACCCACACCCTCTACACCACTGTACCCAAACTCACGCCCTCTACACCACAGTACACATACCCACACCCTCTACACCACAGTACACAAACCCACGCCCTGTACACCACTGTACACAAACCCAAACCCTTGACAGCACTGTACACAAACTCTCACGCTATACACCACTGTACACAAACCCACACGCTCTACAAAACTGTACACAAACACACAGCATCTACACCACTGTATACAAATTCAGACCCTCTGCACCACTGTACACAAACCTAGGCTCTCTACACCACTGCATGCAAACCCATGCTCTCTACTCCACTGTACACAAACCCACACCTTCTACACCACTGTACACAAACCCACACCCTCTACACCACTGTACATAAAGCCACGCCCACTTCACCATTGTACAGAAACCACATCGTCTACACCACTGTACATCAACCCAGGCCCTTGAAACCACTGTACACAAACTCTCACGCTGTACAACACTGTACACAAATCCAAGCCTGCTACACATCTGTACACAAATACAGGCCCTCTACACCACTGTACACAAACCCCCACTCACTACACCACCATGCATAAAATCACACCCTCTACACCACTGAACACATAGCGAGGCCCTCAAAACCACTGTACACAAATCCGCACCTTCGATGCCACTGTACACATACCCAGGCCCTCTGCACCACTGTACACAAACCCACACCCTCTACACCACTGTACACAAACCCAGGCCCTCTACACGACTGTACAAATACCCAGGTCCTCTACACCACTGTACACAACCCAGGCCCTCTACAGCACTGTACACAAACCCATACCCTCTGCACCACTGTACACAAACCCACACACTCTACAACACTGCACACAAACCCACGCCCTCTACAACACTGTACACAATCCCAGGCCCTCTACAACACTGTACACAAATCCAGGCCCTCTACACCACTGTACACAATCCCAGGCTCCCTACAGCACTGTACAAAAACCCAGGTCCTCTACACCACTGTACAAAAACCTAGGTCCTCTACATCACTGTACACCAATGCTCATACTATACACCACTGTACACTACCCCAGGCCCTCTACACCACTCTACATAAACCCAGGCCCTCTGCACCACTATACACAAACTCACACCCTCTACACCACTGTACACGAACCCACACCCTCTACACCACTGTACCCAAACCCACACCCTCCAAACCACTGTACACAAACCCAGATCCACTACACCACTGTACATAAACCCATGCCCACTACACCACTTAGCCCAAATCCACACACTCCAAACCACTGCACACAAACCCAAACCCACTACACCACTGTACACGGACCCAGACCCACTACACCACTGTACACAAACCCAGACCCACTACACCACTGTACACAAACCCACAACCTCTACAACATTGCACACAAACCCACGCCCTATACAACACTGTACACAATCCCAGGCCCTCGACACCACAGTACACAAACCCAGGCCCTCTACACCGCAGTACACAAACCCACACCCTCTACAACACTTTACACAAACCCAGGCCCTCCATCACACTACACAAACCCACACGCTCTACAACACTGTACATAATCCCAGGCCCTCGACACCACAGTACACAAACCCAGGCCGTCTGCACCTCTGTACACAAACCCACACCCTCTACAACACTGTACACAAACCCATGCCCTCTACACCACTGTACACAAAAACACACACTCTACACCACTGTACACAAACCCAGGCCCTTGACATCACTGTACACAAACTCTCACTCTATACATCACTGTACACAAGCCCAGGCCCTCTACACCACTGTACACAAACCCACACCCTCTACACCACTGTACACAAACCAGGCCCTCTACACCACTGTACACAGACCCAGGCCCTCTACACCACTGTACAAAAACTCAGGTCCTCTACACCACTGTACACAAATGCTCATACTATACACCACTGTACACAAACACAGGCCCTCTACACCACTCTACATAAACCCAGGCCCTCTACACCACTCTACACAAACCCCGGGCCACCACACCACTGTACACAAACCCAGGTCCTCTACACCACTATACACAAACTCACACCCTCTAGACCACTGCACACAAACCCACACCGTCTACACCACTGTACACAATCCCAGGCCGTCTACAACAACTCTACACAAACCCAGGCCCTCTACACCACTGTACAAAAACCCAGGGCCTCTACACCACTGTACACAAACCCAGGCCCTCTACACCACTCTACACAAACCAGGCCCTATACACCACTATACAAAAACCCAGGTCCTCTACACCACTGTACACAAATGCTCATACTATACACCACTGTACACAAACACAGGCCCTCTACACCACTCTACATAAGCCCAGGCCCTCTACACCACTCTACACAAACCCAGGGCCACCACACCACTCTACACAAACCCAGGTCCTCTACACCACTATACGCAAACTCACACCCTCTAGACCACTGTACAAAAACCCACACCCTCTACACCACTGTACACAAACCCACGCCCTCTACGCCACTGTACACAAACCCACACCCTCTACACCATTGTACACAAACACACACCCTCTACACCACTGTACACAAACCCACACCCTCTACACCACAGTACACAAAACCACGCCCACTAAACCACTGTACACAAACCCACACCCTCTACACCATTGTACACTAAACCACACCCTCTACACCACTGTACACAAACCCACACCCTCTACACCACTGTACACAAACGCACGCCCTCTATGCCAATGTACACAAACCCACGCCCCCTGCACCACTGTACACAAACCCACACACTCTACACCATTGTACACAAACCCACACCCTCTACGCCACTGTACACAAACCCACGCTCTCTACACCACTGTACACAAATCCACGCCCACTACACCACTGTACACAAACCCACACCCTCTACACCATTGTACACAAACCCACACCCTCTACACCACTGTACAGAAACCCACACCCTCTACACCACTGTACACAAACGCACGCCCTCTAAGCCACTGTACACAAACCCACGCCCTCTACACCACTGTAGACAAACCCACGCCCTCTACACCACTGTACACGAACCCACACCCTCTACACCACATCACACAAACGCACGCCCTCTACACCACTGTACACAAACCCACACCCTCGACACCACTGTACACAAAACCACGCCCACTACACCACTGTACACAAACCCACACGCTCCACACCACTGTACACAAAACCACACCCACTACACCACTGTACACAAACCCACACCCTCTACACCACTGTACACAAACCCACACCCTCTACACCACTGTACACAAACCCACACATTCTACACCACAGTACACAAACCTACGCCCTCTACACCACTGTACACAAACCCAAGCCCTTGACACCACTGTACACAAACTCTCACCCTATACACCAATGTACACAAACCCACACCCTCTACACCACTGTACGCAAACCCATGCTCTCTACTCCACTGCACGCAAACCCACACCCTCTCTACCACTGTACACAAACTCACAGCACCTACACCACAGTAAACAAACTCAGACCGTCTGCACCACTGTACACAAACCTAGGACTTCTGCACCACTGTACACAAACCCACCCCCTCTACACCACTGTACACAATCCCAGGCCCTCTACACCACAGTACACAAACCCACACCCTCTACACCACTGTACACAATCCAAGGCCCTCTACACCACTGTACACAAACCCACACCCTCTACACCACTGTACACAAACCCACACCCTCTACACCACTGTACCCAAACCCACACCCTCTACACCACTGTACACAAACCCACACCCTCTACACCACAGTACACAAACCCACGCCCTCTACACCACTGTACACAAACCCAAGTCCTTGACACCAGTGTACACAAACGCACACCCTCTATACCACTGTACACAAACTCACAGCACCTACACCACAGTATACAAACTCAGACCCTCTGCACCACTGTACACAAACCTAGGCCCTCTGCACCACTGCACACAAACCCACATCCCCTACACCACTGCACGCAAACCCACGCTCTCTACTCCACTGTACACAAACCCACACCCTCTACACCACTGTACACAAAACCACACCCACTACACCACTGTACACAAACCCACACCCTCTACACCACTGTACACAATACCACACCCTCTACACCACTGTACACAAACCCACACACTCTACACCACTGTACACAACCCCACACCCTCTACACCACTGTACACAAACCCAGGCCCTCCATCACACTACACAAACCCACACGCTCTACAACACTGTACATAATCCCAGGCCCTCGACACCACAGTACACAAACCCAGGCCGTCTGCACCTCTGTACACAAACCCACACCCTCTACAACACTGTACACAAACCCAGGCCCTCTACACCACTGTACACAAAAACACACACTCTACACCACTGTACACAAACCCAGGCCCTTGACATCACTGTACACAAACTCTCACTCTATACATCACTGTACACAAGCCCAGGCCCTCTACACCACTGTACACAAACCAGGCCCTCTACACCACTGTACACAGACCCAGGCCCTCTACACCACTGTACAAAAACTCAGGTCCTCTACACCACTGTACACAAATGCTCATACTATACACCACTGTACACAAACACAGGCCCTCTAAACCACTCTACATAAACCCAGGCCCTCTACACCACTCTACACAAACCCCGGGCCACCACACCACTGTACACAAACCCAGGTCCTCTACACCACTATACACAAACTCACACCCTCTAGACCACTGAACACAAACCCACACCCTCTACACCACTGTACACAAACCCACGCCCTCTACGCCACTGTACACAAACCCACACCCTCTACACCACTGTACACAAACCCACGCCCTCTACACCACTGTACCCAAACCCACACCCTCTACACCACTATACACAAAACCACGCCCACTACACCACTGTACACAAACCCACACCCTCTAGACCACTGTACACAAACCCACACGCTCTACACCACTGTACACAAACCCACATCCGCTACGCCACTGTACACAAACCCACACCCTCTACACCACAGTACACAAAGCCACGCCCTCTATGCCACTGTACACAAACCCACACCCTCTACACCAATGTACACATACACACGCCCTCTACACCACTGTGCACAAACCCACACCCTCTACACCATTGTACACAAAACCACGCCCACTACACCACTATACACAAACTCACACCCTCTACACCACTGTACACAAAACCACACCCACTACATCACTGTACACAAACCCACACCTTCTAAACCACTGTAACAGAAACCCACACCCTCTACACCACTGTGCACAAACCCACACCCTCTACACCACTGTACCCAAACCCACGCCCTCTACACCACTGTACACAAACCCACACCATCCACACCACAGTACACAAACCCACGCCCTCCACACCACTGTACACAAACCCAAGCCCATGACACCACTGTACACAAACTCACAGCACCTACACCACAGTATACAAACTCAGACCCTCTGCACCACTGTACACAAACCTAGGCCCTCTACACCACTGCACACAAACCCACACGCCCTACACCACTGCACGCAAACCCAGGCTCTCTACTCCACTGTACACAAACCCACACCCTCTACACCACTATACACAAACCCACACCCTCTACACCACTGTACACAAATCCACGCCCTCCACACCACTGTACACAAACCACACCGTCTACACAACTGTACATCAATCCAGGCCCTTGAAACCACTGTACACAAACTCTCACGCTATACAACACTGTACACAAATCTAAGCCTGCTACACATCTGTACACAAATACAGGCCCTCTACACCACTATACACAAACCCCCACTCACTACACCACCATGCATAAAATCACACCCTCTACACCACTGAACACATAGCGAGGCCCTCGAAACCACTGTACAAAAACCACCTCGTCTACACCACTGTACATCAATCCAGGCCCTTGAAACCACTGTACACAAACTCACACGCTATACAACACTGTACAGAAATCCAAGCCCGCTACACATCTGTACACAAATATAGGCCCTCTACACCACTGTACACAAACCCCCACTCACTACACCACCATGCATAAAATCACACCCTCTACACCACTGAACACATAGCGAGGCCCTCGAAACCACTGTACACAAATCCGCACCTTCGATGCCACTGTACACAAACCCAGGCCCTCTGCACCACCGTACACAAACCCACACCCTGTACACCACTGTACACAACCCAGGCCCTCTACACCACTCTACATAAACCCAGGCCGTCTGCAACACTATACACAAACTCACACCCTCTACACCACTGTACACGAACCCACACTCTCTACACCACCGTACCCAAACCCACACCCTCCAAACCACTGTACACAAACCCAGATCCACTACACCACTGTACACAAACCCACACCCTCTACACCACTGTACACAAACCCACGCCTCTACACCACTGTCCACAAACCCACACCCTCTACAACACTGCACACAAACCCACACCCTCTACAACACTGTACACAATCCCAGGCCCTCGACACCACAGTACACAAACCCAGGCCCTCTACACCGCTGTACACAAACCCACACCCTCTACACCACTGTACAAAAACCCAGGCCCTCCATCGCACTACACAAGCCCACACGTTCTACAACACTGTACACAATCCCAGGCCCTCGACACCACAGTACACAAAGCCAGGCCGTCTACACCTCTGTACACAAACCCACACCCTCTACACCACTGTACACAAACCCACACCCTCTACACCACTGTACACAAACCCACACCCTCTACACCACAGTACACAAACCCAAGCCCTTGACACCACAGTACACAAACCCACGCCCTCTACACCACTGTACACAAACCCAAGCCCTTGACACCACTGTACACAAACCCACACCCTCTAAACCACTGTACACAAACTCACAGCACCTACACCACGGTATACAAACTCAGACCCTCTGCACCACTGTACACAAACCTAGGCCCTCTACAGCACTGCACACAAGCCCACACCCCCTACACCACTGCATACAAACCCACGCTCTCTACTCCACTGTACCCAAACCCACAACCTCTACACCACTATACACAAACCCACGCCTTCTACACCACTGTACATAAACCCATGCCCACTACACCACTTAGCCCAAATCCACGCCCTCCAAACCACTGTACACAAACCCAGACCCACTACACCACTGTACACAAACCCAGACCCTCTACACCACTGTACACAAATCCATGCCCTCTACACCACTGTACATAAAGCCACGCCCACTACACCACTGTACACAAACCACACCGTCTACACCACTGTACACCAACCCAGGCCCTTGAAACCACTGTACACAAACTCTCACGCTATACGACACTGTACACAAATCCAAGCCTGCTACACATCTGTACACAAATACAGGCCCTCTACACCACTGTACATAAACCCCCACTCAGTACACCACCATGCATAAAATGACACCCTCTACACCACTGAACACATAGCAAGGCCCTCGAAACCAGTGTACACAAATCCACACCTTCGATGCCACTGTACACAAACCCAGATCCACTACACCACTGTACACAAACTCACACCCTCTACATCACTGTAAACAAACCCACGCCTCTACACCACTGTACATAAACCCATGCCCACTACATCACTTAGCCCAAATCCACACACTCGAAACCACTGTACACAAACCCAGACCCACTACACCATTGTACACAAACCCAGACCCACTTAACCACTGTATACAAACCCATGCCCTCTACACCACTGTACACAAACCCACGCCCTCTACACCACTGTACACAAAACCACGCCCACTACACCACTGTACACAAACCTACACACTCTACACCACTGTACACAAATCCAGGCTCTTGACGCCACTGTACACAAACTCTCACTCTATATACCACTGTACACAAGCCCAGGCCCTCTGCACCACTGTACACAAACCCAGGCCCTCTACAACACTGTACACAAATTCTGACACTACACCACTGTACGCAAACCCAAGCCCGCTACACATCTGTACATAAATCCAGGCCCTCCACACCACTGTACACAAACACCCGCCCCCTACACCATCATGCATAATATCACAATCTCTACACCACTGAACACATATTGAGGCTCTCTAAACCACTGGACACAAACCCATGCCTTCTACATCACTGTACACAAGCCCAGGCCCTCTAGACAACTGTACACAAATCCGGGCCCTCTACACCACTGTACACAAACTCTCACTCTTTACACGACTGTACACAAACAAGACACTCTCCACCACTGCACACAAGCCCAGGCCCTCTGCAACAATGTACGCAAACCCACACCCTCTACACCACTGTACACAACCCAGGTCCTCTACACCACTGTACAGAAACCCAGGTCCTCTGCAACACTATATGCAAACCCACACCCTCTACACCACTGTACACTATCCCATACCCTCTGCACCACTGTATACAAACCGTGGCCCATTACACCACTGTACACAAACCCAGGTCCTCTACGCCACTGTACACAAAGCCACACCCTCTACACCACTGTACACAAACCAGGCCCTCTACACCACTGTATACAAACCGTGGCCGATTACACCACTGTACACAAACCAGGCCCTCTACACCACTGTACACAAACCCCAGCCACGACACCTCCATGCATAAAATCACACCCTCTACACCACTGAACACATAGCGAGGCCCTCTAAACCACTGTCCACAAAGCCACACCTTCGATGCCACTGTACACAAACCCAGGGCCTCTACACCACTATACACAAACCCTCTCTCTCTATGCCACTGCACACAAACCCACACCGTCTACACCACTGTACACAATCCCAGGCCGTCTACAACAACTCTACACAAACCCAGGCCCTCTACACCACTGTACAAAAACCCAGGGCCTCTACACCACTGTACACAAACCCAGGCCCTCTACACCACTCTACACAAACCAGGCCCTATACACCACTATACAAAAACCCAGGTCCTCTACACCACTGTACACAAATGCTCATACTATACACCACTGTACACAAACACAGGCCCTCTACACCACTCTACATAAGCCCAGGCCCTCTACACCACTCTACACAAACCCAGGGCCACCACACCACTCTACACAAACCCAGGTCCTCTACACCACTATACGCAAACTCACACCCTCTAGACCACTGTACAAAAACCCACACCCTCTACACCACTGTACACAAACCCACGCCCTCTACGCCACTGTACACAAACCCACACCCTCTACACCATTGTACACAAACACACACCCTCTACACCACTGTACACAAACCCACACCCTCTACACCACAGTACACAAAACCACGCCCACTAAACCACTGTACACAAACCCACACCCTCTACACCATTGTACACTAAACCACACGCTCTACACCACTGTACACAAACCCACACCCTCTACACCACTGTACACAAACGCACGCCCTCTATGCCAATGTACACAAACCCACGCCCCCTGCACCAATGTACACAAACCCACACACTCTACACCATTGTACACAAACCCACACCCTCTACGCCACTGTACACAAACCCACGCTCTCTACACCACTGTACACAAATCCACGCCCACTACACCACTGTACACAAACCCACACCCTCTACACCATTGTACACAAACCCACACCCTCTACACCACTGTACAGAAACCCACACCCTCTACACCACTGTACACAAACGCACGCCCTCTAAGCCACTGTACACAAACCCACGCCCTCTACACCACTGTACACAAACCCACGCCCTCTACACCACTGTACACGAACCCACACCCTCTACACCACATCACACAAACGCACGCCCTCTACACCACTGTACACAAACCCACACCCTCGACACCACTGTACACAAAACCACGCCCACTACACCACTGTACACAAACCCACACGCTCCACACCACTGTACACAAAACCACACCCACTACACCACTGTACACAAACCCACACCCTCTACACCACTGTACACAAACCCACACCCTCTACACCACTGTACACAAACCCACACACTCTACACCACAGTACACAAACCTACGCCCTCTACACCACTGTACACAAACCCAAGCCCTTGACACCACTGTACACAAACTCTCACCCTATACACCAATGTACACAAACCCACACCCTCTACACCACTGTACGCAAACCCATGCTCTCTACTCCACTGCACGCAAACCCACACCCTCTCCACCACTGTACACAAACACACAGCACCTACACCACAGTAAAAAAACTCAGACCGTCTGCACCACTGTACACAAACCTAGGACTTCTGCACCACTGTACACAAACCCACCCCCTCTACACCACTGTACACAATCCCAGGCCCTCTACACCACTGTACACAAACCCACACCCTCTACACCACTGTACACAATCCAAGGCCCTCTACACCACTGTACACAAACCCACACCCTCTACACCACTGTACACAAACCCACACCCTCTACACCACTGTACCCAAACCCACACCCTCTACACCACTGTACACAAACCCACACCCTCTACACCACAGTACACAAACCCACGCCCTCTACACCACTGTACACAAACCCAAGCCCTTGACACCAGTGTACACAAACGCACACCCTCTACACCACTGTACACAAACTCACAGCACCTACACCACAGTATACAAACTCAGACCCTCTGCACCACTGTACACAAACCTAGGCCCTCTGCACCACTGCACACAAACCCACATCCCCTACACCACTGCACGCAAACCCACGCTCTCTACTCCACTGTACACAAACCCACACCCTCTACACCACTGTACACAAAACCACACCCACTACACCACTGTACACAAACCCACACCCTCTACACCACTGTACACAATACCACACCCTCTACACCACTGTACACAAACCCACACACTCTACACCACTGTACACAACCCCACACCCTCTACACCACTGTACACAAACCCACACCCTCTACACCACTGTACCCAAACCCACACCCTCTACACCACTGTACACAGACCCACACACTCTACACCACAGTACACAAACCCACGCCCTCTACACCACTGTACACAAACCCAAGCCCTTGACACCACTGTACACAAACTCTCACGCTATACACCACTGTACACAAGCCCAGGCCCTCTACACCACTGTACACAAACCCAGGCCCTCTACAACACTGTACACAAATTCTGACACTACACCACTGTACACAAAACCACGCCCACTACACCACTGTACACAAACCCACACCCTCTACACCATTGTACAGAAACCCACACCCTCTACACCACTGTACACAAACGCACGCCCTCTAAGCCACTGTACACAAACCCACGCCCTCTACACCACTGTACACAAACCCACGCCCTCTACACCACTGTACACAAACGCACGCCCTCTACACCACATTACACAAACGCACGCCCTCTACACCACTGTACACAAACCCACACCCTCTACACCACAGTACACAAAACCACGCCCACTACACCACTGTACACAAACCCACACACTCCACACCACTGTACACAAAACCACACCCACTACACCACTGTACACAAACCCACACCCTCTACACCACTGTACACAAACCCACACCCTCTACACCACTGTACACAAACCCACACCCTCTACACCACTGTACGCAAACCCATGCTCTCTACTCCACTGTACACAAACCCACACCCTCTCCACCACTGTACACAAACTCACAGCACCTACACCACAGTAAACAAACTCAGACCGTCTGCACCACTGTGCACAAACCTAGCACCTCTGCACCACTGTACACAAACCCACCTCTACACCACTGTACACAAACTCACAGCACCTACACCACAGTATACAAACTCAGACCCTCTGCACCACTGTACACAAACCTAGGCCCTCTACACCACTGCACACAAACCCACACCCCCTACACCACAGTACGCAAACCCACGCTCTCTACTCCACTGTACACAAACCCACACCCTCTACACCACTGTACACAAAACCACACCCACTACACCACTGTACACAAACCCACACCCTCTACACCACTGTACACAAAACCACGCGCACTGCACCACTGTACACAAACCCACACGCTCCACACCACTGTACACAAAACCACACCCACTACACCACTGTACACAAACCCACACCCTCTACACCACTGTACACAAACCCACACCCTCTACACCACTGTACACAAACCCACACACTCTACACCACAGTACACAAACCCACGCCCTCTACACCACTGTACACAAACCCAAGCCCTTGACACCACTGTACACAAACTCTCATCCTATACACCAATGTACGCAAACCCACACCCTCTACACCACTGTAAGCAAACCCATGCTCTCTACTCCACAGTACACAAACCCACACCCTCTCCACCACTGTACACAAAACCACACCCACTACACCACTGCACACAAACCCACACCCTCTACACCACTGTACACAAAACCACACCCTCTACACCACTGTATCCAAACCCACACCCTCTACACCACTGTACACAAACCCACACACTCTACACCACAGTACAAAAACCCACGCCCTCTACACCACTGTACACAAACCCAAGCCCTTGACACCACTGTACACAAACTCTCATGCTATACACCAGTGTACACAAACCCAAGCCCTCTACACCACTGTACACAAACTCACAGCACCTACACCACAGTAAACAAACTCAGACCGTCTGCACCACTGTACACAAACCTAGGACCTCTGCACCACTGTACACAAACCGACACCCTCTACACCACTGTACACAATCCAAGGCCCTCTACACCACTGTACACAAACCCACACCCTCTACACCACTGTACACAAACCCACACCCTCTACACCACTGTACACAAACCCACACCCTCTACACCACTGTACCCAAACCCACGCCCTCTACACCACTGTACACAAACCCACACCCTCTACACCACAGTACACAAACCCACGCCCTCTACACCACTGTACACAAACCCAAGCCCTTGACACCAGTGTACACAAACGCACACCCTCTACACCACTGTACACAAACTCACAGCACCTACACCACAGTATACAAACTCAGACCCTCTGCACCACTGTACACAAACCTAGGCCCGCTACACCACTGCACACAAACCCACATCCCCTACACCACTGCACGCAAACCCACGCTCTCTACTCTACTGTACACAAACCCACACCCTCTACACCACTGTACACAAAACCACACCCACTACACCACTGTACACAAACCCACACCCTCTACACCACTGTACACAATACCACACCTTCTACACCACTGTACACAAACCCACACACTCTACACCACTGTACACAAACCCACGCCCTCTACACCACTGTACACAAACCCACACCCTCTACACCACTGTACCCAAACCCACACCCTCTACACCACTGTACACAAACCCACACCCACTACACCACTGTACACAAACCCACACCCTCTACACCACTGTACCCAAACCCACACCCTCTACACCACTGTACACAAACCCACACACTCTACCCCACAGTACACAAACCCACGCCCTCTACACCACTGTACACAAACCCAAGCCCTTGACACCACTGTACACAAACTCTCACGCTATACACCACTGTACACAAGCCCAGGCCCTCTACACCACTGTACACAAACCCAGGCCCTCTACAACACTGTACACAAATTCTGACACTACACCACTGTACACAAAACCACGCCCACTACACCACTGTACACAAACCCACGCCCTCTACACCACTGTACACAAACCCAAGCCCTTGACACCACTGTACACAAACTCTCATCCTATACACCAATGTACGCAAACCCACACCCTCTACACCACTGTAAGCAAACCCACGCTCTCTACTCCACAGTACACAAACCCACACCCTCTCCACCACTGTACACAAAACCACACCCACTACACCACTGCACACAAACCCACACCCTCTACACCACTGTACACAAAACCACACCCTCTACACCACTGTATCCAAACCCACACCCTCTACACCACTGTACACAAACCCACACACTCTACACCACAGTACAAAAACCCACGCCCTCTACACCACTGTACACAAACCCAAGCCCTTGACACCACTGTACACAAACTCTCATGCTATACACCAATGTACACAAACCCAAGCCCTCTACACCACTGTACACAAACTCACAGCACCTACACCACAGTAAACAAACTCAGACCATCTGCACCACTGTACACAAACCTAGGACCTCTGCACCACTGTACACAAACCGACACCCTCTACACCACTGTACACAATCCAAGGCCCTCTACACCACTGTACACAAACCCACACCCTCTACACCACTGTACACAAACCCACACCCTCTACACCACTGTACACAAACCCACACCCTCTACACCACTGTACCCAAACCCACGCCCTCTACACCACTGTACACAAACCCACACCCTCTACACCACAGTACACAAACCCACGCCCTCTACACCACTGTACACAAACCCAAGCCCTTGACACCAGTGTACACAAACGCACACCCTCTACACCACTGTACACAAACTCACAGCACCTACACCACAGTATACAAACTCAGACCCTCTGCACCACTGTACACAAACCTAGGCCCGCTACACCACTGCACACAAACCCACATCCCCTACACCACTGCACGCAAACCCACGCTCTCTACTCTACTGTACACAAACCCACACCCTCTACACCACTGTACACAAAACCACACCCACTACACCACTGTACACAAACCCACACCCTCTACACCACTGTACACAATACCACACCTTCTACACCACTGTACACAAACCCACACACTCTACACCACTGTACACAAACCCACGCCCTCTACACCACTGTACACAAACCCACACCCTCTACACCACTGTACCCAAACCCACACCCTCTACACCACTGTACACAAACCCACACCCACTACACCACTGTACACAAACCCACACCCTCTACACCACTGTACCCAAACCCACACCCTCTACACCACTGTACACAAACCCACACACTCTACCCCACAGTACACAAACCCACGCCCTCTACACCACTGTACACAAACCCAAGCCCTTGACACCACTGTACACAAACTCTCACGCTATACACCACTGTACACAAGCCCAGGCCCTCTACACCACTGCACACAAACCCAGGCCCTCTACAACACTGTACACAAATTCTGACACTACACCACTGTACACAAAACCACGCCCACTACACCACTGTACACAAACCCACACCCTCTACACCATTGTACACAAACCCACACCCTCTACACCACTGTACACAAACCCACACCCTCTACACCATTGTACACAAACCCACACCCTCTACACCACTGTACACAAACCCACACCCTCTACACCATTGTACACAAACGCACGCCCTCTACGCCACTGTACACAAACCCACACCCTCTACACCACTGTACACAAACGCACGCCCTCTACGCCACAGTACACAAACCCACGCCCTCTACACCACTGTACACAAACCCAAGCCCTTGACACCACTGTACACAAACTCTCACGCTATACACCAATGTACACAAACCCACACCCTCTACACCACTGTACACAAACTCACAGCACCTACAGCACAGTAAACAAACTCAGACCATCTGCACCACTGTACACAAACCTAGGACCTCTGCACCACTGTACACAAACCGACACCCTCTACACCACTGTACACAATCCCAGGCCCTCTACACCACTGTACACAAACCCACACCCTCTACACCACTGTACACAAACCCACACCCTCTACACCACTGTACACAAACCCACACCCTCTACACCACTGTACCCAAACCCACGCCCTCTACACCACTGTACACAAACCCACATCCTCTACACCACAGTACACAAACCCACGACCTCTACACCACTGTACACAAACCCAAGCCCTTGACATCAGTGTACACAAACGCACACCCTCTACACCACTGTACACAAACTCACAGCACCTACACCACAGTATACAAACTCAGACCCTCTGTACCACTGTACACAAACCTAGGCCCTCTACACCACTGCACACAAACCCACACCCCCTACACCACTGCACGCAAACCCACGCTCTCTACTCCACTGTACACAAACCCACACCCTCTACACCACTGTACACAATACCACACCCTCTACACCACAGTACACAAACCCACGACCTCTACACCACTGTACACAAACCCAAGCCCTTGACACCAGTGTACACAAACGCACACCCTCTACACCACTGTACACAAACTCACAGCACCTACACCACAGTATACAAACTCAGACCCTCTGTACCACTGTACACAAACCTAGGCCCTCTACACCACTGCACACAAACCCACACCCCCTACACCACTGCACGCAAACCCACGCTCTCTACTCCACTGTACACAAACCCACACCCTCTACACCACTGTACACAATACCACACCCTCTACACCACTGTACACAAAACCACACACTCTACACCACTGTACACAAACCCACGCCCTCTACACCACTGTACACAAACCCACACCCTCTACACCACTGTACCCAAACCCACACCCTCTACACCACTGTACACAAACCCACACACTCTACACCACAGTACACAAACCCACGCCCTCTACCCCACGGTACACAAACCCAAGCCCTTGACACCACTGTACACAATCTCTCATGCTATACACCACTGTACACAAACCCAGGCCCTCTACACCACTGTACACAAACCCAGGCCCTCTACAACACTGTACACAAATTCTGACACTACACCACTGTACACAAACCCAAGCCCGCTACACCACTGTACACAAACTCACAGCACCTACACCACAGTAAACAAACTCAGACCGTCTGCACCCCTGTACACAAACCTAGGCCCTCTGCACCACTGTACACAAACCCACACCCTCTACACCACTGTACACAATGCCAGGCCCTCTACACCACTGTACACAAACCCAGGCCCTCTACACCACTGTACACAAACGCAGGTCCTCTACACCACTGTACACCAATGCTCATACTATACACCACTGTACACAACCCAGGCCCTCTACTGCACTCTACATAAACCCATGCCCACTACACCACTTAGCCCAAATCCACACACTCGAAACCACTGTACACAAACCCAGACCCACTACACCATTGTACACCAACCCAGACCCACTAAACCACTGTACACAAACCCACACCCTCTACACCACTGTACACAAACCCACGCCCTCTACACCACTGTACACAAAACCACGCCCACTACACCACTGTACACAAACCTACACACTCTACACCACTGTACACAAACCCAGGCTCTTGACGCCACTGTACACAAACTCTCACTCTATACACCACTGTACACAAACCCACACCCTCTACACCACTGTACACAAACCCACACCCTCTACACCACAGTACACAAACCCACGCCCTCTACACCACTGTACACAAACCCAAGCCCTTGACACCACTGTACACAAACCCACACACTCTACACCACTGTACACAAACTCACAGCACCTACACCACAGTATACAAACACAGACCCTCTGCACCACTGTACACAAACCTAGGCCCTCTACACCACTGCACACAAACCCACACCACCTTCACCACTGCACGCAAACCCACGCTCTCTACTCCACTGTACACAAACCCACACCCTCTACACCACTGTACACAACCCAGGTCCTCTACACCACTGTAGACAAACCCAGGTCCTCTGCAACACTATATGCAAACCCACACCCTCTACACCACTGTACACAATCTCATACCCTCTACACCACTGTACACAAAGCCACAACCTCTACGCCACTGTACACAAAGCCACACCCTCTACACCACTGTACACAAACCAGGCCCTCTACACCACTGTATACAAACCGTGGCCCATTACGCCACTGTACACAAACCAGGCCCTCTACACCACTGTACACAAACCCCCAGCCACGACACCACCATGCATAAAATCACACCCTCTACACCACTGAACACATAGCGAGGCCCTCTAAACCACTGTACACAAAGCCACACCTTCGATGCCACTGTACACAAACCCAGGGCCTCTACACCACTATACACAAACCCTCTCTCTCTATGCCACTGCACACAAACCCACACGGTCTACACCACTGTACACAATCCCAGGCCCTCAACAACAATTCTACATAATCCCAGGTTCTCTACACCACTGTACAAAAACCCAGGCCCTCTACACCACTGTACACAAATGAGGCCCTTTACACCACTGTACAAAAACCCAGGTCCTCTACACCAATGTACACAAATGCTCATACTATACCCCACTGTACACAAACACAGGCCCTCTACACCACTCTACATAAACCCAGGCCCTCTACTCCACTCTACACAAACCCAGGGCCTCCACACCACTCTACACAAACCCAGGTCCTCTACACCACTATGCACAAACTCACACCCTCTCGACCACTGTACACAAACCCACACCCTCTACACCACTGTACACAAACCCACGCCCTCTACGCCACTGTACACAAACCCACACCCTCTACACCACTGTACACAAACCCACACCCTCTACACCACTGTACACAAACCCACACCCTCTACACCACTGTGCACAAACGCACACCCTCTACGCCACTGTACACAAACCCACGCCCTCTGCACCACTGTACACAAACCCACACCCTCTACACCATTGTACACAAACGCACGCCCTCTACGCCACTGTACACAAACCCACGCCCTCTGCACCACTGTACACAAACCCACACCCTCTACACCACTGTACACAAACCCACACCCTCTACACCACTGTACACAAACGCACGCCCTCTACGCCACTGTACACAAACCCACACCCTCTACACCACTGTACACAAACCCACGCCCTCTACGCCACTGTACCCAAATCCACACCCTCTACACCACTGTACACAAACGGACGCCCTCTATACCACTGTACACAAACCCACACCCTCTACACCACTGCACACAAAACCACGCGCATTACACCACCGTGCACAAACCCACACCCTCCACACTGCTGTACACAAAACCACACCCACTACACCACTGTACACAAACCCACACCCTCAACACCACTGTACACAAACCCACACCCTCTACACCACTGTACACAAACCCACACCCTCTACACCACTGTACCCAAACCCACGACCTCTACACCACTGTACAAAAACCCACACCCTCTGCACCACTGTACACAAACCCACACCCTCTACACCACTGTACACAAACCCACACCCTCTACACCACTGTACACAAACGCACGCCCTCTACGCCACTGTACACAAACCCACACCCTCTACACCACTGTACACAAACCCACGCCCTCTACGCCACTGTACCCAAATCCACACCCTCTACACCACTGTACACAAACGCACGCCCTCTATACCACTGTACACAAACCCACACCCTCTACACCACTGCACACAAAACCACGCGCATTACACCACCGTGCACAAACCCACACCCTCCACACTGCTGTACACAAAACCACACCCACTACACCACTGTACACAAACCCACACCCTCAACACCACTGTACACAAACCCACACCCTCTACACCACTGTACACAAACCCACACCCTCTACACCACTGTATCCAAACCCACGACCTCTACACCACTGTACACAAACCCACGCCCTCTACACCACTGTACACAAACCCACGCCCTCTACACCACTGTACACAAAACCACGCCCACTACACCACTGTACACAAACCTACACACTCTACACCACTGTACACAAACCCAGGCTCTTGACGCCACTGTACACAAACTCTCACTCTATACACCACTGTACACAAACCCACACCCTCTACACCACTGTACACAAACCCACACCCTCTACACCACAGTACACAAACCCACGCCCTCTACACCACTGTACACAAACCCAAGCCCTTGACACCACTGTACACAAACCCACACACTCTACACCACTGTACACAAACTCACAGCACCTACACCACAGTATACAAACACAGACCCTCTGCACCACTGTACACAAACCTAGGCCCTCTACACCACTGCACACAAACCCACACCACCTTCACCACTGCATGCAAACCCACGCTCTCTACTCCACTGTACACAAACCCACACCCTCTACACCACTGTACACAACCCAGGTCCTCTACACCACTGTAGACAAACCCAGGTCCTCTGCAACACTGTATGCAAACCCACACCCTCTACACCACTGTACACAATCTCATACCCTCTACACCACTGTACACAAAGCCACAACCTCTACGCCTCTGTACACAAAGCCACACCCTCTACACCACTGTACACAAACCAGGCCCTCTACACCACTGTATACAAACCGTGGCCCATTACGCCACTGTACACAAACCAGGCCCTCTACACCACTGTACACAAACCCCCAGCCACGACACCACCATGCATAAAATCACACCCTCTACACCACTGAACACATAGCGAGGCCCTCTAAACCACTGTACACAAAGCCACACCTTCGATGCCACTGTACACAAACCCAGGGCCTCTACACCACTATACACAAACCCTCTCTCTCTATGCCACTGCACACAAACCCACACGGTCTACACCACTGTACACAATCCCAGGCCCTCAACAACAATTCTACATAATCCCAGGTTCTCTACACCACTGTACAAAAACCCAGGCCCTCTACACCACTGTACACAAATGAGGCCCTTTACACCACTGTACAAAAACCCAGGTCCTCTACACCAATGTACACAAATGCTCATACTATACCCCACTGTACACAAACACAGGCCCTCTACACCACTCTACATAAACCCAGGCCCTCTACTCCACTCTACACAAACCCAGGGCCTCCACACCACTCTACACAAACCCAGGTCCTCTACACCACTATGCACAAACTCACACCCTCTCGACCACTGTACACAAACCCACACCCTCTACACCACTGTACACAAACCCACGCCCTCTACGCCACTGTACACAAACCCACACCCTCTACACCACTGTACACAAACCCACACCCTCTACACCACTGTACACAAACCCACACCCTCTACACCACTGTGCACAAACGCACACCCTCTACACCACTGTGCACAAACCCACGCCCTCTGCACCACTGTACACAAACCCACACCCTCTACACCATTGTACACAAACGCACGCCCTCTACGCCACTGTACACAAACCCACGCCCTCTGCACCACTGTACACAAACCCACACCCTCTACACCACTGTACACAAACCCACACCCTCTACACCACTGTATACAAACCCACACCCTCTACACCACTGTACACAAACCCACACCCTCTACACCACTGTACACAAACGCACGCCCTCTACGCCACTGTACACAAACCCACACCCTCTACACCACTGTACACAAACCCACGCCCTCTACGCCACTGTACCCAAATCCACACCCTCTACACCACTGTACACAAACGCACGCCCTCTATACCACTGTACACAAACCCACACCCTCTACACCACTGCACACAAAACCACGCGCATTACACCACCGTACACAAACCCACACCCTCCACACTGCTGTACACAAAACCACACCCACTACACCACTGTACACAAACCCACACCCTCAACACCACTGTACACAAACCCACACCCTCTACACCACTGTACACAAACCCACACCCTCTGCACCACTGTACACAAACCTAGGCCCTCTACACCACTGCACACAAACCCACACCACCTTCACCACTGCACGCAAACCCACGCTCTCTACTCCACTGTACACAAACCCACACCCTCTACACCACTGTACACAACCCAGGTCCTCTACACCACTGTAGACAAACCCAGGTCCTCTGCAACACTATATGCAAACCCACACCCTCTACACCACTGTACACAATCTCATACCCTCTACACCACTGTACACAAAGCCACAACCTCTACGCCACTGTACACAAAGCCACACCCTCTACACCACTGTACACAAACCAGGCCCTCTACACCACTGTATACAAACCGTGGCCCATTACGCCACTGTACACAAACCAGGCCCTCTACACCACTGTACACAAACCCCCAGCCACGACACCACCATGCATAAAATCACACCCTCTACACCACTGAACACATAGCGAGGCCCTCTAAACCACTGTACACAAAGCCACACCTTCGATGCCACTGTACACAAACCCAGGGCCTCTACACCACTATACACAAACCCTCTCTCTCTATGCCACTGCACACAAACCCACACGGTCTACACCACTGTACACAATCCCAGGCCCTCAACAACAATTCTACATAATCCCAGGTTCTCTACACCACTGTACAAAAACCCAGGCCCTCTACACCACTGTACACAAATGAGGCCCTTTACACCACTGTACAAAAACCCAGGTCCTCTACACCAATGTACACAAATGCTCATACTATACCCCACTGTACACAAACACAGGCCCTCTACACCACTCTACATAAACCCAGGCCCTCTACTCCACTCTACACAAACCCAGGGCCTCCACACCACTCTACACAAACCCAGGTCCTCTACACCACTATGCACAAACTCACACCCTCTCGACCACTGTACACAAACCCACACCCTCTACACCACTGTACACAAACCCACGCCCTCTACGCCACTGTACACAAACCCACACCCTCTACACCACTGTACACAAACCCACACCCTCTACACCACTGTACACAAACCCACACCCTCTACACCACTGTGCACAAACGCACACCCTCTACACCACTGTGCACAAACCCACGCCCTCTGCACCACTGTACACAAACCCACACCCTCTACACCATTGTACACAAACGCACGCCCTCTACGCCACTGTACACAAACCCACGCCCTCTGCACCACTGTACACAAACCCACACCCTCTACACCACTGTACACAAACCCACACCCTCTACACCATTGTATACAAACCCACACCCTCTACACCACTGTACACAAACCCACACCCTCTACACCACTGTACACAAACGCACGCCCTCTACGCCACTGTACACAAACCCACACCCTCTACACCACTGTACACAAACCCACACCCTCTACGCCACTGTACCCAAATCCACACCCTCTACACCACTGTACACAAACGCACGCCCTCTATACCACTGTACACAAACCCACACCCTCTACACCACTGCACACAAAACCACGCGCATTACACCACCGTACACAAACCCACACCCTCCACACTGCTGTACACAAAACCACACCCACTACACCACTGTACACAAACCCACACCCTCAACACCACTGTACACAAACCCACACCCTCTACACCACTGTACACAAACCCACACCCTCTACACCACTGTACCCAAACCCACGACCTCTACACCACTGTACACAAACCCACACCCTCTACACCACAGTACACAAACCCACGCCCTCTACACCACTGTAAACAAACCCAAGCCCTTGACACCACTGTACACAAACCCACACCCTCTACACCACTGTACACAAACTCACAGCACCCATACCACAGTATACAAACTCAGACCATCTGCACCACTGTACACAAATCTAGGCCCTCTACACCACTGCACACAAACCCACACCCCCTACACCACTGCACGCAAACCCACGCTCTCTACTCCACTGTACACAAACCCACAACCCCTACACCACTGTACACAAATCCACGCCCTCTACACCACTGTAAATAAAGCCACGCCCACTACACCACTGTACACAAACCACACCGTCTACACCACTGTACACGAACCCAGGCCCTTGAAACCACTGTCCACAAACTCTCATGCTATACGACACTGTACACAAATCCAAGCCTGCTACACATCTGTACACAAATACTGGCCCTCTACACCATTGTACACAAACCCCCACTCACTACACCACCATGCTTAAAATCAGACCCTCTACACCACTGAACACATAGCGAGGCCCTCGAAACCAGTGTACACAAATCCACACCTTCGATGCCAATGTACACAATCCCAGGCCCTCTACACCACTGTTCAAAAACCCAGGCCCTCTACACCACTGTACACAAATGCTCATACTATACACCACTGTACACAAACACAGGCCCTCTACACCACTCTACATAAACCCAGACCCTCTACACTACTCTACACAAACCCAGGGCCGCCACACCACTGTACACAAACCCAGGTCCTCTACACCACTATACACAAACTCACACCCTCTAGACCACTATACACAAACCCACACCTTCTATTTCACTGTACACAAAACCACGCCCACTACACCACTGTACACAAACCCACGCCCACTACACCACTGTACACAAACCCAAGCCCTTGACACCACTGTACACAAACTCTCACGCTATACAACACTGTACACAAGCCCAGTCCCTCTACACCACTGTACACAAACCCAAGCCCTTGACACTACTGTACACAAACTCTCACGCTATACAACACTGTACACAAGCCCAGTCCCTCTATACCACTGTACACAAACCCACACCCTCTACACCACTGTACGCAAACACACAGCACCTACACCACAGTATACAAACTCAGACCCTCTGCACCACTGTACACAAACCCAGGCCCTCTACACCACTGTACCCAAACCCACACCCTCTACACCACTGTACACAAAGCCAGGCCCTCTACACCACTGTACACAAACCCACACCCTCCACATCACTACACAAACCCAGGCCCTTGACACCACTGTACACCAACTCACACGCTATACACCACTGTACACAAGCCCAGGCCCTCTCTACCACTGTGCACAAACCCAGGTCCTCTACAATACTGTACACAAATTGTGACATTACACCACTGTATACAAATCCAAGCCCGCTACACATCTGTACACAAACTCTCACCCTACACAGCACCGTACTCAAACCCAGGCCCCCTACACCACTGTGCACAAACTCACAACCTCTACACCACTGTACCCAAACCCACACCCTCCAAACCACTGTACACAAACCCAGACCCACTACACCACTGTACACAAACCCACACCCTCTACACCACTGTACACAAACCCACACCCTCTACACCACTGTGCACAATCCCAGGCCCTCTACACTACAGTACACAAACCCAGGCCCTCTACACCGCAGTACACAAAACCACACCCCTTACACCACTGTACACAAACCCAGGCCCTCCACTGCACTACACAAACCCACACGCTCTACGCCACTGGACACAAAGCCACACCCTCTACGCCACTGTACACAAACCTATGCCCTCTGCCCCACTATACACAAACCCACACCCTCTACATCACTGTACACAAGACCACGCCCACTACGCCTCTGTACACAAACCCACACCCTCTACAACACTGTACACAAACCCATGCCCTCTACACCACTGTACACAAAACCACACACTGTACACCACTGTACACCAACCCAGGCCCTTGACACCACTGTACACAAACTCTCACGCAATACACCACTGTACCCAAGCCCAGGCCCTCTACACCACTGTACACAAACCCAGGCCCTCTACAACACTGTACACAAATTCTGACACTACACCACTGTACACAAGCCCAAGCCCACTACACATCTGTACACAAATCCAGGCCCTCCCCACCACTGTACACAAACACCCGCCCCCTACACCACCATGCATAATATCACACTCTCTACACCACTGAACACATACTGAGGCTCTCTAACCACTGACACAAACCCATGCCTTCTACATCACTGTACACAAGCCCAGGCCCTCTAGACAACTGTACACAAACTCGGGCCCTCTACACCGCTGTACACAAACTTGTGCCTTCTGCACCACTATACACAAACCCACACCCTCTACACCACTGTACACAAACCCACGCCCTCTATGCCACTGTACACAAACCCACATCCTCTATACCACTGTACACAAAACCACGCCCTCTAGCCACTGTACAAAAACCCCTGCCCTCTTCACCACTGTACGCAAACCCATGCCCTCTAAACCACTGTACACAAACCCAGGCCCACTACACCACTGTACACAAACCCAGGTCCTCTACACCACTGTACACGTACCCAGACCCTCTACACCACTCTACACTAGCCTAGGGCCACAGCACCACTGTACACAAACCCACACCCTCTACACCACTGTACACAAAACCAAGCCCACTACACATCACACAAATACAGGCCCTCTACACCACTGTACGCGAACCCCCACCCACTATAACACCATGCATAAAATCATACCCTCTACACCACTGAACACATAGCGAAGCCCTCTAAACCACTGTACACAAAGCCACACCTTCAATGCCACTGCACACAAACCCACACCCTCTACACCACTGTACACAATCCCAGGCCTTCAACACCAGTCTACACAATCCCAGGCCGTCTACAACAACTCTACATAAACCCAGGCCCTCTACACCACTGTACAAAAACCCAGGCCCTCTATACCACAGTACACAAACCCAGGCCCTCTACACCACAGTACACAAACCCAGGCCCTCTACACCACTGTACACAAATGCTCATACTATACACCACTGTACACAAACACAGGCCCTCTACACCACTCTACATAAACCCAGTCCCTCTACACCACTGTACACAAACCCAGGGCCGCCACACCACTGTACACAAACCCAAGCCCGCTACACATCTGTACACAAATCCAGGTGCTCTACACCACCTTACAAAACCCAGGCCCTCTACACCACTGTACACAAACCCACACCCTCCACGCCACTGTACATGAACCACACCCTCTACACTACTGCACAGAAACCCGGGCCCTCTACACCGCTGTACACAAACTCTCACTCTTTACACCAATATACACAACCCCAGACAATCTACACTACTGTACACAAACATAGGCCCTGTGTAACACTGTACGCAAACCCACACCCTCTACACCACTGTACACAACCCAGGTCCTCTACCCCACTGTACACAAACACACGTCCTCTGCAACACTGTACGCAAACCCACACCCTCTACACCACCATACAGAAAGCCAGGCCCTCTACACCACTGTACACAAACCCAGGCCATCTACACCACTGTACACATACCCAGGGCCTCTACACCACTCTACACAACCCAGGGCCATGACACCACTGTACACAAACGCAGCTCCTCTACACCACTGTACACAAACCCACACCCTTCAAACTTCTATACATGAAACCACGCTGTCTACACAACTGTACACAAAACCATACCCTCTGCACCACTGTACACAAACTTAGGCTCCCTACACCAGTGTACACAGACTCAGGCACTCTATGCCACTGTACACAAACGTTCACAGTTTACACCACTGTACACAAACCCACACCATCTTCACCACAGTATACAAACTCAGACCCTCTGCACCACTGTACACGAACCCAGACCCTCTATACCACTGTACATAAACTCATACCCTCTACACCACTGTACACAAGCCCATACCCTCTAGACCACTGTACACAAACCCATACCCTCTACACCACTGTTCACAAACCCAGGCCCTCTACATTCACTGCACACAAACCCACACCCCTACACCACTGTACACAAACCCATGTCATCTACACCACTGTACACCTAACCCAGACCCTCTATACCACTGTACATAAACTCATAAGCTCTACACCACTGTACACAAGCCCATACCCTCTACACCACTGTACACAAACCCAAGCCCTCTACAACCCTGTGCACAAACACAGGCACTCTAAACCACTGCAAACAAACCCAAGCCCTCTGCACCACTTTACAAAAATGCTCATACTATACACCACTGTTCACAAACCCAGACCCTCTATGCCACTATACACAAACCCAGGACCACACCACTGTACATAAACCCATACCCTCTACACCACTGTGCACAAACCCATACCATCTACAACACTGTACACAAACCCATATCCTCTACACCACTGTTCACAAACCCATGCCCTCCACACCACTGTACACAAGCGTTCTCACTGTACACCATTGTACACAAACCTAGGCCTCTACACCGCTATACGTTATCTCTCACACTATACGCTACTGTACACAAATCCAGGCCCTCTACACCACTGTGCACACACCCAGGCCTTCTTCACCAATGTACGCAAACCCATACCCTCTGCACGACTGTGCACAAACCCAGACCCTCTACACCACTGCACACAAACCCATGCGCTCTACACCACTGTACACAAACCCACACCCTCTACACCACTGTTAACAAACCCAGGCGCTCTACATCACTGTACACAAACCCACCCCCCTACACCACTGCACACAAACTCATGACCTCTACACGACTGTACACAAACCCAGGCCCTCTACACCACTGTACACAAACCCACACCCCCTAGACCACTGCACGCAAATGCACACCCTCTACACCACTGTACACAAACCCACACCCTCTTTATCACTGAACACAAAGTCACACCCTCTTCACCACTGTACACAAACCCAGGCCCTCTACACCACTTTACACAAACACAGGCCCTCTACAACACTGTTCACAAACCCAGGCGCTCTTCATCACTGTACACGAAACCAGACCCTCTACACTACTGCACATAAACCCACACTCTCCACACCACTGTACACAAATCCACACTCTCTACACCACTGTACACAAACTTAGACCCTCTACGCTAGTTTACAGAAACTCAGGCCCTCTATGCCACTGTACACAAACATTCACACTGTACACTATTGTACACAAACTGAGGCCTCTACACCGCTATACGTTATCTCTCACACTATACACTACTGTACACAAACCCATACCCTCGACATCACTGTACACAAACCCATACCCTCTATACCACAGCACACACACCCATGCCCTCTACACCACTCTACACAAAGCCAGGCCCTCTACACCACTGTACACAGATCCATACCCTCTACGCCACTGTACACAAAACCATGGCCACCACACCACTGTACACAAACCCAGGCCCTCTACGCCAGTGTACACAAACCCAGGCCCTCTACAAGACTATACACAAACACAGGCCCTCTACACTACTGCACACAAACCCAGGCCCTCTACACCACTGCACACAAGCTCCCTCATTCTTCAACACTGTGTACCAAACCTAGGCCCTCTACACCACTGTACACAAACCCAGGCCCTCTACACCACTGTACACAAACTGAGGGCCACCACATCACTGTACACAAATGCAGGCCCTCTACACCACTCTCCACAAACCGAGGGCCACCACACCACTGTACACAACACCATGGCCACCACACCACTGTACAGAAACCCAGGCCCTCTGCACCACTATGCACAAATGCTCATACTATACAACACTGTACACAAACCCAGGCCCTCTACACCACTGTACATAAACCCAGGCCCTCTACACCACTGTACACAAACCCATACCCTCTACACCACTGCACACAAACCCGCACCCCCTACACCATCATGCATAATAATACACTCTCTACACCACTGAACACATACCGAGGCTCTCTAAACCACTGGACACAAACTCAGGCCTTCTACATCACTGTACACAAACACAGGCCCTCTACACAACTGTACACAAACCCAGGCCCTCTACACCGCTGTACACAAACTCTCACTCTTTACAGCAATGTACACAAACCCAGGCCCTCTGCAAAACTGTACGAACACCCACACCCTCTACACCACTGTGCTCAACCCAGGTCCTCTACACCATTGTACACAAACTGAGGCCTCTACACCGCTAGACGTTATCTCTCACACTATACACTACTGTACACAAACCCATACACTCGACACCACTGTACACAAACCCATACCCTCTATACCACTGCACACAAATCCATGCCCTCTACACCACTGTACACAAACCCAAGCCCTCTTCACCACTGTACACAAATCCAGACCCTCTACGCCACTGTACACAACACCATGGCCACCATGCCACTGTACAGAAACCCAGGCCCTCTGCACCACTATGCACAAATGCTCATACTACACAACACTGTACACAAACCCAGGCCCCCACACCACTGTACACAAACCCAGGCCCTCTATGCCACTGTACACAAAACCAGCCTCTCTACACCACTGTACACAAACCCACACCCACTACACCAATGTACACAAACCTAGGACCCTCTGCACCACTATGCACCAACTCATACCCTCTACACCACTGTACACAAACTCATACCCTCTACGCCAATGTACACAAACCTAGGCCCTCTACACCACTGCACACAAACCCACACCCCCTACACCACTGCACGCAAACCCACACTCTCTACTCCACTGTACACAAACCCACACCCTCTACACAACACGTACACAAAGCCACACCCTCTACACCACTGTACAGAAACCCAGGCCCTCTGCACCACTATGCACAAATGCTCATACTACACAACACTGTACACAAACCCAGGCCCCCACACCACTGTACATAAACCCATACCCTCTACACCACTGTACACAAACCCATACCCTCTACACCACTGTACACAAACCCATACCCTCTACACCACTGCACACAAACCCAAGTCCGCTACACATCTGTACACAAATCCAGGCCTTCTACACCACTGTACACAAACCCCCACCCCCTACACCATCATACATAATAACACACTCTCTACACCACTGAACACATACCGAGGCTTTCTAAACCACTGTACTCAAACCCAGGCCTTCCACACCGCTGTACACAAACTCTCACTCTACACCACTGTACACAAACCCGCACACTCTACACCACTGTAATCAAACCCAGGCCCTCTGCAACATTGGACGCAAACCCACACCCTCTACACCACTGTACACAACCCAGGTCCTCTACACCACTGTACACAAAGCCAGGCCCTCTGCAACACTACACAAACCCACACCCTCTACACCACCATATACAAATCCAGGCCATCTACACCACTGTACACAAACCCACACCCTCTACAACACGGTACACAAACCAAGGCGCTCTGCACCACTATGCACAAATGCTCATACTATACACCACTGTACACAAAACCAGGCCCTCTACGCCACTGTACACAAACCCAAGCCCTCTACACCACTGTACACAAATGCTCATACTATACACCACTGTAGACAAATTCAGGCCCTCAACACCTCTCTACACAAACCCAGGGCCACCACACCACTGTACACAAACCCATTCCCTCTGCACCACTGTACACAAACCGAGGCCCTCTGCACCACTGTACACAAACCCACACTCTCTACACCACTGTACACAAACCCAGGCCCTCTACACCATTGTACACAAACCCAGGCCCTCTGCACCACTGTACACAAACCCACACCCTCTACACCACTGTACACAAACCCAGGCCCTCTACACCACTGTACACAAACCCACACCACCTACACCAAAGTACACAAACTCAGATCCTCTGCACCACTGTACATAAACCCAAGCCCTCTACACCACTGTACATAAACCCATACCCTCTACACCGCTGTACACAAACCCAGGCCCGCTGCACCACTGTACGCAAACCCACACCCTCTACACCACTGTACACAATTGCTCATACTATACACCACTGTACACAAACCCAGGCCCTCTACGCCAGTATACACAATCCCAGGCCCTCTACACCACTGTACACAAACCCACACCTTCTATGCCACTGTACACAAACACATACCATCTAAACCACTGTACACAAACCCACACCCTCTACACCACTGAACACAAAGCCACACCCTCTACCTCACTGTACACAAACCCAGGCACCCTACACCACTGTACACACACCCAGGCCTTCTTCACCAATGTACACAAACCCATACCCTCTGCACGACTGTACACAAATCCAGACCCTCTACACCACTGTACATAAATCCATACCCTCTACATTTCTGCACACAAACCCATACCCTCTATATCACTGTACACAAACCCATACCCTCTACACCACTGATCTCAAACCCAGGCCCTCTACATCACTGTACACAAACCCACACCCACTACACCACTGCACACAAACCCATGCCCTTTACACCACTGTACACAAACCCAGGCCCTCGACACCACTGTACACAAACTCATAGCCTCTACACACTGTACACAAACCCATGCCCTTTACACCACTGCACACAAACCCATGCCCTCTATACCACTGCACACAAACCCAAACCCTCCACACCACTATACACGAAACCAGACCCTCTACACTACTGCACATAAACCCACACTCTCCACACCACTGTACACAAACCCACACCCTCTAAACCACTGTACACAAACTTAGGCCCTCTACGCCCGTTTACACAAACTCAGGCCCTCTATGCCACTGTACACAAACGTTCACACGGTACACTATTGTACACAAACTGAGGCTTCTACACTGCTATACGTTATCTCCCACACTATACACCACTGTACACAAACCCAGCCCCTCTACACCACTGTACACACATGCTCATAACATACACCACTATACACAAATCCATGCACTCTACGCCACTGTACACAAAACCATGGCCACCACACAACTGTACACAAACCCAGGCCCTCTGCACCACTATGCACAAATGCTCATACTATACACCACTGTACACAAACCCAGGCCCTCTATGCCAGTGTACGCAAACCCAGGCCCTCTACACCACTGTACACAATCCCAGGCCCTCTACACCACTGTACACAAACCCAGGCCCTCTACACCACTGTACACAAACTCAGGCCCTCTACACCACTATGCACAAATGCTCATACTATACACCACTGTACACAAACCTAGGTCCTCTATGCCAGTGTATGCAAACCCAGGCCCTCTACACCACTGTACACAACCCAGGCCCTCTACACCACTATACACAAACCCAGGCTCTCTACACCACTGTACACAAACTCCCTCACTCTTCAACACTGTGAACCAAACCCAGGCCCACTACACCACTGTACACAAACCCAGACCCTCTACACCACTGTACACAAATGCTCATACTATATACCACTGTACACAAACCCAGGCCCTCTACACCACTCTCCAGAAACCGAGGGCCACCACACCACTGTACACAAATGCAGGCCCTCTACACCACTATACACAAACTCACACCCTCTACACCACTGCACACAAACCCACATTCTCTATGCCACTGTACACAAACCCACACACTCTACACCACTGTACACAAACCAGACCCTCTACACCACTGGACACAATCCCAGGCCCTCTACGCCACTGTACAGAAACCCATGCCCTCTATACCACTGTACACAAACCCACACCCTCTACACCACTGTACACAATCCCACTCCCTCTACACCACTGTACACAAACCCATGCCCTCTACACCACTGTACATAAGCCCAGGCCCTCTACACCACTGTACGTAAGCCCAGGCCCTCTATACCACTGTACACAAACCCAGGCCCTCTACACCACTGTACACAAATCCAGACACTACACCAGTGTACACAGACCCAAGCCCACTACACATCTGTACACAAATCCAGGCCCTCTACACCACTGTACACAAACCCCCACCCACTACACCACCATGCATAATATCACACTCTCTACACCACTGCACACATAACCGAGGCCCTCTAAACCACTGGACACAAGCCCAGGCCTTCTACATCACTGTACACAAACCCAGGCCCTCTACACAGCTGTACACAATCCCAGGCCCTCCACACCGCTGTACACAAACTCTAACTCTTTACACCACTGTACACAAACCCAGACACTCTACACCACTGTATATAAACCCAGGCCCTCTGCAACACTGTACGCAAACCCACAACCTCTACACCCCTGTACACAACCCCAGGCCCTCTACACCACTGTCCACAAACCCAGGCCCTCTACACCACTGTACACAAAACCAGCCTCTCTACACCACTGTACACAAACCCACACCCACTACACCAATGTACACAAACCTAGGACCCTCTGCACCACTATGCACCAACTCATACCCTCTACACCACTGTACACAAACTCATACCCTCTACGCCAATGTACACAAACCTAGGCCCTCTACACCACTGCACACAAACCCACACCCCCAACACCACTGCACGCAAACCCACACTCTCTACTCCACTGTACACAAACCCACACCCTCTACACAACACGTACACAAAGCCACACCATCTACACCACTGTACACACACCAGGCAATCTACACCACTGTACACAAACCGAGGTCCTCTACACCATTGTACACAAACACAGGCCCTCTTCACCACTGTACACAAACACACACTCTTTGAACATCAACTCCTAACAAGTTTCACACCTTTTAAAAAATATTCTGCTTTTTATTCTTCCAACCAAAGTGTGGTGCCCACTCACCTGACCTGCCTATATCACTTTGCAGTGTCTTCCTCATAGCTTACCTTCCCACCGAGCTCGCTCTTATCGACAAATTTTGATACCTTACTCTCTGTCTCTTTATCTAAGTATTTAATATAGATTGTAAATAGCTGAGGCTCCAGCACTGAGCCTTACAGCACTCTAATATTCACTGGCTGTCAGCTTGAAAAAGCCTATTTATGCCCACTCTCTGTTTTCTATCTATTAACCAATCCTCTCTCCATGGTAATAAATGACCCCAACTCCATGAGCCCTTATTTTGCCAATTAACCTTTTGTGTGGCACCTTATTGACTGCATTTTGGAATCCAGGTATGCTACATCTACTGGTTCCCCTTTATCTACTCTACTAGATACGTGCTCAACAAACTCTATTAAATTTGTCAAACAGGATTTCCCTTTTGTAAAACCATGTTGACCTGTTCTAATCAAACTATGCTGTCCTGGTCCATTGTTCTGTTTCCTTAATGAGAGCCTCTCTAATGTCCTACAAATGGGCCAGACAGGGACAGTTATTGGAGATGACCTGGGGATCAGGGGGTAATTATTTGAGGGGGTCCCAGAGTGGGACAGTTAGTGAAGAGTGTTCCAGGAATAGCCAGTTATTGGTGAGGATTCTGGGAGGGCATTTATTGGATAGAGTCCCTGGGAGGGGTATTTATTGGAGTGGATCCCAGGAGGGTTATTTATTGGAGCGGGTCCCAGAAAGGTATTTATTGGAGAGGACCCCAAGAAGGGTATTTATTGGAGTGGATCCCAAGAGGGATATTTATTGGAGAGGATTCCAGGTGTATTTTGATAAAAGGAATGACTCAATAACTATTTAAAAGTTCATGATATGTGGAACATTCTACCCTGCCAACATGACATGGTGATTCTGTCTATGCCAAGCTGAACCTTCCACAATTCAGAGGTTGAACATGGGATCTTCGTGTTCTCTATGGCTCAGTGCCACATCAGGCAGTGCTTCTCAAAAATTGGGTCCTATATCTCTCAACATTATTCACATATTGAAGTCATTCACACTACGGTTGCTTTACATGTTTCCTGGGGGTTTGATAGGGTCTTCATGTTTAAAGGGCTAAGTTTTGAAGCATTTCATATGCAAGTCCCTTTTTTCAAATTATAAGCAGTTGCTACCACTACCAATCTCAATCTATGGAGCATGTCTGTATTTTCTGGGAGTTTGTATCACTTTAATTCCAAGTTTTTAAAGGGGCACTCACCAGGCAGCACTATAAAGGAGAAATGTAGCTTGGCAGGATGTGTTGGACTGTGGGTTCACACCAGCTGTACCCACTGAGGCCCTTGTCTCACTCTTGCTGCTGTGGAGAATTATCAAGGCCGGGGCTTTGTCACACAGGAGGGAAGGAAGAGCCACCATGAACCATTCAAGCAACTTCTGCCATTCATCTCCACAGCATCAGTAGAGGCCTGCCAACCAGGCCTGCCCTCTTGGGCAGGGGTACTCCATGGTACAGAGAAACCAAATACAGGTGCTAGTGAGGAACGATAAATAAGGATTGTTATCCTAAAAACTTACAGTGTGCTTCACAGTAAATGTTCAAACCTTCTTCAAACGGTTCATTTGCTCATGCTTCTTTTGACAGGGAGCTCATGAACCTAAAGGCCCAAGTGAGGAGTATGTCCAGCTGGAGCGACTGGTGCAGTTAGTTGTCTCCCCCTATCTGGGCACCCATGAACTTCTCTCCAGGGACAAGAATGTTGCAGATACTGTCCACATATTTGGTAGGTCAATGCCATTTGTTGTTTGTAGGTGAGGGGATGGTGGGGGGGGGGGGGCGCAATGAGAGAGGCAAAATGCAGCTACATTCTCCTTCTGTCAGCCCTGACAGCTCTGAATGATAACCTCTCTATGGCCAGTTCCTTCATGTAAATTATAGTTTCAAACAAATTATTTTGTATACGTGTGGGTGGAAAGCTTTGATGAAGATTTTTTTTTAAATGTGCAACCTGTGCATCAGCTGATCTGTTGTCCTACTTAACAGTTATTTCATATATTGTTGTTAAAATCGACTTTGTACAAAATTGGGATAGTGAGTTGACAGCCTGTTGCACGTCTGAGTTTGCATTTGCTGGGAGAGTGATAAAGTGGGCTGTCAACTCGCCATCATCCATTTTATACGAGGTCACAAAACCCAAATATCCTCCACTGCCGTAGATGTCAGCATATAAGTTGACCTATGAAGTCTCCAAAAATCATTCCAAAAATGGGGGCCAACTTATATGCCAAGTATAAGTGTGAACCACAGGTGTGACTGGCTGCTATTATGAAATGTAAAAAAAAACACCGGTAATTCATATTAAATTAATGTGGGATGGGTTTATTGAACAAATTAATTGTACAAAGATACTTTTAACCACAGTGAAAGTATTTTGAAACCCGTTAAAGTCAAAGAGTTGATCAAATTTATTCTGAGTCACTGTGGCTATGGCATCATCAGAAGGATCCCACTCTGGATCAGATGTGGTGCTTTCAGTTTCAGAATCATCCCTCCACAATAAACCATCTGTGAAGTTCTTGAGACAGAAATAGTTACACATTCAACCAGAGATATTTAGAACTAAAACTGCCTGAACCATTAAAAATGGATCCTTCTTTATTTTGTCGCTCCCTAGCAGAATCCCTCTGCTGGTACATGTGTGTATGGTAGCCTCAACTGGACAAAATGTACAATGTTACTTTCAACACACCACATCCCTCCCCTTCTTAGTATAGTGTGTTTCAATGGTTTTCTTCCAAAAGTGTAAACAATGAACTTAAGCATAGCTTGAATGTTCAACTGAATGCACTCAGTCATATACAATGAGTTGAAAGATTTTTCATCAACTGAAAATAGTTAGCTTCATGACATAGTCATTTAAATAAGTTGGATATTTCTCTCACAAATAGGATATTGTCTAACATCAGGTGTCATCTCAATTAACTCATGGTCTTCACCTGAAATATCGATGTCAGAATCAGATTCAATGTCTGCGAGTGGTGTTTCAGTGCTTTGAAGAATGTGATGATTTGTGAACTGCGCTTAGCAGTTGGTCACAACAAATGGCCAGATATCATAGAGGGTTATTTGCTTTCGAACATGACAGTCACGTTTCAAAAACAGTTTATCTCCTGGCTTTAGCGGCGTAGCTCTAAATTTCATGTTTCACTCTACATTTACTTTAATTCGATCCTTCTATTCTCATCATATTCATGTACATGTTGATCATTAGCACTATGCGGCAGCTCAAGAAGACCTGTGCACATGGGTGGTGCAAAGATGAGCGTAGTAGAGGCTTTCCAGTAGTCAAGTGAGGAGTCACTCTGTAATTGCAAAGGACAGCACCTGCTTCCATGACTAGTTCTCAGCTGTTGCTGTACGCGTCACTTTTTTCAAGGCGCACATAAATCTCTTGACTCCTCCACCAGCTCTTGGCCAATGAGTTGTGATCTTTCATTGAGTGAAACCTAGATAGTTCGTATGTTAACTGAACTTATCGCTGTTGAATGGAGGTCCATTGTCACTTCTCGCCATTTGAAGGATTCTAAACAAGGTGAAGATCTGATCAAGCTTTGGGATGACTGCTTCTGTTGAAGTAGACATAACTATTCCCATGACTGGGAACCTGCTGTAGTCATCAGTAACAACAAGCAGGTGTTCACCAGTGGGCCAAGTCTTTGAAATCAAAGCTAACTTCAATCCATGGTCCTGGAGGTAGTTCAGACATCTTGAGTAGATCATGAAGGTTTGACATTGTGATTGCTTGACATGGCAAATACTGATTTATTTTGTGTTCTACCATGTTATTAATTCCTGGGAACCATACCTATTCCCTAAGGAGTTATTTGGTTTTGATAATTCCCTGGTAACCTTCATGTGCTGTATAGGCAACACATTTCCTGAATGATTGTGGAATGATAATACAGTTATTGCTTAATACAAGATCAGATGCAGAGGTAACGATGAGCTCTGGCAACTGTATCAACAGAAGCAATTTGAATAGATGGCCAGACATCCGTGTGGCCAGGTAGCCTCATTATGAATGCTTGGCTGAGCTCCAAAACTGACAAATGGACCCAGCTGAGCAGAGGTTTGTTTACTCAATTGCATAGAGGAGTGCTAGCTTTGTGTGATTGACACCAATAACTTGATCCTTCTTTGAAGTGGCTTTTCAATGCCTGTTTGTTTATTTGGACAAGATTAAAGTTTTCTTCAAAGGGAATGTTGAATTTCTGATTTTTGTTTTAATTCATGAGCATTTCAAAGACTAGCCAGTGTTATTTTGTGGCTCATTGGTTTTGTACCTGGAAGAGTGCCTCAAAGGCTCAGCAAATATCAGAGCATTAAATCTACATGAAAATCAGACCACTGGATTGAAAGCATACTTAAATCATCAAGCACCGTTATATTATGACAGTTGAAGTTAGCAAGAGCTTTTAAACTTACATATCATAAGGTTCCCAGCTCCACAGCAGATTTCTGCAAGGTTCATGAACTGACTTACTTGGCATAGATCCAACAGCCTTCAGAACACACCCAATCACAGGAAAGCACCAAAGCCAGGGAATCCTGATTTTTGAGCAGGCAATTAAGTAGAAAACTCAACATCATTTTAAGTGGTGCTGGGTCACGACCCTGCTACAATACTGAATCTGACAAAAGTGGCGGGTGGCAAGAATCGAAGGGGAAATTTTAAAATGCAACCCTTTATGCCTCCCACTTCATCCTCCCGAAGTGAGTTTGGCCAGCATTGGGAAACAAAAATTCAACCCAAGCTGTTTCCATGCCTAACTATTTAGATTGCATTCTGCTGATGCCAAGCCATATTCATTTCCATATTCATTCTTGGAATGTGGGTGTTGTTGGCCAGGTCGATATTTATTACCCTTCCCTCTTTGCCCTTGAGAGGGTGGTGTTGGGCACTCTTCTTGAGCCGCTGCAGACCATGTGATAATGGTGCTCCAAAATGCTGTTAAATAAGGAATTCCAGAATTTTGACCCAGCACTGATGAAGGAACAGTAAGTTATTTTCAGCAGCTCCAGGATTTTGGGCCTGATGAACCGACCCACACAGAAGTGCGTGCAGTTCCCTATTAGTAAGTGAGACACACACATGCAAAACGTGTTTCCTTGTTAGTTCTTCTGCAGCAGATGCATGCTCCTCAGGAACGACGCACATTGTGTTTTGAATTCATACTATTTACAGAACATGATTTTTGTATTAACTGGAAAATTATGGACTGCCCTTTAATACTTAAAGAGCTCAGGAATACAACCTCTATGTTCCGGGGCCTTACTTGGAGTTTCTCGAATCAGGAAAGCTCGAGCTCCATGCCCAATAAATTGATCCGACAGAAGACCTTACAGATGAAGTCTCAATCATTGTCTTAAGTCCGTCAGAATTTGCATTTCACTGCTGGATAATTAGTGATTCACAATGCAGGAGTTATCAGAGGGAGGGACAGTTCAAAGTGGAACCAGTCAACCTGGAGCCAGGCTAGAGGGAAGCGGGAAGTCCCTATTCGTTAGGTCACGCTCTGTAAGGAGACGAGAGACAGTCTTGGTGTTCACAACCTCTTTTTCCTCTTCATCATGGTTGACTAACCTGTTGTTTCCAGCTTCCTCCAGTTTTTACTTCAGATTTCCAACATTTGTGGCTTATCCTTTCTATTTCAGCCCCCATTTTAAACTCTTGCACCCAAAAAGAAGGGGGCTTGTGGCAGTGGGGAGAAGGGGTGGCTTAAAATTGAGGTTAAAATGGTACCCAATCCGTCCACATCCAGTTTGCACTGCTGACCTTTCTTTTAAACTGGCACAATTCAGGCAGGCACGGCCTTTATTGAAGAGCCATTTTAGGATGTGTTCAGTGTGATTGGCCCCTGGTGCCAGCAACAAGAAGCAGCATTCCCAGAAAAAGACCGAAAAGGTAAGTAATTATATTTTTTCCTAAAGGCTTCCTTGTGGGCCAGGAGGAGCAGACACAATCCACCAGGCATTCCAAGGAAACCCCAGGCTTCCAACCTTCGCTACCCACTACACTGACTAACCTTTGCTAGGTTCCAGTACCACTCCTGCCCGCCGGTGACACCAGGTCCAAGCAGGAGCTAAAAAGGCCAAGAGTCATACTGGCCCCACGGCTTCAGTTAACATTGAGGGCATCATTCAGGAAGCCAGTTAGTAGCAGGAGAAGCTTGAGAGCAAGATATCTGCTCACCTACTCCCAGAATTGCTTTGGAGGGGAACCCAAAAGGCAAAAATGACCCCCAAAGCCAGTATCCGAAGTGTGCTGCTCCTGTTGAGGCCCGGTGGGCACTGGTATTTGCTTTTCTAGAACAAGAAGGAGGATGTTCAAGTGCATTCCTGGAGACCAAGGTCTCAAGGCCTAAATATCAACCTGGTAGGGTGAAGGGCTGACACATATCAAAGAAACCTGCCTTCAGGTAATTCAGGCTGCTACTGCATGAGTCTTGGCCAATGATAAGGGAAGTCTGCTTGGAGGCCTGTTATTGTCCCATTCATTTAGCTTGCACTCACTGCCTCCCTCGTCCCCTCCCTGCTCATCCACCAAGGAAGCTCTGGTAACCTTCCAGCAGCATAAAAGGAACAAATGCCCAGTAAAGTATACCTTTGTCCTATTCTCCTGAACTTGATGCCCAGTAAGTGAGTGTTCCCAAAGGGCACGTTCAGGAAAACTCTTCCCAATAAATTTAAGGAAGGGAATAGTGATTTAAGTAGTCAAGTGTAGTGATTTATCAAGTATTTTGAAGTGATGTTGTTATCAGCTAAGTAAATGCTAATGCATCATGTCATATAATTATCTTATCTCTGAGTATTCACGTGATTTGTATGTAATCTTTGTGAGAAAAGAAACAATGATTTTTAACTATTAATGTGCTTCTCGTGCAAGTTAACCTGTTTTATAAACTGGTCTGGATCCTCTTGGTATTTCCAAGTACATGGTCCTTCGTCCAGCTCACAGCTCCTCCTCTCTGCTGAAACTATCCAATGTGATCACCTTATGCAAAAACAGAATTACCTGGAAAAACTCAGCAGCTCTGGCAGCATCGGCGGAGAAGAAAAGAGTTGACGTTTCGAGTCCTCATGACCCTTCGACGGAACTGAGTGAATATTAGGAGAGGGGTAAAATATAAGCTGGTTTAAGATGGGGGGAGAGAAGTGGGGGGGGTGGTGGTGTGGTTGTAGGGACAAGCAAGCAGTGATAGGAGCAGATAATCAAAAGATGTCACAGACAAAGGAACACAGAGGTGTTCAAGGTGGTGATATTATCTAAACGAATGTGCTAATTAAGAATGGATGGTAGGGCACTCAAGGTACAGCTCTAGTGGGGTTGGGGTGGGAAGTCTAGCAGGGCATAAAAGATTTAAAAATAATGGAAATAGGTGGGAAAAGAAAAATCTATATAAATTATTGGAAAAAATAAAAGGAAGGGGGAAGAAACAGAAAGGGGGTGGGGATGGAGGAGGGAGTTCAAGACCTAAAGTTGTTGAATTCAGTATTCAGTCCAGAAGGCTGTAAAGTGCCTAGGAGGTGCTGTTCCTCCAGTTTGCGTTGGGCTTCACTGGAACAATGCAGCAAGCCAAGGACAGACATGTGGGCAAGGGAGCAGGGTGGAGTGTTAATGGCAAGCAACAGGGAGGTTTGGGTCTTTCTTGTGGACAGACCACTGGTGTTCTGCAAAGCGGTCGCCCAGTTTATGTAATGTAGAGGAGACCGCATTGGGAGCAACAAATGCAGTAGACTAAGTTGGGGGAAATGCAAGTGAAATGCTGCTTCACTTGAAAGGAGTGTTTGGGCCCTTGGACAGTGAGGAGAGAGGAAGTGAAGGGGCAGGTGTTGCATATTTTGCGTGGGCATGGGGAAGTGCCATAGGTGGGGGTTGAGGAGTAGGGGGTGATGGAGGAGTGGACCAGGGTGTCCCGGAGGGAACGATCCCTACGGAATGCCGATAGTGGGGGGTGAAGGGAAGATGTGTTTGGTGGTGGCATCATGCTGGAGTTGGCGGAAATGGCAGAGGATGATCCTTTGAATGCGGAGGCTGGTGGGGTGATAAGTGAGCGCAAGGGGGACCCTATCATGTTTCTGGGAGGGAGGAGAAGGCGTGAGGGCGGATGCGCGGGAGATGGGCCGGACACGGTTGAGGGCCCTGTCAACGACCGTGGGTGGAAAACCTCGGTTAAGGAAGAAGGAGGACATGTCAGAGGAACTGTTTTTGAAGGTAGCAACATCAGAACAGATGCAATGGAGGCGAAGGAACTGAGAGAATGGGATGGAGTCCTTACAGGAAGCGGGGTGTGAGGAGCTGTATTCGAGGTAGCTGTGGGAGTGGTAGGCTTGTAATGGAAATTGTTTCCAGGACTGTCACTGACCTCATTTCCTCTGGGGATCTTCCTCCCACAGCTTCCAACCTGATAGTCACCCAACCTCGGACGGCCCGCTTCTAACTCCTACCCAAAATCCACAAACAGAACTGTCCCAGTAGACCAATCGTGTCAGCTTGCTCCTGCCCCACAGAACTCATTTCTCGTTATCTTGATTCCCTTCTCTGTCCCTTTGTCCAGTCCCTTCCCACCTACATCCGTGATTCCTCTGACACCTTACGTCACATCAACAATTTCCAGTTCCCTTGCCCCAACCACTTCCTCTTCACCATGGACGTCCAATCCCTCCACACCTTCACTCCCCACCAGGATGGTCTGAGGGCCCTTAGCTTCTTCCTCGAACAGAGGCCCGAACAATCCCCATCCACCACTACTCTCCTCCGTCTTGCAGAACTTGTTCTCACACTGAACAATTTCTCCTTTAACTCCTCTCACTTCCTCCAAATAAAAAGTGTGGCTATGGGTACCCGCATGGGCCCCAGCTATGCCTGTCTCTTTATGGGGTATGTGGAACATTCCTTGTTGCAGTCCTACTCCGGCCCCCTTCCACAACTCTTTCTCCGGATCATCGATGATTACTTTGGTGCTGCTTCATGCCCTCGTCGGGACTTGGAAAAATTTATTAATTTTGCTTCCAATCTCCACCCCTCCATCATTTTCACGTGGTCCATCTCTGACACTTCCCTTCCCTTCCTTGACCTTTCTGTTTCAATTTCTGTTGATAGACTGTCCACCAATATCCGTTACAAGCCTATCGACTCCTACAGTTACCTCGACTACAGCTCCTCACACCCTGCTTCCTGTAAGGACTCCATCCCATTCTCTCAGTTCCTTCGCTTCCGTCGCATCTGTTCCGATGATGCTACCTTCAAAAACAGTTCCTCTGACATGTCCTCCTTCTTCCTTAACCGAGGTTTTCCACCCACGGTCGTTGACAGGGCCCTCAACCATGTCCGGCCCATCTCCCGCGCATCCGCCCTCACGCCTTCTCCTCCCTCCCAGAAACATGATAGGGTCCCCTTTGTCCTCACTTATCACCCCACCAGCCTCCGCATTCAAAGGATCATCCTCTGCCATTTTTGCCAAATCCAGCATGATGCCTCCACCAAACACATCTTCCCTTCACCCCCCCCGGCAGCATTCCGTAGGGATCGTTCCCTCCGGGACACCCTAGTCCACTCCTCCATCACCCCCTACTCCTCAACCCCCATCTATGGCACCTCCCCATGCCCACGTAAAAGATGCAACACCTGCCCCTTCATTTCCTCTCTCCTCATCTTCCAAGGGCCTAAACACTCCTTTCAAGTGAAGCAACATTTCACTTGCATTTCCCCCAACTTAGTCTACTGCATTTGTTGCTTCCAATGTGGTCTCCTCTACATTGGAGAGACCAAACGTAAACTGGGCGACCGCTTTGCAGAACACCTGCGGTCTGTCCGCAAGAAAGACCCAAACCTCCCTGTTGCTTGCCATTTTAACACTCCACCCTGCTCCCTTGCCCACATGTCTGTCCTTGGCTTGCTGCATTGTTCCAGTGAAGCCCAACGCAAACTGGAGGAACGGCACCTCATCTTCCGACTAGGCACTTTACAGCTTTCCGGACTGAATATTGAATTCAACAACTTTAGGTCTTGAGCTCCCTCCTCCATCCCCACCCCCTTTCTGTTTCTTCCCCCTTCCTTTTGTTTTTTCCAATAATTTATATAGATTTTTCTTTTCCCACCTATTTCCAGTATTTTTAAATCTTGCATACCCTGCTAGTCTTTCCACCACACCCCGACTAGAGCTGTACCTTCAGTGCCCTACCATACATTCTTAATTAGCACATTCGTTTAGATAATATCACCACCTTTAACACCTCTTTGTTCCTTGGTCTGTGACATCTTTTGATTATCTGCTCCTATCACTGCTTGCTTGTCCCTACAACCACACCACTCCCCCAACTTCTCCCCCCCACGTTAAACCAGCTTATATTTCACCCCTCTCCTAATATTCACTCAGTTCTGTTGAAGGGTCATGAGGACTCGAAACGTCAACTCTTTTCTTCTCCGCCAATGCTGCCAGACCTGCTGAGTTTTCCCAGGTAATTCTGTTTTGTTTTGGATTTCCTGCATCCGCAGTTTTTTGTTTTTATCTCTGTGATTACCTTGTGGGCATGTTACAAGGAACAAGCACCATTGAATCAATCACACTTATCAATCTGTCACCAACATAACATACAAACACCAGTCTTTCACAGTTAATGCTCTGAGCCCAGTTTATTGGCCCCATTTTCATAATCAAACACATTGTCTGTGCATCATCCAAAACTATTCTCTCCATTGTTGATCATTCTGTCCAAATTTAATCCTCATCTAATGCCTCCAGGTTCCTAGACTCGCCTCACTGGACCATGGCAGAATGAATGTGTTATGATCTCGTTGAAATACTAGTTTCCTTTGATTCCTCAAAGGCACAGTATATTGGCTGAAGTCAAATCTGACTGACTGAGTTGTAGATCTCTCTGGAACAGCACTCAGATCTCTACGGTTATTCCTCATCTCTGTCATTGTTTGCAGTTCCAGTTGTAGGCTTGGATGGATGTGGGGAACGCACTAGTGCAAGATTGCATGTAGGTGCCCCAATTGGTATTATCAACCCAAGTCTTTTTCAGACCCTTAAACTCAGGAAAGTCTTTACCTTCCCTCAATCTTGCCATCCCCCTTTGATCTTCAGGCTTTTACAACCCAATCACCACCCACTTCAATCAGTTACCAAATCCATCTCTTAATCTGTCAATCAAACTAACTGCCATTCAGCCAATTAATCCATCTCCACTGCTAACAGTTGCCACGTTTTTTTATCCATTCTCCTGTTTGTGAAACAGTGCCACCTTCCTGTGGGAGTTTGTAAATCTTTAAAATTGATAGGAAGATGACCCTTGTGCCAGCCCCTCATTACATTGTAACGGTTCCCAATCAGTGAGACTTCTTTAAACTCCATGATCTTGGAATGACTAAATTGACTTGTACTATATTTTATATGTTAGAATTGCAAACTTATATTTCCAGCTATAAAATCTCGGGGAACAAGTCCATAAAGATTAAAGCCAGACAGTGTAATGAGGGGTTGACAAAAGAGTGCTTAGTAAGCCTGTCTGTTCATGTTGTGGCTAGAATGGGGTCAATGTGGGCAGGGCCCTAGGAGCAGGGTCACTAGTAACCGAAGTTTTCTAGATTTTTGGGTGGGGGGCCAGGATTTTTCTACCATTGTTTTAGTGATCACATTCGATCTATTTTGCAGTGCTGATATCACAAGGATTCCAGATCAATGATAGCCTTGATTCTCTCACCCACACCCACTGCAAGTGCCCCTTCCCTAGTACCATGGGAACCCAACACAGGTCTGAAGAAGTCATACGGACTCAAAACATTAACACTGTTTCTCTATCCACGGATGCTGCCCGACCTGCTGAGTTTTTCCAGCATTTTCTGTTTTCGTTTCAATTTCCAGCATCGACAGTATTTTGCTTTTACCACAGCTTTGCCTCTCCTGTTTCGTGCCTCACAGAGTTTTATTGCCCAATTCACCATTCATTGTCAAGCACGCCTTCATTCAATGTAGACTTTTGATTCTTGCTTTACAAATATTAGCCCTCCAACCTTCCCCTTAAGTAGCCACGTTTGCTTTAAATTACATTGGGAGCCTTCAATGACTTTGCAAGCCGCATAATTTCTTCATCCCTGCACCCTCCACCATGTAGTCATGCTTAGTGCTCAAGACAGCAGAGAGTGTGTTTATACAGTAACACTGGACTCTCAGTGCCAGTTCCAGTGGTGCAAAGAGTGTGTTTATATGGTTACACTGGACTCAGAGTGCCAGTTAAAGAGGTGCAGAGTGTGTTTATACAGTAACACTGGACTCACAGTGCCAGCTCCAGAGGTGCAGAGACTGTGTTTATACAGTAACACTGGACTCACAGTGCCAGTTCCAGAGGTGCAGAGAGTGTGTTTATGCGGTAACACCGGACTCACAGTGCCAGTTCCAGAGGTGCAAAGAGTGTGTTTATACAGTAACACTGGACTCACAGTGCCAGCTCCAGAGGTGCAGAGAGTGTGTTTACACGGTAAACCGGACTCACTCAGTGCCAGTTCCAGACGTGCGGAGAGTGTGTTTATACGGAAACACCGTACTCACAGTGCCAGTTCCAGAAGTACAGAGTGTGTTTATACATTAACACTGGACTCACAGTGCCAGCTCCAGAGGTGCAGAGAGTGTGTTTACACGGTAAACCGGACTCACTCAGTGCCAGTTCCAGACGTGCGGAGAGTGTGTTTATACGGAAACACCGGACTCACAGTGCCAGTTCCAGAAGTACAGAGTGTGTTTATACATTAACACTGGACTCACAGTGCCAGTTCCAGAGGTGCAGAGAATGTGTTTTTATAGTAACACTGGATTCAGTGCCAGTTCCAGAGGTGCCGAGTGTGTTTATGTAGTAACACTGGACTCACAGTGCCAGCTCCAGAGGTGCAGAGAGTGTTTATACGGTAACACCGGACTCACTCAGTGCCAGTTCCAGACGTGCAGAGAGTGTGTTTAAACGGAAACACTGACTCACAGTGCCAGTTCCAGAGGTGCAGAGAGTGTGTTTATACAGTAACACTGGACTCACAGTGCCAGTTCCAGAGGTGCAGAGAGTCTGTTTATACAGAAACGCTGGCCTCACATTGCCAGTTCCGGAGGTGCAAGGTGTGTTTATACAGTAACACTGGACTCAGTGCCAGTTCCAGAGGTGCAGAGTGTGTATTTATACAGTAACACTGGACTCAATGCCAGTTCCAGGGGTGCAGAGAGTGTGTTTGTACAGTAAGACTGGACTCACAGAGCCAGTTCCAGTGGCGCAGAGTGTGTTTATACAGTAACACTGGACTCACAGTGCCAGTTACAGAAATGCAGAGAATGTGTTTTTACAGTAACACTGGACTCACAGTGCCAGTTCCAGAGGTGCAGAGAGTGTGTTTATACAGTAACACTGGACTCACAGTGCCAGTTCCAGAGGTGCAGAGAATGTGTTTAAATAGTAACACTGTACTCAGTATCAGTTCCAGAGGTGCAGAGAGTAGGTTTATATGGTAACACTGGACTCACAGTGCCAGTTCCAGAGGTGCAGAGAGTGTGTTTATACAATAACACTGGACTCACAGAGCCAGTTCCAGAGATGCAGAGAGTGTGTTTATACAGTAACACTGGACTCACAGTGCCAGATCCAGAGGTGCAGAGAGTGTGTTTATGCAGAAATGCTGGCCTCACATTGCCAGTTCCAGAGGTGCAGAGAGTGTATTTATACAGTAACACTGGACTCAATGCCAGTTCCAGGGGTGCAGAGAGTGTGTTTATACAGTAACACTGGACTCACAGAGCCAGTTCCAGTGGCCAGTGTGTTTATACATTAACACTGGACTCACAGTGCCAGTTCCAGAGGTGCAGCGAGTGTGTTTATACAGTAACATTGGACTCAATGCCAGTTCCAGGAGTGCAGAGAGTGTGGTTATATGGTAACACTGGACTCACAGTGCCAGTTCCAGAGGTGCAGGGAGTGTGTTTTTATAGTAACAATGGATTCATTGCCGGTTCCAGAGGTGCACAGAGTGTATTTATACAGTAACACTGGACTCAATGCCAGTTCCAGGGTGCAGAGAGTGTGTTTATACAGTAACACTGGACTCACAGTGCCAGTTCCAGAGGTGCAGAGAGTGTGTTTATGCAGAAACGCTGGCCTCACATTGCCAGTTCCAGAGGTGCAGAGAGTGTATTTACACAGTAACACTGGACTCAATGCCAGTTCCAGAGATGCAGAGAGTGTGTTTATACAGTAACACTGGACTCACAGTGCCAGTTCCAGAGGTGAAGGGAGTGTGTTTTTATAGTAACAATGGATTCATTGCCAGTTCCAGAGGTGCAGAGAGTGTGTTTATACAGTAACACTGGACTCACAGTGCCAGTTCCAGAGGTGCAGAGTGTGTTTATACAGTAACACTGGACTCACAGTGCCAGTTCCAGAGGTGCAGAGAATGTGTTTATACAGTAACATTGGACTCAGTGCCAGTTCCAGAGGTGCAGAGAGTGTGTTTATATGGTAACACTAGACTCAGTGCCAGTTACAGAGGTGCAGCGAATGTGTTTTTACAGTAACACTGGACTCACAGTGGCAGTTCCAGAGGTGCAGAGAGTGTGTTTATACAGTAACACTGGACTCAATGCCAATTCCAGAGGTGCAGAGAGTGTGTTTATGTAGTAACACTGGACTCACAGTGCTAGTTCCAGAGGTGCAGAACGTGTTTATACAGTAACACTGGACTCAATGCCAATTCCAGAGGTGCAGAGAGTGTGTTTATGTAGTAACACTGGACTCACAGTGTGAGATCCAGAGGTGCAGAGAGTCTGTTTATACAGTAACACACGTTCAGTGCCAGTTTCTCCTTGTGCTCGAACATCAACACAGTCTCTTTCTGACGTCACTGACCTTCCAATTCTATAGTTATAATTAAATAAAATGATAACTCAATTGAATTTAAATTGTTTTTTTTGCACTGCAAGCTGATAGGACTTTCCTGTGTACTTCTTCTATGGTGATGAACACATATGTCTCTTTGTCAAATTGTATCAGATCTTCAACCCTGGCATTGCTCTTAGGAGCTTTTCATATCCCCAGTAATAGTTGGATTGCGGTAATCAAGATATTAGTTACTTTATGGAGCAATAGTTCTAACATCATGGCCAGGAATTTTTGGATGACGGGGTTTCCCTTCCTGTCATCCGAGGAGTTTGAGGTGAACACATTGCTGCCAATACTGGCTGCCCCGCAATCATCCAAACGCAAAGTAATTCAGAAACAAGAGAATAAAAACAAAGGAGCTAATAAAAACACAAAACAAAACGGCAGCAGAAGTTATGTTCTAAAATTGTTGAATTCAATGTTGAGTCCAAGGCTTTGTCAGTCAAAGAGTTGGACGTGGGCAGGTTTAGTGGTTTTAAGTTACTCATAACTGAAACTACAGCAAACAGGGTCTCCCGCAAAATGCAATGAGTGGAGGATAGTTATATATATACAAATTATATGATTAAAATCAGTCCCCCATCTCTTCCAGCAGTGCGGACTCTAGGCATGGTTGACAGGGAAATTACACAATCACCTGTCCTGGACTTGTGATGTTACTATACGCAGCCATTTGTAATGTGTAAGGAATTTAGGAAGGTGCGGGAACAGTTCATATTGGCTGTCAGCTTGCTCATTCTTACAGCTCTGCTGCACTTGAAAAAGGGCACCTCCCTGACAGTGTAACACTGCCTCAGGACTGCACTGAGGTGTCAGCCTAGGTTTTTGAGCTCAAGCCCTGGAGGGAAACTTGAGCCTGAGGCCTTGTGAAAGAGAGGTGAGGGTGCAAGCAATTGGGCAATGACCAAACTGTCATCTCTACTAACTCTCCCAACCCAGGTGTCTAGCTAATAAAACCCTCACCGTTTTGCTTTGTTCTGAAAGTGTGCGAGTCATTTGAGTTGTGCCAGCAACTCAATCTCTCTTTCTCTGAAATATAGTGTGGTTGAGTTTTGTACCAAGAGTTGTCTGCAACTGAGAATGTCAAACTTTCACTGCTTCCTTAATTCAGTTTATTGTCACAGTGAGATACAATCCTGTAGCCCTCCAAGTTTATGTCCAGCAGCTGTTGTTATTTTGGTTTCAGGAAGTGGTTTTAAAAATATCAGTGAGAAATGAGGCATTATATTCTAACCTTTGTCTGCTGAGTTGTTCTTGCTTTAGTGCAACTTTAGCAGTGAGTGCCATAGGAACAGGAGTAGGCCAGTCTGCCCTTTGAACCTGCTCCTTCATTCATTTAGATCATGGCTGATCTGTACCTCAACTCCATTTTTCCACCATTGCTCCCAAATGCATTGCTTGCTTCCTTTACCCAACAAAAATCTAGCTTAGCCTTAAAACCCTGAATTGTCACAGTCTTCAGAGCCTATTGGGTGAAAATGTGGCTTCTGCTTTCATTCCTAAATGGCTTCGCTCTAATTTTAAGATGATGTCCCCTTACTCCTGATTTCTCTAGGAGAGAAGGTATTTCTCTGTATCTAGCCTATCAAATCCTTTTAAATTTTAAAACTCAATCCATCAGATCATCCCTCAATCTTCTTATTTAAGGGAACACAAACTAAGGGAGTCTAAGTCAAGTTTATGCAAAAGTGGCCTCATGATTAAACCCTCTAAGCTTGGCAAATCTGTGCTGCACTCCATCCAAGTCCACCATATTCTTCCTGAGATGCAGTGCCCAAAACTAAACACAGTCTGACCAAGAATTTGTTTAACTGAAAGATAACATCTTTTCCTTTATATTTCAGTCCCTTTGACAAAAAGGTCAACTTTCCATTAATCTCTTTGATAACTTTTTGTACCTGTCCACTAGCCCTTGGTGATATGTGTTATAGAATCATTGAGCAGAATCTAGAAGAATCTTCAGCTCTCTCTGGTGGCGAGCTTGGGGGCGGCAGGGAATTTCCTTAGGCAGGGTGGTGACATACCTGAACCTGCCGCCTTCCCCCCTCCAACAGAATTAAGTTCTAGCCCACGGTCGGCCTTCACGCCCTGCCGCCAATTGTGGCCCTTAAATGGCCAGTGAGGATAAGGGCCTCATCCCACTGCCACTGGTATTAACCCAGCTGCAGGCTGGCCTGTTGCCGTGCAGAATCTTGTGTTCCAAGGTCAGGCACATGCCCAACCTGAATGCACGTAAAATAGCGCAGAAAGTCATCGCGCACGCGTGGGCCAGTGGGCCGCACGAGAGTTGGAGCAGCGCCCACCAACAATTAAGGTCATTGAAAAGCTAATTGACTGCAATTTTACATTGCCCGTGCGATTTTTAGCTCATTGCAAGTGCAAAATGGATGGGCGGAATTCACATTTTAATCATTTCCTCATCCAAGAGCGGGATGAAATCTCCGTTTGGATATAAAATAAAAAGAAATATCTGGGGACAGCATTTTAATGAGGTATGTTTCCAGCTGCTCAGTTGTGCTGCATGGACATTTTTTGCAGCATTTTTGTGCTTTCTTTTATTATTTGGAGATCTGCAGCTCCCTGGGGCATCTATCTGCCTTCAGGGAGATCACTGGAAGTGCCCACCAGCACCTGTCGGTGCCCGCCCTGTTCTCACCCCCACCGGCAGCGCTGAGCCTTTCTCAGCGCGTGTTTCACACTGGTTGGCCATTAATTAGCCAGCCAGCGTGAAATCATGGTTAGGAGCCAATTGTGGTCAGGGGCCCATCCGCTCCCAGGCCCACCGATCGCAAAATTCAGGCGTATGGCCAGCCGGGTGGGGGGGTGAGATTCAACAGTTCCAGCCGATTCCAAATTAGAAAATGTAATACCTGTATTCAAGAAAGCTGGGAGGGAGAAAACAGGGAACTACAGGCCAGTTAGCCAGACGTCAGCCATCTGGAAAATACTGCGATCTATTCTTAAGAAAATCATAACAATATACTTAGAAAATCATAGCATGATCAGACTAAGTCAACATGATTTTATCAATGGAAAATCATGTTTGGAAAATTTATTAGAGCTACCTGAGGATGTAACTAGTAAAGTAGATAAAGCGAAACCTGTAGACATAATATACATATATTTCCAAAAGGCATTCAAGAAAGTGCCACAGAAGAGGTCAATATACACCATAGGGCCTGATGGAGCTGGGCATGATATATTGGCATGGATGGAGGATTGGTTAATGGACAGGAAGCAAAGAGTGGGGTTAAATAGGGCATTTTCAAGTTGGCAGACTGTGACTAGTGGAGTGCGGCAAGCATCAGTGCTGGGACCTTTTTTTGTGGTTGAGGTCTAGGTGGGAGTTTTAGGGATAGTCTATTCTCCTAAAGTAGGCTGCTCGAGTCTATAGTTTCTCAAAACCATTACTCTTTATTTATAGCAGGTATTCACACATTTGGGCCTATACATGAGGTTGGAGCTTCTCCCACTTCCAGATCTCTCTTATTTCTCAGTCATGTGATCTGACACCATTATTACATTATCATCATGTGTGCTTCTGATGTTAACTCTTTACGAGACCTCAGCTATTTACTATCTATATTGATGATTTAGTTAAGGGACCAAGCGTAATGTATCCAAGTTGTTGATGATACAAAGTTAGGTGGAAATGTAAGCTGTAAGAAGGACACAAAGAGGCTACAAGGAGATATAGATAGATTAGGTGAGTAGGCAACAAGGTGAGAGATTGTGCATTATGTGGGGAATGTGAGGTTATCCACTTAGGTAGCAAGGAGAGAAAAGCAGAATATTTTTTAAAACATGAACCTTCTAGATATTGATGTTCAGAGAGACTTGGGTATGCTCATTCAAGAAACACAGAGAGTTAGCATGCAGATAAAACAAGCAATTAGGAAGACAAATGGCATACTAGCCTTTGTTGCAAGGGGACTGGAGTACAGGAACAAAGAAGTCCTGCTACAATTGTACAGGGTTTTCATGAGAATGTGTGCAGTTTTGGTCTCTATATATTTAAGGAAGGATATACTTGCATTGGAGGCGGAATAGTAAAGGTTCACTAGACTGCTTCCTGGGATGAGAGGATTGTGCTATGATGAGAGATTGCGTAAATTGGTCCTATGCTCTCTGGAGTTTAGAAGAATAAGATGTGATCTCATTGAAATGTACAGGATTCTGAGGGGGCTTGCCAGGGTAGATGCAGAAAGGTTATTTCCCCTGTCATAGGTACATACATAGGAAGTATATGCATAGGATATACAGCATGGAAACTGGCCATTCTGCCCAACCAGTCCATGCCAGGATTTATGCTCCACTTGAATCTGCTCCCAGCTTTTCTCATCTAAATCAATCATTCTAACCCTCTATTCCCTTCTCCTTCATATGCTTGTCTCGCTTCTCCTTAAATTTATCCATCTATACTATTCACTTCAGCCACTCCACATTGCAAGTTCCACATTCTCACTACTCTTTGGGTAATTGAAGTTTCTTCTGAATCCCCTATTGGATTTCTAATAGCAGCAGGGAGGAAAAAGCATGGGAAGTGAGCAGATACACTCAATGTTGACCAAATGCTGAAAAGCCTAAGAGAGGAAACCCAACAGGAAGTAGATGTTTCAGTGCCCATTCAGAGGAGGGGCTTCTTTTTAACAAACAAGGAGGAATTGACCAAGATCATAAGAACATAAAAAAGGAGCAGAAACAGGCCATTCAACCCCTCGAGCCTGCTCTATCATTCAAGAAGATCATGGATGATCTGGCTGTGGCCTTAACTTTCCTGCCCCTGGACTGCAACCCCCCCCCCCCCCCCTCCCCACCCCCCAATAACCCCAAACTCCCTTGTTGATCAAAAACTTATCTAATTCAGCTATAAATATATTCAATGATCCAATCTCCACTGCTCTCTCAGACTATCGTCCCCCAGAGAGAAGAAATTCTTCATCTCAGTCTTAAGGGGGAAACTCCTTATTTTAAAGCTGTGACTCCTAGTTCTAGATTCCCCCACAAGGGGAAACATCCTTTCAGCATCTACCCTGTCAAACCCAATTAGAATCTTATACGTGTCAATAAGATCACCTCTCATTCTTCTAATCCCCAATGAATATAGGCCCAACTGCTCAACTTTTCCTCATAAGACAATCCCTTAATCTAGGAATCAACCTATTCAATCTTCTCTGAATTACTTTGAATGTAAGTATATCTTTCCTTAAATCAGTTATTCTACATCCCTTTCTCACACATGACTACAGCCTGGACTACAAATGTAGACAAGAGGAAAATTGGATTAATTTCTAAAACCAAAACAACACTGGTCAATAATGTGACATCTGGAATAAAGTCTCTGCTACAATTCAAGCATCTGTTTAACATTCCTTGTTTTGAGTATTGCTGGAAAAAGAGACATGTTGCCAAAGCTTTTCACATTGCACTCATCAGGACAGACACAAGAATCCCAAATTTCAAAAAGAGCAACAATTTATACTGCATGATAAAAGGGTGTTGATTGGTTGGCAAGTCGATTCTGATTGGTCAAGACGTTGCCTTGGAGAATGCACCAGGGAACTATTATCCACCGTATTTCTCTTTAATCCAAAAAAGGTGCAATGCCTGGACATGTACCTTTTGCCTGCAGAGGGCAGGTCCCTGCATATGAATATGTGTAGCTTCTAGCAAGTATAAGTGAGCCACATCGCAAACCTGACTGATAATCTTAATTTGCTTGTTAGAGTAATTCTTGGCACACTCAGGATTGTTCAGCAACTGCTGCCCAATCACAGAATCACATCTAATGTTAGATAATATGTTCTGAGTTTTGTGAGCATGGACTGATTGAATACAGTCAGTATTCTGCCTATTGCGAACAGCCGAAGGGATGTGCTGTTTAATATGATCTGCCAGCCTTTGGGATATACACCCTACCATACCTGGCATTGCAATGGTACTGAAATTCATTTACCACATTTTTGTTCCTGATGATCACTATGAGATGGAAAACAATGACATGGTTTCAAGCAAGAAATTTTTCTAAATCCCTGAAGATATAAAAATATGGGTATAATTTTGACACTCTCTCTCCCAAATCAAAAGTCAACTGTGACAAGAGTTTGGCAGCAAACCCCAGTGGGATTTATCAATGAAATAAGGCTTTTGAGGAACTTTTGAAATTGAAGGGCAGGATGAGACCAGTCGGCCCATCAAGCCTGCTCCATGCTGTGGCTGGGGAATCTAGAACATGGGGGCACAGTCTCATGAGAAGGGGTTGGTCATTTAGGACTGAGATGAGGAGAAACTACTTCACTCAAAAGGTTGTGCATCTTTGGAATTCTCAACTTCAGAGGATAGTGGATGTTCCATTGTTGGGTGTATTTACAACTGATATAGGGATATGGGAAATTGGCAGGAAAGTGGAATTGAGGCAAAGGATCAGCCATGATTATATTGAATGGAGGAGGGGCCATATGGTCTACACCTGCTCCTATTTTTCATGTTCTTATGTAGATGGAACATTGGTTGTAACCAAACCCCAAGATTGTTGTATTCACTGCAACAAATCTATTCAGGGCTATTTTAGTAAAGAAATGAATGGCCCTGTGTACTTTCTGGATTCTCTGTGGCCTTTTCATGTTTTTCCCCATTGAATTACACGGAATTGCATAGAATTCACAGCATTGAAACAGGGCATGGTAGTGTTTATGCTCTACACAAACCCTCTCTCAACCCTCTTCATCTAACCCCATCAACATATCATTCTATTCCATTCTCCCGCATGGTTTTCTAGCTTTTCTATCTTCTCGTTGCATCAATGCTATTCACCTCAACTATTCCCTGTGGTAACAACTTACACCTTCTCACTACTCACTGGGTTAAGAAGTTTCTTCTGAATTGTCGAATAGTTTTATTAGTGACTATTTTATATTTATGACCCCTAGTTTTAGATTCCTTCACAAATGGAATCATGATGGTCGACATTAAACCTTACCAATCCTGGAGTTGGGAGGGATGGGATTAAAAATTAAAAATTGCGGTACATGATGCCAACCCATACACAGCTGCTGCCATTTTTACTGCAGTGGTTTGCACGACATGCATGTGTCCCACTGTGGACACTTCATTATAATGTTTAAATCAGACTGCTGCAATGCAATTGGGAGCCTGATATGAATTTAATGGTTTCCCCCCCACCCCAGCCCCTACGAGAAGCCTTTTGCTGATCCCCGATCTCAGGCCTCACAATTCCCTCCTCCAATCCCTAATCCTTCCCTCCTGATTCCCCAGCTCCCACACCCCAACCTCACCAACCCCAAATTCAACCCTCTCCCCACCTGATCCTCAAGCTCCAACACCCTCCCCACCAGCTCCCAATCTTTCGTTCCTCTCCGACTGCCAGACTCTGGCAACTGCGCTACCTCCCTGCCATTAAACACCAATTTTTTTCTGATTTCCAGAGATGTTGGCTACAATCTTCCAATTGGCTGGTTGCCAGGCAGGAAACAGAATTAAAAAATGATAATGTGATCCTGCCATTAAATTTGGCAGCAACTCTATGCCCCAGAAATTTTCTGGTTTACTCCCTGTTCGCTCACCCGGGCTTTAATATCGAGGTTATTTTCTCTGTCTACCTCTGTCAAATCCCTTATCCTTTCTCTTTTCTGGAGATAAGAGCCTGTTCCAACCTGAAAGTTCGGGAAGTTGAGCGAGCCCAGGAATTTCCTTACCATATCTACATTCTCAGCCAGAGTGAGGTAAGTACAGGAAGCAAGATTCAAACCATGTTAACATCACAAGACAGACAATACCTGTACTGACAGCTGATGGTGGGACAATAACTGAAAAAGCCCCCAAAACTGAAAAAGAAACCCATAGCAAAGAAAGATGGTAGGGGAGCTGGAGAAACATACGCCCAGCTTCAGGAGATTTCGTGAGAGAGACTCTCTCTTGAGTCCCACACATGTTCCATATTACCCTTGCCTCTTGAAGCAGTTTCCTTAAACACAAAATTGTGTGCAGCCAAGTCATGGAAATATTTTGAGCAAGAATATTTCCAGTAAGAATATTTCTCAGACACAAGATGTGGAATGAATGGAAAGCATGGAAATTACACTAATGAAACCTTTGTGTGCACCAGACTCCTTTGTAATTTGTGGAGATCTTAAGATAATGCCAATAAAAACACATACAGGGAGCAGTTTGAAGGCTGTGATCTGATCTCTGAGTACAGATGATCATTACAAACAACAGGAGCTTTGCTCTCATAGGTTCTGATAATTTCCTAAAAACGTATTTAAATAGCTATCATATAGTTCCTTGGTATTCCATTTTTCCACATATAAACCATCCTAACCACTTGATTAGATTTCAGTCTGTAACTCACTCCCAGGTATCCATTATTCTATTTATAGTATTGCAGGCGTGAGGTTGATAAGATTATCATGTTTTAGTTTAGTATCTTTTGGTTTATATGATTATTGTATTTTGAGACCACAGCTTTAAATTTAGGGTAAATGAAGCAGGTCATGTGATCTGTGCTAGCGTCTCTCTGACAATAAGCCTGGGTGATTGATTGTCAGGGGTCAAAGGAAGATTCAAATTGTTTAACTGAGAGGAAGGTTCAAGGTATTTATGCTTGGTGATAATGGTCACAGTCTCTCAGTTTACCATGAATGGACCCTGAGTCTTCCAAAGTCCAGGAAATGTGTTATAAATAGTTGTTTGGTAGTACAGAACTGGAGTATTGCTGAAAACAGACATTTTGTGAAAGCTTGTCATCTTGCACTCATCAGGACAATCGGAAGAATACCAACAACTTTATACTGTATGAGAAGAGAGTGGTGATTGGTAGAGGTGTTGCTTTGGAAAATGCACCAGTTGGTAGTGACTTAGTCAATCAGAGTCAAGCTGCGTGGTTTAAAATTTCAAGCAATGCTTGGCAGTTAACTGGCAGTCACCATTTACTGGTGCTTTCTCTATGGCAAATCCTCTACCAATTCGAGTCCACTTGCCAGCCAATCAGTACTCTCTTCTCATACAGTATAAAGTTGATGTTACCTCACCGCATTGGTATTCTTGCGATTGTCCTGATGAGTGCAAGACGAAAAGCTTCGACAAAATGTGTTATACAACTATTCATTTACTTCTAAGATGAAAGGGAGTTGGGATTGAAGAAAACTAATTAGCATTTCTTTCCTGTTGCCATGGGGAAGATAGTAGAGGGAGCCATTTTTGAGATTAGGTTGCAGGTTTCCCTATAAACCCATGAATATTGCAGACAGACAACAAGTTTGCAGTTTTGCCTTGTGTAATCTGCAACCATCTGAGAGGTAAGGAGAGCAAGAGATAGACACATCTAGGCCTGCACCTTAAGCAGAGAAATGCTTACTCTATTGTTAATCATGCGAACTTGGATGGGAACTCATGCTGGAAGAAGGCTGGCAGATTTGCCTGGCTTGAAGCTAGAGGCAGGGATCTATAGCATAACACTCACAGTGAAAGGTGGTTCTGGGATTAGATGTTATCCAGCTGGGAAAATAAAAATTAAGCAAGCCATCGGGAACTGAGAATAATTTTAGACTGGTTCCTGGAGGATGAAGTGTCCACTTAAGGGACAGTATAACATATAGTTTTAATGGGAGATTTACAGTGGTGCTATAAATTAAATGGGGAATCTCTTTACTGTAGTTTAAAGTATAAGTTGCCGATGAAAATAAAATAGTATTTAGTCAATTATGTTTTAGTCATTTGTTTCAGTAAAAGTTTTAAAACATGAAAGCTTAATATGTCATTCTTTCAGCTGTTAACTGGAAGTTTGAATTTCTCTTTAAAAAGTATTGGCCTCTACATAGATTGTAACAAACTTCCCTGAACCCCTTAATTAGATACCAGCCTGTAATTCACTCCCAGGAATCCATTATTCTGTGTATAAACCATCTGAATGCCTCAATTAGATTCCAGCCTGTAATTCAATCCTAGGGATGTATGAAGCACTGGATTAGACTCCTGCCTGTAACCAGTGGTATATTGGTGATTTTACAAAGGAGTATGCAGTGCATTATGTATAAGATTCTTTCTCTCAGTGGGAAGTGAACTCTTGCATCTTGCCTTGTCTCAACGTCCCCTCAGGAAATGTAAACATTTAAAATTTTATTCAATGCAGTTTCCAGAATTCTGACCTAAACTTTTTATATAGGCATAAATATTTTCTGAGATTGATACTAGTAGATGTGGGGGAATACACCTTGCTAAATCTGACTGTAACTAAATCATGGGCAGAATTTTGCCCTTGTCGGGCGGGCTCACCGGGGGCAGGCGTGGACTGCTGGGAAGCTGACCACCATCTGCGATCGGGGCCGGACTGCGATTTCACGCTGGCGGGCCAATTAAGGCCTGCGCAATGTGAAGCGCGAGCGGCAGTGCTCAGCGCTGTCTGCACAGGGGGTGGCATAGGAGGGCGAGCACGAGCTTCACTTATGAGCACAAGCACATGCTTGAAAATCTCCCTGAGGCATAGAGCTGCCTCAAGGAGATGAAGAGTTTCCAAAATAAAAATGAAGCTTAGAAAAATGTTATAAAACATGTCCCCCTCATGCCCTCCACAATGAAGAGCTAGACTGTACACTAATCTATCATTTGATCAGGTATTCGTTCAATACAAAGTCCCGAATTACTCTCGGTGAAAGTAGCAGACTAAACTCTTAACATGTTTGTCTAACATTCCATTGCCTTATATTATATATTCTGGTGTTTACCAGTTAAAGTTAATTGTTTAACACTTGCATTTGCACTGTGGATAGAGAAATATCACTCCTATTACCGACAGCCATTCCTGGGCTGAGAAAGTATAACATTATAGTAACAAAATAATGGGTCAAAATGCAAATATATGGGCAGAATTTTCACCTTGGCGGGTGGGCACATGCCCAACCTGCTCGAGCATGAAATGACATGCATTGACGTCGGGTGAGCATCCCGTTAGCAATGCATAGTCACGTGATAACTTGATCAGTGGGCTCGTGCGGGAATTGGCAGCGCGACAGTGACAATTAAAAGGTCTATTAAGGCCATTAAAGTACCAATTAACTTAAATTTTTTGCTGCCTGTCCAACCTTATGGTTGGCAGGCAGGCGAAATGGCCAAGCAGCCTTTGCATTTTTTTGGAAACCTCATCCACAGGCAGGATGAGGTTTCCAACATCAAATAAAAATAAAATAAAATTTTATAAATTTCACTTATAACATTTCTCTACTAGTTTGTATGTAACTCACCGCTGCACGTTCTTCCCAAATATTCCTTTGAAGTGTTGGTTAGCGGATGTGTGCATTGCTGAAAGGTCAGATTGGCTATTGAAAATTATAGAGTTAATAACTTGTGTTAACCATTGTCCAGTTGTGTTAACAACTGGTCCCTAATTGGTCCCTAGAAATGTAATGAAAAATACTTAAATAACTGTTTCCAAATATCCAACACTTTTTAAAATCATTTTGACACCAGCTACGATCCACATGGGCAGAGAGATCAGGCACTGAGTGCAAAGCAGCCATCAAAGCCTGAAAAAGATGCCCTCGGCTGATTTTGCGCTCATTGATAGCCAAATTTTATTTAAAATCAAGTTGGTTGCAAGCTGATCAGGTGGTTTGTTTACTGGGACATTTGAGACTGGTGGAGCCACACATACTACTCTTGAAATTCCTGAGGTAATTAAGGGTTCCTAACTGCTAAAGGAATCACCAAAAACCTTATTTCATTTAAACTTCGGGGCCAAATTCTAAGAGGCAGCCAACTTGTTTGAGGCTCAGGATATCCTGACAAGAGGCATGCCACATCAGTACATAAGGAATAACACTAGATTCCACAGCCAATAGATCACACCTAAGCTCTGCAGTCCTGCCATATCCAGTCGTGAATGGTGGTGGATAATTAAACAACTCACTGGGAGAGGAGACTCCACAATATCCCCGTCCCCAATGATGGAGGAGCCCAGCACATCAGTACAAAAGATAAGTCTGAAGCATTTGCAACCATCTTTAGCCAGAAGTGCCGAGTAGATGATCCATCTCGGCCTCCCCCAGAGGTCCCCAGCTTTACGGCTGGCAGTCTTCAGCCATTTCAATTCACTCCATGTGATATCAAGAAATGGCTGAAGGCACTGGCAAAGGCTATGGGCCCTGACAATACTGGCAATAATATTGAAGACTTGTGCTCCAAAACTTGCCACACCCCTAGCCAAGCTGTTCCAGTACAGCTACAACACTGGCATCTATCTGGCTCTTTGGAAAATTGCCCAGGTATGTCACCTCACAAAAAGCAGGACAGTCCAACCCCACCAATTACTGCCCCATCAGTCTACTCTCAATCATCAGTAAAGTGATTGAAGGGTTCATCAACAGTGCTATGAAGCAGTATTTGCTTCGCAATAACCTGCTCACTGATGCCCAGTTTGGGTTCTGCCAGGATCACTCAGCTTCTGACCTCATTACAGCCTTGGTTCAAGCATGGACAAAAGAGCTGGATTCCCGAGGTGAGCTGAGAGTGACTGCCCTTGATATCAAGACCACACTTGACTGAGAGTGGCATCAACGAGCCCTAGCAAAACTCAAGTCAATAGGAATCAGGGAAAACTCTCTGCTAGTTAGAATCATACCTAGCACAAAGGAAGATGGCTGTGGTTGTTGGAGGTCAATCATCTCAGTTCCAGGAATCACTGCAGGAGTTCCTCAGGGTAGTGTACTAAGCCCAACCATCTACAGCTGCTTCATCAAGCAGTCCATGTCCAATTGCAGCAAGACCTGGACAATATCCAGGCTTGGGCTGACAAGTGGCAAGTTACATTCATGCCACACAGGTGCCAGGCAATGACCATCCCCAACAAGAGAGAATCTAACCATTGCCCCCTGACACTTAATGGCATTACCATCGCTGAATCCCCCACTATCAACATCCTGGGGGTTACCATTGACCAGAAACTGAACTGGGCTAGCCATATAAATACTGTGGCTATAAGAGCATGTCAGAGGCTGGGAATCTTGCGGCAAGTAATTCACCCCCTGACTCCCCAAAACCTGTCCACCATCAGCAAGGCACAAATCAGGAGTGTGATGAAATACTCTCCCATTTGCCTGGATGAGTGCAGCTCCAACAACACTCAAGAAGCTTGATACCATCCAGGACAAAGCAGCCCACTTGATTGGGACCCCTCCCACAAACATTCACTCCCTCCACCACCAACGCACAGTGGCAGCAGTGGCTACCATCTACAAAATGCACTGCAGGAATTCACCAAGGCTCCTTCCGCAGCACCTTCCAAACCCACGACCACTACCATCTAGGACAAGGGCAGCAGATAGATGGAGACACCACCACCTGGAAGTTCCCTTTCAAGCCACTCACCATCCTGACTTGGAAATATATCGCCGTAACTTCACTGTCGCTGGGTCAAAATCCTGGAATTCCCTCCCTAACAGCACTGTAGGTATACCCACACCACATGGACTGCAGCAGTTCAAGAAGGCAGCTCACCATCATCTTCTCAAGGGCAACTAGAGATGGCAATAAATGCTGGTCCAGCCAGCAAAGCCCACATCCCGTAAATGAATAGAAAAAAAAGGAACAGCCTTGGCATTCATGTCATTGGTATTTCTTTGCTACCATAGGGCCTTAACAAATAACATAGGCACTGTCTTAAGCAAATAATGAGATAAATTTTACTGCAGGCTTTGGGATCCCAACATTGGATCAAAAAACGGGTCCTGAACCTGTACTTGCCAGCAAGGGGTACTGGCTCGGCGACTTAACAGCAGGCAGCCTCCTCATTGGCCATCTACCAACCTGCCATCCTATTATGGATGATGGGCAAGCTGGCCCCGATGCTGCTGGCCCCAATTGGAGGGCTAGCAGCTCCAGAGCCTCAGCTGCTCCACAGAGAAAAGTAGGAGCTGCTGAGGCAGGTCAGAGATCTCAAGGACATCTCAAAATGGAGATGCTTTCATATTAAAATTCAAAATTACCAAGTGGTGGGATGGGGGTGGTGGCTTGCTGATCACAGGAAAAACACCTCCAGAGAGATTATTGGGGCCTTAGGGGCTGCCTTTCCTGCCTGTGGCCACCTCCATGGGACATGGAGCCTCAGACTCCGATTGCTCCCCAGGCTGCCACAGGGAGGCTGCCTCCATGAAGCTGATCCCATTCATACATAGCTTTGGAAGGGGATGGAGGGGTATGGTGTGGAAGGGCTGCCCCTGTCAGCCAAATGCTGATGTCACTGTAAAATAGCCCTTAATAGGGTCTTTAGTGATGCAATTCGCCTGGCTGCCCCCTTGGAGCAGGCAGTTAAATCTGCCTCATGGCACACCGCTCGGAAACCTCCCCAGTCCCCCGCTGAGGGACTGTCTCAGCTCCCTACTAACTTATTGCCCAACCGCCACTGACACCCCCCACCCCATCCCCCACTGCACCCCGCCCCATCCCCCACTGCACCCCCATCCAACCCCCACTGCACCCCCACCCCATCCCCCACTGCACCCCCACCCCATCCCCCACTGCACCCCCATCCCATCCCCCACTGCACCCCCACCCCATCCCCCACTGCACCCCCACCCCATCCCCCACTCCATCCCCCACTGCACCCCCACCCCATCCCCCACTGCACCCCCACCCCATCCCCCACTGCACCCCCATCCCATCCCCCACTGCACCCCCACCCCATCCCCCACTGCACCCCCATCCCATCCCCCACTGCACCCCCAACCCATCCCCCACTGCACTCCCACCCCATCCCCCACTGCCCCCACACCCCATCCCCCACTGCACCCCTGCCCCATCCCCCACTGCACCCCCACCCCATCCCCCACCCCATCCCCCACTGCCCCCCCACCCCATCCCCCACTGCACCCCGCCCCATCCCCCACTGCACCCCCATCCATCCCCCACTGCACCCCCATCCATCCCCCACTGCACCCCCACCCCATACCCCACTGCACCCCCATCCAACCCCCACTGCACCCCCATCCCATCCCCCACTGCACCCCCACCCCATCCCCCACTGCACTCCCACCCCATCCCCCACCCCATCCCCCACTGCCCCCACACCCCATCCCCCACTGCACCCCTGCCCCATCCCCCACTGCACCCCCATCCATCCCCCACTGCACCCCCACCCCATCCCCCACTGCACCCCCACCCCATCCCCCGCTGCCCCCCCCCACCCCATCCCCCACTGCATCCCCGCCCCATCCCCCACTGCACCCCCATCCATCCCCCACTGCACCCCCATCCATCCCCCATTGCACCCCCACCCCATCCCCCACTGCACCCCCACCCCATCCCCCACCCCACCCCCACCCCATCCCCCACTGCACCCCCACCCCATCTCCCACTGCGCCCCCACCCCATCCCCCACTGCACCCCCATCCCATTCCCCACTGCACCCCCACCCTATCCTCCACTGCACCCCCACCCCATCCCCCACTGCACCCCCACCCCATCTCCCACTGCACCCCCACCTCCCCCCACCCCATCCCCCACTGCACCCCCATCCCATCCCCCACTGCACCCCCACCCCATTCCCCACTGCACCCCCACCCCATCCCCCACCGTCCCCCCCACTCCATCCCCCACCGCCCCCCCCACCCCATCCCCCACTGCACCCCCACCACCATTACTGCCACTTGGACACCAGTAAAATTCTGCCCAACTAGTCTTGAACAATTCTGGCAGAGGATATCCATGACACTCATGCATAAACATTAGGTCATAGTGCAGATACAGTGTATCAAGCCTTCAGTATCCCCATGACTAACCGTTTGGGCACGCCCCCTTAACCGGAGAGCACATATCCTCAGTCTAGTTCAACTCCAACCCCATCTACTCTGCTCTCCACTGCTTCTACACGAGCAGACCCTGCCATCATTTGACTCAGTTTCCCCATGGAGTATAACATCTGCTCCCTTGATCTCCTTCCCATTCCATTCATAAATGCTGATTGTTTCCTTTTGACTCTTAGCCACCAACATTGTCTCCCTGATTCTTCCCTCAAGCCTTGATTGCATTCCTTCAAAACCACCACCATCTGCCCCTACTTAAACAGTAAACCCCCGCCAGCCCTCCCTCCTTGTGTCTCACCTGTCCCTCATTCCTCTTCAAGGCCCTTGGAGGTATTATTTACGACTACATACATAATTCTATCACCAATCTCCATTCAAGTCTCTTCTGGTTGCTACATTATTGTTGTGACTGCATCCAAGACTCACATCCATCTTGCTGTGTTTGCTACCTATCTTTCACCTCTACCAGTTTCCTTCAATGGTCCACCTCTGCACTCTCACGATTTCACCTTGATGTAAACAACTGCATTTCTTCCAGCAGCTTTTGCCCACAGCCCATGCTGTGACCTCTGGTGTGCTGTAAGACTCAATTTTTGTCAACACTTAATGATCTTCCAAATTCTCACCATCAGCAGCTTCAGTGTCAGCCTGGTCTTAGGGGTAGCACTCTCGATTCTGAGTCTAAAGGTTGCGGGTTCAAGTCCTACCGTAGAGACCTGAGCACATATTCCAGGCTGATAACTCAATACAATACTGAGAGAGTGCTACAGTGTCAGAGGTGCCAACGTTCAGGTGTGATATTAAACAGAGGCCCCATCTGCCATCTCAGGTGAATGTAACAGATTCCATGGAACTACTCAAAGAAAATGGGGGAATTTCTCCCTGATGTCCTAGCCAATTTTTTTCCCTCAAACATCACTAAAAAAAAAATGAACCAGTCATTGCCTCATTGCTGTTTGTGGGACCTTGCTGTGCGCAAACCCACTGCCAAGTTTCCAACATTACTACACTTCACCAAGCAAGTAATTGGCTGTAAAGTGCTTTGGGATGTCCTGAGGATGTGAAAGGTGATATATAAGGGGATGGGGGCTTGGTGGAATGTCATTGGACTAGGAATCCAAAGGCCCAGGCTAATACACTGAGCACATGGGTTCAAATCCTGCCATGGCAGCTGGTGGAACTTAAATTCAGTTAATTAATCTGTAAATTCAAAGCTAGTCTAAATAATGGTTGCCATGAGGACTATCATTGATTGTTGTAAAAACCCATCTGGTCACTAATGTCCTTTAAGGAAGGAAATCTGTCATCTTTACCCGGTCTGGCCTACATGTAACTCCAGTCCAACAGCAATGTGGTTGACTCTTAATAGCCCTCTGAAATGGCCTAGCAAGTCACTCAGTTGTACCAAACCCCACAGAAAAATCATAAAGGAATAGAACTGACCAGCCAGTATCAACCTAGGCACAAGAAATGGCAATGGAAAACCATTCTCAATTGATCCTGCAAAGTTCTCCTTACTATCATCTGGGGGCTTGTGCCAAAATTGGGAGAACTGTCTCAGACTAGTCAAGCAAAAGCCTGACATTGTCATCCTCATGGAATCAGACCTTATAGATTATGCCCATCCCCATCACCATCCCTGAGTATGTCCTGTCCCACCGACAGGGCCAACCCAGTAGAGGTGGTAGCACAGAGTGATATACAGTCAGGAGGGAGTTGCCCTGGGAGTCCTCCACAATGAAATCTCATGGCATCAGCCCAAACATTGGCAAACATGGGTAATCCTGCTGATTACCCCCTGCAACCTTCCCTCAGCTGATGAATCAGTGCTCATTGAATACCACTTGGACACAGATTGTACTCTGGATGGGGTACTTCAGTGCCCATCACCAAGAGTGGCTCTGAAGACTTGTGTTCCAGAAAAAGCAGTGCCCCTAGCCAAGCTGTGCCAGTACAGCTACAAAACTGGCACTTAGCAGAAGCCAGGCCTTCTTTTATCCTGGCTCTTATCCAATTAACCCCTTCCTCATCCCAATCACCTTCAGCCCTGTTTCTGAGCATTCTTCCTTGACCAACCGGCTATCTTTCATGTGTGTATTACACTATTGCATAATGTTTTTCACATCCATCTATGTTCAACTGTCTCTTCAGGAGCTTCAAGGTATTATCTCCGAGAGGCCCTTAGAGATTCCAATCCTGTATTTTCACACATACAAGCAATTCCCACAGACAGCCTCATGTTCACAGTCTTATGCTGCAAGTTAGCTCTTTTATAAGACGACTTAATTTTCCCATGGTCCCATTTACCTTGGCATCTTTTCCATACTGTGCCCTTTTCCTAAGTTTTCCCACTTTCCATCCAAGACAAGTCCCTAATAAAGTTAGATGTTAGTTTCTAATGGTAAAGCTGGATTTTAACAGTTAGCATTCTAGTAACCAAATAATCACACAGCCCTGTTGTGTGTTGACTTTGCTCACAAACCTTTGTATAGCAGATAGCTCGTATATTAGAGGCTGCCAAAGAAAAACCCACAGTGAAAGGAGGTTCTGGCTAGGGCAATCATCATAGTTTTCTCAGGACATGTAAAGATGGCTTAAAATGCGGAGAGTCATATTACAGGGTGGAATCCTCCCAAGTTTCATTTCTGAGATTTATAATCAAGCTCAGCACAAGCAATGCTCTTAAGTTCAGCTGCCTTAGGAAATAGATGTCATAGCTCCAATTTAATGGCTGCAGAAAGACGCAATGAGCTATTCTTACTGGAAATTACAGCACTCAGACCCCCTGAATAGAGGGCAGCTTCACCCCTGTCAGCTTTGATTTTGTATCAGAAAAACATAAAGAAATGTTTGAGAGTGCATGATCAGAACTGACTTCCTCTTAATGAAGGAAGACTTTTTTTTAACCTATTTATGCAGTTTACTTGGATCTATTTCCATAACTGTTTCTAAAATTGGAACCTGGTGGAAGAGTTTCCGCTTCTGTGTAAAAATTACACCCAAAATTGCACCAGTTTTAAGAAGTTTTCCTCAAGTTTTCTGTCAAACTCATCTGCCTATCAGCGAATTGGTGAAATCTGACATGAATCTGCTCAAACAGGCAGCATTTATTTTTAAATTTGCTTTAAAAATATTCCTTGGCATATTTAACAAATATTTAAAATTTTCCTGACATATTTAAAAGTATTTTAAAATATTCGTTTTTAAATTCATTCATGCGATGTGGGTGTTGCTGGCTAGACCAGCATTTTTTGCCCATCCCTAATTGCCCTTGAGAAGGTGGTGGTGAGCTGCTTACTGAACCGCTGCAGTCCATGTCATTCCTTGACATATTTAAAAATATTCCTTGACAGAGGAGGCTGAGGGGTGACCTAACTGAGGTGTACAAGATTATGAGGGGCCTAGATAGGGTAGACAGGAAAGACCTGATCCCCCTAGCTGAGGAGTCAATTACTAGGGAGCATAGATTGAAGGTGATTGGTAGAAGGATTAGAGGAGACATGAAGAAAAACTTATTCACCCAGAGGGGGGTGGGTATCTGGAACTCACCGACGGTTTGGTAGTGGAGGCAGAAACCCTCAACTCCTTTGAAAGGTACCGGGGTCTGCACCTGAAGTTCTGTAGCCTACAAAGCTATGGACCAGGTGCTGGAAAGTGGGAATAGAGTTGGGCGGCTAGAATTTTTCTCTTTCTTCTTTTTCAGCTGGTGCAGACACGATGGGCTGAATGGCCTCTTTCTGTGCCATAACCTTTCTATGGTTCTATGACATGTGTAAGGGTTATAATATGGTGCAGTTTGACTGCTATTCCATCTGGGCACAGCTTCTCCACTGGAAGCATGAGACTCTAGCAAGCCCGACATTTATTGCCCCTCCCAAGTTAAACTTGTACAACTGAGCAATTTACTAGGTCACTTCAGAAGGCAGTTAAGAATCAAACATGTTGGCATAGATTAGAGTCACATATAGACCAGACCAGGTAAGTACAACAGATGTCCTTCCCTGAAGGACATTAGTGAGTTGACTTAATGTAATGATCTCAGAGCTTTCATGACCCCTTTCACTGACTAGCTTCTTATTTCAAGTTGTTTTTTAATTGAATTCAAATTCTCACACTGCTGTGAAGGATTTTAACCTCACGTCCTCTGGATTATTAAACAAGGCCCTGGGATTACTAACCCAGTAATATAACTGCTGTACCTACAAATTACAAATGTCTGTATTTTTCCTCTCCAGATCGAAGATTTGCCGGACATAGATCAAAAATGGTCGATTTTATGAGCGATGAGTGTGAAGTAAATGCATCCAATGAGACAATGCTGACGCCTTTAATCGAGCAAGAAGGCGAGGCCTACTTAGAGAAATGTGGAAATATCCGACGTCACACGGTGGCCAATGCACCCTCTGAGCTTCAGCTTTTAGCTATGACTTCCATGTTGCACCCTGGAATGGTGGAAGAACCTGACACTGAAGAGAAATGTCTCCTGATGCCACCCAGCCTTAACCACAGACACTACTCCAGTGAACCTAACATCCCAGAACCTCAGTCTGAGGTGGTGGTAGTCTCGCTGCAGGAGTCTTCTGACATTAAGTGTACAGCACTTGGCTAGATCACTAAGTCATTGTTTTGTTTTAGGCACATTGTTAGTTTTCGCTGAAGGCAGTAATCCCATGACCTGACTGTGATGTATCTCAGGGTCAAACTGTGAAATGGCCTTAAACAAACAAACTTCATTCAAGCTGGTCATGTGGATTGGATGTACTGCACTTCTAATCCAGGCCCTTTCTGTTATCAGCTGAACATACCTCAGAACTCGAAACAGTAATGGCAGAAAGAATGAATTATGTTAATACATCGGGACACTGTGGTTATGGAGGCCCTAGTGAAATTAAATTTTAAAAGAGAAGAAACCCAGCGCAGTAAATTTGCACTAAAGATATCGAACGATTGAGACAAGTCTTGAACTTTGAAACCCATGATTGCACTGTACCTGCAGCATTGTTTAAATACTGGATATCGATTTTTGTCCCTCTCGTGCCTCCCAACAAACCATTGGTTTTAGTCAGACTGTTGGCCAGAAATGTCATCAATTCTACTCAACGTCAATCTGCCTTTTTCGGACAGCTAGACAGAAGTACTTTTTGAATGGGAGTTCCAAATCAATGTGAGCTCAGTGAATTTGGGTGAAGGTTTCCTGTACGCACTGCGTGTGATGAAATGTGTTGTGTTCCTCATTCATTGTAAACACATTTTTGATTATTCCTTTACATGTAGCACACTGAGGAAATCAGAAGCAGTACCCAACCATTGCAGCATGCCCTGCAAATGCACACTTTGCAATATGCGTCTGTACTGAAGGGAGAATGTCAGTTCATCAGCTCCTGAACTTGAAGGGTCCTGGTAACATTGGAATCAATCCTAAACTACAGGTTCCTTTAAAATCAGCTCACTTCACCTCTCAACCATAGTTCTGACACTGGTCCCAGTTAACTTTGAGCACACTGACTTGACTGTTCTGCTACTGCCCCCGCAGAAGCTTTCTTCAACCTTAACCCTGCTGCCTCAGGAGCAGGGTTTCTTTTTCATTTTTACAAATAAACTGTGGATTATTTTTGTGAAAATTCATTAATCTGTTGCCTCCCTAAAGCAGTGGAAAAATTCAACTCTCAATCGAGATGGGGTGAGGCTTGGAGCCGGATCGACGGTTACTGTTCTACAACGGTGCAATCTAAAATGAAGGGCATTGGAAAAACAAGTGTCAATCAGTGACACAAATTAGCACTGACTCATCCCCACGCACCACACAATGCATATAGTAGGAGAAATCGGTTAATGCTCACCTCCAAACCCACACAGTGCGAATGTGGAGAGGAATCCATTCACATAGCTACATGCAAATTGGCATAGGGCTAAACAGATTTTTGATTGACAATGGGTTCAAGGGTTATTGGGGGCAGGCAGGAAAGTGGAGTTAAGGCCACAATCAGATCGGCCGTGACCTTATTGAATAGCAGATCAAGCTCGAGGAGCTAAATGGCCCACTCCAGCTCCTATTTCTTAATGATCATCTGTTCTTAGTAGGGAGCCTGAAAGAGAGGCGTGGGAAAGTTCCATTCCATGGGACACTGGCACCAGCACTGGGTTAGGAAGGAACCATACCATTGGGATGGGCTGTACCTGAACCAGGCTTGGACCAAGGTCTTATTGGAAAGGGTACCAAGGATAGTCACAACAACAACTTGTATTCATACAGCACCTTTAACGCAATAAAGCAGCTAAAAGTACGACCAGAAATGGTGGCACGATTAAAATAGAGGCCGAAAGAGGCCAAACTTAGAGGACACAACGATTTTAAACAGTAAATGAGGAAAAGAGAACACAAATGGAAAGGTAGCATAGATAATAGTTTGGAAATAAACAAAAGGGAAAGAGAGTGGAGTAACAATCAGAAATTGTGCTTTAGGCACAATCAGGCATACTAGAAGGTGTAAAGTAATTAAACCAAGAGAAAGAAATAAGAAACGTGTGCTTAAAGCATTAGAGTAGAAGGACAGTTAGAGTGTGTGACCCTAATAAGCATTCTTTATACAAACACAGGGACCATAAGGAATGCATTGCAGATGCAAATTCAAATCTGAGGGTATGGCATGGTAGCCATTATTGAGATGTGCCTGCAAGATAGTCAGAAACTCGGAACTAAATACACCAGGCGGTAAGGACTGCAGGAAAAATGGTAGAGAGGGGAATAATAGCCTTAATGGTTAAGGATCAAATCACTTCAATAAAAGGATATAAGGAGACGCAAGCAGGCAGTGGAGATTTTATGTGTAGAGTTAAGAAATAGAGAACGGATTTAAGGCTGTGGAAGGAATTGTGCATTGGGTCCCTGGCAGTAAATGTGAAGTGGTAGCTTGTATAAATGCTAAGATTGGATGAGCATGTAAATATTGGCAGAGTGTTTTTAATGGGGAATTTTAACTTTCATATAGACTGAGATAAGCAGACATATCAGAAAGTGGTGAACTTCTTGACACTGTCCAGGATAGTTCTCTGCAACAAATATACGAGGACCGACAAGGGGGCAAGCCATATTAGATTTAGGAATGAATAATAAACCAGATTTAGTTAACAGCCTAACAGTGCACGAACATTTATCAAATAATGACAATAATATGATCGAGCACAGTGTCAGATTTGGAAAGGAGAAGCATGAAACAGCCCCTCAATTCCAGATTTAGGGAGGGCTGACTTTACAGCAACAAGACAGAGACTGTCCAGGGTAAACTGGGTATATCTGTTATTGGGTAAAACAACAAAAGAGCAGTGAGAGATGTTGAAAAACTAATTTAAATGTGATACAGAACTAGTTCATAGTCCTAAAGAGTAAGAGTTCTGCTTGCCAGAAAAGAAAGCCATGGACAATGAAAAAGATAGGACAGAACATAAAACTAAAAGAAAAAGCATGCAAAAATGAAAAAAAAATAGCACAAGTCCTGGTGAATGGGAAAGATACAAAGAACAACAAAGGTTGACAAAGCAGAGAGTAAGAAGTACGGAAAGAACCTTATACTAGGAAATAGAGTGTGGGCCCCTTGAAAACTGATCACAGTGACATTGTAACTGAAAATAAGGAAATAGCATGTGAGCTGAAGAATTACTTAGCTTCAACATTTAGAATATTGGAAGAAATCAGCATGCCAGACACCCCAAGGAAACTATTAATAAATCAGAAACATGGACTCAACAAAATTAAGGTATGCAAGATAATAGTAATAGAGAGAATAATGGCATGGCAGAGCAGATGGTTTCCATCTCAGGGTTTTAAAAAGAAATAGGTAAGAACATTCCAGGTGACCTAACTATAATCTCCCAATGTTCCCTCGATTCAGAAACCATTCCTTTATATTGGAAAATTGCATACGTCACTCCACTATTTAAAACGGTGACAGGGAATTATAGACCAGTTTACCTAACATCTGCTGTCAGGAAATTACTATGTGTCTATAATGAAGGATGGGGGGAGGTGATTGAACATCTTGAAGATACTCAGCTGATCAGAGAGAGTCAGCATGGATTTGTAAAGGGCAGGTCTGCCTGCCAACCTGATGGAATGTTTTGCAGAGGTGACTGAAGTAGTGGATAGGGAATATCTATGAATGTTATTTATATGGACTTCATGAAGACATTTGATGGAGTCCCTCATAAGATGCAGTTAGCTAAAGTTCATGGAATTGAAGACAATGAACTGGTTAGGAAGTTGGTTGAGTGGCAGGAAACGGAGATTAAGGGTAATGTGCAGGTATTCAAGAATGTGACTAATGCAAGATCTTAAGAAATAGGAGCAGGAGTAGACAAAGTAAGGTGTTGAGGCCTCAACTATTCATTGTATTCATTAATGACTTAGATGATGGGATAGAAAGCTACATTTCCAAAGATAGGTGGTATTGTAAGCAAGTGGTAGATGGAAGCATAAAATTATAGTGACATTTTTTTATTCTTTCATGAGATGTGGGCACCACTGGCTAGGCCAGGATTTATTGCCCATCCCTAGTTGCCCTTGAGAAGGTGGTGAGCTGCCTTCTTGAACCACTGCGGTACATGTGGTGTAGGTACACTCACAGTGCTGTTAGAAAGGGAGTTCCAGGATTTTGACCCAGCGACAGTGAAGGAATGGTGATATATTTCCAAATCAGGATGGTGAATGGCTTGGAGGTGAATTTCCAAGCGGTGGTGTTTGATTTGTCTGCTGCCCTTGTCCTTCTAGGTGGTAGTGTTTGTGGGTTTGGAAGGTGCTGCCAAAGGAGCCTTGGTGAGTTCCTGCAGTGCATCTTGTAGATGGTACACACTGCTGTTACTGTTCGTTTGTGGTGGGGGAAGTGAATGTTTATGGATGGGGTGCCAATCAAATGGGCTGCTTTATCCTGGATGGTGTCAAGCTTCTTGAGTGTTGTGGGAGCTGCACTCATCCAGGCAAATGAGGAGTATTCCATCACACTTCTGACTTGTGCCTTGTAGATGGTGGACAGGCTTTGGGGAGTCAGAAGGTGGGTTACTCACTGTGGGTTTCCTAGCCTCTGACCTGCTTTTGTAGACCAGTTCAGTTTCTGGTCAATGGTAACCCCCAGAATGTTGATAATGGAGGATTCAGTGGTGGTAATGCCTTTGAATGTCCAACGGCAATAATTAGATTCTCTCTTGTTGGAGACGGTCATTGCCTGGCACTCGTGTGGCACAAATGTTACTTGCCATTTATCAGCCCAAACCTGGATTGTGCTTTCAGATGCTTTATGCATTGCCCCTCAAACACCACACTGTTCATACGGTGAGTGGAATGAGTTCACATACACCCAAGCGGTAGAGCGGGTGAGGGGAATCAGTTCATTTTCATCACACCTCCAACACACCAGGTAGTACTGCCAGTGAGTTGAATTGAAAACAAAAACAGAATTACGTGGAAAAACTCAGCAGGTCTGGCAGCATCAGCGGAGAAGAAAGAGTTGACGTTTCAAGTCCTCATGACCCTTCAACAGAACTGATTGAATATTAGAAGAGGGGTGAAATATAAGCTGATTTAAGGTGTGGGGGGGGAGAGAAGTGGGGGCGGTGGGTGGTGTGGTTGTAGGGACAAGCAAGCAGTGATAGGAGCAGATAATCAAAAGATGTCACAGACAAAGGAACAAAGTGTTGAAGGTGGTGATATTATAAAGTGGGTTTTAGTAAACACCTTGTCAAACACCAGGAGAGAAATGGAAAGCAATGAAGGTGAACAAGGCAAAAGAGAGATACGGAAATCCTGTCGCAGAGAGGAACAAAACTTCTTCAAGGTAGGCATTTCTTGAAGAGGAGTGGCAGTCAATTAAACACAGAGATAAAAACAAAAAACTGCGGATGCTGGAATTTTTGTTTTGGATTTCCAACATCCACAGTTTTTTGTTTTTATCTCTGTGTTTAATTGACTGCCACTCCTCTTCAAGGAATGCCTATCTTGAAGAAGTTTTGTTCCCCTCTGCCACAAGATTTCCATATCTCTCTTTTGCCTTGTTCACCTTCATTGCTTTCCATTTCTCTCCTGGTGTTTGACAAGGTGTTTACTAAAACCCACTTTATAATATCACCACCTTCAACACTTCTTTGTTACTTTATCTGTGACATCTTTTGATTATCTGCTCCTATCACTGCTTGCTTGTCCCTACAACCACACCATTCCACCCACTCCCCCCCACCTCTCCCACACACACACATACACCCTCCCCCCAACCTTAAACCAGGTTATATTTTGAAACGTCAACTCTTTTCTTCTCCGCCGATGCTGCCAGACCTGCTGAGTTTTTCCAGGTAATTCTGTTTTTGTTTTGGATTTCCAGCATCTGCAGTTTTTTGTTTTTATATTTTTTGTTTTTATCTCAGTGAGCTGAATTGGTTTATTTTGCACTAAGTGATACAATCAGTGAGGCCCCCGGTTTTCATTTTCACCCCTCCCCCACCACGCCAATTGCTACTGTGAACGAGGGAAATTAGAGCATCTTCATCCACCCACCCCACAGCACCATCGACTGTGAGAATCAATAATCACGCACCAACACATCACAGAGCAGTCCATGAGGGGAATTGGTTCATATCCAACACATCCACTACACAGTGCAGTCAAATAAAGGGAGATGGTTCACATTTACCCACAGGTATTTTATTTCTTGTTGCTCTCTTGATTGGCTTCGCCAAAGATTTACACAAGAATCTTTATCCCAAAGTTGAAACAGTCATCAATGGAAAATCATATCGAGCCTATCATCCAACACTGAAGCTGTTCCTTAGTTGAATTATGGGTCTATCAAATGAAATACTCCTTGAACAGACACCTGGAAAATCTCCTGCCATTATCTTTGGTCATGGATGGAGTGAGACGCTATTGCACACTGTCCTCCACATTAGTATTTCCAGCACTTTCTGTTCTTATTTCTGATTTCCAGCATTGCAGTATTTTGCTTATATTTGAAACATATTTGTTTTACCTCAGATGTGGAGCTTCTTTCTGTCTCAGAGTAGAATTTCAAATTCATTGAGCGGTTCACCAATGAGATAGCTGCTTAACGTCACTGCATCTGATCATATATCAGTTATGTAAATGTATTAAGAATAGTTTCTGTTCAAGGACCCCCCAATGTCTAAATATACTAAGTACCCACACGACGAAGACCCAGTCCAACCAACAAGCTGACCTTAGCTGAGTCAGCTATCAAATCTGGACCATTGCTGGAGAGCAATGACAAGACTTAGCATCCCAAGGCCAGTGAGTAAAAGGGTCAGTGAGAGGATAGGATCTAAAATTTTGACTAAGATCAGCTGTTACTCCCTAGCTCCACAATCAAAGTTACAAATCAGCACTATTCATACCAAGGTATGTATGTGTATAATCTAAAGTAATACATATACAAGGTGCCTCCAATCTATAGTCATGTACAGGGCGGGCCCATTGTATAGTGATGTACAGGGTGGCTCAAATCTATAGTCATGTACAGGGTGCATCCAGTCCATAGTCACGTACAGAGTGGATCCAATCTAGGGTCATGTACAGGATGGGTCCTATCTATACTAATGTAAAGAAGGGTCCAATCTATCGTGACATACAGGGAGGGTCCAGTCTAGAGTTGTGTACAGGGTGGGTCCAATCTATAGTAATGTACAGGGTGGGGTACAATCTATAATCATGTACAGAGTAGGTGCAATCAGCAGCAATGTACAGGGCAGGTCCAATCCATAGTAATGTACACGGTGGGTACATCTATAGTGATTTATAGGATGGGTCCAATCTATAGTAATGTAGAGGGTGGGCCCAATCTATAGTCATGTATAGGGTGGATCCAATCTAAAGTAATGTACAGAGTGGGTCCAATCTATAGTAAGGTGGTGGCTGGGTCCAATCTAGAGTGACATAAAGGGTGGGTCCAATCTATAGTGATGCAGAGGGTAGGTATAATCTATAGTCATGTACAAGGTGGCTCCAATCTATAGCCGTATACAGAGTGAGTCCAATCCATAGTCACGTACAGGGTGGGTATAATCTAGGGTCATGTACAGGGTAGATCCACTATATAGTAATGAACAATGTGGGCCCAATCAGTAGTCATATGCAGGATGGGTATAATCTATAGTCACATATAGGGTGGGGCCAATTTATAGTAATATACAGGGTGGGTGCAATCTATAATATTGTACAGAGTAAGTCCAATTTATAGTAATGTAGAGGGTGGGTCTAATCAATAGTCATGTATAGGGTAGGTACAACCTAGGGTCATGTCCTGGATGGGTACAATCTATAGTAACGTACAGGGTGTGTAAGGCATAGATTACAAAAGTAGGGAGGTCATTTTGGAGTTGCATAAAACCTTGGTGAGGCCACAGCTGGAGCACTGTGTGCAATTCTGGTTGCCACATTATAGGAAGGATGTGATTGCACTGGAGGGGGTGCAGAGGAGATTCACCAGGATGTTGCCTGGGATGAGACATTTAAGTTATGAAGAGAGGTTGGATAGACTTGGGTTGTTTTCGTTGGAGCAGAAAAGACTGAGGGACGACCTGATCGAGATGTACAAGATTTTGAGGGGCATGGACAGGGTGGATAGGGAGCAGCTGTTCCCCTTAGTTGAAGGGTCAGTCACAAGGGGGCATAAGTTCAAGGTGAGGGGCAGGAGGTTTAGGGGGGATGTGAGGAAAAAATTTTTTACCCAGAGGGTGTTCTGGAATGTGCTGCCTGGGAAGGTGGTGGAGGCGGGTTGCCTCACATCCTTTAAAAAGTACCTGGATGAGCACTTGGCACGTCATAACATTCAAGGCTATGGACCAAGTGCTGGTAAATGGGGTTAGGTAGGTAAGTCAGGTGTTTCTCATGTGTTGGTGCAGACTCGATGGGCTGACGGGGCTCTTCTGTGATTCTGTATCCAATCTATAATCATGTACAGGATGGATGCAATCTATAGAGATGTACAGGGTGAGTTCAATTTATAGTGATGAACAGGGAGAGTCCAATCTAGAGCTGCGTACAGAGTGGGTCCAATATAGAGCAATGCACAGGGTACAATCCAGAGCCATGTGCAGGGTGGGTCCAATCTATTGTCATGTACAGTGTGGGTACAATCTATAACAACGTACAGAGTGAGTCTAATCTATAATAATATAGATGGTGGGTCCAATCGAAAGTCACATACAGGGTGTATCCAATTTATAGTCATGTACAGGGTGGATCCAATCTACAGTAATGTACAGGGTGAGTCCAATCTATAGTCACATACAGTGTGTGCTCAATCCACAGTCATGTACAAAGTGGGTCCAATCTATAGTAATGTACAGGGTGAGCCTAATCTATAGTCATTTACAGGGTAGGTCCAATCTATAGTCAACTGCAGGGTGTGACCAATCGATAGTCATGTACAGGTTGGTTACCATCTAACATCATGTACAGGCTGGTTCCAATCTATTGTAAAGTACAGGATGGGTACAGTCTATAACAACGTACAGAGTGAGTCTAATCTATAATAATATAGATGGTGGGTCCAATCGATAGTCAGATACAGGGTGTATCCAATTTATGGTCATGTACAAGGTGGATCCAATCTATAGTAATGTGGGGTGGGCCTAATTAGGATGGGCCTAATCTATAGTAATGTAAAGGGTGGGTCCAATCTATGGTCACGTACATTTGTGTGCCCAATCCACAGTCATGTTTAGAGTTGGTCCAACTTATAGCAATGTACGTGGTGTGTCCAACCTGTAGCCATGTTCAGGGTGGTTACCTTCATGTACAGGGTGGGTCCAATCGATAGAAATATAAATGGTGGGCCTAATCTATAGTGATGTACAGGGTGGGTCAAATCTTTGGTCACATACAGGGTGAGTACAATCTATTGTCACGTACAGGGTGGATCCAATCAATAGTAATATAAACGGTGGGCCCAATCTATAGTGATTTACAGGGTGGGTCCAATCTATAGTAAAACAAAAACAGAATTACCTGGAAAAACTCAGCAGGTCTGGCAGCATCGGCGGAGAAGAAAAGAGTTGACGTTTCGAGTCCTCATGACCCTTCGACAGAACTTGAGTTCGAGTCCAAGAAAGAGTTGAAATATAAGCTGGTTTAAGGTGTGGCAGAGGGTGGGGGGGTGGGGGGAGGACAGGAGAGAGAGAGAGAGAGAGAGAAGTGGAGGGTGGTGGTGTGGTTGTAGGCAAAAGCAGTGATAGAAGCAGATCATCAAAAGATGTCACAAACAACAGGACAAAAGAACACATAGGTGTTAAAGTTGGTGATATTATCTAAACGAATGTGCTAATTAAGAATGGATGGTAGGGCACTCAAGGTATAGCTCTAGTAGGGGTGGGGAGAGCATAAAAGATTTAAAATATTTAAAAATAATGGAAATAGGTGGGAAAAGAAAAATCTGTATAATTTATTGGAAAAAAACAAAAGGAAGGGGGAAACAGAAAGCGGGTGGGGATGGAGGGGGGAGCTCAAGACCTAAAGTTGTTGAATTCAATATTCAGTCCGGAAGGCTGTAAAGTGCCTAGTCGGAAGATGAGGTGTTGTTCCTCCAGTTTGCGTTGGGCTTCACTGGAACAATGCAGCAAGCCAAGGACAGACATATGGGCAAAAGAGCAGGGTGGAGTGTTAAATTGGCAAGCGACCGGGAGTTTTGGGTCATTCTTGCGGACAGACCACAGGTGTTCTGCAAAGCGGTCGCCCAGTTTACGTTTGGTCTCTCCAATGTAGAGGAGACCACATTGGGAGCAACGAATGCAGTAGACTAAGTTGGGGGAAATGCAAGTGAAATGCTGCTTCACTTGAAAAGATGTTTGGGCCCTTGGACAGTGAGGAGAGAGGAAGTGAAGGGGCAGGTGTTGCATCTTTTGCGTGGGCATGGGGTGGTGCCGTAGGAGGGGGTTGAGGAGTAGGGGGTGATGGAGGAGTGGACCAGGATGTCCCGGAGGGAGAAATCCCTACGGAATGCCGATAGTGGGGGGTGAAGGGAAGATGTGTTTGGTGGTGGCATCATGCTGGAGTTGGCGGAAATGGCGGAGGATGATCCTTTGAATGCGGAGGCTGGTGGGGTGATAAGTGAGGACAAGGGGTCCTTATCATGTTTCTGGGAGGGAGGAGAAGGCGTGAGGGCGGATGCGCGGGAGATGGGCCAGACATGGTTGAGGGCCCTGTCAACGGCCGTGGGTGGAAAACCTCGGTTAAGGAAGAAGGAGGACATTTCAGAGGAACTGTTTTTGAAGGTAGCATCATCGGAACAGATGCGACGGAGGCGAAGGAACTGAGAGTATGGGATGGACTCCTTACAGGAGGCGGGGTGTGAGGAGCTGTAGTCGAGGTAGCTGTGGGAGTCAGTGGGTTTGTAATGGATATTGGTGGACAGTCTATCACCAGAGATTGAGACAGAGAGGTCAAGGAAGGGAAGGGAAGTGTCAGAGATGGACCATGTGAAAATGATGGAGGGGTGGAGATTGGAAGCAAAATTAATACATTTTTCCAAGTCCCGACGAGAGCTGAAGCAGCACCGAAGTAATCATCGATGTACCAGAGAAAGAATTGTGGAAGGGGGCCGGAGTAGGACTGGAACAAGGAATGTTCCACATACCCCATAAAGAGACAGGCATAGCTGGGGCCCATGTGGGTACCCACAGCCACACCTTTTATTTGGAGGAAGTGAGAGGAGTTGAAGGAGAAATTGTTCAGTGTGAGAACAAGTTCAGCCAGACGGAGGAGAGTAGTGGTGGATGGGGATTGTTAGGGCCTCTGTTCGAGGAAGAAGCTAAGGGCCCTCAGACCATCCTGGTGGGGGATGGAGGTGTAGAGGGATTGGACGTCCATGGTGAAGAGGAAGCAGTTGGGGCCAGGGAACTGGAAATTGTTGATGTGATGTAAGGTGTCAGAGGAATCACGGATGTAGGTGGGTTTCATACCCTTACGCCCTCACCTCAATGAATTTCGGGCTCGGCATGATGCTGAACTCTTCTTCCGCCGTCTTCGTCTCCGGGCTCACTTTTTTTGGGCAGGACTCCTCTCCCCATTCAACGGATCCTTTCACCCACCTCCAATATTCTCCCCCCACCTGGACCCCTTCCTCTGGATTCTTACCTTCTCTTCATCTTTTCATTGAGAACTGTCGGCGCGACATTAGTCATCTCAATTTCTCTGCTCCTTTCACCCATTCTAATCTCTCTCTCTGAACTTACTGCACTCCATTCTCTCAGGTCCAACCCTGATATTGTCATCAAACCCGCTGACAAGGGTGGTGCTGTTGTCGTCTGGCGCACTGACCTCTACCTCACGGAGGCTGAGCGTCAACTCGCAGACACTTCCTCCTACCTCTCCCTGGACCATGACCCCACCACTGAACATCAAGCCATTGTTTCCAGGACTGTCACTGACCTCATCTCCTCTGGGGATCTTCCTCCCACAGCTTCCAACCTGATAGTCGCCCAACCTCGGACGGCCCGCTTCTATCTCCTATCATCAACAATTTCCAGTTCCCTGGCCCCAACCGCTTCCTCTTCACCATGGACGTCCAATCCCTCCACACCTCCATCCCCCACCAGGATGGTCTGAGGGCCCTTAGCTTCTTCCTCGAACAGAGGCCCGAACAATCCCCATCCACCACTACTCTCCTCCATCTGGCAGAACTTGTTCTCACACTGAACAATTTCTCCTTCAACTCCTCTCACTTCCTCCAAATAAAAGGTGTGGCTATGGGTACCCACATGGGCCCCAGCTATGCCTGTCTCTTTATGGGGTATGTGGAACATTCCTTGTTCCAGTCCTACTCCGGCCCCCTTCCACAACTCTTTCTCCGGTACATCGATGATTACTTCGGTGCTGCTTCATGCTCTCGTCGGGACTTGGAAAAATGTATTAATTTTGTTTCCAATCTCCACCCCTCCATCATTTTCATGTGGTCCATCTCTGACACTTCCCTTCCCTTCCTTGACCTCTCTGTCTCAATCTCTGGTGATAGACTGTCCACCAATATCCATTACAAACCCACCGACTCCCACAGCTACCTCGACTACAGCTCCTCACACCCCACCTCCTGTAAGGACTCCATCCCATACTCTCAGTTCCTTCGCCTCCGTCGCATCTGTTCCGATGATGCTACCTTCGAAAACAGTTCCTCTGACATGTCCTCCTTCTTCCTTAACCGAGGTTTTCCACCCACGGTCGTTGACAGGGCCCTCAACCGTGTCCGGCCCATCTCCCGTGCATCCGCCCTCACGCCTTCTCCTCCCTCCCAGAAACATGATAGGGTCCCCCTTGTCCTCACTTATCACCCACCAGCCTCCGCATTCAAAGGATCATCCTCTGCCATTTCTGCCAACTCCAGCATGATGCCACCACCAAACACATCTTCCCTTCACCCCCCCTATCGGCATTCCGTAGGGATCACTCCCTCCGGGACACCCTGGTCCACTCCTCCATCACCCCCTACTTCTCAACCCCCTCCTGTGGCACCACCCCATGCCCACGCAAAAGATGCAACACCTGCCCCTTCACTTCCTCTCTCCTCACTGTCCAAGGGCCCAAACATCTTTTCAAGTGAAGCAGCATTTCACTTGCATTTCCCCCAACTTAGTCTACTGCATTCGTTGCTCCCAATGTGGTCTCCTCTACAATGGAGAGACCAAACGTAAACTGGGCGACCGCTTTGCAGAACACCTGCGGTCTGTCCGCAAGAATGACCCAATCCTCCCTGTCGCTTGCCATTTTAACACTCCACCCTGCTCTTTTGCCCACATGTCTGTCCTTGGCTTACTGCATTGTTCCAGTGAAACCCAACGCAAACTGGAGGAACAACACCTCATCTTCCGACTAGGCACTTTACAGCCTTCCGGACTGAATATTGAATTCAACAACTTTAGGTCTTGAGCTCCCCCCTCCATCCCCACCCGCTTTCTGTTTCCCCCTTCCTTTTGTTTTTTTCCAATAAATTATACAGATTTTTCTTTTCCCACCTATTTCCATTATTTTTAAATATTTTAAATCTTTTATGCTCTCCCCACCCCCACTAGAGCTATACCTTGAGTGTCCTACCATCCATTCTTAATTAGCACGTTCGTTTAGATAATATCACCAACTTTAACACCAATGTGTTCTTTTGTCCTGTTGTTTGTGACATCTTTTGATGATCTGCTTCTATCACTGCTTTTGCCTACAACCACACCACCACCCTCCACTTCTCTCTCTCTCTCTCTCTCTCCCTCCTGTACCCGCCCCCCCCCCCCACCCCCCCACCCTCTGCCACACCTTAAACCAGCTTATATTTCAACTCTTTCTTGGACTTGAACTCAAGTTCTGTCGAAGGGTCATGAGGACTCGAAACGTCAACTCTTTTCTTCTCCGCCAATGCTGCCAGACCCGCTGAGTTTTTCCAGGTAATTCTGTTTTTGTTTTGGATTTCCAGCATCCGCAGTTTTTTTGTTTTTATCCAATCTATAGTGATGGACAGGGTGGTTACTATCTAGGGTCATGTACAGGGTGGGTACAATCTATAATAATGTAAAGGATGGATCCAACCTAGAATAATGTAGAGTGTAGGTCCAATCAATAGTCAAGTACAGGGTAGATACAACCTAGGGTCATGTACAGGGTGGGTACCATCTGTGGTAATGTACAGGGTGTGGTCAATCTATAGTCATGTACAGGGTGTATCCAATCCAGTCATGTACAGGGTGGGTCCAATCTATGATAATGTAGAGGGTGGGTCCAATATATAGTCACGTACAAGGTGGGGAGAATCTATACTAATTTACAGGGTGAGTCCAATCTATAGTCACATACAATGTGCGTCCAGTCTATAGTCTTGCACTGCGTGGGTCCAATCTATAGTAATGTAGAGTGTGGCTCCAATCTATAATAATGTGCAGTCTAGGTCCAATCTATAGTCACATACAGGGTGTGTCCAATCTATAGTCATTTACAGGGTTGTTGCCATCTAGAGTCATATACAGGGTGGGTCCAATTTATACTAATGTACAGGGTGGGTCCAGTCTATAGTGAGGTACAGGGTGGGTCCAATCTATAGTCATGTGCAGGGTTGGAACAATCTATAGTCATGTACAGGGTGCCCCAAATCTATAGTCATGTACAAGGTGTGTCCAATCTTTGGTCACGTACAGGGTGGGTACAATCTATTGTCACGCACAGGGTGGGTCCAATCTTTGGTAATATAAACGGTGGGCCCAATCTATAGTGATGGACAGGGTGGTTACTATCTAGGCTCATGTACAGGGTGGGTCCAATCTATTGTCAAGTACAATGTGGGTACAATCTATAATAATGTAGAGGGTGGGTCCAATCTATTGTAATGTAGAGGGTGGGTCCAATCGATAGTCACGTACAAGGTGGGTACAACCTTGGGCCATGTACAGTGTGGATCCAATCAATAGTAATGTACAGGGTGGGCCCAATCTATAGTAATGTACAGGGTAGGTCCAATCTATAGTAACCTGCAAGGTCAGTACAATCTATAGTAATGTTCAGGGTGGGTCCAATCTATAGTAATGTACAGGGCCCAATCTATAATAACGCACAGGGTGCATACAATCAATAGTAACGTACAGGGTCTGCCAATATATAGTCATGTACAGGATGTACCCAATCTATAGTCACATACAGGGTGGGTCCAATCTATATTCACGTACAGGGTGGGCTTAATCTATAGTAATATAGAGGGTAGATCCAATCTATAGTGATGTACAGAGTGATTACCATCTAGGGTCATGTAGAGGGTGGGTCCAATCTATTGTAATGTAGAGGGTGGGTCCAATCGATAGTCATGTACAAGGTGGGTACAACCTAGGGCCATGTACAGTGTGGATCCAATCAATAGTAATGTACAGGGTGGGCCCAATCTATAGTAATGTACAGGGTGGGCCCAATCTATAGTAATATACAGGGTGGGCCCAATCTATAGTAATGTACAGGGTAGGTCCAATCTATAGTAACCTGCAGGGTGGATACAATCTATAGTAATGTCCAGGGTGGGTCCAATCTATATTAATGTACAAGGCCCAATCTATAATAATGCACAGGGTGCGTACAATCAATAGTAACCAACAGGATCTGCCCAATATATAGTCATGTACGGGGTGTATCTAATCTATTGTCACGTACAGGGTCTGTCCAATCTATAGTCATGTATAGGGTGTATCCAATCTTTGTCACATACAGGGTGGGCTTAATCTATAGTAATATAGAGGGTAGATCCAATCTATAGTGATGTACAGAGTGCTTACCATCTAGGGTCATGTAGAGGGTGGGTCCAATCTATGCTAATGTACAGAATGAGTACAATCTATAAACATGCACAGGTTGGGTCCAATCTATGGTAATGTAAAGGATGGGTGCAATCTATAATCATGTACAGTATGGATCCAATCTGTAGTTACACACAGGGTGGGCCCAATCTATAGTCACGTACAGGGTGTATTCAATTTATAGTCATGTACAGAATGGGTCCAATCTTTAGCAATGTACAGGGTAGATCCAATGTACAGTCACCTGCAGGGTGGGTACAATCTATAGTAATGTACAGGGTGGGTCCAGATGATTGACACGTGCAGGGGGGTTACAATCTAGGGTTATGTATAGGGTGGGTCCAATCTATAGTGATGTATAGGATGGGTCCATTCCACACTAATGTACAGGGTGGGTCCAATCTATAGTAATGTACAGGGTGGGTCCAATGCATAGTCATATACAGGGTGGATCCAATCTACAGTAATTTACCGGTAGGTCAAATCTATAGTAACTTACAGCGTGGGTGCAATCAATAGTCATGCACAGGATGGGTACAATCTATACTAAAGCACAGGGCAGCTCCAATCTATCATCATGTACAGGGTGTGTCCAATCGATAGTCATGTACAGTGTGGATCCAATCAATAGTAATGTACAGGGTGGGTCCAATCTGTAGTAATGTAGGGGGTGAGTCCAAATGATAGTCATGTACAGGATGGACACAATGCAGGGCTATGAAAAGGGTGGGTACACTCTATAGTCACGTACAGGCTGGGTCCAAACTATAGACGTGTACAGGGTGGGTACAATTTAAAGTAATGTACAGAGTGGCTCAAAACCAGATTAACGTACAGGCTGGGTCCAATCTATAGTCTTGTAGAGGGTGGGTACAGTCTAGATTAATGTACAGGATGGGCCCAATCTGTAGTCATGTATAGGGTGGGTCCAATCTATAGTCATTTGCAGGTGGGTCAAATCTATAGTAATGTACAGGATGGGTACAATCTATAGTGATTTACAGGTTGGGTCCAATCTATAGTAATGTACACAGTGGGTACAATCTACGGTGATTTACAGTTGTAAATCATGCACAGGGTGGGTCCAATCTATAGTAATAGATAGGGTGGGTACAATCTATAGTCATAGACAGGGTGGGTACAATCTATAATAATGTACAGGGTAGTTACAATCTATAGTGGTGTACAGAGTGGGTACAATCTATAGATATGTGCAGGACGGGTCAAACTATAGTGATGTATAGGGTGGGTACAATCTATAGTCATGTACAGGGTGGATAGAATCTATAGTGATGGACAGGGTGGGTCCAATCTAGAGCAATGTACAGGGTACAATCTAGAGCCAGGAGCAGGGTGGGTCCAATCTATTGTCATGTATAAGGTGGGTATATTCTGTAGTAATGGATAGGTTGGGTACAATCCATGGTAATGTATAGGGTGGGTTCAACCTATAGTCACGTACAGGGTGGCCCAGCTTTTGTGATTTACAGAGTGGGTCCAATCTATAGTCATTTACAGGGTGGATCCAATCTACAATCATGTACAGGGTGGGTACAGCCTATAGTCATGTACAGGGTGGCCCAGCTATAGTGATTTACAGAGCGGGTCCAATCTATAGTAATGTACAGTATGGGTCCAATTTTTAGTAATGTACAGGGTGGGTACCATCTATCGTCGTGTACAGGCTGGTTACAACCTGTTGTGTACAGGGTGGGTCCAATCTACTGTCATTTACAGGATGGATCCAACCTATAGTCATGTACAGGATGGGTGCAATCTATAGTGATATACAGGGTGGGTAAAATGTATAGTCATCTTTAGGGACAGTGTATGCATCTGCAAAAGAGTGCGTGCGTGTCTGCATGTGTGTCTGTTTGTGTGTGTGTTTGTGTGTTTGTGTGTGTGTGAGTGTGAGAAAGTGTGTGTTTGTGTGTCTGGGTGTGTGTGTGTGTGTGAGAGAGAGAGAGAGAATGTGTATGTTTGTCTGTGTGTGTGTTTGTGTGCCTGTGTGAATGTATGTGTGTGTGAGAGAGAGAGACAACATGCATGAGAGAGTGCGTGAGTGGTATAGTCACTTCCTCCTGCCAATCACAGGTCATGTGATGTACTGTGGGGGCTCCAACCAGTGAGGTCTTAGCATGGGAAATTGGTGGGGCGAGGTTTTCCAATGAGCTATCTGGCCAAGCGTGTAACTACTGAAAATGACTCTGTAATAAAGTTTAACTGTTTCTTGGTGAACCCAGTCCGCTCCATAGAGTCATCACATTTGGCGGCGAGGTAAAATCAACTTTGTCTTTACACCTTGCTCAAGTAACTGAAGGTATAGCCTCTCCTGCTGTCTATCAGGGGTCATGGGTTGTTCTTGGAGGCTCTGACCAATGAATCCTAAGCGTGGGCAATCCGGAGGGTGAGGCTTCCTGACAAGAGTCCTGATCGAGCAGGTAGCACCTGAAAAGCTCTTTGTAATAAAGTTTATCTGTTTCTTGTTGAAATCTGTCCGCTCCGTCAAATCATTACATTTGGCGATGAGGGTAAAATAGGTCTGATGCTGCACCTCATCTTGTTAACGTGAGCACATCGAATCTTAAGAGAAAGAAAAGACTACTCACCAGTCATGCCACTCTTCGGTAGGATCAGTCCTTATGATGCGGCTATGGAAGACTGGAGCCAATATGTAGAGCGCCTTGGATTTTACTTCATAGCAAACGAAATTACCATGGAGGAAAAGCAGAAAGCCATCCTTTTGAGTGTATGTGGCAGTGAGACAGACAATCTCACTCACAGCCTGACGGCCCCGAGCGCGCCTGACTATAAGTCCTTTGATGAATTAGTGGACCTCATGAAAACACACTTCCAGCCGATACCATCCATAATAATGCGACGTTTTAAATTTAACCCAAAAGTTAGGGCCACGGGGGAGTCCATTGCGACCTACGTAGTGAACCTTAAGCAGCTGACAGAACACTGCAACTTCGGGGACAAATTAAACGATATTCTGCAGGACTGATTGGTTTGTGGAGCTAAGGACGAAGCCATACAGTGCCGTTTACTTGCCGAGGTCGACATCGGCTTTAAGCATGCCCTAGCAATCTCCCCCACCATGGAAAATGCTGCACGAGACTTGCAGGCTTTGCAACACATGGAAAATGGTGTTGTACTTCATATTGGGCGGGAACTTGCCACAGAGCGAAAGGCCTGCAGATTTAAAGCGCGATCCAATGTCCGCTGTGAGCAACATTAAAAATCCTAGCAGAAATACTTCAGCAGTGACTTCAAGACAAAATTATTATAGATGTGGAGGTGACCACGAAGCAGATGCCTGTAGATTCAAAGAGATTGAGTGTCATTACTGTCATAAGTAGAGTCATGTGGCTAGGCAATCCTGGACAAAGTTAAGGCAGTCTACAAAACAGCAAACAAACATGATAGAAGTAACGGATATAACAACAGCTGAAGCTGCTGCTCCTAATGTTTACTCCTTATATAATGTGACTGCTGTGAAGACCAAACCTATTACTGTAACATTACAAATTAATGGGAAGCCACTGACAGTGGAAGTGGATACTAATGCCTCGGCAACAGCGCTAGGAGGGCACGCTTTCAGGTACCTTAATGAAGAAAGACAGCCAATAAACTTGGAGTGGCCAACTGCTAAATTAAGAACTTACATGGGAGAACCTATTCAAGTAAAGGGCATCACCACTGTCCCAGTCTCTTACAAGCGACAGACAGCACAACTGCCAGGAATAGTGAAAGGAGAGAGACCCAGCCTTTCAGGTCAGGCTTAGATGCAGAAGATCATACTGGACTGGTCTGAGATATTTCACCTAAAATCAGATGGAATCCCAGAACTTTTAAGAAAATACAACAAGGGTTCTTGAGGGTGAGTTAGGAAAATGGAAGGACCATCACATGCTGCAAGGATCTCTCAGGCCTAAGTCTATTCATCCCGAAAATCATGAAGAGTTGCAAGATAAATTTACTGAATAAACAGTTGGCTGAGAAGACTCCGCAATGTTCATTAGCCCAGGAGGAGGCTAAGGGATACAAGGAAGAGACTGGAGAACTGAAGAACCAGCTGATTGAGAGAAAAATGGCCTCGAAAGGAAAAGTCATGGAAATTTCCAAGATGCGAGTGGATAATGAAGCCATAAGTAGCGCAATTACAGAACTGAAGCAAGCTAAGAATTCACAGGGGAGAGATCTGGCCAACTATGAAACCAAAGTGAAGGACAAGGACAAGCTCTGCTGCAGACGGAGAAAGAAAAGACCGAAAATGTAAGTCCGGCACTGAAGCTCACTGAGCTAGAATGCCACATGCTACTGAGAACCACTGAGTCGTTGTAAAAGGGAAATGCCAAACCAACAAAGATCCCCCAAGGCGACTAAGAGTACTATTCCTCCAAATATGATAGAATGTGTTCTGGAATGATTGTCCAGGCTCCGGGAGCCATTGTCTCAGAGACTGGTCCATTGGCTTTCCAAGCACAAGTGGGAGATAGAATTGTCCATAAGCAGATCACATCTGTGCCAGAGAAGCATTCCAACAATCAACTGATCAACCAGTGCTTAACGTTAAACCGTTGACTTCTGAGGTGTGTGACTGACCTAGAACAGACATTCCAGATGTTTCAGAGGAGTTTCCAAATCCTGAACTGCCACATTCTGATGATGTGTATCATACTGCTGTTCCAGATCCTGTCGATCCTGTTCAGGAACCGGCAGTGGTAGAGCTACACCACTCTAGCCGTATTAGAAGAGCACCTCAGAGACTAGCTTTATAATCACTTGAAATTGTATATGTTTGTTGGATTGTTTAAATGTTTTTTCTGTAAAGAGTAATTGTAAAAAAACTAAAGGGGGAAGAAATGTGGTAACTGGATGTATAGTCACTGCCAATCATGATTCATGTGATGCACTGTGGGGGCTCCAACTAGTGAGACCTTAGTGGGGGCTATCCACAGGGCAGGGTTTTCTGAGGAGAGATCTGATCGAGCATGCAAGCAGTGAAAATATCTCAGTAATAAAGTTTAACAGTTTCTTGACGAGACCAGACTGCTCCGTGGTCACCACAGTGTGTATGTGAGAGGGAGACAGAGAACGTGAGTGTATGAGAGAGAGTGTATGTTTTTGTGTATGTGTGAGAGAGGCAGTGTGTGTGTGTGTGAAAGGGACAGAGCAAGAGTGGCCTGAATTTTACTCTTGGCAGGCACAATCGGGAGGCCCAGGAGCATTTGGGAAACAGGTCCTGGACCACGATTGGCCCATGACCAAGATTTCACGCTGGCTGGCCAGTTAAGGCACGCCCAATGTGAAACGTGCCTTCCCAATGACCGAGAAGGGCCTGGCAGGGGGGCGGGGGGAGGGGGGGGGGGGGGGGTGGGGGGGCGCGGGGGCCCGTCAGGTGCCAGCTCCAATGGCGACCCCGCAAGCCATTTAAAAATGGCAGAGGCAGCTCCCTGAAAGCTGCCAGGGAGAATCTTCTTGTGATCTGGAGACTGGAGCAATGGCCTCAACAGCGGCTGGAGACATCAAGCAAATGGGCAGGTCGAGTGGGCACTTGGCCTCACCTGTTTCTCAGATAAGTGCCTCATGGTCTTGGTGGAGGAGATGGTTGCCAGGAGGGACATCCTCGCCCCCAGGGATGGCAGGAGGAGGCCACCACACCTGACTAAAAAAGCTTGGGAGGTGGTGGCAGCTGAGGTCAGCAGGCGTAACTTTGTGCAGCGCACATGGTGCAGTGTGGCAAAAGGTTCAATGACCTGCTATGCTCAGCAAGGCTGAGCACCATGTTGAATTGGATCAGTGTGGAGAAGTGTTAAGGTCTGGCCGTCCGCCCGTGGGGCTCAGGGGTGTTAGACTCTGAGTGCCAACTGTCACTGACAGCGGATCTGGCCAAGGGAGTGAGCCCTGGCTGCTTGGACTGAGTGCCTTGCAGCTTGAGGGCCACAACTCGGGTGTGCCCTGCAAGGTGTTCCTCAGCTGGGTTTGGCCAGGCTGCAATGGTGCTGTAGGTAGAGAGTGGACTAATCAATGCTCCTCTGTCCTTTCAGAAGAAGAGAAGCCATAACAACATCGAGAGGTCATGGACAGGTGGAGGCCCCCCCCAAACCTCCTAATCATGACGAGGTTCGAAATGGATACTTTGGAGCTGGAGAGCCGCCACCCACCTCGGTCAGCCGGTCGTGAAGAGGCAGGAATCTCTGAGGAAGGTAAGAGTGCAGAGCACAGAGGTGAGAGTGTCGGATGGTGCAAACATTCTTGTGCAGTCTCATCATTAATGGGAGCCTCAAACCTGGAGTCCCCATTGATCATTGAAAGACGAGGGCACCATGATACAGATCTCCATTGTCTCACCAGGGTGCCTGGCACAGTGACAGTGTGAGGACTTAAACTAATGAATGTTGTTGTTCTCCCTTAGACTCACCAGCACACACCCAATCGGAGGACCCTAAAGACCCACCTCTGACACCAGAGGACGGGCTTCAGATGCACCTGCATCACACCCCCTCTCTGAACCAGTCACCAGCTCAGATACCTGCATCTCGGTGGGCGTTATATCTTCGGCTAGAATGTTGGTGCACAGCAGTGAGGGCACTTCACACTTGCTTGAGCAAGCGGAGGCAGAGAGTGCCCAGGGCGCTGGCAGTTGGAGGAGTGCTGGAGACCAGGACGATGCTGAGTCAAAGGCTGATGGTGAGCCTCAGATGTTGTCCATTAGGTGGCAGATGCTGGATGTCCAGTGGGATATGTGGGAGGATCTGACGGAGATCCATGAGGGTCTGCATGCCATGAGGAGTCCATGCGGAGTGTGAGCACTGCGCTGACCCTCATGGGCGAGAGCAATGCCTCCCCCATTGAGAGAGCGGCGACTCTCAAGGAGAGGCAGCTCCAGGAACAGAATCAGGGGTCCCTGGGGATACACTCAGACCTGCAAGCCCTCACATAGGCAATGATCTCAGGTGGTCAGTGCCAGTGTGGGAGATGGAAGAGACACAAAATATCCCAACTAGGCGCCCATCCATCAATGGTGAGCAGGGAGGTCCAGAGAGACTTCATGTTGACGCACGAGCTGCTTGTTGTCTCTGCGGGCTCCTCTCAGGGTGCTCTGGATGACAGCAGCAGCTCCTCCGCCCCTCTGCCAGTGACCATGGCATCCGATGAGGCTTTGGCGACTGGGGAGATGCCAACCATGGCATTGGCCGCTCCCTCCCAGGTGGGGCCAGCACAGGCTCCACTGACCAGAGGATGGCTGCCAAGGTCATCAAGGCCAACAGGACAGTAGAGTGAGCAGCTGTCTCCAATGCCGCTGCCAGCGAGGGGGGTGGGGTGGGGCACCAAGACATATCAATCATAAACATCAGTTTAAGGCACCACGAGCACAAGAGGGACTGGTTACAGGTGATCTTCTGTTCTGCCATGTCTTGTTTATATGTTTACTGGTGTGGGCAGTACACCAGAAATGGTTTTGTTCATTTGATGTGAGTGTCAAAATGATATATGGCCTGAGTATACTTCACTTGTTTTGTAGGTACAGGGTGCGCCAGTATCTAATGCTGGATGTGAGTGGCTCTAAACCTTATTACACAGACACTGACTGGACTTTGTGTTCAAATGAAAGGGTCATTTCATACACCTGGGATGGAGGCGGCAGCCCTGGCATGAGGTGGAAGCTGATATGTGGCAGCTTAGCTGAAGGAGCGTTGGATCAAGGTGTCCCTTGTGTTCCTGCCTCCCTAGAAGTTACTGAGGTCGGCCTCCATGCCCTCAGCATTCTCCTCACCGTGCTCCTCTTCTGACTCTCTACTGGACTCATCCTCTGGGGCTTGTGCAGCTGCGTCAAGATCCTCTTCCTCCAGTGGGTCCCCCCTTGCCAGTGCCAGATTGTGGAGAGTGCAGCATGCGACCACTGTCAGTGACACCTGCTCTGGGGGGTATTGTAGTGCTCCCCCTGAATGATCCAGGCATCGGAAGCGCATCTTCAGAAGACCTTTGGTTCTCTCTACCACTGCGATCATGGAGCCATGGTTCCTGTTGTACCGCTGCTCTGCCTCTATTCTTGGATGGTGGAGAGGCATCCTAAGCCACCTTTTCAAGGGATCACCCT